>CM046876.1:123555469-124850613 GCA_025667525.1 Glebionis coronaria
TTTCAAAATTTGGTCACCATCAAGCAAAGGTTGCCTTTCCTGATGCAAGTCAGCTCGGAGTTGAGCTAAACTTTCAAGAACGTCATTCAAAGTAGTGAGTTGTTGGTCAAGACTAATTTCCTAAGCGGATTGATGATTAAGGGTGTGATGTGGGGGCTCAAAGTTATACAAACCGGAATCATAGCACGGAATCGGCTCAAAGATATTCATCGGTTGACAAGAAGAAGCATCATGAGGGCCCCCACAATTATTGCAATACGGGTATTGAGGAAAACCCGGTGCATTTTGAGGATAAGGATTGTCATATACGGGAAAGGGTGAGAAAGTATGGTAAGAGGAGAAGTACGAATTTGTTGAATTGCAAAATAGACAAAATCCAAATTGTGTATTGTCGATATCAGAAACGCACCGCTCACAAATACACCAATGACATGTTTGATAACCATGCCATGGTCTCCCACACCGTACGCAAGACGAATCCATGAAAAATAATAGAAAGCAAGAAGAATATTTTTGGCGCAAAACTTGTGAAAAAGAAATGCTTTTATGATTTTTCAAATGTTTTTGGGATTTTTTAAAATTTTTTGGCAAGAAAAATAACGTTCAAAAGTGAGCGGATCCCAAAATCAAACGCGTCTCTCACAATAAACCGTTAATCTTCACGAAACGAGCCGGCAGCGGCGCCATTTAATACATGGTTTTTTCCAAGTATGAAAATTTGTTCGTCTCGATTCAATTCGAATTGATTTCCAGTTAAAAGTGTGACTCAGTCGTTCTTGGTGGAAAATAAAATGGTTTGGTTATCTATTCTACTTAAAAGCTAAATGCGCAAAATAATAACAATACGCTTAAAGCAATTAACTAATAAAAACAAAACAATATAAATAATAAAACGTGAATTTATAACGAAACAATTAATAAAAATAAAACTAAAAGATGAAATTAACTATCGACTCGAAAAAAAAGTTTACTAAATGAAAAAGGAGAGAATAAAACTAAAATGGTACTATAAAGCTAAACGAGGCAAAACCTAAAGCGGGTACTAAATAAAAGATAAAACTTGAACTTTACGAAAGAATATTAATACTAAAAATCGACGAAAAATTCAACTAAAAATACGTAACTTTCAAAAATAAAATCGGAACAACTTTCAGAAAAAACTAAACAATTACGGAACAATACTAATAAATAAACAAGCTAGCAGGCTAGCTGCTGGAAGCAGCACACATGTCATTTTGGCGCCAAACGAACCAAGCAGGCAAGCTGGGAGCTGAATCTTCGGAAAAGCTATAGTGTTATCTGAAATTTGTTTTCTTGTTTTTTCGCAATAAGTAACAGTATATTTCTGAGTTTTGATTTCTTCGGAATACTTGTCATTTCAGAAAAAGAGTAATTTCAGAAAAAATCGTTTCTTCGGAAAATAAAATTTCGGAATGTGCTACAGTGGTTTTCAGAGATTATTTCGGAATAATGACTTTTCACAACTTTCTTCGGAATATTAAACCCTAATCCGAAAACAATAAAACATATACAGTACTATTAATAAGCAGAAAAATAAGCTACAAATAAGCTAAAATCAAATAAGCAAATAACCAAAACTTAATCTAAAACACTTTTAAGAAAAACTAATTCAACCACAAATCAAAAACTTGAAAAATACTAATAAATCTAAAAATAAAAAATCAACTTTTTATAAAATAAACTAATAAGCACTTATCTAAAAACTTAACCAAATTGATTTTTAGAAAAAGGTAATAAGCCAAAATTTAAAAACTTTTAAAAACACTAAATAATAAAAATATTTAAAACCAACTTTTTATAAAAATTAACTAAAAAGCACTTAATTAAAAAAATAAGAAAATTAACACAATAAGCACTAAAACAATATAAGCTATAAAAATCAAACAAATAAAAACCAATAAGCACAATCAATCAAAAGCATCAATAAATCAATAAACATCAAGATTAAGCAACTACAAGATCATCTAAATCAACAAAAGATTAATAATAAAGAAAGGAAGAATAAGAATGATTAACTGAAAAGCTTGATTAAGATTAAGATTAAGATCTAATACAAGATTAATGAAAAAGATTAAAACATTAAGAAAAACTAGAGAGAGAAAGTATTAAGCTACTCCTAATCCTAAAACTAATCTACTCCTAATTTTCTAACCACCTCCTAATGACACATTAGGAGGGTATTTATAGGAGGAGTAAAAAATGATGCTTTCTTCCTTATTTCTTCTTGTTCTCGACTCAATTTAAATTCTTTGTCTTTTTCGACGTCGTCTCGGGATTTGTCGATATAATTTGAACCCGTCTTATAATTTTCTTCTATAATTAGACTTGGTTCTTCGACTTCATTAAACTTCCGTCTTTAGACTTTTTCTTCGATAAATCTTCATAATAGGCCTTGGACTTCCGTTCTTTTTGCACTCTTGATCTTTTGACTTCGTCTTTTCTCGTTTTCTTCGATAAAAGCCTGTGATAGCCCGTGTTTTCTTCCTTTTTCATCTTTTGGTCCTAAAACACAATAAAAACACAAACCACGCATAGTTCCGACATTTACGACATATAATACACGTTTTGGGTTGGTTATTATTATAATTAAGTGGTAAAAGGATGGGTGTTTTCACACCTATCAGGGACCCACAAGCCCAAGTAATCTTCAATAATTAAAATCCACTAAAAACGAGCTCGATTTCGGCTTCCTTGATCATTTCTTTAAAGTCTTATCGATTTTGCCAGTTTTCGTGATCTTCGGCACACTTTTGGTTCTTTGACTTTGTCTTTTGTCTCTTTCTTGAACTTTTCTTCAACATTTGACCGTCAAACCCCGTGTTTTCTTTCCTTTTTATCTTTTGTACCTATTTAACACAAAAACACAAAACCACGCGTAATTCCGACTTTTACGATACTGAACACATGATTAGGTCTTGTTTTTCCTTGATTTTAGTGGAAAAAGGATAAGTGTTTACACACTTATTAAATCCTCTACACTTGACCATTGCAATGACCCCATGCAATGCATAGTTTTAAAGCATAAATTTACATTTTTTCATAATTAATCCATCTCGGCCTTTATTAAGATATACTAATACCACGACGATAAAGAAACAAAAACTTTAAAGGAAACAATAGTTATAACAATTTATTGACATGGAAATTATTTGATGGAAGAAACTCGTAAAGAAATCTAAGACTTAAATAGGGCTTTGGTGTCATGAATATTAATCACCCTCAAGTTTCATGTTCCCCATACCAAGCTTAAATACGAGATCATTGTTTACCATAAGTTCTTAGGTTAAAACCACTTATATAAGACAATTGTGTAATTCTCTTTCTCCAATTCCTACGTTGTATCTCTAGCTTTTAAGAATTGTCATTCACCCGTAGGCTTATTTGACTTATTTGATAATTATTATTCCAAAAATGAAGGCAAAACGGTGCAAACCGACAATCAAAACCTAACCTCGTCCTCAAAAACGTTGTCACTAAAGTAAGCCCACATCAAGGATGATTTAACACGATTTGGGGAATAAATTCCCGGATCCAAAATTTGGCCAATAGTACTACTTATTAATTATTCCTCCAAATTCATGTAGACTTTATGTGGAGTTTAGCAAGTTTACATCATATACCCTTAGGCTCTTTAAGATGTAAAACTGTTCCTCATCTATTGTCTACACCCTAAGGCTCCTTGAACGATAAACGAGGGAATTGATTTTTGATCAATTTTTATTCAGCACTTACCATGCCATACACCCTAAGGCTCTAATTACAAGGTTCGTGCTACATGCCCCACACCCTAAGGCTCCTTGAGGTCATGTTTTAATCTTATTCTTTCTTATTTATGATATATATAGTAGGCCAAATTCCGCGGTCCCATGGTCTGAATACCTCCTACTTAGTGGTTATGAGCCACCTTAGTCAGAAGTCCACAACGCTGGCACCCTCAATGTGTTCATGCTTTAATTACAAGGAGATAAAAGATTTGGCTAAGAGTTAAGATATCGAATCTACACCGCAAAAATCCTCATTTATTAAGCAATTAAATATACAAGCGGGAAGAAAGAGCCACAAAAACTCATATAAGTAAGAATTAACCCTTAAACTTATTATCAACTCTGTCATCTCTCGTTCTCCACAATTTAAAATCTCAAGGAATGAGACATCGTGGATGCTTAGCCTAATAAACCAATTAAGGTCCATATGGTTAAGGATACTAGCTAGAGTAAACTTGGATAAGTAAACTCGGGTTGAGTCAAAATATTCACGACGGGCCTAATATATCAAAGACATCTAAACTTGTTAAAACCATTTTATTTATTTATTTATTTTTGACTTTATTCTTGAAATGAAAAATATAAATACGATGCGAGGAAAGAAAATAAATGGAAATACTACTAGGCCAAAATAGATCAAAAATTTGAAAAACGTTAAAAAAATTAATTTTCCGGTTAAATGAGGTCAAATTCATGGAAAAGCCCACTAAAATTCGATAGAAGTCCCCCCTACGCTTAATATAAACATTGTCCTCAATGTTTAAGCATGTGGGACAATAAACTCCCCTACACTTAGGACATTGAGTACGTTGTTTAAAATGGAGCTAAGGAAGAGACAACTAAAGTGATTACATTTATTCATCTTATTTATAAACATGTATGAATCACAATAGCAAAAACTTATCGAAGAAACCGGGTACACGGGAACACGGGATCACGGGTCGCGTCAAAAACACCAAAAGTGGATCAATAAAGCACATGTCCCTACACAACATCACAACACACAAACGACCTACTTGGCTCCCTCTACACTTATTGGTGGAAATGGGTGAAGGTGAAAAAGGGTGGAAAGGATGGAAAAGGTAAAAATCTAACCTAGTTAAACGATGCTTGATTTATTTATCACGAGTCTCTAGCTCGACTCGATTTCCCGAATGTCATCATTCAAAATGGGAAAATCATGGAAAAACCGAGATTTCCAAGGGAGGAATGATAAAGGGGTGAAACAAAGTCATAGAAGGAATACCCTATGAAAAATCCACCCGGGTCAAACACATAAGTTCCATCATGAAAGAAAATAAACCCCGAGGTGGTAAAATCACACAAGGCAAAGAAAAGTGGGGTACCCTTAGTCAAAAAAATTTACAAGGAAAGGTGTTAGGGTGATATGGCAATGATAGCACTAAAGTCTCTATTCCGGGATCAAACACCGGTTCCTTAACGGGAAAATAGCAAGAGGTGTTGACATTTAAGCTCAAAATATCATCAAAAGCCAAAGTGGGAAAGTCGTCCTCTTCCAAACATGATGTGAAAACATAAGTATCATCGGAGTCATAGGAAAACTCATCCTCGTGAGGAAAATAGGTATTTAGAAAGATATCTAAATCCTCCTTAAATGGAATAACCTCTAAAGTAGGAATGATCTCTAAGAGTGGAGGATCCTCCTCAAAAGTCATGACTCCTAAAATTGGGGTATAAAAGTCAAAAGGAGTCTCCATGGAAGAATCACTCATATAGATATGAGGTGCATTAAGATCATGGGGTGGGTCATCAAAGTTAATGAGATCACTTAAAGAAGTGTCATCATCGTAGGTATCAAAGATTGGTTGATCAAAAGTGGGTGGGTCAAAAGTTAGGTCGTCTAAACCGAAGATAGTGTGATCACTTAAAGAAGTGTCATCACTATAGGTGTCATAAATAGGAGTTTCAAAAATTTGAGGCTCTAAGGGAAAGGATGAAGTTATCACAAAATCATTTTGATTAGACTTTTGAATTCCAAAAGGATTAATAAAAATCTCGTCATTATCATAATTAAGAACATCAATCATATTGACCGACTCTTTTCCATTTGATTTAGTTGTGATTTTTCCCATTTTGAAAACTTGTTGTTCATCCCTAACCCTAAGAATTAACTCCCATTCGGCCACATCAACTAAGGCTCTTCCGGATCGTAAGAATGGTCTACCAAGTATTAACGGAATACGATGATCCATCTCATAGTCGACGACGACAAAGTCCACGGGAAAAGTGAATGTACCAACTTGAACAAAAACATCCTCGGTAATACCAACGGGGTATGCGAGAGTTCTATTAGCTAATTCGAGAGTCATGCGAGTCGGTACAAGGTCGGGTAATGATAATCGTTTCCATACCGAGAGTGGCATAAGATTGATGCTAGCACCGAGATCCGGTAAAGCCATACAATCATCAATTTGAGGAAACGAGCAAGGTAACACGAGTCGACTGGGATCTCCTAGCTTTTCGGGAAGCTCTTTGAGAAGAATCGTGGAACAATTCTCATTTAAACGAGTGTTCACGAGCTCAACCATTTTTTCTTTCTTATTAAGAAAATCTTTGAACATTTTCACAAATTTAGGCATTTGAGCAAGTGCTTCAATAAGGCTAATGTTAACATTGACGTTGGAAATTATTTTCAAAAAGTTGGAGACATGAACGTCATCTTTGGTGAGAACTTTAGCCTTGTCTAACCTAGAGGGATAAGGGATATTGGGTTTAGGCTTTGAAGGTTGAAAAGGAGAAGGACTCGCTTCTTGAACAACCTTATGGTTAGGCTCATTAGGCAATGGAACACTAGTACTAGGAGTGGTAGTGGGAGGGATCACCGAAGGGGGAGTAGGATTACTCATTATGACCTCCGGGCCTTGTCTCTCCTTTATGGGCGAAGAGATGGAAGGTCCCACTAAAGTGTCTCCACTTCGAGTAGTGATAGCACTCACATTATCACGAGGGTTAATCTCGGTATTAGAAGGTAAGGCTCCTTGGGGTCTAAGAGCTTGCAACATTTGCACGAACTTCATATCGGTGGACTCTTGCATTTGTTTCATAATTTTCTCATATTCGGTCAATTTTTGTAGAACCAAGTCCATTTGAGGATTGTGCATGTTCATTTGATTAAACCCTTAATTGTTAACCCCTTGATTAGGAAAACCTTGGTTTTGATATTGAGGTTGAAAATCGTTGTTATTATGAAAACCTTGGTTGAAGTTATTATTTTGAAACCCTTGATTTTGACCATTAAAATTCCCTTGATTTGCATTCCCTTGAAAATTACCCATTTGAGGACCTTGGTTCCTATTTTGGTATTGGGTTTTTTGGGCGGGTGGGGGTGGTCTTTGTGGAGCTACAAAACGGGGGGGGGGGGGAGCCAAACAATTAGTACTCTTATAAGACAAATGGTTAACATCAACATTTGGTTTAAAGTGAACCTTCTCATTAGCATTGGTGTTATAAGCATAAACTTGTTGTTGTTGATTGTAAACCTTGTCACAATTAAAATAGGAATGTGGTCCACCACAAGTCTCACACGTTTCACAATTCTCTTTTAAGGCATTTACTTGACCATTTATGGCTTTGGTTTGTAGAGCAATTGATTCAACAAGCAAAGTAAGTTTATCGATTTTCTTGTCGCTCTCACTAGAACTAGCACTTTCCATAGTAGCCCTAACACTCTTGGTTTGTACTTTTGCTTTATTTTCAATTATAGCCCAAGCCTCGTTCATTGATTTCACAAGAATATTGCCCCCCGCGGCACTATTAAGTGAGTCTTGGTCATTAAGAGTTAAACCATTGTAAAGCGTATTGATTTGATGCACTTTAGTGAAACCGTGTTGTAGACATTTTCTTAAAAGCTCCTTAAAACGATCCCAAGAATCACTAAACGTTTCCCCATATTTTTGTTCAAAGGTAATGATTTCATTCCTTAAAGAAGTGGTCCGTGATGGTGAGAAAAAGTAGTTAATGAACTTGGTTTCTAAATCAATCCATGTGGTAATACTTTGGGGTGGTTCCTTATCAAGCCAAATCCGGGCTTGTCCCTCGAGGGAAAAAGGAAAGAGTTGTAAACGAATGGCCTCTTGTGGTACCCGATTGTATTTGACGGTGTTTGCCAATTGTATGAAACGTCTGATATGAGTGTGTGGGTCATCATTAGTACGGCCTAAAAATGGTGTAGCGGAAACAATTTGAATAAAACCCGTTTTTAGTTCAAAATTATTTGCTCCAATATCCGGCACCACAATCGCGTCATCGTTTCCTTCAACGTGAGATTGGAGAATCTCAATCATTGGTCGATTATCCGTTGCCATCGTGTTGTTCAAAGCTCGATTCTCAAGATCGGCTTGATTGACGGTCTTTTTGTTTTTCTTTTTCATCTTTTTAGAAGAATTAGAAGTATTTGGTACACCAATCGGTATGTATGTATGCGCGCGAGTGCGCATACAATTAAAACTTTGAGGAATGAGGTAGGAAACCTCGGTCGACTTTGAGAGGAAAGGGATTATCCCTCTCGAGGTGCAATATTAAAAAGCTACAAAAATATATACTTAATACTACTTGAGTTGGCAAACCAATAATCGGTCGTCCCTCTCAATATACGCACAAGAAAGCGGGGAAACGAGGTGGCACAAAGCACTTAAAAACCTTTTTCCTTAGACGGCCTTTTATAGCGCGTCGCCTTATACCCACCTTATAGTTTGTATATATCGAGTTCAAACGTCTTACTAGTATTTATATATTTTGCCTTTTTTCCTTGTTTTGAATTCGAATACAATAGTTAGGTGATGAAATCCCAACTAAGGTCTTATTTGAAAAGTAGGTAAATTAATTGTGCTACGTAATATAATACAGTAAATGAAAAATCTTTTTGTATTTTTTTAGAAAAATATGTATTCACAATAAAAACGAAAGAAATCGAAATAAGAAAAATAACAAGAATACGTAATTTTTTTTTGGTGTAATACTTTAGGAAAAGTATTACTTTTTGGATTTTTTTAATTTTTTTGGTGCAAATCTTAGGAAAGAGTTTGCTTTTGTGATTTTTTAATTTTTTTGTATTTTTAAGTTTTGGATTTTTTTATGTTTTTGATTTTTTTTAACAATAAAAATAACGTTCAAAATTGAACGGATCCCAAAATCCAAATCGTCTCACGAAATCGTCAATCGTAACGAGTGAAGCGGCAGCGGCGCCATTTTAATGTAACTATTTTTTGTGCAATTAAGTTCGTTTTTCCTCGACTCACTCGAATTAATATCCAATTAAACGTAAGACTAATTGTTCTTGGTGAATGAAATTATTTTTGGTATTTAGAAACTAATAACTATGTAATTAAAAACTAATTAAGCTATTAAAGACAAATTTGAACTATTTAAAGACTAATTTGAACTATTTAAAATAAAACTATTTGAAAACTAATTTAAATTTAAAACTTAAAACTAAATTTACTTTAATTAATTTTATAACTAAAACTTTTACTTTAAATGAAATCTATTTAAAACTATTTTTTTAAATAAAACCAAATTAATTAAAACTAATCTTTAAAACTAATTTTTAACAAAACAATTTAAATTTATAAAAGTAATTAAAATATTTTTATACTTTTTTTTTAATTTCTTAAAACTATATAAAAGAAAACTTATATAAACTTTTAATTAAAAATTAACTAAACAAACTATTAAAAATCTATTTAAAACTGACAGCTATGATTAAATAACCTATATTAATTAAATAGACTGAGAATAAACATAAAAGAAAGCCTAGATGAACTGGTAAGGTGTTGGGCTATTGGACGAAGGGTCAGGGGTTCGAGTCCCTGGAGTGACCTTTTTTTTTGCTATTTTTTTATATTTTTGGAAATTGTGAAACAAAACAGATCAATAGGATCTGTTTCTTAGAGCAGCAATATCAGCAAACAATAAGAACAAATAAGCTATTACAGCTGAACAGATAAGAAAATAAAAACTAAAAAGAAAATAAGAAAATCAAATAAGCAAACAGAAAAAAAGAAGCAGATTAAAAACTGAATAAGCAAAGCTAACTAACTGAAAGTAAGCAGATAAGCTACACTACTAAACTGAAATTAAGCAGATCAACAAACTTAAACTATCTAAACAAAACCTGATAAGCAAATGAAAATAAGCAACAGTCTTAAACTTAAAACAAGCAAATCAGAACTTAAGCAATAAATCTTAAACACAAAATAAGCAAATCCAAACTTAAACTTAATACCAAATAAATACTAAACTACACAAGCAGATCTAACAAACTGAAACTTAACAGCAGCTAAACAAATTAAAGCAGATGAAAAAAAAGCAGACTCAAACTTAAACAAATTAGATAATAAGCAATAAACCAAATAGTTCTAATAAGCAGAAAATCTTAAACGAACATAAATATTATCTAAAAATTAAACAAACATAAAAATAAAAAGAGATAATCACCTGGTGTCGAATCCGTTGGGCCGAAGGTAAGGCGCTGAGCCTCCTTATGAACAAAATTAAGAACCACCTTTACCAACCGATTATCAAACCATAATCACCTACCATCGAACCTCGAACCAGATTTTTTTATAAAATTTCCCAATAGGGGAAATTTAACATCCACCTTTTTTACTTGATATTTATTGATGAAAAACAGATCAAAATAGATTGCAGTAACTCTAATTTAAATAAAGGAGACAAAATTTAAACGAAAGAAATATTTTATTGATAACCAAAAATCTGAGTACAATACTTGAGAAAATAACAATTACAATTTAATCCTAAAACTAATTTTGCATAAATTAAAAATTAAAATAAAAAAGGCACAATGAATTACAAATTTGATGGGGTTTTTATAGGGAAACCCTAGAAACCTTGTTGAGGAAGATATCCAATCCTGACCGCTGTTTTCTTCTCTCTTTCTTCATTCTTGATCAAAAGGGTGAAAACACACCCCTTGCACACGGATTGCCAATGTGTCAAGGGGTTGTGTTTCTTGTGCTTCTTCCTTGATGACATGGCTTAATTTAATTGGGGGATTGGGGAATGATTTGCTGTCACAGCCAATAAGGGGAGAGAAAATGGCCACGTAGATGAGGACCACCTATCATGCTCCTCCGATTTTTGTGGGGAATTAATTCTTACTCGTGTGAATCACACGAATCAATAAAAACCCCCAATAGTAATTGGGTAATTTTGTTATTAGGGTCTGGGGGAATAGTGAATTAGGGTTGGGGTAAAAAGAGAGTGACTGTTTATTTGTTTTGGGAGATAAGAAGGGTTAGGGAGCTTTGGAAGTAACGAAATAAGTGGTGGGGGTGGGTAACTGGGTAAATAGACATGTGTGTGTGGTTGGAGGTTTGACTAAAATAAGTGAATTATTATTCACTTTAAAAAAAAAAACTTTAACCGTCCAACTTTGTTATCTCCGTCCACTTATTTTTATCTTATTGGGCCTTCACAACCCATATGCCTCCACGTTTAGTAATTTGTACCATGGATTTGGGCTTTAAACCCAAAATAGTCAATCTGTCTCATAATCTTTGCCAAATGGGCTTATTTTGGGCTTTTGAAAGTAAAAAGGGTAACTTGTTATACTAATGGGCTTTTTAGCCCATTAGTCCAAATGTGGGACCCACAAGCCCAAGTAATCTTCAATAATTAAAATCCACTATAAACGAGCTTGATTTCGGCTTCCTTGATCATTTCTTCAAAGTCGTATCGATTTTGCCGGTTTTCGTGATCTTCGGCACACTTTTGGTTCTTTGACTTTGTCTTTGTCTCTTTCTTGAACTATTCTTCAACATTTGACCGTGAAACCCTGTGTTTTCTTTCCTTTTTATCTTTTGTACCTATTTAACACAAAAACACAAAACCACACGTAATTCCGACTTTTACGATACTGAACACATGATTAGGTCTTGTTTTTCCTTGATTTTAGTGGCAAAAGGATAAGTGTTTACACACTTATTAATTTCCTTGCTAAATTTGAAGAATTCAGAGGTGGACCAGTAGCCTTTAGAGGTAGCAAAGGCAGAATCACTAGCAAAGGAAAAATCAATACAGGGAAGTTGGAATTTGAAGACGTTTTCTTTGTAAAAGAATTGAATGAGTTCAATCTCTTTTTAGTTTCACAAATGTGTGATAAAAAGAACAAGTTGTTGTTTACAGATACAGACTGTTTGGTGCTCTCCAAAGACTTTGAGATGCCTAAAGAATCTCAAGTACTGCTTAAGGTAACCAGGCAAGAAAACATGTACACCTTTAATCTTCATACTATTATTCTAACAGGTGGTATTACATGTTTGCTAGCTAATGCTTCTAATGATGAGTCTAACTTATGGCATAGGAGGTTAGGTCATGTGAATTTCAAGAATCTTAACAGATTAGTGAATGGAAATATAGTTAGAGGGTTACCTAACAAACCTTTTCAAAATGATTTCACATGTGCTGCTTGTCAAAAAGGTAAGCAACATAGAACCTCTTGTAAGACAAAGACTGGCAATACTGTGACAAAGCCTTTGCAACTTTTGCATATGGATTTGTTTGGTCCATTTTCTGTAAGAAGCATTAGTCATAAGACCTTTTGTCTAGTCATAAATGATGATTATAGTAGATTCAGTTGGGTTTTCTTTTTGGCTCTTAAGAGTGAAACCAATGAATTACTTAAGGATTTTATCACTTTAGTTGAAAATCAGTTCACTGAACAAGTCTTAATCGTTAGGAAAGATAATGGGAAAGAATTCAAGAATGCTGTATTTGATGATTTTTGTAGGTCTAAAGGCATCAAAAGACAATTTAGTAATCCTAGAACTCCACAACAAAATGGAGTAGCTGAAAGGAAGAATAGGACACTAATTGAGGCTGCTAGAACTATGTTGGCTGATTCTCTTTTGCCAAATACATTCTGGGCAGAAGCAATAAATATTGCATTTTATGTGTTAAATAGAGTCTTAGTGACCAAGCATCAACATAAAACACCTTATGAACTTTTGACTGGTATTAAGCCAACCATAAGTCATTTAAGACCTTTTGGGTGTCATGCGTCTATACTAAATACTCTTGATCATTTAGGGAAGTTTGATGGAAAATTTGATCCAGGGTATCTTATAGGATATTCATTGCAAAGTAAAGCATATAAGGTTTACAATTTGGCATCTAAAAAGGTTGAAGAAAATGCCCATGTTAATTTCTTAGAAAATAAACTCAATGTCCCAGGAATAGGTTATGCTTGGATATTTGATTTAGATTATCTAACTAATTCCATGGATTACTATTCTGTGCAAAAGGATTATCAAACTAACGATGCAGGTAAGGAGTCTGGTATAACTAAATCGGGCACTCAAGGAGAATCTTCTTCATCGGACTCTCAGGATGATGATGTTCACATCTATGTACCCAGTATGCCTATTGTTACTCCCATGACTGCTACTCCCAAGAAGAAATCTATGCCATCAACTGATGATCATGCCTCCCAAGAGCTTTAGAGGCTTAAAGATCAAGAAAAGAATGCTACATCTTCTAATAAGCATTTAGTAGAAGAATCTTTTGAGTCACAACACTCAGCAATACATACTACACCTAGCGGTACCTCATCTACAAGTACTGCTAAGACAAAATCTTCAAAGTCTGTTGATTCATTAGAAGATATTTTACAAGCTATGGATGATGAAGACATTTATGCTAGTCCACCTGAAGGAACCTTCTCTAAAGCTTCCTATGATGAGCAGGGTGCAGTAACTGATTTCAATAATTTGGAAACTGAAATCCCAGTCGGTTTAATTCCCACTCATAAAGTCAACAACAACCATCCTACTACTTAGATCATTGGAAATCCCAAGTCTGATGTGCAAACCAGAAGACAACTTCAAGCCAATACTAAAACTCATGCACTTATGAGTTATGTCAAACAACAGCATAGAACCAATCATAAGGATACTCAGCATTATTAGTTTTCCTGTTTCTTATCACAAGTAGAGCCCAAGAATATTTCTCAAGCTCTTGATGAAGAAAGTTGGGTAGATGACATGAAAGAAGAATTAACACAATTTGAGCTACAAAAGGTTTGGATTCTTGTGGATCTTCCCTCAGGAAAAAAGAGTTATTGGTACTAGATGGGTTTTCAGGAACAAGAAGGATGAAAGAGGAGTTGTTGTGAGGAACAAGGCAAGGCTTGTTGCTCAAGGCTATAGACAGGAAGAAGGGATAGACTATGATGAGGTTTTTGCACGAGTGGCAAGGATAGAAGCCATTAGGTTATTTTTGGCCTTTGCATCATATATGTGTTTTATAGTCTATCAAATGGATGTGAAAAGTGCCTTTCTTTATGGTACTATTTTAGAGGAGGTATATGTTTCACAACCTCCAGGTTTTATAGATCCTAAGTTCCCCAACAGAGTCCACAAAGTTATCAAAGCACTTTATGATCTACTGATACACGGCTTTTGGCCAGGTAAAAAGATTATCGTTATACCAATCTCTTTGAATTGAAAAACTTGTGTTTAATGTGTGACTCTGTCTTATTTTGGTGGAAACAAATTTGTGTCGTTGTAGTGTTTAAAATAAATGCACAGAACAATTAAAGTAAAGGTGCTCTTAAAGTAAATCTAAATTTAATAAAGTAAATGGTGCGAGTATTTAAAAGCGAGACTAAAATTAAAGGGCACTAAATGTAAATAACGTAAACTTAAATCTAACTAAGGCAAACTAAAAACGCAACTAAAACTAAATCTTAAACTAAGGCAAATAAACTTAAAGTGCGACTAAGGAAAAAGGCGGGAAAAATAAAGCTTAAAATAAAAAGGGCAGAAACTTAAAAACTAAATTAAAGAAACTGAAAACAAGCTCTATCCGGAATAAAACCCTACTCGGAATATTTAGTCTTACTCGGAATATGTCACCTATCCTGAATAATACCCTACTCGGAATAATGGCCTATTCGGATTACTATCCCTATCCGGAATATCAAGTCTATTCGGAATAAGTCCCTATGCGGAATATTGTCACCCTATTCGGAATGTGAGCCTTACTCGGAATAAACTTCCTATTCGGAAAATCCAGGTCTATTCGGAAAGATTTCCTATTCGGAAAATCAGCTCTATACGGAATGATTTCCTATTCGGAAAACCTTCCCTATTCGGAATAATGGATATTCCGAATAGTCCTCTCTGCTAAACCCTTATGCGGAATAGTTGCCTCTATTCGGAATATAGAATATTCCGAATAAAGGACAGAGCTCAAAATCTTGATTCGGAATAACTGGGCTCGTATTCTGGGAACGAACAGTAACAAGATATCCGAAGAACAAGGAAAGATAAAAAGACACGGATCTAAATAAATCTAAAACAAATCAACCAAAAGATTAAATCAAACAAGTAAGTAAACAACTATAAATGATAAACAATCAATCCAAAACAATAAAATTAACAAGATAATCAAAACCCACTTAAATAAATCAACAAAAATTAAGAACATGAACATAAACAAATCAACACAAAGATTAAAGAAAGGTAGAATGAGATTAACAAGATAAAGATAAAGCTTAACAAGAATTAAAAGAAAAACTTACTTGAAATTAAATGGTAATTAAGTGCAAGACAAGGTAATTAAATTTGACAAGTATTTAAATTGACAAGGTAATTAAAGGTGCAAGGTAATTAAAAGTGGAAGAACTAATTGTCACTATTAGCCAACAAAAACAAATGAACACACTAATGGTCTATTTATAGGGGAGGATTAGGAAGCTTCCTCCCCTCCTTCATTTCTTGTTAATTGCAAGATTAAGCCCCTTTCTTCTTAATTCTTCATTAATTACACCATTAGTCCTTTTCTTCTAATCTTCTTTAAACTTGGACTTAAGGGACTTTTGGCTTCGGGATTTCTTTTGAACTCGTCTTTAATTTCTTCAATAAAATAGACTTGAATTCTTCGGCTTTTGATAAACTTCCGTCTTTTGACTTTTTCTTCGATAAATCTTCAGAATTGGTCGTGGACTTCCGTTCTTTTTGCACTCTTGACTTCTTGACTTCGTCTTTCATCCTTTTCTTCGATAAAAGTCCGTAAATGCCCGTGAATGTCCGTGTTTTCTCCACTTTTCACCTTTTCGTCCTAAATCACAACAAAAACACAAACCACGCATAATTCCGACATAAAAGACATAAAATACACGTTTTGGTCCGGTTATTATTGTAATTAAGTGGTAGAAAAGATGGGTGTTTACACACCTATCAAATCCCCTACACTTGACCATTGCAATGTCCTCATGCAATGCATTAGTTACAAAGCAAGATTACACTTTTCATCATAATCAATCCACGTTGGCCTTTATTAAAGAGATAGAAAATTAAAAACATACAAAATAAAGAAATCAAAAGCATACCTTGGGTTTTGAAAATGTTATGAATAATCATCATCCTCAAGTTTTCACTTTCTCCAAACCAAGATTAAAAACGAGATCATTGTTATTATAAGTTAGTAAACTATCACGAACTCATGTGGGCCAATTACTCACTTAGACTCCCTTATTCCTAGGTGTATCTCTTATATTTTATTGTTGTCTTGAATGATCACGAGGATGCATTGTTTGACTTATTTCGATAGTTATTTAGTCTGAAAATAAAGTGAACGATTTAATCAATAGTTAGCTAAAGGACCAAATCTTTTAAAACTGCTTCTCGGGACCCCATAAAGTTCATATCTTGGCATAACTCGCTTCGCGATTTGAGACCTTTCTCGGACCGATATTTGGCAGCGACTTCATACTTCAAATCTTGAGAGACGTTCATGAAATAATGGTCTTCTCTTCATAATTGGAATTTCTTCACTTGAACTTTTTGAGAGATTCATACTTGGACCACGACTTCTTCATTTTTCTCCAATCTTTATTTTGGATTTTGATATACAACGATCCGCCTCCTTTTATGACTTGGATCTATTTATCCTCATACCTTGTTAGGGTCTTTTCGGATACACTTCTCCATGACTTTTGGGGAGTTTTGCTTTACGTCGTGTGTCTCGATCCTTCATATTGATTTTCGATAAATGATTCTTCACATCACTTTTGGATCTTTAGCAACAAAATATAGCCCTCATGCCTTGTTAGGGCCTTTTCGGACTCGCCAATCTTCGCATCCCGCTTCAATAAGTTATGCCTTGGCTATGAACTATAATCCATACCGAGCAACTTTTAAACGATCTGGGGCTAGAAGCTAAGTAACCTTTCAAATCGTACAACCTTATTTATTAGCAGATAAATTTATTAGCAAGCGATGGGAGAATAGGCTTATAAATAACTCACATAAATTCACGAAAGAATACCGAACTTATAATTGGCTCTATCATCTCTCGTTCTCCACAGTTTAAAATCTCAAGTAACGAGACTCGTGGATGCTTAGCCTATTAAATCAAAGTTTTGGGTTTTCGAGTCGCCTATAGGATCTTGCAAATTCTTGGACTTTTTCAAGTTTAGAAATCGCATTTTAAAGTTCCCTTGATAAACGACTCTCTAGGATCAATTATAGGAACTTGCGAAAAGTTCTTGTTCTTAACCCGTGAGAGTTAAGACTTTCGCGTTTTATAGCTCCCTATATAAAAGCCTAGCAAAACTTGACTTAAACACGTTAAGGATACTAACTAGAGCAAACTTAGATAAGTAAACTCGGGTTGAGTCAAAATATTCACAACGTTTGAAAATTAAAACCACTTATTAAGAAAATAACTATACAATGGTAAAAACTAATAGGCCAAAATAGATCAAAAATTTTGAAAAATGTCGAAAAATTGATTTTCCGGTTAAAATGAGGACAAATACAAGGAAAATACCACTTAACTTCGATAGAAGTCCCCCCCTACACTTAAGATAAAATTGTCCTCAATGTTTAAGCATGTGGGAGTAAACTCCCCTACACTTAGGACATTGTGCACTTTGTTTAAATCTCGCTAAGGAAAAGACAACTAAAGAGATTCCTATTGTAATATTGAGAAAATATAAAATAGTGAATCGAAAAGAGTTTAGGATAGAACCGGGAAGAAGTAGAACATGGAATCACGGGTCGTCAAGAATCATCAAGAGTGGATCATTGAAGCTTGAATCCCTGATTAAGAAGTGAGGAGAGGAAATAGCAATCCAAAGGGTCTCCCCTACACTTATGATAAAGGAAGCGAAAAGATAGATGCATGGGTTGCCTCCCAAGAAGCGCTTGGTTTTTGTTAACCGAGTCGTGAGCCTGACTCGACCTTGATCATCAACGGAAGAAGCATGAAACATATCCACCAGGATCAAAGACATAGTTTTCGTCCATCAAATAGCACAAGCTTAAGGCAAACAAGGCAAGCCAAAGAAGAAGTGGCAGGGTTCCCTTAAGCAGCGATGGAGCACGGTGGAAGCAAGGGTGAAGTGCAAGCATGTCTTCAAAATTTCCAAAGATTTTTCCTTTTATTTCATCAGGTGGATACTGAGATGGCTTAAAGACTTCAATACCGGGGTCGAACACCTTTTCCTTCAAGGGAAAATAGCACTCAGGCTCAACCGAGTGTGAAGAAGATCCGCAAAGAAGCACAACCTCGTCCTCAGAAGGGGGACAAAGAGGTGTCAAATCATATGTGCAACGGATTTCGGTGTCGACCGGTTTCTTCTCCTTTGACAGAATGCTCTTCAAATCCAAAGTAGGATCAAGACGATAATCTTCAAAGTCCAAAGGAGGAGCATCACTCTCATGAGGGAACTATGTGTTGAGAAACTCAGAGAAATCTTCCTCAAATGAGTAATCGTCCAAAGTAGGATCGAGTGATGGCGGAGGATCTTCATCATGTGAAGAATCGCTCGAAAGAGTATCAGCCTCATCGAAATCATCGAAAGTGGGCAGCTCGGGATACTCAGAAGTACAATCAAAATCATCCGAGTCTGAGCTAGAATCATCATCATCATAAGCATCAAAGACCGGTGGAGAACCATAAATGGGAGAAGGTTCCAAAGTGGAGCGAGAATCATCCACATCATCTTCAAAGAGTGGATTATCAATGGAAGAATCGAATAGAGGATTGTCGTATACGGTAAAGTCATCGAGCACATTAATCATATTCACTGATTCTCGACTTCCAAAGGATTTTCCTGTAAGCTTCCCCATTTTAAAAACTTTTGAATCATCCCCGACTCGTAAGATTAATTCACCTTCGGCCACATCGACTAAAGCTCGTCCGGTTCTCAAGAATGGCCGACCAAGTATTAAAGGAATACGAGGGTCCATTTCATAATCAACTACAACAAAATCGACCGGGAAAGTAAATGTGCCAACTTTGATAAACACGTCTTCGGCTATACCAACGGGGTAAGCGAGAGTGCGATTTGCAAGTTCGAGAGTCATCTTTGTTGGAATGAGGTCGGGCAATGATAGTGTTTTCCAAACACTCAGTGGCATCAAATTAATACTAGCCCCGAGATCAGCAAGGGCAGTAAATTCTTCAGTTTTGTTGAACACGCAAGGCAACACAAAACGACCGGGATCTCCAAGCTTTTCCGGTAATTCTTTAAGAATAACTGCTGAGCAGTTTTCATTTAAGCGTGTGTTGGGGAGTTCAATCAGCTTCTCCTTCTTGCTAAGCAATTCCTTGAATGCTTTGACAAATTTCGGCATGTGGCAAAGTGCTTCAACAAGGTTAATGTTGATGGTCATTTTAGATAGCATATCCACATATTTTGATACTTGGCAGTCATTCTTGGTTAGATCATTGGTCTTGCCTATGCGAGAAGGGTATGGGATTCTGGGTTGATAGGGAGATGGTGAAGGTGTAGTTGGTGAAGGTTGTGATGTTGAAGGGTCCTTCCGAGATACATCATCATGACGAGGCGGAGACGGTAATGGTGTACTAATACTAGGTGTAGGAGGAGTAGGGATACATGGTGGTGGAGGAGGTATAGATGATGGTGGTGGGATAGGTGGATCGACAATGGTAATTCTACTACGCGTAGTTATAGCACTCACATTAGCTCGCGGATTGGTGACGGTGTTTGAAGGTAGAGAACCCGAAGAAGAAGAAGGTTGAGCTTCGGGCAAGAAACTAGCCAACAGATTCTTTAATTCAGTTGTTTGAGTGCTGAAGGAGGATTGAATATTATCACGAACCTCGGTTCTGATGTCATTTCCTTGCTTCAAGATATCCCCTTTCAAATTGATTATTTGGCTCTGTAGATTCTTGATTTGCTCACCTTGAGTTCTCATGATGGCATCAACATCGGGATTAATGGGTGGGTGTTGTTGGGTGGGTGGTTGATAAGGGTTAGAAGCTCTTGGTGGGATTTGGTTGCTTCTATTGTAGTTGTTGGCGGGGTGTTGGTTTTGAGGAGAAAAACCGGGTGAAAGGTAGTTGTTGGAACGGTAGCTCAGCAGATTTCTATCCCCTTGTTGTCTAGCTTGGTAATTTTCCTGTGAATAATTACCGTAAGCTGCATACACATTTTCCGGATTTCCTTGAGTCGAAGGACAATCTGTGTATGGGTGAGGACCGCCACATGTTTCACAAGGATTAGCAACCGCTTTAACTTGTTGTTGTTGTTGGTTTGAAGCGAGAAGCGTAATACTTTTGCTCATTTCGGCCATCATGCGGGTGAGTTCGGTCATCTCAGGGTTTGCTGAGGTGGAGGAAACATTGACTCTCGGGTTGTTCCTTGAAGAAGCAGAGGAATCCCAGTTTTTATGGTGAGTAGTCATGTTCTCATTTAACTCTCTACACTCCTCGGGTCTCCTTTTCATAAATGTGCCACCGGCGGCTGCATTGATCGTATCACGATCTCGAAAAGTCAATCCGTTGTAGAAAGTATCGATTAAGGTCACAGGGAGCATGTTGTGGTTTGGACATCTATCGATCAAGACATTATATCTCTCCCAAGCGTCAAAAAGAGATTCATCGGGATCTTGCATGAAACCGCTGATCTGATTGCGAAGGCTTGTGACCATGGATGGTGGAAAGTAGCGCGACAAAAAGCGTTGAGTCATATCATCCCAGGTGTGAATAGAATTCTTCGGGAGACGATCAAACCATTTCTCGGCATGATGCGATAAAGTATGTGGGAAGAGTTGTAGGCGGAGTACATCCATTGTGGCCCCAGGCAACTTCATGCTTTGGGTGATTGTAATGAACTTGTCGAGGTGTTTGTTGGCATCATCATCAGGCAATCCTCTAAATGGGTTTGTTTGTACTTTCTGAATCATGTGGTGCTTCAACGAAAACTCAGGAGCGTTGATTTGCATCGGCGCAATCGGTCCTCCTCGTCCAAACATTGTTGGTTGACAAAGTTCCTCCATGGTCCGAAGATCGGGCTGTGGAAGAGCATTGTTGTTATTATTATTACTATTGAGGTGCGGTGGAATGTTGTTGTTGACACCTGCCATATCTAAATCTTCTTGAGGCTCGGGCTCTTGATAATTAGAAGATCTAGTACGCATACACCTGAAAATGCAAAAGAAAACAAAACCAAACACAAAAACAATATATACACAATAAAGATAAAATCTTTTTGGATTTTTGAAATTTTTAATTTTTATGTATATTTTTGAATGTTTTAGACAAGAAAAATAACGCTCACAAGTGAACGGATCCCAAAAAGCAACGTGTCTCTCACAGAAAACCGTCAATCTTAATGAAAAGAGCCGGCAGCAGCGGCGCCATTTGATACACGGCTTTTGGCCAGGTAAAAAGATTATTGTTATACCAATCTCTTCGAATTGAAAAACTTGTGTTTAATGTGTGAATCTGTCTTATTTTGGTGGAAACAAATTTGTGTCGTTGTAGTGTTTAAAATAAATGCACAGAACAATTAAAGTAAAGGTGCTCTTAAAGTAAATCTAAATCTAATAAAGTAAATGGTGCAAGTATTTAAAAGCGAGACTAAAATTAAAGGGCACTAAATGTAAATAACGTAAACTTAAATCTAACTAAGGCAAACTAAAAACGCAACTAAAACTAAATCTTAAACTAAGGCAAATAAACTTAAAGTGCGACTAAGGAAAAAGGCGGGAAAAATAAAGCTTAAAATAAAAAGGGCAGAAACTTAAAAACTAAATTAAAGAAACTGAAAACAAGCTCTATCCGGAATAAAACCCTACTCGGAATATTTAGTCTTACTCGGAATATGTCACCTATCCTGAATAATACCCTACTCGGAATAATGGCCTATTCGGAATACTATCCCTATCCGGAATATCAAGTCTATTCGGAATAAGTCCCTATGCGGAATATTGTCACCCTATTCGGAATGTGAGCCTTACTCGGAATAAACTTCCTATTCGGAAAATCCAGGTCTATTCGGAAAGATTTCCTATTCGGAAAATTAGCTCTATACGGAATGATTTCCTATTCGGAAAACCTTCCCTATTCGGAATAATGGATATTCCGAATAGTCCTCTCTGCTAAACCCTTATTCGGAATAGTTGCCTCTATTCGGAATATAGAATATTCCAAATAAAGGACAGAGCTCAAAATCTTGATTCGGAATAACTGGGCTCGTATTCTGGGAAAGAACAGTAACAAGATATCCGAATAACAAGGAAAGATAAAAAGACACGGATCTAAATAAATCTAAAACAAATCAACCAAAAGATTAAATCAAACAAGTAAATAAACAACTATAAATGATAAACAATCAATCCAAAACAATAAAATTAACAAGATAATCAAAACCCACTTAAATAAATCAACAAAAATTAAGAACATGAACATAAACAAATCAACACAAAGATTAAAGAAAGGTAGAATGAGATTAACAAGATAAAGATAAAGCTTAACAAGAATTAAAAGAAAAACTTACTTGAAATTAAATGGTAATTAAGTGCAAGACAAGGTAATTAAATTTGACAAGTATTTAAATTGACAAGGTAATTAAAGGTGCAAGGTAATTAAAAGTGGAAGAACTAATTGTCACTATTAGCCAACAAAAACAAATGAACACACTAATGGTCTATTTATAGGGGAGGATTAGGAAGCTTCCTCCCCTCCTTCATTTCTTGTTAATTGCAAGATTAAGCCCCTTTCTTCTTAATTCTTCATTAATTACACCATTAGTCCTTTTCTTCTAATCTTCTTTAAACTTGGACTTAAGGGACTTTTGGCTTCGGGATTTCTTTTGAACTCGTCTTTAATTTCTTCAATAAAATAGACTTGAATTCTTCGGCTTTTGATAAACTTCCGTCTTTTGACTTTTTCTTCGATAAATCTTCAGAATTGGTCGTGGACCTCCGTTCTTTTTGCACTCTTGACTTCTTGACTTCGTCTTTCATCCTTTTCTTCGATAAAAGTCCGTAAATGCCCGTGAATGTCCGTGTTTTCTCCACTTTTCACCTTTTCGTCCTAAATCACAACAAAAACACAAACCACGCATAATTCCGACATAAAAGACATAAAATACACGTTTTGGTCCGGTTATTATTGTAATTAAGTGGTAGAAAAGATGGGTGTTTACACACCTATCATCTACATCAAGCTCCAAAGGCTTGGTATGAAACATTATCCAGTTTTCTATTAGAACATGGATACAGGAGAGGGACCATTGACAAAACTCTATTCATAAAAAAGAATGCTAAGGATATCATTCTAGTGCAAGTCTATGTTGATGACATTATTTTTTGTTCAACCAATAAATCATGGTGTGTAGAGTTTGAGGCTTTGATGAAAGGAAGATTTCAGATGAGTTCTATGGGAGAACTTACTTTCTTTTTGGGACTACAAGTCAAACAAAGGAAAGATGGAATATTTATCAGTCAAGATAAATATGTTTCTGAAATCTTGAAAAAGTTTTCATGTATGGATTCAAGGAGTACAAGCACACCTTTTGAAGCTAAGAAGTCTTTATCAAAAGATGAACATGGTGAAAATGTTGATATTCATTTATACAGGTCAATGATTGGTTCATTGATGTATCTTACTACTTCAAGACCAGACATCATGTTTGCTGTATATGCCTGTTCAAGGTTCCAAGTTAATCCAAAGGTGTCACATCTACATACTGTGAAGAGGATTTTTAAGTATCTTGAAAGTTAGCCTAATTTAGGATTATGGTATCCTAGAGATTCAACCTTTGAATTGGAATCTTACTCAGACAGTGATTATGTTGGAGCTAATCATGATAGGAAATCCACAACAGGGGGTTGTCAATTCCTAGGCAGAAGACTCATATCATGGCAGTGTAAGAAGCAAACGATTGTTGCTACTTCTATAACTAAAGCTGGATATGTAGCTGCTGCTCATTGCTGTGGACAAGTACTTTGGATTCAAAATCAGTTGTTAGATTATGGGTTCAACTTCATGAACACCAAGATTTACATTGATAATGAAAGTACTATATGCATTGTCAAGAATCCAGTATTTCACTCCAAGACCAAGCATATTGAAATAAGACATAACTTCATCAGAGATACCTATGACAAGAAGCTTATTCAAGTCTTGAAAATTCATACATACAACGATGTAGCTGATTTATTGACCAAGGCATTTGATGCAAAGAGATTTGAATTCTTGGTGACACATATTGGTATGCTCAACCAATAGACTGTTGCATATGTTGAGGGGAGGTAATCACTGTACAATTTTTATGCTAATTTTTATTGTATAGTGTATGTTTTTGTGTTTTTGATGTGATTGCAGGTTGATAGAATACGATAAAAGAGGTTATAATTATAGTGGAATGCATGAACTGGTCAAATTTGTGAGGTATCGTTATGGATCCAAGTACCGCTAGCACAAATCCAAGTACCGAGTATGTTCCATGTACCGCTACATGTCCGTTTTACCGTTAAGGGTCTCTTTTGTAAATTTGGTGGTTTCTTCGCACTTGGGTTTGTTATTTACATAAATACTTACTCCAATTATACAATTGATTCACCTAATATTTTATTCTTATCTCTTAATTCTTTAACCTTCTCTCAAATTTTTCGATCATCAAAAATCCTAATGGCTGCTTTACAAGTGATCTCTAAGCACAATTTGGTTGCGAATCTTGCTCTTAATGATGACTCTCTTGGTTTCCATGAGATTCTTGGATTTTTATCTCGAAGTCATGTTCGTTTCGCACTCACTGTAAGTCCTATAGTCTCTGTTCCTATTGTTGAACAGTTTTGGAATACTACTGTATTAGGTACACGCTTTGATCAACCTTGCATTAAGCCTAGGGTCAATCATAGAAATATCTATGTAACTGAGGTACTGCTAAGGGCAAGTTTGAGACTAAATGATGAAAATGGACTTAGTATGCTTAATAACACAGAGATACATGATGGCCTTGCAGTCATGGGTTATGAGGGTGGTAGGGAAAGTCTTACTTTCTTTAAAGCTTTGTTTTCACCACAATGGAAATTGCTTTTTATGCCATTATTCACTGTTTAAGCTCCAAAAGTACTTCTTTTGATCAAATCCCTGCTGCATTGGCATCAACTGGTATTTGTCTAGCAAATAACAGAGTTTTCAATTTTTCAAGATTAATTTTTAAAGGCAGGACTAGGAATTTGGAAGGTGATAAGAAGTTTTTAATGTATCCTAGATTCATTCAGACATTAGTTAATGACCAAATACCTAACCTACCAGAATTAACAAATACATGGGATGTTCCTACATTCACAAAGAGAACTTTCTCTTTCTTGACCAAACAAGGCAATGCCTTCACAGGAACTATTACACCATTATTTGCTCATATGTTAGCCAACCTGCCAACCAAGAAGGTGAGGAACCTAGCAATGCTAGTGATTCTCAGCAAACTCCTTCTCACTAGAGTTCCCATTCCTCTGAAGATTCTCAATCTTCTTCTCATAATATTCGTATTCAACCAATACAGATGAGATGATCCATACACCTGCTGCTTCCATTGCTACTAGTGGTTCACCACAAGCACAGGCACCAGAGGTGGTGGATGTTGCAAATTTAAATGCTTTGTGCACTAGCTTGTCCAAACTGGTACAGGTGTTGCAGAAAGAAAAGCTTTTTCAAGACAAGAAAAATGTTAAATTAGAGGCCAGCCTAATCAAGCTAAGGAACAAGGTATCTCCTTGGATGAGGCGGAATAGGTCTATTCAGAAAGTTGCTCTTAAGAAGCAAAGATTCAGAATCCTCAAGGAAAGGCAACTGAATGCAACCAAACAGGGGAGGAATTATGAAGAACCACTACTTCTTCTGATATTCAAACAAGGGTCTTTGGAAATGACATCAATTTTGAATTGGATGATGATGTCAGTGGAAATTATGAAGATGGCAATGGTTTAGAGACTGGTGTGGAAGAGTCTACTAACATGGAGCTTCAACAAGAAGAACCACAACCTACTCATGAGGAACCACTAATTGAAGAAATGTTGGTAACTCAGCCAGAGCCACAAACTCAATCACCACAACTTCAAGCGAATTGGAGTACTTTTTATGAAAAACTAGAGGAGATTAATGTTCAATTTCCTATATCTTCAACTCCACCACAAAGAAAATTCTGGTTTCACAAGAAACAGTCTTTACAAGTACTGTCAAGATCAAGAGTGAGCTATGGAACAGACAAGACTGAGGAGTTACAAGTTGAGAAGATAACTTCAATGGAATAAAAGGTATCTGGAGATACTCTTGTGATTGAAGAAACAAGTGTGTCTTACACTAGTGAAGTCAACATTGTTGAAGATCCAAGTATTGCTAGGCCAACTAAGCCAACTGCAAGTACTGCTGCCATTGTTGAAGACCCAAGTACTGCTAAGTCAACTAAGCCGACTACAAGTACCGCTGGTGATCAACATTTACTAGAAATTCAAACTCCTTTTGGAGAGGATGAGACTTTAGCCCAAATACTGCTTGATCTAAGAGAAAAGAGTTCAGCTAAAAAAGCAAAACAAGCAGAGTTTGAGAAGAAGACACAACAAGAAGTTCTTGCCAAAAAGGATCAAACTAAAGGTAACAAAGTTCAAGCTTCATATCCCACTAAAGGTGCAGTTACTCAACAGCAAGCTGATGAGGAAAGATCTTCCAACCTGAAGAAGAAGTTACCAAAGATTAATCCAAAGGATAAGGGAAAGAAGCAATTGCAATCAGAATCTGAAAATGAAAGTGATTCAGATGATGATATCAGCAAAGTCATGTATAGATTTAATCAACTAGACCATGATGAGGAGTATTCTTTCAGAATGAAAGCCCAAATTCGTGAAGAAGAATTACAAGAGGAACTTGCAGCAAAGCAGCATTTGCTAGAAACTAGGAGAATACAACAAGAATGGAACATACAAGAGTATGATAGGATTCAAGATGAATTACAAGCAAGTGAGATTCTTGCAAACTCTTTAATAGCTGAAGAAAGGGATGCTTATGATGAAGAAGAGAAAGCAAAATTGATTGATGATCTGGTAAGGGAGCAACAAAGATTCTTTGCTGAGAAAAGAAGAAGAGAAAAGATTAAGCCTCCAACTACCATGCATATTAGGAATAAAATGATGAATTTTCTCAAGAAAGTTAAGCATTTCACTCATGCTCAATTGGTCAAGAAGAATTTTGATGAAATCAAGGCTTTGTATGAACAACACAAAAGAGCTGAATTGAATTTTGTTGAGATTGGATCTGAAGCAGATAGGATAGTTGTTGAAGAAGCTAGAAGACATCTGCAACAACAAAGGCAATTTAGAAGTGCTCCTAGATTTGAGTCAAGTACTGCTGAACATACAAACACATCTCCACCTATCAAGACTACATATGTGAGGAAAAATAGAAAGGATAAGGAAAGTTCAAAAGAAACAGAGACTGCTCAAAGAATGAACGAAGGAGATAAAGCTCAAGATGTTGATAAGACAAAAAATGTACAAGCAGTACATACACAGTCAATAGTACATGCTGAAGAAACGGTACATACAAACTTGGAAGAAGGTTCAATGGAATCTGAAGAAATCTCCAAGGGTGTGAAAAGAAAAAGATCAACAAAAAACAAGCTAGAAGCCAAAAAAGGCTAAGTCAACAACAGAATATAGTGATAATGATGAGAGCTTGAAAAATTACTTGAAGATAGTAAAGTTTGAAGATCAATGTATTGATACAGAGATTTTGGGAAAGAAGTCATCTATTGCTAGATGGACATACACTATGGATCAAGGACTGGAAGCTCATGGAATACAAAGAACTGATGGCACAACAAGAATGTTCAGGATCTTTTTAGGTTAGTTCAAGAAGCCAGTGCAGGTAAAACTGAGGTATCACTATTGTACAATGAGTTATTCTTCATGTATGAACCACACAACTGTGATCAGAAAATGTTGAAGGAATTAGAGAATTAGGTTCCTAGTTACTGAAGATATTATAGGTCATGTGGAATACATATTTTGGATATAGATGACATTACTTATTGTATGCTACAAGAAAAGAAATATCCATTTGAGAGAAGATTGTTGGAAAGGATGTTGGAACAACAATTGGAGGTCTCAAAAGAATCTATTGGTGCTTTGGAGTTGATCAGACTGGTTAAACAACAAATCAAGGATTTGGAGAAAAAGGAAGAAGCTTAGAAAGAGCCTTAAGTGTTTGACTTTCAGTCACACTTCACAAATGGTTCTCAGTTCACCATGTCTAACACACATAAGAACTGGCTAGTCCATAAGCAAACGGTTTGTGGTAAAGACTTCTCAAATTAGTTGAAAGCTGGTAGTTTGCTAAAAACTATATGGTTCTAACTCACCTTGTTTCGAGACAAAGAGTTGGCTAGTCCTAGACAAACGGTACTAGGTAAAGACTTAATCAAATCCGTTGATGGTTGACAATTTACCAAAAGTTATAGGGTTATCAGTACACCTTATTCTTTATGAATAAAGTATTGGCTATTCCTAAGGGTACGGATAATTGGTAAAGAATAAATCAAATCCGTTGATAGCTGATGATTTGCTAAAAATCATAAAGCCAATACAGATTGGTTATTGTTGTTAACTGTTTTATTTTAGGTATGAATTTGCAAGCAAAAAAGTATTAAAGAAAAAGATACTTAGAAGGTTTTGTCTCATCAAATCAAGACAGAAGTTCATGATTCAGAGTTCCTAGATTTAACTCAAAGAATAAAATCATTGTTGCTGCAAAATCAAATAAATGTTTACAAGACACAAGAAGATCATAATTTGAAGACAAAGATTATTTTCATGATACTTGAAGGTTATCTTATCAAAAGAAGATCTACATTGAAGTGTTTGGCTACATTCAGTTGGATACAAATACAAATTACCAAGTTCAATCCAAGGTTGAAGAGAAGACTGAAGACATGTATTCTAAATACATCAAGTACAAAGAGAAACAAGAAGACAACAAGTTATCATTCTTGTTTAGGGGAGGATTGTTAGGAATTATTTGTTAAGTGTCAATTACCGTCAGTGTTTTTGAAGTACTGTTAGTATCTTTCAAGTACCGTTAGTGTTAACGCGATACATAGTAAGTACTTGATGACGTATAGTCCCTAGTCTGGCTGAATAGTCTGACTCACGGGTACTACCCGCGTCCATCAGGAATGGATTAGATTACTTGTGCGATGTGCGCACATAGTCCATAAGGCCTGGTAAGCCGCTGTCGCACAAGAGGTTAATTACTTAGCCAAGTCCTTGTCGCAGTGCGACAGGATCAGATCGAATATAACTTATATTATAGTTATATTCGCCTAAGGAAAAGGGTATATACACTTGCCTTGGTTAGATATTGAAGATCAAGCTATTTCCAGTCATTATCTTTTCCTTAGGCCGCAAGAACAGGGAGCCCATCCTGGACTCTCTCGAGTATAAAAGGAACCCCTTCGGTTTCACAAAGGTACGATATACACGATACCCTAAATGCTAATATACTCAAACCGATTACTTACTCTCACGCGGAGTCTAATCGTGGGTAACAAACTTACGGTAAGCCTAACGGTGTTTGTTTAGTGCGTAGGATCCTAAAGCAAGTTTCACTTGGTGCGAGAGCCAGAGTCCACAAGACCCCATATTAAGCCTAATTTGGGTTAAGCTCGGTCTACCCCAACTTTTGCATCAACAAGTTGGCGCCATCCGTGGGACCCAAACTAAACACCAGCCAATGACGAAAAATGGCGCAAACCCGCCCCCACCCAAAAGTGGAGCCAAGAAGACAATAGGTACTTACTCAAGCCTTGAGCCCAATAACCCAAGTCGTGGAGGGAAGGATTGCAAGTGTCTTTCTCTCCGCTGGTCGCTCTGACCCTACAGACGATCGGAGCCACATCGTCCTCTCAGGAAAACCCCAATCAAGGTCACAAGGAGACTCTGCACGAAAGGTCTGTGACAGATCCGCAGGTGGAAACAGAAACTTTCCCCGCGGCAAAAAAAAGTTTGAGCGACTATGTCGCAGAAAACTATGAGGCGTTAATCCCACTCATGAGGGCGCAAATAAGGGCGAATCCAGCGAGAGACCTTCGGATCAGTTTAGACTTCGATTAAGAGTTCAAGTCTAAGGGAGGCTCAAGATACAGTAAGGAAGCTAGGAAATAAAAGAGAAGGAAGCAGAGAGTGACTGAGATCCCAACATCTACTTCAGATGCGCCTCGTATTGAGGACGCATCGTCCTCAGACAGCTTCAGGGACTCGGGAAAAGAGGATGGTTTCATAACACCAGTTAATGACCATCGGCGCACAAGTGTGAAGGACAGACTAGGGCCTAACCCTACTAGTAGGCAAAGCGCCCTAAAGAGGCTAGGACCCTTAGAAGGAGATGAATCTCAAGATCTTCGAGTTCAAGAAAGGAGTAAGAGCATTGAAAGGATGCGCAAGAGGAACTCGTCAAGCGACGGTTCCTCGGACTCTAGCCATATCGACTGCCACCCCCGCCCTAAAAGGGCCTCTCCTTCATCCACCGAGGACTCTGACTCCTCTGACTACAAAAGAAAACACCACAGGGCACCAAAAAGGCCAAGGATACAAGGTGAAGATCAATGGACCATGCCATGGCGTCGAGAAAAAGGAAGCGCATTTTCAGAACGCATAACCACTTTCAGGGATAATAGGAAAAGAAGCATGTCGTCTAATGTTAAGACCTACGATGGCACGACAGATCCGGATAATCACTTGAAAGTATTCGAATCACAGGCAGGGATAGAGCAATGGCCGGAAGCCGTATTGTGCCATATGTTCAACTCGACGCTCATCGAGAACGCTCAGACATGGTTTGACCGTCTCCCGCGAAGGAGCATCCACGGGTTTGAAGAACTTCGAAGAGCGTTCCACAGGAACTATGTGCAGCAGAAGAAGTATGACAAAAATCCAGTTTCGCTTGCAAGAGTGAAACCGAGGCACAACGAGAGCCTGGAAGACTTCATGGAACGCTTCAAATCTGAGTGCAACCAAATCAAAGATTGACCGGAAATTCTAAAGATTTATGGATTCCTCGCAGGCATCACAAATCCGGACCTAATAAAAAAGTTGAACGACAGAACGCCGACAAGGTTTGACGGGGTAATGAAAAAGATCCGAGCGTTTATTCAAGGAGAAACCGCAGCAGCAGATAGCCGACAGGTGGCGTCGGGCTACAGGTACCAGGATAGGCCCAAGAAACAAACATCTGGGCAAAATATCAGTCGGACGTTGGACTTCCAAGGAGCGACAAATCAAGGGCGCAACAACAACAACAACAACAGCAAGTTCACCCTGCTGCAAAAAACCTCTAGAGAGATATTTTTATCAGAAGGAACCAACTTTCCAAAGCCTAGCCTAATGTTGGGACCAGTGGATAAGCGGGATAACACAAAGCACTGCGAGTACCACGATGATAAAGGGCATGCTACGGATGGGTGTATTCAATTGAAAAGACACATTGAAATCCTGGAAAAGGCAGGAAAGCTGAACCACCTGATAACTGATTGGAGAAAAACGCAGATGCGAAGACGGTCGAACCGAAAAACAGAAAGATAAGCCTATAACCATATACATGGTAGAGAGGGAGAAATCTTTCATGCAAAGAAGAGTGGTCGCAGACTTTTCGCATGCTAAGGAAATAGCGTTCCCCATCCTTTCGGATACATACTACAGAGTCGGCTCGTTGACGGTTGACATAACCTTCGGCGACCACATTATAGAAGGTATGTGCGTCGATGGGGGGTCTGCAGCGAGCATATTATACGAACATTGCTTCGCACGAATGCCATGGGAAATAAGGAAGGAATTAGAAGAGACATCATAGATTCTCACAAGGTTTAGCAGAGATAAGACTCGACCACTAGGGCATCTCTGCACACAGGTGACCATTAGGAATGCGGAACACTCGGCGATGGTATGGATGGACTTCATGGTTGTGCGCTCTCAATCCTCGTTCAACAGGATAATCGGGCAGGCGGCGCTAAAGACACTGTGCGCAGTACCTTCCACGGCACACGGTATGTTCAAATTCCCAGTGCAAAATGGAGTAGTTACCATCCGTAATATAGACACAATCGAAGGAGGTAACAGTACTTCTAGCACCAGCACTAAAAGGAAGCAGGCGGACGGGCTTCAACATAATATAGAGCCCAGTCCACAAATGAGCAGAAGGAGGCGTGTCTCGGAGGAATCCCAAGATCCAAGCATATATGTGTGCGCTGAATCAGCGTCAGGACTCTCATGGGTCCTTTTCTCGACAGGCTTCGCAGGAGAAGGGGGCAAGATGCAGGATTCATCCTCACGAACCAGGGCGACATAAAATAACGTACGCATTGTTGTTTGACTTCCCCACTACCAGCATGGAAGCAGACTTCGAAGCCCTCATAGCAGGTCTTACGTTAGCCCTAAGAATGGACATAAAGCACCTGGTGGCCTACACCTACAACCCTCTGGTGGCAAGCAGAGTAAATGGGTCATGCGAGCCACGAGGGCGGGTGCTAATCGAGTATACAGACAAGATGCGAGACATGACGGCACGGTTCGTGGAGTTTGCTATACGAAGGGTTGCAGAAGAGAAAGACAAAATATCAGTGGACATGGACTGTCACACCCCCAATTTATTAGAGTAATACAACACAATGGGGTGATACGGTCATGACTATCACAAGACGTAGATACAAAGAACGACTGTTTAAAAGCCGTTTTAATTTAATTAAATGAATAAAACTTGTTTCGGAAGCGAATTACACAAGATCATAATAAAACATTGTTTCAAAAGACTTCAACATTGATCCAAATATCCATACACTAGTCACGACCATTTTTTATTAAAAATCTCCCATGCATAACCACGTCACTCCTCCGGCTTAATACCTGAGAAAAACATTGCTAAAGCGTCAACACAAATGTTGGTGAGTTCATAGGTTTAAGTTTAAATAGTGTGATGAACCATAAGATTTTCAAGGCAACCGGCATATAATCTTGTAACAAATAATAGATTATAATCAAAAGTATACGTTTTAATCACCTACGTCTAAGCTCGTGACACCGAAGCGTTAACCTCAACCAACAAGATATAATAAGAGCCCGAGAAAATGCCTATCCCGAAGCATTTGTAAATCCTCAAATGTAAGTGTATCTAACTTTGTCCACACAACCAAATTAGATAGGGAGGTTAGTCCTGATAGATCTATCCATAACATTCACGCTTACACAAAGTAATTAACGGTTGACGATAGTGGGCTAAAGCATCTAGGGATATCGCTACTTAGACATCATGTAGGTAAACGTATCAAGTTTTAGCACTTATGTTCATCCGTTTAAAACAAGAAATGTTCTCACCCCAAAAGTATACAAAACAAGTAAAAAGTGGGGCTATGAAACTCACCTCGATGAAGTAGTGAATATGATCAATAAAGATTGTACGAAAAATCAAGGCACGCAAAACGATGCGCAAACGATGTACTCGTAACCTAAGTAAAATATCTGTACTTAGGCTAAATACAAGAAATAATAATGTACAATGCACTTGGTTGATAATTTATACTTGCTCTTGATTTATAAAAATGTTTTCATACATTTTTCATGTTCAATCATTTGAAGTCTTGTTTTTATGAAGCTATCATCTCTACAACCATGCTATCTACAATTGGTATCTACATACTCGACGATGCGACTACTCAACCGACGACTACAGATCTTTCAATAGAACACGGGTCAACAATTGAGGGGGAGCAATTGTCAAGCATTCAGAATCTTCGATGCCGAACGTGTCAAGTTCACAAGTTGGAGTCAAGACAACAATACCAATCGTACATGTGGTGTCAAGAGATGACTTCAGACGTGACGAGGCGACTAACATATGCTGCCAAGAACCATTTGATCTTATCATATGATGTTCTCATCTATCAGGTCCAACCTTGTCAATTCTTTTCTAATATGGTGAATATGTGATCATGTTACAAATAGATGTCATGAAGATAAAACGGACTCGCATTTTTCTTCCCAAAACCTTTGTTAAAATTTCATTAAATCAATTGATATTAAAAACATCGATTGGGTTAATATTTTTAATATGGGGGAGAAAATGTGATTTAATATGGGATATTATCACAAATGGTTTGACTTAATGTGCTGGCTCATCTCTACATATGCGAAATGTTTTTGAATATCGCGGCATATGTTAAGGGGGAGCAAAATGGATTTTCTATATCAAAATGGATTTTCATGGTGACATATACTTACCCAAAACCCATTTATTTCACGACGATGAAGATTGTGGTGACATAAGGATGGTAGGATAGGTTAAGTCCTATGATTCTTCCAGAACCAGAGGAATCTTCCCAAGGACATTCCATAGCTAGAAATAGTAGTCCTTAGGAAAGGTGGAGAAAGAATGTGAACGTAGCTGAATGCCGACCAAGTACTTAAGTTAGCACTGGAACAATCACAACAAGGTGCTAGTTATGACGTATTGGTAAGCATTGAAGGGGTTGAAGAATGAAAAAGAATTGTAAAGATAAAGGGTGTAAAGAAAGAAGCCCTCCTTACAACTTTAGGCAGAAACCGGGTCAATACATATGCTATTGAGATCATTTTAATGAATCTTGATATTGAAGACAGACATCATGGACCCAGTGATGCAATGCACAACCCATCCCAGCTAACTCAGATATATCTCAAAAGGTATTTGTTTTAATCACACGAAGACAACACGTTATCTATCGATTTATTCACTCCGAATAAATTGGTATTGAAATGGTGGCACTCCTCTCCAGCCTCCGATCACTAAAACCCAAAGTGCACGATCGAGTCTAGAGCCATTTGAGATCATCAAATATCTCACTAGGACACACTTTCATATTTCCTTGCTTCTTCACACACTGTGAAAAGTAAGAAAGATTTTAAGAGTCCTACGCAAAATCTTCATGATCTTGCCTGAACATCCGAGTAATACGAAAGTATTTACAATGAAGATGGAAATCCTTCTTGAGCGAACATCAAAAAGCTCATGGTAGGTGACTTGTGCGATTCTTTATGAATCAAACTTGCGATAACTGGAAAGCAACAGCTGTTTAATTCTTAACTAAATTTAAACACGTTCCAGGCCTCTACGCAATATCTTAGTGATCTTGCCAGAACACTCAGAGTGATACCTTAGTGTTCACAGTGATGAGTGGAAATCCTTCTAGTGTTAACCTCAAACAGCACTTGGTAGGTAACTTGCAAGATTCTATACGAATCAAGCTCGTGACAACTGGAAAGCAACGATGGTGCGGTTCTTAATTGAATTTCACTTGTTCCAGGAACATGAATTGACGGCTTCAAATCATGCGGATATCTTTATCCAAATGATTCACTCTTTATGTTCGCAGTCAGCTTTGGACGGTCGAATAAAGAGAACGGGTTTACCCGCGAAATCCTATCAGGAAGTTACTTAATTGAAACTATCCATCACGGGTACGATATCTAATATCGTCCAACGGTCTTCACCGACCGGAGGTAAAATGCTACCGATTTAGAATGAAATGTTCAAAGCCATTTTGTTCGTGTCTACTTATGTTGCGGCATTTGAAGACGGTGGCGTTGCGGAATCCGAGAAGAAGTCGTCCCCGCATGCTTATACTTTATGCACTTAATACCTCATCTAATTCAAGAAAGCCTGAAAGTTAAGTCTTCCGCTGTATCGAACTCTGAAGCTTTCAAGAATTACTAAGGCATAAGTATGTGGGACGTGAGGTCACGAAGAGGCGAAGATCACAAGCGATGGATGCACAAGATCAAGGCAAGAGATTAATGCTCAAGATTGATATCAAAGATCATATCAGCATGTTCACCAGAAAAGAAAAAGAAAAAGAAAGACGAAGACTACGAGCTCAAGACAAGCATAGTATGCTAGGTTTATTTTATTATTGTAACTCGGGTGATGCCCTTGTTTGGAGTGACCTCCCTTAGGGGGAGATTGTTGGAAATACGTTTTATGTATTAAGAAGGATCGGTCACTCCAACAATAGTATATGTAATAGCTCGTAGTTTAGTTAACTTAATATTAAACAAACAAGGCCAAGCCAAGCCTACAACATGTGTAGGCCGGCGGCCCAATGCAAGCCCAAGCCCATCATATGGGCTTGGTATATAAACCCTCTCCTTTGATGGAGAGGGTGTGTGGTTTCATTATTTTTCACATAGTAAACATTACTTTCTCTCTCTAGCTTTGTGTGAAATCCACCATCTCTCTATCTCTTTCTCTCTCTAGATACATAAGCAAGATTTACAATCCTACAGTACTCACTACAAAAAATAGGTCGCGAGGTCTTCGATATTTGATAAATATCGCATTTTTATGAAGTCTCTACGTCAAGAAATTAATTATGCAAAGTAGTTCACTCGTAAACAAAAATAAACAAGTAAGGTCCAATTATGTATAAGTGTCAATCGACCATCTTTGGAAATTTATTGCGGGTTCGTTATTTAACTTTAAGACAAACCGAAAGTTATTCTGAAAACTAGGCTGCGTCAAGTTTAATAATGTTTTCAGATTTTCGGGGCATGGTCATTTGATGCGTTAAAAATAGGCGCAAAATAGAGTACTCGGGCCAATTTAACTCTTACTACAACAGCTTTATCCATGTTTGTAATTGAATGCAAGTAATAACAGCCCAATGTCTTCAGGCTTGCGTCCAACCTACGCACCCTTTTGTAGTATTCTTTTTATATTAAGTAAAGCTAGTACAAATACCCCTTTTTGATCAATGTATTGTCTTACACATTTCTTACACACATGCATATACCTCTTCTTAGTTTATAGTAATATTTTAAAAGGCTTCATGGGTTCACACACCATTAACCTTGTATCCTCACACCTGTGATGATTAAAAGTAAAAAAACAAGATGTCAAAGTACTAGTTTCTGCTTAGGACATAGACCTCTCATACTTATTATAATTATTTATGTCACTACCTTTTTTCACAACTCAAAAACTAAATAAATCCATTACAACAAAAATCCAAATCTATAAATCTTGAAAATCAATAATTAACAACATAGATCATGTCAGCCTTTTTCCGGTGACCACGGATTTACCCATTTGAAGTGAAAGTAGTGGCTCTCGGCGGTTCCGGCGATATACCGGCGGTTATTTTTAGACCTGAATGGAGGTGTCGGTTGTGGTGAGGACATACTTAAAAAACTAGATCTGGAAATTATGAATCCAATCAAACCAGATCTGGAAACTATGAATCCAATCAAACCAGATCCGGGAACTAAGTTGGGTTTTGAATCCAATTAAACCAGATGCGGTGGTGATGGTGTTGACCGAAGGTGCGGTGGCAATGGTGTCGGCCTTTGGTGGTACTTGGCCGGATACATTCACACAGCTCAACAAGTTTAAAACTTATTTGTAAGATCTAGTTTACTTGTTTCTGTTGTGTACATACACTTATACACCACACTTTAACAAATACATCATTCATAGACACACATGATCTTATTGTCAGGGTGTTTTATTTGAGGCCTTACATGCATGCAGCACACACACGAATGATCGCATACAACCTATCCTAAACTCACACACAAACAAGCTTGCACATACTTACAATTTTAAGGTTTCATGCTCCTTGATCCAAATGTTCTTTTCACAGGTACTATATAGGCAAACATTCATAAGTTCCACGCATATGCACGAAAATCATGGTGCTTCTTCCTATGTCCTTATGTATTGGTTCACAGTAGCACACACATAAAATCATGTTATTATCCCTACTGTTGACATCACATGCAACACTGTTGCATATCATATTAGCTACGGATCGTTTAAGGTTAAGCATGCATGCACATTGACAACTTGTTCACATCATGCTCTATGTATACATAAAACCCTACTTCACATACAAACCCTAGTTTAGTTGAACACTTAGGTTTCATGGGTTCTTTACTGGTTTAAGGTTACATGTGAATTACCGATGCAACTCAAACAACCATGGTTCGTGTTTGGTCTATCTATTCATGTTTACTACGTCATTCGAACACCTAGGGTTTTCACGTATGTGGTCCATTATGAGGATCATCATATCTAGTAACTTTTTGGTTTAATCATTCGTGAGTTCATCACCCAAAAATGTAAGTTAAGTGCTTTTTGGTCATCAATGTTTCTACCACAACATACCCTTAGACGTGACTTCTTGTATCACACTTAAGCTCGTTTAGTTTGTTCACAAGGTCTAGGTCATCACCCAATCCCAACCTGTGACATGTATATCGTAGTTTACAAAATGTTTTAGCAAGTACACTTATCAACCAAAGTGAAATAAACAAGTTTATGAAATACTTACAAGAGTCTTAAGTCATATAGTGAAGAAGAAATCAAGAACTAGAGATCAACTAGCAACATGTACCACGTCCAACTTAGTGTTTTCTTGCTTGCTTTAAAATCAAACCGAAACCTTGTTCACTTACTGTTGTCGTGACCTAATCAACATAAGGCTTGTGTTTTACTTTGTGGGTTATGTATGAGTTTAGGAAAATATGATAGTTCTATTTATAGGCAAGAGGGTATGGGTTTAGGGTTACACAACTTAGTTGGGACTAAGTTAGCAATTAGTTAGTTTTGTAACTAGACCTTCCAAAGGGAACTAGACATGGGGACTAGGAACTTGATGGGAAGAGTAAAAGGGGAAGGGGGTCACGTTTTATGGCAGCAAGAAATAAGGGATTTTGGGTTTCCAAGTTTGACTTCTTGGTGAGTACATGATGTACAAGTATAAAGCTTCAAAAACCATCAAGTGGAGGTGATACCCGTCGGATATGGAGTGGAAAGGGGAGACACAAGTACTAGGCATTTAAAGTTTTGGTGAAGTACTACTTTTCAAATGGGGACCAAAAGAGATTCATATAAAACGTGGGTATTGTTGTTTACAAGGGGGGGGGTCCGGTTTTGGTGAAAGATGTACATATGGAGTATTTGTTTTCCTTGAATATAATTGTGAACAAAGTGTTGAGGTAGTTTGTTATTGTTTTAGTTGTGAAATGTTGTAGTATTAAGTTTGAGAAAAACCTAAGTAATATTAGTTTTTATAAGTAGTTTTTGCAAATAGAAAGATGGGTAATTTATAAGTGTATCGTAAATGTCTTGAGCGAAATTGCTCAATAATTATCTTGTGTAGTGCAACTTTTTAAAAGCGATTACGTTGATATAACTTAATTTCGATCCTAAAATATAAACCCTTAGTGCGTATCGTAAACGAATAGTAGTCATTCAAGTAATATTTGATAGTAACTTCATTCATAGAAATTTAATTCGTACACAAATACGCGTAACCAATCGGGCACATCAATAGACACACAAGTCTAACCCGAGCCATCGCGTTTCACATGAATTAAATAGATTCAAAATTCACGTTTGTAACATTCATAATCCCTTAAATTGAGTTTTGTCCTCAAAACTAGCACGTCGATGTCGTTAACGAAACAAGAAGTCAATTAAATTTTTATCTTCCTTTCGTGGTGTTCAATGCGTTCGTTTTTCTTTAGTTGATTGTTAAGATTAAAATTACTATAATCTTGTTAGGATTAAAACGAACGAAAATTTCTTCCGTAGCGTTCCCTAAGTCTTTTCTTGTATGTCAAATTTTTTTTGACGAAGCCGGTTTTGTTTATTGAGTTTTTCCCATTATTAAGTTTCGCGTCGTCCCGCGTATTACTTCCACTTTAAAGTGTCGCGTATTGTCATTTTTTGCCTAGATGACTATATATCGCACATTTGAAAATCGTCCCACATAGTTTGATTAATCTCGTTCACATTAACCGTCTACTTGGTAGTGATAAGTAGCGTATGCATCAAGGTTTCTTGAATCGGTTTCCCAAACTAAAACAATTTATCGTCCTAGTACATGGTGGTTAAGACGTTTCTTCCTTTTATGTGACATTCAATATTAGATAATTTCGTTAATTAATCAATTTAGTTTGCGCTCCTCCTCGTTTATCTCCTTTTTCATGGAGAGGAAAACGGGTGCACAATTTATAATATATTTAAATCATAGTTCGTTCGGATTTCCTTCTATGAAGAAAGTATATAATATTTCTTACGCTTATAAGTATGGTGTGATGCTCAACCATCTTTAAAATTTTATTTTATTTTATTTTATTTTAAATTTTTTTTCGAGTGGTTTCGGTATTCCAAATTATATACAAAAGCATGCTTACCTTGACCCAATGTTCCTTAACATGGGTTAAGTCGCTGCAATTTCTCAATATCCGTTTAAATTTTGAGTTTTACTCAAATGACTTTTCGTTCTTCTCATTATTATTTAAAATTGTTTCGATTTTCCAACTCTAATCTATTTGAGTTTAATGGTTTTCTAAAACAAGTGACGCTCTTAGTATTTGCGTGTCATAAACGCTTTTGTATGTAATAGTGGCGAAGAAAATAGTTATACTAGATTTACTCGTATCGCGTAGTCGACGCTTTTACTTAAAATGGTATAAAAATGTTTGACGTTCATAGCACATAATAAATTTTCCTTTGACGAAATAGGGTAACCTCAATATATTGTATTAGTACTAATATACTCCATTTTTACGATGACTACTATGAGCATACTCGCGTTCGACCGCGATCATACGTAGTTGATCAGGCTACGTACGTCTCGGGACCAACGGTTGGATCATCCTTTTCATCATAATTTGACTCTTTGAGGTTGTAATTATATATTGGTAGTCCATAGTGCATTTGTTCGTTACGTTATCCACTTTTCATAACCAACAAGTTAGTCCATAGTGCATTTCATTTGTTACCAATGCTCACTTTTCACAATCGACGAAATAATTCTCATAATTATTCGTACTAGTTCTCGTCAAGTTTATCAATAGTTTTTTTTCTCCACATTGAGTTGTCGCCAAACCAAGTTCCAAAACTTTACATGGTAGTTCTTACCAAAAATATTTCGCTATTAGTTGTGGCATTTGATTAATAATACATTTACTAATATTTCAATTTACCTTATCACGATCGTTATTATTCCCCCTAATAAGTGTTTCCGATGGTGATTTCTAATAGTAAAAAAAATTTGGTATTTTCTAAAGAATATTTTACAAAAAAAAACCGTGTAGTGAAAATTTACTTTATTTATTTCTCTTCGATAGGTAAAGAAAACATTGTAGAAGAAAGCTCTTTCTTAAATAAAATTTTTGGTGGATAAATTTGTCTCCGACACATGAAAAATAAAAATAAAATTTTCTCATTGGTTAAACAAAAGAGGCTTTAAAGATAAAACAACATAATTTAATTGGAGACTTGGAGTACGGTTACATAATTAAGTTTGTTGGCGGTAACACCGACGGACGTCGAGTCACTTGATTTTCATAGAAGTAAAATAGTTCATAATATATAAATTTCTACGCTCTATCCATGATGAGGGTAGAAACCCTTGGGTTGATACTTGAAGATTGTCGGCGCATCTTTGTTTAAAGACAATCGGTGTAAAACGTTGGTGGGGTATCGGACGCTCTTTGCTCCCGAGCTTCCTTCTTGGGCAATTTCTTTCCCTTTTCGAAGTATTTCTTGTCTTAAATGGCATTCCTCCATGTAGCATTCCTTCATATTCTTCTCATGGGATTTTACTACTGGGCAATCACCCTCCAAGTGCCCAAAGTCATCACAAAGCATTCAATGGTTCACGCAACTACCTTTGTGGTGGTAGTCACACTTGCGGCAATATGGAAGGTTGCCGAGATACTTCTTGTTCAAGATCGGAGTTGGTTTGGGAACATCCTCCGGAAAATTTGTCCTTGCACAACAAGTAAAGGTTGGTAAGGTTTTTCCTTGGTGAACACGTGGCGCTTTCCACGAGTGATTCTTTGGTTTATTCATAGAGTGAAGTTTAAGTCTTTCGGCTCTTTGCTTTATGGTGTTCAACCTTGGGTGGTTGTTCATCATAGAGCACCTCCTCTCATAAGGCCCTTTTCTTCCACTAACGGAGTGGTTCACTTTAGTTTTCGAAGGGTCTTTCGAGGTCTAAAAGTGTTAACCGGAGTAGCACTTGTTTCATTAGCTTTTTTTGTAAACACTAGGATTCATGGTTCGGTCAACCGTGCGGATACTAGCTTCAAACGCATCAACGACCCTAATGGCATTTTGGTATTGACGAGTGATGACCTCTTTGAGGTCCTTGCAACCTTGTTCCGTCATTTCAATTTTTCTGTGTAGCATTATCGCACAAACGATGTATATTTTTGTTAGTTCTTTCATTGTTATCAATTCTTACGATTGTCCAAATTTGACCGAGCTTTTCTCACATTTATTGTACTACAATTATCAAGGGATCATATCATAAAAATTCGTACATTTCATTCTTGAATTTTGTTCCATACATAGTTTTGGAGCTTAGAGTACAAAATTCTCATTCAACTAATGAATGACTTCTTTTAGTCTTGACAAAACGTCATACATTTATTACAAAACATCATACTTTTATTAGAAAGGCGAGAAAATCCTAGAGACATAGATGGTGTAGGATTTCTTGAATCTGAGCATGATCCGCAGCTTGCCTAGCCTCGGTATCATCGTTCCTCATTTGTAAGATCGCGATCTCGGACTCAGCAGCCTCAAGAGACTCTCGTAACTCGGCTATCACTAAGTCCTTGTCCTCATCTTACGCAGTAAGGAAATCCACATCTCCCTCTACATCCTTCAGACGGCCTATCAGGTGTTCTGCATCGAATTGTTGATCCCAAACTTAGATTGATTTAGCTTTATGTATACGAGATTAGATCAAGTAATAAACTTAGAGAAACCTTTGTATATGTATATGACAATCTAAGTGTTATGCGGAATTAACACTTAAACAAGAACACACAAGATGTAAACAAACTTTCACTTTGATTAATGATATCAAACTTGCTTACAATGAAAGTGTTTTAACGTATGCAAACTTATTATTGAACATCAACCTAAAGGTCTTCTTTTATAGACGTAAGAAGCCTTGTACAATAATCTACGTATCAACTATTCTAGGTAAAGATAAATATAGAAAATACATTCTTGTTCCTATCTTTACTAGAAGTAATCTAGAATATAATAAACGTGTAGATCATATCCTTCCATCAGTGCTTGTTTTCAATGTGTCAATGCTTAACTTCTTCTTGTCAACGCTTGATCTGTCAGCGTTTGTTTTACTCCTGTCAACGCTTGTTTTACTCTTGTCAGCGCTCAAGTAGACTGGCTATAATTTATTCACAACAATCCTCCCCTAAACTTGATATCTACTCTAGTAATCAAGTTTCTGAATAAACATTAAGAACTAGGAGGAATCTTACAAACCTTCTCATATTGGTAATAAATAAATCTGATCAAATCTTTGGCCACGTCACTTGAATAATCAATTTCCAGCTGAGTGTTCTTCATCTTATCCAAGACTTCCTTGGACATGAAATACTGGCCATCTACAAGTAGATACTCAGCAAACTTTGTAGAACTCAAATAATAAACACCAGCACCTGGATACAATCTCCATTGAAAACCACTGAGGTCATCTTCAAGATCCTTCCAAATAGCAGGATCTTCATCTCTTGGTCCACACATTCTCTTGAATGTTGACCATAGTTTTATTGCATTGACTGAAGTGGGAGCTTCAGTCTCATACTTGGCCTCTAACAACCTCCATAGGTCAACCAAGTCTTCTCTATCACAACTTACAAACAAAGATATAAGAGTGGTAAAAGTGTGAACCTCTTTTCCATACCTGCCAATCTTCCAAAACCCACATTCATCTTCTTCATAACTTATAATAGGGTTTCTGGAATCAAGTGGTAACACTTGTACCATATCTGAAGCTTCCAATGGTGAGAGCTTGAGGCTCTTTCTTATAACAGCTTCACTTGGATGTAATGGATCCATATCTATGGGAAACTCAAGAGGAACTCCCTTTTTCACTGGTCTGGGAACAAACATTGCCTTCTTAAGCTCCATTTGCTCTGCAAGTTCTTCTTTTCTTTCATCAGAAAGAAGTCTTAGAGTGTTTTCTTCCTGCACTCTAACCCAAATGGGATAAGCTCTGCACTCCAACTCTTCAAATGTCAAACCAATCAATTTCTTATGACTCCATCCTGTTCCATGACATCTGAGTAGCATGTAGTACAACTCCCTTCTATCCCTTTTCAAATTTGAGAGAACATTGCTTGCTTTGTGTTTCAGAATGACCTTGCAATCCTTTTGTACTCTGAGAAGAATCTCCAAACCCCATATCTGATCCGAAATGGTCAAATGTGGATTCTCCATACACCTATCTTCCCAAGCATGGTACATCTGAACAACCTCTGGCATATCAAAATCAACCTGCAATTTCAGCTCATTCAACTTCTCTTTTGCTAGCTCATCACCATACTCAAGTCTTTCTGGCTGTTCTATGATCATAACACTTGAGTCTGAACTGGCTTCATCACTTCCTTCTTGCTCTTCTAAAGTGACAACAAAAGGTGATTCACCCACCTTCTTTCTTTCTTGTTCCACAATTTGTGCAGTCAGCCTTCTATCAAACTCAATTTGTGCTGCATTCTTTGGAACAACTTCTTCTACCATAATACCCTTACCCTTATCTAATGGATCAACTGTTGGTAAGGTAGATGGTAATACCTGTGAAGAAACCTCTTTGATGATGGATGATGACTGGAATACATCAACCTCACTTGCAGGTCTGTCAGCGCTCACCTTTACTTTGTCAGCGCCCAAGTTACTCATGTCAGCGTTCAAAATTGTCTTGTCAGTACATGTCTCAGCGCCTCTTGTGATTTCCTCCAACATGGCTGTAAATGACAAATTTAAGTTTGTAGGAGAGACTAGAGACATATCAAACGTGTCTGTTTCTTCAAACTTGTTAGGGCCTCAGCAAAATCCAAAGATTGACCATCATGAGAGCCCTTATCACTCACATTTATTTGTTCATCCTCCCCTTTGGAAGATTCCTCCATCCCTCTCCTTGTGCTAGCATTCTCCAAGATAACAATCCTCTCCCTCAATTGCTTGAGTTCAAGGCCTTGTGTGCTGACAACTTGTACCAAGTCTGCATTTTGATTTTGCAAGCTAATGCAGACTACCGTCAATTCCATCAAAGTCATTGGTTCCAATCTGCCCTCTTCTAAAATGGGCATTTGACCTCCCAAGTTAGATTCATTGGGCATGGATGAGGTCTTAATTATGGTAGGACTGTCTTGGCCAGCTTCTAAGCCAGAACCAATAGTCCCATCCTCATCCATAACATCAACCACACTTGTGGTGGTGGTTCTCTCTGCTACATGGCTAGGACCACTAGAGGAGAACACTCCAGTAGTCCTTTGGCGCTTTTGCAACCTATATTGTGTTGGGGGAGAAGAGGATGTGGATTGGGTGGATGTGGGTTGGTTAAGGGGTGTTTGGGTCTGTGAAGGAGTAGTGTCAACGTTTGAAATAGGCACATCAACACCAACATTTAATGTGTCAGCGTCGAAGGGTTCTTGGTCAATTTGCATATGTTGTGGTGAAGGTAAAGGTTTAGGTATTGGGTCAATTTGGGGTAGGGGGTCTGGTTGGGGTTGTGCTGCTTCAATGACAGCAATCATAGCAGGGGTTAGGGGTAGGTCACGATGTGGGGGTGAGTTCATCTTCATAAAAATTGCTTTCTTTTGCACAGGGATCTAATAAAAATCATCATGATCCCTTGTGCAGTAATTTTGCACCTCAAAAACCATTTGTAAAAATCTGGGATAAGCTAAAGTTATTTTGTTCCCTTTATTTTTACACATGCCCACAAAAATCATTTTTGAATAATTAAACTTTTGCCCAGTAGCAATACACACAATAACACTTGCAATAGATCTATTGATCTCATTGTGTGCAGTACACTTGGGACTCAAACATTGTAAGAGGACATGTATTAGGTACTTCCAGGCTGGGGGAAACTCCTGTTTATGATATTTATTTAAAGTTCCTTCAGCAGGAAGAGGATAACCCAAAGCCCTTAGTCCTTGTTCTATTTCACTGATGGGGAGGGTGGTTATACCATCAGCATCATCAAGATGCAAAGCTTGGCATACCAAAGCTTCAGTAACCACCCATGTGCGCCCATGAACAATAGAAGATAATGTAGTCACTCTATTAACTGTTGAGGAACTAACAGTGTTCCAAAACTGTTTAATACGTGTGACAGGAATGAGTGGAGCATGAGAAAGAGCATACCTAACTGGGGATGCATTTAGATACGCCACCATTTGTGTATATTGGGGAAACAGAGTATCATAAGCTTCAAGATATGCTACCATGTTGTGTTGACTTCTGAACCCCAATTCCAAATCAGTTGGTTTAAATTTTGGGGCCATAGTTGAAAGTTGTTTTGAATGATTTAGAAAGATGAAGTTATAGGAGAAAATTGTGTTAGACAAGAATAATAGGTACCCTGTTTAAAGTAGGAGCCAAATATACAGGAGAGAAAATATGCATGTGATTGGTCAAAAATTAGGCAACTATTTTCAAAATACAATCATGAAAATATTGAAAAAGAATAAGTTTATCTCATGCATTAAATGAGAGTTATCTGCTCCCAAAATTACGGCCCAAAAATATGTCAAAAAGTAACAACTGGGTAGGTCCCATTGAGTGTCAACGGTCAAAAATAACCCATCAACGCCCAACGGCTATATTCTTGTCAACGTTTGCCAAAGCCATGTCAGCGTCTAAATTGGTCACAACAACGGTTGGAAAAATACTTGTCAGCGTCCAAAAATAAAAATTTATAAAAATGAAAAATGACCTTAACAAAGTAATTTATCCTAGAGAAGATAACCAAAAAGTTGATAATTATTATAGGGCGGCAAGCACTGTCCAGTTATGCACACTTGCTTATGCAAGATAGACATAACAGTCCTCTAGTGTCCCTTGCTAACCAAAACTCTTAACAACTAAGTTACCTTATAAAACTCTTTGTTACTCCCAGGTATAACCCATGATAAAATCAATCCCAAGTCTCTCAACCGACCACAACCAATTCTAGGCCAAAAATGTCTTGGCAGCATGCATAGTATATCAACTTTGCATGCTACAGTGCCTCATGATTTAGTAAAACTAACTCATACTCACCTGTGGACACAATCTAGAATTGTGATAAGAGTATCATAAGGATACCCAAAAGTCCTAAAGGTTCCTAAAACCTCCCCTTAAACTGTGATACAAATGTTGCCAAAAATATGCATGAACATAAAAAATTTATGTCAAGATAGGAATTGAAAATTCCAACCATCATCCATAAATAAAAACATGTCCAAATGCTTCTCCAATGATCCATAAGCAACTTTGTATCCAATGGTATAATGCTAACACCATCTGCACATTTAGATTGAAAACCACAAAACTAACATTGTTGCTGACAACGCCCCGATAACACTTGTCAGCGTTAAAGAAACATTTGTCAGCGTTAGACAAATATATTGCTGACAACGTCACAATAACACTTATCAGCGTTAAAGTAACCTTTGTCAGTGTTAGAAAAATATAGTGGAAAATCTAAATTCTCAATAAGACCAATAACAATGCATTATCTTGTACATACTTTTACAAAAAGACTCCAAAACACATATTATGTGAGATTGATCATTCCAATACTTGTTACCAAGTATTGAAACCTTCCAGCATCAAAAGGTTTAGTTAGTAAATCTGACACATTTTCTTCTGTGTCTACCCTATCTGGTTGTATTAAACCTTTTTCAAAACAATCTCTTATAAAATGGTGTCTAATTTCTATGTGTTTAGATTTAGAATGAAGTATAGGATTCTTAATAATGCATAAGGTGTTGTTATTGTCAACAAATATCTTGGTATGCATGAAATTATACCCATAATCCAACAGCTGGTTCTAAATCCACAAAACTTGTCCATAACAAGCAGCTGCAGCCACATGCTCTGCTTCAGTTGTAGAATAAGCCACCACTGTTTTTTTCTTGCATTGCCAAGATATCAACCTGCTCCCAAGAAACTGACATCCACCAGTTGTGGATTTTCTATCAAACTTATCACCTCCATAGTCACTGTCTGAATATGCAATAAGCTCTAAAGGTGAATCTTTTGGGTACCACAACCCAAGACTAGGATAACATCTTAGGTACCTAAAGATTCTCTTGACAGCATAAAGGTGACATTCTTTGGGAGTCACTTGATGGTGTGCACAAGCACACACAGCAAACATGATGTCAGGTCTGGAGGTTGTGAGATACATCAATGATCCAATCATTGATCTATAGTGCCTGACATCCACATCCTTTCCATCTCCAATCTTTCCCCATGGGTGTTCTCTATCCATAGGAGTAGTAGCCCTCTTTTCATGTGGAGAAAAGCCAAACTTCTTCAAGATCTCTGCTACATATTTATCCTGTGAGATGAAGATACCATCTTCTTTCTGCTGAACTTGTAACCCTAGAAAGAAGTTCATCTCCCCCATTGCACTCATCTTGAATTTGTCTGTCATAAGCTTGGAGAAATCCTCACTCATCTTTGAATTTGTGGATCCAAAGATGATATCATCAACATAGACCTGAACAAGTAGAACATCCTTACCTTTCTTCTTTGTAAACAGTGTCTGATCTATGGTGCCCCTTTTGAATCCATTGTCCACCAAATAAGTAGACAAAGTACTAGGGCTGATGAAGTCCATACATAGCCTTCTTGACTCTATACACCTTGTCTGGATTCTCTAGATCCTCAAAACTAGGAGGCTGCATCACATATACCTCCTCAACAATTGTTCCATAGAGAAAGGCACTCTTGACATCCATTTGATAGACAGTGAAGCCCATGCAGGATGCATAGGCCAGAAAGATCCTTATAGCTTCAATCCTTGCAACTGGTGCAAAGACCTCCTCATAGTTTATCCCTTCCTCTTGTGTATATCCCTGAGCCACTAATCTTGCCTTGTTTCTGACCACAATACCTCTTTCATCTCTCTTGTTTCTTAGAACCCATCTTGTCCCTATAGGCCTGACATATTTGGGACAATCAACTAGCTCCCAAACATCCTGAATTGCAAATTGGTGAAGCTCATCCTGCATTGCTTCCACCCAACTTGGTTCTTTGAGAGCATCAAATATCTTCTTGGGTTCATGTTGTTACAGAAAACAGGCAAACAAACATGCTTGTACAAGAGGGGTATCAACCTTCTTGTGAATATTGGCAATAAATCCACCAAGACCTTGATGAGATCTTCTAGTCTGAACAGGAGTCATAATATCACCAATGATTTGAGAAGTAGGGTGATTCTTCATAGTAGAAGTGAGAACTCCTCCTTCAAAAAGTCTGGTGTCTTCAATCTCATTATCCATGTTGCCAATATATTCTTCTTCAGACTTTCTTTCATCAATATGAGGATGAACCTCTTCATATAAATTGGAAGGTTCACCCTGTTCAAATGTAGAAGAGAAAAGATGCGCAAAAGTGTTGTCAACGCCTGAACCTTGATTGTCAGCGTTTGGGTTGTCAACGCCTGAATTGGTGTTGTCAACGTGTGAGCCATCAACGTCTAAATTTGTCTTGTCAGTGCTAGATTTGCCTTTGTCAGCGCCTGAAGAACCATGCATGTTGTTATCTGGTGGTACTTGGGGACCACCATTATCCTTTCCAGCAGCAGTAGCAGCAGCAAAAGCATCTGTCCATATGGGAATTGTGACATACTCTAGTATAGGAGATGACTTTTCTGCTTGTGATCCAACCTCTTCATTAACCTGTGTACCTGAAATATCAACAACTTGTTCTTCCACAACATTTGAAGTTACCTTCACAATGTCTGGATTAGTGACAGGCATATAATTTAAAGTTCTAGATAGAGGTTCCAAGTCAAACAACCAATTTGGACCACTTTTAGGATCACTAGGTTTACTCTCTAAAAACCTAACATGTACTCTCTCAAGAATACGTTTTTCCTTCTTAAGGTAAACCCTATATCCCTTGCTCTGCATTAAATACCCCATGAAATAGCCTTCATCACCTTTTGCACTAAATTTATCTAAGGCATCACTAGTGTCTAGAACAACTACATGACAACCAAAAGGTCTATGAAAACCATTATTGGGTTTTCTTCCCCAAAGTAATTCATAAGGTGTTTTATTCTGTATCTTGTTGACCAATGCTCTATTTTGAACATATCAAGCTGTATTAACAGCCTCAGCCAAAAAAGCTATGGGGAAATGAGCATCAGCCAACATAGTCCTGGCTGCTTCAATTAGGGTTCTATTTTTCCTCTCAGCAACCCCATTTTGCTGTGGGGTTCTGGCAACACTAAACTGCCTAGTAATCCCTTTCTTGGCATAAAAATCATCCAAAAGCTTATTCCTAAACTCACCACCATTGTCACTTCTAAGCATTTTAACTTCATTACCTGTTTTCTTCTCAATCTGGGTAATGAAATCATTTAAAATGTCAACAGTATCACTCTTCTTAGCTAAAAAGAAAGTCCAAGTAAACCTATAAAAGTCATCTATGATGACAAAGCAGTATGATTTACCATTCAAACTTTCTATATTGGTAGGACCAAATAGGTCCATATGAAGCAAGTGAAGTGGTCTAGTACTAGAGTGCACCTGTTTAGACTTGAATGAGACCTTGTGTTGCTTGCCTTTAAGACATGCAACACAAGAGTGGTCATTGTGGAAAGCCTTTTCAGGCAAACCATCAACCAAGCCAAGTCTCACAAGCCTGTTTATATTCTTAAAGTTTATGTGCCCTAGTCTCCTGTGCCATAGATTACTTTCATCTACTGAAGCTTTAGCATAAAAACATGACATATTATTATTCATCCTAATCCCATTCAGATTCACATTATATATGTCTTTATGTCTAGGTGTTCTATAGTCAATATATTTCTCATCAGGGATCTTATAATCCTTGCTTAACACCAAGCATTCAGTATCAGTAAATAGAACTTTATTTTTGTTATCACAAACTTGTGATACACTAAAAAGATTGTAATCAAGTTCCTTTACCAAAAATACGTTTTCAAAACGCAAGTTCTTGGTGAGAAGTGTTCCTTTGCCTGTGATAGTTCCATATCCGCCTCCAAAGTAAACCTTATCACCATCCTTAATGGGAGTGAAGTTAGTCAGATAATCTTCCTTCCCTGTCATGTGCCTTGAGCATCCACTGTCCAAGTATCCATAATCATTGACCTGTTTTTGAATGCCCTGCACATAAAGAAAACAAGTTAGTTTTCTTTGGGAACCCAAGCCTTAGCAGACTTGGATTCATCTGGTTGTCCAACAAGAACATACTAAGTTCTCATAACAACCCCTTGTTCATCCCTCTTTGGATGAAATACCCAGTTAACCCCAATAGGTTTTGTAATGACCTTTGAAATGTAATTAAATCTGTTGTAGGTCATTGAAATCCCATTATCATTAAGGTTTTAATATTTCTTAGGTCTCAATGTCAAGCTTGAAGAAGCTTTAGACCCCTTACCCTGTGGTTGCAAATATTTAGGTCTGGTCACGTTTCTGTCAGCGTTGGATTTGGTCTTGTCAACGCTGAAATTACCCTTGTCAGCGTTGAACCTAGGGTTTGCTACAGAAACCCATTGCCTATTAGACCAAGTATTTGTCTTTTGAAATGGTCTCTGTCCATGAGTGTTAGACCCTCTAGTAAAGAATGGGGCAGGTCTAACAACTTGTGGACTTTGCTGCACACAAGGTTTGGGTCTGACAACGTTTGATGTAAACTCCGTAAAAATAAGATCATAATTTAATTCTATTTTTCGGATATTTTTGAAGTATATGATGACGTTAATTATTATGACGTTTAACGATTTAAGTTGAAACCAATATTGAACGTTTTAGTTTTTTGTTCTGACAAGTAACGAGGACTACTAGTGATCGCGATGCCAATGGATGCCTAAATATTATATTTTTAATTCGATTATTTCGATATTTGATATTTCTTAATTTTTACGTTTACGTCTTATAAATTAAATAATTATTATTTAATTACTTGTAGTATTTTTCGACGTTTTAGTGTCGGACTGAACGAAACTAATAAAAATAATAGTTGGAACGATTTAAAACTAAAACTTTGGAAATATGAAGAAATAATATTTTTCATTATATCCTAAAACGTTACTAATAACGTGAGTAAAAGAATTTACGTTTTATTTTTACGGCGAAATTTAACCGAAATAGCCAAAAACGATTAAACGAGCATTTGAATAAATAATAGCAAATGTTTTCGAAACTCGACAAAGTAAGGACTCATATTTATTGTAAAAATGATTTTAAAAACGATGGCGTAAGTCTCGTGACTTGAATCGTCCGTTAAGTCGCCCAAACGAGCGTCGAACGCTTACTTTACGAAAGTAAATAAAGTATTTACGAAATGTACCCTAAACTATCATTTATTGGCTACTTTGTTTTAAAATTTTTAATATAAATTGGAAAAATTCACTTAATTCTTTCATTTTTAAAACAAACTAAACACACACAACCTCAAGAAAAGCTCTCTCCCCTCTCATCCCTGCAGCCGCCGGCCGTCGGCCATGCACCGCCGCCGAAAAATTTTTCCGGCGAGTCTCCATTTTTTTCGGCGTGCTTAAAATAAAACCAAGCCACCCCTCCTTGTTCCAAAACCTCGAAAATCATCACCTTCTCGCTGCCATCCTCAAACAGCCGCGGCCACCCTACTGTGGTGGTGTTTTCCGGCCGCCGCCGCCATATGGTGGTGTGTGGGTGACGGATTCACCATTTGAACATATGGGTATACCTTAAAAACCTTTAAAACCCTTGGATCTTGTCCCGATCTACACATGCAAGATGGTTACATCAAGATTTTAAAAAAATGATTTATTAAATTTATTTTTATTTTACTTTATGGTGGTTTTGACTATAGTCTTGACCAAAACGGGCTGCCCGCCGCCAAACCACCACTGTGGTGGCGGCCGGACGTCGGGACAGTCACCTCCGACGCACCATATGGTGTCAGGTCGTGATGGTGTCACCCCCCTGTGTAACCTCTTCGTGAACCGCCGCCTTGGACCACCGTTGTGTTGGCGGCCGACCCTCAACAGCAACCACAGCCGCACCTTTTTGGTGTCGGGCTTGTGGTGGTGATGTTTTTGGACTTGTTTCTATTGTTGATTATTATTTTGGGTGTAGATCTAAATGTATAATGATATTTGTATATTTTTATTTGTTTTTATTATTTATTTAATGATATGATAAATAAAAAGTACAATGAATAAAAGAATAAATAAATTTATATACTGAATTTATCTTTATTATTATAGTAAAAAGGGTGATGTATAACAAGATAAAATGAATAAATAAAGGAAATAACAATAGTGGGACATATGAAAATACATATTTTGAGGATACAATAATAATTATTACTAGGGTATAATAAAATATAGAATGTAAGCATTCTGAAAATATTATAATAATAATGTTATTATTTGATATAATAGGATATTGTTATAATTATTAATAAATGATGTAATAAAATATAAAATTATTTGAGGAGATATAAAAAGAAATAAATAAAGTCATAATCAATTATTTAATAAGTTATTTTTATTATTGTTATTATTATGTAAAAAGGGTGATTTTTAAAAGAGATAAAATAAATAAATAAAGGATACAATAAGATTAAAAGAGTTGGATTATAATGAATAAATATAATTATTTTTGGTTATATAATTATTATTTGAGGAAATATGGACTATATAAATAAATTAAAAAGGTATAATAGAATTGAAATGTATGAAGTACATGTATTTTAAGAATACTATAAGAATAATTATTATTATTTGATAAAATGAGATATATAATTATTTGAGGACATATAAGAAATAAATAAATAAATACATATTTAAAGAATATTGTTATTAATATTATTATTAATAAATGGTATATTAAAATATAAAATTATTTAATGATATATGGAAAGTAATTAAAATATTGATGATTGGTAATTAATATATTAATTATGGTATTAATGGAAATATGGAAAGAAATTAATTAAGGAAATATGGAAGGTAATTAAAATATTAATGGTGGGAATATATAATTAATATAATAATTATGTTGATTAAGAATACCTTAATTAGACTATTGATTGACAAAAGTATTAATTGGGTATTGATTGAGAAATGTGGGAAAAATTATGTATTTTATATACATGGAAACGTTATAAAAACGGCAAGGTCATGCCGAAATTTTCTAAAAATGTATACTTTTATAAAAGAAATTGATAACAAATAACTACGTTATATAATAACTTTCGAAAAGTACTATTCCAGTTAATATGACATTTAACTTATAATTATGGTAAATAAATTTTAATGAGTTACATAATAATTTTCGAACGAGTGTCGAATTATAAAAAAAATAACTTTGTATACACTATTAGTTCTGAAGGATTATGTATATAATTTAAGAAATACATTTTTGAAGTTTGTTCTAAATAGTAATTTATGACATGAATCATTTGCGTCATTTTCACTTATAAAATATGTATACTGGATATATATATTATATAATTTGTTTTATTATTTTATTTTACTTGGCCAACCACCAAGATTTTACGAGTTGAAGTTTATTAATTTATTTTGTGTCGAGTTGATGTAACCATCCATCGGAAAAACACCAAAACCTAAACCTCACAAACCGATTGGAGCATGGCTGTGGAATCAATTACAACCGCGAAAGGATACAGTTGACGCTACATGATTATTAGCTATTTATGGTATATTACGACTATTGGAATCAAGCCGTATAGATTATGATGCTGTGTTGATAATTATGTGAAGCAGTATTAGGTTATGATATGCCGTGTGGTATTGATACTATTATTCTGGTGATTTTTTGCATCTAAGGTGAGTTCATAGCCTCGTATTTAAATCCTTTTATGTTTTTCAAACCCGCGAGGGGGATACATGCTTGTTTTAGAAAATCGAACACAAGTAGCTTTTATGTGAACATTGCTATGAGTGTTATGTAGTGGCCTTTCCTTCATGAACCGTTAATTACCGATAACCGGTAAACGCTAGTGCAATAATAATAGATTTATTTTGGCCTAACGACCTATCCAGAGTATGTTGTCTTGCGAGAAGCATACGAGTATATATTATATTTAGTATTGGGAGTGTCTCACTCCAGGTTGGGCACATGGTTAAGGTTTGGTTCGTGGCTCTAGCATCGTTTGATTGTTCTATGAATAAAATGTTTATTAAGCTTGTGTTCAAAGTTACTATTTATAAACTCTATGGATTCACTCAACATTTTTGTTAACTTTAAGCATGTTTATCTCAGGTTTATATTGGCATGCTCGGATAGGATTGGATGCGGATATCGAAGGAAGTGGACTTGGTGAACTTTGTACATTGGATAAAAATCTTTTCTTTTAAAAAGAATAAAACAAAAACTTGTATATTGCAACTTATTTGAAAATAAGTTTTCTTAATTTATTGGGACCTTGTAACTCTGATCTTTCGATGAAATCATCATTGGTAAACATTTATATCAAAATACGTTTACTGTGACTCGTGAGCTTGTATTATGATGTAGCACCCCAATGTTGTATTCCGCTGCGTTGTAAATGTGGGGGTGTTACATTTGACTTTCTAACAGCGTTGACTTTGGAAGCGTTGACACACTTATATGCTAAATGTGAAAAGCTACCACAAGTGTAACAGGCTTTTCTAGACACAACCCTAGGTCTCGAAGAGAAGAAGCCTGTTCCATCATTACTAACTTGGCTTTTAGGTGACCTAGTATTTCTATACATTTCTGCATACTTGACACTAGGTTTTCTAACAGTGTTTGAGCCAAGGTCAACAGCCTTACCAGTGATTGGGTTTGTTACCTTAATAGGGGTTGACTCCATTAGGACTTTTACATAATAAGCCTCCCTTAACAAATAAGGTAGGGTTGGCTTTCTTCCATTCATTCAAGTCAGCCAACTTCTGTTGATACTCTTCAACTGGGTAATGACTCTTGGTAGAGGAATGAATTCCTCCTCTTGGAGTTCTGGTAAACCAGTCCAAGATAGGTCCTTTTGATGGACACCATAGAAGTCACCAGCTGGTGGTGGAACCACAGAGTAGTCTTTCATCCTAATCCCAGTCATGTCCTTAGGATCCCTTTGTTTATTAACACATTCTCCTAGGGTTTGTGTGGCCCTATCAAATCTCTGAATTTTAAGGCTAACATTATCTTTATTTTTAATGGCCTCATCTAACTTAGCCTGTAACTCACCATTAACCCTTTCCATGATGCTCTTAATATCGTTACTAGCATTGAACTCATGTTTTAAGATATTTATTTTATCTTTTAAATCAAATTCCATTTTCTTGTATTCAGAAACTGTCTTCTCAGTTTGAGTGAGAGCTAATTGATAGTTAGACAGTTTGCATCTCTCAGTACTCATATCATCTAATAATCTTAACACCTCTTTGTTAAGTTTCTCAGTATTTAGCCTACAACTTTTACTACAAAAAACATCATCGTATACCTCATTATCTGATGAAGAGGAGGAGTGTGCCATGAGAGCATAGTGAACATGCTCTTCTTCTTCTATCTCAGCAACCAAAGCTTTATCCTCTTCCACATCTTTAGCCAAATAGCTCCAATCCCATCCCATACCATCAATTTCTTGAACTGCAACCATGGCCTTAGGATCCTGAGCCTTAACAATTTGGCTTGAGGGTTTGCCAGCATCAGATCTTCTAGGAGATCTGCATTCCCTCATGAAGTGCCCCATACGACGATAATTGTAGCATTCAACCTTGGATTTATCAAATCTAGCAGTGTCCTTTGCATTGAAGGTCATCTTCTTCTTAAACCTTCTATTCCACTTGTTTGCTCTTATACTGGCAAGAGCCATGTTCCACTTAATGTCCATCTCTTCCAAGTGCTCATCACTTATCTGCTCAAGGTCCTCATATCTAATCACTGAACCATTGGGCAAAGAAGCAATATAAGCACATACAGTATCTAGATCCAAACCAACAGGTTTAACTCTTGGTGAGTCACTTTTGTATGTGTCAGCGTCTGAATAGGAACCGTTGACAGGACATGTTCCAGCGTTAACACATGATGATCCAGTAACTGGATGCATGTAAGAGTCCTTCTGATTAAATTGACCTTCACTATGTGAGAAGAAGGCCATATTACTGCTGGTAGACTTGCTTCCATGCTCCAAAAGAGTTTCATCTTCCAACAGCCTCAGTTTGTTGTAGATATCATCAAAAGTAGAACTTTTGTGAGTGTTGTTGGCAAGTATAGATCTCGCCTCAATCTTCCACGCTTCACCAAGACTTTTAAGAAAAGTGGCATTAATGTCAACATCACCAAGTTGTGTCCCCATGAAGGACAATTTGCTTGTAATGTCAAGCAATCTGCTTCTCACACTGCTAAGCTTCTCATTAGGTTGAGCCTTGAAGACAGCATAATCATGCATGAGTTGCTTCTTCTTCTCTTCCTTAGTGTCATCATTACCACCATATGCAACTTCAAGAGCTGCCCAAAGGTCCTTAGCAGATTCATAACCTCTGTATTTATGTTGGTTCTCTTGTCCCAAAGAGACTTTCAGAATGTTTAGGGTTTTCATATCAACCCTTTTCTTTGATATGTCTTCAGCAGACAAAGCTCTACCATCATCAGGCTTTTCTTTCTTATCTACTTCTGAACATCCAGCAACAGCTGTTCTTGCAGCAATGGCATTAGCAATCTTTTGAGCTTTATTGAATGTGTTTCTATATTGAATAATCTCCTAGAGTGTGTAGTCATAGATCCCTAGATATTGCTTAAAGTTGAATTTCAACAATTCAAAGTTGGTTGCATCAAGCATGGGAATCTTGATGTTTGGCAAAGGTGAGGAGGAGGAGGTTACTTCTAAGTTTGACATGATGTTTTAGGGTTTAGAGAAAATTAGGGTTTTGGTGATTTAGGGTTCTTGTGTTCTTTAAGATCAAAAGTTCCTCAACAAGCTCTGATACCACGTGTTGATCCCAAACTTAGATCGATTTAGCTTTATGTATACGAGATTAGATCAAGTAATACACTTAGAGAAACCTTTGTATATGTATATGACAATCTAAGTGTTATGCGGAATTAACACTTAAACAAGAACACACAAGATGTAAACAAACTTTCACTTTGATTAATGATATCATACTTGCTTACAATGAAAGTGTTTTAACGTATGAAAACTTATTATTGAACATTAACCTAAAGGTCTTCTTTTATAGACGTAAGAAGCCTTGTACAATAATCTACGTATCAACTATTCTAGGTAAAGATAAATATAGAAAATACATTGTTGTTCCTATCTTTACTAGAAGTAATCTAGAATATAATAAACATGTAGATCATATCCTTCCATCAGTGCTTGTCTTTAATGTGTCAACGCTTAACTTCTTCTTGTCAACGCTTGATCTGTCAGCGTTTGTTTTACTCCTGTCAACGCTTGTTTTACTCTTGTCAGCGCTCAAGTAGACTGACTATAATTTATTCCCAACACGAATCCGAGTGCTTCTAAAGTAGGCTCACCTTCTGGGGAATGAGAAACATTAGGTGGTGGTGATGACGAACGGTTTCTTTTTCTAGAAGTTTCAAGCATTGTCGAAGGCATAGGAGTGGAGATTGGCATAGTGGTAGTAGTACAAATATTTGGGACGATGGAAGGAAATCCCGTAGTGACATTTGGCATCATGACTGACGAATCTCGCTCATCATCCGAATTTATTGTGATTACGCTCTGGATGGGGGTAATTTCCTTGTCAGATTCGGATTGCAAAATGACAAACGAAATGAGAGTCATCTTTCCTTTTTCGCCTGTCACCAAATGTAAAACGACGGTTGTTAGATAGGTAAGAGTAGAGTATTTTTCTAAAGTTCCAAATATAGAGGTGAGTAGTATGATGCTTCGTAATTTTGTTTTATTTAGAGTAAGTTCTCGTACATCGATCCATAAGTCTACTTAAATGTCCAAGTAGTCCTTACATGCAAAATAATAAGTGAATTGTGGAATGTTAAAGTCCTCTAACATGCTCTTCCACATACTTATTATTTGTACTTTCTCTTAGTAGTGATTATGCACGGATGGATAAATACAATTATCCTTGATCAATTCTTTCATCAATTTAGGTCTATTAAGACGTTTATTTTTGTGAAATTCCCTCTTGTTAATCGTCTATTACTTGCAACTCGGATGAGTAAGTATGTTTTTGAGGTTAAGTCGGCTTACGGCTATTACGTAGCCCGCACTAGTTCTTGTTCATTCATAAGTATTTCCTTAACTTAGTATTGCTAGTTCGTACACTTTCGACAATTTTTACACCTTGAAAAATTGTTAATTTGATTTAAACGAGTCGAGTACTAAAATTTAATCACAAAAATTTCATCATAAGAATTGTTCCATATGTTTATAATCCGTAATCGTTCAAAATGTTCAACTCGAGCAATTACTAAATTTTATTACAAGAATTTCTTTTATTTTGGAATATGTTCCGTTATACCTTTTATGTTCCGTTTATCTTGCTCTCGTCTAGCGTTTTGCTCGCAATCTTAGATAAACTTTACATTCATTGTTTTATATTTATACCTTGTATTTAAGATCTCAATATATGACCACATTTCGCATCTGGGGTTCTCAAATATCGCGCAACGCGATAATCCCTTTGACGTAAAAATTGGCATAATTGTTTAACCAAGGGTAAACCCATTAATTTATATCTATATCGTAACTTCGAAATTTATAATAAAGTCATGATAACTTAGTCGCAACCAATGGACTAATAAAATTTTGATTCGTCTTTGCGTAATTTATTTCCAATAAAAATTTTCTTCGATAACCATTTGACTTACGCGTCAACGTATTTATGGATAGTTCATATATTGCGAAGTTTATTCGTTCTTTGAACTGTAGTATTCTTTGGAGCATTACAAGATTAATACTTGTAATAGGTGTTTTATCGTCATATGTCATCTTAAATAGTGACGTCGTCGTCGTTCCTTGGTCGTGCTCAAAGTAATAATATGATACGATAACTTACGCATTCAATTTGAATTTCGAAATCGTTAATTAATGTAGGTCACTTTTCCTCAACCGAGTCTATTATAAATGTTTAGTGGAGTAACAATTTACCGAAACCAATAAATAGTTGCTCCTCTCGACATTTATAATAGTATCGCTTGATTCAAGTATTACTACAAATTAACATACTACCAAACACATGGTGAATAAAATATATTTATATAGTTTTCGTTCTAGGAATCATGGCGATATTTTTAATTCGGTGTATAGTGATATGAAACACACAAACGTTTCGATAGTCGATAATAGTCCCGCGGACTATCTAAAATATGTTGAGCATATGTATGCGTACGTTTAATCTCAAAAGAAAATATCTATATATGGCACAAACCATTCAAATAAATATGGCACAAACCATTCAGATAAATATGGCACAAACCATTCAGATAAATATGGCGCAAACCATTTCAATAAATATGGCACAAACCATTCAGATAAGATGGCACAAACCATTCAAATGAATATGGCACAAACCATTTGAGTATCGTAACAATCCATTCAAGGATGTTAGGCGCTTTATTTCAAATTAAAAATCGTTTTATTACATATCCCTATGGGTATCATTCAAACACGGGAAAGGGAATACCTAATGCTAATAGCACGTAGCAATAAATCTCAAAACTTAGCATTACATAAATCATAAACTATCTCAAGTCACAACTTACTTGTATCGAAGACGTAAGGTGAAGTAGTTCTTGGAGATTTTTGAGAGATAGTTATAGTCTAGAATTATTTTTCCGATAAATAAAATTTTGACTTACGTTTATAAAAATCGTTTTATAAAATAACCTAGTTCTCTATAACTACATCTCTGATACCAATCTGTCACACCCCCAATTTATCAGAGTAATACAACACAATAGGGTGTGACGGTCATGACTATCACAAGACATAGATACAAAGAACGATTGTTTAAAAGCCGTTTTAATTTAATTAAAAGTATAAAACTGGTTTCGGAAGCGAATTACACAAGATCATAATAAAACATTGTTTCAAAAGACTTTAACATTGATCTAAATATCCATACACTAGTCACAACCATTTTTTATTAAAAATCTCTCATGCATAACCACGTCACTCCTCCGGCTTGATACCTGAGAAAAACATTGCTAAAGCGTCAACACAAAGGTTGGTAGGTTCATAGGTTTAAGTTTAAATAGTGTGATGAACCATAAGATTTTCAAGGCAACCGGCATATAATCTTGTAACAAATACAAGATTATAATCAAAAGTATACGTTTTAATCACCTACGTCTAAGCACGTGACACTGAAGCGTTAACCTCAACCAACAAGATATAATAAGAGCCCGAGCAAATGCCTATCCCGAAGCATTTGTAAATCCTCAAATGTAAGTGTATCTAAGTTTGGCCACACAACCAAATTAGATAGGGAGGTTAGTCTCGATAGATCTATCCATAACATTCGCGCTGACACAAAGTAATTAACGGTTCACGATAGTGGGCTAAAGCATCTAGGGATATCGCTACTTAGACATCATGTAGGTAAACGTATCAAGTTTTAGCACTTATGTTCATCCGTTTAAAACAAGCAATGTTCTCACCCCAAAAGTATACAAAACAAGTAAAAAGTGGGCTATGAAACTCACCTCGATGAAGTAGTGAATATGATCAATAAAGATTGCACGGAAAATCAAGGCACGCAAAACGATGCGCAAACGATGTACTCGTAACCTAAGTAAAATATTTGAACTTAGGCTAAATACAAGAAATAATAATGTACAATGCACTTGGTTGATAATTTATACTTGCTCTTGATTTATAAAAATGTTTTCATACATTTTTCATGTTCAATCATTTTAGTCACGGGGTCAACTTTGGGTCTCGATATCTCGTTAAATAATAGTCCGAAAATAAACGGGTACTCACTACAAAAACTAGGCCGCGAGGTCTTCTATATTTGATAAAATCGCATTTTTATGAAGTCTCTACGTCTAGAAATTAATTATGCAAATTATTTCACTCGTAAACAAAAATAAACAAGTAAGGTCCAATTATGTATAAGTGTCAATCGACCATCTTTGGAAAACTACTTTGTTTTTGTACTTGTTGTTTTGCAGCCCCAAAGAAATAAAGGGGACCCATTTGCTTTTATTTTCCCATCATGTATGCACATACAAATTATGGTAAAACACACAGCACTCATAGCATACATCTAATCACCAAGAAAAAGAAGACTCCTACTGTTGGTTGTTGTTGTTCACGCAAGTGCACCAAAGGAAGAAGAGAGTTGTTCATTTTAGTTTTCAATGTTTAACATACCAACATACACTTGGTTCATTCACATACACAAAACTCCAACATGTATACATAGACGCCTCACTCATTTCCTTATGAATTACTGTTTTGAGTCACTGTTTCTCGCAGGACACACGCAAGCATGATTTGTTTTAAGCAAAAAGGGTCTTGTCCTAATGGGTTGAACACAAACACATAGCGCACAAGTACTTACAGCCCTGGTCATTCACTTTTTCTTGCTTATTCACTTGTGATTAAAGTCTCTGTGATACGCTATATGTCCTGGTTTGTCCTATGGTTGTGATGGTCAAGTGGGTTCAACTTGTTATGTAACTCATATTTGGTGATGGAGTTGTATTTGTTTATACATGATTCATTAACAGTGGTTTTCTAACACATACTTCCATACCCATTTTATCTTGTACCAACAGTTTATCTTAATCCCCTATGTCACCCCACCCACGTCCCATTCACACAGCTCAACAAGTTTAAAACCTATTTGTAAGATCTAGTTTACTTGTTTCTGTCGTGTACATACACTCATACGCCACACATTAACAGATACATCATTCATAGACACACATGATCTTATTGTCAGGGTGTTTTATTTGAGGCCTTACATGCATGCAGCACACACACGAATGATCACATACAACCTGTCCTAAACTCACACACAAACAAGCTTGCACATACTTACAATTTTAAGGTTTCATGCTCCTTGATCCATATGTTCTTTTCACAAGTACTATATAGGAAAACATTCATAAGTTCCACGCATATACACGAAAATCATGGTGCTTCTTCCTATGTCCTTATGTATTGGTTCACAGTAGCACACACATACAATCATGTTATTATCCCTGCTGTTGACATCACATGCAACACTTTTGCATATCATATTAGCTACGGATCATTTAAGATTGAGCATGCATGCACATTGACTACTTGTTCACATCATGCTCTATGTATACATAAAACCCTACTTCACATACAAACCCTAGTTTAGTTGAACATTTAGGTTCCGTGGGTTCTTTACTGGTTTAAGGTTACATGTGAATTACCGATGCAACTCAAACAACCATGGTTAGTGTTTGGTCTATATATTCATGTTTACTACGTCATTCGATCACCTAGGGTTTTCACGTATGTGGTCCATTATGAGGATCATCATATCTAGTAACTTTTTGGTTCAATCATTCGTGATTTCATCACCCAAAAATGTAAGTTAAGTGCTTTTAGGTCATCAATGCTTCTACCATAACATACCCTTAGACGTGACTTCTTGTATCACACTTAAGCTCGTTTAGTTTGTTCACAAGGTCTAGGTCATCACCCAATCCCAACCCGTGACTTATATATCGTAGTTTACAAAATGTTTTAGCAAGTACACTTATCAACCAAAGTTAAATAAACAAGTTAATGAAAGACTTACAAGAGTCCTAAGTCATATAGTGAAGAAGAAATCAAGAACTAGAGATCAACTAGCAACATGTACCCACGTCCAACTTAGTGTTTTCTTGCTTGCTTTAAAATCAAACCGAAACCTTGTTCACTTACTGTTGTCGTGACCTAATCAACATAAGGCTTGTGTTTTTCTTTGTGGGTTATGTATGAGTTTAGGAAAATATGATAGTTCTATTTATAGGCAAGAGGGTATGGGTTTAGGGTTACACAACTTAGTTGGGACTAAGTTAGCAATTAGTTAGTTTTGTACCTAGACCTTCCAAAGGGAACTAATCATGGGGACTAGGAACTTGATGGGAAGAGCAAAAGGGGAAGAGGGTCACGTTTTATGGCAGCAAGAAAGAAGGGATTTTGGGTTTCCAAGTTTGACTTCTTGGTGAGTACATGATGTACAAGTATAAAGCTTCAAAAACCATCAAGTGGAGGTGATACCCGTCGGATATAGAGAGGAAAGGGGAGACACAAGTACTAGGCATTTAAAGGTTTGGTGAAGTGCTACTTTTGAAATGGGGACCAAAAGAGATGCATATAAAACGTGGGTATTTTTGTTTACAAGGGGGTCCGGTTTTGGTGAAAGATGTACATATGGAGTATTTGTTTTCCTTGAATATAATTGTGAACAAAGTGTAAGGTAGTTTGTTATTGTTTTAGTTGTGAATGTTGTAGTATTAAGTTTGAGAAAAACCTTAGTAGTAGTTTTTATAAGTAGTTTTTGCAAATAGAAAGATGGGTAATCTATAAGTGTATCGTAATTGTCTTGAGCGAAATTGCTCAATAATTATCTTGTGTAGTGCAACTTTTTAAACGCGATTACGTTGATATAACTTAATTTCGATCCTAAAATATAAACCCTTAGTGCGTATCGTAAACGAATAGTAGTCATTCAAGTAATATTTGATAGTAACTTCATTCATAAAAAATTTAATTCGTACACAAATACGCGTAACCAATCGGGCACATCAATAGACACACAAGTCTAACCCGAGCCAACGTGTTTCACATGAATTAAATAGATTCAAAATTCACGTTTGTGACATGGACCAACTTTCCATTGTAAACATGAACAAGCCTCCTGGTCATGTTCTCGTCGATTTTATCTTGCATACAAATGTGAGTGCGAACATGGAGTCACCAACATGGATGACACCCATTCGGAAGTTTTTGTCACATAACAAATTTCCAAGCAGCAGAAGGAAGGCTAAGCAGATACAGGTGCGAGCTAGACATTTTCAAATTGTCAAAGGGACACTGTATAGGCAAACAGGCAAGGGTCGGATGTTGCAATGCTTAGCACCAGATCAGGTGCGGGCAGTAGTAGAAGCCGCACATAGAAGAGTGTGTCCTCGTGGCTCGGTCGCTATGGTGGAGGAGGTCACTCGCTCAGGGTACGTTTGTCCATTTACGCATAAAGATGCGCGTAAAAGAGCGACGTGTTGTCAGAAATGCCAAGCGGACTCAAGACGTCGGACGAATTCTAACATGGTTATTGGCCCAGTCTCAACCAAAGGTGCATTAGAAGGGGGGCTATTCTCAAAGGTGGGACGTGCTCTAGGTTCTTTAACAACGTCAATTGGAAATATGGCGCGGCAGGCGGTAACCCTGCTCCCGACTAAAGGTAACCATCAACATCAGTGCAGGGGAGCAGTTGTCCACGCGAAAAGGATACCTTCACTCACTAAGCGACAACGGCTTCGTATGGGCGTACTACCAGTAGCACGAAGCATGAGGCAGCGCGGTCAGGCAAGCAAAGGTTCCTCACAAACTAGGATAAGTGCGCATGGCTATGCAGAATCGCTATCTACAAGGAATGATTTAATAGACGACTGGAGTTCTGGACGATATTCTCCTTGGGATATCGTATAGTTGGCATGGACCAATACCTTGGCTACTAGTAGCCCCAATAAGGATCCATGTATTTTTTATTTTTATTCGTTTTTAGGTTTTTTTTTTGTTATTTGTTTCAAAACATTTGCAAAAGGGGTATGAATAAAACACTGCGGTTCCTAGCTAGTTTCGCAGTCTAAATGATGTTTTTCCTTTTTCATCTTTAAATGCATGCATGCGAGTATTATTACTTTGATATATAATGGGCCTTTAGATGTACATGTACAATAACGTTTCCAGGTGGAATAAGAGGAATAAGTTTACCCTACTAATTAGACTTGTCGCGTAAGAGGGATGCACCCCCAGGGCACCAGATCAGGTATCCTTTGTTTGGCAGCTTTTCACAAGACGTTTTGGTAAGTATAGCAGTCCTCATACTTTATGACAGATGCGTACAGTGTACACGCCTAACGAACATGTCATTTTCAATGACATTACTTATGGTAGTAGTGGTAGGACCACACGTAATGACTTTTAGACTCACCCATAAGTACAGAGTTGCCCCCTAACGGGCGTACTCATTAACAGATGTTTCCCTTCACCATTTTAGGTGTAGGTGTAGGAACCTGGACACACATATATGTGACTACACATGGATATGACACGGGATGTTATTATCATTGAACAAATTATTAATTTACAAGATCAGTTAGCATCAGATACAAAAATAAATATGGTGGGGCATGACAACCTCTATAGAAGGTTGTTCGTGGACAACGACCTCTTTAACATGCGATGTTGTGGGTTCTGTGATATTCGATGTTATGCCCATGCCTCTTTCATGTATTGAAGCACACGAGTGTAGTGTACGTCAATGGATGAAGACTCACGGGTACACCGTCTGATCGGCTAGGGTGTGCTAAGCCTAGGCCAATGACAACGCCTTTGGTAGAGGTGTGGTTCTTCTTGGCGACACGGCGCACGTGTTGCTTCAATTTATCTTCCAACGGAACCAATATTGGAGTGCCAGAAATGTACAAATGGACTTGTAGTTGAGATAGTTTAGGCTCGCCAGTGGTTTCAGGGTCTCCTTCTGTTGGGTCTGCACTATCATTGGGAAGCATAAGGCCTGTCATGGTCACGCTAGTGGGGAGGTCCTGACCTTTCTCGATTAGGTCTAGGGTTGGCATTGGGAGGCTCTCTAATCTGTGGAAAGCTATCTCCTGCGCATACTTGGAATAGATCTCATTTCCCTTCAAAGGACCTCTTAGTAAGTTTTCTTTGGAAGCACGTTCCATGGCGAGACTGGATCCGAGCAATAGCGCGGCATCATATACATCCTTGATCGCTTTTTCAAAAGGGGGTAAGTTCATAACACCTTTGGTAGCAAGTAGAAGACCATGTTTTATTAGCCATCGATTCTCAGCGCATACTGCGGTGAGGTACGGATATAGCTCTTCATTAAAATCCGTACTCATGTACTTCAGAACTTCTGACTTCTTGGCCATGTCCTTCTGGCAGTTAGTGACAAAATTATTATAATTTAGGGCAAGGGAATTTATGCCTTCTTCTAGTTTTGCCATGGCCCAGCGGTTTTCGTCCTCTTGCTTTGCTCGTAGGCGGCGCTCGCGGTCTAGGAATTCAGAGAGCGAGGATTTTTCGTCCTCTAAATACTGGATGGATCCAGCGGGCAAACTCGATCTTCGCATTTACAAGCTTGAGGTTTTCTGTTCTGTAACCTGGCGGACCTCTTCGTTTACTTGTGCTAACCGCTCGGACAGTTGGGATATCTTCTTCTTCAAGTGGGCAGCTAAAGTTACTTCTTGGGTGGCAATAGTGTCTAGCTCCTTCATTAGTAGCTCGTCGAATATCTGGTATAAATGTTGAGCGCGGCCAAGGGGAGTTATGTGTTGCAGGAAGTCCCTACAAACGACTGCTCCATCAAGAGCGCAAGAGCGAGTGCATTTCCAGGGAGGAATAAATCTGGTGGACTTCGAGGTACATGCGTCTGCCTCGGTCGTGGCATCATGAGAGCTGCAAATTTGATGTTTTGCAATTTAGTGGAGGTGTGCGAATTGTTTATTCTTACGACATACTAAAGTAGGGCACGGGGGGATACCTTGATAGTTGTATGTTTTCCCGTGGTCTTGATGAAGCTCCCTACGATGTTGATTTGGCGCGTGGCCTTGTTTGCAGTGTTCTCCCCCTTCTTGGAATTTGCTGCGTAGGGGAGCATGGTAAATTTTTGTAACTTGGCACAGGTATGTCCTCTATAGGTGGGCAGGTATGCGAATCCTCTGCGGTGCCATGATCTTCTTCATCTCCTTGACCCATTTACTCTGACGGAGACTCTACAATGCATGGTACGCTTCGGATGGGGGTAGCATTTATGGTGGTTGTCATCTCGGCATTCCCACTAGGTGTGGGAGAAGGAAAATCCAGAGCTACCGTTCGTTGACCAACGCGCCAAAAGTTTGACATCTCGATTAATGTGAAGGGTCGGGCACGCATGGTCACGGCGCTTGGATTGCCGTGCTTCACGAGTTGTGTGTAAGTTAACTATGCATTCATATGGAGGACGATTAAGCATACGTACAGGAATGTTTTTTTTTTGGGCCCAAATAAAATGACACAACCACAAAAAGAAGGGGAAGTGAACGAAATGAAGGTTTCTTACCATGGTTAAAGTCATCAAAGTACTGTGGAAGGTGACTGGCGGGAAGAATTGGCGTATGGCTCAAACCTAGGGCGTAGAGCAGTGTCTCTAGATATTCTTGCATTGGTATCCGGTCAGCATAAATTGCTTTTGTGTTTGCCTCGTTATAAAGAACCGGTAATAGGGTGGTCATCCTTTATAATTGTCTCGGGGGTGATGAAATCATGGTCGAATGGGAACACAACTTTGTCTGCCCAGAAAAACTTATCGGTCCACTTCTTTAGGAAATCTATTTTTTCTGAATATCATTGGAGTTGACCAGGGCGTTTCGCGAAGGTTATCCATCCTTCATCCATGTGGGTCTATAGAAGGCGCGGAACAGGTTTATGGTTGGGTCAACATTTTTTAGTAAGCATTTTATCTCAAAATTTGAGATTTTGGCGGCTCCTATACAATGTAGCTGGGAGTGGTGTATATTATAATAATTTAGTATATCTATTAGGAAGCGGCTTAGAGGTATGCGATTGTTGGAAAACTCAATAAACCTGGTGTATATACCAATTTTCCCGTCCGGAAAACTCCCAATATGTGCTTGTGGATCTGGCGCATTCGGATGGAGATCTGAAGGAACGTGGTATTTAGTGGTAAAACGGGAGAGTTCTTGTTCGGATATATAGGATGTCACGTCGAATAGTTGGGCTACCATTTCTTGCTCTGGTGAGTGTTTTAAGCGAGGGCGAATGTGGTCTATTTTGTTACGGATAGTGGTTTTTATAGTTTTTAACAATGGTGGGAAAAGATTTTTTAGAAAGTGAAGTAAAAGACTATCAGGCTGCATTTATATACCCTGTGGATGTCATGGTTCTTATGGCACGTGTCTGTGACGTTTGGTTCATCCTATGGTGTCCGCTGATTACTTCTTTTGACATGATTAAATACTTTTCACAGTTTCCAATAAAGGACTGTGATAGTGGAATATGACATGAAGGCTTATTTGCTGTAATGGCTGTGTGGTTTTACTTTTTTGTTGGGCATTTATGGGAGCGGGCCTTGTTGATTAATAGTCTAGTAGCCGCGGTTGGAACCTGCGACCACTAGACTGGGGGGACATGATGACGTATAGTCTCTAGTCGGGCTGAATAGTCTGACTCACGGGTACTACCCGCGCCCATCAGGAATGGATTGGATTACTTGTGCGATGTGCGGACATAGTCCATAAGGCCTGGTAAGTCGCTGTTGCACAAGAGGTTAATTACTTAGCCAAGTCCTTGTCGCAGTGCGACGGGATCAGATCGAATATAACTTATATTATAGTTATATTCGCCTAAGGAAAAGGGGATATACACTTCCCTTGGTTAGATAATGAAGATCAAGCTATTTCCAGTCATTATCTTTTCCTTAGGCCGCAAGAACAGGGAGCCCAGCCTGGACTCTCTCGAGTATAAAAGGAACCCCTGCGGTTCCACAAAGATACGATATACACGATACCCTAAACGCTAATATACTCAAACTGATTACTTACTCTCACTCTGAAGTCTAATTGTGGGTAACAAACCCACGGTAAGCCTAACGGTGTCTGTTTAGTGTGCAGGGTCCTAAAGCAAGTTTCACTTGGTGCGAGAGCTGGAGTCCACAAGACCCCAAATTAAGCCTTATTTGGGTTAAGCTCGGTCTACCCCAACTTTTGCATCAACATTATTGCTACTTATAAAGTAAGTACTGCTATATTGATTAGGACGAATATATCTTTGTTTAAGATATGTCATAGTTATAGTTAGAGTATATCTTATGTGATATACTTAAATAGTTAGAATATTGATAATATATCGTTTGTGATATAGTTATCTTTATAGAATATTCTAAGGTTTCTAAGGTTCCTTACTCTATAAAAGGAACATAGGTACGATGTCATTCATGTACCTCATTCAAGTCGATTAATAAGAGAATCGAATAGTTAAAAGTAATCCTGCTCTTCTGTGCTTTATAAGTTAGGTTCCGCATAACTTATTTAGCTTGAGTAAGAGTTCTCAAAGTGTTCTAGTTTGATTACGAACTATTATACTAGTTCTTAACAGAATATAGATCCAACCAAAGGGATCAACAATGTCTTTAGCAGAAGCTGAATATGTGGCTGCTGTTGGATGTTGTGCCAATGTTTTATGGATGAAAATCCAACTGGCTGATTATGACATAGAATATGAAAAGTACCATTTTTTGTGATAACACTAGTGCTATTGCAATATTCAATAGTCCAGTCCTTCACTCAAGAACAAAACACATTATATCAGGTATCATTTTATCATAGATCACATTGTGAAAGGGGACATTAAATTACATTTCATCTCTACTCAATACCAATTGCTTGATATCTTCACCAAACTACTAGATGAACCAACTTTCAAAAGATTGATAATAGAGCTTGGTATACTGAACATTGATGATACAAAACCTAAACCTTCAACATTCACTGAAGAAGCCTAAAGGTTCTTTATTTCCTAACTGTTTTGATAATGTAAAGTAGCAGTGTCTGAGTAAAGAGTGTGCAATGTCATGTGTCTATTTCACATTATGTGATTGTGTACATGATGTTTTGTCGCCTTATCTGACACACTAAAGCTGAACAGCTAATCACAAAAAGTCATTAGTTTTCCTTCAGAATTCTGAACAAAGTTTTTATACAAATGAGTAGCTAGGCCTGAGTAGATGAGCGTGCAACTTCATATGTCTTGTTCACTTATGTGAACATGTATATGGGGTTTTGTTGCCTCATCTAACGCACTGAAGCTCACAAGTATACCCATCAGGTTCAACATATCTGGCCAACAGCTTCTAAAACAAATCAATCATGTGTTTGAAAAAATTAAATGGCCTTAAATTTCTTCAGAATAAGTACAAACATTTTTTAAAAAAGTGTCAATTATTTATTAAGGAAATTTCAAACGTCCACATCCACAGTCAACAACTCCCTGACACGTGAGGCGTTTCACTGTTCAAGGCAACAGAAAAAATGATACTTTTGTAGAACATCAATGAGAGAGTTTATGCCATTTGTTGAAAAAAAAACCCTAAAAGTTTTGTAATTTCTTTAAAAGTTTTATAAAAACTTTCAAAATTCAGTCTAAGTTTTTATATAAACTCTTTGAAGTTGTGTAGTGTTAGAAATACGTTTTTACGTATATTAGAAGTATTGTTCACTCCACAACATTATTAATGATTGTAATAGCTCGTAGGTAATAGTTGCTTATTAAGTTAAGTAAGAACCGGTCCATGGGCTTGTCATGGACCGTCCCAAGCCCAATGTTGCTTGGAAGTATAAATACCCCTTTCCTCCTTGGAAAGGGGTTGGTTGTTGTCATTTTTCTAGTTCCACTTAATAAAATACACATAGTTTTCTCTCACTTTCTCTCTCTAGTTTCTCTCTCTAGAAATCATCAACCCACTTCATAGATTCATAGGTTATCAATATTCTACATTTGGTATCAAGAGCTATGGGGTGATTTAAGGTAATGATTTGTGTGGTTTTTTAGTTTTTGATTGTATTAGTGTTCTTTAAGAAGATCATCTTGATTCTTGGAGTTTTTGGTGTTTTTGTGATTGGGATTAGTGGATAAGTAATAGTTTTTACTTATTATTGTTGAAATCACAAAACTTTTTGGGTCATTTGGTAAAAATCTGGGTTTAATCTTCATTTTTATTGGTCGACTGTTCATCGTACAACCTTTTGATTACCCAGCAAAAGTTCCGAACCAACAAGTTCCGGATCAACCAAAGTTCCGAACCAAAAAGTTCCGAACCAAAAAGTTCCGGATCAACCAAGTTCCGGATCAACAAAAGTTCCGAACCAAAAAGTTCCGAACCAAAAGTTCCGGATCAAGGAAAGTTCCGGATCAAGGAAGTTCCGAACCAAAAAGTTCCGGATCAAGGAAAGTTCCGGATCAAGGAAGTTCCGAACCAAAAGTTCCGGATCAAGGAAAGTTCCGGATCAAGGAGAAAGTTCCGGATCAAGGAAAGTTCCGGATCAAGGAAAAAGTTCCGGATCAAGGGAAAGTTCCGGATCAAGACTTCCGAACCAAAAGTTCCGAATCAAGGTATTCCAAGCCATATCTTCCGAATCAAACTTCCGAATCAACAAAAAAGTTCCGAATCAAGGGTTATTTTGCTTGTTTTTTCGACGATTTTTTAGAGGATTTAATCTTGGTTTCTTACAACAAAAACTCAACACAATTCACAAGCTTTACTTCACTGCTCGATCAACCGATAATCTTTGTCTCTTTGAAGTTAACAAAATGAATCCGAATTCAGTAATGCCTCAGATGACATCACTTACGGATATTTCCGTCATTACGGGAACGGATAATCGCCCGCCAATGCTCATCAAAGAAGTTTTTGAAGCATGGCAAGGCCGGATGATGTCTTACCTTAAGGGAAAACCGGTTTATGGGAGGCTTATGGTTAAGTCAATTTTAAATGGTCCACTTGACTATGGTACCATCGTGGCTAACAATGTGACTCGACCAAGAGAATTTGAAGAACTTACACCAGCTCAACAACTTGTTGCCGATGCAGACGAAAAAGCTCTTCAAACCATTCTCCAAGCTCTTCCCCATGACATCTATAGGATGGTAAGTCAGTATACGGTGGCAAAGGATTTATGGGAACGTCTAAAGGTGTTGTTACAAGGTACGTCTCTCACCAAACAGGAAAGGGAATGTCAGTTGTATGATCTGTTTGATAGATTCACGTACAACCCAGGGGAAACGCTTCACGATTATTACTTCAGGTTCACCACTCTCATGAATGATCTGAATGTATACAATCTCGTGATTGCTCCATTCCAGGTTAACACCAAATTCTTGAATACTTTACCTCAAGCTGAATGGGGTGAGTATATTACCGATGTTAAGTTAACCAGGGATTTGCATAAGTACAATTTGGATCAACTCTATGCTTTCCTTCAGCAGCATGAGAAACATGTGATCATGCACCGTTCGCCTCGAGGTATGTACCCTGATTCATTAGCTTTGATGGCGAATCAACCAAGCTTGTCTCACAACAACACTCCTTATATCTTGGGACATCAAGCCTATCATCCATCACCTTACATGACACCAACCTTCCCCTAATACTCGATTCTACCGCAACCACCCACCTCACATCAGCAACAATATCGGTTTAGTGCACCTTCATCACAATATGCTACACAACCTCACCCAGCAAGTATTGCACCTTATGCTCAATCTTCATATTCTTCTTATCAAGAGAATGCAGCATATCCAACAAGCTACCCTGATCAAATGAGTATTCCTTCTAGTGATTATGCAGCTCATCAAGACCAAGCAATGTACTGTGATGATGAGGAAGTCCCCGTGCCTGTATTCAAACAAGGTGCTGACCCAGTTGAAGTGTTAACCACTATGTCTGCTTATCTCACAAGGACTTTAAGCAAACGAGGATTTAGGGGATCAGCTCCTACCAACAATCAGTTGAGGAATTCATCCAATTCTCGCCAACAAGCTACTATTGAGAATGGCAGGGTAATGGTTCAGCCTATTCAACCATATCAGGGGAGACCTACCACATCAACTACCAATGCTCGCACGGTCAATCAGGCTCCAATGGTCAATCCTGCTCCACGGGCTAATTCCACAGGCAAGTTGAGAATGATTACATGCTACAACTGCAAGGAAGAGGGTCACATGTCCAGGGATTGTAAGAAACCCAAGAGGAGAAGGGATGGACAATGGTTTGCAGAGAAGATCTATCTGGTGAATGCTCAGGCACAAGGAAGGGAACTTGATGAAGAGGAGCTTGCATTTCTTGCTGATCCAGGGATTGCTAAACAAGACACTGTCACCACACAGAATGCAGCATACCAAGCAGATGATCTCGATGCGTATGACTCAGACTGTGATGACTTTCAATCTGCAAAGGATGCTCTCATGGCAACTATCTCCAGCTTAGGGCCAGAAAAGAGATCTGAGGTACTTATTAATACCACTGATAATACCATTGATGCTAGTATTCAACCACATCAAGTTGTACAAGAGAGTGCTGATTCGAATGATTCTTCGTCGGTGAGTCTTTCAAATGAGGAGACAATCAATGATAGCAATATCAATGTGAGTCCCCAGACTTTGAGTGAATCACAACCGGGAGCCATTTCGCATACGCCTACTCCTGCTCAACAAGATTTGGTCATGGTTCCTACTACATTACTTAGCCAAATGAATGCTGCACTCTTAGAAACCCTAGCTAAGAATAAGAATTTGTCTGATGAGCTTGCCTTAAGCAACGAGAAAGTTCAAACTTTGGAATTAGTGCCTTCGTCTAGTGTTCTAACTAATCCCGAATATGATCACTTTCGAAACAAACAAATGGGTCACTTGCAAGAAATTGAAAACTTAAGAGCAAATCTTTATAATGAACTTAACGAAAAGGAGTTAGTGGTCACTAATTTTCAAAAACTTCAAACGGATTTTGAATCACTCGAGTCTAAGAAGAATGAAATGGAGATTAATGCTGCTAATAAGATTAGAAGTCTAGATTATTTGCTTTTAAGACAATATGCTGCTTCTCAACTAGTACACTTATTTGATGCTTCGTTTAGAGAATTTAACTTATCACGTCAAAAAGGCCTTCCCCCTAACCCACGGTATGCAAAACAAGCTTTAAGACATAGTCCTAGACTTTATAATGCAACTCAATTAGGATTGGCCTTAGACCCGATTGTTTTTCCCGATGATCGAACAAGTAAGGATCTAGTTGATGAGGATCGGTCATACAATTCTGCAAAATATCCCGAGTGTGATTATTTTAAAATGAATAAGGAGCTTGCAAAAACGGATTTTAGAATTCGCTTCCATATGGACAAAGATCTCATCACAGCACCAACCTACATATTAGATGAAGAAAACCCTAGTACATTTCCTACACTTGTCAATATGGAAGGTCCTAAGGAAATTCCAAAGGATCTTCCACCTGTTAGCACTGTATGGTTAAACTTGCAAGAGATTAATCAATACTTTACTAATTTTGACAAGGTCATTTTGGAATGTACGACTTCAAATGGCTTAAATGCCGGAGAATGGGCTTTCGAACATATGAACGAGGTGTTTAAAAATGAGATCAATCCGTTTGTCGAAAGTCTAAAAGGAAGTTTTGCATCTCTTAAGGAAAATCTTGTGTTTGAAATTGGTGAAGTTCAAAAAGTGTTTTATGAAATGGACACCGCTTACGAACTACAACTAATTGAAAAAGAAAAGATTTTAACCGAATATGACTGATTCTTGTCTGCAGTAATCTCGTGTGATGTGCTTACTACTATAAATGTTAATTATTCGAATGAGCTTACATCCGCTATGATTAATTGTGATGTTGTGCATATATGTGATGATGTTTGTGATCTCTCTGTAAATGTTGCTGATACTGTAAATGAGGTAGATAATCATTCTTGTCACGAATCTAACGCTGAGTTTTTAAAGCTACAAGATTCTTACAATTTACTTTCAAAACGCTTTAATCAACTAGAACAACATTGTATATCTTTAGAATTAAAACAACAAACTCAAAATGAGGATCTTTTGATATCAAATGGTTGTGAAAACGGTGTTGAGACGAGTGACAAGATGATTGCAATTGTTAAGGCATTAGAGGAAGAGATTATGAGATTGAAGAGAGATGTGTCATCAAATGAAACATTAAAATTGGAACTAGAGGCTGCAGAGTCTAAAAACCAGGCCTTAGAAATTAGACTTTCGTCTATTCTAGGGGAGATGGATCGTGCAAGACAGGGAATGTCCAAACTTTATGGTTCACTAGAAGAACGCTTCGCTTTTAATGCGGCACAGCAACAATTTTATGTTGAACAATTGAACCAAAAATGTGAGGAAATCTCTGACTTAAACATCCTGCTCATTGACAAAAACATGGTTTTGGCCGAGTTAAAGAAGACACTTCTTCTCACCCGACAAGAAGTTGTTGATAACTTAGCTACCGACTCTGCACCGTCCACTAGTGCTCCAACAACCAAGTCAGTAGTGCTTTATAAGAATCCGCTTCATAAGAGAAACCCGGTTACCTACAATGATTATATGAGGAATGCCATTAAGCATGTAGATCTTGTTAGGGATATCTTAGACGATCTTTATGCCTTAGATCCCTCAAGTAGCTACTATTATTCGGCTCATGAATATATTAAGCGAGTTCAATATTGCTTAGCATATTTGCAATACATAGGTACACTAGGCTCTGCACTACTTACTAATAGGCCCATTGCTGTAACTCCATTTAATAAGACTCCAGGAGCAAAACCGTCATTGGCACAATCAAGTAAGGCACCTTTAAAATCTGTTGCTAATGTTCCCACTTTGCCTTCTACAGGATTAAAAGAGACTACTAAGGCTAAAGGATCGCCACTCAAGAAAGATAAGATCAAGCCCTCCACTAGTAGTGCCAAAAAGAAGGAAGTAGAAGCTCACCATAGGAATGTTAGTTCAGTTTTAAATAAAAAGAATCATGTTAAGACTAAAAGCTCTGCGCCTGTGCAGAAGCCAAAACCATTCGTGAATTCTAATTTGAATTGTTGGAATTGTAATGAATGTATGTTTTCCCAACGTCATGATTTGTGTCTGATTGATCATGTGAATGAAATGAATGCCATTAGGAATGGTCTTGAATGGAAGCCAACGGGTAGAACTTATGCCCAAGTTGGCTGGCAATGGCGTCCCACTGGTAGGACCTTTACATTAGATGGAAAAATGTGCCCTTTAACTAGGAATGCATCCATTGAGGTTAGGTCTGAGCGTCCTTTAGTTAGGAACACTCGCACTCAAGTATGGAAACAGCGCCCTTTAATTAGGTCAGCCCCCACTATAGTGCCTATCAGTGAAGAAATACCTCAGGATTTAAGCCAACTAGAATCTACACCACCAATTAGGAAGAAGAAGGCTAAGAAATCTAAGAAACCTAGAGTTAGCAAATCTAAGATTATTAAATCTGTACATGCTAATAACAAGGAACACTCAGATTCCGATACCTCTACATTGTCTTCGTGTGGTGATATTTTTAGGTGGTCCAAATCATCCTCTGGTATTTGGACTCCGGTTGTTCAAAGCATATGACCGGAGATCGCTCGATGCTCCGAAATTTCGTCAGCAAGTTTCTTGGTACGGTTAAATTCGGGAATGATCATATAGCAAAGATAATGGGGTATGGTGAATATCAGATTGGAAACGTTACGATTTCAAGGGTATACTATGTAGAAGGCCTTGGTCATAATTTATTCTCAGTATGACAGTTTTGTGATTCCAACCTAGAGGTTGCTTTTCGACAACACACTTGTTTCATCCGCAACTTGGAAGGAAAAGATTTGTTGAAGGGATCTCGTGGTGCAAATCTTTATACCTTGTCCTTACAAGACATGATGGCCGCCTCTCCAGTATGTCTTCTCTCTAAAGCATCTAAGACCAAGTCATGGTTATGGCATCGCAGATTATCTCATCTTAACTTTGATGCTATTAATCATCTGGCTAAAAACGAATTAGTTCGTGGTCTTCCAAAGCTTAAATTTCACAAGGACCATTTATGTTCCGCGTGTTCAAGGGGGAAAAGTACCAAGAAATCTTACAAGCCCAAAGCTGAAGACACCAATCAAGAAAAACTTCATCTTTTGCATATGGATCTTTGTGGGCCAATGAGAACTGAAAGTGTGAGCGGTAAGAAATTCATTCTGGTTATTGTGGATGATTTCTCCAGGTTTACATGGGTTAGATTTCTACCTACAAAGGATGAAGCACCGAAGGCTATCATCACTTTTCTGAAATTCATTCAGGTACGTTTGAACACTACTGTCCGCCGTATTCGTACAGACAATGGAACAGAGTTCGTCAACCAGACTCTTCGTGATTACTATGAAGGAGTTGGTATTTCACATGAAACATCCGCTGCACGCACTCCACAACAAAACGGTGTCGTTGAAAGACGGAATCGTACGCTTATAGAAGCTGCTAGGACTATGCTTATTTATGCGAACGCTCCATTGTTCTTCTGGGCAGAGGCTATATCTACTGCATGTTTCACCCAAAACCGTTCTATCATTCGGAAACGCCATGGAAAAACACCTTACGAGCTTCTACATGACCGTAAACCCGATGTTTCATTCTTTCATGTGTTTTGGTGCTCTTTGTTATCCAAACATTAATAGTGAGAACTTGGGCAAGCTTCAACCGAAAACCGATATAGGGATTTTCATTGGTTACTCACCGTCCAAGAAAGCATACCGAATTTACAACCGTCGTCTTGGCAAGATTGTAGAAACTATGGACGCAGATTTCGATGAGCTGACAGCGATGGCTTCTGAGCAACACAGCTCTGAACCCGCGCTTCATGAGATGGGTACCGGTGCTATTAGTTCCGGATTAGTTCCCAATAATCCTACTTCTACATCATTTTTACCACCAACAAGGCCTGAGTGGGATAAACTGTTTCAACCGTTGTTTGATGAATTCTTCGATCCCCCTACTGATGAAGTTCCAGCACCTGTAGTAATTGCTCCAATCCCTGAAGTGGTTGCTCAAGCTAATGAACCTTTATCTAATGCATCTTCAATTCACATTGAACCGGATGCACCTTCACCAAGTGATTCTCAAACTACACCTGAATCGTCACCCCTACTTGTGCCTAATGATGTGGAAGAGGATTCTATTGATCACGATTTGGAATATGCTCACCTGCAAGAGCTTCCTTTCTTTGGTGTAGCGATACCTGAAAACCCTTCAGCCGTGTCTACCTCAGAAGAAGCTCCTTCTATTGTTCACTCCAGACCACCTAGGATTGAAAACCATAGCACTAAATGGACAAAAGATCACCCAATTAGGAATGTCATTGGAGATCTAGATCGACCAGTTTCTACACGCCATCAATTACAAGAGAGTGCACTCTATTGCTACTTTGATGCATTTCTCTCTGAAGTTGAACCTAAAAATTGGCAGCAGGTTATGACTCAATCATCTTGGATTGAAGCCATGCAGGAGGAACTAAATGAATTCCAACGACTTGAAGTATGGGAATTAGTTCCTCTCCTTGACAAGGTTAACATCCTTACCTTGTTATGGGTTTATAAGGTTAAACTTTATGAGATGGGTGCGGTATTGAAGAATAAGGCTAGATTGGTTGCTAGAGGATATAAACAAGCCTTGGGTATAGACTTTGAAGAATCTTTTGCTCCTGTGGCAAGATTGGAGGCGATTAGACTATTCCTTGCGTATGCTGCTCATATGAACATGATCGTCTATCAAATGGATGTGAAGACGGCATTTTTGAACGGTGAACTAAGGGAAGAAGTCTATGTTAGTCAGCCAGATGGGTTCGTTAGCACGGAGTTTCCTAATCATGTGTACAAGCTTAAGAAGGCTCTCTATGGGTTGAAACAAGCTCCACGCGCGTGGTATGATCTCCTGTCCACATATCTCATTTCGGAAGGCTTCTCCAAAGGCAAGGTGGACCCCACTCTATTCACTCTCAAGGAGGGCAACGACATGATACTGGTACAAATTTATGTTGATGATATAATATTTGCTGCCACTAACATAGAATTGTCAAATCGATTTGAGAAGATAATGTCCACACGCTTTCAGATGTCAATGATGGGAAAATTTTCATTTTTCTTAGGATTACAGATTTCTCAAAATCTCAGAGGCATCTTTATTAATCAATCCAAATATGCTCTAGAATCTCTTAAGAAATATAACTTTGAAAATTGTGACCCCGTGGACACTCCAATGGTGGAGAAATCCAAGTTAGATGAAGATAGGAATGGGACTATTGTCGATCCAAAACTTTACCGTGGGATGATCGGCACCCTTCTGTATCTGACTGCTAGCAGGCCTGATTTGCAATTTGCTGTATGCATGTGTGCCCGGTATCAGGCTCGGCCTACCGAAAAGCACCTACATGTTGTGAAAAGGATCTTTCGGTATCTAAAAGGAACACTTCATCGTGGTCTATGGTATCCAAAAGATTCCTCTATTGCTTTAATATCATACGCAGATGTCGATCATGCTGGATGTCAAGACACGAGGCGTAGCACTTCTGGATCTGTGCAACTCCTTGGAGACAGATTGATCAGTTGGTCTTCAAAAAGGCAGAAAAGCGCTGCAATTTCTAGCACGGAGGCTGAATACATCGCCATGTCAGGTTGTTGTGCTCAAGTCCTTTGGATGAGATCACAATTAACTGACAACGGTTTGGGATTTAACAAAATCCCGATGTATTGTGACAACAAGAGCGCCATTGCCCTTTGCTGCAACTACGTTCAACACTCCCGGGCCAAGCACATAGACATTCGCTACCATTTCATTAAAGAGCAGGTGGAGAATGGAGTGATCGAGCTGTATTTTGTCACTACTGAGTACCAGCTGGCGGATATGTTCACCAAAGCCTTAGATCGAGGACGAATCGAGTTTTTGATCGACAAGCTTGGCATGAAATCATTCACTCCAGCGACTCTCAAAGAGTTGGCAGAAGAGTCAGCTGAATAGTCGTGGTAAACTATTCAGAGTATCCTTTGTTCGTGATCATGTATATTATAGTAAATATATAAACCACAAAAGAAAAATACAAAAATATAAAACCAACAAAAACCATAAAAAATATAAAACCTAGAAAAACTATAAAAATTATAAAATCAAGAAAAACCAAAAATATTTTTCGTTTTTAAATCGGGCATGTCTTTTTGTACGGTAATATTTACGGCCTTAGAAATGTCGATCAATATTGACACGGTGCCATAAATAGAGTTCGTATAAAAGTTGTACATTTTTAAAACATGCCCATTATGGCTTGTAGTTATATCAGACTGCAACCCGGTTTTCATATTAAAGTCACGTATTTCCTTGGAAAACGTTGGCTCAGAACGAGAATTAATTTTCTCGGGCATGATTTACAAGCCAAATCATGCAAAGGGATCAAGTTTACTTTACAACTTGGTCTAACACAAATTTATGTACGTCTCAGTGCATTAATTTGTTAAAATAAGAGAAATCTTATTGACACCGCGAATCAATTTTTTTCAAGACATCAATTGGAAATGCTTTCATCAATATTTGACTCTTTAAACAATGACTACAGCTCTTTAAATAGAAAACGGGTCATCGTTTAAGGGGGAGAAAATATTAACTCATCTTCGTCATTAAATCGATTTTCAAAAGTGTTTGTGAAAAATTAATTGGCTGAATGATAATTGAGTGGTATTACTTTAGAAAACGACTTGGGCTCGTTCATTGTGATAGGAATTGCTTTAGATCTTGGAAATTTGATTATTGGATGCGATACTTAAGTTGTGTCAGATTGTCGAGTTTAGTTTAACTAAGCAAACTTAAGTTGACTAAGCTTAACAATGGAAAGGAAAAATGAGAAGATAAGTTATAATCAAAAAGGAAAAGTATAGAAAAGTAGAGGGTATTAAAGTGACAATGTGTGAAAGTTGCAAAAATTTGACCTAAGTCAAATACAAACCCCCGCCCCCTTTTCTTTTTCTTTTCACTGTATCTTTTTCTCCTTGCCGCCATTGTTAAAACACACATACAAGCTCTAAATCCTCTCGTTTATCCAATCCGAATCATTCGATTTAAAAGGTAATAAACATCTATATTTAACTTATAAATTCGTTCAATTCATCATCTATATCCCTTTAATTGATTCAGATAATAAACATTATCAGATTTAGGGTTTATTCCTTAAATTAGGGTTAATTATTTAGGGGTTGTTGATGGGTTTTGCTCGGAATAGCTTTAGATGATGTTTAATTGCCTTAGTTTGCCTTAGAACTCACAAACGCGCATAGATTAGATCATCAAAGGCTGTGTTTTGAAGTTCTGGATGAACATGGATAATAACTTCCGAATGAAGGATTTTCTTCTGAAAAACTTCCGAATGAAGGATTTTCTTCTGAAAAACTTCTGAATGAAGGACTTCAGAATGAAGGACTTCCGAATGAAGGACTTCCGAATGAAGGACTTCCGAATGAAGGAAGTTCCGAATGAAGGAAGTTCCGAATGAAGGAAGTTCCGAATGAAGGAAGTTCCGAATGAAGGAAGTTCCGAATGAAGGAAGTTCCGAATGAAGGAAGTTCCGAATGAAGGAAGTTCCGAATGAAGGAAGTTCCGAATGAAGGAAGTTCCGAATGAAGGAAGTTCCGAATGAAGGACTTCCGAATGAAGGAGTTCCGAATGAAGGACTTCCGAATGAAGAACTTCCGAATGAAGGAAGTTCCGAATGAAGGACTTCCGAATGAAGGAAGTTCCGAATGAAGGACTTCCGAATGAAGGACTTCCGAATGAAGAAGTTCCGAATGAAGGACTTCCGAATGAAGGACTTCCGAATGAAGAACTTCCGAATGAAGAAGTTCCGAATGAAGAACTTCCGAATGAAGAAGTTCCGGATGAAGAAGTTCCGAATGAAGGAATCTTCCGGATGAAGAGTTGTTTGATTATTATTGTTTGCGTGTTATATGTACTTGTTGTATTATGTTATGAAATGTGTTATGCTTAGAAGTAAGAATGATATATATCTATATGTTTTTGTGCATCAACCTTTCATGTCTTATCTTAAGCAGATACAATGACTAATCCAACAGTACAAGCAATCCAAGACTCTAGAGAAGCCGCTATTGCTAAAGCACGAACCCTCAAGTTCATACCAAACAATTACCGGCTGAAGCAAGTCTCAAAATCCACTCACCATGGATTTAAAGTAGCCATAGCAATCCTTGATCAATCCCATTTTAAGAATGCTTTAAGAAGTAGTGCCTCGGTGCCTTATGATTATATGTATGAGTTCTGGGCTACCAAGGAAATCACTTCAAACAAGATCACCTTCACCATCGACAACAAGCAGCAGACGCTCACAGTTTCAGACTTCCGTAAGATTTTTGGTATACGGGATACACCCAAAGGCATGTCATTTTCGAGGGATCCTACTAAAGATGAACTCATGGAGTTATTTGATGCTATTGGATGTCCTGAAATACGAGTTGCGTCTGAATTTACCACTGCTAAAGTAGGACAACCTTGGAGAGCATTGTTGGGTATTCTCAGTAGATGTCTTACACCAAAAACAAGTGGGCATGATGCTTTGCGCAGTCCAATAATGAACATCTTCTATGGCATGTACAAAGCTGCAAATGCAGATTATGCATTGTTGATATGGGAAGAATTCACCTTTCAACTCTTCCAAAACAAGAAGCTGAAGACAAATTTCTTTCCTTATCCTCGGTTTATCAAGCTTATCATTTATTATTTTATGAAAAATGATGCTACTATTGATAGGCGTGCAGCAAGTCGTTATCACACTGAAGAAGCTGATGATACTGTGGATCTAAGGCATGAAGGACCAGCTGGTGGTGTTATTCCTGGTCCTATTCCCGATTACCTTCTGACGGAAAGAATTAAGGGTTCTGCTGATTACAAGCTACTGCAGCTAGAAATCAAGAAGTTAAAAGCAAACCTTCAGACTGGAGAAGACTCGTCAACTACGGTTAAGAGTAAAGGTAAACGCAAGCAACCAGCTGCGTTACCTGAACCCGAAACCAAGAAGAAGAAGACTGAGGTTAAGAAGGGAAAGGGTAAGGCTGATGAGATGGTTCTACGTGACAAAGAAGATGTTGTTGATCCTACTCTTGACAAGACGGAGAGAAAAATGATGAAGATAGCTATTCAAAGGAGTAGGAAAGATACGGGCGGTAGTGGTTCAGGTGCAAGGGTAAATATTGAAGAAGAGTACGAGGAGCCAGAGGATATTGATGAGTTTGGGTCACCTGAAAGGTATTCTACTTCGAAGGAGACATCAATCCCAGTTTCAGCAAGTGTGGAAAAGGAGTCCGTTGCTCCTACGATCATGGTGTCTACTCAACCTTTAGAAACGCAACCTTTAGCAACTCAACCTCCACCAATACAACCCTTACCAACCAGACCGGTTTCAACACCATTTCTTCCACCACCAATAACTCCCATCCTTAGTACCGTAGTAACAACCGAGCCTCTTCAACCTTCCCAAAGTAGCTCTGGAACATCATCAATGGCTGCATTTGTCATGGCATAAATGTTGGACAAACACACGGATAATCAGAAAAGAGAGATGGATAATCTTCACCAAGAGCTACTTCGAAGAGTGCAAAGTGAAGAAGCAGCTAAGAAAGCCCAAGAAGAGATGCTTGCTAAGTTCGCTGCAGAGATGGAGTTAACACGAAAAGCTCATGCAGAAGAACTAGCTCAGGTTAAGCAGGCTGAAGCTGATAAGCATGCTGCACGTATAACCAGACTTCAAGCGATGAGGGATAAATACAAGGAGCAGAAAGAAGCACTTGAAGCAACTGTTGAAGAGAGAGTGAAAGAATCTGTTGAATCTATTATGCCAAATATGCGTGATGAGATGAAGAAAATCGCAGCTGATAACTTGATGATCAAGTCATCCAATCCTTCAGAATCCGCCTACAAAATTGCTTATGAGTTAACGGATTTTGAATTAAAGAAGATCCTTAAAGCTCGTATGGTGGAACTTGGATCGTTTGATAAATCTAGGATTCAACGGGCTCTCTACAAATCCCTGAATGACGCTATCATGGAGGATGATAGGTTATTTAAAACGTTTGGAAGTGTGGTACCATACCACATTCTACCTGAAGAAGAAAGGGAAGAAAGTGAAGCAGAAGAGGGTACTGGTGAAGATGAAGGTGGAGAAGAAGAAGAAGAAGACAAGGATGATGAAGATGACGATAATGGTGATGATGATGAGGATGAGGATGGTGATGATGATGATGATGATGGCGATGATGGTGGTGATGGTAATGAGGAGAGTGCTAGGGGGAGCAACGGGGATAACAATGAGGATGATGATGGGGGTGAACAGCCTAAAGAGGGAGATAAGGTTACCAGCTCAAAGAAACCTGCTAAGTCTGGAACCAAGTCCAAGAAAGATGCAGCGCGGAAGGACAAATCAACATCATCGGAATCAAGACGATCTAAGTGGCGCCACGATGTGAATGCTACTACAGCGTTATCGATTCCCGGTACCTCTATTGCTGTATCTATACCTGTTACCACTAACCCTATTAGTCCTGTTGTTGTTGCTCCTGTGATTGCAGAATCAGTAACGGAACCCGAAGCTGCACAACACTCACCCATTCATGACACCGCCGAGATGCCTGAATCAGAACCAGCAGATGTTCGCGTTTCTACTCCTCTACAACAAGCACAACAATCTACGGTTCCTGAACCAAGCACACGAGATTGGGCAGACACGTTGGAGATTGACGAGACTGCACCACCACAGGCTTGGATCACGGCATCAGCGCAATATGATCCGATCACAGACGCTGACAAAGATGTTTTGTATCTCCGTATCCGCAGTCCGATTGACTTATGTGCATTTCTTGCTCATGAGTATAAGACTTCGGTTACTCCATCTTTGGTGAAGAAAGCGCTGAAGGATAAGAGACTTCGCGCCAAAACCCGGTTAACCCGAATGGAGTTCGAGTATTATGCCGATGAGATCCTGAAAGCTCTGAATACCGTTCAACGGCCAGGTCTTCATGAATCAGAAAGAGCTCCACCTCCACTTGATCCTACTCAAGATAATCAGATAGCTCTCGACTTCTTCGTCACCTATGATCTTGAGTATCTTCTGAAGGGTTCATCAAAGTACGCAACATCCTTGACCTTGCTGAAAGCTGCCAACTGGGGGACAATACCCTGGATCGAGGAAAAGGAAAATCGACTCTGGGTCCCAAGGGTAACTCGTAATTATGATATGTATGCTGTTATAGGTGCATCTCATTGGGACGAACGAGTCCGAAGGGCGTACAGGGGTTGCTGCCTAGTCAATTCTGGAAGTAATGTTAGATCCGATATCCGCATCTCCAGCATCTTAGGGTTGAAAACTGAAGCCTAGAATGGCTATTATCATGTGACGGAGATTCGTTTGAAAAGGGAGGATGACAGAGAATACAAAATCCAGCAGGGAGATTTTTCTATCATTCGCCTTGAGGATATCGAAGATATGTTGCTTCTGATGACCCGAGATCAACTCACACATATTCCTCGTGAAGACCTCATTGCCTTGAATACAGCACTTCGTATGTTCACACGAAGCGTTGTTATCAAGAAACGAGTTGAAGATCTTCAGTTGGGAGTCGAAAGCTACCAAAGGAAGCTCAACTTAACCCGTCCAGTGAATCAAGTTCTACCTCAACATGTAGATAGATGTCCTTATACCGGCATTTCTGTCCCGAATTGCGGCATTTTCTACTTGAACAGTCGAGGTTTAATGAAGTTTATGAGGGTGGGTGAGCTTTATAAGTACAGTGATGGGACTCTTCTACAAGTCAGAGGAAAGTTGGAGCATCTTAACTCGGGTGGGACTTTGCCAGAGATGACGGAGGATTGGCATCCGGGTTATCGGCAGATGGCGAAGTATGTGATCAAGAAGATTGATCAAAAGCTCCGTGAACGTAGATTGATGAGGAGCTTGGAAAGATTCGTTGGTGGTAGACCATATTTAGTGCACCACAAGCTACTGCAACGATCCATCTAATGGGTCGTACATTTCAGGTCCACTTTATATTGGTTTTTCAATTGTGAATATGTATATTTGTGAATATTGTGCTTTAATGGCTTGATGTAGTGTTACAGTATGATAATTTTTCAAGAATTTCTCACGAGATTCTAAATCTTTCAAAATAAATCATACTAAAGCACTACAACTATCCCTTATTAACTTATGGGGGAGCATTCACATGTTCTATGGCCAAACATCGATTTCATTTTTACCCAAAGACCGGTTAATCCATTCAATATCCCAAATATTAATGGTTAACATTTTGGATAAGGGGAGAAAATGGGATTAAGGAGACTTAAGTGATACTTGGCTAAAAGATGAAAAAGACTTAACGATAATCCAACTTAATATGTGTAAAGCACGTGTTAAGGGGGAGCGTTTTTGATGATCAAAAACACCTAAGGTACGAAACTTTTGATTTCAATATCACAAGTACTTTAGGTGATTTTCAATGATTTTTCATGGTGGCAATTCCTTCCCAAAACACGCTTAATTCACGACGAATGTGGTGACAAAAGGGTGGTAGGAATAGGTTTAGTCCAATGATTCATCAGAGCCGATGGAATCTTCCCAAGGACAATTCCCTAGATAGAATTAGAAGTCCTAGGAAAGATGGAGAAAGAATGTGAACGTAGCTGAATGCCGACCAAGTACTTAAGCTAGCACTGGAACAATCACAACAAGGTGCTAGTGATGACGTATTGGTAAGCATTGAAGGGGTTGAAGAATGAAAAAGAATTGTAAAGATAAAGGGTGTAAAGAAAGAAGCCCTCCTTACAACTTTAGGCAGAAACCGGGTCAATACATATGCTATTGAGGTCATTTTTGCTAATGATTCTCGGTATTGAAGAAAGACATCATGGACCCAGTGATGCAATGCACAACCCTTCCCAGCTAAGTCAAATATCTCTCAAAAGGTATTTGTTTTAATCACACGGAGATCAACACGTTATCTATTGGTTTATTCACTCCGAATAGACTGGTATTGAAAAGGTGGCACTCCTCTCCAGCCATCGCTCACTAAATCAAAACGCACTATCGAGTCTAGAGCCAAGAGATCATCAAAAGTCTCATTAGGACACTTTCCATTTATTCCTTGCTTTCTCACACACTGTGAAAAGTAAGAGATTTTCATGAGTCCTACGCAGTATTCCTGAAATATTGCCAGAACATCCGAGTAATACGCAAGTATTACAATGAAGATGGAAATCCTGCTTGAGCCAACATCAAACAAGCTCATGGTAGGTTACACGTGCGGTTCTTTTAGAACCAATCTTGTGAAAAACTAGAAAGAAACAGTGGTTTAATTCTTAATTGAACTTAAACTCGTTCCAGGCCTCTTCGCATTATCATATGATCTTGCCAGAACACTCAGAGTGACTCTTTATTGATCACAGTGACGAGTGGAAATCCTTCTAGTGTTAACATCAAACAGCACTTGGTAGGTGACGTGCAAGATTCTTTATGAATTGAGCTCGTGACAACTGGAAAGCAACGATGGTGAAAATCTTAATTGAAATTCACTTGTTCCAGGTTTCATGAATTGACGGCTTCAAATCACAAGGATAATTTATCCAAGTGATTCACTTTTTATGTTCGCAGTCAGCTTTTGACGGTCGAATAAAGAGAACGGGTTTACCCGCGAAATCCTGTCAGGAAGTTACTTAATTGAAACTATCCGTCACGGGTACGATATCTAATATCGTCCAACGGTCTTCACCGACCGGAGGTAAAATGCTACCGAATTAGAATAAAATGTTCAAAGCCATTTTATTTGTGTCGTTGATGTGTACCTGTTAAAGACGGTGGCGGTGCTGTGTACCTGTTGAAGACGGTGGCGTTGCTGTGTACCAGTGAAGACGGTGGTGTTGCGGTGTACCTGTAGAAGTCGTTCCCACATACTTATGTTTTTCTGCATCAAAGTTCAGCAAAAATTCAAGAAAGTACAAGATTAAGTCTTCCGCTGTACCAAACTCTGAAGCTTTCGAGAATTCAACAAAAAGACATAAGTGTGTGGAACATGGAGTCACGAGAAGGCAAAATTCACAAGAAGGCAAAATTCACAAGAAGGCAAAGATCGCACGTGAAAGGCCAAAAGTACAATGCTCTCAAGCCAAAGCCTAAAAGATCCAACCAACATATTCACAACAAAAGAAAGAAAAGAATAAAAGACTACGAGCTAAAGAACGAAGACTTAGTATAGTATGCTAGGTTTAGAACTTTGTAACGTGGAGTGACCTCCCTTAGGGGGAGATTGTTAGAAATACGTTTTTACGTATATTAGAAGTATCGGTCACTCCACAACATTATTAATGATTGTAATAGCTCGTAGGTAATAGTTGCTTATTAAGTTAAGTAAGAACCGGTCCATGGGCTTGTCATGGACCTGCCCAAGCCCAATGTTGCTTGGAAGTATAAATACCCCTTTCCTCCTTGGAAAGGGGTTGGTTGTTGTCATTTTTCTAGTTCCACTTAATAAAATACACATAGTTTTCTCTCACTTTCTCTCTCTAGTTTCTCTCTCTAGAAATCATCAACCCACTTCATAGATTCATAGGTTATCAATATTCTACATGTAGAAACTAGAAGGGGGGGTTGAATAGTTTCTCTTCGGTTTATGTCCTTAATGTATGAATTTTTGTACAAATTCATTTTATATCTATTTTTCGTTCCTCGACTCACTCGAATTAAAATCGGATTTTAACTTAAGATTAATTGTTTTCGGTGAATAAAACTTTGTTTGGTATTTTAAAACTAAAAACCATTTAATTAAAAAATATTTAATCTAATTAAAAAGGAAATATTTAATTAAAACTACTTTTTCAAATTTAAACAAAACTATTAAAAATCATAAACTAATTTAAACAAAAACTATTTTGAAACTAATTAAAACTAATTAAACTAATTTAAAAACTATTTTGAATTTAAACAAAATTTAAAACTAATTTTATAAGAAACTAAATTAATTAAAAAAACTAATTTATAAAAACAATTTTAAATTTCTAAAAGTAATAAAAAAATTTAATTTGTTTGTTTTTATTTTTCTATTTTTTAAACTTTATAAAAGTAAATATAAAAAAAACTTTTAATTAAAATTATCTAATCAAATAAACTTGTAATTAAACTAATTAATTAAAACTGACAGCTACAGATAGGCTATATTAATTAAAAGAAAGGTATTAAAACACAAATAGAAGGCTAGAGCAAATGGTTATCTCGTTGGGTTAGTGAACAGAAGGGCAGGGGTTCGAGTCCCTACAAGGACAATATTTTTGTGATATATATATTTTTTTTGGAACTGATAGAAATCAGTATTTGCACAATCAGATTAAATGAATCTGATGGCTTATGCAGATCAGCAACTCAACAAAACCAAATAAGCACATAAAACTTAAATAGAAAATAAGCAGATCTAAACTCAAATATCAGTTAAATCTAAGAACAAAAATTAAAAAGGCAAAAGCAGATTTAATAAATTTAAAACAGATATAACACTTATACTAAACAGATTAAAATAAAAACCTAAATCTAAACAGGGAAACAACTATATCAAACTATATCAACAAAAAATTTAAGCACAATATCAGCAAGAAATTAAACCACTAAATCAATATTAAATCAAACTAAAAACTCAATAACTCTAAACTAAAACAATATCAGATTAAGCAGACAAAGTCCTAAAACTCAACAAAGAACCTAACAAATAAAAATAAGCTAGCAGACTTAAACAATAATCAAACCTTAAGCAGAAAAATTAACTCAGACCTAAACAGAAACTTAGACAAATCAACCACTAGCAGATTCAAAATAAAACTAATCTTAAAACAGCATCAACTAAGCAAATCTATTAATCCGAAACTTAAACAAACATTAAATTTAATCTAAAATTAACATCAAATAAAAAGAGATTAAGAACCTTATGTAGAAACCATTGGGAAGAAGGGAAGGCACTGAGCCCCCTTAACCGAACGAGTCACCATATTACGCCTTAACTCGAACACGTCTCCAATAAACATCAACACTATTCGAAGCATAAATATATTCGAACCAGAAATTTTTTTATAAACTTCCAGTAGAGAACTTTTATCCACTTGTACTTTTAATTAACCAATTTAAACTATTAATTAGTTTAAATCAACTAAAATTAGTTATTATGATAAAATAGATTAAGAATAAATTGCAGTTAAACTTAAACAAAATAAAAAATAAGACACGAATTTATTAAAACTTAAATAACTTTTATTAATAATAATAACTGATTACAATACTTTGAGAGAAAAATACAATTAATCTAAAAACTATTTTTGCATAATAAAATAAAAATAAAAAATGGCACCCAACCAAAAATTACAGAATGAGGGGGTATTTATAGCCAACCCCCATGGCTTGCTGGTGAAGCTTGGTAAGCACGATCTTAAATCGTAGCCGGTCTTTCTTCTCTATCTTTCTTTTGTCTTGATCAAACGGTGGATTATCCATCTCCATCACATGGATCGCCAGCGTGTCAAGAAGTTGTGCTTCTTGTGTTTCTTCTCTGCTGATTTGGAATCTCCTTATTGGAGGAGTGGTGGTGGTGATGTGGTTAGACCAATCAAAGGCAAGAAGGGTGCCACGTTTGATGAGGACCACAATCTTCATGCTCCGATAAAGATAGGGATTTAATTCCCATCCGTGATTTACACGCGATGTTAATTCTGAAAAGCCCCAATATTATTTTGTGGCTAGTGTTTGGGTTAAAAAGAAAGTGACTATGTTGTGTTTCTTGTTTTCATCGAAGGAGATGAGAGAAAAGTGGGTGTGGGGTAGATTCTGTGTTGACCAAAATAAGTGAGTAAAAAGTTAAATAGTATAACCTTTTATTTGTTTGTCACCCGTTTATGAGTATCATTTAACATATCAGGCCTTAAAGTCCATTTACCCAACGCTTCTCAATTTGTTGCAAAATGATTTGGGCTTTTGGTATATAATCTTTAATCCGTATCATAATAAGGGTATTGGGCTTTTTGATGGGCTTGTGGTTAAAAGTAAATGCTTGTTTCCATAATTGGGCTTTTGAGCCCATTTATCCAATGTGGGACCCACAAGGCCCAATCTACTTCATTAAGTTAAAATCCATTAAAACGGACTTGAATTGGCTTCCTTGATCTTTTCTTCAAAACCCTTGTCGATTTTTGCCGGTTTCCGTGATCTTTGGTACACTTTTGGTTCTTTGACTTTGTCTTTGTCTCTTTCTTTGACTTTTCTTCAACAAATGATCGTGAAATCCCGTGTTTTCTTTTCTTTGGATCTTTTGTACCTATTTCATAAAAAAACACAAAACCACGCGTAATTCTGACTTTTACAATATTAAACACATGATTAGGTCTTGTTTTCCATTGATTTTAATGGTAAAAGGATAAGTGTTTACACACTTATTAAATCCCCTACACTTGACCATTGCAATGACCCCATGCAATGCATAATTTTAAAGCATAAAGTTACATTTTCCTCATAATTAACCTATCTTGGCCTTTATTATAACATACTATTACTACTACGATGAAAATATAAAAACTTTAAAGGAATCAAAAGTTATAACAATTTATTAACTTGGAAATTATTTGATGGAAGAAACTCGTAAAGAAATCTAAGACTTAAATTAGGGCTTTGGTGTCATGAATATTAATCACCCTCAAGTTTCACGTTCCCCATATCAAGATTAAAAACAAGATCATTGTTTACCATAAGTTCTTAGGTTAAAACCACTTATATAAGATAATTGTGTAATACTCTTTCTCCGATTCCTAAGTTGTATCTCTATCTTTTAAGGATTTTCATTCACCCGTAGGCTCATTTGACTTATTTGATAATTATTAGTCCAAAAATGAAGGCAAAACGGTGTAAACTCGACACTCAGAACCTAACCTCGTCCTCAAAAATGTTGTCACTAAAGTAAGCCCACATCAAGGATAATTTAACACGATTTGGGGAATAAATTCCCGGATCCGAAATTTGGCCAATAATACTACTTATTATTTATTCCTCCAAAGTCATGTTGACTTTATGTGGAGTTTAGCAAATTCACATCATATACCCTTAGGCTCTTAAAGATGTAAAAATGCTCCTCATCTATTGTCCACACCCTAAGGCTCCTTGAACGATAAACAAGGGAATTGATTTTTTGGTCAATTTTTATTCAACACTTACCATGCCATACACCCTAAGGCTCTAATGACAAGGTTCGTGCTACATGCCCCACACCCTAAGGCTCCTTGAGGTCATGTTTTAATCTTATTATTTCTTTATTTATGATATATATATTAGGCCAAATTCTGCGGTCCCATGGTCTGAATACCTCCTACTTAGTGGTTATGAGCCACCTTAGTCGGAAGTCCACAACGCTGACACCCTCAATGTGTTCGTGCTTTAATTACAAGGAGATAAAAGATTTGGCTAAGAGCTAAGATATCAAATCTACACCGCAAAAATCCTCATTTATTAAGCAATTAAATATACAAGCGGGAAGAAAGAGCCACAAAAACTCATATAAGCAAGAATTAACCCTTAAACTTATTATCAACTCTATCATCTCTCGTTCTCCACAATTTAAAATCTCAAGGAATGAGACTCGTGGATGCTTAGCCTAATAAACCAATTAAGGTACATATGGTTAAGGATACTAGCTAGAGTAAACTTGGATAAGTAAACTCGGGTTGAGTCAAAATATTCACGACGGGCCTAATATATCAAAGACATCTAAACTTGTTAAAACCATTTTATTTATTTATTTATTTTTGACTTTATTCTTGAAATGGAATTTATTCATACGATGCGATGACAAAAGAAAAGAAAATAAATGAAAAATACTACTAGCCCAAAATAGATCAAAAATTTGAAAAACGTTGAAAATTTTTAATTTTCCGGTTAAATGAGGTCAAATTCATGGAAAAGCCCACTAAAATTCGATAGAAGTCCCACCTACACTTAATATAAACATTGTCCTCAATGTTTAAGCATGTGGTAGAATAAACTCCCCTACACTTAGGACATTGAGTACGTTGTTTAAATCATGCTAAGGAAGAGACAACTAAAGTGATTACATTTATTCATCTTATTTATATACATGTATGAATCACAATAGTTTTGATAGAACCAGGTACACGGGAACACGGGATCACAGGTCGCGTCAAAAACACCAAAAGTGGATCATTAAAGCACATGTCCCTGCACAACATCACAACACAAACAACCTACTTGCCTCCCCCCTACACTTATTGGTAGAAATGGGTGAAGGTGAGAAAGGGTGGAAATGATGGAAAAGGTAAAAATCTAACCTAGTTATACGATGCTTGATTTATTTATCACGAGTCTCTAGCTCGACTCGATTTCCCGAATATCATCATTCAAATGGGAAAATTATGGGAAAACCGAGATTTCCAAGGGAGGAAAATCTCTCCATGATAAAGGGTGAAACATAGTCATATAAGGAATACCCCATGAAAATCCACCCAAGTCAAACACATAATTTCCATCACGAAAGGAAATAAACCCCGAGGTGGTAAAATCACACAAGGCAAAGAAAAGTGGGGTACCCTTAGCCAAAAATTTCTTACGAGGAAAGGTGTTATGGTGATTTGGCAATGAAAGCACAAAAGTCTCTATTCCGGGATCAAACACCGGTTCATTAACGGGAAAATAGCAAGAGGTGTTGACATTAAAGCTCAAAATGTCATCATAGTCCAAAGTGGGAAAGTCGTCCTCTTCCAAACTTGATGTGAAAACATAAGTATCATCGGAGTCATAGGAAAACTCATCCTCGTGAGGAAAATATGTATTTAGAAAGATATCTAAATCCTCCTCGAATGGAATATCTTCTAAAGTAGGAATGATCTCTAAGAGTGGAGGAGCCTCCTCAAAATTCATGACTTCTAAAATTGGGGTATAAAAGTCAAAAGGAGTCTCCATAATGGAAGAATCACTCATAGAGATATGAGGTGCATTAAGATCATGGGGTGGGTCATCAAAGTTAATGAGATCACTTAAAGAAGTGTCATCATCGTAAGTATCAAAGATTGGTGGATCAAAAATGGGTGGGTCAAAAGTGGTAGGGTCGTCTATACCGAAGATATTGTGATCACTTAAAGAAGTGTCATCACTATAAGTATCGTAAATAGGAGTTTCAAAAATTTTAGGCTCTAAGGGAAGGGATGAAGTTATCACAAAATCATTTTGATTAGACTTTTGAATTCCAAAAGGATTAATAAAAATCTCTTTATTATCATAATTAAGAACATCAATCATATTGACCGACTTTTTTCCATTTGATTTAGTTGTGATTTTTCCTATTTTAAAAACTTGTTGTTCATCCCTAACCCTAAGAATTAACTCCCCTTCGACCACATCAACTAAGGCTTTTCCGGATCTTAAGAATGGTCTACCAAGTATTAACGGAATACGAGGATCCATCTCATAGTCGACGACGACAAAGTCCACGGGAAAAGTGAATGTACCAACTCGAACAAAAACGTCGTCGGCAATACCAACGAGGTATGTGAGGGTTCTATTAGCTAACTCGAGAGTCATGCGAGTCGGTAGAAGGTCGGGTATTGATAATTGTTTCCATACCGAGAGTGGCATAAGATTGATGCTAGCACCGAGATCCGCTAAAGCCATACAATCATCAATTTGAGGAAACGAGAAAGGTAACACGAATTATCCGGGATCTCCTAGCTTTTCGAGAAGCTCTTTGAGAAGAATCGCGGAACAATTCTCATTTAAACGAGTGTTCACGAGCTCTACCATTTTTTTCTTTCTTATTAAGAAAATCTTTGAACATCTTCACAAATTTAGGCATTTGAGCAAGTGCTTCAATAAGGCTAATGTTAACATTCACTTGGGAAATCATTTTCAAAAAGTTGGAAACATGAATGTCATCCTTGGTGAGCACTTTAGCCTTGTCTAACCTAGAGGGATAAGGGATATTGGGCTTTGAAGTTGAAGGTTGAGAAGGAGAAGAACTCGCTTCTTGAACAACCTTAGGGTTAGGCTCATTAGGCAATATAGAACTAGTACTAGGAGTGGTAGTGGGAGGGATCACCGAAGGGGGAGTAGGATTACTCATTATGACCTCCGGGCCTTGTCTCTCCTTTATGGGCGAAGAGATGAAAGGTCCCACTAAAGTGGCTCCATTTCGAGTAGTGATAGCACTCACATTAGCACGAGGGTTAATCTCGGTATTAGAAGGTAAGGCTCCTTGGGGTCTAAGGGCTTGCAACATTTGCACGAACTTCCTATCGGTGGACTCTTGCATTTGTTTCATAGTTTTCTCATGTTCGGTCAATTTTTGTAGAACCAAGTCCATTTGAGGATTATGCATGTTCATTTGATTATACCCTTGATTGATAAACCCTTGATTATGAAACCCTTGATTTTGAAATTGATTAGGATTTTGAAAGCCTTGATTTTGAAAACCTTGATTATTAAAACCTTGATTTTGAGTATTAGACCCTTGGTTTTGCCCTTGAAAATTCCCTTGATTTTGGTTAAAACCCCTTGTATTAGAATTCCCTTGAAAAATACCCCGTTGAGGACCTTGGTTCCTATTTTGGGCGGGTGGGGGTGGTCTTTGTGGAGCTACAAAATCTGGGGGAGCCAAATAGTTATTAGACTTATAAGACAAATGGTTAACATCAACATTTGGTTTGAAATGAACCCGCTCATTTTCATTGTTGTTATAAGCATAAACTTCTTGTTGTTGATTGTAAACCTTGTCACAATTATAATACGAATGTGGTCCACCACAAGTTTCAGACGTTTCACAAGTCTCTTTTAAGGCATTAACTTGCACATTGATGGCTTTGGTATTGTTAGAGGTTTGTAGAGCAATTGTTTCAACAAGCAAAGTAAGCTTATCAATTCTCTTGTCGCTCTCACTAGTACTAGCACTTGCCATAGTAGCCCTAACACTCTTGGTTTGTACTTTTGCCTTGTTTTCAATTATTGCCCAAGCCTCGTTCATAGACTTCACAAGAATATTACCCCCCGCGGCACTATTAAGTGTTTCTTGATCATTAAGAGTTAAACCATTGTAAAACGTATTGATTTGATGCACTTTTGTAAAACCATGTTGTGGACATTCTCGTAAAAGCTCCTTAAAACGATCCCAAGACTCACTAAACGTTTCCCCATATTGTTGTTCAAAGGTAATGATGTCATTCCTTAAAGAGGTGGTCCGTGATGGTGGGAAAAAGTAGTTAATGAACTTGGTCTCTAAATCAATCCATGTGGTGATACTTTGGGGTGGTTCCTTATCAAGCCAAATCCGGGCTTGTCCCTCGAGGGAAAAAGGGAAGAGTTGTAAGCGAATGGCCTCTTGTGGCACCCCATTGTATTTGACGGTATTTGCCAATTGTATGAAACGTTTTATATGAGCGTGTGGGTCATCATTAGTACGGCCTAAAAATGGTGTAGCGGAAACCATTTGAATAAAACCCGTTTTTAGTTCAAAATTATTCGCTCCAATATCCGGCACCACAATCGCGTCATCATTTCCTTCAACGTGAGATTGTAGAATCTCAATCATTGGTCGATTATCCGTTTCCATCGTATTGTTCAAAGATCGATTCTCGGGATTGGCTTGATTGACGGTCTTTTTGTTCTTCTTCTTCTTTTTGGAAGAATTAGAAGTATTGGGTACACCACTCGGTATGTGTGCACGCGCGCGAGTGCGCATACAACTAAACTCAAGGAATGAGGTAGGAGACCTCGGTCGACTTTGAGAGGAAAGGGATTATCCCTCTCGAGGTTCAATATGAAAAAACTACAAAAATATATATGTAATACTACTTGAGTTGGCAAACCAATAATCGGTCGTCCCTCTCAATATACGCACAAGCAAGCGGGGAAACGAGGTGGCACAAAGCACTTAAAAACCTCTTAATTAAAAAATATTTAATCTAATTAAAAAGGAAATATTTAATTAAAACTACTTTTTCAAATTTAAACAAAACTATTAAAAATCATAAACTAATTTAAACAAAAACTATTTTGAAACTAATTAAAACTAATTGAACTAATTTAAAAACTATTTTGAATTTAAACAAAATTTAAAACTAATTTTATAAGAAACTAAATTAATTAAAAAAAACTAATTTATAAAAACAATTTTAAATTTCTAAAAGTAATAAAAATATTTATTTTTTTTGTTTTTATTTTTCTATTTTTAAACTTTATAAAAGTAAATATAAAAAAAAACTTTTAATTAAAATTATCTAATCAAATAAACTTGTAATTAAACTAATTAATTAAAACTGACAGCTACAGATAGGCTATATTAATTAAAAGAAAGGTATTAAAACACAAATAGAAGGCTAGAGCAAATGGTTATCTCGTTGGGTTAGTGAACAGAAGGTCAGGGGTTCGAGTCCCTGCAAGGTCAATATTTTTGTGATATATATTTTTTTTGGAACTGATAGAAATGAGTATTTGTACAATCAGATTAAATGAATCTGATGGCTTATGCAGATCAGCAACTCAACAAAACCAAATAAGCACATAAAACTTAAATAGAAAATAAGCAGATCTAAACTCAAATATCAGTTAAATCTAAGAACAAAAATTAAAAAGGCAAAAGCAGATTTAATAAATTTAAAACAGATATAACACTTATACTAAACAGATTAAAATAAAAACCTAAATCTAAACAGGGCAACAACTATATCAAACTATATCAGCAAACAATTTAAGCACAATATCAGCAAGCAATTAAACCACTAAATCAATATTAAATCAAACTAAAAACTCAATAACTCCAAACTAAAACAATATCAGATTAAGCAGACAAAGTCCTAAAACTCAGTAAAGAACCTAACAAATAAAAATAAACTAGCATACTTAAACAATAATCAAACCTTAAGCAGAAAAATTAAATCAGACCTAAAAAGAAACTCAGACAAATCAACCACTAGCAGATTCAAAATAAAACTAATTTTAAAACAGCATCAACTAAGCAAATCTATTAATCTGAAACGTAAACAAACATTAAATTTAATCTAAAATTAACATCAAAATAAAAATAGATTAAGAACCTTATGTAGAAACCATTGGGAAGAAGGGAAGGCGCTAAGCCCCCTTAACCGAACGAGTCACCATATTACGCCTTAACTCGAACACGTCTCCAATAAACATCAACACTATTCGAAGCATAAATCTATTCGAACCAGTTTTTTATAAACTTCCAGTAGGGAAGTTTTATCCACTTTTACTTTTAATTAACCAATTTAAACTATTAATGAGTTTAAATCAACTAAAATTAATTATTATGATAAAATAGATTAAGAATAAATTGCAGTTAAACTTAAACAAAATAAAAAATTAGACACGAACTTATTAAAACTTAAATAACTTTTATTAATAATAATAACTGATTACTATACTTTGAAAGAAAAATATAATTAATCTAAAAACTATTTTTGCATAATAAAATAAAAATAAAAAATGGCACCCAACCAAAAATTACAGAATGAGGGGGTATTTATAGCCAACCCCCATGGCTTACTGGTGAAGCTTGGTGAGCACGATCTTAAATCTTAGCCGCTCTTTCTTCTCTCTCTTTCTTTTGTCTTGATCAAACGGTGGATTATCCATCTCCATCACATGGATCGCCAGCGTGTCAAGAAGTTGTGCTTCTTGTGTTTCTTCTCTGCTGATTTGGCATCTCCTTATTGGAGGAGTGGTGGTGGTGATGTGGTTAGACCAATCAAAGGCAAGAAGGGTGCCACGTTTGATGAGGACCACAATCTTCATGATCCGATAAAGATGGGGATTTAATTCCCATCCGTGATTTACACGCGCTGTTAATTGTGAAAAGCCCCAATATTATTTTGTGGCTAGGGTTTAGGTTAAAAAGAAAGTGAATGTGTTGTGTTTCTTGTTTTCATCGAAGGACATGAGAGAAAAGTGGGTGTGGTGTAGATCCTATGTTAACCAAAATAAGTGAGTAAAAAGTTAAATAGTATAACCTTTTATTTGTTTGTCACCCGTTCATGAGTATCGTCTAACTTATCAGGCCTTAAAGCCCATTTACCCAACGCTTCTCAATTTGTTGCAAAATGATTTGGGCTTTTGGTATATAATCTTTAATCCGTATCATAATAAGGGTATTGGGATTTTTGATGGGCTTGTGGTTAAAAGTAAATGCTTGTTTCCATAATTGGGCTTTCGAGCCCATTTATCCAATGTGGGACCCACAAGGCCCAATCTACTTCATTAAGTTAAAATCCACTAAAAACGGACTTGCATTGGCTTCCTTGATCTTTTCTTCAAAACCCTTGTCGATTTTTGCCGGTTTCCGTGATCTTTGGTACACTTTTGGTTCTTTGACTTTGTCTTTGTCTCTTTCTTTGAGTTTTCTTCAACAAGTGATCGTGAAATCCCGTGTTTTCTTTCCTTTTGATATTTTGTACCTATTTCATACAAAAACACAAAACCACGCGTAATTCCGACTTTTACGATATTAAACGCATGATTAGGTCTTGTTTTCCATTGATTTTACTGGTAAAAGGATAAGTGTTTACACACTTATTAGTCCTAATTAAAATTCCTTCAATTAGGTTTGTCTCAAAACTACCTTTTACCTGAAAGCTAGTTGCATAATGATTAGGTTCAATTTTAATGCATTAATAATGACAAATAGTAGTTGTGTGTGATGTAATAAGAGTAAGTAAAGAGTAAGGAAAGAGACGACCTAATAGGAAGACACCAAGATTTATAGTGGTTCGGCAACTAAGCTCTATCTTCGTTCCTACTCCACTCCTCGAGTACACCTTACTCGAGATTTCCACTATATCCATAAGCTCCCTTGATAGGTGTGAAAACACCCATCCTTTTACCACTTATTTCTTGCTAAAACAAGACCAAAACGTGTATTTAATGTCATTTGTTTGGAATTATGCGTGGTTTGTGTGTTTGTTATGTTTTTAGAGCCATCCAGATAAATATTGAAGAAAACATGAGATTGCACGGGTTTTAACGAAGAAAAAGACAAAAGACGAAGTCTATAGTCCAAGAGATGCAAAAGATTTGAAGTCAATGGGCCTATTTGAAGATTTATCGAAGAAAAGGACCAAAGATGGAAGATTTACATATGTCAAAGAACTCAAGTCTATTAAACGAAGAAATTAAAAGACGAGTTGAATTTATTCGTCGACAAATCCCAAATCAGAATCGAAAACGTCAACTTTACTGAAAAGACGAGAAGACGAAAAGAAAGAAGAAAGCCCACTCACCAACCAAGCCCAAGGCACTATAAATAGAGATCCCTTCACAACATTTTAGACTAGTTTTTCATTTCCTTTTTTTTTGTTTTCTCTGTTTCGTAGGAAACCAACACCATTAAGGTGTTGGTGATTTTTCAATTTTGTTGAATCAAAGATCTTGTAAGTTTTTAATCTTCCCTTTTGTTCACTTAACCTTAATCATTCAATATCATCTTTCATTTAATCTTCATCTTTCTTTTCTTGGTGATTCAAAGTTTTTAGTCTTTATTTTGTTGAGTTTTATCTTCAAAAGTAAGTGGGTTTTATGTTTTTGTTGATTTGGATTGATCTTAATCATTTGTAGATGATTAGTGGTTAGTTTGGGTTAATCTTTGGTTAAAAACTTGGTTGATTTTGGTAAAAATTGTGTTTTATTGTTTCCCTGTTCTTCGCACTACTTCATCAGCCCAGATTCCGAATGAGTAACTCATATTCCGAATGAAGGATTTGGGTTAATTATTCCGGATAAAGTAATCATTCTGAACGAAGCTCTTGTATTAAATATTCCGAGTCAGTGCATGATATTCCGAACTAGCAGATTTAATTCAGTTATTCCGAATCAATGTTTTCATCCGGAATAATCAATATTCCGGATGAGTATTTATATTCCGAATCAAAGTTTTTAAAAAATATTCCGAATCAGTTTTTTTTTGTTCTAGTTATTCCGGATCAAAGGTTATTCCGAACCAACACTTATTCCGGATCAGTTATTCCGAGTCAATCAATTATTCCGCATGAAGCAAGATATTCCGAATGAAGCCTTTTCATTAATTATTCCGGGTCAAGCACAATATTCCGGATCAACCTAATTATTCCGAACGAAGCAATTTTCATCAATTATTCCGAATGAGTGCAATTATTTCGAATGAAGGTTTTCTCCAATTATTCCGGATGAACATATATTCCGGATGAAGGGTATTTATTTAGTTATTCCGCATGAGTTGATATTCCGAATGAAGTAATAATATTCCGGATCAGTGACTTTTCTGAGTTAAGGTTTTTAACTGTTTTATTTTAATTCAAGTTTTATTTTTATTAATTGCTTTTAATTAATTGCTTCTAGTTTATCTTTATTTACTTCACGCATTTACCTTTTTTAGTAGCATAGAAAACCAAACCCCCTTTTTTAGTAACCAAGAACAACTATTCCACTTTGAACCGTGATCGATTCGAGAAGATACCGAGAACTTAATTGAACCTAGCAAAATCTTGTATCAAATGGCGCCCCTGCCGGCTCTTTTCGTAAGGATTAACGGTTTTTTGTGAGAAATTGGATTTTGGGATCCGTTCGCCGTGAACGTTACTTTTTCATCATTAAAAATTTTCAAAAACCCTAAAAAATATAAAATTTTCAAAAATACAAAAAAAAAATTAAAGAAAAACATAAAAAACCAAAAAGATTTATGCTTTGTTATTTCTTTTGTAGGTGCATGCGTACACGATCAACGTCTTATCCCGAGCCCGAGACTCTCGATAACTAAGACATGGCCGGTGTACACAACAACGATAATAATCCATCTCAAAACAACATGAATAATAACAACAATGAACCTCTACCGGACAATCGTCCTATGATCGAACTTTTGCAAGCACATGTAGAGGGCAACAACGATCCTATTGTCATACCCACGATTGCAGCCAACAACTTTGAGCTCAAATCCGGCTTCATTCAAATGGTCTCTGCTCAACCATTCTTGGGGCGCACCATTGATGATCCTCATGACCACATCAAAAGGTTCCTTCAACTCACGAATACGGTCAAATTCAATGGGGTTCCACATGAGGTAATCCGCTTAATACTTTTTCCTTTCTCCTTAGAGGGACAAGCCCGGCATTGGCTTGCAAAGGAACCGCCACAAAGTATTCTTACGTGGACGGACTTAGAGACCAAATTCATAAACTACTTTTTCCCACCCTCACGTACTACCGCTTTGCGGAATGAAATTATTAATTTTGAACAAAAGTACGATGAGTCTTTTAGTGAATCTTGGGACCGTTTAAAAGACCTTTTAAGAAAGTGCCCACAACATGGTTTTACCAAAGTGCACCAATTTAATACTTTTTATAATGGTTTAAGCATGAATGACCAAGATTTACTGAATAGTGATTCGGGGGGTAATATTTTGGTTAAGTCTTCTAATGCCGCATGGGATATTATTGAGAATAAGTCTAGAGTGAAAACCAAGAGTGTTCGGACCAATGCCGCTAGTGCTAGCAATAGTGACAACGACAAGAGAATTGACAAACTTACTTCGCTTATTGAGTCACTTGCTGTCCACACCGCTAACAACACCAAAAGCATCAACGCTCAAAACGCTCAAGTCAATGTTGTAAGCCAACCATGTGAAATATGCGGGGGTCCTCACTCTTACACTACTTGTACCTCCACCCAAGACTATCCTTGTGAGAATGTTAACGCAGCATACGGTAATTATTCCACGGGAGGCTATCAAGCACGTCCTCAAGGTGACCGCAACTTGCTCAGCTATCGCTCAAACAACTTTCTTTCCCCGCCCGGTTTTCCTCCAACCAATCAAAACCAACAACCAAACCTTAACCGAACCAACCAAAACCAACCTCGAGCACCTTACCAACCACCTCAAAGACAACCATATCCACCTCAAAATCCTACTCAAGTTTACCAACCCGCTCCTTACCAACCACCTGCTTATCAAGCACCTCCTCCTACTCAATCCACCGTTTTCAACCATGAGGTCGAAACGTACATGCGGGCGAATGATGTGTTGGTGAAGAATCTGCAGACCCAGATTATTAATTTGAAGGGCGATATGGTGAAACAAGGGAATGATCTTAGAGCCGATATGCGAAACTCTTTGCGTAGTCAAACGAATGACCTAAGGGACATGATGGCTGGTTTCTTCCAAGGTAATCAACCCTCTTCTTCGGATACTCTTTCGAGTAACACCGTTGCTAATCCAAGAGGGGAGATGAAAGCAATCACCACTCGCAGTAGAAAAGGTACCAAGGAACCCGAGCTTCCTATACCTACACCGGTGGTTATGACAAAGGAAAACGAGTCACCTACTCCTATTCCTCAACCTTCTACTTCTCCAATTCCTCCACCTCTTACTTCTACCCCTCCACCACCCAAGGATGTGAGTGATCCTACAATTCCAAAGCCTTCCTCTTCTTCCGATATACCTTATCCCTCAAGGTTGAGGAAAGAGAAGCTCAAAAGCAAGGACGATATTCAAGTTTCAAACTTTCTCAAAATGTTTAAACAATTGAATTTCAACATCTCCTTCGCTGAGGCTCTCGCTCACATGCCTAAATATGCGAAGATGTTTAAAGATCTTCTTAGTGACAAGGAAAAGCTTCTTGACATTGATAATACCCAACTTAATGAGAATTGCTCCGCGGTTCTCTTAAGGAAATTGCCAACCAAACTTGGTGATTCGGGTCGCTTCTTAATCCTTTGCAACTTCCCGGGAGTAGAGAATTGCATGGCCCTAGCCGATCTAGGTGCTAGTATCAACTTAATGCCTCTAAGCGTTTGGAAGCAATTATCTCTCCCTGAGCTAGTCCCCACCAAAATGACTTTGGAATTATCTAACCGTACGGTTGCTTATCCAGTGGGGATAGCCGAAGACGTTTTCGTTGGCGTCGACAAATTCACCTTCCCGGCGGATTTTGTTGTCGTTGACTACGAGATGGACCCTCGGGTTCCATTAATCATTGGACGTCCGTTCTTGAGGACCGGTCCCACTCTCATCGATGTAGAAGCAGGTGAGCTTATCATGAGAGTTGGTGACGATCAAATTGTCTTCAACATGGGTAAGATTTCTAAACAGCCTTATTCTTACGAGAGTGTTAATTGTATCGACGTTCTCGATGAGGCTTGTGAAGAACACTTTAATGATGCTTGCAAAAGTAGTCTTACCTCTCTTCCCAATGTTGAGACCGTTGCCTCTATTGCTCCATCACTAACTCCATTTGGAGAAAGTGATTTCCTTTTGACTGAATTTGATGCAACTTTGGGAGATGTGAACTTACAATATGACGATTCTCCCACCGATTGGGATGAAGACATTCGTACCATTGAGAAACTTCTCAATGAGGACCATATTTCTCCACCATCTCCCAAGGATATTGCTATCGATGAACCGAATTTGACTACGCCTTCCATCGAAAATCCTCCGGATTTAGAGCTTAAGGAATTACCTTCCCATCTCGAGTATGTGTTCTTTGAAGAAAAGAAGAAGTCACCCGTCATCATCGCTAAGGACTTGAAAGAAGAAGAAAAATCTCGCCTTATCGTCGTGCTTAAAGATCATAAGAAGGCAATTGCTTGGAAAATTTCCGATATCCGCGGAATTGATCCAAACTTTTGTACTCACAAAATTCTCATGGAAGATGACTTTAAACCCGCAATCCAAAGCCAAAGAAGGGTTAATCCTCGAATTCACGAAATCATCAAACAAGAGGTTATCAAACTTCTAGATGCCGGCATGATTTACCCTATTTCGAATTCGCTATGGGTAAGTCCCGTCCATTGTGTGCCAAAGAAAGGCGGAATAACCGTTGTTCCCAATGAACACAACGAGTTGATTCCTACTCGTCTCGTTACTGGGTGGAGAGTTTGTATCGACTATCGTAAACTCAATGATGCCACGAGAAAAGATCATTTTCCTCTTCCTTTCATGGATCAAATGCTCGAGCGTCTAGCGGGTAATGATTACTATTGCTTCTTAGACGGTTTCTCTGGGTATTTTCAAATTCCCATCGATCCAAAAGACCAAGAGAAAACCACATTCACTTGTCCTTACGGAACATTTGCTTAAAAACGCATTCCTTTCGGTTTATGCAATGCTCCTGGGACGTTCCAAAGGTGTATGATGGCTATCATCCATGACATGGTTGAAGAAACTATGGAAGTCTTCATGGATGATTTCTCGGTTTATGGCGATTCTTTCTCTGCTTGCCTTGCCAATTTAGAACGTATGCTTAAGCGGTGTGAAGACACTCGCCTTGTTCTAAATTGGGAAAAATGCCATTTCATGGTAAAAGAGGGCATCGTGCTAGGACATAAAATCTCTAAATCCGGTCTCGAAGTGGACCGTGCTAAAGTTGATGTCATAGCCAAATTACCTCCACCTTCAACCCTGAAGGGTGTGAGAAGTTTCCTTGGTCATGCGGGCTTCTACCGTCGATTTATCAAAGATTTTTCTAAAATCGCTCGCCCGATGACCCACCTCTTAGAAAAAGATACTCCTTTTATCTTTTCCAAAGAGTGTATTGAAGCCTTCAACTTTCTGAAGGATAAGCTAACTAAGGCACCGGTCTTGGTCACCCCTAATTGGGAGCTACCTTTTGAGTTGATGTGCGATGCTATCGACTTTGCTATTGGAGCGGTTTTGGGCCAAAGAGTGAATAAACACTTCCAACCGATCCATTACGCTAGCAAGACAATGACAGGGGCTCAATTGCATTACACGACAACCGAAAAAGAGCTTTTAGCTGTTGTCTATGCTTTTGAAAAATTTCGCCCCTATCTTGTCCTTTCCACTACCATCGTGTACACGGACCATTCCGCGTTGAAGTACTTGTTAACTAAACAAGATTCTAAACCAAGACTTCTTCGCTGGGTTTTGTTACTTCAAAACTTTAAAATCGAAATTCGTGATAAGAAGGGAGCTGAAAACCTAGCCGCGGATCATCTCAGTAGACTTGAGGATCCTTATCAAGGGGATCATCCGAACAAAGAGATCAATGACTCTTTTCCCCTTGAGACCTTAATGTCTATCAACTCGAATTTTGATGAAACCCCGTGGTTTGCGGACATTGCAAACTACTTGGCGGGTGGAATTCTCATTGACGGGTTAACATCCCAACAAAAGAAAAAGTTCTTTCAAGATATTAAGACTTACTTTTGGGATGACCCGTATCTCTCCAAACAATGCGCTGATTTGATTATTCGCTGATGTGTTGATGGACCGGCAGCTTTAGACATTCTCGAAGCTTGCCACAAAGGACCCACAGGTGGTCACTTTGGTCCCAACTTCACCGCAAAGAAAGGGTTTGACTCGGGATTTTATTGGCCCTCCATTTATCGTAACGCTCACGAAACGGTGAAAAATTGTGATGCTTGCCAACGACAAGGCAAGATCACACATAAAGATGAGATGCCTCAAAATTTCATACAAGAATGTGAAATCTTTGATGTATGGGGCATCGACTTTATGGGGCCATTCCCTTCATCTAAAGGAAACAAATACATCCTTGTAGTCGTTGACTACGTTTCTAAATGGGTTGAAGCCAAAGCTTTACCCACTAACGACGCAAGGGTAGTTTGTAACTTTTTGAAATTGCTATTCGCTAGATTCGGTGTGCCTCGTGTCATTATTGGTGATCGCGGGACTCATTTTTGCAACGATCAATTCACAAGAGTCATGGCTAAGTATGGTGTCAATCATCGTCTTTCCACCGCATACCACCCACAAACTAATGGGCAGGCTGAAATATCTAACTGAGGGTTAAAGCGAATTCTTGAACGAACCGTGGGAGAGCATCGTGCCTCATGGGCCGATAAACTTGATGATGCTCTGTGGGCTTTTCGTACCGCATACAAGACTCCGATTGGTTGTACACCATATCGTCTCGTGTATGGGAAATCATGCCACCTCCCCATTGAGTTGGAGCACAAGGCTTACTAGGCCTTGAAGTGGGCTAACTTCGACATCAACAAATCCGGTGACCTACGCAAAATCCAACTCAATGAGCTCAATAAACTCCGGAATGATGCTTAGGAAAATTCCTTGATCTATAAGGAAAAAACTAAGCTCATCCATGATTCTAAGATTAAAAACCGAGAGTTCCAAGTTGGAGACAAAGTTTTACTCTTCAACTCTCGGTTGAAAATCTTTTCGGGCAAGCTCAAATCTCGTTGGTCCGGTCCATTCACCATTGCCCAAATTTTTCCATATGGTACTCTCGAGCTCGCTCAACCTAATGGACCTAATTTTAGGGTGAATGGCCAACGAGTGAAGTTGTACTTTGGTGAGGACATCTCTCATGAGATGATTCCATCCCTCACCACGTTTCCCATGAACTAGTTTTGGGACGAGTCAGGCTCGTGACTCGGTTATCAAAAACAAGCGCTCCTTAGGAGGCAACCCGAGTATCTATCCCTTTCCGTTTTACCTCCTAAGTGTAGGGGGGCCTATATAGGTTGTTTGTGTTTGTGTGGTGATGTGATTACAGGGATAAATGCACTTTTGGAACCTTTGAAGAACCGTGCTCCCGTGTTATCCGCAATCCGGTTCTATCTCTCAACTATCGTGATTCAATTTTCTTCATACTCACATTTGAAATTGATCACTTTAGTCGTCTCTTCCTTAGCTTGATTTAACCAACTTGCACAATGTCATAAGTGTAGGGGAGACTTTTCCCACATGCTTAAACATTGAGGACAATGTTTATATTAAGTGTAGGGGAGACTTCTATCGAAGTTTTAAGTGGACTTTTCCATTAAAATGCCTTCATTTAATCGGAAAATCATCTTTTTCAACATTTTTCAAATTTTTAATTAACTTTGGCCATATAGTCGTAATTTTTAAATTTTTATCGTTGCTTTCATATGTATATATCCCACATAAAGTCAAAAATATTAATAAAGTGGTGTAGCTAGTTTAGAAGTCTTTGACATATTAGGCCCGTTGCGATTATTTTGACTCAACCCGAATAGACTTATCCAAGTTTATTCTAGCTATTATCCTTAACCATGTAGACCTTAATTGGTTTATTAGGCTAAGCATCCACGAGTCTCATTACTTGAGATTTTAAATTGTGGAGAACGAGAAATGATAGAGCCAATTATAAGTCGGTATTCTTGCACAAGCACACTTGGTGTGATTATAAGCTTTTCCTCCCATCGCCTTAAATAATTTATCTGCAATAAGTAAGGTCGTACGATTTTATTGAATAACTAAGCTTCTAGCCCAAGATCGTTTAAAAGTTGCTCGGTAATGATAAGAGTTCATAGCCAAGGCATAACTAATGAAGCGGGGCGCGAAGATTGGCGAGTCTGAAAAGGCCCTAACAAGGCATGAGGATTCCATTTTATTGCTAAAGATCCAAGGTGATTTGAAAAGCATTATTCCCAAAATCAATATGAAGGATCAAGACTCACGACGAAAAGCAATCAACTCCCATAAAGATCATGGAGAAGTCTATCTGAAAAGACCCTAACAAGGTATGAGATAAATAGATCCAAGTCCGAAAAGGAGGCGGATCGTTGTATCTCTAAATCCCAATTAACGATTGAAGAAATAATGATGAAGTCGTGGTCAACAAAGTTGGAGTATCCCTCAAAAGTCTCCAAGTGAAGAAACTCTATTAACAAAGAGAAGACCATTATTTCAAGAACGTCTCTCAAGATATGAAGTATGAAGTACATGCCAAATATCGGCCCGAGAAAGGTCTCAAATCGTGAAGCGATTTATGCCAAGATATGAACTTTTTGAGGTCCCGAGAAGCAGTTTTAAGAGATTTTGTCCTTTAGCTAACTATTAATCAAATCGTCCTACTTTGCTTTCAGCCTAAATAAACTATCGAAATAAGTCCAAAAATGCATCTTCATGATCATTCTAAGACAAAAATAAAATATAAGAGATACACCTAGGAATAAGGGAGTTTAAGCATATAATTAAGCCATGTGTGTAAGTGTTTGTTTTGCTAACTTATGATAACAATGATCTCGTTTTTAAGCTTAGTTTGGGGAACGTGAAACTTGAGGGTGATAAATCTTCGCAGCAACCAAAGCCCTAATGTAAGTCTTAGATCTCTTTCCAAGTTATTTCCATGTAGCTATTTTCAAGTGAAAATGGTTTTCTATCCCTTTTGTTTCCTTTAAAGCTTTATTTCTTTATAGTAGTATAATTTTTGTTTTAGTAGTATATTAATAAGGCCAAGGTTGATTGATTATGAGAAAAGTGTAAATTTGCTTTGTCACTAAGCATTGCATGAGGGCATGGCAATGGTTAAGTGTAGGGGATTTGATAGGTGTGAAAACACCCATCCTTTTACCACTTATTTCTTGCTAAAACAAGACCAAAACGCGTATTTAATGTCATTTGTTTGGAATTATGCGTGGTTTGTGTGTTTGTTGTGTTTTCAGAGCCATCCAGATAAATATTGAAGAAAACATGGTATTGCACGGGTTTTATCGAAGAAAAAAACAAAAGACGAAGTCTATAGTCCAAGAGATGCAAAAGATTTGAAGTCAATGGGCCTATTTAAAGATTTATCGAAGAAAATGACCAAAGATGGAAGATTTACATATGTCGAAGAACTCAAGTCTATTAAACGAAGAAATTAAAAGACGAGTTGAATTTATTCGTCGACAAATCCCGAATCAGAATCGAAAACGTCAACTTTACTGAAAAGACGAGAAGACGAAAAGAAAGAAGAAAGCGCACTCACCAACCAAGCCCAAGGCACTATAAATAGAGATCCCTTCATAAAATTTTAGACTAGTTTTTCATTTCCTTTTTTTTGTTTTCTCTGTTTCGTAGGAAACCAACACCATTAAGGTGTTGGTGATTTTTCAATTTTGTTGAATCAAAGATCTTGTAAGTTTTTAATATTCCCTTTTGTTCACTTAACCTTAATCATTCAATATCATCTTTCATTTAATCTTCATCTTTCTTTTCTTGGTGATTCAAAGTTTTTAGTCTTTATTTTGTTGAGTTTGATCTTCAAGTAAGTGGGTTTTATGTTTTTGTTGATTTGGATTGATCTTAATCATTTATAGATGATTAGTGGTTAGTTTGGGTTAATCTTTGGTTAAAAACTTGGTTGATTTTGGTAAAAATTGTGTATTATCGTTTCCCTGTTCTTCGCACTACTTCATCAGCCCAGATTTCGAATGAGCAACTCATATTCCGAATGAAGGATTTGGGTTAATTATTCCGGATAAAGTAATCATTCCGAACGAAGCTCTTGTATTAAATATTCCGAGTCAGTGCATGATATTCCGAACTAGCAGATTTAATTTAGTTATTCCGAATCAAAGTTTTCATCCGGAATAATCAATATTCCGGATGAGTATTTATATTCCGAATCAAAGTTTTTAAAAAATATTCCGAATCATTTTTTTTGTTCTAGTTATTCTGGATCAAAGGTTATTCCGAATCAACACTTATTCTGGATCAATTATTCCGAGTCAATCAATTATTCCGCATGAAGCAAGATATTCCGAATGAAGCCTTTTCATTAATTATTCCAGGTCAAGCACAATATTCCGGATCAGCCTAATTATTCCGAACGAAGCAATTTTCATCAATTAATCCGAATGAGTGCAATTATTCCGAATGAAGGTTTTCTCCAATTATTCCGGATGAACATATATTCCGGATGAAGGGTATTTATTTAGTTATTCCGCATGAGTTGATATTCCGAATGAAGTAATAATATTCCGGATCAGTGACTTTTCTGAGTTAAGGTTTTTAACTGTTTTATTTTAATTCAAGTTTTATTTTTATTAATTGCTTTTAATTAATTGCTTCTAGTTTATCTTTATTTACTTCACGCATTTACCTTTTTTAGTAGCATAGAAAACCAAACCCCCTTTTTTAGTAACCAAGAACAACTATTCTACTTTGAACCGTGATCGATTCGAGAAGATACCGAGAACTTAATTGAACCTAGGAAAATCTTGTATCATCCCTTCTTGGCAGAGAAAACCTTACAACGTCGCTTGCATTATTTTCTGACAATTAGCTAAATTTCGAGACCTAATCTTAGCTAGGACCAATCTACACAACTTTGCTTACTTCACCATTTTCTGACACAAGGCTAGATGTCGAGTTCTAAGCTAGAACCAATCTTCACAATGTTGCCTACTTCCCCATTTTCCGACACAAGGCTAGATGTCGAGTTCTAATCGAAAGATAGAACCAATCTTCACGACTCTTAACTTTGAAGCTAAGTGAGAACTTCACAAGACACAACCACACATCACTATATAGTTTAGTGAGAACTCACAAGACACAACCACAAGTCACTTTATAGTTTAGTGAGAACTAACAAAACATAACTTTTACAACTAAAAAACACATATCCAAGTATACACATGTAACTTGGATCTACACAACACAAATCCAAGTATACACATACACAATGGATTTACACAAGACTAATCCAAGTATTCACTAATACAATAGATTAACACAACTAATCCAAGTATAAACAAATACATTGGATCTACACAAGACACAAATAAAACAAATGATGAACATGACTAGATATTTAGGAGAGGATGATCTTCATCAAGGCTTCATCTTTAATCACATCACAAGTGTGAGAGTGATCTTCTCTTTGGAAAAGGTAAAGAAGGAGATCAATGTGATAATCATAAGTAAACATACTTAACACTTTAAGTGATCATTTACAAATGATTGGGAATTAGAAAAGAGAAAGATGGCAGAAAGAGTGTCCAAAAAGGGTTGTGGAAAATGCAGATTTGATCTACTATTTATAGGAGACAAAAGCCAACGGCTCTCTGCTTGCAGTTCCTTATTTGTCCTGCGGTTCCTTATCACTATGGAACCGCATAGGCATTTAAGTATCCGTGGGATTAGACTCCGCTCCCTTTTGTATTTTACTGGGGAAGTAATATCTGAGGTAAGTTTTTACCTTCAAATGATATTCCTATGGCATTTGGAATATGCCATATTCAAATTTACATTTTCCATTTTAATAAAACATTTTCTTTAAAAGAAAGTTTATTAAAAAATATTTTGTCACATTTGACAAAATGTAATTTTAGGACTATCACTTTTATGATCACTAATCATGATTAAGATATGTTAGTGCAATACTTAAATGATTATTACCTTGATGATAGTGTTTGTTAGATAATTTGTCTTATGATTGTATTTGACGATAAATGTCTTTTTAATCTGTCGTGATCAAAACTAAGAAAGATTAGTTAATATTAATAATGTTTTTAGGCATTACTTTTTACATTAACAATCTCCCCCTTTTTTATTATGACAAACTATAAACTCATTTATGTAAAATCCAAAATTTATTCGAATTATTAACGAGTTTATCACTAACATTTCTCCCCCTTTGTCGAAGCAAAAAGATTAGCACAAGTCTTTGAGGAAGAGAAAATTTAACTTTGCTAGAAGCTCCCCCTTGGTGTTTACTCCCCCTTTCTTGGGGCACCAAGAGAATGAGCTAAGGTGACATGCTACACAAACGTTAGTAGAGAGAAAAGAAACACCAATGTATATATAGTCACTACCTACTAAGTAACATGAGAGGGAGGAAGAAAAGAAATCTTCAATTAGAAGTAAGTGTTTGCTAAGTATGTCCAAAGAGGGTGTTTTGACAAAATCAAAGTTCAATTGGTGGAATAGAGGTAGAAAAGAAACATCCATACCAATTGAAGTGATTACATGTCAAAGGGTTAGAAAATTACAATTGGTGGAATCACCCAAAAACAAGTGTAGGTTTTAACCATGATCAACTCTAAACAACGTGTGAAAAATAATTGATGGGAAGGGGAATAATACACATAACATTCATATTAAAAAAATATGAAGGAACATACAAGGGAAATATTCATACACACAATATGAATATTTAACACAACAAATAAAGAAAATAAGCAACGTAAGCATAAACTACTCTAGTAGTGATAATCCTCCAAGATTGCTTTAATTGACTCAATCAACTAAAACACAAAGTGTTCTTTCATTGGAAAAATAAAACGACGAAGCATCATTCGAAGATTTGTTCATGGGAACAAATACTTTGAGAAGAGGTCGAGTGAGAAGAAATTCAAGAAAATTTAGCTCGTCATACACATGAGCAAGTTTAATTTGTTGAAATCGACAACAAGCACGCGAGCTTCCATGATGCAAAACAAAGTCGTTAGATGGGGGAGTACCATCAATATTAAAAAGTGGTGGTGGAGAGGGAGATAATGGATACAAAAAATTTTCACAATGCCTAGTGAGATTTGGGAAAGATGAGAGGTCATTGAGAGGAGGTATGTTGCAAGGTTTAGGTGGTGGTGGAAGAACTTATCTTTCTCTGATAATTGGATCGATTGACAAAGTCTCATTCCAATACACAATAGGAGAGAAAGAGGAAGTCTTGCAAGGTTTGGGAGAATAGGAATCATGATGATCCTTGTTATTCTTGATCCAAATGGGTCGAACCGAGATTTTTGGTTTCTTGGAAAGCTTAGAAGAAGAAGCTTTAGGTTTGGAAGATTGTGACAAAGAGATGTCAAGGTTAAGATTAGAAGGGCTGGACATTGTGAGGGATGAGAAGAAGAACTCTCAAAAGAAGACAATTTAAAGAAAATAGACAAGGCAAAGAATTGAAATGAAAACAAAAGTTTTCAAGGAATGTTTAGCCAAAAATGGCAAACAAAGAATCTTGAAAAAGACTGTGGTCAAAGAAGAAAGACCAAAAACGAGCAAAATGTTGGCTTTCTGTCCGCGATTCTTTAAAAAACCCGTGGTTCCTTGTATATAAGGAACCGTGCGACTTTAAGGGTCCGCACACAGTGGACATGAAAATGCAATTTTACAAAGTTTTGAGGAAAAATAAGACTTTTTCAAAAAGTTGCAAATCTTGGATTTTTAACTCTTTTAGCACTAGATTATGCTTTGGTTGTACAAAAGGCAACACACTCACAAAGAGTGTCTTGATAAAGGGTGACAAAATATTTAGATAACATTTTGATCCAATTTTAGTCAAGTTTTAGAGCTTGTGATAGATTAAGGTTCAATTTTAAACAAATTAAAGTTGATTAGTGTGAGCACATAGGTAGAAGCACATAAATATTAAATCCATAACACATCCTCATGAAAACTCATGAAGGAAAGGAAATACAAGAAATGAAACAACAACTAACTATTACAAAGTTAGCTAAACTAGTTCTTGATAGGTAGTCTTCCTTGGCTTGACCTTCTTTTAAAACACATTTTTAGAAAAACATCATTTATCTCTTAGGAGGTGGAGGATTAGCAAATAAAATCAACAAGAAGCTTTGCAAATTAATATGATCCCTAATCATCTCCAACCTAAGGATATCAATGAGGTAGAAGTTGCTTAAGCAACAAGGCCAATTGGTTCCATTGTACATGAAATAGTCAAATAAGTGTGGATCACCCAGGAAATGAGAAATAGGAACACCCAAAAGAGGAGTGTTAGAGGGAGGAGGAGGCATGGTGTCCAATGGTGAGATGGGTGAATTTGGTGGAGTGAAAGGAGAGGTAACCAAAGGCTCAACAAAATCATTTCTAATGAGAATATGTTGAAGAGGTTTAGGGTTCACATCCAAGAGAGGACTAGGAGTGAAAGGTGAGGATAACTCATTCATCATAGATTAGAATGAAGAGGAGGTAGAAGCATGTGAATGGTTAGTACCATGAGTTGAACTTGTCTTACATGGTGTAAGAGGTGGTGAGGGTGATGAAGAAATGAGAATAAGAGAGATCTCATTTTTGGGTGTATGAAAAGATGAAGAACCAAGTTTAGGGAACTTGATCTTGATCTTGAGGTTTCTTTTGGATGAGGATTGTTTAGAGGAATTTGATGATCTCGTGGACACCATGGTTGTGTGTCTAGGTTTAGAAGAAGGTTTGGAGGATCAAGAAGAAGGTCAACCAAGGGAGGTTTAAGAAGGAGAAGAGATGATCCAAACTAGTAATGGGTTAAAAATCATTTTGATGAACAATGAAATTAGGTAGGCTAATTTGGGAAAAAGTTGGTCTTTAGCAAAAATTTTATCAATGTTTACAAAGATTTAGAGAAAACAATGTAAAGCAAAGATTCTGTCGAAACCAGAGCCTGCGGTTCCTTAAATAGGACCGCAGTTCCTTATCACTAAGGAACCACCCCATATTTAAAGAACCGTGGGTAGTGATTTTAGAAAAGGGATCTTCCAGCAATTTTCAAAAGCCCAGATTTTTCACAAGGATTTATCAAGCCAAAGAAGACTATAGACCAAAATCTAGAAAGCTAACTAACACAAAAATTGAACAAAGTCATGCACATCGAAAGGTCGATAGCATGAACGAATTAACATTAAAATATCTAGTAATCCAAACACAAAGTATTAGTTAGATAACTCCGAATCCTAAAAACAAGAAACATAAATAAGTCCATGAAACATACGTGGTAACAACCATGAGCAATGCTTCAACACACTTTCATTCATGAACATTTCTCTATTGTCTCGATCCTTTTCTTAGATTCTCTAGAAGGTGATGTTTAAGATAGAATTCGTAGTCGGAATCAATTTCTAGAGATGACAGTTGAGAGATAGTTGATGACAAAGTGTCATTAGAGTTGAAAGGAGAGACATCAAAGATGTGAGAGTTCTTTTGATGGAAATTTCCATCTTCATTTAAATCATGCTTAGGTTCAAGTGAGAGGTTCCCTTCAACGGGAAGCATAACACGATCAACAAAGTGAAATGATGATGCATTTAAGGGTAGAAAGTCAAGGAGAGTTTTTCTAAGAAGGCGTGAGAGAATCATAGCAAAAGGGAGACTTGAATGGGACTTAAGGAGAACAAATTTAATTCTTCTAGCTATGAAAAATGCAAGGTTGTATGGGGTGGAAGTTGCAACACAATACAACATATGTGCAAGACAAGTAGGCACATGGTTGCGATCACCACCGAGACACATTGCATTTTCCCTAATGATTTCGGCCCAAGGGATCATAATATAGTTAAGATCGCTAGTGAGTAATTCCCAAGGAGTGAGAGCATAAATTTATCCTTCAAGTTTACCAAGAATAGGATGTTCACGAGGTTTGGCAATGGCACAAGAAATGGCTGAAGGTGAAGGTATCTCGGTCACGTAATGCACATCAATAGAGGCCGATTCCAAAGAGTTGATACTCCAAGCATCGGTGAACCTACATTGACCTTTGTACGGAACATTGAGAATTTTTCCAAATTCTTCAAGAGTGAATACAAAGTTTTTTCCCTTGATGGAAAATCTTATCGATAAACCATCATTGATGCATATTAATGTGTATGAGCTAAAGAGTTCCAATAGAAAGGAAGGAAATATTGGCTCATCAATATCAAGCAAGCAGTCAAAGCCAATGGATTTGAACATGAATCGGATTAAGTAAAGTCCAAGGAAATTAGAAGGGAAAATACGCCCTTCATGAAAACTACGAGATTCTATAGACCGAAAAGTATTTGTGAGAGAACGAGATTGACACGAGGAATAAAAAGTGGGCATGTATTCTCTAGTTTTCTCATGATCTTTATGAGTTTCCAAATGCATGATTAAGAACCTAAACATAAAACAAAAATTGTTCCAATTACTCTTATGTTACATAGTGACTAAAGGTTAAACTCATGAGAATGTGTTAAGTCAATTTCTTGATAAACAAAGGGTTAATCCTTATCATTCCCATGTTCACAATGGACTCAATTTATCATTGACTAGAACATATGAGCTATGCAAGATCAATTATGAACTCAAACAAAGGTTTTTCAAAAACATTTTTAGGTAAGCATTAACAATGCAATTACCAATTTTGTTCATGGGTTCATATCAATTCCATCATTTAACAAAAAATATTTAGTCAAAATTCGGATTGTTCTACAAGTGGGTTTTAGTGAAATCTCAATGAATTCGAACCCAAGGAATCATAGCAATATAACTATGTCAATCCAATTCCTAGCAAGGTTTTAATTCAATATTAATTTTAAAAATCCCCAATTATGAATATAAGAACCCTAGAACAAAATAGTTGAAATTAAATGAATGTATTTACAATTAATTAATGTTGAAAGAGGGATGAGTGAAACCCACAACTTGGAATCAATTAATCTTGAGTAAATTGGAACTTTTAAAGATTCAACAATGGTGGAAAGGGATGAACCCGTCGCTTCTATGGAGAAGAAAGGGAAGGTTTGTTTGAAATAGTATTTTTATTAAAAACTGATTAATTTAGTCACTTGGTGGGGTTCGCGGTTCCTTATTGATATGGGACCGTGGCTTGAACCGTGACAATTAAGGAACCGCCAACAGTGGCAGGTTTTTAACAAAGAAAAATAAAGAAATTTTCAAAACCAAGTTTCTCTAAAATATTTAAAATAAATCTTAAGCCATTTGGAAATCATTGGACCACTTCAATACTAGGTGATAATGCCTTAGTGAAGGATTACGAGTCGAATCGAAATCTAAAAATACCGAAACGGAGAAATGACTACTCGTAGCAAAGAAGCAAATAAGAGAGAATCCAAGGGGAGTGAATCAAGACCATGGTCAATGCTCAAGAGACAAGTGACAATATTCAAGTAGTAGTAACGAATAGCTTGTATCATTTATAGCGGTTTAAGACGTACCTTTCCGGCGAAAGTCTAAACGGCTTTGGTAATGAACCATACCAAGCAATTTTGTAAAAAATAGATTAAGATTATTTTCAAAAGTGGTCTTAATGCTATTTAAAAAAATGAGCAAAGTATAGATTCACTTTCTCTCCCACATGATCGGACAAATATTATTGCTAGGGTTTACAATAACAACATCCTTGGAATATTTCAATTCCAAATGTGTAATATCCTAACTACAACTTATGGAGTAGTTTGGTATCTCAAGAGATTAATCAATCATCCTAGAGATGAGCTCAATTTCATATATTATTCATGATAGAGGGCCTACTAACCGTATGGGTTCAAACCATAGAAATCATGCTTGATACTTTAAGCTACTATTAACTCACTCTACATCTTCAAAATGAGTCAAGTATCCAAGCAATGAAGGTTTGAGAGGGTATAAGGATAGAATCACATACCACAAATAAATGTCAAGGCAGGGATGCCAAGAACAAGCACATAGTCAAGTAATGATCAAAAGAATGATCAAAAGGGCGTGTTGTGACAACCCTATATTTTGGAGTTTGTCACTTACGACTATTTGACTTTAATTTTGTTCTTAGTGTGTGTTTATGTACAATATGTTAATATTTGAGCCTTTGACTAGATGTAAGACATCGTACATGTAGTGCATAGTACATTATATGGTGCTTAGATGGGGTTAGTTCATGCTCATTAGTTCACTTGGATGTAGCAATGATATTATATGGCGTTATTTTAATATTTTATGTGTACGTATATGTATTATAGTAAATCGTATTTTTACGATTTAGGCTTTAGCATTTTGAGGTCTTGTATAAGGTAACTAGTCACGGGAATATTTTTCGGGATGGTTTTAAGTCATTTAGGACTTAAATATATAGTTTATTTCATATTTCAAGAGTTTTTATAAAACTGTATATTTTTTAGTCTTTTACGGTATACGCGTAAAATTTACTAGTTTTACGGTTTTGAGGTTCGGGAGGTCTTAGGGGCTGAAATAAATTAAGATAAATTAAGGTAATGTTAATAATATATTAATAAACAATAAAAATAAAAAAAAATAATAAGGGGGTCGGTTGGTTTAGACGTAAAGAAGGGAAAAGGAAAAAGAGAAGGAAAAGGAAAGAAAGACTTTGGGTTGGGCTAGGAATGGGTTATCACACGCTATATAAGGTTTTCTAGTTAACAAAAAAACTCATAATTTTTCTCCCGGAACAATTAAAGTTGCGGCATCAAAAGAAAAACTAGGGTTCTTCACAAAATTTTGGGTTTTCATAAATTAAAGGTAAATCTTTTAAGCCCTTTTCTATTTAATTGTTTTTAATTCATTCTTAATCATCCTATTATGGATTTAAGGTTAGGGCAAAATTAAAATCTGAGATTTAATGTTATTGTAATGATTATATTAATTAGGGCTTGTAACTAATTAGGAATTAGGTACTTAATTAGGTTAGGTTAATTAAATTCGTAATTAAAAACTAGGCAGAATTTTAGGTCTATTGTTTTGATCATATCTAGAGTTATAGGAACATTCATGATGCGATCCAAGTATCTCTAAAAAGGAATTTGAGTTGGATTTTGAATGCAAGAAACGAAGACTAAATTGGAGGTCGGGAAGTGGGTCAAAAACAGGTTACAACAGTCGGAGGTTAAAACAGTTTTGAAATCAGTCGGTTTAAATTAATGTTTTATGATGGTTAGGATACTTAGGAGTACAAATGGACTTTAAAACTAACATGAGAGTTATTTTATATGTTATATAAGAGATATGAAAAAGGTCTAATCAATTGGGATAGTGGAAGACCCTCTGATCATATCAAACTTTTTATATGTTCAAAATCAGTAAAATCTGGATAGACAAAAGTATATACATGTACATCAGGGCCTTAACTATAGCTTTAAGGTTGGGGAAAAAGAGAGTAGTTGGATAACACATGTAAGGGCATAGGGTTTTCTTTACAGAGAGCATGGATATGGTTAGGTGGGCGTTTGGCTCATAGTTTGGGGACTAAAAATCGGGACTATTTTGGGTAAAAGTCAACGGGATAGGTTATGAACTTGGATAAGCTAAGAACTTGTTAAAGAGGGGTAATGGGATGCTTAGAACATATAAATGGGGTAAATATATGGGAGAAGGTTAGATTTCCATCATATATTGATGAGCCATTTTAGCATTTGGTTCATGTCTTGTTATACATTTATTTGTTTAGCTTTTGCTAGTACGCGAGACATTTGGAGAAGCTCAATCAGGTGAGTTCATAGTCCCATTTTTACTAAGTTTTTAAATGTTTTTCCAGTATGGGATGGAGATGAAACTTGTACTATTTTTAAATGTCTTAGTACTATGTTCTTTAAAATATTTTGATAATATGTTTTTCAAATGTGTGGACTTAATGTGCTATTATGTGATATGTCTACTGATGTGATATGTTATATGTTCTATTATGTGTTCTGGCATGCGTTCTGAGTACATATGTTCTGAGTACATGTACATCGTCTTCTTGGAGGCAATATATCTCGACAAGGATATGGGTTCAACTTCCATACTAGGTATGGGAAAGATCCGGATAGGTGTTGGTGCATTTGTTCTTATTTTGTGTACTTAATTGTTATGGTATGTTATGTTTGTAGTTGTGTGTAACATGAATATCACTTTATAGTCCATTGATTTAACCTATTTTTCTTCAACTTATTTACAGCGGATGTCAAAGTTCTTATGATATTTTAGATAACTTAAACCTATGTTCTCACCAACTTTATGTTGACAGATTTTAGTGTCATTTTCAAGTGAGGTAGTTATGAAGGATGATGTTAGAAGTGGCTAGAGTCTAGAGGCTGCTAGGACTGCATTAGGAGGAATCCCTTTCCTCTTAGTTTTCTTTTTATTGTTTGAATAAGTGATACACTTTAGACACCTATATGTTTGATGTTTGTTTATTTGTTTGTCTTTGGTGAGAGGTAGGACTTTTACCTACTTACCTAGACCCCTGTATTTGTTGAGATATTGTCATGACATTTTGTGTCACGAGTTATGATATTTCAATTTCATTTAGTTCTCTCTGTAGACACGCTATTGTTGTGATGATATCCATACTTCGTGCCCCATATTCCACCATGGTGGGGTGTGACACGTGTGAAAGGACGTAAACATACCTTATCCGTAAAATGCATTCCAAGTCTTCAAGGAACTAATGCAAAACCCAAACATGACTAACGTGACTACTAAGTCTTCAAGGACTAGTATCACTCTCATCCATCTTGGTATCATCATTCAATGATGTTGAAAATCAAAGAAGATGAGTCTTCTACAAGTGTAAGTAACTCAATCCACAATCACTTAAATGATTAATCTTCATGAGTACCTACACAAAGAAAGATGCAAACTAGTAGAAACATTTCAAGGATAAATCTAAAATGTATAAATACTACTAATCTAGATGATATGCTATATTACCAATTAAAAGGCCTATTTTCAATGAAAAAATAGTTTTGACCAAAGAGAAACTTTAGTACAACGAAACCTTCTAATTTGAGGAGACAATGGATCGATTCAAGTTTTAATGTAAAATATACTTCAAGGATCTTAAGTGACCATCGATCTACTCCACTCCACTCCTTGAGTACACCTTACTCGAGATTTCCACTATATCCACAAGCTCCCTTCTTGGCAGAGAAAACCTTACAACATCGCTTACATTATTTTACGACACTAAGCTAAATGTCGAGACCTAATCTAAGCTAGGACTAATCTACACAATGTTGCCTACCTCACCATTTTACGACACAAGGCTAGATGTCGAGTTCTAAGCTAGAAACAATCTTCACAACGTTGCCTACTTCACCATTTTCCGACCCAAGGCTAGATGTCGAGTTCTAATCGAAAGATAGAACCAATCTTCATGACTTTTCACCTTGAAGCTAAGTGAGAACCTCACAAGACACAACCACACATCACTTTATAGTTTAGTGAGAACTCACAAGACACAACCACAAGTCACTTTATAGTTTAGTGAGAACTAATAAGACACAACTTTTACAACTCAAAAACACATATCTAAGTATACACATGTAACTTGGATCTACACAACACAAATCCAAGTATACACGTACACAATGGATTTACATAAGACTAATCCAAGTATTCACTAATACAATGGATTAACACAACTAATCTAAGTATACACAAATATAGTGGATCTACACAAGACACAAATAAAACAAATGATGCAAATGAAGTCTAGCTCAGTTGGATGGATGCATTTGGTTATTTTCTCCATGTGGGGGAGGTCAGGGGTTTGACTCCTGTCATTCCCCATGTGGGGGATTTTCCCAGAATTAGCAGTCGGGTTTGAATCCCATCGCAATGCCTTGAAGCCCCTTAATGGAAAACTGGATGGCTAGCATGGGGGTTGATATTATCTTCGTGAGATGATTCAAACTTGGGTCGAGAGACTTGGTGCCTCGGTGGCACGCAAGATACTCCGCTGCACCAAACTGCCGTTAAAAAAACAAATAAAACAAATGATGAACATGACTAGATCTTTAGGAGAGGATGATCTTCATCAAGGCTTCATCTTTAATCACATCACAAGTGTGTGAGTGATCTTTTCTTTGGACAAGGTAAAGAAGGAGATCAAGGGGATAATCATAAGTAATCATACTTAACACTTTAAGTGATCATCTACAAATAATTAGGAATTAGAAAAGAGAAAGATGACAGAAAGAGTGTCCAAAAAGGGTTATGGAAAATGTAGATTTGATCCACTATTTATAGGAGACAAAGGCCAACGGCTCTTTGACTGTGGTTCCTTATTTTTCAAGCGGTTCCTTATCACTATGGAACCATATAGGCATTTAAGGATTCGTGGGAGTAGACTCCGCTCCCTTTTGTCTTTTAGTGGGGTAGTAATATATGAGGTCAGTTTTTACCTCCAAATGATATTCCTATGGCATTTGGAATATGCCATATTCAAATTTATATTTTCCATTTTAATAAAACATTTTATTAAAAAGAAAGTTTATTAAAAAATATGTTGTCACATTTGACAAAATGTAAGTTTAGGACTAATCACTTTTATGATCACTAATCATGATTAAGATATGTTAGTGAAATAATTAAATGATTATTACATTGATGATGGTGTTTGTTAGATAATTTGTCTTATGATTGTATTTGATGATAAATGTCTTTTTAATTTGTCGTGATCAAAACTAAGAAAGATTAGTTAACACTAATACTGTTTTTAGGCGTTACTTTACATTAACACGTTGGATTTCATATCACGCTTACAAATCTTTCATATCAAAGAACACACAAACTCTATCTCTTTCAAAAAACACACACCTACAACAATGGTTGAATAATCTTATCAACAAGATATTGAGATCACCCTAAACCCATCTATTCATGTTAACTATCATATTGAGGATATCATCTTTAAACCCAACAACCTTACCTTGGTCAAACCATAAGTCATCAAATCCATTCCTGTGAATGAGGTCATGAATTTTTTTTATCAAAGTGTGTCCTTCATGAAGCATTGTTTAAAGACCCAGGAATGATGTTTCAAAACTTTTTAAAGGAGTTTTGGTTCACTGCACAACCTTCCCAGAACAAGAAATTCATTGTGTTTGATTCAACAACTGTTGTCATTCATGGTAAAATTGGTTTAAAATTGTTTAGAAGGGTTTTGGGCTTAAACTATTTGGGAAACCCTAGTGATTATGAGGCTATACATGATGATTTTTCTATTGTTGAAAACTTCTTTAAAGAAATTGGGTATACTAAAGAAATCACTAACAATGGTGGGCTGAAGAGAAGCTGTTTACCACCTATGTGGAAATTACTGATGACAATTTTGATAAAATGCTTGGGGGGGAAAACTGGTGGGCTTGATCATATAAATCAAAAGGATGCTATCATTTTATATTGTCTGGCCAAGGGGATCAAGGCGGATTTTGGGAGGCTAATATTTGAAAATCTATATGGAAAACTAGATAAAAGAACTAGGGAAAAGAATGTGGTTTACACCGGATTTTTATCCCTCCTTTTTGCTGACCAACTTGGAGAATCATTTACTTAACTTCAAGGAGAAAAATTGGTATTTCAAACTTTTGAGCTTAAGCGCTGGAATATTCCAGTTAGTACCACTGATCCTCCTTTCACACAACCCATGTTGGACATCTGCTCAACAAATGGTCCAGTAGTGTACAAAGCTCCAAAAGACACTTCTCCAACTAGAGAAGGGGATCTAAAAGCCAATAAGCCTGGTGTCACACCCCACCATGGCGGAATATGGGGTGCAACGTATGGATACCATCACAACAAACGGTGTCTCTATATAGAAAACTAAAATGCAAATATAATGTCATAAATGGCGACACAAATGTCATGACAATATCTCAACAAATGCAGGAGTCTAGGTAAGTAGGTAACAGTCCTACCTCTTACCCAAGACAAACAAATAACACTAACAATCACATATAGGTGCCAACAATATCACTATCGAAACAATCAGAAAGAAAATAAACTAAGAAGGAACGGGGATCTCCTTCTAAATACATTCCTACTCGACTCCAATCCTAGCCACATATGTTCTCACGCTTAACCACGTATCACCTGAAAGAGACACTAAAACACGTCAACATAAAGTTGGTGAGAGTCATAGGTTTAGACTCCAACGCTAAATCAGTTACAAGCTGTGAATAACAACCATCAACACAATAACATATGGACAATGTGTTACAAGTATGCATTAACAACTAGCATTCAAGATAAATCAATCATCACAATTCCAAGGCATCACGCCTTACCAACAACCACAATTTCCAAGGCATCACGCCTTACCAACAACCACAATTTCCAAGGCCCCCAGCCTTACCAAAAACCCATGGTACCATAGATGATCACACTATGTACCTATCCCAAGGCCACTACCTTGTCATTATCCATTGGTTCCATAGACGATCACGCTATGTACCTATCCCAATCCAAATCATACACAAACAAGAATCACATAGCAGTTAATCACATAATGTACACACAAGTCCATCTCAAACCTTAAAAACATTCACAGCATCAATTTATAAATAACTCAACACAATATCTCTTCCATCCCATCTGGAAGTCAAAATAAATAGTAAACATGGGACTATGAAACTCACCTGATTGCTTCTTCACAAGTCCTCGCACTAGCAACAAGCTAACAAACCAAAAACACGCAATCAATACATGAACCAATCACTAAGATGGCTCATCAACCTATGATGGACATCTAGCCTATTCCCATATAAATAACTCATTGATAAGCTCTAATTGTTGGGTCAATTCAGTGCCTGATTTGTCCCTTGCACAGGATTTGGATGTAAAGTATCCTAAGTAGTGTTAGTCACTGAACTTACGTATGTTATAAGTTCAGTGTGTCATTCTTTAGAGTTCTTTAGAGTCTACGAGATAGACTCGTCATTAGCTGAGGCGGATCTCAGTAAGTGTGCAAAGAATCAAGGATGATGGAGTTAGTAAGTGATGACATAATAGCTTACTAACTTCTCAAGACTATTACTGATTACAAGACCTGAAGATGTTAAGAAGACCTGAAGAAGTGTCTTATGTATTAGTGGGCACATGTCTTATTAGCAATGAAGACAAAGGTTCAAGAGGAAGGCTTACTTTGTCAAAGGTGCAAAAGATGAAGACAACAAAGTACAAGGTGGTTACTTGTACTTTAGTAAAGCTTCTCAAGGAAGCTTCACACTCCCACTATATATATATGTGGTCTTTGTAATAGAATAGTCAATGATTCCCACCCACAGAAACAAACATGTAATACTTTAGTGGTTTAGGGTTTCATCCTCCCATTGTTGCATAAGATTAGCTAGCTATGAACATGGGAGTTTAGTTTGTCATTCATCGCCCGGTTGTTGTTCCGCAAACAACCGGGCAAGTCATGTTTATTTGTTGATTCATTATTAATAAGATATAATTACGATGAAAAGTACAAGCTTTGTTATTAGTTAGTCAATTGGTTTAATTGTGCAAATGTTCTTCATAGTTTCTTATTGATTGATGTTTACACAAGTTTCGTGGACCATCAATTGGTATCAGAGCTGGTTGGATTAATTACTATCCAGATCCGTTCATTATGGCTGCTAATAACATGTTTTACACGGTTAAAATCAGTAGTGTGTGTTCAAAAACTGCATTTACAGTAGCTGTTTTGAGGGGGAGATAAACACTACTGATAACCTGTGGTAAAATAATACCACACATATCCTATCCAAAACACCTCCACAACCCACGTGTCTTCCACTTTCTCACCACCACCGACACAAAAACAAATAAAAAAACCCATCCCTACCAAACCTCACCGTCACTCTCTCTTTTCTTCTACCCCCCACCGCCTCTTTATGCTAAACAAAACCTCCACCATCACATTTCTTGTTAAAACAATCTCACACCCATCCCATGAAAACACCTTCGTCTCATTCATTATCCGATACAAAACCATATTAACAATTCATAAATAACAATCACAAAAAAAATCATCCCATTCTCATACTATCTGACCACTCACGTTCGTTTCACTCAATTACTTCACATCACCAAACCTCACATGAAACAACAATTCAGATCCGTTTTTATATCACTTCCGGATCCAAAATCACCATTCTTTCTACTATTAATCCCACCGTCACATACTAAACATCATTTTCACCACACACAAAATATCAAGATCTCCAACACGTGAGTCAACAATCGAGATTACAAGTTCGAAAAAAAAATAAAAAAATCAGATTGGATCTCGTCTTTGTGGCCAAGGACGTAATTCGATTATATCGAAGCTCAATGTTTTCTAGAAATGCGTGAACAAATTGCCTGGGTTTGTAGATTATGTATTGTTGGTGCAATGAATGTTTTCGGTAGCTAGTTTTTGGTTCCGAGTGTAGATGAGATTGTGGTTGGGATTAAATTTCTAAGATTTGTAGATGAAGTTGTTGTTGTTTGTGTCTATTGTGAATCGAAAGCAAATGAGGAAGATGAGTGTGTTTGTTCAAACTGATAATAAAAATCAGTGAACTTAGATGGAGTTGAACAAAACGGTGTTGATGTTGTCGAGAGAGCTGAACAAAAGCTTTTTTTTAAAAAAAAGGGAAAAGCTGGTGTATTGATGTCGTGAGCTTCGAAAAGCTGAAGAAACTGATGTAAAGGGCTGTGATGCTCAAGAACTTTGAATAGAGGTGTTTGTATAAGCTTCAAAAAGGTTGATGTAATGGTAACAAGCTGACGAGTAATGATAAAACGGAAGCTGATAAACCATCAGGAGTATTTTCAGAGGCCTGTATAGGGAATTAAAGGATTCTTTATTGTAGTTCGCCTGATGAATGTTTCAGGAGTGTTTTATTGAATTCCGAGTAGCTGTTGAAATGAGGTGTTTTAGGCTGCTGAAATCAGGCCAGGGAAAGTTTGGTATTGTATAAATATGTTGCCTGATGATAAGTATGTTTGGAAAAGAAAGCTGATAAAAGATCAGCTAAGTTTGTTTGGGTATGCTTTGAAAAGCTGATAAGATCAGCAGGGTTCCCAGCTTGAGCTAAAAGAATGTGGTGATGTTAGTATCAACTTCAAAAAGAAGCTGATAAATTGGTTCTGGTGGGGTCTCTGAACCAAACAGTCGCTGTGAGTGGAAGAGCTAATATATCAGAGGTGTTGAACCCCCATGTCACCGATCCAAGCAAACCCGCTGGTGAAAAACAAGCCAGCGAAAGACTTTCAAAGCGACCCCTGCTGAACCCTTCATCACAGATAACTGGACCCTGTTTTGCTGAACCTGTCACTAAGCTGACCTCCAGCAGTTAAACCCGTTCGAAGATATGAATCTTGTCCCTGTCGCAATGTATGGTAAATCAAACCAAGCGTCTCAATCGCAACCTGATGACTGAAGGGGTGTTGGTTGATAGTGTTTCAATTAGACTATGAAGAAGCTGATAAAATTATCAGTAAAGGTTTTGGTATGAAGAAAAGTCAGACGTTGGGAAAATGATATGGGTCATTCCTATGAAGCCTCAAACCGCTGAGCAGGCTCTCATCAGCGACCCCTGATCTTTGAAATATCAATATAACAGTCTGATTAACCTGAAGAAAGAAGTCATAGGTTTGGCAGCTGACGTGTTGACCAGCTGGGCCTGAGATGCAAAATAAGAAGATATAATGAGGTTGTTCAGTTATTTGGGTTTGTGAAACATGACTGAACCTGAAGGTCAGCGAACTCTCATCAGAGAACCGTCTTAAGCAAACTCCCAGCTGTTGAAACCTCGAACAGTTAAACCTGTTCGCTGATATAAAACCTGTCCGTGGACCTTTCTAGCTCAAATGGCTGAGGCTGTCAACCACACAGGGACTATTCTATTTTAATGTATTCAACAAGCATGACATATCAACGGAGGTCCCTGTACAGGTGGTCCGTGTACATGTGAATCTTCAAGTCAGCTGTTGATCGCTACAGCAATTGGCTGAAACCCCCAGCTGTTTCTGAAATCCCAGCTGAACACCAAGGTCGCTGAACCCCCAAGTTGTTGAACCTGTCTGTGAAAATATAGACAATATAAAAAAGGGGCTGTGAATGACTTGGCGTGTCAAGGAGTTGGGAAAACCATTAAATGGTTTACTCAATAAGTTGGGGTTATTGAAGTTATTCCAGAGGTTGGTCCAACTGAGTTGAACAACCTCTAAACGGCTGAACATGAAAGTTCGCGACCCTTGTCGCTGAATACACAGGTATCTGGACCTGCAATGTCCTCTGCACCTGACGACAGAGTTTCTGGACCTGTCAATATACTCCTCGCTGGACCATTTCACTAGACTTACAAGTCTATGAACTCTGTAGACGAATGGCCTATAGCTGACCATATATCTGACCCACATATGTGTCGGCTGATGACAGGCCATGGATTTCGAATATCAGCTATGGGTATAAAAAGTAGCTGAACGATCTTATATGACTAAGACAACAACGTGACTGCATTCTACCCAGCTGACTAGAGTGGATTCCTTTGGTTTGCTTTTAGTATAAAAGTGATAAACTGATGATGGTAAAGCTCTAATATGTTAGCAAATAACCAATAGGATCCGTTAAGTTGTCTATAGAGCTGATCAATGGAACATCTATCAAAATAGATGTACATGATGTTCCCATAATCGCTGTCTTGATCGCTGTCTTGATTTGAATGTTTTGGGAAGCTGATAAAGCTATCAAGTGGGTGTAGTGGCTGATAAAAAGTTCCCTGAAGGATGAAACAACAGGCACTTTCACTAGACCACAGGCACTATTAAAAAAAACATTAGCCAACTATGAACTCTGAAAGTCAGCTACTCCCATCAGCCTACCACCATCAACAGCGGTGCTAACTCCATTCTGCTGAAAGATCAGAGGTCGAGAACCCAAAGGTCTCACAGCCATTGTACCACCAACCCGGTGTCTCTGAACCCCAGAATTCATTGAAGAGAACTCTCTTTCAGATACTTGGTTTGTTGGTGGATTTTTATCCAAACTCAAATGAGTTGAGGCGCGTTGTACGCCTTTTTGGTTGATGTGATAAGAGGTTAATCGGAGTCAAAAGATGCTGTTAAAACTGCATATTTTGAGGGGGAGAGAAACACGGACATCTACATACCGCTGTGATATAGATGCCGCTGTGACATACACGCAGCTGTGATCTATACACCGCTGTGATATACCTACCTGTATCCATTCTACCCCACAAACACCTTCACAAAACCAAAACAAACAAAAAAATAATAAAAAAATATCTTCATTCATCCCCATCTTCTTTCTGAACTCTACAATCTCTCAACTCATCCAACCTAGTCAGCTGACCTCTTTATCAGCTAAAGTCAACAGAGGCAGCTGAACCCTCAGCCAAACAGCCACATCTAGATAAAGATGATATCTTTAGAGCCTTCACATGCTGAAGGACTTGGTCACTCAGGAAATTTTTTCCCACACCAAGATAAAGATAGAAGATACTTACTGTAATCAAAGTCCAGCAATGAATCTTGTCATCTTCACATAGTCTGAAGCCTCATTCAAGACTTGGTCAATCAGAGGTTAGTGCTTGGTTAGTACTTTACACCCAAGAGGCTGCACCCACCAGAGGTCCTCATCTCATCAGATGTGTAACCATCAGAGGTGTAACCATCAGAGGTCACACCCATCATCATCAGATGTCATCATCAGAGCTCGCACCTATCGGAGGTAGCCACCAGAGCTCGCACCATCAGAGGTCACCATTAGAGCTTACACCATCAGACGTGTAACCAGAGACCTCTGGACCTCAGGTACCCATATGTTGCTTAAAATATTTCAAAGACTTACTTTTTATACTTAAACCTTTTATCAACAAACTTTTTATCAACAAGAGATTTCAAAGGGTTAAGTGATTTTAAAAGTTAAAAGTCAGAAGTTTACAACATCAGAAGCTTAAGTTTTACACAGCAGCTCTTAAGTTATAAATTTAAAGCCAATCCGAGTAAAGTCGGAACAGATAGGAAGAATCTCCTAGCCTTAAGGCTAAAGTATCACAGATCCTTGAACGGGATGGCCACAGGCTGAAAGTTCACCAAGTGTCGGTTTCACCACCACACCAATAAATGGTCATCAATTCACCATGTCTAACCAACAAGAAAGAATTGGCTATTCCGGAGTTAAACGGCTAACCGGTAAAGAATCATCAAATCCGTTGATGGCTGATAGTTTGCCAAAAACTATAGAACCAGCTAAGTTGGTTAAGTCTCTGGATTTCCACCAGAGGCCACACAAGGGTATTCAAACACCCTCAAAATCTAAGGTTCAAACCTTAGTATCGAAGCAATTCGATAAAGGGATTCAATCCCTGAAATGGTGAATAATATAAGCGTGCAGTGACTTCAAAAATTACTTTTGGGAAGTATTTTTTGAGGGGGAGAGAGTCACACCCCTGATGAAGGCACACCCTACTGATGAAGCTCAAAGTTATATCATCACCATACATACAACACAACCACCCTGTCACTACCATACAACCTCTCACACCACAACAAAACAAAAACAATCACATACAAAAAAATCCAAATTTCATCCAGGAGCATCACTCAAAAAAATCCATCACATTCCTTATATAGGTATCGACGGGTATCTGGTGAATGTTTGAAGAAAGTAATGATGAAGTTGGTATTGGTATTGTGTTTGAACAGGTTAGAGGTTTTATCGATTGAAAGAAGTTGGTTACGGGGTAGAAGAGTTTGTGTACATCTGATGTATGTCAACATCAAATAAGTGATCAAGTGTTCTGGGATTTGATTGTATACTTGGGTGTTTAGTATTTTGGAGTAATGTTTTTCTAGCCGTGTTTGATCATCACTGTTTGGAACGAGCCTCTGAAACACCAACATAACCCAATTCCCTGAAGATGTTCATCAGAGACTTCACATGATGATGATGAAGTTCTGGTGTAAAGTTTGAGCACTTGTCACCACTACAACAACAAAGGATCAGAAGATTGTTATTATTTTTTATGTCACTTTGTTGTATCTTAGTATGTAAGAAGAAGCCTTTATGCTCACTTACTGCTATTTAACTTAGGTTACTTTTCTATCCAAATAGGGGGAGATTGTTGGGTCAATTCAGTGCCTGATTTGTCCCTTGCACAGGATTTGGATGTAAAGTATCCTAAGTAGTGTTAGTCACTGAACTTACGTATGTTATAAGTTCAGTGTGTCATTCTTTATAGTTCTTTAGAGTCTACGAGATAGACTCGTCATTAGTTGAGGCGGATCTCAGTAAGTGTGCAAAGAATCAAGGATGATGGAGTTAGTAAGTGATGACATAATAGCTTACTAACTTCTCAAGACTATTACTGATTACAAGACCTGAAGATGTTAAGAAGACCTAAAAAAGTGTCTTATGTATTAGTGGGCACATGTCTTATTAGCAATGAAGACAAAGGTTCAAGAGGAAGGCTTACTTTGTCAAAGGTGCAAAAGATGAAGACAACAAAGTACAAGGTGGTTACTTGTACTTTAGTAAAGCTTCTCAAGGAAGCTTCACACTCCCACTATATATATGTGGTCTTTGTAATAGAATAGTCAATGATTCCCACCCACAGAAACAAACATGTAATACTTTAGTGGTTTAGGGTTTCATCCTCCCATTGTTGCATAAGCTTAGCTAGCTATGAACATGGGAGTTTAGTTTGTCATTCATCGCCCGGTTGTTGTTCCGCAAACAACCGGGCAAGTCATGTATATTTGTTGATTCATTATTAATAAGATATACATACGATGAAAAGTACAAGCTTTGTTATTAGTTAGTCAATTGGTTTAATTGTGCAAATGTTCTTCATAGTTTCTTATTGATTGATGTTTGCACAAGTTTCGTGGACCATCAATTGGTATCAGAGCTGGTTGGATTAATTACTATCCAGATCCGTTCATTATGGCTGCTAATAACATGTTTTACACGGTTAAAATCAGTAGTGTGTGTTCAAAAACTGCATTTACAGTAGCAGTTTTGAGGGGGAGATAAACACTACTGATAACCTGTGATAAAATAATACCACACATATCCTATCCAAAACACCTCCACAACCCACGTGTCTTCCACTTTCTCACCACCACCGACACAAAAACAAATAAAAAAAACCCATCCCTACCAAACCTCACCGTCACTCTCTCTTTTCTTCTACCCCCACCGCCTCTTTATGCTAAACAAAACCTCCACCGTCACTTTTCTTGTTAAAACAATCTCACACCCATCCCATGAAAACACCTTCGTCTCATTCAGTATCCGATACATAACCATATTAACAATTCATAAATAACAATCACAAAAAAAAACCCTAATTCCATTAATTACAAGCCCTAACTTATGTAATCATTATGAACTCATTATTATAACATTAATTTACTGTTTTTAAATTAAACCCTAACCTAGATCCATCATAAGATAATTATATAAACATAAAAACAATTAAATTAAAAAGGGACTATGAAAGTTTACCTTCGATTTACGAAAACCCTAAAATTTTGATGAAGAACCCTAAAACCCCATGTTTAAACGTCGACTTCTTTTTTCAGGAGAAAGATATTCTGATTTTTGTGTTGTGAATAAATAATATATAGGGTGTGATAACACATTCCTAGCCTAACCCAACAACCCCTTTCCTTATTCTCTTTTTTCCTTTTTTTCTTTTCTTTAATCGGCCAAAACCGACCTAAACCCCCCTTAAATTCGTTTTTTCTATTATTTAATATTATGTTATTAATATTACCTTGATTTTCCTTAATTTATTTCAGCTCCTAAAGCCTCCAAAACCTCAAAACCGTAAACTAGTCAAATTTACGCGTTTTACCGTAAAAGACGTAAAATATACACTTTAAAAAAAATCTCAAATTTTGAAATAAACTTTATAACTAAGTCCTAAATGACTTAAAACCATCCCGAAAATATCCATATGACTAATTACCTCTTCCGAGACCTCTAAATGCTAAACCGTAAATCGTAAAAATACGATTTTCTATAATACATATACGTATACGTAAAACCACTAAATAACACCATCTCACTTCATAATCACTACCATGTGAACTCATGAACATGAAATCATCACACATCGTTTCACTCACAAGGTACCCCGTACCGGAAACGATATCCAAACCACAAACTATACACACCAATAAGCACATAAACACGTAAAGACACGTAACTAGCACAAAATAAAACTAAGTGACGAACCTCAAAACCAGGGTTGTCACATCATTCCCTCCTAATAGAAATCTCGTCCCGAGATTTACTCCTTAGGATCAAACACACAAACAACAAATCACACGAGGATAGTTGTTTTAAATGAACTCCTCTCATTTCCATGTGAACTTCAGTTCAAGTTTCAAAATACCACATATAAAAACCAAAAATAAGTAAAGTCATTGCCAAACTCTTGACCTCTCAGTCAATAAATCTCACAAATGATCTTTGATAAAACAGAGACTCTTATTAACACAAGTCCCGAATAACCGTACATGCAAATATGCATTCTCAAACAACATTTACCAATCTGAATACATGAAATATATCATGTATACCACTCATTGTCCCCAGGTAATTCTATACTCATAAGCTACTGGTCCGATCTTTCCAAAGATCATAAATGGTCTTACAAAACTCTACATCAACTCTTCCATTTTACCAAAACATACCACCCGTTACTATGGGTGAAACTCCCTACATAACTTTGTCACTAACTCTAGTGGTTTCCTCCTTTTCTACATAGCATCCCTTGTTGCTCTCATCCTTTCCACAACATCATTACCACATTAGTAGCCTCTTTTACCAGTTCTAGTCCACAATAGGGACAACTTACCCTATCCTTTCATATAGTGCCTCAAATGGCATTTATCGACTTCTAGTATGATAACTATCATTATATGAAAAACTCAGCCATCGCTAACGAGTTTCCGAACTACCTCTAAATCAATCACCCATATCCAATCATGTTCATCAACTCCCTTCAGTCCGTACCCCAAACTACTTAAAAATTCCAATTTCCTTACAAAGTGACCTATGACGATCTTTCACATATCCATTAGTTCTTCCTTTGCCATAATCCTTCATAAGGCATTCCATACATATTAGGTTAACTTTTACACAAAACCTCCTATTCCATCGCATTTGTACGCCATCCTTCCAACTTCTCAACTATGTGACTTCACATTCCTCTTGAATTATGAGATGAATTAGTCAGTCTATCGACTATCACCCAACTCTCGTCGTACTTATTCCTCCACCCCATTATGTATCCCTTTCACCAACTTCGTCCTTACATCACTCTTTCTAAGTTACTCCTATCTACGTAGAAAGTATAGTCTACGTCCTTTTTCTCCATACGATTGTCCAAGCCACGCAACATAAATGTTGACACGTTCACTGCTTTAGACAACTCAACTCGTGAAACCTATATCATTTATCCAAACCACCCTAATACGTCATCCATATAGTTCAAGTTCGTCTCAGCTTCACTTCATTCTTCTTATTCTATGTCTCATCAACTATGCCTGCCTTTCCCAGATGGTACTTGGCCTTGCAATTTCCTTTCGTCACTTAACTCCACCCACCACCTTTGCCAAAATGTTCAATCAAGGTGATTGAATATGTGTTGGAGACGTTCATGATCCGTATAGATCACTCTCTACGTCTCGTACCCCAAATGCCTCTAGCATTCTAGGCAGATATACAATCCAGCTCCACTAACTATGTCCATCCAGTTCTTCCAAATCTTCAGTTCCTGCAACGTATAAGTGATCGCCTATCTTTGTTGTCCTCGTACGCGCCCAAATCCTTGCTCCACGTATCGTCATGCTTCGCGAATTCATCCAGTCCTTCCGATAATGCCAAGATCGGCTCATTATCCAATCCACCTCTTTAGCCTCTAAAATGCTTCCTCATCCTTCTCAGATTTGAGTAGATCAAGATGTCGTCGATGCTCCCGATGACAACTCGTTTATTCACGTTCATGCACACTTGGTTCATTGACACCATGAAAACCGCTAGTGCTTTGGCGAAGCCAAATGCATAACCGTAAACCCAAAGCGTTCATACAACATCCTTAGCAGTTTCAACTATGTCCTCCTTGCACCCTCTCTCAGCGGCAATACGAATAAATTCTTACCTCGTTCTACTTGCAAAATTCTACACGCATTTTAAAAGACCAATGCTTCCTCTCATCAGACCACTCAACCACTTTCCACATCCGTTCTACTACTAAGCAACTCAACTTTTACCTTACATCCGTTGCAATTTCTAACAGCTCTTGTTTTTAAATCACTCCATCAACGATTTGCCTTGGAAAGACACTAACTACAACTCCTCTCACTTCTCTTACTTGCTCTATTTATGGTTCTACCTCAAAAAAATAGGCAAACCTACTAAATTTCAGGAAGTTTTTAGAAAACATACATGCCTTACGAACAATATCCCCTTCCAACACTCTCTATGGCACGTTACTTGTGTTGGTATCCCACAAATCTCTAGTCATCTCCTTGGTACTCCTCAGAGACCTCATGACCACGTTAGTTCGTCTACGAACTTCTTTCCTCCCCACTAAGGGTATTTCGACCGTTCTCTCATGGTCACCTACTTAAGCGTGTAGGCGCGACCAAGTCTTTCATATGACTACCTCAACTCTCCTGAACAATACGAAACCAAAACTACCTCCTGAATCCATCAGATACGATCAACGAATCAAACCCACGGATAACTAACGACATTTCACGTGTACCAATTAAAACAAATCAAAAACCACGAGACTCAAAAGAAAACTCAAACCCAAAGCATGTATCAATTCAAAATGACCCATGGCAACGAAAAATAATCCAAGAAACACCCAATGGCAACCAAAACATATTATGCCCCGCGACATATTATTTAAACCGTGCAAAAGATCGACTTTTCCCAAGGATATATATATTTTTTTTACCTCCCCACATTTATGTGACTAAACAATCTACAAACAACCCTCTTGACAACTCAAAACTCGACTCAAAGACTAGGTATCCCGTGCATCCCAAATCATAAACTACTATTCAAAACTCAACCTTTAACCCGATGCTTGTACAATAATTCCGACCAATCCACTGACCTTCCATGACTATACTTTCTGAATATTTGAAAAGTACGTTCCGAGTACATAATTTTTGGCTTTTGAATCACTCAAAAAGTTCTAAAACGAACAAGTTATGACCAAAACAGTTTTATATTAATGAAAGATAAAATTGTATGCGAAATCTTCATAAACTCAATTTATCCTTGTATCAATAATTATAAATGACGTGAATCGGTTAAACCCAATTATATAAATTATCTAAGTAGAAAGAAATTTTACTTCGCTTTATTCTAAAGAAAGTCTTTTAGAATTTGAAATAAATAAGTGTTGATTAAAAAAGAGACTTATGTTACATCTTGTTTCAAACATGACTCCAACACCTTACCCCTATTTTACCGAATACAACCAACTATCTAACTCGATAGTAGATTTCCAAGTCCCCCTTTTTCCATATACCGACCAAAAGAAATGTAAGACTCAACGCAAAAGATTTCATTATCCCAAACGAAATCTCAATTTATTTCAACAGACTTAAAACCAAGAACACCATTTTAAAACGTACACGTGAAATACGAAACTCAAAGTATACGCTACAAGACACACTTCAAAAGATTCAAAACGTCGCTGAAACTCCATCAAACTCCAGCACCATAAAACACGAACAAACACAAGGTACGTTCAAGTTATAATAACTAGTGAACGACCATATACCATAACTTAACACATAGTAGTATATATACATCCGCATATATATACCTATTAAATCACCCAAAACATACTCGGTACCATACATGTCGGATCAACCAATCACGTCATACACTCGTTTTCCATACGAGTAATCACCATCTCACCGTGCCACAACAAGGCATAATGCCCACCTCCAAAACCAAACCATATCGTGTGACCCTAAAATCACACAACACAACTATAACCCAAAACATATAACACAAAAAGAACGATAACCATATCATAGGCAGCCATCACATAAACCCATATATTATACGTATACCCAAATTCTACATCTCATCATATACAAGCATGTACTAACCCTCTTTCATGCAATCATACTTGAGAACCCATCGAAGTTGTGGTACTTGTATAACTATGTTGGCCACCATACTTATACAATTACCCTTTCCCCAATGCACTCCCTCCTATGATGACACTTATAAGAATCAATACAACATATATCACATAAATCTATCTACTCACATAAGCTCATAACCACATAACCAATAAGGTCCAAAACTCCATCTATACAAATAACATGATAAAACTCTTGGAATACAGAAATCCATAGTCTAGCTAAAACAGGCTAGACTAAATCCAAAACGAAAACATAATCAGTTATAAGTCATGTCGCCCATAAGAGTGGAAATGGCTTAGAATCCTTCATATCCACCTACTCCTACTAACTCGAACCACCACATGATTCTTAGGGAACATGACTTAAACATCAAAAGACAAAAAACATACCTCAAGTACATAAAATAACCCAACAAAAGATAGAAACTACTATATACCAAATTATGTACTATAATGTACAATATAAGGAAAATACGACAATGACTAGCGTGGATGATTATGGTTCAACCCGCACTACTCACAACCCGAAAAGAAAATAACATGTGGCTAAGTATGAACTTACTATGGTTCAATTCATACTAGTCAAAACATCATAATAAATAACATCCAAACACATCAATTTATATAAAATGCACACATACTCCTATGACGCCTATATACAGGGACCCTTAAGCTATAGACTAGGCTACGCGACTAGGCAACCTAATTCTCTATAACCATTGTCTCTGATACCATTCTGTCACACCCCACCATGGCGGAATATGGGGTGCAACGTATGGATACCATCACAACAAACGGTGTCTCTATAGAGAAAACTAAAATGCAAATATAATGTCATAAATGGCGACACAAATGTCATGACAATATCTCAACAAATGCAGGAGTCTAGGTAAGTAGGTAACAGTCCTACCTCTTACCCAAGACAAATAAATAACACTAACAATCACATATATGTGCCAACAATATCACTATCGAAACAATCAGAAAGAAAATAAACTAAGAAGGAACGGGGATCTCCTTCTAAATACATTCCTATTCGACTCCAATCCTAGCCACATATGTTCTCACGCTTAACCACGTATCACCTGAAAGAGACACTAAAACACGTCAACATAAAGTTGGTGAGAGTCATAGGTTTAGACTCCAACGCTAAATCAGTTACAAGCTGTGAATAACAACCATCAACACAATAACATATGGACAATGTGTTACAAGTATGCATTAACAACTAGCATTCAAGATAAATCAATCATCACAATTCCAAGGCATCACGCCTTACCAACAACCACAATTTCCAAGGCATCACGCCTTACCAACAACCACAATTTCCAAGGCCCTCAGCCTTACCAAAAACCCATGGTACCATAGATGATCACACTATGTACCTATCCCAAGGCCGCTACCTTATCATTATCCATTGGTCCCATAGACGATCACGCTATGTACCTATCCCAATCCAAATCATACACAAACAAGAATCACATAGCAGTTAATCACATAATGTACACACAAGTCCATCTCAAACCTTAAAAACATCCACAACATCAATTTATAAATAACTCAACACAGTGTCTCTTCCATCCCATCTGGAAGTCAAAACCAATAGTAAACATGGGACTATGAAACTCACCTGATTGTTTCTTCACAAGTCCTCGCACTAGCAACAAGCTAAAAAACCAAAAACACGCAATCAATACATGAACCAATCACTAAGGTGGCTCATCAACCTATGATGGAAATCTAGCCTATTCCCATATAAATACCTCATTGATAAGCTCTAATCACCCCATTACCCTTCCTTAACAAGTCCTTAACTTGGTTAAGTTTAATAACTATCCCGTTCATATTTTACACAAAACAGTCCCAGTTTTTAGGTCTCAAAACTTTAAGTCAAACGCCCACTTAAACATACACATGGTTTCTGTAAAAGGAATATTCATACCCTTACATATGTTAGCTAACATCTCCCACTTGCCCTAACCTTAAAGCTACTGTTAAGGCCCCGATATATATATATATATATATATATATATATATATATATATATATATATATATATATATATATATATATATATATATATATATATATATATATATATATATATATATATATATATATATATATATATATATATATATATATATATATATATATATATATATATATATATATATATATATATATATATATATATATATATATATATATATATATATATATATATATATATATATATATATATATATATATATATATATATATATATATATATATACTTCTGTCATTCCAGATTTCCTGATTTTAAACATACTAAAAGTTTGTTACAATTAAGGGGTCTTACCCTAAACCACAACCTTATCCCAAGTGCAGATACTTAATACAATATATAAACCATCTTTCATGTTCGTTAGAAGATCCCAATGCAACCCTAAGTACCCCAAACAACCCAAAACTTAAAAAGAAAACAGGCTGAATTCAGAACTATTTTGACCTCCGACTGTTGTAACCTGTTTTTGACCCACTTCCCGACCTCCAATTTAGTTCTCATTTCTTGCATTGGAAATCCACTTCAATTACCTTTTCAGGGATACTTGGATCGTAAAATAAGAGTTTATAGAACTCCCGATATGATCAAAACAATTGACTCAAAATTCTGCCCAGTTTTTAAAAACGGGTTTAATCAAATTAAACTAATTAATTAACCCTAATTCCATTAATTACAAGCCCTAACTTATGTAATCATTATGAACTCATTATTATAACATTAATTTACTGTTTTTAAATTAAACCCTAACCTAGATCCATCATAAGATAATTATATAAACATAAAAACAGTTAAATTAAAAAGGGACTATGAAAGTTTACCTTTGATTTACGAAAACCCTAAAATTTTGATGAAGAACCCTAAAACCCCATGTTTACACGTCGACTTCTTTTTCCAGGAGAAAGATATTCTGATTTTTGTGTTGTGAATAAATAATATATAGGGTGTGATAACCCATTCCTAGCCCAACCCAACAACCCCTTTCCTTATTCTCTTTTTTCCTTTTTTTCTTTTCTTTAATCGGCCAAAACCGACCTAAACCACCCTTAAATTCGTTTTTTTTATTTTTATTATTTAATATTATGTTATTAATATTACCTTGATTTTCCTTAATTTATTTCAGCTCCTAAAGCCTCCAAAACCTCAAAACCGTAAAACTAGTCAAATTTACGCGTTTTACCGTAAAAGACGTAAAATATACACTTTTAAAAAGAATCTCAAATTTTGAAATAAACTTTATAACTAAGTCCTAAATGACTTAAAACCATCCCGAAAAATATCCATATGACTAATTACCTCTTCCGAGACCTCTAAATGCTAAACCGTAAATCGTAAAAATACGATTTTCTATAATACATATACGTATACGTAAAACCACTAAATAACACCATCTCACTTCATAGTCACTACCATGTGAACTCATGAACATGAAATCATCACACATCGTTTCACTCACAAGGTACCCCGTACCGGAAACGATATCCAAACCACAAACTATACACACAAATAAGCACATAAACACGTAAAGACACGTAACTAGCACAAAATAAAACTAAGTGACGAACCTCAAAACCAGGGTTGTCACACCTGGAGCTTCATCTGGACCACGTAAGAAGTTTACATCTGTCAATACTGTAAAATCAAAACGTGAGTCCAAGAAGAGGAGAGCCAACACAAAATCTTCATCAAAGGAGATTGTTGATGTATCCCAAGGCCATGCTTCTAAGAAAGGTACGTCCTCGGCCAAGGACACAAACCCAAGCTAGACGCCACCTTCAACACCTGGTGGGAGTGACATGCATATAGAGGCCCTGAAGGCAACCTCTATCCCAATTTCTTTATGGGATAAAGGTGAAGAAGGAGCGTACCCTCGGCTCAGTAGTGTGGAGTCATCATTGGTAAGAAATTTAAATTTAAATACATTTCCAAGTTCTTTTCCAGATTCTATCATTTGTCATTCTGAGTCAGCATCAGGTCATGAGGCGTCAACAAATACAACAGCTGATGCTGACTCTGGCCAATCTGTTCCTAATGATGTAGCACCCCAACAACAGGGTCCTACTAAAGGAACCAAAAACATAATCATTGATCTTAACTTATCAGGGACTTTTTCTCAAGATCCATCAGGTAAAACCAACCTTGGTGGTGAAGGAGTAGAAACTGATCCTCACACTAGAGGTAATGCTAAGAAGACAAAAAAGGAAGTGTCTCTCACCACTGGAGCCAAGGTGGGACACTTGCCTTCTTTCATGTTCAATATGTCTTTAGAGGACTTTGAAAAGGAGCTTGGGTTAGATGAAAGGGATCCAGTAAATCTTGATGAGAGTGAGCCAGAGGATGACATAGCTGAACAACATCCAAAGCCGCCATCCCCAGAGCTATCCAGGTAAAAGAACTGACCAATCAAATGTTGGTTCTTCAGTCACAGGTGAATAGGCTCAAGGAAGAAAAAGTCATTGTTGATGCTGAAATTGCCACATTAAAAGCAATACCAACTCCTCCCACTGCTGAACAAATCAAAGATGTTATTCTTGATGCCTTAAAGCCTATGGTGAAAGATGTGGTAACCACCACCTCTCTGAATCGAGAGATGCCCTTACTAACGAACTCCATCAATGGTGCTTCCATGGAGTTTCTACCAGAGTTCACACCAGTACCTGGCCAGATTAATGATTTATGTGACTTTATATCAAAGATCAAGGATAGGGTGGCATTGCTGGAGAAACAAGAGTTGACCTTATCTGAAGAGGTTCAACAAAAACTTGGTGTACTTGAACATGTTCCAACAATACTAGCTAAGGTATCCTCCACTTTGGACTCTCTTGTTGCCTTCCTCCCTCATGGTGGTTCATCAGAAGTTGCTGGGAAATCTTCTGCTCTGGGGGAGAAAAACACCATTCAACAGTTATTTCAAAAACATGTACAGAAGAAGGCTAAAAAACAACTAGTTGTCTATAAGTCACCATTTACTGAGAAGAGTCCAGCTAAGACTAAGGGGGAGTCTTCAGCTAAGGATAGTCATATTGATGGTCTTACCACCAGTGATGACACAACTGGTGATGGTACATCTCTTATCCAACCAAAGAACAAAGGTGACTTTACCCTGAATGATAGGCTGATCAAAGATGAGGTGGTCACACAAGAAGAAATTGACAATTTATACAGGCTTAATGAAAAAGAAAATCTAAGAAATCTGAAGCTAAGCTTGTATGAAGAAATTGGGAAATCAGAAGTTGAAAATCTCTACAAAAGGAAAATGTTGTATGAGAAATTTTGCATAACAAGGCTGAACAGAAGAAATCCTTTAGAAATGGCAAACATTGATATGCTTACCACCAGAGGTGATATTCATCTAAAGTTCTACAGGGGTGATGGGACTGATGAGATTCTGGAGGACTTCCAAGCAAAGGAAATCTCTTATACTAAATGGTTAGAAATGAAGAAAAAGATTGAGAAGAGGAAGTCCAAAAGGTGGGATCAAGTTCACATCAGAATTGATCACTCAAAGAGAAACCATGAAAGAATGGGTGAGATCCTCAACATTAATGCTGATGTTCCACTGGAGGATCAAGATCCTATATTGGAGCTGAACAAAAGATCCAATCTGATCAAACCTGGTGTGGGTGACATCTTTGTTACCACAAAGAAATACAAAGGCTTTGTTCAATTTCAGAATCATCTCCCAGGGCATGTACTTGACGAACCAGAGTTGGGAATGATTATGTTCAATCATCGTGAACGTCAAGACTTTGTTGCTATTAGTGATCTTAATGATATGAACAATGAACTACTTGAAAATTTTCAGAAGATCTTCTACTCTCACCACAAAGGTCCAGGACTAACTGAAGCTGCAAGAACCTTCAGCATGTGCTTACTAGAAATACTAGACAACAGAAACTCAGATCCATCAGTTCAGACTCCTATCATAGAAGAACTTAGGCATAAGAAGGATTGAATAATCATTTGTAATTTTCAGTTGTAATTTGTAATGTTTTTAATGAATGATTATCTGATGTTTATAAGTACTTTATTGTTCAGTGAAAGTAAGAAGAAGTTGTTATGCTCACTTACTACTGACCTTAGACTTAGGCTATTTGTATATCCAAATAGGAAGAGATTGTTGGGTCAGTATTTTCTGACCCTGAAGCAACTCTAGGATTTGAATATAAAATCCCCCTAAGTGTTTCATGTTCAGCAGAAAGGTGACTCTGTTGATGCATGACCATAGGAACAAAGATTCCTACTAAAGAATGTTTTGCTAAAGGATGTTCAGCTTTCCTCTTCCAGTAACTTAGAAGACAAAAGGAGTCTTTGCTTCAAATACTAGGCGGTCTAGTTGCTGAAGAACAAGTCCTGAAGAAGAGCTTTCAGTTTAGTTTGGCTTGACAATACCAAACTGAATGATATCGATCTCCTCTAGAATACTGAAGACACTTCAGTATTCTGAAGGTTTACATTAGGCGGGAAAAGATTTACGTTAAGTCAAAGTAGAAAAGAGGTTGTTTGTATTGTTAGCTATAAGTACAACCTTTATCTTTTCAAAATTAGTTTATTATGTACTATGTACTGTTTATCCAACATGGGCATTAACCACCCACTGTATAAACCCTTGCATGAGTACATGTGAATGTAAACCCTAGTTATTGCACTGCCTATATAAGGAGTGCATTTGGGAGAAAATCGGTTAGCCTTTACAAGAGAAAGAATCTCTTATTAACCTTCTCTTCCAATACCAACTAAACCATATAGCCAAAGTTCATATGAACGTTTAGGTTGGAACTTAAACTATTAACTTTGGTTAAAAATTTAAGTAGAGGAGATCACCCCACATTGTCATTCAACCACTTTGTTATTCCACAAACAAAGTGGGTTATAGATTCTTTATTAAATTTTAATAAAAGTCTATACGTTAAAAAGTTAAATTGGTTTGTTGTTTTATTTGTTCTTAGTTCTTATTAATTGATAAAATAACACACTTGAGTCTTAATAGCTAGTTACTACTTAAGGTTGATAAGTAGTAATGAGTTAAAAGAGACCAACATATACAAACATAACGTTCTCAAATGACATACACATTCTTCAAATATACTCATAAATTCATGAACAAAAAAAGGACACTTACCCGAAGATTGTTCCATTTCATGATGAACAATCTAAGCGATATAACCACATACGTTGGGGGGCAAAACTTGAGCAATGCCTTCCGCATCACCACATATCTATACTATTATATAAAAGGTGTATATCTTTTTTCCTAACTCCGATCTTAAAACTAAACCTAATCTATACTCTCCTTCTTAACTCCAAACCTACTTCTAAACCAAAAGTTAAGATAAACATATAAAATTTGAGCCATTAGATAACTCTATCAAATTGATCTCATCCATTCATTTCTCTTTCTAACAATTTACTAATAAAACATTTTTATCTTAAAATTGATATATCTTTATATCCATTTAGTTTTTCGTTATCTAATTTCACTAGATTTCTAAAAAAATTTATTCTCTTTATTTAACATCTATTTTTATATATTTTTTTAATCAAATTTTAGTTTTTTTTATTTTGTATACACGTAGTTACCGTTATTTGTGGTCGCATTGAGCGGGTACCATGCTAGTGTATATATAAGCTCCATCCGAAATTGCTTTCCAGATATCTGAAAGCTGTAAACGCCATACCGTCATGTCCGGATCAAGAAGGCGCGGACGCAAATCCTATGGAATACCGTGCTCTCGTATTGTAAGCTTCGTGTCGGTAAGAATAGAATACTGGATGTGCATGTCGTATTTCGGATCACAAACTTTAGAAGAACCTTCTCCTACCTCTCCAAGTTCATCCCCCGTCATCTAAAAGACCAGACCAAGGACGAAGACATGAACAAATTCTGAAAATAAGATAAGAAGAGCACCTAAAGAAAGTTGAAGATGTGATGAAACGGTTAACAATGGGAGAAAGTATGATGAGAAAAAAATGGCAAGATCAGTATTTATAAGGGTAGGAGGAAATCTAAACGACGCGTCTGACAGGAATGATTAACGAAGCATGATTTGGACCGTAGGAATGAAAAGTCATGACACGTGTCACGATCCAATGAGGTTGTAAACAACACACATCAACAAACACGTACTCATGGGCTATGTTTCGGCCAATATCGCTTCTAATTGTTGGGCCAAAGTTAAAGTTAACCCAATAGGGCGTTTCTCAATAACTACAACATGAATTAAGTATTGTGTCATCATGATCATGATAACGCAATATTGGGGGGACATGTTCGTGTATGGTTTCGGCAATTGGCCGGTGTCATGCCACGCAAGAGAGAGAAAAGCGAAAGTATCCCATGTATCCAAGGAGAGGGTGTTTTATCCAAGGTTCTAAGCATTATCCAAAGGTCCGACCTAATGACCGCCACCACTTTAACACTGTCCCAAGTTTTGTGGTCGTGTGTACAACGCCTAGTCTAGTGATATGACTAGATACACATGTTTGCTTTGCTTAAGGGTATAAATACATCATTACATTTATTGCATAAAACAACACAATACACTTGCATTGAATACTCACATTAAACACTATCTTCACTCCGACATTCCAAATTGGATCACCACTCGAGTATTACATACTTACTCTCACACCGGAGCTTGATCTTAAGATCAAATTTGAGACGAAGTTAACGTGTGTTGTTCATTCAGTTCAGGGTTCATACAAGTATACAAGCATCACCTTCACATAACCAAAACACATTCTTTCTGTGGAATTTTGCTTTAACAATTAAAAAGTATAAAAAATACTATGTTAATTGAGGTAATTTATTTCATTAAAACAAAAAGAAGCTTGATTTATTTAAAGATTATTTATGAGTGTAATTCTCTCTTATCATCCGTGAAAGATAGTAACTGGGTCAAATGATATGAATAAGTCCAAAAGACGGGGGGCACGCAAATAGAAGACACCAGGACAAGAAAACAATAATATTTGCAACGTTACAGTATCTTTCTTAACCACGTTGGACCCACACTTTACTTACTTCACTCTCTCTCACTCCATCATCTTCCAACAACAATAAAAACACTTGACTTCAGATCCGACCACAACCCAAAACCCAAACCAAACATTGTACAACAACAACCAACTGTAAGCTCAACTCTTTTTCACTAATGTACTTGTTTCCCTATGTTTTTATGTACTTGCTTTTCTCAACTAGATCTTGTCTTTCACACTTAATTTTATTTTGATTATTATTATATGATTGTTTTTTATTTAGCTTTTAGATCTTGACTAGTGCTACTTAAGTAGTTACTGTTTTTTTTTTAAATTCTAGGAATGCTGGTTAAACTGTAGATTATACTTTTCTAGTAGATCTTATATGTACCCTAGTTTGTAGTTAATTGTGTTTGTTCTCCCTCCTCGTTTTAGGATTTTATATTAGTTTGGCTGTGTTTGAGACGACGCTTTTTGGGGCTTATTATGCCGGCTTACAGCTAGTCAGGTTACCTAAATATCCTTAGAAAATATAATGGGTTATCGCGAAAAAGCTGAAGTAATATATGAATTTAATTTAATTTGTTACATTAGTAAGCTTCGGCTCAACTAATTCGCCAGCTTTCGGCTTATAATATAAGCGCTCCTGCCCACTTATCGGTTCATATTTGTTATCTTTTGATCGATATATATTGAAACTTTTCTTTATGCAGGTAAGGCTATTGTGGTGATACAAAATGGCAGGGGAGGATGAACAAAATCAGCTTATGGTAGAGACAACTTGCGGATCTTTACTGACTCAGTTGCAAGTAAATTACTGTCTTTAACACTATTTTGCTGCAGTTTTTCTTATCCAAATAGTCGAAATTGCTTATCTGCTACTTTAATAATAAGAAGATAGCACTTAAATAAGCAATCCGAAACAATAGTAGGGTTATGTTTTTGGTGGGTTCCAAACTTGTAATTAAGTGAACTTGTATGTATTGTTGCAGAAAATTTGGGACGAGGTAGGTGAAAGTGAGGAGGCAAGAGATAAGATGCTTATTCAGATTGATCAAGAATGTTTAGACGTGTACAAGAGGAAAGTTGACCAGGCTACAAAGTCAAGAGCACACCTTCTTCAGGCACTTGCTGATGCTAAACTTGAACTCGCCACTCTTCTGGCATCCCTTGGGGAGAAATCTTTTGATGGCATTGTGAGTTACATGCAACTTTTTAAGAATGTATATCAGTAGATAGAATTTATATACACTTATTTTGCTCTTATGGTTTGGTATGCAGCCTGAGAAGACTTCAGGAACCATCAAAGATCAACTTGCAGCTATTGCACCTGCTCTAGAACAATTGTGGAAGCAGAAGGATGAAAGGGTTAAGGAGTTCTCGGATGTTCAGACACAAATCCTCAAAATATGTGGAGAAATTGCAGGGAACGGTGACCGTGCAGGAACCCAAGTTGTTGTTGACGTGTCTGATCTATCCTTGAAGAAGCTGGATGAATTTCATGAGCAGCTGCAAGAGCTTCAAAAAGAAAAGGTAAAGCTATATCGCATACTTCAAACTATGTGATGGTTGATTTTTTGACTTTTGTTTGATTTTACAGAGTGATAGACTGCACAAAGTCCTTGAGTTAGTTAGCACGGTACACGATCTTTGTGCTGTACTTGGGATTGATTTCTATACGACAGTAACAGAGGTTCATCCGAGCTTGAATGATGCAACTGGTGTGGAATCCAAAAGCATAAGCAATGACACGCTAGCTACGCTGGCAAAGACTGTTGTAGCATTGAAAGAAGACAAGAAGCAAAGGTTGCAGAAGGTATACTCTCTATACTTTTATACTCCTACGTAATACTGTATTAGTTTTGGAAGCTTCAGCATGTTCTCTTTTTACATATATAATATTGTTAAGGAAACAAAAGTACCCTCTTCAAGGGTTGGCGATCGCAAAGAACTATGAACCTATTTATATATTATAGGGTTGTGCAGTTTCTGTGAGATTGATCGTTATTCTTAACACTGTAATTAGTAAAGTATTTCTAGTATATGAAGGAATACATTAGCCTCCTGCTTTGTTTAGTGAGAATCATTGTCATTGAGAATCTCTCCAATCTCAATTTCAAACACCCGCATATGTCTGACCTTTTTTTTTTCACTTCTACAGCTTCAAGACTTAGCAACACAGCTAACTGATCTCTGGAATTTGATGGATACGCCTGAAGAAGAACAAAGCTTGTTTGATCATGTTACTTGTAACATATCGGCTTCAGTGGATGAAGTGAATGTCCCAGGGGCACTTGCTCTGGATTTGATTGAACAGGTACATGAACTTTGATTAAATTTTAAAGAGTCAAATTAATGCAGTATATCTTGATATTGTATTTGTTTCCTGTCAAGGCTGAGACGGAAGTAGAGAGGTTAGATCAGCTTAAATCTAGCAAAATGAAAGAAATTGCTTTTAAAAGGCAAGGTGAGCTTGAAGAGATATTTGCTCGTGCACACGTTGAGATTGACACACAGGCTGCTAGGGAGAGAATCTTGGCTTTGATTGATTCTGGAAACGTGGAGCCTACTGAGTTACTAGCTGACATGGATAATCAGATTGTAAAAGCCAAAGAAGAGGCTCTTGGTAGAAAAGATATTTTGGACAAGGTTGAGAAATGGATGTCGGCTTGTGAAGAAGAGAGTTGGCTTGAGGATTACAATAGGGTATGTATATTTTAGTTAAGTCGAATATATTCAAGTACAGGTTGCTGGTGGGCTAGCAACTACCATCAGTACATCTATTCTTTAAAGAGTAAACATAAATGGTGTATTGAGCTGATTTATTTTGCTGAACAAAGGATCACAGTAGTTTTTTTTTTTTTTTTTTTTTTTTTTTTGTATTACTAGTTACATTTTTATGGTTTTATCTTTTTTGTAACAGGACGACAACAGGTACAATGCAAGCAGAGGCGCACACTTGAATCTTAAGAGAGCTGAAAAGGCCAGAATTTTGGTGAACAAAATCCCAGGTATCTAGAAAAATATTAGTCTTTTTTATATTGACATGCTCTGAACTAGTTTGATCTTCATCCTTAAGTCATAAGCTTTTTGTGGATTAGTGGAAGTCTCACTTTGTAGTGACTTGTATCATTTAAAACATGCCCACTATGATATAGTTTGGCTAAATTATATCATTTACACAACTACACTACACATCCCTATACGATTGTGCAGTTTTAATAAATGACTATGAAAAGATGATTGGGACACCATTTTTTAATTTCACTTTCTCAGTTCCTTGTATTACTATTGTAGAAGATGAATATGAAAGTTAATGAACACTCAATATTTTATTTGGCTTCCTTATTTTACAAATCATAACCCTAGAAGATGAATTCAAATGAACCTTAGTGTCAAATTAACACTCAAATGAACCCTAATGTCAAATCAACAATAAAGGGAATAATAGATGATGATACGATATTAAAGATTCGTAGGGACCTTTATTAAAAATAACTTATAAGGGCCGGGCTAAAAACATGCATTTGGAAAGGTAAAATGGTCCTTCACATATATATTTAGCAACCCTTGTGTAACGGCATTTAGCTAAGGGACCACGGGTGCAAACCAAATGGATAACAGACACTTTTGTAACTATCCGGAACATTAATTAATGCATTATATGAATAGTTAATAAAGAATTTTGAAGTAAATAAAAATATAAATTTCCTATTGCCACCATAGTTTATTTTTTACTATAAACTAAAACCTATACTAGAGTAAACGTCGTGAAGTCTTATTTAGTCTGAGCTTAATAAAACAGTCGCAAGTATTTAACTGTCTTTGTATAACGGTGTTTGACGGAAGGACCACATAACTTTTATTGCATTGCTGAGATTGTTCATAAAATAGTGTATCTGATATTGTTTGATGGCTGAGCATTTGAACTGCTTATACTACAACCACATAACTTTTACATAAAAACTTTCACATAATGATGTGGCATGTGACTTGGACCAATTGTTACCTTCTTTTCCACTGACTCTTTATTTCAGGACAAATCATTTAGTTACACATCATTGTGTGAATGTTTTTATGTAAAAATTATGTGATTGTAGCATTCCTCGATGTTCATTACAAATACAGACGATCTGACAGTTGTTTGTATGTGCATGATGCAGCTCTTGTTGACACCTTGGTTGGCAAGACTCGCACATGGGAAGAAGACCATGGAATGGCTTTCATGTATGACGGTGTTCCATTACTTGCCATGTTAGATGAATATGCAATGCTCAGGCATGAAAGGGAAGAAGAAAAGCGAAGGCTAAAGGTTGGTCGCAAAATCACAAATGTTACTACTATTCAGTAATTACTTTTGTCAACTAGATATCCAAACACGCTGTTATTTTGGAATTTTGACAGGATCAGAAGAAAGTCCAAGAACAGCCAGTACCGGATCTAGAAACTGCATTTGGTTCAAGAGCAAGCCCCGCTCGACCTGTCAGTGGCACAAAGAAGGTGGTGGGCCCACGTGCAAATGGAACTCCAAACAGACGGCTATCTCTGAATCAAAATGGAAGCAGGTCTGGGAAACGGGACAGCATGAAGCCTGTTTCTCCTATGAACCATGCAAAAGAGGATGCTGCCTCTCGCGTGTCTGGTACCGAGCCTGCTCCGACTACACCTTAGGCTCTAGAGAAACTTAATAAAAGTGAAATATTGTAGGGTCTTCTGTTATATTATAACGAGCTTTAGAGAGATGTGTTCTTTGAACAATGGGTGGACATGGATTGACTTATTACTTGTATTAGTATCTCTATTAGTTACTTTATCTAACCACTTTTTTGCTATTCAATTTTCCTAACACTTAAGTGCCCATCTATTGGCCACTAAACATTGGTAAGGCTATATTCTACACAATTAGTGTAATCATTAAAAGACATAAGATTCTAGTTTACATAAGTTTATTATATTTTATCTTTGTTGATGGGCATTCAGGTATCTGATTAATGGTTACATGTAATTATTTATTGCATTTCATATTCTAAACAAAATAATATTTTAATTTCGTTGTAATAATCATTTTGATTCCTACGTACCAAACATTATGTTATATCTAAGCCCGTATCCCAAACCAACTATAGCAGTAGCCCAGCTTGAGTATATAAACATTTGGTTATTAATGAATCATGTTTGACGTGATTAGAGCATCCACTATGATAAACTTTTCTATAGGTTTATAAGTGTGTTATAACATTAATTTATAAACTTTTTTATTTTATAAACCTATTTCTACTATGGATAAACCTCATCAAAATTTATAAACCTTTAACATAATCAAATGCATTAAATTATGAAGAGGTTCAACATTTTAGACCTCTTCATGCCACATCATTTTAAAATAAATGTTCACTATGGTTTAAAACATTTTAGACCTCTTCAAAACTTTATAAACCTATGTATGAACCACCATAGTGGATGCCCTTAGTATCACAGCTTTAGAAATCCTTTTCTAAAATATAGTTCTTATCGATCCATCTTCTTCAAAAGAAAACCAAAAGGACTTTCGGCTTCCAGTTTGTTTTTATGCAGTTATGCTTGTCTGCTTCTTGCTTGCATAATCTCGCATTACATTTGTTATAGTATCATGACTTGTAACCAAACCCATCAAAGCAATCAATAAATTAAGCTTATTCAGTTGCTATTAAACTCCAATTTATGAAGTTCAATATTTAAAAAGTTTTGTTAAGGCGAAAATTCTTGAAATAGCCTATTGCCTCAAAGTCAATTTCGTCCGGTAGCTAAAAAAGTTGTTGTAGGTTTAATCCCCAATGTTTTAAAACCCGGGTCTTAGATCGACCCGGTCGAGTCGCCGGGTCCGGGTCAACCCGGGTCGATCCGGGTCAACCCGGGTTAACCCGGTTTTCTAAAAAAAATATTTTTTTTATAGTTTTTATAATTAACAAAATTATACTTATAAAAACTTACGTATATTGAAAATATAAATTGTTTACCAACCAATATAATATGTAAAAATAAAATTTCGGCGCAAATACGTAAAATTAAATTTTTTTTTTCAAAAAAATCCCGAAAAATTTGAAACCCGGTCGGGTCTTGAGAACCGGGTTGACCCGGGTCACCCCAAACCCGCCGGGTCAAGCCGGGTTTCGAAAATATGAAACCCGGGTCAATATGACCCGTTTTTTTTGCCGGAACCGGTTCAACCGGTTGACCCGGCCGGGTCGACCCGGGTCTAAAAACATTGTTAATCCCTACAACCCTAATTACTAGATGCGGAATACCGATCACTAATGAAGAACACACACAACAATGAATCGACAAAAAAGAAAAAACCCACAAGATATGATCCCTAATTGTTTCCCGATTAGTTTATTGATGAAAGAATGACGTGAATTGGTTTGTTCCTCCTCACCTCCTTTTATAGTGGTGAGGGGGAACCGACTATTACATCAACCTATGGGTCGGGTTGGGCTAGACACAACCAACCGACCTTTATTCTTGCTAGCTATAGGAAAGTAGACTCTTAAGGTCCTAGACATAGAATTAGGCTAATAAAAGACTAGAAACATAACAATTTCCATCTTAGGCTTATATTAGCCTATCCCAACACTCATCAAATACAAACAGTGTTGTAACTTGCGTCCAGGTACCACCTTCGTCAAGGCATCCGCAACATTGTGATCAGTACCCACCTTCAGAACTGTAACCGTCTTTGCTTCCAAGACTTCTATGATAAAGTGATAATGCACATTGATGTGCTTAGTCCTTTCATGAAAAACATGATTCCGCGATAAGTGAATCACATCCTGATTATCACAATTAACTGCAACAGTGTTGAGCTTCACGCCCAACTCTTCCAAGAGTCCCCTTAGATAAATAGCTTCCTTCATAGCCTCCGTAAGGGCCATATACTCTTCCTCTGTAGTTGAAAGAGCCACCACGTGTTGTAGCGTTGCTTTCCAGCTTACAACACATACCTGTACTAAAAATGCGTAACCAGTGAGAGACCTACCTTTATCCGGATCCTTAGCGTAGTCTGAATCAACAAAACCTGTTACGTCCACATAGTTGCCATGATTTATCCAATACACCAAACCCACGTTTACAGTGCCCTGCAAATACTTCATAATCCACTTCACTACTTCCCAATGGAGTTTACCCGGATTCACCAAATATCTGCTAAGTACACTGACTACATACGCTATGTCTAGCCTCGTGCACACCATCACGTACATCAAGCTCCCAACCGCATTTGAATATGGCACCCTACTCATTCTTTCAACATCACAATCCCTAACCGGGCAATCTTTCAACGATAATTTGAATTGCCCATCCAATGGTGTCTGAACCGACTTCCCATTGTCCATTCTAAACCTGTTTAAAACTTTATAAACGTACCCGGATTGTGACACCCTCAGAATCTTGCGACTCCGATCCCTGAAGATTTCCATACCAAGAATCTTCTTTGCTTCCCCGAGCTCTTTCATGTCGAACTCCCTTTTAAGCAAAGACTTGGTGGACCTAATCTCAGCCTTGCTCTTATAAGCAATCAACATATCGTCTACATATAACAATAGATAGATATACTCCCCTGGTGCATAACTCCTGTAATATACGCAGCTGTCGTAACTGCTACGCTTAAACCCGTTGCTCAGCATATACTCATCGAACCTTTTGTACCATTGCCTAGGCGATTGCTTCAAACCATAAAGAGATTTCTTTAACAAACATACCTTGTTGCCTTGTTCAAATCCCGGTAGCTGCCTCATGTAGATCACTTCTTCAAGATTTCCATGTAAAAATGCCGTCTTTACATCAAGCTGCTCCAACTCATAATCTTTACACGCAGTCAATGCAAGTATAACCCGAATAGATGTTTGTCGAACTACCAGTGAAAATACTTCATTGTAATCAATACCTTTCCTTTGTGTGAATCTACGAGCCACCAACCTTGCCTTCTACCTAGGCTTTTGAACACCTTCAATCCCTTTCTTTATTTTTAACATCCATTTTCAACTCACCAGCTTTTACCCAGCTGGATGATCTACTAACACCCATGTATTATTCTTCTTCAGAGAATCCATCTCTTCCTCCATAGCAGCTTTCCGCTTAGAACTGTCTTTAGAAGCAACTGCTTCCTGGTATGTCAATGGTTCATGAGTATCTTCTTCTTCTACTGCATCAAACGCGTAAGAAACCATATTACTCTCATCCCGAAACCTTTCCGGTTTCGTTCTTGTCCTTGGTTCTTTAACCCTAAATAATTGATAATCTGTGAGATCCGGTGGATGATCAATTTCTTGATCTCCTGCATCTTCATCATAGACATCTTCCTGATCTGTCTGGTCTTCCTGATCTGTCTGATCTTCCTGACCTATATGATCTTCCCGACCTGTCTGGTCTTCCTCAAGCGTATGATTATTTAACCTCTGCAATTCCACTTCAACCTGTAATTCCTCGACAGACTTATCATTACATGCACCAGAATCCTTCAACGTGTCTTTGTACATGACACTTTAATTGAAGACCACGTTCCTGTTTGTGACTATTTTAGGTGATTCATTATCAAGCTTATATAGTATGTACCCCTTCACACCTTTAGGATGCCCCAAAAGAACGCATTTTATCGCTCTCGGCTCGAGCTTACCTTGTTTAATGTGTGAATACGCGACACGGCCGAAAACCCGCAACATCCCATAGTCACTAGGATGTCCCGACCACATCTCCATAGGTGTCTTCTTCTCAAAGCGCTGTCGATGGTGACCTATTTATAAGATATGCGACCATACATGTCGCTTCCGCCCAGAAGGTCTTGGGCAATCCAGACTGTATTAATAAACAACGTACCTTGTCCATGAGAGTTCTGTTCATCCATTCTGCTAACCCCTTCTGTTCCGGTGTCCCGACAACTGTCAAATGTCTAGCAATCCCACTCTCAGTGCATAGCTGATTAAACTCCCGATTACAGAACTCAAGACCATTATCCGTCCTAAGCTTCTTAACCGTCATCCCAGTCTGATTCTCTACTAACTGCTTCCACTCTTTGAACTTCCCAAATGCTTCGTGTTTCAACCTGAGAACATAAACCCATACCCTCCTGGAAAAATCATCAACTATAGATAAGAAATACCTCTTACCTCCTGATGATTCCACCTGAGACGGACCGCATAAGTCTGAATGAACATAGTCTATCAATCCCTGAGTAATGTGCCTTCCTACACCGAAACTGACTCGATGTGACATTCCCAGAACATAATTCTCACAAAAATCAAGCTTTAGACTCTTCTTTCCAAACAAACCCTGCTTTTCTAGCACGTGTAGACCCGCCTCACTGATATGTCCCAGTCTTTTATGCCAAACCTGCACAAGACTGTCTTTTTCTTCAACATTAGCATTAAGCTCACCAGCCACTGCATGGCCATCCAAAGAGTACACACAGTTCTCCATCCGGGTTCCAAACATAATAACCCTTGAACCATTAATCACATTAACTTTGCCCGACTGCAATTTTATGGTATATCCCTCTTTTTTAAGAGTTCCCAGCGATATCAAGTTTCTTTTCAATTCAGGAATATACCTGACATTGTGTAACACAAAACTTGACCCATCTTTCAGTTGTACCTTTACCTTGCCAATACCCCTGATCTTGCACTCCATGTTGTCTCCTAACAGTACCCTGCCCCCATCGCATTCCAGAAAATTAAATAATACATCTACCCAGGGTGACATGTGATATGAACCTCCTGAATCCATGATCCAATCTAGCAGTCTCTCTGCACTCATCACCATCATCACCTCAGAACCGTCATAAATCGAACCACTGGATCCTGGTTGATCATCTTTCTTGACGTAACCTTTTGATTTCTTGCAATTATTCTTCGGACAGTCTCTCTTCAAGTGCTCGTCAGAATGGTAAATAAAGCATTGAAGTCTTCCTCCTCGAGACTTTGATCTTGACTTTCCCCTTGAATGATGCGAATTCATGCGATCGGTTCTTCCCCTCACATATAACCCTTCACCATCATCCCCCTTCGCCTTGGACCTTTCTTTGATTTCCTTTGGATTTAGTGTGACCATCACGTCCTCCAATGTCAAAGCTTCTCGTCCATAGAGCAAGGTATCCACAAAGTGTTCGTATGATGGTGGTAAAGAAGTGAGTAACAGTAAAGCAAGATATTCATCTTCAAATTTTACCTCAATATTTTCTAAATCAAGAACGATTTTGTTGAACTCATCTATATGCTCCGGAATCTTTTGTCTAGTTGGCATGTAGAATGTATACAACTTCTTCTTCAGGTACAACTTATTGGCCAATGACTTTGTCATATACAAAGACTCGAGCTGTGACCAAACCCCGTTGTAGTCGTCTCTCCGGTAACCTCTCTCAGAACCTTGTTACCTAAACACAAAATCATGGCACTATGAGCTTTCTTGTCAAGCTTAGATTTATCTTCAGCTTCCATAGTCGCGGGTAAAACCTCCTGAGCTGGTTCACATCCGTTCTAGATTAATAAAGCACGCATCTTGATTCTCCATAACCTGAAATCACCAGTTCCATAGAATTTTTCGATGTCAAACTTGGCTCCTGTCATTCTTTATTTTCTTTATTGATTTGTTAAACCTTCTAATAAACTTCACAATCACAAACCGAAAAAGCCCCTCCGATAATTCGCTAAACCTTGTGAAAACCTCACAATCACGAATTATGAAGTCCCCTTGTGTAATACCCTCCAAATTATATAACACCTTTTGTTAAAAAAAACAAAGAGTAAGAATTAAAATTTGAAGTCTATGACCCAATATGTGTAAGATAAAAGACTTTTTAGAAAAGCCCAATATATATAAAAAAACACAACCTTTGGCCCTTGTAAACCTACGGTATGATGGTTTGACTTTTAATAAACAAAAGTCACCACTACTTCTTCCTTCCTGCAATAGAAATAAGAACATGAAAAACAACCACCACAAAAAACTCTCTTCGATCTTTGTTGTTGCTCCTTCAATGATGTTCAAGAAACCCAAACACCAATTTCAATCGAAACCCTGCTAACCTTGTTGATCTACACCGATCAACAAGAACCTCCTTTGATCGATCCTAGATAACCAGTGAACCCTGCGAATCTGTCTCTGATACCACTTGTAGGGTTTAATCCCTACAACCTTGATTACTAGATGCGAAATACCGATCGCTAATGAAGAACACACACACACACAGCAATGAATCGACAGAAAAGAAAAAACCCACAAGGTATGGTCCCTAATCGTTTCACAATTAGTTTATTGATGAAAGAATGGCGTGAATTGGTTTGTTCCCCCTCACCTCCTTTTATAGTGGTGAGGGGGAACCGACTATTACATCAACCTACGGGTCGGGTTGGGCTAGACACAACCAACCGACCTTTATTCTTGCTAGCTATAGGAAAGTAGACTCTTAAGGTCCTCGACATAGAATTATGCTAATAAAAGACTAGAAACATAACAGTTGTCTTGTTTATTTTAGTCCAGAGCAACATAAAGATTAAGAGCAATCAAGTACGGAGTGCAACATTTGGCGTGTTCTGTCCCTGTTGCCTTATTTTTTTAGGACAATCAGTGAGTTGTTGGCTATTTTTTCGTACTTTTTTTATACTTGTTGAAATCTTAGCCTTATTTTTTATTGCCCTAAACTAAAATGGGCAAAACACTTTTTTGTACTATAGGGCAAAAACTTTTTTGGTTTTGGTCTTTTTGGAGAATTTTCTCTTTGTTAAGCCTATGATATGCATCATCATCTAGAAGCCACACTAACTTTCACAAACACTGATCCCGTTGATCCTCTTCATGGATCCAATGACTCTTGTGGTCATGTGGTTGTATTCTCACAACATCTCCCAAACTCGTTGATATGGTGATTGATGATATTGCGACTACTAATGGGGCTTGAAAACGTCTTAGCGATATTTCATGATGATAAAAATATCCTTGTTATTCAAGCTGATAATAGGATATACAACATGACTATCGGTAACCTCTCTATTAATGGTTACTTTCAAGAAATCAAGTACTATTTTTACAGTTTTTATCCTTGTTGTATCTTAGATCTGGAGAGTTCATCAGCTTGATGCAAAGAATGTTTTCTTTATGTTCACTTATATGAAACTTTATAATGCATGAACGTATGGGTTTATTTAATCCGCTTACCTTGATTATTGATTATATTTTTCATTTGCACCATTCATTAAACGGTCTTCAAAGTTCCGGGTTTTAGTGTTTTGCAAGCTTTGCTACATGGATCGGTATTTAATACAACAAAATTAACGAGTCACTATATGTCTTTATATCTTATGTGGATGATATCATTCTCAAATCTTGCTTCTCTTATGGAGCTGTTTACAACTAATTATCACCGTACATGACATGGAATTAGCTATGGCAGATCTATGTCAACTATTTTCTTGGTATTTTAGCTCAACGGTAAACTTCTTTGGCATGTTCTTGTCGCAATCCAAATTTGTTGATCAAGTTTTTGTACGAGCAGTAACCTTCAAGCTTGATCATGACGATGATCATGTTAGTGATCCTACTTTATATCGCAGTTTCACTGATGCTCCTCAGTTACTTACTTTTACACGACCAAATTTAGATATGTCGTTTAGCATATCGGTCTTTACTTGCATGACCCTCGTAGCCAACATTTTTACTACTTTGAAACATATTATGCTCTATGTTTGTAGCTTGATCATGATTTTTAGCTTTATGTATCTTCTATTGCACATTTTACTGTGTAGAAACTAGAAGGGGGGGGGGGGGGGTTGAATAGTTTCTCATCGGTTTATCTCCTAATTAGAATTCCTTTCAATTCGGCGAGTGCAAAAACTATCTTTTACTTGAAAGCTAGTTGCATAATGATTAGGTTCAATTCTAATGCATTAACAATATGTAGTAAGTATAATGATAATGAATGTAAGTAATGAGTAAGGAAAAAAACAACCTAGTAGGAAGACACCAAGATTTATAGTGGTTCGACAACGAGGCTCTATCCTCGTTCCTACTCCACTCCTCGAGTACACCTTACTCGATATTTCCACTATATCCACAAGCTCCCTTCTTGACGGAGAAAACCTTACAACGTCACTTACATTATTTTCCGACACTAAGCTAAATGTCGAGACCTAATCTTAGCTAGGACAAATCTACACAACGTCGCCCAATTCACCATTTTACGACACAAGGCTAGATGTCGAGTTCTAATCCAAAGCTAGAACCGATCTTCACAACGTTACCTACTTCACCATTTTCTGACACAAGGCTAGCTGTCGAGTTCTATTTGAAAGTTGGAACCAATCTTCACGACTCTTCACTTTGAAGCTAAGTGAGAACTTCATTCAACACAACTACTCATCATTTTATAGGTTAGTGAGAACTCACAATACATAACCACATCACTTTATAGTTTAGTGAGAATTAACACAACTTATTACAACTCAACTAAACATATCCAAGTACACACATGTAGCTTAGATCTACACAACATAAATCCAAGCACACATATATGCAAAGGATTTACACAACTCTAGTCCAAGTATTTACACATAGCTTGGATGAACACAACTAGTCTAAGTATTCACAAATACATTAGATTTACACAAGACACAAATAAACAAATGATGAACATGATTAGATCTTTAGGAGAGAATGATCCTCATAAAGGCTTCATCTTTAATCATGTCACAAGTGTGTGAGTGATCTTCTCTTTGGACAAGGTAAAGAAGGAGATCAAGAGGATAATCATAGGTAAAAATACTTAAAACATTAAGTGATCATTTACAAATGATTAGGATTAGAAACAAGAAAGAGGACTAAAAAAGATGTCCACAAAGGGTTTATGAAAGTACAGATTTAATTCTCTATTTATAGGAGACAAGATCCCAACGGCTACCTATGGGCGGTTCCTTAGCTACCCAGGAGGTTCCTTATTGATAGGGAACCGTGTAGGTACTTAAGGAACCGTGGAGAGTAGACTCCGCTCCTTTTTGTCTTTTAGTGAATTTGAAATATCTGAGGCTGTTTAAACCTTCAAAGGATATTCTTATGACATTTGGAATATGCCATATTCAAATTTACATTTTTATTTTAATAAAACATTTTCTTAAAAATAAAGTTTATTAAAAAAACTTTTGTTACATTTGACAAAAGTGAGTTTTAATGCTAATCACTTATATGATCACTAAGCATGATTAAGATATGTTAGTGTAATGATTATTACCTTTATGATAGTGTTTGTTAGATAATTCATTTTATGATTGTGTTTGACAATAAATGTCTTTGTAATTTGTCGTGATCAAAACTAAGAAAGATTAATTAGTGCTAACAATGTTTTTAGGCATTGCTTTGCATTAACAATCTTCCCCTTTTTGATTACGACAAACTATAAACTCATCTACGTAAAATACAAGATTATCGAATTATTAACGAGTTTATCCCTATCATTTCTCTCCCTTTGTCGAAGCAAAAAGGTTAGCACAAGTCTTTGAAGAAGAAAAGAACCGGACTTTGCTAGTAGCTCCCCCTTGGTGCTTACTCCCCTTGCTTGGGGCACCAAATGAGTGAGCTAAGGTGACATGCTACACAAAGGTTAGAAGAAAGAGAAAAAAACACCAATGTATATATGTGCACTACCTACTAACTAACTTGAGAGGGAGAAGGAAAAGAAATCTCAAATTAGAAGCAAGTATTTGCTAAGTATGTCCAAAGTGTGTGTTGACAACATCATAGTTCAATTGGTGGAATAAAGGAAGAAAAGAAACATCCAAACCAATAAAAAATGATTTAAAATGTCAAGGGGTTAAAATTTAGAATTTATGGAATCACTAATTAATTGTAAGTTTTAACCATGATCAACTTTTTAACAAATGTGTGAGAAAGAATTAGTGGGATAGATAACACACATAACAGTCATATTACAAAAATATGAAATAACATACAAGATAATATTCATACACACAAGATGAATATTGAAATCACTAAAATATGAAAATAAACCACAAAGCATAAGCTGTACTAATAGTGATGATCTTCCAAGATTGCTTAAGTTTTTTTGTCGTAAACAACTATAGTACAGAATGTGCTTTAGTTGGAAAAGAAAGACGACGAGGTATCATTCGAAGTTTTGTTCATGGGAACGAAAACTTTGAGAGGAGGTCGAGTGAATAGGAATTCAAGAAAATTTAGCTTGTCATAAATATGAGCAAGTTCAATTTGTTGAAACCGACAACAAGCACACGAGGAACCATAATGCAAAACAAAGTTGTTAGACGGGGGAGGTCCATCAAAAGTAGAGTTTGATGGAGAGGGAGATAATGGATAAGAGATGTTTTCACAATGCCTAGTGAGATTAGGGAAAGAAGATATGTCATTGAGTTGAGGAGATTTGAAAGGTTTAGGTGGTGGTGGAAGAATTTCCTTTTCTCCGGTAATTGGACTTATAGAGTAAGTCTCATTCCAATATTTAATAGGAGAGAAAGAAGAGTTCTTGGAGGATTTTGGAGAAGAAGAATCACGAGGATTCTTGTTCTTTTTGATCCAAATGGGTCGAACCGAGATTTTTGGTTTCTTTGAAAGCTTAGAAAAAGAAGCTTTAGCTTGAGAAGATTGTGACAAACAAATGTCAAGGTTAGGAATGGAAGAATTAGACATTATGAGGGATGAAGAGAAGAAATCCCAAAAGAGAAGAATTTAAAAAAAATAGACAAGGCAAAGATTTAAAATGAGAATAAAAGGTTTTAGGGAATGTTTAGCCATTGGGTAAACAAAGAATCTTAACCAAGACAGTGGTCAAAGAAGAAAGACAAAAAATAAGCCAAGAACGGCTTTCCTGCACGCGGTTCCTTAATAGAGCCCGCGGTTCCATATTGATATGGAGCCGCCTGGGGGCTAAGGAGCCGCGTCCAGGGGACATCAAACCTTGATTTTCAAAAGTTTTGGAGAAAAATAAGACTTTTTCAAAATTTTGTAAATCTTGGATTTTTACCTCTTTTAGCACTAGAGTATGCTAGCGTTGCGTAAAAGCAACACATTCACAAAGAATGTCTTGACAAAGGGTGAAAAAATATTTAAATAACATTTTGATCCAATTTTAAGTCGAGTTTTTAGAGGTTGTGATAGATTTAGGTTCAATAAATAAATTGAAGTTGATTAATGTGACCACATGGGTTAAAACACATAAAACTAAATCCATAAATCATCCACATGAGAAAATCATGAGGGAAAAGAAAATAAATACAAGAAATAAAATGATAACTAACTACTACAAAGTTAGCTAAAACTAGGTCTTGAATGCATAGTCCTCTTTGGCTTGACCTTCTTTTTAAAAAAGCATTTTATTTTGAAAACCGTCATTCATCTCCTAGGAGGAGGAGGCATGGGGAACAAGGCAAGCAAGAAATCATTCAACCTTCTATGAAGACCAAGCATCTTCAACCTTAGGTTTTGAATGATGTAGTTATTATAGAGACAACATGGGCAATTTTCACCATGAGCTTCTTGGAACCCAAAGAAGTAAGGATCACCCATGAAGTGAGGAATAGGAATGCCCAAAATAGGAGAATTAATGTTTGAGGGTGGCGGAGGTGGTGGAGGAATAGTGTCCAACGGTGAGATGGAAGAATTTGGTAGAGTGAAAGAAGAGGTGACCAAAGGTTCAAGGACAAAGGGAATGCTTTGTAGAGGTTGAGGTTGAGAAATCCCATCCAAAGGAGTACTAGGAGTGAATGGTGAAGAAAGCTCATTCATTCTTGATTGGAATGAAGAGGAGGTAGAACCATGTGAATGGTTAGTACCATGGGTTGAGTTTGTCTTGCATGGAGAAAGGGGTGGTGAAGGTGAAGAGGAAATGAGAATAGGAGAAATCTCTTTGGGAGTGTGAAAAGATGAAAAACCAATGTTAGGTAACTTAATCTTAATTTTAAGGCTTCTTTTGGAAGAGGAAGTTTTGGAAGAAGTGGATGTTCTAGTGGACACCATGGTTGTGTGTTAAGATTTAGAGAACAGTTGAAGGGATGAAGAACACAATCAACAAGATAGGGTTTAAGAAGAGAAGGGAATGACCCAAACTAGTAATGGGTTAAAATCATTTTAGGTAAATAATGAAATTAGGTAGCCTAGTTTAGGAAAGTGCAGGTTTTTGCAAAATTTTTATCAAAGTTTTATACATATTAAGGAAAACAGTGTAAAGCAAAGATGCTGTCGACACAGTGACAGGCGGTTCCTTATGTAGGGCCGCGGTTCGTTATCGCTAAGGAACCGCTGGTTCGATATGGAACCGTGACCAGAGGTGTCAAAAATTTGCACTTCCTCAAACTTGGGTTAGTCCAGATTTCACACAAGTAAATAGCAAGCCAAAGTTAACTATAAGTCAAAATCTAGGAAGCTAACAAACACATAATATGCACAAAGCTATGTAAGTCGAAAGATCGATTACATAGTTAAATAAGGATTAAAATAGTGAGTAATCCAAACAGGTAGTAATAGTTAATACAAACATAATAATAAAAGAGAAGTTCAACATCACAAAACATGTCCAACAACATGTTCATTATGAATCAAATCCTAGTCATCATCTCTTCTTCTTGCCAAGTCCTTTGATCAATTTTCTCAAGTACTTGAATCCACCTCTTGACTCTACTCGATGATCATGCAACTCACCTTGTGTTCTAAGATTTGACCGATAGACATCCTCAAGATTAAGGTTCTCCGGAATTTCACTAGTAGCATGATGAGGAGGAGGAGATAGGTCTTCTAACCCGTCCATGAATGAGTTAGTGGATGGGTGGGAGTTACTCGAAGAGCCGAAATGAACACTTGTACCTATTCCATCACCATCACTTGTTGGCATAAAAGTGTCCTCATCATCGGACTCTTGTTGGTCGGCTTTTCTTAAACCTCTATCGCTTCTAGGCTTTCTTTCATATACCTCTTGAATAGGTAACATAACCCATTGAACCGGTTGAAAGCGAGAAAGATCGAGATTAAGAAATTCACGAACACCCTTTTTAAGAGGCGAGTAAGGAGCATGGCATAAGGGAGGGTTGTTTTTGGCTTGGAGATAGCAAATTTGATCCGCCAAGCGATAAAATATGCTAAATTGTACTTGGTTTCGGTAAAGATGCAAAATTTCATATGTACTAAACATGCCCGAACATGATCCCGGTTCCCACCAAGACAAAACACATTTTCCCTAAGGATATTGGCCCATTGGACCATATCATCATTAAGGTCGCTTAAGAGAACCTCATGACGTTTCACCGAACGTCTTTTAGTATGAAGGCTTCTTACAACGGTTCCATTACGCTCTTTGGAAATGATATCAAGGATGAAGTCAAGGTAAACTTCCAAGTGGTCATTTGGAGGACAATCGTTGGACTCAAGGAGAGCCTCAAGATTCCATTTATCCGTGAAAGGACAAGTGCCCTCAAATGGCACACCAAGAATTTGACCAAAGGCTCGAGAGAGTATTGAATGAGTTGACCAGTCAAGATGAACCTAATAAATATTCTACCATTTTACATAATGAGAGAATAAGTGCTAAAGAAATCTAAGAGGAATTGGGGGTAAATGCTTTCTTCTATGTATAACAAACAATCGAACCCAATTTGTTCAAACATAGACTTAATGTAAGCATAATTCCTAATGTCCTCTTGGACAACTCTACCCTTGTGGAAACAACGAGTTTGAAGGGGACGATAGGTGTGGGCAAGTTGTGTTGAGTGACAAAAGTCGGCAAGGTTAGGCATATATTGTCTAGTGTCTTGGTGATCTTTTTTATATCTTGAAGGCATGATTTGTACCTAAATACAAAAATATTTCCACAATCACTCATATGTTACATACAAACCAAAAATAAAAAAGATGAGAATATGTTTCATCAATCTCTTGATAAAATAAGGTTTAATCCTTATCATTCTCATACTCACAATGTTTCTAGTTCATCATTGACAATAACACATTGATTATGCAAAATCAACAATGAACTTGAACATTGGTTTTTCAAAACAAGGTTTTTAGGTAAGCATTTAACAATGCCATTACCAACTTGTTCGGGGGTTCATATCGATTCCATCAATCAACTAAAATTATTTAGTCAAAATTCGGATTTGTTCTACAAGTGGGTTTTAGTGAAATATCAATGAATATGAACCTAAGGAATCATAGTAATAATACTATGTCAACTCTTATTCCTAGTAAGGTTCTAATTCAATGTCAATTTAAAAAATCCCCAATTTTGAATGTATGAACCCTAGAACAAATTAGATGAAAATGAAAGAAATAACTTACAATTAATTGATCTTGGATGATGGATGAGTGAAACCCACGAACTTGAATCAATTAATTTGAGTGATTGAAGGTTTTTGAAGAAACAACAATGGTGGAAAACCAAAAACACATTGGCTGTGTGTGAGAAGGAGAGAGAAGGTTTTGTTTGAAAAGGGATATTTTAATAAAACTGGCACTTTAGAGAAGATTCTGCCCGCGGTTCCTTATGGATAAGGAACCGCACATTTGAACCGCGTATGATAAAGAACCGCCTACAGTGGCCGGTTTTTATCAAAGAAAAACAAAGAATTTTTGAAAACCAAAATTTTTAAAGTACTTATAATATATCTTAAACCTTTTAGGATATCATTGGATCACCACAACACTAGGTAATAATGCTTTATTGAAGGATTACGAGTTGAAACGAGATAGGAAAAGACCGAAACGGACAAACGACTACTCGTAGCAAAGAAGCAACAGGGAGAGGAGTCAAGGGAAGTGAACCAAGACCAAGAACATTGCTCAAGAGACAAATGACATTCTTCAAATCAAGGAGACGAAGACCTTGTGTCATATATAGTGGTTTAAGACGTGCCTTTATGGCGAAAGTCTAAACGGCTTTGGTAATGAATTATACCAAGCAATTTTGATGCATAGAATAAGATCATTTTCAAGAGTAGTATTATTCTATTTCAAAACATGAGCAAAGTATAGATTCACTTTCTCTCCCACATGATCAGATAATTATTGCTAGGATTAATAATAATAATATCCTTGGAATATTTCAATTTCAAATGTGTAAAATCCACCTACAACTTAATGAAGTAGTTTGGTATCTCAAGGGATTCGCTAATCATCCTAGAGATGAGATTAATTGCACAAGTTACACATGATATTGGGTCTACTAACCGTAAGGGTGCAAACCATGGAAATCATGCTTGATACTTTAAGCTTCTACTAACTCACCCAAGATCTCCATAGTGAGTCAAGTATCCAAGCAATGAAGGTTTGAGAGGGAAAAATGAAAGAATCACAAACCACAAATAAATGTCAAGGCAAGGATGCCAAGAACAATCATATAGTCACTTAATGATCAAAAGAATGATCAATAGGGCGTGTGGAAGAACGAAAGCGTACCTTGGCCACAAATTGCATTCCAAGCTTTCAAGGAACCAATGCAAAGCCCAACAATGATTAATAGTGACTACTAAGTCTTCAAGGACTAGTATCACTCCTACCTATCTTGATATCATCATTCAATGATGTTGGAAATCAAAGAAAATGAGTCTTCTACAAGTGTAAGTAACTCAATCCACAATCAATCGAAAGATTCATCTTTATGAGTACCTACACATAACAAGATGCAAACTAGTAAATACATTTCAAGAGTAAATCTAAAATGCATTAATACTACTAATCTAAATGAGATGCAATATTATCAACTTAAAAGGCTTATTTTCAACAAAAAAATAGTTTTGACCAAAGAAAAACTTTAGTACAACTTAACCTTCTAATTTGAGGAGACAATGGATCGATCCAAGTTTTAAAGTACAATATACTTCAAAGATCTTGTGTCACCATCGCTCTGATACCAATTGTATAAACTAGAAGGGGGGGGGGGGGGTTAAATAGTTTCTCATCGGTTTATCTCCTAATTAAAATTCCTTTCAATTAGGTGAATGCAAAAACTATCTTTTACTTGAAAGCTAGTTACATAATGATTATGTTTAATTCTAATGCATTAAAAATATGTAGTAAGTATAATGATAATGAATGTAAGTAATGAGTAAGGAAAGAAACAACCTAGTAGGAAGATTATAGTGGTTCAGCAATGAGGCTCTATCCTCGTTCCTACTCCACTCCTCGAGTACACCTTACTCGAGATTTCCACTATATCCACAAGCTCCCTTCTAGGTGGAGAAAACCTTACAACGTCGCTTACATTATTTTCTGACACCAAGCTAAATGTTGAGACCTAATCTTAGCTAGGACCAATCTAGACAACGTCGCCCACTTCACCATTTTACGACACAAGGCTAGATGTCGAGTTCTAATCCAAAGCTAGAACCAGTTTTCACAACGTTGCCTACTTCACCATTTTCTGACACAAGGCTAGATGTCGAGTTCTAATTGAAAGCTAGAACCAATCTTCACGACTCTTCACTTTGAAGCTAAGTGAGAACTTCACACAACACAACTACTCATCACTTTATAGTTTAGTGAGAACTCACAATACATAACCACATCACTTTATAGTTTAGTGAGAACTAACACAACTTATTACAACTCAACTAAACATATCCAAGTACACACATGTAGCTTGGATCTACACAACATAAATCTAAGCACACACATATGCAAAGGATTTACACAACTGTAGTCCAAGTATTTACACATAGCTTGGATGAACACAAATAGTCCAAGTATTCACAAATACATTGGATTACACAAGACACAAATAAACAAATGATGAACATGATCAGATCTTTAGGAGAGAATGATCTTCATCAATGCTTCATCTTTAATCACATCACAAGTGTGTGAGTGATCTTCTCTTTGGAAAAGGTAAAGAAGGAGATTAAGAGGATAATCATAGGTAAACATACTTAAAAAATTAAGTGATCATTTACAAATGATTAGGATTAGAAACAAGAAAGAAGACTGAAAAAGATGTCCAAAAAGGGTTTATGAAAGTGCAGATTTGATTCACTATTTATAGGAGACAAGATCCCAACGGCTACCTGGAGGAGGTTCCTTAGCTACCCAGGCGGTTCCTTATCGATAGGGAACCTCGTAGGCACTTAAGGAACCGCGGAGAGTAGACTCTGCTCCTTTTTGTCTTTTAGTGAATTTGAAATATCTGAGGCTGTTTAAACCTTCAAAGGATATTCTTATGGCATTTGGAATATGCTATATTCAAATTTACATTTTCATTTTAATAAAACATTTTCTTAAAAATAAAGTTTATTAGAAAAACTTTTTTTACATTTGACAAAAGTGAGTTTTAATGCTAATCACTTTTATGATCACTAAGCATGATTAAGATATGTTAGTGTAATGATTATTACCTTGATGATAGTGTTTGTTAGATAATTCGTTTTATGATTGTGTTTGAGAATAAATGTCTTTGTAATTTGTCGTGATCAAAACTAAGAAAAGTTAATTAGTGCTAACAATGTTTTTAGGCATTGTTTTGCATTAACATACTACATGTGTTGATACTGATTGTGTTGGTTGCAATGTCACTCTCTATTATACATCAGGTTATTAGGTTTTTCTTGGTGATAACCGTTTTTCATGGTCTGCTAAGTGCCAGATGACATCATCGATCCACTGTTGAGGTAGAATATCGTGGTGTGGCCATTGTGGTTGTGTAGTGTGCATAGATCCGTAATCTGTAAACGAGTTGCATGCTCCTTTGTTTACAGCTACTTTGGTTTATCGTAATAATGTTAGTGTCGTTTATATGTTTGCGGATCATAGCACATCAACACACAAAGATTGACATACACTTTGTTTGTGACTTAGTTGCTTCTAACAACTTCGTGTTATCACGTGCCTTCACGGTTTTAGTGTATTTTTACTAAGGATCTCCCTAATGCATTATTTATCCATTGCACTATTTCTTGAGTTTAGCTTCCGCTTGAACCTCCAAACAAAGAGGTATCGTTTTAACTATGAGGGGTATTAGTCTAGTGAACTTAGGCCATTATCTATTCGCCTCATATCCTTAGCTGACTATAACATAACCCAACTTGCATTCCTTGTTGCTTTGTGTATACAAAATCCAGTTTTTAACAAATTGTGTCAGAATGGGGATTATCTTGACTTTACATAAAATGAGAAGAATGAAAAATGATTATGAACACATATTATAGATGAATCTCGTCTTAACATTTAGACCTTTTACATGTTAGACACGATTGTACACAACAATTCCATGAGTGAACGAAATTTACAACCTCAAGTCATTGCTTATACTACACTGCGTGAGGGTTGTAAAACTTTATTGAAGGAAAGCTCTTGCAACCTAAAACATCATTTACACCAATAGATTTGTCTTATGCTATTCAACATAGGGTCAATTCTTGAAATGCTCAAAGTTAACCACCCATTTTTTTTGCACCCACAAAAACCAAATTTCTCTAAATACCTTATGTGACTTATTCAACGTATGTGACTCAATAAAAAATATATACTTTATTCCTTATTCATTATGACAAGTGTAAGAAATAAAATATGCTTGTGTAAGTAAAAAGTACACTTGTATAACTGTTATTTATTATGCAACATATTTGTATTTTTTTATGCGACTTGTATTATAAATATTTTTATAAAAAAATTAAATATATTTTTTTATAAAAATAAATAATTTTGTAATAAATATTTTTAAATTTTACAAAAATGTTTTTTAAAAGCTAATTCTTTTTCATAAAAAATTAAAAATTATTTAAAAGGATATTTAGTTTCTATAAAAAAATGTTTTTTATATAAATATTTAGATATTTAGTTTTTATAAAAAAATATTTTTATAATTTTTTTTATAAAAATATATATAATACAAGTCGCATAAAAAATACAAATATGTTACATATTAAAGGACACTTACACAAGTGTACTTTTTTTTACACTTGTCATAAGGAATAAAATACATTTCGTTTATATTTTATTGAGTCGCATAAGTGGCAAAAACGCATAAATCCTATAGGGTATTTAGAGAAATTTGATTTTGGTGAATGCAAAAAGCAAATAAGTGATCATCTTGAAGCATTTCAATAATTAGCACTTCAACATATTAGTCTTTACTTGCATGACCTCCGTGAATCGCATTATTACTAGGGATGGCAAAAGCACCCGAACTGATTGGGTCGGGTTCGGAGTCGGGTTGGCGGGTTTGGATGCGGATTCGGGTTGGAATATTCTATTTTTCGCGGGTACGGGTTTGGGTTCAGATTTTACCCGCCCCGTTTACCCGTATATGTACCCGTTTACTAAAACACATACCGTTTATTGTTATTTTATATAATTTTTAAATTTGTGCGAAATAGTAGACGAATACTGTTAAACAAAGGAAATGCTTATATTAGTTACAATTTTTATGCATTAAGATGTTTATGATCAAACATATTTGGATTTTTTAAATTTTAAGTAAAAACAATGATTTATTCGATATATTAAATCGCATGATATGATATTGAATTAGTATTCTTTATCTTCAAAAACTTAAAAAATATATATTAGGGTATTTTGATTGTTTTTCATTTGTTTATCTTAACTTTATACGCACAATTATGTTCGACAAAATTTAATTTTGGATACCCGATATCCGCGGATAAAAACCGAAAACCCAATGGGTAATACTAATCGGGTATCCGTCGGGTATTGGGACGGATGCGGGCTTGGATATTAGAAACGGGTGCGGGTGCGGGTACGGGTTCACTATAACCCGACCCGTTGCCGTCCCTAATTGTTACTGTTTTGAAGCGTATTATGCTTTATGTCTGTGGCACCATTGACCATGATCTTTATCTTTATGTATCTTCTATTGCTCATCATAGTACATGTGTTGGGATGATTGCAATGTCACACTCTGTTCTACATCAGGTTATTGTGAGTGTTTTTCTTGATCATAATCCTTTGTGATGGTCTGCTAAGTGCTAAGTGCTAGATCACAGGTGAGGCATCGTGGTGCAGTCATTGCGGTTGTGGACTCTCCATTGATCGATAATCTGTTTAGGGAGTTGCTCTTTTGGTTACAACTACTTTCATTTATTGTAAGGCTAGATGGAGTGGTGGGTGGAAAATCCACAGTCAGGTCAGTGCCGCATCAACTTTCTCTCTCCACTCACCCAACCTACTTTTCAACCTTACTGGTGGTGAGAAACTCACCGCCACGTCATACCCTGTTTGTTGTAAATCCTTTTTGTTTCTAATAAAAGTGATGGTTTTATAATTAAAAAAAATAATAAAAAAAATAATAATAATAACAATAATATCCTATTATTTTAATGAAGTGATGTTTATAATAAAAATAAATAAAATAATAGTAATAATAATAATAGTAAAACTTGAAAACTTAAACTTACCGATTAAGAAACCGTGGCATTTCAACCTCGCTCGATACGGGACATTGCTTCAAAATTTTCCAACATTCATAGAATGCAAAATCCGAATGATAAAGAGTGTGATATTCGACTGCAACTTCTTGATAGATAGTATCTTCAGAAGTATCATGATATGAGTGTATTTACTCATATCATTAGTAGCTTAAAACAATGAAATATTGCATGAAATGTATCATATATGCCTTGGAAATGCTTGTTTCTTGTTTTCATGTGTGTAGGTACCAAGTTCGCAAAAACCGATGAAAACCGACACGAGATTGATGAAAAAGATCGAGGAAGCCAAAACCGAGCTCAACTTTAGAGGATTTTATCTTTTATCAAGTTAACAAGCCAAGTGGGTCCCACAATTAAGTAAATGGGCTCAAAAGCCCATTTATGATTAAAGATACTTTGTTGTGTATTTGCAAGTCCAAATAAGATTCAATAGGCCCAAAAGAGGAATTTTAATCGGATGGAAAAAGGGTTATTTGGGCCAATAAGCCCAATTCAGGAATGAAATAAAAAAATCTAATGGAGGAATGTTAATGGGCCTAGGGTTCACTTTTCACAAAACGTGTAAACACGTTTTATATTCAGTCAAAAAAAAACCACACGTCACCCTCTTTTAATAAATGAAATTCGTTCCACATGTTTTTGTCCAACATCCAACTGTCACCATTCATTCCCATTAATTAATAAATATAACCGATCCCACTTTTTATTCACTTTCATTAAAATAAAACTTTCGATATTTACAATGAGAGTTTTCTCTCATCTTCCCTATTTTTGTTCTTCACCCCAAACCAGTAAAATCCCACTGTTCAATAAACCCTAGAGGGTAAAAAGTCTTTATTTTTTAGGGCTTTTTATCTTTTTCGTTAATTCATACAAAGGGGAATAAAACCCCCTTGGTTTAAGGAAGAGAAGAGATGGATTGAGAGTGCTACGTGGCTGTTTCTTATTGGATGCTACACCTCACACCACCAATCCAGCCAATCACAGGCCAAAGAAGAAACACAACTAGCACACGGATGCCACGTTGGCGATCCGTGTGCTATTGTGACTCATATCCACCCTCAGATTAAAGAGAGAGAAAAAGATGAGAAGATCGAAGGCTCAGAATTGAAAGGAATATTCTCAAGGAAATCCGCATATTCGCACAAGGATGCCCTTGGGGGGGCTATAAATACCCCCAATTTCTTGTGTAAAAATCATCCTTTCTTTTACTTTATTGTTATGCTGTAGAAATAGATTTAGGTAAATTATATTTTCTTTTATTAAAGTATTGTAAAAATTCTGAAAATTAATGAAAGATCAGTTGGGTTGATTTTAATTTGTGTCTCTTTAAATTTCTGTCACTACTTTAATTGTTATACAAATTTTATCTTTATACTGTTTCTTGAGTATAATATTCGGGATATTGAAGATAAGCTAATTGATAGCTTATTTTTAATATCATAAGTAAGTTTGGATTTTACTCTTATCCCTACTGGATGAGTGAAAAGAAGCAGTGAAGGTTGGTTTAATGGAGAATGGTGGTTTAGTTACGGGTCATAAGGTTGCTCAGCGCACACCTTCTTCCCAATGGAAATCTTCAAAAGGTGAGTTTAGTCTTTTAAATTTTCATGCTATTTACAAGTGATTTTGATCTGATTTAAACGAATTGATGATTTGATTTGGTTACTGTTTAATGTTTATTGAATAATTTTTATAGTTTGATTGTTCCTGAATATAATATTAATCTGTTTTGCTTTAATTTTCTTTGTTTCTATGTTACTGTCTAATTTTATTTGGGTGTTAAACTGTACTTGTTGAATGAATGACTTCATTACCCATGAGTATGTGTATGAATCTGCTTGTATGATGTTGCATGAGATTCTCAGTTAGTTTAAATAGAGTTGTTTAGTTCTAGAATTTTAAGTTTATGTTAATGAATTTGATAAGCTGCTAGGATTTAAAAGTTGCTGTAAGTACTTATCATATGCGTTGTTTTAATGGAATCAGGGTAAGGTTAAGCTTGTTTAAAAGATAAATTTGATTTTGTTTAGCTGTGTTCTTGCTACTGTTCCGTCAATCAGTATACTTATGTTCAGGTATATCTGATTATTGCTGAGTATAGACTTTGTTTAGTTCAGTTTGAATTTGGATTTGCTTGCTGGATGATTTGCTTGAGTAATATATTAATTCAGTCTGCTTAAGTTTTTATTTGATCTAATAGAGATAGGATCTATGATTTTGCTATCTGAGTTGGTCATGTTACTTTGGTGATTGATTATTTGATTTTCTATTCGATTAGCTTGATATGTTTGGACTGAGAGTTATTTTACTGTTTTCTGATTATTGATCTCTGAGAGTTGATATTAGTTTAGAGTTATTCTTATTTGATATTGTTGTAATATTGGTTTCTTGGACTGCTTATTTGCCTTCTGCATTTCTGTCAAAAATAACAGCTTATCAGTCCAATTGACTGATAAGCCCATAAGCTGCTGCAATCACAGCTTTTCTAGCTTATAATCTTCAATAAGTCTTTCCTAAGATTGCTTTTTAGTAATCTGCCAAAAAGAAAGTTATTCCAAAAAATTGTGTCATGCGTGGGAATCGACCTCGAGACCCCCTGCTTGAATGTCCAACGTGTTTACCATCTGGGCTTGAGGCCCTTTTGATTTTATTCTCATTAATTTCATTAATATAATGTGATTTCGATTAGCAGATTTAGTTTAAGTAGCATTTTACTTACTTTTAATCCGTTTTTCTTATATACTTTTAGCTAATGTTTTATTTAAAGTTAATTTTAGTTAATTAATAAATAAAATAAGATATAAAATTAAAAAAATAAAAAAAAATAAAAAAATAAAAGAATGTTTTTATTTACTTAAAAAGTTTAATCAATTAGATTTTTATAACTTGAGAATTTAATAAATATAGTTTTTTTTAAGTAGACTTGTCTTAAAGTATTTTTAAATAAGATAAATTAGTTTAAGAAGTTTAATTAGAATCTTAAATTAAAAGTAATTTTAATTAAATAGTTTAATATTTTTCATAGATAATTAAATTAGTTTAAATTTTTAATTAGTGTTTCAATTTTAAGTAATTGTTTAGATTTATTTTAAATAAGCGGGTTTACGATTCATGCACTTTAGGTTTATTTTAAATAGGTTAAAATTGGTAGAATTTAATTGTAGTTTAAAAACCGAAAACCAATTCAAATCAATTGTCCAAATCGAAACGAAACGTCTCAAATTCATAAGATCTTCGTGTACAACGAACTCGACTCACTCACGTGTTTAATTGAATTCGTCATTGGTAATATTGGACAATTACTTTTTCCTAAAGGTAATTTTCTAATTTACCCTATAACGTAATCTAATTATCACATATACTTATCCACTTTCATCAAAAATTTTGGCGCCGCTGCCGGGGATCTTGTGTACGATTCGCTTTTGTGGAGATTTGTTGATCGTGGATTTGAAGACCCTTTCCGTCCTCGGAAAGTTTTGTTATTTTTCTATTACGTAGTATGTATCATTTTTCTCGTTTTTTGTGAATAATATATTGTATTACGTAGCACAATAATTTTACATACTTTTCAAATAAGCCTTAGTTGGGATTTCATCACCTAGCTATTGTATTCGAACCCAAAACAAAATTAAAGGCAAAATAGATAAATACTAATAAGAAGTTTGAACTCGATTTATACAAACTATAAGGTGGGTATAAGGCGACGTGCTATAAAAGGCCGTCTAAGGAAAAAGGTTTTTAAGTGCTTTGTGCCACCTCGTTTCCCCGCTTGCTTGTGCGTATATTGAGAGGGACGACCTATTATTGGTTTGCCGACTCAAGTAGTATTAAATCTTATTTTTTGTTGTTTACTTATTGAACCTCGAGACGTTTAGGTTTTCACCTATCGTTTCAAAGTCGACCGAGGGTAACTTACTTCCATAGTAGTTATCCTTATTCCTTGTTTTTTATCGATCATTATTGATTGAGCAATACCAAATAAATTACCAAAAATAATCTTCTTCTTGTCTAATTTCTTTTCTTCAATCCTCTAAATTCTCGTCTTTGTAGTTTATGCAATTACGTTCTTCTAGTCTTGTGATTGATTTTAATAGGCTTGAAAATATTCCTCGTAGAAATAGAAATCGTCAACAACGAATAGTGGAACCCGAGCTTCCACCTATTGTTGTAGAGATGGCCGATAACCGAACAATGGAGGAATTGCTCCGCGCACCCACCGAAGGGTATGGGGAAGCAATCGTTGTGCCGGCTATTTTGGCGGATCATTTTGAGATTAAGACGGATCTTGTATCGCTCATTCGTGCCGACCCATTTCGTGGCAATGAGATCGATAGTCCGCATTCTCACATACGGAATTTTAATCGAATTACCTCGACTCTCAAGTTTAGAGATGTGCCGAATGACGTGATTAAGCTTATGCTTTTTCCGTACTCGCTCGAGGGTAATGCTAAGCTTTGGTATGAGAAAGAACCACCGGGTTCGATTTTAACATGGGATGATTTAGTGTCAAAGTTTATGAATTATTTCTTTCCACCTTCCAAGACAACACACTTTAAGAATGAGATCACTAGGTTTGAACAAAAAGTGCATGAATCGTTTGGGGTTGCTTGGGAAAGATTTAAAGATTTGTTGAGACAATGTCCACACCACGGTTTCTCGGAATTGCATCAAATAAATACTTTTTATAATGGGCTAAATATGATTGAACAAGATTCTTTAAATGCCGCCGCGGGTGGTAATCTTTTAAGAAAAACACCGAGAGACGCGTGGAGAATAATTGAGGATAAGTCTAGAGCATAATATTCACGAAACACAAGCGGTTGTTTCCAATGTGAATTCATCTAATCACGAGATTGCTAGATTGGACTCCAAGATTGACACGATTTTGAATGAGCTTAGGAAGAATCCTCATGGATCCATTAATATGGTTGAGAGTTTTTGTGTATCATGTGGTGGAGCACATCCTAATTATGCTTGTTTAAACACGGGTTTTGATCAAGCTAATGCTTTTGCCGCGACGGGAACTTATGGCTCCAACGGTCAAGTTCCTCGTCAAAATCATGCTGCTCCACCGGGTTTTCCACCGGTTCAAAATAGGTACAACAATGGAAACAATGGGAAGAATTTTAACCGTGGTAACCAAGGGAATTATAATCAAGGAAATGGTTTTAATGCTAATCGAAACAATCAAGGTTTTCAAAGCAATAATCAAAATGATTTGTCAAGCTACATTAACGAGGAAAGTTTAAAAGCTTTTCAAAATAACATTCAAGGACAAATGGCAACTTTGAAAAATGAGTTTCAAAATACGATTAAAGGGCAAAACAATAAGATTGAGCTTAATCAACAAAGAATTGAACAAAGATTTGAGCAAATGTTTGAACAAAGTCAAAATCGTATGCAACAAAGTATGGAACAAGGTCAAAATAAATTGCTTTCGATGTTTGAATCGTTTATGACCAAACCTTCCTCGTCTTCGGGTGGCTTACCTAGTAACACCATTCCAAACCCGAAGGGTGAGATGAAAGCTATAACCACACGTAGTGGGAAAGCTTTAGACGGACCTTTGCTTCCACATGTGAGTACCTCTACGGTGAGGGAAGTGGAGCAAGAACCCGAGGTGGTTAAAGAAAAGGAAATTCCTATTCCACCAAAGGTAGACCAATTGCCTATTCCGGAACCCGAGCTTCCGAAGACTAAACCCACACTACCCTACCCTTCGAGACTTAACCAAGAGAAGCTCCGCGAAAAGTCCAATGCTCAAATGGCTACTTTTTTAGAGATGTTTAAGAATATTCATATTAATGTTAGTTTCGCGGATGCATTGCTTCACATGCCTAAGTTTACTTCGACAATTAAGAGATTGATAAATGATAAAGGGAAATTGGTTGAAGTGTCTACATCTTTAGATGCTAATTGTTCCGCGGTTCTTACACAAAAGCTTCCCAAAAAGCTTGGAGACCCGGGCAAGTTTGTGATACCATGTGATTTCCCTAATATGGAAGGATGCTTAGCTTTAGCCGATCTTGGTGCTAGCATTAATTTGATGCCTCTTTCCGTATGGAAAAGGTTATCACTTCCCGAGCTTACACCTACTAAGATGACTCTCGAGCTAGCGGATCGATCGATTGCCTTACCAAAAGGTATAGCCGAGGACGTGTTTGTCAAAGTAGGGAAGCTCGTCTTTCCAACGGACTTTGTGGTTTGTGATTATCCCGAAGATTCTCGTGTACCATTAATTTTGGGAAGACCGTTTTTGATGACGGCTAGTGCTTTAGTTGACATGAAAGCGGGGAAATTGACTTTAAGAGTTGATGATGAAAATATCACGTTTGATATTGGTCATATTTCTAAATTTTCTTCCAAGTATTACGAGGAATCAATTAATCAAATCGATGTGATTGATGTTACTTGTAAAGAATATTCTCAAGAAGTGCTTGGATTCTCGGCTAATTCCGAAAGTGGCAATCCTTCTTTATCGGATCCTATTATTGCCCTTTCGTCTCCACCCCTTACTCCATTTGGGGCTAGTGATTTTATCTTGGAGGAGGTGGATGCTTTTGTTAGCACACCGGATTTGCTAACTTCATATGATGAGGAATATCATGATATGGAGGGAGATATCGATTTACTTGAAGCCTTTTTGAATGAAGATCCTTATGAATCGCTACCTATGGATTTGAAAGTTGTGAATGAAAATGAGAGTAAAGTGAAAACATCTATTGAGGAAGCACCCGAATTAGAACTTAAGGAATTACCCACTCATTTGGAGTATGCTTTTCTTGAGGGATCGGATAAGTTACCGGTGATTATTGCTAAGGGATTAAAGGAAAATGAAAAGGATGAGCTTATTAAAGTGCTTAAGAAGCATAAACGGGCCATTGCATGGAAAATCTCCGACATTAAGGGTATAGATCCCAAATTTTGTACTCATAAAATTCTAATGGAGGATGATTATAAACCCGCTATCCAAAATCAAAGAAGGGTCAATCCAAAGATTCATGAGGTGATAAAAAAGGAAGTCACTAAACTTCTAGACGCCGGAATGATCTACCCTATCTCGGATAGTCCATGGGTTAGCCCCGTGCATTGTGTTCCAAAGAAAGGAGGAATGACGGTTGTTACTAATGAGGATAATGAATTGATTCCTACTAGACTTGTGACCGGTTGGCGTGTTTGTATTGACTATAGGAAACTTAATGATGCCACTAGGAAGGATCATTTTCCATTACCTTTTATGGATCAAATGTTAGAGAGACTAGCGGGGAATGAATTCTATTGCTTTTTGGATGGATTTTCCGGCTATTTCCAAATCCCTATTGACCCTTGTGATCAAGAAAAGACCACATTCACTTGTCCTTATGGAACATTTGCCTATCGTCGCATGCCTTTTGGACTATGCAATGCTCCGGGGATGTTCCAAAGGTGCATGATGGCCATTTTCCATGATATGATCGAGAAAACCATGGAAGTCTTCATGGATGACTTTTCGGTTTTTGGGGATTCTTTCACTTCATGTCTCTCTAACCTTGAAAGAATGTTGCAACGTTGTGAGGAAACTAATCTTGTGCTTAATTATGAGAAATGTCACTTCATGTGCAAAGAGGGAATTGTATTAGGACATAAGATCTCTGAGGCCGGTATTGAGGTTGATAGGGCTAAAATCGACGTGATTGCCAAATTGCCCCACCCACCACCGTTAAGGGAGTAAGGAGTTTTCTCGGCCATGCCGGCTTCTATCGTCGTTTTATACAAGACTTCTCTAAGATAGCTCGGCCTATGACCCATCTTTTGGAAAAAGAGACTCCTTTCATCTTTTCGGATGAGTGTATTCAAGCCTTTGAGATGCTTAAAAAGAAGTTAACCGAATCTCCAATCTTAGTTGCCCCAGATTGGGATCTACCTTTTGAAATTATGTGTGATGCTAGTGATTATGAGGTAGGTGCGGTTTTGGGGCAACGTAAGCTAAAACACTTCTTGCCTATACACTATGAAAGTAAGACTATGACGGATGCTCAAACAAAGTACACTACAACGGAAAAGGAGTTTCTTGCCGTTGTGTATGCTTTTGAAAAGTTTAGACCATATCTCGTCTTGTCTCAAACCATATTGTATACGGACCACTCGGCTATCAAATATCTTCTTAATAAACAAGATGCTAAGCCGAGGTTGCTCCGGTGGATTCTCCTCCTTCAAGAATTTAATGTCAAAATTCTAGACAAAAAAGGAGCCGAGAATCTCGCGGCCGATCATTTATCTCGACTTGAGAATCCTCACCAAAGTGATCGAGAGAATAAGGAAATCAATGAAACATTTCCTCTCGAGACGCTTGGTATGATTGCTTTTCGTGGTGATGATAGTACCCCATGGTTTGTGGACATCGCAAATTACCATGCGGGGAAGTTTGTGATTAAGGGTATGTCGTCCCAACAAAAACGAAAGTTTTTCAAGGATATTTCCTATTACTTTTGGGACGAACCCTATTTGTTTCGTGTGTGCGCGGATCAAGTGATTCGTAGGTGCGTATTTGGCAAAGAAGCTCAAGATATCCTTAAATCTTGTCATGAGGGACCCACCGGGGGACATCATGGTGCAAACGCCACCGCGAAGAAAGTCTTTGATGCCGGCTTCTTTTGGCCTTCCATATATCGTGATGCCCAAGACTTGATCAAGACTTGTGATGCTTGTCAACGTCAAGGAAAGAACTCACAAAGGGATGAAATTCCTCAAAACATTATCCAAGTTTGTGAAATCTTTGACATGTGGGGGATCGATTTTATGGGGCCGTTTCCATCATCAAATGGAAACAAATACATTCTCGTAGCCGTGGACTATTTGTCTAAATGGGTCGAAGCTAAGGCTTTGCCCACGAATGATGCTCGAGTTGTGGTGAAATTTTTGAAACAACTCTTTGCTAGGTTTAGAACTCCGCGGGCTATTATAAGTGATCGTGGGACCCATTTTTGTAATGAACAATTTGCAAAAGTTCTAAAGAAATATGGTGTCACTCATCGACTTTCTACGGCTTATCACCCTCAAACGAGTGGTCAAGTGGAGGTTTCAAACCGAGCTCTTAAAAGGATTTTGGAGCGTTCTATTGGAGAGAATCGCACTTCATGGTCGGATAAATTGGACGATGCATTGTGGGCTTTCCGTACGGCTCACAAGACGCCAATTGGTTGTACACCATTTAGGTTGGTCTACGGAAAAGCATGCCACTTGCCAATTGAACTCGAACATAAGGCGCATTGGGCTCTTAAGCATTGTAACTTTGATTTGGGGACCGCGGGTGATCATCGCAAGGTTCAGTTGAATGAACTAAGTGAATTAAGGGATCAAGCTTATGAAAATTCTTTGATCTACAAAGAGAAGACTAAGAGGATTCATGACTCAAAGATCAAAAACCGCATTTTCAATGTTGGTGATCAAGTCCTCTTATTCAACTCTAGACTTAAGATTTTCTCGGGCAAGCTTAAATCCCGTTGGTCCGGACCATTCACCATTGCACAAGTTTTCCCTTATGGCACCGTTGAGCTAGCTCAAAAAGACGGGCCTAACTTTAAGGTGAATGGTCATCGTGTGAAACATTACTTTAGAGGGGACATACCTACGGAGGTTGTCCCGGATCTTCAAACTTTCCCTAAGGACCAATGAATGCGGGGATCGAGTCGAGCTCATGACTCGGTTAACAAAAACGAGGTGCCTTGTGGGGGAGTCCCATACATTCTATCTTCTTTCTATTTTCTAACAACTAATAAGGCTTGATCTTTCAAGCTCGTGCTCGTCTTTGTTGTGTTGTGATCTTAGGTACGACCCTTATATTTTAAGACTCTCGGTTTCAGTTTTTGCCGGTCTACTTGATCTTCCATTCTTTGAATGCCAAAAAGGGGCACACTCTTTATCCCTTGATTTTTATCGACTAACGTTTTTCTTGAGGCATAATTAATAAACGGCTTATAGATTTGCGTGCTTTTTCCATGCTAGGAATTTGCATTAGACTCTTCGTGTCTTCGCAAGGGGGTGTTACTCTTGAGCTAAGAAACATTGAGGACAATGTTTCGTTTTAGCATGGGGGAGTCAATCGATATAATCGCTTGCAATTGCTTTTGTCGTGTCCAAACGTAGTGTTTTCTCATTTTTCAATAAAAATTTTAAATTTTTGGTGTTATTTTTAAGTTTTAATGAATAAAATAAGTGTTTTTGACACGAATGTAGGCTTTCAATAAGAATAGTTTTTGACTCGACTTGGTTTTTAACCTTAGCTTTTCCTTAACGTATTTGAATTAAGTTTTGCTAGGCTATTATATAGGGAGCTTTAAAACACGAAAGTCTTAATTCATACGAGCTAAGAACAAGAACTTTTCGCAAGCTCCTATAATTGATCCTAGAAAGTCGTTTATCAAGGGAACTTTAAAACGCAAATTCTAAAACTTGCAAAAGTATAAGAAGTTGCAAGATCCTTTAGATGACTTGAAAACCCAAAACTTTGATTTAATAGGCTAAGTATCCATTGATTTCATTCTTGGAATTTTACAATATGGAGAACAAGAGATGATAGAGCCAATTATAAGTGTGGTATTCTTTCGGGAATTTATGTGAGTAAATTATGAGCCTATTCTCCCATCACTTGTTTATAAATTTTAATTGCAATAAATAATGTTGAACGATTTGAAAAGTTACTTAGCTTCTAGCCCAAGATCGTTTAGAAGTTGCTCGGTATGGATTAGAGTTCATAGCCAAGGCATAACTTATTGAAGCGGGATGCGAAGATTGGCGAGTCCAAAAAGGTCCTAACAAGACATGAGGACTATGTTTTATTGCTAAAGATCTCAAGTGATGTGAAGACTCATTTATCAAAAATCAATATGAAGGATCGAGACACACGACGAAAAGCAAAATACTCCCAAAAAGTCATGGAGAAGTCTATCCAAAAAGACCAAAATAAGGTATGAGGATAAATGAAGCCAAGTCCAAAAAGGAGGCGAATCGTTGTTAATCAAAATCCCAAGTAAAGATTGGAGAAAAATGAAGAAGTCGTGGTCCAAGTATGAATCTCTCAAAACTTCAAGTGAAGAATTATTATGAAGAGAAGACCATTATTTCGTGAACGTCTCTCAAGGTTGGAAGTATTAAGTCATTGCCAAATATCGGTCCGAGAAAGGTCTCAAATCGCGAAACAAGTTATGCCAAGATATGAACTTTATGAGGTCCCGAGAAGCAGTTTTAAAAGATTTTGTCCTTTAGCTAACTATTGATTAAATCGTTCACTTTATTTTCGGCCTAATAAATTATCGAAATAATTCAACAATGCATCCTCGTGATCATTCAAGACAACAATAAAATATAAGAGAAAAAAATAGGAATAAGGGAGTCTAAGTGATTAATTGGCCCACATGAGTTCGTGTTAGTCTACCAACTTATAATAACAATGATCTTGTTTTTGCACTTGGCATGGAAAAGTGAAAAGTCGGGGACGATGAATCTATTTGAGCTTTTATGATCCTTAAAGTTATTTTATGTCTTTGCAAAGTAAAGTGTCAATAGTTGAATAATGGTGTAGTTATAGTTTAATTTTATCATTGCGTGAGGACACGGCAATTGCTTAGCATGGGGGAATTTGATATGAGTGTATTTACTCATATCATTAGTAGCTTAAAACAATGAAATATTGCATGAAATGTATCATATATGCCTTGGAAATGCTTGTTTCTTGTTTTCATGTGTGTAGGTACCAAGTCCGCAAAAACCGATGAAAACCGACACGAGATTGATGAAAAAGATCGAGGAAGCCAAAACCGAGCTCAACTTTAGAGGATTTTATCTTTTATCAAGTTAACAAGCCAAGTGGGTCCCACAATTAAGTAAATGGGCTCAAAAGCCCATTTATGATTAAAGATACTTTGTTGTGTATTTGCAAGTCCAAATAAGATTCAATAGGCCCAAAAGAGGAATTTTAATCGGATGGAAAAAGGGTTATTTGGGCCAATAAGCCCAATTCAGGAATGAAATAAAAAAAAACGAATGGAGGAATGTTAATGGGCCTAGGGTTCACTTTTCACAAACACGTTTTATATTCAGTAAAAAAAACCACACGTCACCCTCTTTTAATAAATGAAATTCGTTCCACATGTTTTTGTCCAACATCCAACTGTCACCATTCATTCCCATTAATTAATAAATATAACCGATCCCACTTTTTATTCACTTTCATTAAAATAAAACTTTCGATATTTACAATGAGAGTTTTCTCTCATCTTCCCCATTTTTGTTCTTCACCCCAAACCAGTAAAATCCCACTGTTCAATAAACCCTAGAGGGTAAAAAGTCTTTATTTTTTAGGGCTTTTTATCTTTTTCGTTAATTCATACCAAGGGGATAAAACCCTCTTGGTTTAAGGAAGAGAAGAGATGGATTGAGAGTGCTACGTGGCTGTTTCTTATTGGATGCTACACCTCACACCACCAATCCAGCCAATCACAGGCCAAAGAAGAAACACAACTAGCACACGGATGCCACGTTGGCGATCCGTGTGCTATTGTGACTCATATCCACCCTCAGATTAAAGAGAGAGAAAAAGATGAGAAGATCGAAGGCTCAGAATTGAAAGGAATATTCTCAAGGAAATCCGCATATTCGCACAAGGATGCCCTTGGGGGGGCTATAAATACCCCCAATTTCTTGTGTAAAAATCATCCTTTCTTTTACTTTATTGTTATGCTGTAGAAATAGATTTAGGTAAATTGTATTTTCTTTTATTAAAGTATTGTAAAAATTCTGAAAATTAATGAAAGATCAGTTGGGTTGATTTTAATTTTTGTCTCTTTAAATTTCTGTCACTACTTTAATTGTTATACAAATTTTATCTTTATACTGTTTCTCGAGTATAATATTCGGGATATTGAAGATAAGCTAATTGATAGCTTATTTTTAATATCATAAGTAAGTTTGGATTTTACTCTTATCCCTACTGGATGAGTGAAAAGAAGCAGTGCAGGTTGGTTTAATGGAGAATGGTGGTTTAGTTACGGGTCATAAGGTTGCTCAGTGCACACCTTCTTCCCAATGGAAATCTTCAAAAGGTGAGTTTATCTTTTAAATTTTCATGCTATTTACAAGTGATTTTGATCTGATTTAAACGAATTGATGATTTGATTTGGTTACTGTTTAATGTTTATTGAATAATTGTTATAGTTTGATTGTTCCTGAATATAGTATTAATCTGTTTTGCTTTAATTTTCTTTGTTTCTATGTTACTGTCTAATTTTATTTGGGTGTTAAACTGTACTTGTTGAATGAATGACTTCATTACCCATGAGTATGTGTATGAATCTGCTTGTATGATGTTGCATGAGATTCTCAGTTAGTTTAAATAGAGTTGTTTAGTTCTAGAATTTTAAGTTTATGTTAATGAATTTGATAAGCTGCTAGGATTTAAAAGTTGCTGTAAGTACTTATCAGATGCGTCGTTTTAATGGAATCAGGGTAAGGTTAAGCTTGTTTAAAAGATAAATTTGATTTTGTTTAGCTGTGTTCTTGCTACTGTTCCGTCAATCAGTATACTTATGTTCAGGTATATCTGATTATTACTTTGTTTAGTTCAGTTTGAATTTGGATTTGCTTGCTGGATGATTTTCTTGAGTAATATATTGATTCAGTCTGCTTAAGTTTTTATTTGATCTAATAGAGATAGGATCTGTGATTTTGCTATCTGAGTTGGTCATGTTACTTTGGTGATTGATTATTTGATTTTCTATTCGATTAGCTTGATATGTTTGGACTGAGAGTTATTTTACTGTTTTCTGATTATTGATCTCTGAGAGTTGATATTAGTTTAGAGTTATTCTTATTTGATATTGTTGTAATATTGGTTTCTTGGACTGCTTATTTGCCTTCTGCATTTCTGTCAAAAATAACAGCTTATCAGTCCAATTGACTGATAAGCCCATAAGCTGCTGCAATCACAGCTTTTCTAGCTTATAATCTTCAATAAGTCTTTCCTAAGACTGCTTTTTAGTAATCTGCCAAAAAGAAAGTTATTCCAAAAAATTGTGTCATGCGTGGGAATCGACCTCGAGACCCCCTGCTTGAATGTCCAACGTGTTTACCATCTGGGCTTGAGGCCCTTTTGATTTTATTCTCATTAATTTCATTAATATAATGTGATTTCGATTAGCAGATTTAGTTTAAGTAGCATTTTACTTACTTTTAATCCGTTTTTCTTATATACTTTTAGCTAATGTTTTATTTAAAGTTAATTTTAGTTAATTAATAAATAAAATAAGATATAAAATTAAAAAAATAAAAAAAAATAAAAAAATAAAAGAATGTTTTTATTTACTTAAAAAGTTTAATCAATTAGATTTTTATAACTTGAGAATTTAATAAATATAGTTTTTTTTAAGTAGACTTGTCTTAAAGTATTTTTAAATAAGATAAATTAGTTTAAGAAGTTTAATTAGAATCTTAAATTAAAAGTAATTTTAATTAAATAGTTTAATATTTTTCATAGATAATTAAATTAGTTTAAATTTTTAATTAGTGTTTCAATTTTAAGTAATTGTTTAGATTTATTTTAAATAAGCGGGTTTACGATTAATGCACTTTAGGTTTATTTTAAATAGGTTAAAATTGGTAGAATTTAATTGTAGTTTAAAAACCGAAAACCAATTCAAATCAATTGTCCAAATCGAAACGAAACGTCTCAAATTCATAAGATCTTCGTGTACAACGAACTCGACTCACTCACGTGTTTAATTGAATTCGTCATTGGTAATATTGGACTATTACTTTTTCCTAAAGGTAATTTTCTAATTTACCCTATAACGTAATCTAATTATCACATATACTTATCCACTTTCATCATATCACTTGGATGCCTAAGTAAGACACGATTATAAATCGCAGAACCTCCAAACAAAGTGGTATTGTTTTAACTATGAGGGGTAGTAGTCTAGTGAATTTAGGCCATTATCTATTCGGCTCATATCCTTAGCCGACTATAACATAACCCAACTTGCATTCCTTGTTGCTTTGTGTATACAAACATTCAGTTTTTAACAAATTATGTCAGAATGGGGATTATCTTGCCTTTAGATAAAATGAGAAGAATGAAAAATGATTATGAACACATATTAGATATGAACCTCGTCTCCACATTTAGACCTTTTACATGTTAGACACGATTTTACACAACAATTCCCAGAGTGAATGAAATTAACAACCTCAAGTCATTTCTCATACAACACTGCAATGATTGGGTACACTGCCCGAGGGTTGTAATACTTTGTTGAAGGAAAGCTCTTGCAATCTAAAACGTCATTTACACCAACAAATTTGTCTTATGCTATTCAACATAGGGTCAATTCTTGAAATGCCCAAAGTTAACCACCCATTTGTTTTTTGCACTCACAAAAATCAAATTTCCCTAAATACCTTATGCACCTTATTCAACATATGCGACTCAACAAAAATATATACTTTATTCCTTATTCATTATGACAAGTGTAAGAAATAATATACTTGTGTAAGTAAAAGAGGAATTTTACACTCACAAAATTTTTACAAACAATAATCTACATAATGATGTATAGCTTAATTTGTGGATGCAAACATGTGAAAAGTATAAAAAGTATAAAAGATAAGACCAATAGTTCTAATGACACATAATTATGTGGATTTCTTTTTGTAAGTATTATGTGTAACTGTAATTTATTATGTGGCATATTTGTATTTTTTATGCGACTTGTATTATTTATTGTTGTATAATTGGTTCCAAGGCAAGGATGCTTGCTTGGATGATACGGGTGTCTCTCCGTTTGCTGGGACGAGGTTGGATTCCTAGGTCCCTAGGGTTGCTTTGCGGACTGCTATTCCGAAGAAGATGAGGAAGTATTCTTCTATTTGTGCAGAGCATGGTTACTCGTTCATCCCTTTTGCCTTCTCTACATTTGGGGAGCTTGACGAGGAAGCCTTAGTTACTCTTTCGCGACTCAAGCACTTATCTGTTTGTCATTCTAATGATGTTAGGAGTGGTTGTTTTCTATTTTCTAGACTTGGTTTTTGTATCCAAAAGGGGTAGGAGCACAACTTGTTTCTCGACTTCCTTCTAGTTTTGTTTGATTAATAAATAAAGGTTTTATGGAGAAAAGAAATTAAAAAAATTAATAATAGTAAAACTTAAGAACTTAAAAACTTAAAAAATTAAACTTATCGATTAAAAAACCGTTGCATTTCAACCTCGCTCCATACAAGATATTGTTTCAAAATTTTCCAACATTCATATAATGCAAATTCCGAATGATAAAGAGTGTGATATTCGATTGCGGCTTCTTGATATATAGTATCTTCAGAAGTCTCACTTGGATGCCTAAGTAAGACACGATTATAAATCGCAGAAAATTGACCAACTTTAAGACGGATAGTAGTTTTTCATTTGCGGTTAACATATTCATAACTTCTTTTTTGATCACTCATGTTGCTATGAAAGTAATCAGTTACCTCCGACCAAAATAATTTTATCGGTTCACTTGACCCGGGTATATACGCCTCCGAAACATGTACAAAAACTTAACACAAAGCTACCTCCTCATCGGGAGTCCACATTTGTTTTGAAGCCATTTTTGTTATGGTATAAAAAGAGTTTGATGTAAAATAAAGTTTTAGGTGTGTGAGAGAAATGCTTTAAAGGGTTGGGTATTTATAAAGGGTGAAATATTTAAATTCTAAAAATAAAATGTTTTGTAAAAAATGAAAACTAACCATTTGATATGAATTTATTGAGTTTAGTGTGTGATATAAGAATCGGGTTAACCCATCCCATGCCAGGAAAAGATCACGTTCAAAAGATAAACAATTTAGAAAGGAAAAATTAACCCTAATTCTCTCTACTATGGGCGATTTCCAAGATCCCTTCGTCTGACTTCTAAGATCAAATCTGTTATCTCCATCAATCATTGTTTAAGGCCTGATTAATCATTATGATCTTGTTTTCATCACATCAAGAAATCTGTGATAGGTAATAGGCTATGATCTTGATATCCCTATTGTCCTTGTGATCGATTATCTCATGTGGCGTTACATTATTTTGATGTCTTAATTTTGATTAATCAATTCGACGTAGAATAAAGGTTCTGATCGTAGGGTTCATCTAGGGTTTTGAATATTAATCATAGTTTAGGGTTTTTTCTGTTCGTACTATATTTATTATTATTGAAGTGGTTTTCTTGGTGATGGGTTGATTTGCTGTGTGTGCTCGCTGTGGAACCCTAACTAGGGTTTCGTTTGGTCTTATTTATTTTTTAGAGAGATGGAAGGGTTAGATCCGGGTATTACTATCCAATCATTAGCCAATGATTTTAATAAGCGTATTGCTCACCTGACTAGTGTACAAGACGACAAGGTATCATCTCCTACTGGATCAACCAATTCCAGTAGGGAGAACAATGGTATTAAATCATTTGCAGACATGGTTGCATCTGATGTGAAGTCATTGAAGGTTCGTTTTAGGGAGCTTTTCAATGATGATAAAGTGGAGAATACAGATTTTGTATTACCTATTGAAAATGTTTTGGCTGCTCAAGACAAGTTCTCTGTATCGTTGGTAGGGTTCTTTGTTGGAAAGGCAATCGCGTTTCCATTAGTAAAGAATTACGTGTTTAACTCATGGGGGAAGTTTGGTTTGCAGCAAGTTATGCGAGATGAGGACGGAGTATTTTTCTTTAAATTTGCTTCATTGACGGGACTTGAACAAGTACTTGAAAAAGGTCCTTGGATGATAAGGAACCAACCTCTAATCTTGACGAAGTGGGCACCTAACCTGGTTTTATCACGGGATCAGGTTACTAAGGTTCCACTTTGGGTCAAAATCCACAAGATTCCTATTGTTGTGTATAATGATGATGGTTTGAGTCTTATTGGCTCACAAATTGGATCACCAATTATGTTGGATGCATTCATGAGTGCTCGATGTTCAGATTCATGGGGAAGAATGGGTTATGCTAGGGCACTTATTGAAGTTTCGGCGGAAAAACCACTCAAGAAGGAGGTCGTTATGGCTGTACCGAATGTTGATGGTGAGGGTCACTCGATTGTTGTTATGAAATTAGAATATGAATGGAAGCCGTCAATTTGTGATGATTGCCATGTGTTTGGCCATGATGTGGAACATTGCCCTAAAAAGCCTGTTGTTATCAAGGATAATGAGGAACAGTCGGAACAAGTACATGATGATGGCTTTACTACTGTAACTCATAAGAAGAAAAAGAAGAAGAGATCGGGTAAACAAGTTGCTAAGCAGAGTGAGGGCATTGTTATTCCCAAACCTACTTTAAATATCAAGTATCGCAAGGTGGAAAAGGGAGAGAGTTCGAAGACTATTCCTCTGAAGCATAAGACCATGCAGCCTACTGTTACTCTTAAGAATGCTTATAATGCTCTCTCAGATACTGAAAATGAGGCAGCCTTGGAATCAAACCCAAAGGTATGTGTTAACGAGGAAACCGATGAGGAAGATGTTGACGAGAGGATCACTATGGAAGATCGTCCAACTAATACGGAAGGATCAAGCACTCCTGTTGTGAAAGTTCTTAATGTTTAGTTTTGCTTCTTGGAATATTAGGGGCTTGAGCCTTTCCCCTAAACAAAAGGAGGTCTATTTTTAGAAGTTGGGACTAGATTTCTAATAATTCTAGCTGTCTTAATGGTACTCGAATTATCATCGGGTGGAATTGCGATGTGGTTGACTTATCGGTTATTAATCAAACTGCTCAAGTTATTCATACTCGGATGTGGATCAAGGATGATAACAAAGAGTTATTTGGATCCTTTGTGTATACTCATAATGCATACATTCATCGGAGGCCATTATGGACTAATGAGATGCACAACCATTATGTCCGACAACGTCCTTGGTGCATTCTTGGTGATTTTAATGCGGCGCTTGCACTTGAAGATTTTGCTTCGGGGCTAGCTACCATTGATATTTCCATGCGTGAATTCTGTAAATGTGTGGTCAATATTGGTGTGAAAGATGTTCAAAGTACGGGTCTTAAATACACGTGGACTCAAAAACCGCGTGGGCATGATGGTGTTCTCAATAAAATTGACAGAATTTTGGCGAATGTGGAGTTTTATGATACGTTCCAGAGGGCGCATGCTATTTTCCAACCTTATAGACTCTCGGATCATACTTCGGTTGTTCTTAGGATTCCTACTTTGGTGAAACCTAAGCAACAGCCTTTTAAGTTTGCTAACATTCTTGTTTTGAATAACAGGTTTAAGACTATAATTCTTGATAATTGGAACTCTCGTGTTAGTGGCTTTCATATGTTTTCGCTTGCACGTAGGCTCAAGAGACGTAAGAAACCATTATGGAAATTGCTATATCATGGGAACTTTCATACTAATGTCAAAAGACTTCGACTGGAGTTGGATACTGTGCAACAGGATTTGGATCGTGATCCTTTTAATAGTATATTGCATGAGGAACAAGCTGCCTATGTTCATGATTTTAATGAAGCAAGTCTATTGGAGGATAGTTTTCTTAGGCGAAAGGCTAAAGTTGCTTGGTTACGGGATGAAGATTCTAATTCGACTCATTTCCATAGGGCTGTTAGAAGTCGCTCTCGTAAGAATCGGATTGATGTTGTCACTAATGTCACTGGTGATGTTTTTGCTAATGAACAGGTGGCTACTGCATTTGTATCTCACTATGAGGGTTTTCTTGGGCAGACGGGTAATGTTACTATTCTTAATGATCATGAGCTGTTTGGAAATCGTTTAGGTGAGGTTGAAGCATCTAATATGGTTAAAGAGGTTACTAATGAGGAGATCAAGCTAATGGTCTTTTCTATGGGTAATGACAAGGCCCCGGGGCCGGAAGGTTTTATGGCAGAGTTTTTCAAGGAAGCATGGGACATTGTGGGTTCGGATGTGTGTTTAGCTGTTCGTGAATTTTTTACCAATGGTAAACTACTTAAAGAGGTTAATCACACTATTATTGCTCTTATTCCTAAAATCTCGAATCCCGACCGTGTTACTGATTTTCGGCCTATATCCTGTTGCAACGTAATCTTTAAATTTATTACTAAGATTATTCCCAACCGTATTAAGGATAGTTTGACATGGCTGATTAGTTCAAACCAATCAACGTTTATCCCGGGTCGTAGTATCTCGGATAACATTCTTCTCACGCAGGAATTAATGCATAATTATCACTTGGACCGAGGACCATCTAGGTGTGCTTTTAAAGTTGACATCCAAAAAGCCTATGATACGGTGGATTGGAGTTTTCTTAGAGGTATCCTGATTGGGTTGGGCTTTCATGATCGCATGGTGAAGTGGATTATGTAATGTGTTTCTACTACGTCTTTCTCGCTTAGTATCAATGGGTCTCTTCATGGTTACTTTCAAGGGAAACGTGGTCTTCGACAGGGGTATCCTTTATCACCCTATCTATTTACGCTTGTTATGGAAATTTTGACGCTCATTATCCGTAGAAGAGTTAGGGTGTCGGATGAGATTACGTATCATCGCTATTGTTCGAGGTTGGATTTAGTAAACCTATGATTTGCGGATGATTTGTTTCTCTTTGCGCATGGCAATGTAGATTCTGCTAGAGTTATCATGGACGCGTTGGAGGAGTTTAAAATGGTGTCGGGGCTCGTTCCAAGTTTACCAAAGAGTACAACTTATTTTTGCAATGTCCTGCCTAATGTCAAGAGTTCTATTCTTCAAGTTTTGCCATTTGAAGAGGGTAAGCTGCCGGTTAAGTACTTGGGTGTTCCGTTGATTTCTTCTCGTTTAGTTTTTCGAGAATGTAAGGAGCTTATTTAGAAAGTGCAAGATCGTATTGATGATTAGAAGCATAAGGCGCTCTCGAAGGCTGGTAGGGTTTAATTGATTCAATCTGTCCTTGGGTCGCTTCATGTTTTTGGGCCTCGATGTTTATTCTTCCTGCTCGAGTTCTTCATGATATTGAACAGATTATGCGTAATTTTTTATGGTGTCAAGGAGGCTCGTCTAGGGGGAAAGCTATGGTTGCATGGGATACGGTTTGTCTCCCCAAATCGGAGGGTGGTTTAGGTATAAGGCGTTTAGAAAGTTTTAATCAAGCTCTTATGGTGAATCATATTTGGAAGCTGATTACGACTCGTGAGTCGATGTGGGTTCAGTGGATTCACGCTTATAAACTTCGTTGTAGAAGATTTTGGGATTTGCCTATACGAGGGAATATGACTTGGTATTGGCGCGAGATCTTGCAGCTCTGACCTATCATTCGTGCCTTTATATGGCATAAAATTGGTAACGGTAATAGGACCCTTGTGTGGCATGACACTTGGTGCGTGCTAAGTCCGTTGTCGAACATGGTTTCTAGTCGTGATATTCATCGAGCTGGTTATAACCAAGATTCAAAGGTCAGTGATTTGTTATCTAGTGGTAAGTTGGAGTGGCCAGATGGGTGGCGTGGAAAATATCCATTACTTGCTTCTATTCCGGATCCTGATTTTCATGTAGATCGTCGAGATTGTATTCAATGGCGGGATCGACAAGGGGCTGTTAAAGACTTCTCTACGCAGGTGGTTTGGGATGATTTAAGGCCGCGTAATGATAAGGTGCCATGGGTACACGCTGTTTGGTTTCCTGGATGCATTCCTAAGCATACATTCATTCTTTGGTTGGTCGTCAAACGTCTTCTTAAAACCCAAGATCGACTGCGAGCGTGGGATCATGTTAACAATGCCGTTGTGACGTGTTCGCTTTGTGAAGAACAGCCTGATTCGCACAAGCATCTCTTTTTCGAGTGCAGGTTTGCTTCTCGGGTTTGGAATGGTATAAAAGGTATGGTTGGACTTTTAAATTCGGGCCAGCTTATTGATGATATTCTTAGGGATATTATTCCGTTTGCTAAGAATAAAACGTCGCGGAGTGTTTCTAAAATTGCCTTAGCAGCAGTTGTTTATTTTGTATGGCAAGAACGCAACAATCGACTTTTTAGGACTGATAAAAGATCTCCTGAGAGAATCATTGATGTGGTGAAGAATGAGATCCGGCTAAAACTTATGTCGTGTCGATGGAAGCAATCTTCGAGTGTTGAGCAGTTGATTCTTCGATGGCGCTTATCGGAGTCTATTTTAGTTTCAATATGATTAAGTGTATTGTTTGTTTGTGCACTTATAGGTGGTATTTTCCTATAGGTGTTATTAGTTATGTGTTAGGTTGATCTATGGTGTGTTATATGATCTAGTAGTTCAAGCTTGCTTGAGGTTAATACGGTACCTCTGCCGTATTTCAGTGTACTTAATGGTTTGGGTTAATATATTTTACCGAGGAATTGGCCCTTTACCCTAAAAAAAAAAACTCGATGTGGTGAAGAACTCACTTATATTAGACCAACTCGCGCGTGAGTTTTTTTGCCCGGGATAACAACTCACGTGTAGGTTATTCACCCATCGAGCAATCCTACGACCATTCCATCTATAGCTTAATAATGTGATTGTCGTCTATATGCCTGTGAATCATGTTTAACATCAGCACACCAAACATACTAAGATTAATATGTGCTTTCGCGGTTTTATTATGTTAGTATCTTCACTAAGGGTCTCCCTATACTTCATTATTTCTCTGTTGGCTATTTCTTGAGTTTAGCTCCCGCTTGAACCTTCAAACAACGACGTCTCATTCTAACTATGAGAGAGTATTAGCCTAGTAGGCCATCCCTAGCTGGCTATAACAATAACCCAACTTGCATTCGTTGTTGCTTTGTGTATACAAATATTCAGTTTTTAACGAATTATGTTGAACGGGGATTATCTTTGACCTAAGACAATGAGAAGGATGAAAAATAAATATGAATCCACATTAAAGATGAATCGATTTGAATTAGATGCATTTTAGATGCAAAATATTATATTCTCTAGCTAAAAACTATATGTACATATACTAGATGCATTTCGTCTATTTCGAATCTCGCTTATTTTTGCTCAAACTTGTTGCTTTCGTTTTCACTTAAAAATCAATTTCGAAACTAATTATGATGCATCTAATTCAAGTCGGTATAACTCAAATATTATAGATTTTCTTCACATCAACCTAATCTAACTTAGAGTTCGATCTATTAACCATTTTGGATAATTTACCCAAAGAACAAACTGATAACATATATTCAAATGGACAATGATTGTAAGTAAATTTTCTTTACTATATGCTACGCGGGAGAAACAGAAAACAAAACACTGAACATGAAAATAAAAACCCACAAAAAAACCTTTTCTCCTACGTTTTAATTAAATCATATGTAGTCATTTTTAAGTGATAGTGAGGCTACAATATGAAAGAACTGAAGCTTTTCAAGTATCTCCTGCGCTTTGTTTGTACCACGGTTAGCCACCCGCAAGAACAGCTCATCCCCGAGCTTATCTCCTATATGAGCATCGACCAGCACCCCACTTACACTCCTGCAGCTGTTGGCTAGGGCATTGCCTACTTCAACTGCATCATCAGGCCGGTTCACCACCAACGGGCTCCCCCCTTGAAACACCTCCAACTTGTTTATGCTAAATGACCCGTTGGCTTCCACCACTTCCTTGAAATCTTGTAAGCTTGGTGCATACACTGGAATGTTGAAATCATCTCGCTTCTCACTTGTTATTAGTCCCTGCATGTTTTATCACACAAATGTCACATCCTTTTCATAAAATGTATGATTTGTTCATGTTAGTCATGTACATATACATGCGGGACACACGTAGGCCACATATGTAACATGTTGCTGCGACATGATATGATTGACATGATAATAAAATTTAACGGCTGGTTTAAATCGTAACATGGTCATGCCTACATGTACTTAAAGATGAATGGCTTTTGGTTACAGTACGATTAGCAGTTATTACAATACATGAATCATATATACGACATGATTACCTCTTGGACAAGATCATTCCATGCATCTTGAAAATGGGTCCCAAAGAGTAACCCGGCCCCACCTTGGTCTGTGGGATCCTCTGACGTCCTACCCAATAGAGCAATAAACATTGACCCCCCTTTTTTCATTTCTTTTGATCTCATTTTCAGATAACCTGCTAGATCTGTTTGGAATTGTTTCTTGAACGCATTTGCAGTACTTTTCTTCGCACCTTGAATGAAAATGTTTCCTTTGTTGTACGCTGCCGAGGACTTGTCCAATACAATTTCCGGCACCTATAAGGTTTATTAAGCATCTTAAAAAGGCCTTTAAACCTAGCCGTATCATATATGACAAACAAGTAATTGAGGGTTTGAATCTCGTCATAAACAAATACGTAGGTAGGGTATTTTGATCAATTAGGGTGGTGATTTTAACCTGAGAAAGCCAATGTAGAGAGAACGCCGAGTAGAAAACATCAATGGATTTTGCTGGAAACAACCGACGGTAGAAGGATCCAGGGACACCGGCTGCAAAGAAAGAGCGGTGGCCATCAGAGGCGAGACACTCTTCCATGCTACCAACATCCTGATTAGCTAAAGGCGGGAGAAGCTGGAAGAGAGTGTTGAAGTCATTGGAAGGAAGGTCAGCAAAGAAAGCTGAGAACTCAGGCAGATCTGAGTGGCCAGAAGCCTCGTAGCGCTTTGTGATGTGTTCTATGATGACGTTGACGATAAAAATGGTGTTGCTTCCACTCGAGCACCCAAGATCCGCAACTGAAAATGGTGTATCGGGTGAGTTTAACTCGACACCATCTAGTGTTTCCTTTAGAAGATGTAACATCGACCGAGCATGCTTTGCCTGCATGCATGCATCATGACACGTTAATTCATAAATGAATTTAGATTAGTTCCTACGTTATTCATCTATTCGTGTATTCTTTTCCATCCACATAATTAAATTACAGATATTAGAGTTATGAAAACTTTAGAAATGATCAGAATAACCCAGTTAATTTCCCATGAAACAAAAAAGACATAAAATAGAGTCCAAAGAACAAATTCCAAAACTGAAGCCTAATAAAAAGGATCTTTCCTAAGACTATATAACAAAGCACTTACACACTTTCATGGAACAACATTACTAAGGATAGTTTTAACTATTTTGACATATAGATCGACCGAGAATAAAAGCTAAAGATCAATCGATAATGTACTGTACCTGTGCTTGCGAGTTGCTGGCATAACTGGTTTCACCTTTACCACCTTTCATGCTAAGAAGCCTCTCAAGCTTTAGGTTTGATGAAACCACCACATTGTTATCAGCGGAAGGAGGGGCCATTATGTTGCTGCTAGCTCTCTTTACTTTTAATGTATCTTCTCAAATTAACTACTTACCATTGCGAATGCATATATATATACTATAAAAACACCAATGACAAGGGTAGTTTTGGAAAAATCATTTATTTTTATAACACTTTTTTTGTCGTCCTAAAGATTTGCTCAAGTAAAAAGTAACGTGCTTGACCAAAACCACAACCACAATTTCGTAACCATATATGTTCCTTTTTCAATTTTAAAGAACTAGCAGGTACCCGCGCGTTACGTGTGCGGGTATCGTGAAACTAACATTTCATGAGCGTAATATTTTATGATTATACATATTTTTCGATATACTTTACAAATAATGATGATAGGTTTAAATTGAATAACTCTAAGCAATAATAAATTACTCCATATAAAAATAACATTACGAAATTGTGATGATTGATTTTAAAAGGTATTTGCTAATCTCTTTGTAACATTCGTTATAATATTATATAACGTGTAAATATAGAAAATTTTGATAGATTATATGTGTATAGTTTTCATATATTATAATAACCTTAAAATCTTCTTATTTTTATATGTACAATTCAATCGAATTAATTAGCAAAATGATCAGTATTTCACTAAATTTGTACTATAATACATACATAGACGATATGTGTTTTCAAATATGCAAATTTATTAAAAAATTGAATGATTCAAAATCAAATGTACATTTAATATTGAATAATTCAAATAATTTTATGTAACAAATTATAGTTTATATCAATAATTATTTGTACATGTTGCATATTAGTTTGTATTAACTTTGTCATTTAATGTGTATTGCTACCCAGTTAATACATAAATAAATTTATGAAGTTTTTGTGTTGTACAAGTTTGTACCACAAAAGCTTGTAAGGGTGTACTATTTTAAATTTTGAAGACATATTGCAATCTTTGTAATAAGTAATACAGATTTATGGGTTGTTAAAAATACTACATATTTAAGTAATGGGAATGTTTTTGTCGGTTTTGATGGGTCCTCTTAAGTTCTTATTTTGACGGCTTTTTTGCTAGTTGAACTAATTATGACTCGTTGGCTCGGTTTGGTTTCAAAACTATGTACGCCATTATTTTAAGTAGACAAAATATGTACGATATTATAGATATATTCTTTTAATTGATGTACAATGTGTATATATAATTGTATTATTTAGAAATGAGGTGTATTAGTAATATTAATTAATTAGTATTAATTAAAATTATTTTTAAACGTGTATTAATTATTATGTATTAATAATGTTTTAATATGAGTATTAAATTATGCTTTTATGTTTTAACTGATTTCTAATTATGTATTAATACTTGTATTATGTATTGTTTTAGTTGCAAAATAGGGTGAGGAGGTGTTTTAATTATAGAATTTAATGTGACATGTTGTTTTAATAATATAATTACTTGTTTTAAGTTTTCTACTTTTAGTATGTATGCTTATTTTGCTTGTACAAATAGCATTATGTATTGTAATTTGAAATTTTCAAGTATTTATACTTGTACCATGTGTTATTTTAGTTGTTAAATGGGGTGATGAGTTATTTTATTGATAGATTTTAATGCAATATATGTTATAATTTCATGTTTCAAGAATTCTAAAAATGGCTTTATTGTACATAGTATGTTTTAACTTGAATTTTCAAGTATTCTAAAAATAACATGTCAATATGCTTTATAAGAGAGTATGATAACGTGAACATATTGTTGTACCTTTGAGCAATGGGTATTTAAAAGTAATATTAATTACGTGTTTGAATGTATTTGTGCATTAAAAGATTGTAAACTTAGCTTTTTAACTTGTATTGCTATTACTTAAATGTTTAATTGTGATAAAGGTTGCATTAAAAGTTGCATAATGTGATTCATAAGTTGTATTAATTAAATTTTGACATTAATAAAAAAACATAATGTAATAATGTGCATTATTGTTTGCATTAAAGGTTGTACAATGTGCTAAAAAGTTATACTACTTAAATTTTTGTAATTAATGAAGAAAGAGACTTCAATCTCTATCTTAATACCTAATAAAAGATTTAAGTCATTTTCTATTATTAGAAGTCTTAATTTTTTAAGCCTCCAACATTTCTTGTTATAGAAAGATTGTTGTTATTTTTTTATTTATTGCACAAATAAATTATATTAAATTAAAAGTTATTAATAGGTTTAATTTCAAAAAATCCGTTACCCATAAAATTAAAACACATTTTAATGAGCTCATTTTAATAGGCCCATTTTGTATATTATTTTTCAAAGAAATTAAAAGTCAAAACTTTTCATCACACACATAATGAAAAAGTTAAATATTTTAGATTATGTAAACTCGTAACGGACAAACGTTAACACAAATTATTTAAAAAGCTTGTAACCGTCCATTTAAAATATTATAGTAAAATATATTAAATTCTGTGTTGTAATAGGCATAGAGGTTTATAAAACCCAATCTATACTACTTATACTACTTTATAAAGTATTTTGCACATTCTAAATAAGGAAGTCTTAAAAAATTAAGCCAAAAAAATATTATAAAAAGAAATTAAAAAGTTAAAGTAATATTATTTATTTTGTAATTAAGCGTCTTTATGTTTAATCCATTTCATAACCGTCTTCATTAACTTTTGTAATGAGATTTAAATATTTTCGGTTACATTTTAACCAAAATCATAATTCTATGTTTAATATAACTTTTGTAACGTTTATTTTATTTGAGTATAAAAGTATCATTTGGTTAATGAAAAAAACACAACAATTTCTATTCCTCTATCATACTTCTAAAAAATCTTATGACTTTTTTTGGTTTCTTTTGAGCATCTCAGAAAATTTGTATACCTCATTAAATTCAAAAAGAATGTTTCGCTTCAACTATTACTACGGGCGAACTTATTGTTAGTGTAAATGCAATTACTTAACATGAAAATAAAGATCGAGTATGTGATTTTTTATGTTATTTTTCAAATACTATGCAATGTGGCGTGATAATCTTTTCAATAATATGCATCACATAAGCAATATTGTAGATACGCTATCCTCATAATAAACGTACAAATGGAGAACATTCAATCGTAAGAAAATTTAGTTACACGGGTACCCATCGCTGCAATGCGCGGGTACCCGGCTAGTTATATGTAGTATAGATATTTCTTTTCCATTTTTGAGATTTACAATTAGTTGTTGTTTATTGGAAGATATATTAAGTTCAAGTTTGCTTTGTTGTTTATTGGTCTGTTAGGGTTTTATGTATTTTTCTATAAATCCCCTATCAATAAACACATACACATGAGGTTTTATCATTCAATATGATATCATGAGCAGGCATCAGGTATGATCTTGTGACCTAGTAGGTCATCAAGCCGCCACTTCTATACCACCCCGTAAAACTTCTTCATCTCCATCATCCTACATGTCGGCCGTCATGAGCCGCTTCTATCCTCTTCAAGAAATTCTCTATCTCCATCATCCTACCATCGACCGTCATGGACCACTTATCAAAACTCTTCTCTACTATAATCAAAATATCTCCAAACCTACTTATCTCGGCCGTCATGATCCGCTTCCCAAAACCTCTCGATTATCAAATCCTAGTCGGCCATCATAAGCCGTCCACATCTCTATCATCCAGTGAGGATCTCAACAAAACAAGTCTCAAGCACCAATGGAGTTATGTTTAATAATTTTTTTTAATGTTTATGTTTTTCTTTTTTAATGTTTTATGGTTTATGTTGATCTCCAGTGATTTCACCGCTCGAACTGTGGGAGGGTATTGGAAGATGTAGTTAAGCCCAATCCCGCTTTGTGGGTTATTGGTCTATTAGGGTTTTGTGTATTTTCCTATAAATGCTCTATTAATAAACACATACACCTCACGGGGTTTTATCATTTAATAGTTGTTGACCTTTTATCTATATTACACAAGAAAACATCTACTATTATTAGAAAGGTTAAAAATCAACTTATAACATTATATACATAATGTATAATTACATAAACACAATTAGAAATCAATTTAAACATATAATTTAATACTCATATTAAAACTAATTAATACATAATAATCAATACACACTTGAAATAAAATTGATACTAATATAATTAGAGAAAGGTTATTTTGAATATCTTGTATCATTTGGATACAAGGGGACTAATCCCCACCTTCCATCCACAAAAAATCAACAACCCAGATCAATCCTTATTTTTTAATTAAAAAAAAGAGGATGAGGCATTTTCGTCATTTTACAGTCCACCCTTTCCACCTCCCAAATACATCCTACCCCGTCTCTTTTTTCACATGGTAACACACAGAAAAAATACACACAGAAGCTTATTCAATCCATCATCCCGATCCAAAACATACACTAAAAACGCACACAAATAAAGAATCATCAACAAATCATGTTAAAAATTAAAGAAAAACATGTCGATGATGCTATTGAAGAACAAGTCACCAAGTTATATCATCATCATATATAACTTTTTTTTTAGATTTTTTGATGTAAATAGGCTTATTTTGATGTGATTATGGATGTGTAGCTTATTTGATGTGTTATAACTAAGCGTATTTGATGTGTTATAATTAAACTTATTTGATGTATTATACTTAGCTTAATGTATAAGTTTATAAGGAGGTTATATGAATAATCTTATGAATTAAAATAGAGTTATGTGAATAAGCTTATAAATAGAGTTTGTTGAAGTTGTAGGATAAGCATAAGGTGATGTATGTGAATAAGCTTATTAGGAGAGATGTGCTGAAACTGTAAGCTACAATGAGCAGATGTATCAAATATGATACCTCCATACATCATATATGATATATGGAGGTATCGTATATGATAATGTGCTTGAAAACAAATACAAATAAGTCTGTGATCTCCTGTTGGTAATTAAAAGTTAGTTGTATGCATATTATCATATTTGATAATCTGGTTGAAATTCAGCTTCTGTAATATATCATATTTGATTATTTGGTTAAAATTAAGCTTTTATAAGATATATTTGATCATCTGGTTGAAACTAAAATCAAATCTTTTTATTTGTGTTTTGAAAGCTGTTTTCAATGCATTTTGAAGAACTTAATCATCTCATGACCAAAGAAGTGAAAATAAGACAAGTGTCGAAAGAACAAACAACGACATGTGAATGAGATGACAAAAGACGAGTGTTGAGGTTACAACCAAAGTGTTGATGCATGGAATCAAGATCCATTGTTTTAGCCATGTGACTTGTTTATATTTTAGTTATTTATGTATGATGTTGTAATGCTAATAAATCATTTAGTTTTATTTTTAAATATGAAAATCGCGAACCATCTGCCGATGTAATTTTTAATTAATATGCCTATTTTTTTTTTTCATTTGAAGCATAGTTTTATTCACCTTTTTATTAGTACAATATATGATAGTGAAATATCATATATGATAATCCATGTAACTCTTAAATTCTGCCATATATGATACTGCATTATCATATATAATAATACTTTATCATATATAATAATGCATTATCATATATGATACTAAAAAAAGATTGATAGATTAAACAATGGGTCTGCGGAATTTATGATTAAAACAAAGAGTATGTTGAATTCATGATCAAACACTTGTTCAGTAAATAAAAAAGAGTACTTTTTGAAAGTAACATATATGATAATTCAAACAGAATGTAATTACCTATGATATCATATATGATAAACACTTATTCATAATAAAAAATAAAAAAACAAAAGAATCTGTTAAATTCATGATTAACACAAAAAATATTCTTATTATTGAAACTACTCTTCTTCTTCTTTAATCAGTTCTTCTTCATTTTCAACGAAATGCTACTTTTCTGGAACAACTTCCTCTTGAGTCATGCCAAATTAGTGTTGATACTTAAACATACTCGTGCACGTCCGTTATAATAAGTACTATATCTACTTTGTTCTAACCGGACAATTGCAACATCTCTTTCTTCTCATTGTTGTGTTCGCATATTCTGCATTTATACAAGACATGAAAATAGTTTTAGGGTCTAGGCATATATTACAATACTTTAAAAGTAAAAAAGTCATGTACAATATCGTATATGATAGAGGATAGGTTTGAAGAGCTTAAAAAGATTTGTGGAAGTTAGTCATACAAGTCTGTTTTCTTCTTGTAGTCTGTTACAAACATCATATATGATACCTCATACATCATATTTGATAAACCTATCATATATCGCATATCATATAACTATCAAGTATGATAAATCAGGTATCATTTATGATACATCAAATTTAATTCAGGTTACATCAACAACTTAATTAAAATATCTCACACTAACATAAGCTTATAATGTATCATATTTGATACCTTATGTATCATATTTGATATGCCTATAATATATCATATATCATATATCTATCATATATGATAAATAAGTATCAAATATGATATATCAAAGCTTAATTCAACTAACAACACACATAAAAATTCTTAATAATACAACTTATTAACATGCTCGTAAGCTTATTCATAGTTCTCTATATTCAAATAATCTAATAATTTGTTAACACAAGCTAATAAGCTAGCTTATAATTTAACAAAATAAATTCAAATCATCTAACTAACAATCTTATCCATGACTATCATCTAATTAAAAATCTTGTTAATAAGCTTATTCAAACAAATAAGCTTATTCATAAACTTATTCAAACAAATCAACTTATTCACATAATTCATTCAAAATAAGCTAATTGAATGCTTATAAATTCGAATGATGATAATAAGCTTATTCTAATCAAGCTAAAATACAAAAAAAAAATCACTATGATGGGTTCGTTATTGTATCCTGATAGATTGGTAGAGAGAGAAATAGATCGGAGTAGAGAGAGAAAGCAAGAGACGGGATGGATTTTGGTGTGTGTTTTTTATGAGAAGGAAGTAAAAAAAACTTATATAGTGGACGGTGAAATGACAAAAATACCCCTGCAATATAAATGAGGATTTAATCTTAGATATTGAATGGTGGGAAGATGGATAGTGGAGATGAGTCCCCCTATATCTTAGATAAGTTTGGTTTCCAAATGAACTTAAATCATATATTTAATACATCCCTTCACTTAAAAATACAACTATATATTCAAATTGTACAACAACTAAAAGCATATATATCTATAAAATCGTAAACATGTTGTCTACCTAGCACATAGTTTTCAAAATCAAACTGGACCAACGTGTTCAACTAAGAACCAAGGTCACAATCGTTTCTGCTAGCCAATAAAATCCGTCAGAAGACAAACCATAGAAAATATATCGAAAGAGATAAGAACAGCTCCATTACATAAATCTGTACTATTTTTTTTAACGACACATAAACATGTACTACTTATAAAAACGATTACACTGTTTCTCTAAAATCCTAAGTAGTAGAACATTACAAGTTTTAGAACAAACTTTTACAATACCAAAACTTCATAAATTTATTTTATATTAACTAATGAGCAACAAAATGAATACAAATTAATATACAACATACTAATTGTTATTGCTATAAATTATAATTTTTTACATACAATTATTTAAATTGTTCACTAATGTAAGTTTACAATCAAATCCTTGTTTGATTTTTAACCATATAAAGTTTTATAAATTTGCATATTCGAAAACATATATCATATATGTATGTATTTTATTACTAGTGAAATACTAATCATTTTGTTACTTAATTCGATTTAATCGTACCTATCAAAGTATGAAGATTTTAGGGTTACTAAATGTATGAAAACAAGTAAACATAAAAACTATGAAGATTTTCTGTATTACACGTTATACAATATTGTGACAAATGTTGCACTGATTAACAAATACCTTACACCATCGATCATCACAATCTCGTAATAGTATTTTTTTATATGAAACGGCTTATCTATATTACTTATTAAAAGTAAACCACTACTGTTAACAAAAATGTTGAAAAATCAACTGAAATGTAGTATTGCATAATGTACAACTATATAAGCATAATTATAAATCAATTAAAACATAAAAACATAATTTACTACTCATATTACAACTAATTAATACATAATCATTAATACACACTTAAAAATAAAGTAATTAATACTAACTAATTTATAATTAATACACCTCATTACTTAATATTACAATTATATATGCACATTGTACAACAATTAAATGCAAATATCTACGAAGTCGTACATATGTTGTCTACCTACAATGATGGTCCAAACCAGACAAATGGGTTCAACTGGAATCGGAGTCACAATCGATTTGGCTAGCCAAAGAGCTGTCATAATATGAACCGGAGATGGATGTCGAAACCGATAAAAACAACTCCATTACATTAATATGTACTATTTTTAACGACACATAAATCTGTACTACTTAAAAAATACATTGCACTCTCTCTTCAAAATTTAAAGTATAACACAATTGCGAGTTTTGGTACAAACCTTTACAACACAAAAACCTCATAAATTGATTTCTTTATTAATTAGGGAGCAATACACATTAAATGACAAAGTGAATTGATTATTGTTGCAACCTATAATTTTTTACATACATTTATCTAAATTGTTCACTAATGTAAATTTAATGTTATATATGTGTTTGACAACTATAACAATAACACTATCAGACTAACACCTAAATATTTGGATCAATGTAGAGAGGGTTCATAGAGAGAAAATGGTTGCAAGATGTTTTCTAGTGAGAGAAAGAGTATGTGTAAAATAACATCAACAACAACCATTCCAATACATGGAAAATGGTTTAAGTACATCGTAGGGGCTGACCTCTAAATGGGTTTATAGGCCTTTTTCAGGCTTCTTAGCGGACTACCACTCGTTGTTTAAGATCCCCAAATATATTGCGCAACAGAAATACACAATTGGGTGCTAAACACAAGTATCATCCCACAAGGTATATTGAACGACCTCAAAATGAGACGTTTAAACATAAAAGTGAATAAGATTTTACCACATTGTCTAAAACATATATTTCATCCCAAAATATACTAAAACAAACATCAGAGAAAGCCTTTAGTCCCCCAAGGATCTCGACCATCAAACCAAATAGTTTTAGTACAGTACATAACCAAAGTTAAATTGTTCATAAGCAAATGGGAAAGAAAAGGTTTTAAACCACAAGACTCCAAAAGCAAACCCACAACCTTCCCAAGAAATCTTCGCCATCGTTCACCTTCGATTACCTGAAACACATGCTTAAACGAGTCAACAATAATGTTGAGCGAGTCCATAGGTTTAATAAATCACATTTGAACACAAGGGTAAAATCAATGATAATCATTCAAAAGCATTGTCGTGCACACAATCTATTATATAGGCAACTCATCTTATAGCCAAAGCTATATAATTGTATTTAAGCTCATGACACCAACCCCTTAACCAATTAGTCACCCATGCCAAATGGCAGCATGACTAGATAAAACCATTGCCCCTCTAGGGTATTTGTTGCTAGATATATACCCACATCTCATTCATCGAAATTATCCCTCCAAGAGATTACTCAACGTACAACTCTTGACCGAGATAGGGTTGTTAACCCCATAGTACTACCATTTGAATAAGCGGTTATTCCAAACTTAGAACATTAAGCTAGAAGATAGTTAACGGTTCATGACATTAGGGTCTTTAGCAACAAGGTACTCAATACAAATCAAGGTAACATTCGGGTCCAAACAATCATTCATGACTTGTGTTCATTTTATTTCAAATAGCATGCATCCTCACCGCGGGTTTAAAATCATTTAATAACTAGTATGAAGAGAGGCTATAGACTCACCTTAGTACAAGAGACGTAGCAAGATGATCGTCGACGATAAGTGATGCCCGTTAAACACAAAAACCGCAACCTACCAAATAAGGCGCGCTCGTTAATAATTGACTCAAGTATAAACCGTACTTAATAACACAAAACTCAAATTTAAAAAACCATGACAAACCCGAAAGAGCAACAATACAAGTGATACTACTATACCCTTCTGTATGTTTACATTATTTAAATTACACTCTCGATAAAAATCTGCCGGCACATACCAAATGTACAAGCTCATTTCCCTTACTTAGACATGCCAAAAGTTTATAAAACAACTTGAGGAACTCACTTACTATCTATAGAAAGTAATCTAAAAAGTTCGTTAAAAGATTTTACTTCTAAGACCTTCTGCCCGACACATCTTTGAATTGCAAAAACCGGACAGTTTTACGCATTCGACTCATAAAACCATTTTGACCTCTCTAAACAACTTCGTTTACAAAACCGACATTTGAATTTGGAAACAGACTCACAACCCTAGGTTTAGAAATTTAGAACAGCCCTTGATTATTTTTAATACACATTTTATAGTCCCCGAGATTCAATCCAAATATCAACGACAACTTCGGATTGTGTCGATACTCGTCTTCCGGTACAGGAATAACCAAACTATCATAACTTCTTCCTCGTTTTGAGTTATAAGCTCTAATTTTTATCAAAATGAAGCTAATGAAAAACTCAACACTATCTTATTAGTATTACATCAATTCAAACTTAAGACATCCAAATTTAGCCTTAAACATGTTGCCCTAAATCAACTCTTTGAAACTCATACCAAATCAAATTTTCAACCCATTTTAACCACTTTTCTACCATTTCTACTATCCTATAATTACCCATTTCCATTCCTAACACTTGCATGTCATTTTTAACAAAACCTTTATAAACAATTCAAGCTTTCAATCATCAAAACACCATCATCATAAGGAGATCATCACATGCATGATCTTAAAACATTTTCACCAATCCTAGTTTATAAGAAAAATTAAAACTTCATGCATGTGGGTAAATTTGGTACCAAAACATTAACCTTTTAATTTCTAGGATGGGTCTTGAATTAGTTTTAGCCAAATCAAGATCAAAATCACAAAAAGTTTGGTGTTTGGTGTCTTTGTGGCTCATGGTAGAAAAAAAGAGAGAAAAAGGGGGGGGGGGGGGGGTTGATTTTTTTATCAGGTTTACTATGTGTTTTCATAGTAGAAAACTAATATATAGTAGTAGGTGAGGGCTATTTTTTTTCAATCTTGCAATTCTTTGGACTAAAAAGCAAATAGTTAGTTAAAGAGCAGGAAATGACTATTAGTCAATTTTGAAAATATTCACGGGACTCGGGTTTCATAAGAATACTTTTCAAAAGTTAAAACGCATCATAAATATAATAATATAGTTTCCCGACACGACTTAACACGCCATTTAAAAGAAAACATCGAAAACGTCAAATATCGAAACAATCGACAATAAAACGTAAAATATCGGGCATCCGTCGGCATCACGCTTACTAATAATCCTCATACTAGTTAAAATGTAAAAGTAAATCTCCTAACATTGGTTTCAACTTAAACCCCCCAAAATAAAAACATTCAAGCTTATCAAAAATTTCGAAAATATTCATAAATTAAGATTAGACGAGGTTATCACATCCCTCCTTCTTAAAGAGAGCGACGCTCAGCCCTTCTTAAAACAAATGAGGATACTTTTCCTTAAAGAAATCCTCACGCTCCCACGTAAACTCAGGCCCGCGTTTGGAATTCCGCCTTACTTTCACAATTGGAATCTTACTATGCTTCAACCTTTTAACTTCCCTATCCATAATCTCTACAGGTTCTTCTATAAAATGCAACTTATCGTCATGTTAGATTTCCTCCAATGGAATCACTAAATTGATTTCTGCTAAACACTTCTTCAAATTAGACACGTGAAAAGTTTTATAAATATCCCTAAGTTCATCCGACAATTCTAACTTATTAGCAACCAATCCAATCCTTTGAATAATCTTAAAAGGTCCAATATATCTTGGGCTCAACTTTCCTCTCTTCCCAAAACTAATCACACCCTTCCATGGTGATACTTTAAGCATAACCATATCTCCAAACTCAAATTCTAACGGTTTCCTCCTATTATCAGCATAACTCTTTTGTCTACTCCTGGCAGATAACAAATGATTCTTAATTTGCACAATCCTCTCAGTTGTCTAAAAAATCATTTCAGGTCCGGTCAGTTGACTCTCCCCTACATCACTCCAACACAATGGAGATCTACACTTACATCCATACAAAGCTTCAAATGGTGCGGCTTTAATACTAGCGTGATAACTATTATTATACGAGAATTCCACCAATGGCAAATGTCTATCCCAACTATTTCCAAAGTCAATCACACACGCTCGAAGCATATCTCTAATGTTTGAATCGTCCTTTCACTTTGTACATCAGTTTTGGATGATATGCTGAACTCAAACTTAACTCTGTTCCCATCGCTTTCTGAAGAGATTTCCAAAACTCTGAGGTAAACCTACTATCACGATCCGAAATTATCGGCAAACAATCTCCTTCACATACACTGTCGTCAGTCTTTCCATAATATACGTCTTCTACATTGGTAAAAAGTGAGCAGTCTTAGTCAATCTATCAACAATCACCCAAATCATATCACAACCACTAGATGTTCTCGGCAAACCCATCACAAAATCCATAGTAATTTTCTCCGATTTCCACTTAGGAATTTCAGGTTGCACCAATAATCCAGACGATTTCTTATGTTCAACCTTTACCTTCGCACAAGTCAAACACTTACTAACATATCGAGCAATATATGCTTTAATGTTCGGCCACCAATACACTTTCTTCAGGTCTTGATACATCTTGTCCGATCCAGGATGTATTGAATACTTCGACTTGTGAGATTCATTCATCACTAATTCTCGCACTCCTAACGCACCTTCCTCAGATGGATACAATGGTAACCAAATACTATTCTTAAAATATCTCATTCCATTCGGCCTTACTACAAACAAAGGTCTCAACAGTCTACCTAGATTCTACTCCTTAACATTCTCTTTCTTTAAACCATTAGTTTGAGATTTCAGTATCATTTCTGTCAAATCTACATTTTCCATCATTACTAAAGCTCTAACTCTTAGAGGTTTCTCCCTTTCCTTTCTACTAAGTGCATCAGCTACCACATTCGCCTTACCAGAATGGTAACGAATCTCGCAGTCATAATCACTCATCAATTCTACCCATCTCCTTTGCTTCATGTTCAATTCCTTTTGATCTAAAATATGTTGCAGACTCTTATGGTCAGTGAACACCACACACTTAGTTCCATACAAGTAGTGTCTCCACAGCTTCAAAGAAAAAACCACAGCTCCAAGTTCTAAATTATGAGTAGTATAGTTCTCTTCATGCTTCCTCAGTTGTCTTGATGCATAAGCTATCACTTTCTTCCTCTGCATCAGTACAGCTCCATAACCCTTGTGAGACGCGTCACAATACACAACAAAATCTTCAGATCCTTCTAGAAAAGATAAAATCGGCGCATAACACAACTTATCCTTCAGTGTTTCAAAAGCAGCTTCCTCTTCTGAACCCCACTAGCAATTAGTGAAAACTTCTCGATAAACATTGGATAATACCCAGCTAGACCAAGAAATTGACGAATTTTAGTCGGCGTTGTTGGTACCGACCAATCCTTGATAGCCTCAGTCTTAGCAGGATCTACACGAACACCTTTATTGTCAATCACGTGCCCTAAAAATTGCACTGATTTCAACCAAAACTCACATTTATAGAACTTTGCATAAAGATTCTCTTTCTTCAACAATTCCAAAATTATTCTCAAATGTTTCTCATGCTCTTCTTCACTCTTGGAATAAATGAGAATATCATCAATGAATACGATAACAAACTCATCCAAATACGTCTTGCACACACGATTCATCAAATCCATGAATACAGCAGGCGCATTCATTAATCCAAAAGTCATCACTTGAAATTCAAAATGTCCATATCGAGTACGGAAAGCAGTTATAGGAATATCATCTTCCCTAACTCTCTGTTGATGATACCCAGATCTCAAATCGATCTTCGAGTATATACTAGACCCTTGCAACTGATCAAAAAAATCATCAATGCTCGGAAATGGATACCGATTCTTGACAGTCAATTTGTTAAGTTCCCGATTATCAATACACATTTGAAACGATCCATCTTTCTTCTTAACAAACAATATAGGAGCACCCCACGGCGATGAGCTCGGCCTATTAAATCCCTTATCCATCAATTCCTTCAATTGATCAGATAATTCCTTTATCTCTGACGGCGCTAAACGATACGGTGCACGAGTAACATGTGCATCTCCTGGCACTAAGTCAATACGGAACTTAACTTCACGAAGCGGCGGTAATCCTGACAGATCTTCAAGAAAAACTTCTGGATACTCTCTAATCACAGGCACATCCTCTAGTTTCCTTTCATCTACACCATCACTAGTTATCTGAGCAAGAAACACATCACAACCCTCTTCCATATACCTCATCATCTTCAAACAAAAAAATGACTCTCAGACGAGAAGTGCATTCATTACCCTTCACAGTCAATACCCTATTCCTTAGCGGTATCTAAACTAATTTCTCCCCATAAACGATTACTGCACCATTCACAACTAACCAATCCATACCAATAATCACGTCAAAAGATCCTAGTTCTATGGGTGATTGTGGTAAATTACACCTCTTGTTTAGGAAAACAAAAGAGCGTAAATAGCGGTAAGTATTAAGTGATGATTTAAGAAAATCAAGCACTAATTACCCAATGAAGTTTGTTTCCCAAGGAGGTATATATGTGTGAATAATTCGTAATTGGTTTGAGATTAATATTTGAAAGAAGGGGATGAGAAAAGAGGATGACGAAGACGTGAAATTAATTACTACTACGACTTAACGTAAAACCGTAAAATGAGCTAAAATAAAAACTAATTCTAAAAATTACCATAAATTCACCAAAAATCAAAATAAATAAACTAAGAGTTTACCAATGATTAAAACTTTTTCAAACCTTTTAATTAATTAAATATTAATTTTTAAATACTAATTAAAGCCCTAAAAATCAAATTAATTATCAAAAAGCCCAAGTAAAGATTTTTTAATTGGTAAACCTCTAAAATGACCTAAAAAGATTAAAAACTATTTTTAGAAACTTTAAACTAATAAAAACTATTTAAAATGATTTAAAAACTATTAAAAATTAAAATAATTATAAAAATTAATCTAAAGATGATAAAATTAATCTAAGAGTTACAAAAATCCTATTTTAATGTATTTAAACTAAGAAAAATATAAAAAGTGCAAAAATGTGAAATTTGAAAAATAATAATAAAATAATATTAAAATAATATTAAAAATCCAAAAATTATAAAAAATTCTAAAAACTTGCAAACTAGTTTATTTTGACCTAAAGAATCAGAAAATGAAAGTTAAAAGACCAGAATACCCATATTGGGCCCCCAAATAGGCCAAAACCCAAAACAGTCAAGCTTATTGGGCTTTTTAGCCCAAAAAGTAAAAATAAGCCCAAATGACTTGGAAAAGCACTATCTGACTCAAAATTTAATTCTAAATACAAAACTCTGAAGGCCCAAAAGCTGAAAGTGAGCTTATCACAGCTTAATGATCAAACAGTTTATCCTTATTGGGCCATTAAGCCCATTAAGCAATAAGCTAATGCCATAAGCTCTAATTTGACACACAACCTTCTTTTAGGATACTAAAGAGACCTGTAAAAAGAAATTTTGAAAAAGCACACTCAATAAGCCAGAAATAAGCAAAGTACAAATCCACTAAAAGACAAAATAGTCGGGTTTTAGTTCTAGGGCACCTCAGGACTTGATTTAACTTGCAAAATGTCACAAATGACTTCAATAAGCCAAATCAATCGACCAAAATCCAATAAGCAAAACCAATAAGCTGGAATAAGCCAATAAGCACTTATGAAAAAGTCAATTAAGTTGGTTTTCTAGTAAAACCCTAAAGTCAACCCACCAATTGCTCTAGTATGAAAAAATGGGTCAAATAATGAGCACCTATTACAAAATCCAAGTTGTTGCATGTACCAATAAGCAAAATAGACTCAATAAGCTATGTGACCAAGTTTGACCAAAAGTCAAACGCTGACAAGTGTAAATCAAACGCCGACAAGCACAAATTGGACGTTGACAGACTTAATGAAGTGTTTAGACTTGTTTTCCACCCTGCTGGTCAAGACTTGAGTGCAAACCTTGTGAATCAACTCCTACCAGTTGAGTAGACTTGATAAGTTTTGGCACAAATAAGCCAATAAGCCAGTAAGCTTATAAGCTATCAACAAAGCAATCCAAGTAGCCAATAACCTCACAAGAAGCACACAAATAGGATCCATGCAACACAACAACAATCCTTACACTAGAAATACTAATGCAAACACCAAATGAGGTGGTCACTTTGCTGATGCAAATGACCACTTCAGCCGACTTTGATAAGCTATAACAAACACAATAAGCCACCAAATTCAACAACCAGATAACCAATAGATAGGTTATCACCCAAACTACTCCCATACCTGATTTCAGCCCTTAGATCCAACTAACAAAGAAGTTATAGGATCTGATGTGTTTGACCAATCTTAAAAGCACTTTTATCAGATTTTAGCAAAACTTCCAATCCTTTTTCCAAACTTTTAGAAACTTAACCAATGACTAAAACTTGTTCAAAATGACTTGTTTAGACTTCCCAAACCCTAAGAACCAAGGGCACAAGGCCACAAGGCCTTATGAACCAGTAATCCCAAATAGTCCTTTAATAAGCACTTTTCAAAGCAACTTGTTATTTTTAAACACAACCTACTGATTTTATCATTCAAATAGCTACACTAGGTGACAACTAACAGATTGCAACCATAAAACACAAAGCACAAACACAAAATCACCAAATCACATACCAAAATACAAAACAGACAATATCATATGATTTTTGAGAGGAATCTTAACAAGAGGCTATACCTGTCCTCCACAACATCCTAGGAGGACCAGCAATGCTCCTTGGACATTGTTCAACAACTAGAACAAGACCAAGGTACTTCAATAAGAAAGATGGATGAATGCCTCGGTTGATGTTTCAAAGCAGAAACTCAAAGGCTTGATTTCTTCATCACAATGAACAAACAGCCCAACCAAAGGCCCTAATCCCTTCACAAGCTTGGTGTCAACAAGCTTGCAAGAGCTTACAGCTTTTGGTTAAGGATTAGTACACAAAAATAAGCAAATTCAGAAACCTCTTTTCAAGCTTTTTCAAACTTGAAAACCTTACCAAACATAAACGTCCTTGAACCAAATGATTCAGGCACACTTATAACAACAAATGGAACTCAGAATCACCTTTAAACAACACCAACTTTCAAAAACATAAAAAGGAATTACAATTTTTCTCAAAATACCAACTTTTATAAATTTTAAAAAGGAATTACAAGTTTAAAAGGTAAAACTGGAACAAAGGGACTCTCAGAGGTTGAGGTCTCCTTTTATAGGGAAATACTAGCCTTACACTATTCATAAACCCTAGAACTAAATTCCCAAAAGTGCCCTTGAAGTCTTCTAGATCATTTGATGGAATGAGCTGTCTAAATGCATCACGGACGTTTATCTTAGCTTTGGGGTTAAGCTAAGAGTCTTGGCCGTTGATCTTGACACGTGGCAATCCTTGGGGAATAGTTGTCATGTGATGGGTGAAACGGTTTTGGGTGTGGGGTCCATTGGTGAGTGGAGAAGAGGGATTTAAGGTTGGTATGGGTTTCTGCATGTGTGAATCACACATGTGCCAAGGTAATTTCATTTTACCCTTTGGTTAAGTGAGTGGTAATTCTGGTTTCATCACGTGCTACAGTGATAAGTTTTGATCCGAAAATGGGGGATTGTGTTTGTTTGGCGTGTGCTTGTGTATTCAAACTTTGGGAATGACAGCTTTGGTCCTTGTTCTTTGGCAAAGTATGTATAATAAAAATTTCATCCCACAAAACGTGTTCGCTTTGTTAATAAACTTTCCAAGTTTATACTTTTGCCACAAAACTTTGGTGAAAAGGTTTAAAGGGTTGTTTTTGCCATTTTTCCATAATTGAGGGACTGAATTTGGACTTTCTTGATCTTCAAAGGTCTTCAATAGATGTTTGCCTTCATGAGGGACCATAATTGACAAATTAGATTTGATGAGGGACTAATCTTACCATTTCTTCAAAGTTGAAGGACCTTTTTGCAATTTTGACAAAATTAAGGGACCAAACTTGTAATTATGAAATCACAAGGGTTTTAAGTGTCATTTCTTCATTGTTTGAGGATCAATCTTGCATATCTTCAAGTCTTCAAGGGTAAATGTGGGATAATTCATGAACTAGGGCCCGGTTCTTTGTACGGCTTCATTTCTCGAGCCCGTTTTTCCTTGTTTCTTGTGATCTTTTGTCTTTCTCACGATATCCATACCTAAAAAACACAAGTAAACAAACACAAGCATATATATGGTATTTTATGACATTTTAGTGCATTTAAAGCCCGAAAAGAACGATGAGATCATGTATAAATGCCATCTCATCACTCCCCCATACTAAGCCATTGCCGTGCCCTCACGCAATGCTAGAATAAAGTATCTAAGTATTACCAAAATTCAATTTTATTAACCTTTATTGAAAATTAAAAGACTTGCAACAATACTACGAAGATGTGTAAAGATATAATGTATGATTTTCATCATGAATGTGACTTTTAGGGTCAATGAATAGAAACAAGTAAATGTCCCTTAGAGTAAATTCCGTCATCCTTGATTGTCATACATTCCATGCTAAGTGCAAAAACGAGATCATTGTTGGTACAAGTCACAATGCTAACACTACTCATACGTTCAAATTGTGTAATACTTTTTCTCCTCGCAATCGTAGTTATTATAAAAGGAAATGGGTTACTAGCATTTTTTAACTATTTGTCATGGATCACAAGTGATTCATATTGACTTAATTGAGTAGTTATTAGTCCGAAAGCAAAGTAGCACGCTTTAATCGATAGTTAGCCGAAGGAAAAAATCTTTTAAAACGGCTTCTCGTGTATCTCCTTAAGTTCATATCTTGGCATAACTCGTTTCACGATTTGAGACCTTTCTCGGACCGATATTTGGCATGTACTTCATTCTTCAAATCTTGGGAAGTCGTTCTTGAAATTATGGTCTTCTCTTCATATATTGGAATTTCTCCACTTGACGTTTTTGAGAGATTCTTCATATTAGGACCACGACTTCATCATTTTTATTCAATCTTTATTTTGGACTTTGATATACAACGATCCGCCTCCTTTTCGGACTTGGATATATTTATCCTCATACCTTGTAAGGGTCTTTTTGGATAGATTTTCTCCATGATCTTTAGGAGAGTAATTGCTTTTCGTCGTGTGTCTCGATCCTTCATATTGATTTTGGAATAATGATACTTCACATCATCTTGGATCTTTAGAAACAAAATATAGCTCATCATGCCTTGTTAGGGCCTTTTGGATCTTCACCAATCTTCGCGTCCCGCTTCAATAAGTTATGCCTTGGCTATGAACTCTATTCAACCCTGAGCAACTTTTAAACGATCTTGCGCTAAGGGCTAAGTAACCTTTCAAATCGTACGACCTTACTTATTGCAATTATTTTTATTCCTGATGCATTGATCTTATGGGAAGAAAAAGCCACAATTAAAAACATATGAGTTTTTGAAAGAACATTTTCATGTTCTACGTTTAGCATGATCACTTGTCTAACTCTATCATCTGTCGTTCTTCACCATATAAAGACCTCTAATTAAAGAGACTCGTGAATACTTAGCCATGCAAGTCAAAATTAAGCCAAATTTGGACTAGCTTTCATTAAGACTATATCAAATCAAAGTTTTGGGTTTTCAAGCCACCTATAGGATCTTGCACTTTCTTGGACTTTTTCAAGTTTAGAGAATGCATTTTATAGTTCCCTTGATAAGTGACTTTCTAGGATCAATTATAGGAACTTGCGAAAAGTTCTTGTTCTTAACCCGAATGAGTTAAGACTTTCGCGTTTTAAAGTTCCCTATATAAAAGTCTAGCAAAACTTAAATTGAGCGGGTTAAGGAATGTAAATGGCTCCAAATTGCCCATCAAGTCAAAAATTAGCTCTTATTCTACCCAACGGAAAATATACATTCGTGTCTTAAAAACACTTATGAAAACTAAGAAAAATTTTAAAATTTGGCCATTTTTAGCCTTATTAGCAACAAAACAAAACATTGAAAGTTGGAAAACGTGAGGGCGTAGCAAAGCAAGTATCTATTGCCGTGACACGTGTATTAATATTATAAATGGAAAGTTTAAATTTTACCGTGTTTTCGTAAGTTATTGTTCACATGTACTGTTCATAGGTTTTTAATGCGGGTTTTAGAACTCTTCCCCTCTAAAAGAACAATTCGTCCTCGAATTGAAGAAACGTAAACTGAAAGAAAACATACCCGAATTAGAACTGGAAATGAGGGTAAGAAGTCCGTATAGACTCCTCCGTCTCCCAAGTGGCTTCCCGCTCAGGATGATCCCTCCAGAGGATTTTGACGAAAGGGACCGTCTTCCTCCGCATGACGCGATCTTGTCGCTCAAGAACTCTCTCGGGTTCTTCGACATATGATAGTTGTATCCTTTGAGTAAGGACACATGGAACACGTTTTGAACGTGTGATAGCTGAGGCGGTAACGCTAAACGGTATGACACTTCACCAACTCTTCTATGATGTCGAACGGTCCGATGAAGCGAGGACTGAGTTTCCCTCTGATTCCAAAATGTCTAACTCCTCATGCAGGTGATACCTTGAGGAAAACGTGATCACCCACGTTGAAAGACACATCTCTACAACGTTTATCGGCATAGCTCTTCTGACGAGCACGAGCTTCCTGAAGTTTTTCCTTGGCGACATCGACCTTCTCATTGGTCACTTCAATCATCTCTGGACCTTCAAGCAGTCGTTCGCACACTTGATCCCAACAAATTGGGGTGCGACACTTTCTACCATACAACATCTCAAAGGGAGCACACTTTATGCTAGCGTGCCAGCTGTTGTTGTATGTGAATTCTACTAGGAATATATAATCATCCCAGCTTCCTGACCATTCTAGGGCACATGATCGTAATGTCCTCCAATGTCTGAATGGTAAGTTCCAACTGTCCGTTGGTCTGAGGATGAAAGGCAGTGCTGAGCTTAAGTTTGGTGCCCCAAGCTTTCTGCAGACTCTGCCAGAAACGTGATGTGAAACAGGGATCTCTGTTACAAATGATTTCTGATGGAGTACCATGCAGTCTCATGATCTCCCTCTAGAATGTATCTGCTAATTTGCTAACCAGATGCTCCTTGCGAATCAGCAGAAAATGAGCAGATTTAGTCAATCTATCCACAATGACCCAGATAGCGTCATTCTTCTTCTGAGTAACCGGAAGACCAGTAACAAAATCCATGGAGATTTTGTCCCACTTCCATACTGGAATATCTAACGGTTGTAGTAAACCACTAGCTTGCTGATGTTTGATCTTCACCTGTTGGCAGATCATACACTTAGAAACGAAGGTGGCAACATCCTGCTTCATACCACTCCACCAAAAGTGTTGCTTGATGTCGTGGTACATCCTGGTAGAACCAGGATGTATGGTAAATGGAGAACTGTGAGCCTCGGTCAAAACATCTTCCCTGAGAGTAGAGTCATCAGGAACCACTAGTCTAGTGCCCTGCCATAAGATACCGTCGTCGTCAACACAAAACTCCGTCTGTTGATCAAGGTTTTGAATGATAGCCCAAATCTCACCATCGTCCTTCTGAGCTTCCTTGATCCTAGAATGTAAGTCTGGTTCCACTCTAAGGTTAGCCCAGTAACCGTGTTGTCCTCGTACATAAAACTCAATGTCAGTCATCTCTAGGTCACGAATGATCTCCTTTGCAATCCAAATGGCAGCAATCATACCTGACCTTCTTCTTAGAGCATCTGCCACCACATTCGCCTAACCAGGATGGTGCTGAATGTTGGTGTCGTAGTCCTTCAATAGCTCTAACCATCTCCTCTGTCTCATGTTCAGTTCCTTCTGGGTGAAGATGTACTTGAGACTCTTGTGGTCGGTGAATATGTCACATGATTCACCATAAAAATAATGTCTCCAGATCTTCAACGTGAAAACAACTGCTGCAAGCTCTAAATTGTGAATAGGATAGTTTTCTTCATAAGATTTCAGCTGTCGTGATGCGTATGAAATAACCTTCCCATGTTGCATGAGAACGCAGCCTAAACCCTTTCCTGAAGCGTCACTATATATCTAAAATCCACCTAAGCCAGATGGGAGAGTAAGAATAGGTGCAGTCACTAACTTCTGCTTAAGATCTTCAAAGCTCTTCTCTCGCTCTTCTGTCCAGACGAATTTCTCTCCTTTCCTCATCAGCTTAGTCAAAGTTAAGGCTAACCGTGAAAAGTTCTCTACAAAACTACGGTAGTAGCCAGCTAAACCCACAAAACTTCTAACTTCTGTTGCAGATGTAGGTCTCGGCCATTTAGTGATAGCTTCAACCTTGGCAGGATCCATGGTGATCCCCTCTGCAGATACAATATGGCCCAGAAATGCCACCTTGGTTAACCAAAACTCACACTTAGAGAACTTGGCGTACAGCTGCTTCTAACGAAGAATCTGTATGACTGTACGAAGGTGTTCCTCATGTTCCTCCTTGGATTTGGAGAATATCAGGATGTCATCAATGAACACAATAACGAACTTGTCCAGAAACTCACGGAAGACACGGTTCATCAAATCCATGAAGATAGCTGGAGCATTAGTGAGTCCGAATGGCATGACTACGAACTCTGATAGGTGTGTAAACACCCATCCTTTTTACCACTCAATTACAATAATAACCTAGCCGAAACGTGTATTTTATGTCTTTTATGTCGAAATTATGCGTGGTTTGTGTTTTTGTTGTGATTTAGGACGAAATTGTGAAAAGTGGAGAAAACACGGCATTCACGGGCTTTTATTGAAGAAAAAGATGAAAGATGAAGTCGAGAAGTCAAGAGTGCAAAAAGAACGGAAGTCCAAGACCAATTCTGAAGATTTATCGAAGAAAAAGTCGAAAGACGGAAGTTTACTTAAAGCCGAAGAACTCAAGTCTATTTTATTGAAGAATTAAATGACATACTTCAACGAATCTTTTTACCTGGCCAAAAGCCTTGTACCAAATGGCGCCGCTGCCGGCTCTTTTCATAAAGATTAACGGTTTTCTGTGAAAGACACGTTGCTTTTTGGGATCCGTTCACTTGTGAGCGTTATTTTTCTTGCATAAAATTTTCAAAAATAAACCATAAAAATTAAAAATTGATAAAAATCCATAAAAATTAAAAATTTCAAAAAAATCTAAAAAGATTTTATCTTTATTGTGTATATATATTGTCTTTGTGTTTGGTTTCTTTTTCTTTTGCATTTTCAGGTGTATGCGTACTAGATCTTCTAATTATCAAGAGCCCGAGACTTAAGAAGATTTAGCTATGTCAGGTGTTAACAATAATAATCATCCACCGCACCTCAACAATAACAACAATGTTCTTCCACAGCCCGATCTTCGGACAATGGAGGAGCTTTGTCAACCTACCATGTTTGGACGAGGAGGACCGATTGCGCCGATGCAAATCACGGCTCCGGAGTTTTCGTTGAAGCACCACATGATTCAGCAAGTGCAAACTAACCCATTCCGTGGATTGCCTGATGATGATGCCAACAAACACCTCGACAAGTTCATTACAATCACCCAAAGCATGAAGTTGCCTGGTGCCACAATGGATGTTCTTCGCCTACAACTCTTCCCACATACTTTATCACATCATGCCGAGAAATGGTTTGATCGTCTCCCGAAGAATTCAATTCATACTTGGGATGACATGACTCAACGCTTATTGTCGCGCTACTTTCCACCATCCATGGTCACGAGCCTTCGCAATCAAATTAGCGGTTTCATGCAAGACCCTGATGAATCTCTTTTTGATGCTTGGGAAAGATATAATGTCTTGATTGATCGTTGTCCAAACCACAACATGCTTCCGGTCACATTGATTGATACTTTCTACAACAGGTTTGACTTTTCGAGATCGTGATACGATTAATGCAGCCGCCGGTGGCACATTCATGAAAAGGAGACCCGAGGAGTGTAGAGAGTTAATTGAGAACATGACTACTCATCATAAAAACTGGGATTCCTCCGCTTCTTCAAGGAACAACCCGAGAGTCAATGTTTCTTCTACCTCAGCAAACCCTGATATGACCGAACTCACTCGCATGATGACTGAAATGAGCAAAAGTATCACGCTTCTCGCTTTAAACCAACAACAACAACAAGTTAAAGCGGTTGCTAATCCTTGTGAAACATGCGGCGGTCCTCACTCATACACCGATTGTCCTTCTACACAAGGAAATCCGGAAAATGTGTATGCAGCTTATGGTAATTATTCACCGGAAAATTACCAAGCTCGACAACAAGGGGATAGAAATTTGCTGAGTTACCGGTCCAACAACTACCTTTCACCCGGTTTTTCTCCTCCAAACCAAAACCCCGCCAAAAACTACAATAGAAGCAACCAAATCCCACCAAGATCTTCTAATCCTTATCACCCACCCGCTCAACAAGCCCCACCCATTAACCCGGATGTTGAAGCCATAATGAGAACCCAAGGTGAGCAAATCAAGAATCTGCAGAGCCAAATTATCAATCTGAAAGGAGATATCACAAAGCAAGGAAATGAGATTAGATCCGAGCTTCGAGATAATATTCAATCCTCCTTCAGCAATCAAACAAATGATTTAAAGAATATGCTTGCTAGTTTCTTGCCCGCCGCTCAACCTTCTACTTCGAGTTCTCTACCTTCAAACACCGTCACCAATCCGCGAGCAAATGTGAGTGCTATTACTACTCGTAGTGGAATTACCATTGTCGATCCACCTATCCTACCCCATCATCTACACCTCCTCCACCACCATTTATCCCTACTCCTCCTACACCTAGTATTAGTGCACCATTACCGTCTCCGCCTCGTCATGACGATGTCTCTAGGAAGGAACCTTCAACATCTCAACCTTTACCTGCTATGCCTTCACCTTCACCACCCAAACCCAATATCCCTTATCCTTCACGTTTAGGCAAGACCAAAATGCTAACCAAGGATGACTCTGAAGTGTCACGCTATGTGAAGATGATCTCTCAGATGAACTTCAACATTAGCTTTCTTGAAGCACTTGTCCACATGCCCAAATTTGTTAAAGCATTTAAGGAATTGCTTAATAAGAAGGAAAAGTTGATTGAGCTCGCCAACATACGCTTAAATGAAAACTGCTCTGCAGTTATTCTTAAAGAACTTCCGGAAAAGCTTGGAGATCCCGGTCGTTTTGTGTTGCCTTGCATGTTCAACAAAACTGAAGAATTTACTGCCCTTGCTGATCTCGGGGCCAGTATTAATTTGATGCCATTGAGTGTTTGGAAAACACTATCATTGCCCGACCTCACTCCAACTAAGATGACTCTTGAACTTGCAAATCACACTCTCGCTTACCCCGTTGGTATAGCCGAAGACGTGTTCATTAAAATTGGCACATTTACTTTCCCGGTCGACTTTGTCGTTGTTGATTATGAAATGGACCCTCGTATTCCTTTAATATTTGGTCGGCCATTCTTGAGAACCGGACGAGCTTTAGTTGATGTGGCCGAAGGTGCGTTAATCTTAAGAGTCCGGAATGATTCACAAGTTTTTAAAATGGGAAAGCTTACAAGTACATCCTTTGGAGGCCGAGAATCAGTGAATATGATTAATGTGCTCGATGATTTTACCATCTACAACAATCCTCTATTCGACTCTTCCATTGATAATCCACTTTTTCAAGCTGATGTGGATGATTCTCTCTCCAATGTGGAACCTTCTCCCATTTATGATTCCTCCACCGGTCTTTGATGCTTATGATGATGATGATTCTAGCTCAGATTCGGATGATTTTGATGATTGTACCTCCGAGTATCCCGAGCTGCCCACATATGATGATTTTGATGAGGCTGATACTCTTTCGAGCGATTCTTCACATGATGAAGATCCTCCGCCATCACTCGATCCTACTTTGGACGATTACTCATTTGAGGAAGACTTCTCTACATTTCTCAACACTTACTTCCCTCATGAGAGTGATGCTCCTCCTTATGATTTTGAAGATTATCGTCTTGATCCTACTTTGGATTTGAAGAACATTCTTTCAAAGGAGAAGAAACCGGTCGACACCAATATCCGCAGCACGTATGAGTTAACACCTCTTTGTCCCCCTTCTGAGGACGAGGTTGTTCTTCTTCGCGGATCTTCTTCCCATTCTGCTGAGCCTGAGTGCTATTTTCCCTTAAAGGAAAAGGTGTTCGACCCCGGTATTGATATTCTTCAGCCATCTCAGTATCCACCTGATGAAATAAAAGGAAAAATCTTTGGAAATATTGAAGACATGCTTGCACCTCACCATACTTGTTCCCACCATGCTCCATCGCTGGTTAAGGGAACCTTGCCTATTCTTCTTTGGCTTGCCTTGGTCGCCTTAAGCTTTGCTATATGATGGACGAAAACTATATCTTTGATCCTGGTGGATGTGTTTCATGCTTCTTCCTATGATGATCAAGGTCGAGTCAGGCTCACGACTCGGTTAACAAAAACCAAGCGCTTCTTGGGAAGAAACCCATGTATCTATCTTTTCGCTTTCTTTACCATAAGTGTAGGGGAGATACCCGTTGGTTTGCTATTTCATCTCCTCTCTCTTAATCAGGGATTCGAGCGCTCAATGATCCACTCTTGATGATTCTTGACGACCCGTGATTCCGTGTTCCATTTTCCCGGTTCTATCCTAAACTCTTTTCGATTCACTATTGTATATTTTCCAATATTAAAATAGGAATCTCTTTAGTTGTCCCTTCCTTAGCGAGATTCAAACAAAGTGCACAATGTCCTAAGTGTAGGGGAGTTTACTCCCACATGCTTAAACATTGAGGACAATGTTTATATTAAGTGTAGGGGGGACTTCTATCGAAGTTAAGTGGCTCTTTTCCTTGTAATTGTCCTCATTTTAACCGGAAAGTCAATTTTTCGACATTTTTCAAAATTTTTGATCTATTTTGGCCTATTAGTTTTTCCCTTTGTATAGTTATTTTCTTTCTTTATTAGAATAAACTTTTAATAAAGTGGTTTTAATTTTCAAACGTTGTGAATCTTTTGACTCAACCCGAGTTTACTTATCTAAGTTACTCTAGCTAGTATCCTTAACGTGTTTAAGTCAAGTTTTGCTAGGCTTTTATAGAGGGAGCTATAAAACACGAAAGTCTTAACTCTCACGGGTTAAGAACAAGAACTTTTCGCAAGTTCCTATAATTGATCCTAGAGAGTCGTTTATCAAGGGAACTTTAAAATGCGATTTCTAAAACTTGAAAAAGTCTAAGAGTTTGCAAGATCCTATAGGCGACTCGAAAACCCAAAATTTTGATTTAATAGGCTAAGCATCCACGAGTCTCATTCCTTGAGATTTTAAACTGTGGAGAACGAGAGATGATAGAGCCAATTATAAGTTTGGTATTCTTTTGGGAATTTATGTGAGTTAATTATAAGCCTATTCTCCCATCGCTTGCTAATAAATTTATCTGCAATAAATAAGGTTGTACGATTTGAAAAGTTACTTAACTTCTAGCCCAAGATCGTTTAAAAGTTGCTCGGTATGGATTAGAGTTCATAGCCAAGGGATAACTTATTGAAGCGGGATGCGAAGATTGGCGAGTCCAAAAAGGTCCTAACAAGACATGAGGGCTACATTTTGTTGCTAAAGATCCAAAAGTGATGTGAAGAATCATTTATCGAAAATCAATATGAAGGATCGACACACACGACGAAAAGCAAATACTCCCCAAAAGTCATGGAGAAGTGCATCCGAAAAGACCCTAGCAAGGTATGAGGATAAATAGATCCAAGTCATAAAAGGAGGCGGATCGTTGTATATCAAAGTCCACAATAATGATTGGATAAAAATGAAGAAGTCGTGGTCCAAGTATGAATCTCTCAAAACCTCAAGTGAAGAAAATCCTATATGAAGAGAAGACCATTATTTCATGAACGTCTCTCAAGGTTTGAAGTATGAAGTCGCTGCCAAATATCGGTCCGAGAAAGGTCTCAAATCGCGAAGCGAGTTATGCCAAGATATGAACTTTTTGAGGTCCCGAGAAGCAGTTTTAAAAGATTTTGTCCTTTAGCTAACTATTGATTAAATCGTTCACTTTATTTTCGGCCTAATAAACTATCGAAATAAGTCAAACAATGCATCCTCGTGATCATTCAAGACAAACATAAAATATAAGAGATACACCTAGGAATAAGGGAGTCTAAGTGAATAATTGGCCCACATGAGTTCGTGTTAGTTTGCTAACTTATAATAACAATGATCTCGTTTTTAAGCTTGGTTTGGAGAAAGTGAAAACTTGAGGATGATGATTATTCATGACATTTCCAAAACCCAAGGTATGCTTTTGATTTCTTTACTTTGAATGTTTATAGTTTTCTATCTCTTTAATAAAGGCCACTATGGATTGATTATGATGAAAAATGTAAACGTGCTTTGTAACTAATGCATTGCATGAGGACATTGCAATGGTCAAGTGTAGGGGATTTGATAGGTGTGTAAACACCCATCCTTTTTACCACTCAATTACAATAATAACCTAGCTGAAACGTGTATTTTATGTCTTTTATGTCGGAATTATGCGTGGTTTGTGTTTTTGTTGTGATTTAGGACGAAATTGTGAAAAGTGGAGAAAACACGACATTCACGGGCTTTTATTGAAGAAAAAGATGAAAGATGAAGTCGAGAAGTCAAGAGTGCAAAAAGAACGGAAGTCCAAGACCAATTCTGAAGATTTATCGAAGAAAAAGTCGAAAGACGGAAGTTTACTTAAATCCGAAGAACTCAAGTCTATTTTATTGAAGAATTAAAAGACGAGTTCAAAGAAATCCCGAGCCAAAAGTCATTAAAGTCCAAGATTAAAGAAGATTTAAAGGCTTAAGGACTAATGGTGCAATTAACAAAAGAGATTAAGAAGGAAGGGCCTAATGATGCAATTAAGGAGAAAGGAAAGAGGGGAGGAAGCTTCCTAAGCATTCCTTAATCCTCCCCTATATATAGATTAGTTCTTAATCATTTTCATTTTGTTGGCTAATCGTGACAATTAGTTCTTCCACTTTTAATTACCTTGTCATTTAAATACTTGTCAAATTTAAATACTTGTCTTGCACCTTAATTACCATTTAATTTCAAGTAAGTTTTTCTTTTAATTCTTGTTAATCTTTATCTTTATTGTTGATCTCATCCTACCTTTCTTTAATCTTTGTTTTTCATGTTTATGTTCATATTCATGTTCTTGAGTTTTGTCAAATTTATTAAGTGGGTTTTGATTATCTTGATTAGTTTTGTGAGTTTTGTTGTTTTGGATTGATTGCTTATGATTAATAGATGTTTATTTGTTTGTTTGATTTAATTTTGTGGTTGATTTAGCTTTGTTTTGATTAAATTCGTGTGATTTGTGTTTCCTTGTTCTTCGGTCCTATTTGTTACTGTAACTTCCCAGGATTCTGATCTCTCAGTATTCCGAACGGCGCATTTCACTGGTGGACTATTCGGAATATTGTATATTCTGAATAGAGGTCTTATTCCGAGTAAGGCTCAATATTCAGCATAGGAGGATATTCCGCATAGGGTTTATTCCGAGTTGGCAGATTATTCCGCATAGCTTGGGTATTCCGCATAGGATATTCCGCATAAGGGATATTCCGCTTAGGGCTACTTATTCCGGATAGGACTGATATTCCGCATAGGGGAACTTATTCCGGGTAGCCTTTATTCCGCATAGGGGTAGAAATTCCACATAGGGGTAGAAATTCCGCATAGGAACTATATTCCGAGTAGGTCTTTTATTCCGGATAGGGATAGGGGAATTTATTTCGCATAAGGAATATATTCCGGATAGGTTATTTTTAGTTTCTTTTAATTTCAGTTTTGATTTTCTGCCTTTAATTTTGAACTTTATTTTTCCGCCTTTTTAATTAGTCGCACTTTAAGTTTAATTGCCTTAGATTTATTTTAGCCTTGCCTTAGTTTAAGTTTTAGTTTTAGTTGCGTTTTAAGTTTGCCTTAGTTAGATTTAAGTTTGCATTATTTACTTTTAGTCCCTTTTAATTTTAGCCTCGCTTTTAAAAACTCGCACCATTTTATTTTAATTAAACTTAGATTTACTTTAAAGTCCTTTACTTTAATTGTTTTTGCACTTTTATTTTAATATACTACAACGACACACTTTTGTTTCACCAAAGAACAGCTGAGTCGCACACTAAATCCCTTTTTCAATTCGAAGAGATTGGTACAACGATAATTTTTAACCTGAGTAAAATCTAATTATCAAACTCGTAGTGCCCATAACGTGTACGGAAAGCAGTCTTGGAGATATCTTGCTCTTTAACCCGTAACTGATGGTAGCCGGACCTCAGATCGATCTTGGAGAAATGCATGGCGCCCTGAAGTTGATCGAATAGGTCATAAATTCGCGGCAAAGGATAACGATTCCTGATCGTGATCTTGTTCAGCTCACGATAGTCTATACATAAACGCATGCTGTCGTCTTTCTTCTTCACGAACAGTACCGGTGCACCCCATGGCGATGCACTGGGACGGATGAAACCTCGTTCCAGAAGTTCCTACAGCTGATCTTTTAGTTCCTTAAGCTCTATAGGATCCATACGGTAATGAGCTTTGGAAATTGGCTCTACACCTGGTATGAGCTCGATTCCAAACTCGACTTCACGAACAGGTGGTATGCCCAGAAGTTCATCTGGAAATACGTCAGGAAACTCTGACACAATAGGCTGATCTTGGATCGATGGAGACTCGGCATTAATGTCATGAATATTGGCTATGAAGCCCTGACAGCCGTGTGATAGCAATGCACGCGCCTCCATTTGAAATAATCTGTACTGACCTCCCTGGCAGAAAACCATGGTGTATGTATTCTGGAGATTTAACACATGAGTTAATTTATTAGATTAATTCATGTATAACCTCCTCCTCCTCAGGTGGGACTTTGTAATAGCTTATATGGTTCGGATGAACTTCAGGCGGGACTTTGTTATAGCTTATATGGTTCGGATTAATTCATGGTGGGACTTTGTTATAGCTTATTAGATTAATTCATGTATAACATCCTCCTCTTCAGGTGGGACTTTGTTATAGCTTATATGGTTCGGATGAACTTCAGGCGGGACTTTGTTATAGCTTATACGGTTCCGATTAATTCATGGTGGGACTTTGTTATAGCTTATATGAATTAATCCGAACCATATAAGCTATAACAAAGTCCCGTCTGAAGTTCATCCGAACTATATAAGCTATAACAAAGTCCCACCTGAGGAGGAGGAGGTTATACATGAATTAATCTAATAAATTAACTCAGGTGTTAAATCTCCAGAATACATACACCATGGTTTTCTGCCAGGGAGGTCAGTACATATTATTTCAAATGGAGGCGCGTGCATTGCAATCACACGGCGTCAGGGCTTCATAGCCAATATTCATGACATTAATGCCGAGTCTCCATCGATCCAAGATCAGCCTATTATGTCAGAGTTTCCTAACGTATTTCCAGATGAACTTCTGGGCATACCACCTGTTTGTGAAGTCGAGTTTGGAATCGAGCTCATACTAGGTGCAGAGCCAATTTCTAAAGCTCATTACCGTATGGATCCTATAGAGCTTAAGGAACTAAAAGATCAGCTGTAGGAACTTCTGGAACGAGGTTTCATCCATCCCAGTGCATCGCCATGGGGTGCACCGGTACTGTTCGTGAAGAAGAAAGATGATAGCATGCGTTTATGTATAGACTATCGTGAGCTGAACAAGATCACGATCAGGAATCGTTATCCTTTGCCGCGAATTTATGACCTATTCGATCAACTTCAGGGCGCCATGCATTTCTCCAAGATCGATCTGAGGTCCGGCTACCATCAGTTACGGGTTAAAGAGAAGGATATCTCCAAGACTGCTTTCCGTACACGTTATGGGTACTACGAGTTCGTAGTCATGCCATTCGGACCCACTAATGCTCCAGCTATCTTCATGGATTTGATGAACCGTGTCTTCCATGAGTTTCTGGACAATTTCGTTATTGTGTTCGTTGATGACATCCTGATATTCTCCAAATCCAAGGAGGAACATGAGGAACACCTTCGTACAATCATACAGATTCTTCGTTAGAAGCAGCTGTACGCCAAGTTCTCTAAGTGTGAGTTCTGGTTAACCAAGGTGGCATTTCTGGGCCATATTGTATCTGCAGAGGGGATCACCATGGATCCTGCCAAGGTTGAAGCTATCACTAAATGGCCAAGACCTACATCTGCAACAGAAGTTTGAAGTTTTATGGGTTTAGCTGGCTACCACCGCAGGTTTGTAGAGAACTTTTCACGGTTAGCCTTAACTTTGACTAAGCTGATGAGGAAAGGAGAGAAATTCGTTTCGACGGAAGAGAGAGAGAAGAGCTTTGAAGATCTTAAGCAGAAGTTAGTGACTTCACCTATTCTTACTCTCCCATCTGGCTCAGGTGGATTTTAGATATATAGTGACGCTTCAGGAAAGGGTTTAGGCTGCGTTCTCATGCAACATGGGAAGGTTATTTCATACGCATCACGACAGCTGAAATCTTATGAAGAAAACTATCCTACTCACAATTTATAGCTTGCACCAGTTGTTTTCGCGTTGAAGATCTGGAGACATTATATGGTGAATCATATGACATATTCACCGACCACAAGAGTCTCAAGTACATCTTCACCTAGAAGGAACTGAACATGAGACAGATGAGATGGTTAGAGCTATTGAAGGACTATGACACCAACATTTAGTACCATCCTGGTAAGGCGAATGTGGTGGCAGATGCTCTAAGCAGAAGGTCGGGTATGATTGCTGCCATTTGGATTGCAAAGAAGATCATTCGTGACCTAGAGATGACTGACATTAAGTTTTGTGTACGAGGACAACACGGTCTCTGGGATAACCTTAGAGTGGAACCAGACTTACATTCTAGGATCAAGGAAGCTCAGAAGGACGATGGTGAGATTTGGGCTATCATTCAAAACCTTGATCAGCAGACAGAGTTTTGTGTTGACGACGACGGTATCTTATGGCAGGGCACTAGACTAGTGGTTCCTAATGACTCTACTCTCAGGGAAGATGTTTTGACTGAGGCTCACAGTTCTCCATTTACCATACATCCTGGTTCTACCAGGATGTACCACGACATCAAGCAACACTTTTGGTGGAGTGGTATCAAGCAGGATGTTGCCACCTTCGTTTCTAAGTGTATGATCTGACAGCAGGTGAAGATCGAACATCAGCGAGCTAGTGGTTTACTACAACCGTTAGATATTCCAGCATGGAAGTGGGACAAAATCTCCATGGATTTTGTTACTGGTCTTCCGGTTACTCAGAAGAAGAATGACGCTATCTGGGTCATTGTGGATAGGTTGACTAAATCTGCTCATTTTCTGCTGATTCGCAAGGAGCATCCGGTTAGCAAATTAGCAGATACATTCTAGAGGGAGATCATGAGACTGCATGGTACTCCATCAGAAATCATTTGTAACAGAGATCCCCGTTTCACATCACGTTTCTGGCAGAGTCTGCAGAAAGCTTGGGGCACCAAACTTAAGCTCAGCACTGCCTTTCATCCTCAGACCAACGGACAGTTGGAACTTACCATTCAGACATTGGAGGACATGCTGCGATCGTGTGCCCTAGAATGGTCAGGAAGCTGGGATGATTATATATTCCTAGTAGAATTCACATACAACAACAGCTGGCACACTAGCATAAAGTGTGCTCCCTTTGAGATGTTGTATGGTAGAAAGTGTCGCACCCCAATTTGTTGGGATCAAGTGGGCGAACGACTGCTTGAAGGTCCAGAGATGATTGAAGTGACCAATGAGAAGGTCGATGTCGCCAAGGAAAAACTTCAGGAAGCTCGTGCTCGTCAGAAGAGCTATGCCGATAAACGTCGTAGAGATGTGTCTTTCAACGTGGGTGATCACGTTTTCCTCAAGGTATCACCTGCATAAGGAGTTAGACATTTTGGAATCAGAGGGAAACTCAGTCCTCGCTTCATCGGACCGTTCGACATCATAGAAGAGTTGGTGAAGTGTCATACCGTTTAGCGTTACCGCCTCAACTATCACACGTTCAAAACGTGTTCCATGTGTCCTTACTCAAAGGATACAACTATCATCCAGTTCATGTTGTCCAGTATCCACTTGAACAGATTCGAGAGGATCTTTCATATGTCGAAGAACCCGAGAGAGTTCTTGAGCGACAAGATCGCGTCATGCGGAGGAAGACGGTCCCTTTCGTCAAAGTCCTCTGGAGGGATCATCCTGAGCGGGAAGCCACTTGGGAGACGGAGGAGTCTATATGGACTTCTTACCCTCATTTCCAGTTCTAATTCGGGTATGTTTTCTTTCAGTTTACGTTTCTTCAATTCGAGGACGAATTGTTCTTTTAGAGGGGAAGAGTTCTAAAACCCGCATTAAAAACCTATGAACAGTACACGTGAACAATAACTTACGAAAACACGGTAAAATTTAAACTTTCTATTTATAATATTAATACACGTGTCACGGCAATAGATACTTGCTTTGCTATGCCCTCACGTTTTCCAACTTTCAATGTTTTGTTTTGTTGCTAATAAGGCTAAAAATGGCCAAATTTTAAAATTTTTCTTAGTTTTCATAAGTGTTTTTAAGACACGAATGTATATTTTCCGTTGGGTAGAATAAGAGCTAATTTTTGACTTGATGGGCATTTGGAGCCATTTACATTCCTTAACCCGCTCAATTCAAGTTTTTCTAGACTTTTATTTAGGGAACTTTAAAACACGAAAGTCTTAACTCATTCGGGTTAAGAACAAGAACTTTTCGCAAGTTCCTATAATTGATCCTAGAAAGTCACTTATCAACGGAACTATAAAATGCATTCTCTAAACTTGAAAAAGTCCAAGAAAGTGCAAGATCCTATAGGTGGCTTGAAAACCCAAAACTTTGATTTGATATAGTCTTAATGAAAGCTAATCCAAATTTGGCTTAATTTTGACTTGCATGGCTAAGTATTCACGAGTCTCTTTAATTAGAGGTCTTTTTATAGTGAAGAACGAGAGATGATAGAGTTAGACAAGTGATCATGCTAAACGTAGAACATGAAAATGTTCTTTCAAAAACTCATATGTTTTTAATTGTGGCTTTTTCTCCCTATAAGATCAATGCATTAGGAATAAAAATAATTGCAATAAGTAGGTCGTACGATTTGAAAGGTTACTTAGCCTCTAGCGCAAGATCGTTTAAAAGTTGCTCGGGGTTGAATAGAGTTCATAGCCAAGGAATAACTTATTGAAGCGGGACGCGAAGATTGGTGAAGATCCAAAAGGCCCTAACAAGGCATGAGGAGCTATATTTTGTTGCTAAAGATCCAAGATGATGTGAAGTATCATTATTCCAAAATCAATATGAAGGATCGAGACACACGACGAAAAGCAATTACTCCCCTAAAGATCATGGAGAAAATATATCCAAAAAGACCCTTACAAGGTATGAGGATAAATATATCCAAGTCCGAAAAGGAGGCGGATCGTTGTATATCAAAGTCCAAAATAAAGATAGAAGAAAAATGATGAAGTCGTGGTCCTAATATGAAGAATCTCTCAAAAACGTCAAGTGAAGAAATTCCAATATATGAAGAGAAGACCATAATTTCAAGAACCTCTTCCCAAGATTTGAAGTATGAAGTACATGCCAAATATCGGTCCGAGAAAGGTCTCAAATCGTGAAACGAGTTATGCCAAGATATGAACTTAAGGAGATACACGAGAAGCCGTTTTAAAAGATTTTGTCCTTCGGCTAACTATCGATTAAAGCGTGCGACTTTGCTTTCGGACTAATAACTACTCAAATAAGTCAATATGAATCACTTGTGATCCATGACAAATAGTTAAAAAATGCTAGTAACCCATTTCCTTTTATAATAACTAGGATTGCGGGGAGAAAAAGTATTACACAATTTGAACGTATGAGTAGTGTTAGCATTGTGACTTGTACCAACAATGATCTCGTTTTTGCACTTAGCATGGAATGTATGACAATCAAGGATGACGAAATTTAATCTAAGGGACATTTACTTGTTTCTATTCATTGACCCTAAAAGTCACATTCGTGATGAAAATCATACATTATGTCTTTACACATCTTCGTAGTATTGTTGCAAGTCTTTTACTTTTCAATAAAGGTTAATAAAATTGAATTTTGGTGATGCTTAGATACTTTATTCTAGCATTGCGTGAGGGCACAACAATGGCTTAGTATGGGGGAGTGATGAGATGGCATTTATACATGATCTCATCGTTCTTTTCGGGATTTAAAATAAAATACCATATATATGCTTGTGTTTGTTTACTTGTGTATTTTAGGTATGGATATCGTGAAAAAGACAAAAGATCACAAGAAACAAGGAAAAACGGGCTCGAGAAACGAAGCCGTACAAAGAACCGGGCCCTAGTTCATGAATTATCCAACATTTACCCTTGAAGACTTGAAGATATGCAAGATTGATCCTCAAACAATGAAGAAATGACACTTAAAACCCTTGTGAATTCATAATTACAAGTTTGGTCCCTTAAGTTTGTCAAAATTGCAAAAAGGTCCTTCAACTTTGAAGAAATGGCAAGATTAGTCCCTCATCAAATCTAATTTGTCAATTATGGTCCCTCATGAGGGCAAACATCTATTGAAGACCTTTGAAGATCAAGAAAGTCCAAATTCAGTCCCTCAATTATGGAAAAATGGCAAAAACAACCCTTTAAACCTTTTCACCAAAGTTTTGTGGCAAAAGTATAAACTTGGAAAGTTTATTAACAAAGCGAACACGTTTTGTGGGCTGAAATTCTTATTATACATACTTTGCCAAAGATCAAGGACCAAAGCTACCATTCCCAAAGTTTGAATACACAAACACGCGCCAAACAAACACAATCCCCCATTTTCGGATCAAAACTTACCACTGTAGCACGTGATGAACCCAGAATTACCACTCACTTAACCAAAGGGAAAATGAAATTACCTTGGCACATGTGTGATTCACACATGTAGAAACCCATCCCAACCTTTAATACCTCTTCTCCACTCACCAATGGACCCCACACCCAAAACCATTTCACCCATCACATGACAACTTATTCCCCAAGGATTGCCACGTGTCAAGATCAACGGCCAAGACTCTAAGCTTAACCCCAAAGCTAAGCTAAACGTCCATGGTGCATTTGGACAGCTCATTCCATCAAATGATCTAGAAGACTTCAAGGGCACTTTTGGGAATTTAGTTCTAGGGTTTATGAATAGTGTAAGGCTAGCATTTGCCTATAAAAGGAGACCTCAACCTGTGAGAGTCCCTTTGTTCCAGTTTTACCTTTTAAACTTGTAATTCCTTTTTAAAATTCATAAAACTTGGTATTTTGAGAAAAATTGTAATTCCTTCTTATGTTTTTTAAAGTTGGTGTTGTTTAAAGGTGATTCTGAGTTCCATTTGTTGTTATAAGTGTGCTTGAATCATTTGTTTCAAGGACGTTTATGTTTGGTAAGGTTTTCAAGTTTGAAAAAGCTTGAAAAGAGGTTTCTGAATTTGCTTATTTTTGTGTACTAATCCTTAACCAAAAGCTGTAAGCTCTTGCAATCTTGTTGACACCAAGCTTGTGAAGGGATTAGGGCCTTTAGTTGGGCTGTTTGTTCATTGTGATGAAGAAATCAAGCCTTTGAGTTTCTGCTTTGAAACATCAACCAAGGCATTAATCCATCTTTCTTATTGAAGTACTGATGAGACTGCTTTTATACATGGTCTCATCGTCCAAAACGACCTTAAAATGCATAAAATATCATAAAATAGACCAAATATATGCTCGTGTTTGTTACTTGTGTATTTTTAGGTACGGATATTGAGGAATTGGCAAAAGAACACAAGAATCAATCAAAAACGAACACGGGAAACGAAGTCGCACAATGAACCAGGCCCAAGTTTGGAATTTTGCAAAATGACCCTTGAAGAATTGAAGATTGGCAAAAATGGCGCCTCATCTTTGAAGAACTTGTCACATTTGACCCTCAAAATATCAAATGTACAAGTATAATCCTTAATGTTTGAAGATTGTTCAAGATCAGTCCCTGGAATTTGAAGAATATACATTTAATGCCCTTGGAAAAGTTTTTGGAAGTAATTGTGCCAAAAGTGACAACTTGCCAAAAGTTGTCACTTGTTATTTGGGCGCTGATGGGGTTTTAATACAAAGTGGAAAGAATGTGATAACTTGGGGACCATATTTGCTAGTTACCCAAACCTTCCCATCCAACCAGACAGTGACACCTCAGCCCTACCCACCCATTTACCCACCAACCCATATCCTACCCATACCCTACCCGTCCACAACCCGGTTTATTTAAATAAACCCCAGTCAAACCCCCTCCTGGTCAAACCTCCTTCCCTCCTAAACAACTTTTCAAAAACAAATTAAGATTAAACCACCCCCTTAATCCTGATAAACCCTAATCCTACCCCAGATCCCATCTCACCCAAAACAAAGGGTTTTACCCTGATACCTTCCAGAACCCTGATTCACGTCCCTCTCATCCTTTCCCACCTCACCCAACACACTCACATGCTCTGTGGGACCCTCCCCAGCCTTCCCCTGCAACGTCTCTTTCGCACCAAAACCCACACCCGGCCATTTAAACGCACCAGATTGCTCTACTTGGTCCCCAAGATTGTTTAAACGTCCAAGATTGAAGATTCCAAGCTGGCATCCAGTACATGATCACATGGGCACGTTTTTGACCCAAAAATCAGTCAAAGACTCAAGGGCCTTTTAGGCATTTCAGAACTAGGGTTTTAAGCATTCTAGTATGTTCTACTAAGTGTATAAAAGGAGGATGAAACCTGTTCATACCCCTTGTTCCAATTTTTAGCAATTCCTTTGTAATTCCTTTTTTATAAAATTAAAGTTTGGTGTTTTTTATAAATTGTAATTCCTTTTAATTATTTATAAAAAGTTTGTGTGTTTGGATTGCTATAATTGAGTTCCATCTTATTTGTTTAACACTTTGAGTGTTTGAGTTTTTCAAAAAGGTTTTGAAAGAATTTTATGAATTTAAGAAATCATAGGTTGTTATGAAGTGAAAGTGGATTAACATCCCATGATTTCTGGTTTATAAGTTGTTTTCAAAACGTGGTTAAAGTTTCTTGGTTCATTGTTTTAAAGTTTTTAAGGAAGTTTTCAGAAAATCAGAAGTTTGTATTTTCTTGTGTTTGTTCTTGAATTGCAGGATTTTGTTTGATGTGTTGCTGTTAAAGGTTCAGCATACACCCCAGTGTATGGGAGGTGGTTTTTGCAACCACAAAGAGCCTTGGATGTAAGGCTCTTAGGTAAATCACTTTTACCTTTTTGAAATTTCAGAAAATATGCAGTTCATATGATTTGTATGCTAAGGTGTTCATTGTTGTTTAAACTGGTTTGATTTGTGTTTAAATGTTATGAAATGCATGCTAGATGCTGTATGAATCAGTTTGAGTTGTTTAGAAAGGATTTTGTTTGAAAAATTTGGTTTTCAAAGTTTTAAAGGGGTGTTTGGATCTGCTTATTATTTGATTATCTTGGAGAAATTTGAGAAGTGAAAGGTGTTAGAGAGATACAATAGGGTTGATTAGGGTTTATTATTAGTTGTGCATCAGTTTGGGAGAGATTTGAAACAAGTTTGTGTGTTAAAAAGGGAAAACATAGCATAAATCTGCATGACCACTTATTCTGCTTGGATTTAAGGAGATTTGAGCTTGGATTGTGTAATCTGCTAGGATTTAGGGTAGTTAAGGACTTGTGATTGCCTGAGAATTGGTTTTTGTGATTGTGTGCTTCAGTTGAGCCTTTAAAACTCATTTGTGTGCTTTGAATCTGCCAAGAATCAACCACCAGACCTAGTAAAGATCACAGAAACTTTCATTTGCTTGATTTGGTTTTGTGAGTGCTTATTTTTGTGCTTTAAGTGTTGATTTCTGCTTGTTGTGGCTCCCTTCACTCAGAAAGAGTGAAGGGGTGCCTTTGTTCCAAGAATACACCACAAAAACAAGCAGCCAAGCCCTCTTGGCTCAAAATTTGACAAGTGAAGAAATCTTCACTTGTTCATCAGAAAAACAACAAGGACTGGGCACGTTTTTGCCATTTATTTGCTTAATCTTGGTTACTTTGGGTTTGTAATTGTGTTTTTGTGTGTTAAAAGTTACTGGAATCAAGTTTTTAAAAGCTAAAAAAAAAAAAAATTAATTTGCCAATAAGGACGTGGCCAGGACTCGAACCTGCGCCACTCCTCCCACACACATACGCTCTAACCATCTGCCCTAGGGTCTTTGACTGGTATACTCTTGCAAAGTCTAATATATAAGGTGTTTGTGTTTTGGCTTTTGTAAAATAAGCCGTGACCTTTTTGGCTTATTTTAGCTTATTTATTAAGCTTTTTAGCTTCTTATCATTTTTCCTAGGATTATAATAGGCTTAGGGATTTTTCTGTCTAAAAATCTTATTTTTCACATTATTTAATTAATTTCTAGGATTATTTTTAATTTTAAATTTAGAAAGTCATTTAAAAATATTAAACAGTAATTAAAAAATACAAAAAAAATAGTTTTTAGGTTTTTATTTGTATTTTTGAGGTTTACATATAAAAAAGTTTTCAAAAACTTTAATTTTTAATTTTATTTGATTTTAGGTTTTTTATTAAACTTTAAAAATTAATATAAAATTAACTAAAAGGTTTTAGGAACTTTAATTTACATTTTCTTCTTAGTTAGAATATTTAGGATTTTTGAGAATTTTTTAGAATTTATTTGAGAACTTTTTATTTTTTTGAATATTTTAATATTATTTTAATCATAAAAAGTCAAAGTTTTATTTTTATTTCTTTTTCATTTTTCCTAGGTTCTTTATCATTAATTAGGACTTTTCCCATTTGTAGAATAATTTTTAGGCTTTTCAATTAATTTTTAGAATTAATTTAAGATTTAATAGATTTTAATAGTTTTTAGGAGTTTAAAAATAGTTTAATTTGGTCTTAAAATTTTTAAAAATAGTTTTTAGCTTAATTAGGTCATTTTTGAGGTTTACAAACTATTAAATCTTGTTTAGGGCTTTTTAATATTTAAAAGTGATTTTTAGGGCTTTAATTAGCATTAAAAAGTCATTATTAAATTAATTAAAAGGTTTTGGCAAGTTTGGATTTTTTGTAAACTCTTAGAATTTTATTGTGGATTTTTAGTAATTTTTAGGAATTTTTAGATTAAAATTTTAATTTTTGCACTTTTTACGTTCTACGTCGTAACTTTCTAGTAGTGTTTTTGTTTTATTTTTCTATTGTTTTTCGTCTTCGTCATTTTCTCTTCTTTCTTCTCATTAATAATCAAAACATAATCAATCATTCATCTCACAACACACGTGCCTCCTCGAGAGAACGATTCCCACTCATTGGGTCATAACTTGTGGTTTTCCTAAACCGCTCGTTAACGCTTACCACTATTTTGTCATCCTTTTCCTAAAGGTGTACAAAAACACTATATCAAAATGGCGCCGCTGCCGGGGAGGCGTGTTGTGTTTTGATTGAACATTGTTGTTTTTCTATATTAGCCATAAATATAATTGTATTAATAGCACTCTATTAATACGTATTATCGTTTTTCGGTTTTTGTGTGAATACTATTACTATATTGTATACGTAGAACAATAAATACACAAGTACTCCAAATACGTGAGCAATCACAACCTTGATTCGGGATTTCATCACTCGATCATTGTATTCGAATCTCAAACCAAAGAAAAAGGCAAAAATAGATAAATACTTTCGTGAAGCTTAATCTTGATAATACAAACTATAAGGTGGGTATAAGGCGGTTGTATTTCACAACCTAAAGGAAAAAGGCTCTTAAGTGCTTAGCGCCACCTCGTTTCCTCCGCTTGCTTGTGCGTATTTGATTTTGAGAGTGAATCGAGGGTTTTGCCGCCCAAAGTATTATTACATATCATATATATTTTCTTGGTTTCCATTTGATTAAACCCTCTTGAACGATTTGGTGTTCCACCATCGTTCTAAAGTCATCGAAGGCGTTCACTCCACGTGATCGTTTTCATTCCTTGAGGCCTTTTTAATCAAGAGATTTGATTAGTGAGGAGATTTGTGGACTCATTGTCTACTTAATATATTCACCAATTTCCAAAAAGTTAATACAATCAAAAAACCACAAAAAAATTGAAAAACACAAAATACCAAAAAGAATCTTCTTTGCTCGTCTCCACGTTGTACGTGACGTTTATGCTCACTCGAAATCAAGCAAAACGTGCACGTAGACGCAAGAACAAAACTCCTACTAAAACTCATTCTAGTGAGGAGTCTCCAAGTGAGGAACCTATTGTAGAACAAGAAGCTATCATGGCTAATCGTACTATGATGGAGTTGCTTCAAGCACCCACCGAGGGTTTTGGAGAGGCCATTGTGATTCCCGCCATCCTTGCGGAGAACTTTGAGATCAAAACGGGTTTAATGTCTATGCTTCAAGCAAACAAGTTTCGCGGTCACGAAAAAGACAACCCACATTATCACATTAGGCAATTTAATCGTCTCACCGCGACAAGCAAGTTTAAGGATGTACCACACGATGCCATTAAGATGATGTTGTTTCCTTACTCGTTAGATGGACCCGCCAAGATATGGCTTGAGAAAGAACCGCCGAATTCGATTTTGACATGGGCCAATCTCGTGTCTAAATTTGTGAATCAATTTTTTCCACCATCTAAGACAACACATTTGAAAAACGAGATTTCACGTTTTACACAAAGACCAAATGAAAGTTTTTCAATGGCTTGGGAAAGGTTTAAAGAAATGTTACATGAATGTCCACACCATGATTTTTCCGAATTGCATCAAATTGACACTTTTTATAATGGGCTTAATGAACATGAACGAGATTATTTAAATGCCGCCGCGGGTGGTAATTTTTTGTGCAAAACGACCAATGAGGCTTTGAAAATCATAGAAAATAGGTCTAAGGTCTATAGCCCTCGTAACACACCGAGTGTTGCCAATTTGGGCTCGTCATCATCTCGTTCCATTAATGCCTTGCAAGATGAAGCAAATGAGGAGAATCGGTTATTCGATAGGTTTTCGACTCTTATGTCTCATTGGAAAGCTCAAGAAGCTTCAAACACCGCTTCGGTTAAAGCGGTTGCTAAGAGTTGTATTTCGTGTGGTGGAGCTCATGATTTTTCCGAGTGCATTACCGCGGATGGTAACACTTCGAATGCTTATGTAGCCACGGGAACTTATAACCAAATCGGTCAAGGTTCACGTTCAAATCAAGCTCCACAAAATCAAAATGCTAATAACTATCGAAACAACAATCAAGGTGGAAATTACCTAGGAAATCAAAGGAACTATAACAAAGGTAATTATCAAAGTGGTAATGGGCAAATTTCAAACCAAAACCAAAACCGTGATTTTCAAACTCCTACTCAAGGTTTTCAAAATGCTCACACTAAAAATTTGCAAGGAGAATTTTTAGACTATGCTAAGGCTAATGATGCTAAGTTTGACAACATGCAACGTGAGATGATTAGCTTAAGGTCCGAATTGAAAAACGAGCTTAAAACCGAACTTGCTAATGAACTTAAAACTCATGATAATAAAATGGAAGGAAATGTCACACGACTCCAACAAAATCAACAAAAAATGGAGCAAGGACAACATGAGATTAAGCAAGAGTTGTTAAAAGCGGATGCTAGGCAATCTAAGTTTGAAGACCGTATGGCTAAGATGTTTGAAGCTATCATGTGTAAGCCCTCTTCTTCGGGTGGTCTTCCTAGTGATACCATCGTGAACCCGAAAGGAGAGTTGAAGGTTATTACCACTCGTAGTGGTAAAACTTTCAAAGAACCCATTTCTCGCCCAAGTACTTCTATGGAGAAGGAAAAAGAGAAAGAACCCGAGGTTGTGGTTGAAAAGGAGCACAATACAATCCCACGAAGTACCGCTCAAACCACACCTACGGTTGAACCAATACCCATAATGGAACCCGAGATTCCAAGGCTGATGCCTATGCCTAATTTGCCCCAACCCACACCACCTTTACCCTACCCATCAAGACGAGACAAGGAAAAGGCACAAGAACGAAATAATTATCAATTTGAACTCTTTATGAAAATGTTTCGTGACTTGCATTTTAATATAAGTTTTGCCGACGCCTTAGTCATGATGCCTCGATTTGCCGCGAACTTCAAAAGTATGTTGAATAACAAAGAAAAATTGCAAAAATCGTCTAGTTGTTCTTCGGTTTTTCTAAGCCGCATACCTCAAAAAGTCGGTGATCCTGGAAAGTTTTTAATCCCATGTGCTATCCAAGACATGGAAGAATGCTACGCCTTGGCCGATCTTGGTGCTAGTATTAATTTGATGCCTCTTGAGATTTTTAAATCGCTCAATCTTCCAAATCTCACTCCTTCAAGAATGTCAATCGAAATGGCCGATCATTCTACGATTCTAGCTTGTGGAGTTGCTGAGGACGTCTTTGTGAAAGTTGGGAAATTCTATTATCCCGTGGACTTCATTGTTGTTGATATTCCCATCGATCCTAAAGTTCCGTTAATTTTAGGTCGATCTTTTTTGGATACCTCGAGAGCACTTATCGATGTGCATGCAAGAAAAATCACTCTTCGTTTCAATGAGGAAGAACTCGTCATTAATGCAACCCAAAACTCCACTCTTTCTCATGTTTATTCGATCACATCTTTGTACAATGTCAATCCCATTTGTCAAAAGATTTCCAATAGAGTTTTAGGAGTTGAGAAAAATGAAGTTCCGTCCCCTCCGCCGATGGAGGTTAAGAGTGTTAAGCCTATGATTCCAATCTCAAGTGATTCTTCGGATGATGAATACGTTGATCCCGATGGGGAGGTTTTCTTTGTTGACAAAAGATTTGAAAACTTGCCACCACCTAAACCAAAACGCTTTCAAAATGTGAGAATTTTTAGTGTGACTAACATTGTTTTAGATACACCAAATATTTTTGACATAATTAAATCGGGTTTTCACGAGGAGAGCGTTAAAGATGAAAAAGGAAAATATTTTGAATCTAATTTAAAAGATTTTTCTACAATTCTAACTCCGTTATCACCGCGTTTATTGAGTACTACAAGCTCGTCTTCTCCTTTTGACGATGCTTTGTGTGGACCTAGTGTGGGGGAATCCCCTTATGTTCCCTCCCCTTTCTCCACCGAGGACGAGATATTTGATCCTGGAATTGCTTATATAGGGAAATCTCGGTCTTCCACCGATGCAATAAATGGAAAATCTTTTCATTTGATTGGTGCGAGTCTACCTCGAGTAGCTCAATGTTTTGCCTTACCCATTCTCCCACCCTTCTATTTCTTCTCTCCTATTTTCTTCTATCCCATTGGGATTTGTGTTGGAGTTGTGTTGTCTCGTCTTTCATCCGAAAACGAGGACGCTATCTTTGACCCCGGTATACGTTTATCGGATTTTTAAAGTACTCCACGTGCTTTTGGGCCTTGTTTATCATGTAAGCCCCACCAAAAATTGACCAAACCATGATTATCCCTAAATGATCACATTTATGGGGATTCGAGTCGAGCTTTTGACTCGGTTATCAAAAACAAGGTGCCTCGTGGGGGAGACCCATGCTTATCCATGTACATATTATTGCTTTCTAATTAGTGTAATGTGAGGGGATTTGTGCCCTTCCAACCTTTGTTCCGTGGTTGTTTGTGCATTGTGTCTTTTAGATTATCATCTTCACGATTGGAGCCTCTCGTGTTCGTTTCATGGGAGCACTTGATCGTTTGCTTTGGAGGCCTTTCCCAATATCCACATATGATATATCCTTTTATGTTCTAACCTTAGGTTTTTAGCACACCTCATAAACGGCTATTACTTATTGGTTACACCCTTTCCATGCTAGATTAGGCATTCGACTACGTCTCTAGTATGGGGGTGTTTGCACCCCTAGACTCGAAACATTGAGGACAATGTTTAACTTTAGTATGAGGGGGTGAATAGATACTTGCCTTGCCAAACCTTCACGCTTTCCAAAGTTTATCGTTTTGTTTATCGTTTTCTTGCAAAATAAGGCTAAAAATGGCCAAATTTTAAATTTTTTCTCATTTTTTATAAGTGTTTGAAGACACGAATGTAGATTTTCTGATGGCGAGAATAAGAGTAATTTTTGACTCGACCGTGCGTGTTGAGCACTTAGCTTTGATTCCTTAACTATACATTAGGCTAAGTCTCTTAAATGAGGACGAGAAATGATAGAGTTAATTATAAGTTACTATGCTAAACGTAGAGTACTCGTATTCTTTCAAAAACTCATGTGTTCTCGTTGTTTGCTTATTCTCCCTTCGCTTGTAAATATTTTTTGCTTAATAAATATTGACTTAGCGGTTTAATTTTGATTGTTGGGTTTCGAGTCTTTTCTAGTAGCTTCCGTGTAATTAAATTGGGAAGACATTAAGGTATCGCCAGCGTCACGGTTTTGAAGTATTGGCAACCCGAATAATCGAAAGCTTCACCCAATAATAAGATTTCAAGTGCTCACCTAAATCAAGCAAACAATTTGAAGCCCCACAAGGCCTAAAATCTATGCAAAATTGAAAGTGAATCAAGCCTTAATCTTCGAAGCTTTAAAGATCCAAAATTCGCTTTAGCGTGAGGATATACGTCTTTGGCTAATAAAACCACCGATGATGGCGGATAATAAAAGGCAAGGCAAGACCGAAGTCATAATAAAAGCTTCATGGCGAAGTTGAATAAAAGATGGAGGTAAACCAAAGATAATAAGGTCCTTCCGTTAGGGGGCGTATAAAAGTCTTGGTAATAAGTCTCATGTTCAAAACCGTTATAAAACCGTGTTTATCGATTCTTCTTGTCAACTTAATTTTTTAACATCGTTGTCTATTAGGAGGGGTTATTGATTTGATGGTCTTAGTTACACCGTTAGGACTCTATTTTTAGACCTAAATCTCTATTATCGCATAAGTCAACAATGTATCCTCGTGATCATTAAGACATAATAAAATATAAGAGATACAACTTAGGAATAATGGGAGAATAAGTACGTGATTAGGGCATATGAGTAGTGTTAGCATTACTAACTTATAATGACAATGATCTCGTTGCACGCTTGGCATGGAATTAAGGTGAAAATCGAGGACGACGAAATTATTTCTAACGAGGCACTCACGTGTTCTTATTCTATGAACCTAAACGTCCCATTTTGCGATGAAAATCATACATTATGTCTAAAACGCAAGTAGTAGTAATTGTAGAATGTAGCTAGTTATCATTTCAATAAAGTGAATAAAATTGAATTTTGGAGATGCTTTGATACTTTATTCTAGCATTGCGTGAGGGCACGACAATGGTTTAGTATGGGGGAGTGATGAGACTGCTTTTATACATGGTCTCATCGTCCAAAACGACCTTAAAATGCATAAAATATCATAAAATAGACCAAATATATGCTCGTGTTTGTTACTTGTGTATTTTTAGGTACGGATATTGAGGAATTGGCAAAAGAACACAAGAATCAATCAAAAACGAACACGGGAAACGAAGTCGCACAATGAACCGGGCCCAAGTTTGGAATTTTGCAAAATGACCCTTGAAGAATTGAAGATTGGCAAAAATGGCCCCTCATCTTTGAAGAACTTGTCACATTTGACCCTCAAAATATCAAATGTACAAGTATAATCCTTAATGTTTGAAGATTGTTCAAGATCAGTCCCTGGAATTTGAAGAATATACATTTAATGCCCTTGGAAAAGTTTTTGGAAGTAATTGTGCCAAAAGTGACAACTTGCCAAAAGTTGTCACTTGTTATTTGGGCGTTGATGGGGTTTTAATACAAAGTGGAAAGAATGTGATAACATGGGGACCATATTTGCCAGTTACCCAAACCTTCCCATCCAACCAGACAGTGACACCTCAGCCCTACCCACCCATTTACCCACCAACCCATATCCTACCCATACCCTACCCGTCCACAACCCGGTTTATTTAAATAAACCCCAGTCAAACCCCCTCCTGGTCAAACCTCCTTCCCTCCTAAACAACTTTTCAAAAACAAATTAAGATTAAACCACCCCCTTAATCCTGATAAACCCTAATCCTACCCCAGATCCCATCTCACCCAAAACAAAGGGTTTTACCCTGATACCTTCCAGAACCCTGATTCACGTCCCTCTCATCCTTTCCCACCTCACCCAACACACTCACATGCTCTGTGGGACCCTCCCCAGCCTTCCCCTGCAACGTCTCTTTCGCACCAAAACCCACACCCGACCATTTAAACGCACCAGATTGCTCTACTTGGTCCCCAAGATTGTTTAAACGTCCAAGATTGAAGATTCCAAGCTGGCATCCAGTACATGATCACATGGGCACGTTTTTGACCCAAAAATCAGTCAAAGACTCAAGGGCCTTTTAGGCATTTCAGAACTAGGGTTTTAAACATTCTAGTATGTTCTACTAAGTGTATAAAAGGAGGATGAAACCTGTTCATACCCCTTGTTCCAGTTTTTAGCAATTCCTTTGTAATTCCTTTTTTATAAAATTAAAGTTTGGTGTTTTTTATAAATTGTAATTCCTTTTAATTATTTATAAAAAGTTTGTGTGTTTGGATTGCTATAACTGAGTTCCATCTTATTTGTTTAACACTTTGAGTGTTTGAGTTTTTCAAAAAGGTTTTGAAAGAATTTTATGAATTTAAGAAATCATAGGTTGTTATGAAGTGAAAGTGGATTAACATCCCATGATTTCTGGTTTATAAGTTGTTTTCAAAACGTGGTTAAAGTTTCTTGGTTCATTGTTTCAAAGTTTTTAAGGAAGTTTTCAGAAAATCAGAAGTTTGTATTTTCTTGTGTTTGTTCTTGAATTGCAGGATTTTGTTTGATGTGTTGCTGTTAAAGGTTCAGCATACACCCCAGTGTATGGGAGGTGGTTTTTGCAACCACAAAGAGCCTTGGATGTAAGGCTCTTAGGTAAATCACTTTTACCTTTTTGAAATTTCAGAAAATATGCAGTTCATATGATTTGTATGCTAAGGTGTTCATTGTTGTTTAAACTGGTTTGATTTGTGTTTAAATGTTATGAAATGCATGCTAGATGCTGTATGAATCAGTTTGAGTTGTTTAGAAAGGATTTTGTTTGAAAAATTTGGTTTTCAAAGTTTTAAAGGGGTGTTTGGATCTGCTTATTATTTGATTATCTTGGAGAAATTTGAGAAGTGAAAGGTGTTAGAGAGATACAATAGGGTTGATTAGGGTTTATTATTAGTTGTGCATCAGTTTGGGAGAGATTTGAAACAAGTTTGTGTGTTAAAAAGGGAAAACATAGCATAAATCTGCATGACCACTTATTCTGCTTGGATTTAAGGAGATTTGAGCTTGGATTGTGTAATCTGCTAGGATTTAGGGTAGTTAAGGACTTGTGATTGCCTGAGAATTGGTTTTTGTGATTGTGTGCTTCAGTTGAGCCTTTAAAACTCATTTGTGTGCTTTGAATCTGCCAAGAATCAACCACCAGACCTAGTAAAGATCACAGAAACTTTCATTTGCTTGATTTGGTTTTGTGAGTGCTTATTTTTGTGCTTTAAGTGTTGATTTCTGCTTGTTGTGGCTCCCTTCACTCAGAAAGAGTGAAGGGGTGCCTTTGTTCCAAGAATACACCACAAAAACAAGCAGCCAAGCCCTCTTGGCTCAAAATTTGACAAGTGAAGAAATCTTCACTTGTTCATCAGAAAAACAACAAGGACTGGGCACGTTTTTGCCATTTATTTGCTTAATCTTGGTTACTTTGGGTTTGTAATTGTGTTTTTGTGTGTTAAAAGTTACTGGAATCAAGTTTTTAAAAGCTAAAAAAAAAAAAAATTAATTTGCCAATAAGGACGTGGCCAGGACTCGAACCTGCGCCACTCCTCCCACACACATACGCTCTAACCATCTGCCCTAGGGTCTTTGACTGGTATACTCTTGCAAAGTCTAATATATAAGGTGTTTGTGTTTTGGCTTTTGTAAAATAAGCCGTGACCTTTTTGGCTTATTTTAGCTTATTTATTAAGCTTTTTAGCTTCTTATCATTTTTCCTAGGATTATAATAGGCTTAGGGATTTTTCTGTCTAAAAATCTTATTTTTCACATTATTTAATTAATTTCTAGGATTATTTTTAATTTTAAATTTAGAAAGTCATTTAAAAATATTAAACAGTAATTAAAAAATACAAAAAAATAGTTTTTAGGTTTTTATTTGTATTTTTGAGGTTTACATATAAAAAAGTTTTCAAAAACTTTAATTTTTAATTTTATTTGATTTTAGGTTTTTTATTAAACTTTAAAAATTAATATAAAATTAACTAAAAGGTTTTAGGAACTTTAATTTACATTTTCTTCTTAGTTAGAATATTTAGGATTTTTGAGAATTTTTTAGAATTTATTTGAGAACTTTTTATTTTTTTGAATATTTTAATATTATTTTAATCATAAAAAGTCAAAGTTTTATTTTTATTTCTTTTTCATTTTTCCTAGGTTCTTTATCATTAATTAGGACTTTTCCCATTTGTAGAATAATTTTTAGGCTTTTCAATTAATTTTTAGAATTAATTTAAGATTTAATAGATTTTAATAGTTTTTAGGAGTTTAAAAATAGTTTAATTTGGTCTTAAAATTTTTAAAAATAGTTTTTAGCTTAATTAGGTCATTTTTGAGGTTTACAAACTATTAAATCTTGTTTAGGGCTTTTTAATATTTAAAAGTGATTTTTAGGGCTTTAATTAGCATTAAAAAGTCATTATTAAATTAATTAAAAGGTTTTGGCAAGTTTGGATTTTTTGTAAACTCTTAGAATTTTATTGTGGATTTTTAGTAATTTTTAGGAATTTTTAGATTAAAATTTTAATTTTTGCACTTTTTACGTTCTACGTCGTAACTTTCTAGTAGTGTTTTTGTTTTATTTTTCTATTGTTTTTCGTCTTCGTCATTTTCTCTTCTTTCTTCTCATTAATAATGAAAAACATAATCAATCATTCATCACACAACACACGTGCCTCCTCGAGAACGAACTCACCTTTAGGTTCATTTACACACGGTTTTCCTAAATCGTCGTGCTTACCCTATATTATTGCCTTGTTTTCCTAAACAAGTGTGATTTTACAACCATCAAGTACCTTGGTCTTGTTCTAGTTGTTGAACAAGGTCCAAGGAGCATTGCTGGTCCTCCTAGGATGTTGTGGAAGACAGGTATAGCCTCTTGTTAAGATTCCTCTCAAAAATCATATGATATTGTCTGTTTTGTATTTTGGTATGTGATTTGGTGATTTTATGTTTGTGCTTTGTGTTTTATGGTAGCAATTTGTTAGTTGTCACCTAGTGTAGCTATTTGAATGATAAAATCAGTAGGTTGTGTTTAAAAATAACAAGTTGCTTTGAAAAGTGCTTATTAAAGGACTGTTTAGGATTACTGGTTCATAAGGCCTTGTGCCCTTGGTTCTTAGGGCTTGGAATGTCTAAACAAGTCATTTTGAACAAGTTTTAGTCACTGGTTAAGTTTCTGAAAGTTTGGAAAAAGGATTGGAAGTTTTGCTAAAATCTGATAAAAGTGCTTTTAAGATTGGTCAAACACATCAGATCCTATAACTTCTTTGTTAGTTGGATCTAAGGGCTGAAATCAGGTTTGGGAGTAGTTTGGGTGATAAGCTATCTATTGGTTATCTGGTTGTTGAATTTGGTGGCTTATTGTGTTTGTTATAGCTTATCAAAGTTGGCTGAAGTGGTCATTTGCATCAGCAAAGTGACCACCTCATTTGGTGTTTGCATTAGTATTTCTAGTGTAAGGATTGTTGTTGTGTTGCTTGGATCCTATTTGTGTGCTGCTTGTGAGGTTATTTGGCTACTTGGATTGCTTTGTTGATAGCTTATAAGCTTACTGGCTTATTGGCTTATTTGTGCCAAAACTTATCAAGTCTACTCAACTGGTAGGACTTGATTCACAAGGTTTGCACTCAAGCCTTGACCAGCAGGGTGGAAAACAAGTCTAAACACTTCATTAAGTCTGTCAACGTCCAATTTGTGCTTGTCAGCGTTTGATTTACACTTGTCAGCGTTTGACTTTTGGTCAAACTTGGTCACATAGCTTATTGAGTCTGTTTTGCTTATTGGTACATGCAACAACTTGGATTTTGTAATAGGTGCTCATTATTTGACCCATTTGTTCATACTGGAGCAATTGGTGGGTTGACTTTACGGTTTTACTAGAAAACCAACTTAATTGACTTTTTCATAAGTGCTTATTGGCTTATTCCAGCTTATTGGTTTTGCTTATTGGATTTTGGTTGATTGATTTGGCTTATTGAAGTCATTTGTGACATTTTGCAAGTTGAATCAAGTCCTGAGGTGCCCTAGAACTAAAACCCGACTATTTTGTCTTTTAGTGGATTTGTACTTTGCTTATTTCTGGCTTATTGAGTGTGCTTTTTCAAAATTTCTTTTTACAGATCTCTTTAGTATCCCAAAAGAAGGTTGTGTGTCAAATTAGAGCTTATGGCATTAGCTTATTGCTTAATGGGCTTAATGGCCCAATAAGGATAAGTTGTTTGATCATTAAGCTGTGATAAGCTCACTTTCAGCTTTTAAGCCTCTAGAGTTTTGTGTTTAGAATTAAATTTTGAGTCAGATAGTGCTTTTCCAAGTCATTTGGGCTTACTTTGACTTTTTGGGCTAAAAAGCCCAATAAGCTTGACTGTTTTAGGTTTTGGCCCATTTGGGGGCCCAATAGGGGTATTTTGGTCTTTTCACTTTTATTTTCTGATTATTTAGGTCAAAATAAACTAGTTTGCAAGTTTTTAGAATTTTTTATAATTTTTGGATTTTTAATATTATTTTAATATTATTTTATTATTATTTTCAAATTTCACATTTTTGCACTTTTTATTTTTTTCTTAGTTTAAATACATTAAAATAGGATTTTTGCAACTCTTAGATTAATTTTATCATCTTTAGATTAATTTTTATAATTATTTTAAGTTTTAATAGTTTTTAAATCATTTTAAATAGTTTTTATTAGTTTAAAAATTTCCAAAAATAGTTTTTAATCTTTTTAGAGGTTTACCAATTAAAAAATCTTTACTTGGGCTTTTTGATAATTAATTTGATTTTTAGGGCTTTAATTAGCATTTAAAAATTAATATTTAATTAATTAAAAGGGTTGAAAAAGTTTTGATCATTGGTAAACTCTTAGTTTATTTATTTTGATTTTTGGTGAATTTTTGGTAATTTTTAGAATTAGTTTTTATTTTAGCTCATTTTACGGTTTTACGTTAAGTCGTATTAGTAATTAATTTCACGTCTTCGTCATCCTCTTTTCTCATCCCCTTCTTTAAAATATTAATCTCAAACCAATTACGAATTATTCACACACATATACCTCCTTGGGAAACGAACTTCATTGGGTCATTAGTGCTTGATTTTCCTAAATCATCACTTAATACTTACCGCTCATTTACGCTCTTTTGTTTTCCTAAACAAGAGGTGTAATTTACCACAATCATTTTGGCGCCGCTGCCGGTGAATAATTAAAAACAACAAAATGTTTCGAGTCTAAAGGTGGAGCACCCCCATACTAGAGACGAAGAATCGAATGCTTAGGATCTAGCATGGAAAGGGTGATCAACAATATATCTAAAGCCGTTTATTAAGTATGCTAAAAGATAATTGTTAGAACAATAATGGATATGTCAATGGATTCGTGAAAAACTTCTTCAAGCAAATGATGGAGGCTCATGTAAACGAGCACGAGAGTCTTCAATCGTAGATGATGATGATGATCTAGATAACACAATCACAAACAACCACGAGACAACGAGTTGGAAGGGTACAAATCCCCTCATTAGTTATTAGTAAGCATAAAAGGATAAGCATGGGATCTCCCCCACGAGGCACCTCGGTTTTGATTACCGAGTCATGAGCTCGACTCGATCCCCTCAATGCTAATTATCATTGGGGAAGGTGACTTGGTCGAGGTCAACTATTGAAGTAATTTCCCCACCAAAGTAGTGCTTAAGCCTATGTCCATTCACCTTGAAGTTAGGACCATCATCTTGAGCTAGCTCGATGGTCCCATAAGGAAACACTTGTGTAATGGTGAAAGGACCCGGCCAACGAGATTTCAATTTCCCGGAAAATATCTTAAGTCTAGAGTTAAAAAGTAACACTTGATCACCAACGTTAAAAACCCGGTTTTTAATCTTTGCATCATGAAACTTTTTAGCCTTTTCTTTGAAAATCAATGAATTTTCATAAGCATTGTCTCTTAATTCATCTAATTCATTCAGTTGTATTTTCCGGTGATCTCCCGCGGTCTTTAAGTCAAAGTTTGCATGCTTAAGGGCCCAATATGCCTTGTGCTCCAATTCAATGGGCAAATGACAATTCTTCCCATAGACTAACTTATAAGGAGTGCAACCGATAGGTGTCTTATAAGGGATCCTAAAGGCCCATAAAGCGTCATCGAGTTTGTCGGACCATGAAGCACGGTTTTCTCCAATCGACCTCTCTAAAATCCTCTTCAAAGCTCGGTTCGAAACCTCGACTTGCCCACTCGTTTGCGGGTGATAAGCCGTAGAAAGACGATGAGTAACTCCATATTTCTTTAAGACCTTCTCGAATTGGTCATTACAAAAATGGGTTCCACGATCGCTTATAATAGCACGAGGGGTTCCGAACCGAGAGAATAGTTTCTTCAAAAACTTTACTACCACATGAGCATCATTAGTAGGTAAAGCCTTAGCTTCCACCCACTTAGAAAGGTAGTCCACCGCTACGAGGATATACTTGTTACCATGAGACGATGGGAACGGACCCATAAAGTCTATGCCCCAAATGTCGAAAATCTCACATACTTGAATTATGTTTTGCGGCATTTCATCACGTTGAGACGATTTTCCTTGACGTTGTCACGAATCACACGACTTCACAAGTGCGTGTGCATCACGATAGATAGAAGGCCAAAAAAAGCCGGCATCGAACACTTTCTTAGCCGTGAGATTAGCACCGTGGTGACCACCCGTGGGTCCCTCGTGACAAGCTCTAAGGATATTAGAAGCTTCGGCACCAAAAACACAACGTCGAACGAGTTGATCCGCACAAACCCGAAAGAGATAAGGGTCGTCCCAAAAATAGAACTTGACGTCACGAAAGAATTTTCGCTTTTGTTGTGTCGTCATACCCTTGATTATGAAATTGCCCGCATGGTAATTTGCAATGTCGGCAAACCATGGGGTGGTGTCTTTAGAATTCACTACACCGAGAGTCTCGAGAGGAAATGTTTCGGTGATTTCCTTTTTCTCGAAAACATCTTTGTGGGGATCTTCTAGACGAGAGAGATGATCGGCCGCTAGATTCTCGGCTCCTTTTTTGTCAAGCACGGTGACATCAAATTCTTGGAGGAGGAGCATCCAACGAAGCAATCTCGGCTTAGCATCTTGCTTAGCTAAGAGATACTTGATAGCCGAATGGTCGGTATACACGATGCTTTTAGTTAAGACGAGATAAGGTCGGAATTTCTCAAAAGCATAGACCACGGCAAGGAATTCCTTTTCCGTTGTGGTGTACTTTAATTGAGCCTCGGTCATCGTCTTACTAGCATAATGGATACGACGGAAATGCTTTTCATAACGTTGCCCTAAGACGGCCCCTATAGCATAATCACTTGCATCGCACATGATTTCAAAGGGTAATTCCCAATTAGGAGCAACAAGAATGGGAGCTTCGGTAAGTTTCCTTTTAAGAGTTTCGAAAGCTCTAACACAATCCTCATTGAAATTAAAAGGAGCATTCTTCTCGAGAAGGTGCGTCATAGGTCGAGAGATTTTCGAAAAGTCTTTGATGAAACGACGATAAAAGCCCGCGTGGCCTAGGAAACTCCTAACTCCCTTAACGGTTTTGGGATGAGGTAACTTGGCGATGACGTCTACCTTAGCTTTATCGACCTCAATCCCCGCTTTCGAGACCTTATGTCCTAAGACGATTCCTTGTTTACACATGAAATGACATTTTTCCCAATTAAGCACAAGATTGGTTTCTTCACAACGTTTTAATATTTGCTCGAGATTAGATAAACACGACGTGAACGAATTGCCAAACACCGAAAAGTCATCCATAAACACTTCCATCGACTTCTCGATCATATCGTGAAAAATTGCCATCATACACCGTTGAAACGTACCCGGTGCATTGCAAAGTCCGAAAGGCATCCTACGATAAGCAAACGTTCCATAAAGACACGTAAACGTAGTCTTCTCTTGATCACGAGGGTCGATAGGGATTTGAAAGTAACCGGAAAAACCATCTAAAAAGCAATAGAATTCATTTCCCGCGAGTCGCTCCAACATTTGATCCATGAAGGGCAAAGGAAAGTGGTCTTTACGAGTGGCGTCATTTAACTTTCGGTAGTCAATACACACCCTCCAACCGGTCACAACACGAGTGGGAATTAACTCGTTGTTTTCATTAGGCACAACGGTCATTCCTCCCTTTTTAGGGACACAATGGATTGGGCTCACCCATGGGCTATCGGAGATAGGATAAATCATTCCCGCTTCAAGGAGTTTTAAAACTTCCTTTTTAATGACATCGTGAATTTTGGGATTCACCCTTCTTTGACTTTGAATTGCGGGTTTGTAGTCCTCCTCCATTAAAATCTTGTGAGTACAAAATTTTGGGTCAATACCCTTAATGTCAGAAATTTTCCACGCAATTGCCCCTTTATGAGCCTTAAGAACTTTCAAAAGCTTGGTTTTTTCATCATTAGCAAGACCTCTTGTAATAATAACCGGCAACTTGTCATCACCTTCCAAGAATGCGTATTCAAGGTGAGAAGGAAGATCTTTCAATTCAAGGATAGGTGGTTCCTCGATCGAAGATTTTGGTTCAACACTCATAACTTCCATCGGTGGAAGAAATGGTGGAATAGAAGTATCATCACTAATCAACACCTCATCTTCATTGTCGATTTCATTTGAAGTAAAATCACCTCCTTGGAATGGAGTGAGATTTGGTGTAGAATTAGCAAGAATCGGATCCAAAATAGTGGGATTGCCACTTGACGAGCTATCGGAAAAACCTAACACTTCTTGTGAAAATTCATCGCAAACCACATCAACTAAGTCAATGTGATTGATGGTAGAGATTGCATAAACATGAGAAGGTTTTGAGTTTTGAGTAGCGTTTATAACAAGTTGCTCTTCGTTGAATCTCAAAGTGATAGTTCTTGCATGAACGTCGATAAGCGATCTCGAGGTGTCTAAAAATGAACGACCTAAAATTAGAGGAACTTGAGGATCCGCGGGGATGTCAACTACTATAAAATCAACGGGATAGTAGAACTTCCCCACTTTAATGAAAACATCTTCGGCTACTCCACATGCTAAAATCGTAGAATGATAGGCCATCTCGATAGACATGTTCGAAGGAATAAGAGCCGGAAGCGAAAACGATTTCCATATGGAAAATGGCATCAAATTAATGCTAGCACCAAGATCGGCCAAGGCGAGGCATTCTTTCATATCTTGTATGTCACAAGGAATGAGAAACTTTCCGGGGTCACCAACTTTTTCCGGTATGCGGTTAAGATAAACCGAAGAACAATTAGCAAGCTTTGAAAGCTTTTCCTTATCGCTCATCATACTTTTAAAAGTGGAAGCGAAACGAGGCATATATAACAACGCGTCGGCTAAACTCACATCAAAATGCACTTGTTGAAACATTTTTATAAAAAGCTCGATTTGTTGTTTGTTACGTTCTTGCATTTTCTCCTTGTTTCGTCTCGAAGGGTAAGGTAAGGGTGGTGTGGGTTGGACATTAGGCAATGGCCTTAGAAACTCGGGTTCCACAATTGGTATTGGTTCAACCGTAGGTGTGGTATGAGCGGTACTTCGTGGGATTGTAATATGCTCCTTTTCGACCATCACCTTGGGTTCTTTCTCGATTTCCTTCTCCGTAGAAGTACTTGGACGAGAGATTGGTTCCTTGAAAGTTTTACCACTTCGTGTAGTAATAACCTTCATTTCTCCCTTCGGGTTTGCAATGGTATCACTAGGAAGACCACCCGAGGAAGAGGGTTTACACATGATTGCTTCAAACATTTTTGCCATTCGGTCTTCAAATTTTGATTGCCTAGCATCCGCTTTTAACAATTCTTGCTTAATCTCATGTTGTCCTTGTTCCATCTTTTGTTGGTTTTGTTGAAGACGTTGAACATTTCCTTCCATTTTATTTGCATGAGTTTTAAGTTCATTAGCAAGTTCGTTTTTAAGCTCGTTTTTCAACTCGGATCTTAAGCTAATCATCTCACGTTGCATGTTATCAAACTTAGCATCATTTGCGTTAGCATAATCCAAAAATTCTCCTTGAAGATTTTTAGTGTGAGCATTTTGAAAACCTTGTGTGGTGTTTCGAAAATCACGGTTTTGGTTTTGATTAGTGACTTGTCCATTCCCACGTTGATAATTCCCTTTGTTGTAGTTACGTGAATTTCCTTGATAATTACCACCTTGGTTGTTGTTTCGATAGTTATTAGCATTTTGATTTGGTGGAGCTTGATTTGGGCGGGAACCTTGGCCGTTTTGGTTATAAGTTCCCGTTGCTACATAAGCACTCGAAGTGTTACCACCGGCGATAATGCACTCGGAAAGATCATGAGCTCCACCACAAGATAAACAACTCTTTTCAACCTCTTTAACCGAAGCGGAATTCAAAGCCTCTTGAGCTTTCCAATGAGTCATAAGATTAGCAAATCTATCGAAAAACCGATTTTCCTCATTAGCTTCATCATGTAAGGCATTAATGCTACGAGATGATGACAATGATGACGAACCCAAATTGGCAACACTCGGTGTGTTACGAGGGCTATAAACCTTAGATCTATTCTCGATAATCTTTAAAGCTTCATCGGTCATTTTGCACAAAAAATTACCACCCGCGACGGCATTCAAGTAATCTCGTTCATGATCATTAAGCCCATTATAAAAAGTATCAACTTGATGCAATTCCGAAAAATCATGGTGTGGACATTCATGTAACATTTCTTTAAAGCGTTCCCATGCCATTGAAAAACTTCCCTTATTTCTTTGAACAAATCTTGAAATCTCATTTTTCAAATGTGTTGTTTTAGATGGTGGAAAAAATTTGTTCACAAACTTAGAAACGAGATCACCCGATGTCAAAATCGAATTTGGCGGTTCTTTCTCAAGCCAATTTTTTGCGGGTCCATCTAACGAGTATGGAAACAACATCATCTTAATGGCGTCATGTGGAACATCCTTAAACTTGCTAGTAGCGGTGAGACGATTAAAATTCCTTATGTGGTAATGCGGGTTGTCTTTCTCATGACCTCTAAACTTATTAGCTTGCAACATCGACATTAAACCCGTCTTAATCTCGAAATTCTCCGCAAGGATAGCGAGAATCACAATGGCCTCTCCAAAACCCTCGGTGGGTGCTTGTAGCAACTCCATCATAGTACGATTAGCCATGACGACTTCTTGTTCTACAATAGGTTCAACAATTGGAGTTTGTTCTTCAATCAACGTCTCTTGATTGGCTTGCTTTTGAAGACGTTTACGAGCTCATTTTGCTTGATTACGAGTGATCATAAACTTCACGAAGAACGGGAGGTGAGCAAAGAAGATTCTTTTTGGGTGTTTTGTGAATTTTCAAATTTTTTTTGTGTTTTTGATTGTTTTTAATTTTTTTGGATTTTGGTGTATCTTCGTAGACAACAATCTACCAAATCTCTCCTCGAGTCAAACTATTGATTAAAGAAGCCTCAAAGGAATGAAAACGATCACGTGGAGTGAACGCCTTCGAATGACTTTAGAACTTTGGTGAAAACCAATTTGTTCAAGAGGGTTTAATCACAAAGAAAACCAAGCAAATATATTATACGTAATAATACTTTGGGCGGCAAAACCCTCGATTAGCCTTCAATCTCAAAATACTCACAAGCAAGCGGAGAAACGAGGCGGCGCGAAGCACTTAAGAGCCTTTTTCCTTAGGGTATATTTTATAATACCCGCCTTATACCCACCTTATAGTTCGTATTTTTCAAAATCGAGCTTCACGAAAGTATTTATCTATTTTTGCCTTTTTCTTTTTGTTTGAGATTCGAATACAATAATTAGGAGATCAAATCCCAATTAAGGTTGTATTTTCACACTTTTGGAGATATTTTGTATTGATTGTGATACTTAATACAATATAGTAATAATAATTTCACAAGAAAAACCAAAAAACCGATAATACGTATTAGTAGATTTCTACTAATACAAATACTATTTATGTTAATATTAAAAACAACAAGACAAATTAATCACGACACACCTCCCCGGCAGCGGCGCCAAAATGATTATGTTAAATTACACCTCTTGTTTAGGAAAACAAAAGAGCGTAAATGAGCGGTAAGTATTAAGTGATGATTTAGGAAAATCAAGCACTAATGACCCAATGAAGTTCGTTTCCCAAGAAGGTATATGTGTGTAAATAATTCGTAATTGGTTTGAGATTAATATTTGAAAGAAGGGGATGAGAAAAGAGGATGACGAAGACGTGAAATTAATTACTACTACGACTTAACGTAAAACCGTAAAATGAGCTAAAATAAAAACTAATTCTAAAAATTACCAAAAATCAAAATAAATAAACTAATAGTTTACCAATTATCAAAACTTTTTCAAACCTTTTAATTAATTAAATATTAATTTTTAAATGCTAATTAAAGCCCTAAAAATCAAATTAATTATCAAAAAGCCCAAATAAAGATTTTTTAATTGGTAAACCTCTAAAATGACCTAAAAAGATTAAAAACTATTTTTAGAAATTTTTAAACTAATAAAAACTATTTAAAATGATTTAAAAACTATTAAAACTTAAAATAATTATAAAAATTAATCTAAAGATGATAAAATTAATCTAAGAGTTGAAAAAAATCCTATTTTAATGTTTTTAAACTAAAAAAATATAAAAAGTGCAAAAATGGTGAAATCTGAAAAATAATAATAAACTAATATTAAAATAATATTAAAAATCCAAAAATTATAAAAAATTCTAAAAACTTGCAAACTAGTTTATTTTGACCTAAATAATCAGAAAATGAAAGTGAAAAGACCAGAATACCCCTATTGGGCCCCCTAATGGGCCAAAACCCAAAACAGTCAAGCTTATTGGGCTTTTTAGCCCAAAAAGTCAAAATAAGCCCAAATGACTTGGAAAAGCACTATCTGACTCAAAATTTAATTCTAAACACAAAACTCTGAAGGCCCAAAAGCTGAAAGTGAGCTTATCACAGCTTAATGATCAAACAGCTTATCCTTATTGGGCCATTAAGCCCATTAAGCAATAAGCTAATGCCATAAGCTCTAACTTGACACACAACCTTATTTTGGGATACTAAAGAGATCTGTAAAAAGAAATTTTGAAAAAGCACACGCAATAAGCCAGAAATAAGCAAAGTACAAATCCACTAAAAGACAAAATAGTCGGGTTTTAGTTCTAGGGCACCTCAGGACTTGATTCAACTTGCAAAATGTCATAAATGACTTCAATAAGCCAAATCAATCAACCAAAATCCAATAAGCAAAACCAATAAGCTGGAATAAGCCAATAAGCACTTATGAAAAAGTCAATTAAGTTGGTTTTCTAGTAAAATCCTAAAGTCAACCCACCAATTGCTCCAGTATGAACAAATGGGTCAAATAATGAGCACCTATTACAAAATCTAAGTTATGGCATGTACCAATAAGCAAAATAGACTCAATAAGCTATGTGACCAAGTTTGACCAAAAGTCAAACGCTGACAAGTGTAAATCAAACGCTGACAAGCACAAATTGGACGTTGACAGACTTAATGAAGTGTTTAGACTTGTTTTCCACCCTGCTGGTCAAGGCTTGAGTGCAAACCTTGTGAATCAAGTCCTACCAGTTGAGTAGACGAGATAAGTTTTGGCACAAATAAGCCAATAAGCCAGTAAGCTTATAAGCTATCAACAAAGCAATTCAAGTACCCAAATAACCTCACAAGCAGCACACAAATAAGATCCAAGTAACACAACAACAATCCTTACACTAGAAATACGAATGCAAACACCAAATGAGGTGGTCACTTTGTTGATGCAAATGACCACTTCAGCCAACTTTGATAAGCTATAACAAACACAATAAGCCACCAAATTCAACAACCAGATAACCAATAGATAGCTTATCACCCAAACTACTCCCAAACCTGATTTCAGCCCTTAGATCCAACTAACAAAGAAGTTATAGGATCTGATGTGTTTGACCAATCTTAAAAGCACTTTTATCAGATTTTAGCAAAACTTCCAATCCTTTTTCCAAACTTTCAGAAACTTAACCAATGACTAAAACTTGTTCAAAATGACTTGTTTAGACTTCCCAAACCCTAAGAACCAAGGGCACAAGGCCACAAGGCCTTATGAACTAGTAATCCCAAACAGTCCTTTAATAAGCACTTTTCAAAGCAACTTGTTATTTTTAAACACAACCTACTGATTTTATCATTCAAATAGCTACACTGGGTGACAACTAACAGACTGCAACCATAAAACACAAAGCACAAACACAAAATCACCAAATCACATACCAAAATACAAAACAGACGATATCATATGATTTTTGAGAGGAATCTTAACAAGAGGCTATACCTGTCCTCCACAACATCCTAGGAGGACCAGCAATGCTCCTTGGACCTTGTTCAACAACTAGAACAAGACCAAGGTACTTCAATAAGAAAGATGGATGAATGCCTCGGTTGATGTTTCAAAGCAGAAACTCAAAGGCTTGATTTCTTCATCACAATGAACAAACAGCCCAACCAAAGGCCCTAATCCCTTCACAAGCTTGGTGTCAACAAGCTTGCAAGAGTTTACAGCTTTTGGTTAAGGATTAGTACACAAAAATAAGCAAATTCAGAAACCTCTTTTCAAGCTTTTTCAAACTTGAAAACCTTACCAAACATAAACGTCCTTGAACCAAATGATTCAAGCACACTTATAACAACAAATGGAACTCAGAATCACCTTTAAACAACACCAACTTTAAAAAACATAAGAAGGAATTACAATTTTTCTCAAAATACCAACTTTTATAAATTTTAAAAAGGAATTACAAGTTTAAAAGGTAAAACTGGAACAAAGGGACTCTCACAGGTTGAGGTCTCCTTTTATAGGCAAATGCTAGCCTTACACTAGTCATAAACCCTAGAACTGAATTCCCAAAAGTGCCCTTGAAGTCTTCTAGATCATTTGATGGAATGAGCTGTCCAAATGCACCATGGAAGTTTAGCTTAGCTTTGGGGTTAAGCTAAGAGTCTTGGCCGTTGATCTTGACACGTGGAAATCCTTGGGGAATAAGTTGTCATGTGATGGGTGAAATGGTTTTGGGTGTGGGGTCTATTGGTGAGTGGAGAAGAGGGATTAAAGGTTGGGATGGATTTCTACATGTGTGAATCACACATGTGCCAAGGTAATTTCATTTTACCCGTTGGTTAAGTGAGTGGTAATTCTGGGTTCATCACATGCTACAGTGGTAAGTTTTGATCCGAAAATGGGGGATTGTGTTTGTTTGGCGCGTGTTTGTGTATTCAAACTTTGGGAATGGCAGCTTTGGTCCTTGTTCTTTGGCAAAGTATGTATAGTAAGAATTTCAGCCCACAAAACGTGTTCCCTTTGTTAATAAACTTTCCAAGTTTATACTTTTGCCACAAAACTTTGGTGAAAAGGTTTAAAGGGTTGTTTTTGCCATTTTTCCATAATTGAGGGACTGAATTTGGACTTTCTTGATCTTCAAAGGTCTTCAATAGATGTTTGCCTTCATGAGGGACCATAATTGACAAATTAGATTTGATGAGGGACTAATCTTGCCATTTCTTCAAAGTTGAAGGACCTTTTTGCAATTTTGACAAACTTAAGGGACCAAACTTGTAATTATGAATTCACAAGGGTTTTAAGTGTCATTTATTCATTGTTTGAGGATCAATCTTGCATATCTTCAAGTCTTCAAGGGTAAATGTTGGATAATTCATGAACTAGGGCTCGGTTCTTTGTACGGCTTCGTTTCTCGAGCCCGTTTTTCCTTGTTTCTTGTGATCTTTTGTCTTTTTCACGATATCCATACCTAAAATACACAAGTAAACAAACACAAGCATATATATGGTATTTTATGACATTTTAGTGCATTTAAAGCCCGAAAAGAACGATGAGATCATGTATAAATGCCATCTCATCACTCCCCCATACTAAGCCATTGCCGTGCCCTCACGCAATGCTAGAATAAAGTATCTAAGCATCACCAAAATTCAATTTTATTAACCTTTATTGAAAAGTAAAAGACTTGCAACAATACTACGAAGATGTGTAAAGACACAATGTATGATTTTCATCACGAATGTGACTTTTAGGGTCAATGAATAGAAACAAGTAAATGTCCCTTAGAGTAAATTTCGTCATCCTTGATTGTCATACATTCCATGCTAAGTGACAAAACGAGATCATTGTTGGTACAAGTCACAATGCTAACACTACTCATACGTTCAAATTGTGTAATACTTCTTCTCCCCGTAATCCTAGTTATTATAAAAGGAAATGGGTTACTAGCGTTTTTTAACTATTTGTCATGGATCACAAGTGATTCATATTGAATTATTTGAGTAGTTATTAGTCCTAAAGCAAAGTAGCACGATTTAATCGATAGTTAGCCGAAGGACAAAATCTTTTAAAACGGCTTCTCGTGTATCTCCTTAAGTTCATATCTTGGCATAACTCGTTTCACGATTTGAGACCTTTCTCGGACCGATATTTGGCATGTACTTCATACTTCAAATCTTGGGAAGACGTTCTTGAAATTATGGTCTTCTCTTCATATATTGGAATTTATTCACTTGACGTTTTTGAGATATTCTTCATATTAGGACCACGACTTCATCATTTTTCTTCAATCTTTATTTTGGACTTTGATATACAACGATCCGCCTCCTTTTTGGACTTGGATATATTTATCCTCATACCTTGTAAGGGTCTTTTTGGATAGATTTTCTCCATGATCTTTAGGGGAGTAATTGCTTTTCGTCGTGTGTCTCGATCCTTCATATTGATTTCTGAATAATGATTCTTCACATCATCTTGGATCTTTAGCAACAAAATATAGCTCCTCGTGCCTTGTTAGGGCCTTTTTGGATCTTCACCAATCTTCGCGTCCCGCTTCAATAAGTTATGCCTTGGCTATGAACTTTATTCAACCCCGAGCAACTTTTAAACGATCTTGCGCTAGAGGCTAAGTAACCTTTCAAATCGTACGACCTTACTTATTGCAATTATTTTTATTCCTAATGCATTGATCTTATGGGAAGAAAAAGCCACAATTAAAAACATATGAGTTTTTGAAAGAACATTTTCATGTTCTACGTTTAGCATGATCACTTGTCTAACTCTATCATCTCTCGTTCTTCACTATATAAAGACCTCTAATTAAAGAGACTCGTGAATACTTAGCCATGCAAGTCAAAATTAAGCCAAATTTAGATTAGCTTTCATTAAGAATATATCAAATCAAAGTTTTGGGTTTTCAAGCCACCTATAGGATCTTGCACTTTCTTGTACTTTTTCAAGTTTAGAGAATGCATTTTATAGTTCCCTTGATAAGTGACTTTCTAGGATCAATTATAGGAACTTGCGAAAAGTTCTTGTTCTTAACCCGAATGAGCTAAGAATTTCGCGTTTTAAAGTTCCCTATATAAAAGTCTAGCAAAACTTGAATTGAGCGGGTTAAGGAATGTAAATGGCTCCAAATGCCCATCAAGTCAAAAATTAGCTCTTATTCTACCCAACGGAAAATATACATTCGTGTCTTAAAAACACTTATGAAAACTAAGAAAAATTTTAAAATTTGGCCAATTTTAGCCTTATTAGCAACAAAACAAAACATTGAAAGTTGGAAAACGTGAGGGCGTAGCAAAGCAAGTATCTATTGCCGTGACACGTGTATTAATATTATAAATGGAAAGTTTAAATTTTACCGTGTTTTCGTAAGTTATTGTTCACATGTACTGTTCATAGGTTTTTAATGCGGGTTTTAGAACTCTTCCCCTCTAAAAGAACAATTCATCCTCGAATTGAAGAAACGTAAACTTAAAGAAAACATACCCGAATTAGAACTGGAAATGAGGGTAAGAAGTCCGTATAGACTCCTCCGTCTCCCAAGTGGCTTCCCGCTCAGGATGATCCCTCCAGAGGATTTTGACGAAAGGGACCGTCTTCCTCCGCATGACGCGATCTTGTCGCTCAAGAACTCTCTCGGGTTCTTCGACATATGAAAGATCCTCTCGAATCTGTTCAAGTGGATACTGGACAACATGAACTGGATGATAGTTGTATCCTTTGAGTAAGGACACATGGAACATGTTTTGAACGTGTGATAGCTGAGGCGGTAACGCTAAACGGTATGACACTTCACCAACTCTTATATGATGTCGAACGGTCCGATGAAGCGAGGACTGAGTTTCCCTCTGATTCCAAAATGTCTAACTCCTCATGCAGGTGATACCTTGAGGAAAACGTGATCACCCACGTTGAAAGACACATCTCTACGACGTTTATCGGCATAGCTCTTCTGACGAGCACGAGCTTCCTGAAGTTTTTCCTTGGCGACATCGACCTTCTCATTGGTTACTTCAATCATCTCTGGACCTTCAAGCAGTCGTTCGCCCACTTGATCCCAGCAAATTGGGGTGCGACACTTTCTACCATAGAACATCTCAAAGGGAGCACACTTTATGCTAGCGTGCCAGCTGTTGTTGTATGTAAATTCTACTAGGAATATATAATCATCCCAGCTTCCTTACCATTCTAGGGCACACGATCGCAGCATGTCCTCCAATGTCTGAATGGTAAGTTCCAACTGTCCGTTGGTCTGAGGATGAAAGGCAGTGCTGAGCTTAAGTTTGGTGCCCCAAGCTTTCTACAGACTCTGCCAGAAACGTGATGTGAAACGAGGATCTCTGTTACAAATGATTTCTGATGGAGTACCATGCAGTCTCATGATCTCCCTCTAGAATGTATCTGCTAATTTGCTAACCGGATGATCCTTGCGAATCAGCAGAAAATGAGCAGATTTAGTCAACCTATCCACAATGACCCAGATAGCGTCATTCTTCTTCTGAGTAACCGGAAGACCAGTAACAAAATCCATGGAGATTTTGTCCCACTTCCATGCTGGAATATCTAACGGTTGTAGTAAACCACTAGCTCGCTGATGTTCGATCTTCACCTGCTGGTAGATCATACACTTAGAAACGAAGGTGGCGACATCCTGCTTCATACCACTCCACCAAAAGTGTTGCTTGATGTCGTGGTACATCCTGGTAGAACCAGGATGTATGGTAAATGGAGAACTGTGAGCCTCAGTCAAAACATCTTCCCTGAGAGTAGAGTCATCAGGAACCACTAGTCTAGTGCCCTGCTATAAGATACCGTCGTCGTCAACACAAAACTCCGTCTGCTGATCAAGGTTTTGAATGATAGCCCAAATCTCACCATCGTCCTTCTGAGCTTCCTTGATCCTAGAATTTAAGTCTGGTTCCACTCTAAGGTTAGCCCAATAACCGTGTTGTCCTCGTACACAAACTCAATGTCAGTCATCTCTAGGTCACGAATGATCTCCTTTGCAATCCAAATGGAAGCAATCATACCCGACCTTCTGCTTAGAGCATCTGCCACCACATTCGCCTTACCAGGATGGTACTGAATGTTGGTGTCGTAGTCCTTCAATAGCTCTAACCATCTCCTCTATCTCATGTTCAGTTTCTTCTGGGTGAAGATGTACTTGAGACTCTTGTGGTCGATGAATATGTGTGACATGATTCACCATACAAATAATGTCTCCAGATCTTCAACGCGAAAACAACTGCTGCAAGCTCTAAATTGTGAGTAGGATAGTTTTCTTCATAAGATCTCAGCTGTCGTGATGCGTATGAAATAACCTTCCCATGTTGCATGAGAACGTAGCCTAAACCCTTTCCTGAAGCGTCACTATATATCTAAAATCCACCTGAGCCCGATGGGAGAGTAAGAATAGGTGCAGTCACTAACTTCTGCTTAAGATCTTCAAAGCTCTTCTCTCGCTCTTCCGTCCAAACGAATTTCTCTCCTTTCCTCATCAGCTTAGTCAAAGTTAAGGCTAACCATGAAAAGTTCTCTACAAACCTGCGGTAGTAGCCAGCTAAACCCACAAAACTTCTAACTTATGTTGCATATGTAGGTCTCGGCCATTTAGTGATAGCTTCAACCTTGGTAGGATCCATGGTGATCCCCTCTGCAGATACAATATGGCCCAGAAATGCCACCTTGGTTAACCAGAACTCACACTTAGAGAACTTGGCGTACAGCTGGCTTCTAACGAAGAATCTGTATGACTGTACGAAGGTGTTCCTCATGTTCCTCCTTGGATTTGGAGAATATCAGGATGTCATCAATGAACACAATAACGAACTTGTCCAGAAACTCATGGAAGACATGGTACATCAAATCCATGAAGATAGCTGGAGCATTAGTGAGTCCGAATGGCATGACTACGAACTCGTAGTGCCCATAACGTGTACGGAAAGCAGTCTTGGAGATATCCTGCTCTTTAACCCGTAACTGATGGTAGCCGGACCTTAGATCGATCTTGGAGAAATGCATGGCGCCCTGAAGTTGATCGAATATGTCATAAATTCGCGGCAAAGGATAACGATTCCTGATCGTGATCTTGTTCAGCTCACGATAGTCTATACATAAACGCATGTTGTCGTCTTTCTTCTTCACGAACAGTACCGGTGCACCCCATGGCGATGCACTGGGACGGATGAAACCTCGTTCCAGAAGTTCCTGCAGCTGATCTTCTAGTTCCTTAAGCTCTATAGGATCCATACGGTAATGAGCTTTGGAAATTGGCTCTGCACCTGGTATGAGCTCAATTCCAAACTCGACTTCACGAACAGGTGGTATGCCCAGAAGTTCATCTGGAAATACGTCAGGAAACTCTGACACAATAGGCTGATCTTGGATCGATGGAGACTCGACATTAATGTCATGAATATTGGCTATGAAGCCCTGACAGCCGTGTGATAGCAATGCACGCGCCTCCATTTGAAATAATCTGTACTGACCTCCCTGGCAGAAAACCATGGTGTATGTATTCTGGAGATTTAACATCACCGAAGATAACCCGATAAGTGTGACAGTCAATCGTGGCCTGGTGTTTGGATAACCAGTCCATGCCCAATATCAAGTCAAAATCGCACATGTCCAAAGGAAGTGCGTCAACTCTACGGATCTTGTTATCAAAATCTAGGGGAAGATCTCTGTACACTTGAATGATTCGTACAGAGTCCCTAAGTGGCGTGGAAATGCATGAGGCATTATCTAATGGCATCGGGGAAATCCTAACACGTACAACAAAAGTAGTGGACACGGCTGAATGCGTCGCTCCAGTATCAAATAGAACACATGCTGCTAAACCATTCATAAAGAGATTTCCAGTTATGGTATCTGAAATCTTATTCGCCTGATCTCGAGTAGTAGTGAACACACGACCAGAAGTAGGAGGTGGCTTGGTGTCGGCGTGTCCAGAGGTGCCTTCTGTCTCACCCTGGTGACAGTCCTTCTGTTGATGGCCTTTTTGGCCACACTTGAAACAACCACCAGTACCTCGGCGACAAATACCAGAGTGTCTGCGCGAACAAGTAGGACAGACAAGATGCGTGAATCCTCCAGCAGGCATCCTGGCTATCTGAGAGCCTGTTTAAGGATTACATACATGAGACATGATCGTGGAACATAAACATGATTACATAGAAGGTGTAAAATTTACCAGATGAGGTAGAACGGTTAAGCTGTGAACCCCTACGGTCCTGATCCCTGCCGTTACCATTGTTCCTGAATTAACAATTGTTGGAGTGTCAGAATACCACATAATAAAATAGTTGAACATGAAAGAAGGTTAATGTAGGGACCTGCTGTTGTTCGAGTTTTTAGCGTTGTTACGGTAACTATCGTTACTGCCACGCCTCTCAGAACCAGAACGGTCGTTAGTCTGACCATTTCCCTTGGATGCTTGCTGCTGAGCGGCCGCATGCTTACGGTCGTCAGTCTTCTGCCTGGAATATATATATTGTTGAACAGAGGTTTATATGAAATGAATAATACTAATGGAAATGAATTTTTTACAATTAGTGATTGAAGATACCACTTCACTGCTCTGTCATCACCGAACTCCTCTCGTTCTTGAAGCATCTCGAGCTTACGGGCTGCATCGGCCACATGTGCCACTGTAGTGAAAGTAGCACATACCAGGTTTTTGGCAACCGAAGTGGGAAGTGCCCAGCGAAACTTCTCAGCCTGCTCCGCAGCAGTTCCTGCGACTGGATCCAGAAAACCTGCTAACCGGAGAAACCTTTGCATGAATTCATTGTTGTTTTCACCAGCAATCTGCCGAATGTTGTGGTAGTCCCTCTTGAGATTCTCTTGTTCAACATGTGGAAAGTAATGATTAAGGAAGAGCTCCTTAAACCGGTCCCATGTCAGCTGTGCAACCTAATTGTCACCACCGTTGGACTGCTTGACCGATTTCCACCACTACAGCACATCACCTTCAAACTTATAGCAAGCCAGTCTTGCCTTGAAAACACCATCACAACCCATTGCATCGAAAATCTTCTCGATGTGAGAAATCCAAGCTTCAGCCTCGTTGAGGCTGTCAGTCTGCTCAAACGAACGGGGTCGCTATTTGTTGAATCTCTCCAACCAAGTCATAAGAGTAACCGGTGGAGGAGGAGGAGGTTTGTTGTGATTACCATGAGCCTGGAATTCCACCTGAAGTTCATCCCTGATTTCTTTGCGAAGTTGGGGAAAGAGGGCTTGTAGAGCTGCATTGACAGCTGCTGTCAAATCTGGAGTATTGCGATTGTTCACCATCTGACAGTTTAAAAAAACAAAATGCAACATTAATTATAAATCTGAAATGAGATAACATAAGAATGCATGAACAATGTATAAATCAAAGAAGCAGTTTATAATGAATGAAACAATGTAAAAATGCATGATGAAGTATATAAAACTTTTATATGAACGGGAGTGAACGCCTATGGTCAGTTCACTCAAAACAAAAGACATGGCGCGGGGACGCCAAAGGGTCGGTCCCAAAGTTAAAAGGTTCGATAAAAGCACATGCGACTAAATAGGGCCAGTCCTGTACCAACCATTACTTAGTCATAAACCTGCTACAATGATATGAATGCATAAAATAAAAATGAAAATGAATGAATGCATGAAAACCAACTGTCAGTTCTAGGAAGACACTGGTGACTACCCGTAAGTCACAGGTCATTTTTACAGAGCTACAGGTCGAAACCTTGGGCTGTGATACCATAATTGTAACACCCCATATAATAGGATAGAGTGCTACAGTAAATTATGGCGTATCATCAAAGCATGCAAGGTAAATGTCTAAACATTCATGACCATAAATAGAAATACCAGAATCAAACATCGGTAGTCTAGTAACTCACAAACAAGAAATATAAGTACTGTAAATGGAAAGGCTAAAAAATGTCCAAAAGATGTAAAGTATGATAAACTAGGAATAAATGCATAAGGTAAAAGAGGCCGGATAGTTTCCAATCCGAATGCACATACTCTGGAGTTCCTACTTGCGTCCTTGGGTACTTGCCGTTTGGGAACATGGAAAAGTATACGGCTGGGCATAACGCTCAGTGCACGGATATACAATAAAGCATGGAAAAACATAGAGTATAGAAGCATATAAAGAGTATATAGCATGAATGGCAACGAAAATGAATAAGTCCTGGAAAAGCTAGTTGTCTGTCACGTTAACTGGTTTTAGTTCTAAAAACATAGCTTATGTTACTTATGAAAATCTGTATTAGTTAATGTACCATAATAGCCAATATAGGTCATGAGGTCAACAACGTGCATGAATACTTGGAGGAGAGACCTCATCATGCAATTAGAGGGGTTGCCTCTAATTAACTGGTAAGTGGGTAGGAGGGATCAGCTCCTTGTGAAGGATGAAAGGCACACACCACATTCACCATGAAATCCTGACTGCAACATGTAACTAGGATGTACCCATATGCCACACATGATAATATAATAATAAAATGGCCAAATAACTGAAAAGGGACGCCACGAGCTATCACTCCGCCGTGGTGAAGTCATAACACTAATGCCTTTAGTGTCATGGTTATGGTACCTCCATAACTAGGTGAAACTTGACATGCATGTATATGGCTAAGGTAACTAATAAACATAAGCATCTAATCTGTAACTACTAGGGAAAACAGTTGGCTGCATACGGGAAATCCTAATGAAGGAAGAGATTGCCCTTACTGAAGGATAGGAAATCCGTACCTTATGTCCAGTAGAAGCTAACGGAAATGATGAAGACTAATCCGCCTTGACGGATAACACTACATAAGAAATATGGACGTGTATGAGTTGTCTGAAATACATGTGTTTTTACTGGTTCCGTGTATTATTTGCTTGTTATACGTATTCTGTCATGTTTTACTGTTTACTGTGTTAACTGTAGTTATTATGATGTTCTGTTGTGTATTATTCATGTATTAGTGTATTATAATACTTGTATTGTAATACTAAGTAACTTTGTAAAAATAGCAGGTTTCCATAAATAGTAAGTTTCCAAAAATAGAAAGTTTCCAAAAATAGAAAGTTCCCAAAAATAGTAAGTTTCTATAATTAGAATTAAGGTAAATTATAAATAATATGTGAAGTTAAATTAGTACAATACAATTCATGGTTATAGCTTAATAATTAAATAACTAGTTAATTTAATTAAACTATAATTTATATGATTTTAATTAAAATACATGTTTTAATTAAAATGACTAAGTATCAATACCTTAGGTTATACATGAATTAATCTAATAAATTAATTAACCTAAAGTTTAATATAACATAACTTATAAAAATAGTTTTTGTAAAAACCCGAATCCCAAGCCCGTGTTCTAATATAAGCCGAACCATATATGCTATAACAAAGTCCCACCGAGACCTTGGAGGGTCTCAGTTGACACTACTTAATCAACTAAACATGTAAACATACCCCGACTCGAAGTCGGGGTCCCTTTTGGTCTCGGGTCCTATCAAACAAAACCAACCGAGCCTCATGGGGGTCTCGGTGGTGCCTCGGCTTCAACCGAAAGCCACAACAAACAAACCCCGACCTTCGGTCGGGGTTTCTTGCCTGCGTCCAAGCCACAGACAACCAAGCCGAGACCTTTATGGTCTCGGTGGTGGTGATTAAAAACAAGCCGAGCACCCCTTTGGGGTCTCGGTTGTCTCGGCCGAACAAAACCAACACCAAACACCCCTTTTTAACATGATTTAATTAATCTACTTGTTTTATTTACTTGTTTTATTGATTAACTAAATTAATAACATGAATTCATATGGAATTTAAAACAAAAGGAGGTGTTATGATTACCGAACACGTGGAAAGAAAAGAACCAAGATCACCATCACGATCACGTACACTAAATAAATCAACAAAGAAAACGTCCGGTTTCTCCTTCTTGGTTATGGTGGCCGGCGGCAAGAGCAAAAAGGGAGGCAAGAGGAAACTTTTTATGTAAAACCTAAATTATGTTTTAAGTTTCCTGTGTTTTTTTATTAACATGGATTTTTAATTGGGTCATGGGCCAAGCCCATCTTCCCTTTTCCTCTTATGTTTAGCCGCGACACATAGGGAGCCTACGGGGTAAACCCGTAAATTTCCCGAGTTAATAATTTACGTGTACGTTCATGTTTAAATGTCGTGATTTTATTATCGTGATCGTGTCACATTTATAATATTCGTAAATGTTCGTTATTTATTTCCGTGACACGTGTATTAATATTATGAATGGAAAGTTTAAATTTTACCGTGTTTTCGTAAGTTACTGTTCACGTGTAATGTTTATAGGTTTTTAATGCGGGTTTTACAACCATTCACCTGGACTCTGGTATCTAAAGGAAACCGGTTTCTTTCTAACGGCATATTCAGCTTCTGATCACGCAAGGTGTCTTAGTACTCGGAAAAGTACTTTTGGTGGTGCAAAATTTCTGGAGAAGATAAGCTTGTGGGATGGTCGTCTAAGAAGCAGGATTGCACGTCACTTTCATCAGCCGAAACGGAGCATGTGTCTCTATCTTCGTGTTGTGCTCAAGTTCTTTGGATGAGAACACAACTCACGGATTATGGCTTCCACTTTGATAAAGTACCTATGTACTGTGACTCAAAGTCGGCCATAGCCATCTCCTGCAATCCGGTATAGCATTCCCACACGAATCACATTGATGTCACATACCACTTCATAAAGGAACAAGTTGAACGAGGTATTGTTGAATTAAACTTTGTTGGAACGTATTACCGATTAGCTGGCTTGTTTACGAAGCTCTGTCCAAAGATAGGTTTGAGTACCTCGTTAGGCTAATTTGTATGAGATGTTTGACTCCAGTAGACCTGGAGATTCTGGCAAAGCTGCCTGCTTGATTCATCTATCAAACTTATACTTGTAAATATCATTGAAAAAGCAGAATACAAAAACATAAAACATATAAAAGCAAAACACAAAATAAAAAATATTTGAAAATCCAAAAATATTCTTCTTGACATGTCTTTCAGTATCGATAATATGGACGTACCTAGAAATGTCGCTCAATAGCGACACAGGTGTGTACATAAAGCTCGAATGAAAGTTGTAAATATTTTTCAAAACATGTCATTTCTATTTTTAATAAAGGAAAATGTCTATTTTGGATAATTTCTCCAACAACGGGTAGAGAAATCTATCTTGGGTTGAGCTTGTCACAAAACATTCAACATTTTGAGCTCAAGACTATGGCTTGTAATTACTATCAGATTGCAAACCGGGTTGATATTACGGGGGAGTGTACGATTTAGTACGCTTACCCTCAGCAAAAGAAGAGAAATCTTCTTACACTTGAGTGGATTTGTCAAGACATTCAAAGTCTATGAACTCAAGTTTATGCTTTAGAAATACCATGATGGTTTTTAAAAATCGTTGAAAATAATTTTTTTCAAGAGTATTTTAATGATTATTCAAAATCTTTCAAAAATTATGTGTTCAACAACTCCTATCCTCAAAAAGCGAAACGTGGATCATATCCTCATAATGACAATTCAATTGGATCAATTTTTGAGGGGGAGCGTTCCAAATTATTTCATGCTAAGAAATACACATTTTTCACCCGAAGATTTTCAAGACTATTTTTCACAATATATTTTAATCAACATTGGTATCTTTAATATCAAAAGATTTTAAATATTAGAGATATGGGAGAAAATGTGATTAAAATGTGATCTATTTTGCAAGACTCGGGCACTTTTAACTCTTACCCAAATGTGCGAAACACTTTCGATTATCGATGCACATGTGAAGGGGGAGCATTTCGTGAAACCATTTGAAAGTTTATGGTTTTATGGTTACGATCTTATATACCCACAACCTCTTTAATTCACGACGTTATTGGTGTCAAAAGGGTGGTTAGGTTTAAGTCCTATGATCCAACCAGAACCGGAGGGATCTTCCCAGGGACAATCCAATAGATTATTAGAAGTCCTTAGGAAAGATGAAGTAGAATGTGAACGTAGCTGAATGCCGACTAAGTACTGATGCTAGCACTGGAACAATCACAACAAGGTGCTAGTAATTATGTCTTGGTAAGCATTGAAGGGGTTGAAGAATGAAAAAGAAATGTAAGGATAAAGGGTGTAAAGAAAGAAGCCCTCCATACAACTTAGGCAGAAACAAGGTGCTAGTAATGATGTCTTGGTAATCAAATCTCGTTAGGACACACGGAATGACAAAGAAGACAATCATACGCTATATCCTTGTGATATTGCTAGAAAACTCAGAGTGATACTACCTATTATTCACAATGATGAGTAGAAATCCTTCCAGTGTTAACATCAAATAGCACTGCGGTAGGTCATGAGTAAGATTCTTTATGAATTAAACATGTGTAAACTGAAAAGCAACAATGGTTTGATTCTGAATTGATTCAAACTCGTTTCAGGTTCTACGCAATATCTTTATGGTCTTGCCAGAACATTCAGAGTGATATTCATTAATATTCACAGTGGCGAATAGAAAGCCTTCTAGCGTGAACCTAAAGCAGCGCTACGGTAGGTGACTTGTGAGATTCTTATGAATCAAGCTTGTGTCAACTGGAAAGAAACAATGGTAAGATTCTTTATGAATCAAACTTGTTCCAGGAATTTGGATTGACGACTTTAATCAAGCGGATATTTATCCAATTGATTCACTCTTTATGTTCACAGTCTTGCTTTGAGACGGTCGAGTAAAGAGAACGACTAGTACTGCCATGAAACCTTGTCAAAGAGGTTCTTAATTGAATCTACATAATCACATGTACAATATCTAATATCGTTTAACGGTCTTCACCGACCGGAAGTAAAGCGCTGCCGATTTAGGAGGAATGTCAAAGCCATTCGTCCGTGTCTATGTTTTGTCTCGAGAAGGTGGCGTTATGGTGCTCAGCAAAGTCAAAAATTAAAGACAAAAGATCGCAAGATGGCAAAGACAAGTCAAGGATGGTGACCAGCAAGAATGAAGCAGTCATTTTGAAGATCTCAATACTAAAGATTAAATATCTCCATAAATACTCTCATGTCATAGAGGAATGACCTCTCAGTGAGTGAGATGTTAGTCTCAAAATATTGTGTCATCAAGAATGATTCGGTCACTGATTTGAAGATCTAAAGATTAAAGACAAAGTCAAAAGACAACGACAAAGGCTCAAAGATCACAGCATGAAGAAACAAGACTACTATTACACTATTCGACTCATTTATGGCGAGATTAGTAATCTCTATAAATCTCCAAATGTCGTAGAGGAATGACCTCTCATTGGGCGAAATTGTTAGCCTCAAAATATTGAGTCAAACAAGAATGTTCGGTCATAGGATTATTATATATTATTCTTAGAACGTTGTAATAGATAGTAGAAAAGTCGGGAATCACGGGCTTGATAGAATAGCTAATAGTCCATGTTTAAGGTTATTTAGTAAATGGATTCAAGCCCAGCCCATTATCATATAGCCCATAAGCTACATGTAGGCTTGGCTATATATATCACCCTCCTAGCATGTTAGGAGGGTGTTGGTCACAAATTTCATTTTTCTCTAATCTAATATTCACAAAAAATTTAACCATTCTCTCTCTTTTCTCTCTCTACTTTCTCTCTCTATAATTTATCCATTTTTTCATCTGTATTTCTTGTTTAATCATCAAATAATATGAGATAACACGAAAACATCATTTATTATCGTCATATGTCCATTCAATCTTTTCTTGTTAAAACCAATTTCACCATCAAATTAGTGTAAAAAGGACCAAATTTACCATTAATTCCTTATTTCATTTTCATTTTCTTAAAACAGTAAAACTATAATTTCTTTAATAATTAAAAGAAAGATATTAAATATTAAGATAAAATTAAAAACATTATAAAAAACTCAAGTAATATGAAATTACAAATTAGAACGCCTTTTGTTCGATACCGAATATATTCAACAAACCGTCTTTGAGGCTTAAAATAGTTTCCTCATTGAGTAAATTACTGGCAACTTGTAATGCTTTTTCATGCGTTCATAAAAGATCGTTATTGCTCGTAATGACGAGTCAAAAATCCAGATATACTAAAAAAATTCGTTATCACCATGTTACTCCTTTAGGTTAAAGTCGGTAGAGATAGCCTGCCTTATCTCTTTTATAATTATATTATCCAATATCATTTATATGTAAATCATATCCTTTATTTTTTAAGGTTCAACGACCATGTTAGAGTTTTTATTATGGTCTAATTTTTAAACACACCTTATTCGCTTCACATTATTCACACCATGTTGTGAAATAAACTTATCAAGTACACATGAATTTTTATATATCACGTCAATCAGGGACGGAGATTCATTAGAACCAAGAAGGGCTCTGACCCCCCCTGAAGTTTTCACATTTACACTATTTACTCTTGTATTTATAACATTTATATTATAAACTTTAAAATAAATACATAAATTACAATTTGACCCTCTTAAATTTTACAAAATATATTTTGGACCTCCTAGTTATTATACTCAAGCTCCGCCACTGAGTCGTCAATACTATCCATAGTACTATCACTCTCCGCTATTATAGAAGCTTTTCACCCTCATGTGAGTCATCCTTCTCTAATACCTGCTATATGTAAGCTAAAATAAAGGTCCAGCCTCATGCTTTAAGCTTATACCTAGGTTAGAATAGCATCGTCTTTTTTATTCTTGAAATATCTTTAGAACATTTATTACAAAAATACTAGCATCTCTAACAGGAAAAGCAAGAAAAAAACCTCCTTTTGGTTTGGTGGCCTCCTTCCTTGATAAAAGTGAAAGCATAATCAGAATTAGAATCAGACTCTTTGACGTGAGATATTGCCTAAATATATTTCCATTGAGTGGGTACAACCATTGTTAGTCACAAACACAAGCTCTAGTGTTTTCCCATCTTTCAAATCACTGAAAATAAAATATTGATGTATAACGTTTACGTTGATGCTCACCAAGGAAATACCAAATAACACATGCCAAATTCACATGTTTTGTGAGACAACTAATTGCAATAAAATAAATAGATGTGGCACATGATGACTAATAATTGTGAAAACACTTATCCTTTTACCACTTATTTTCAATAATAACAAGACCAAAACGTATATTTTATGTCGTAAAAGTCGGAATTAAGCGTGGTTTGTGTTTTTATTGTGTTTCAGGATAAAAATATGAAAAACGAAGAAAACACAGGCTTTCACGGGCTTTTATCGAAGAAAAAGACAAAAGACGAAGTCAAAAGATCAAAAGTGCAAGAAGAACGAAAGTCAAAGTCCTATTCTGAAGATTTATTGAAGAAAAAGTCTAAAGACGGAAGTTTAACAAAGTCGAAGAAACAAGTCTACTAAAAGGAGAAAAATAGAAGACGAGTTCAAGTGATCATTCGACTTATCCCGAGACAAAGTCAAGGAAGACGAGAAAATTAAAAGACGAGAAAGAGAAAGAAAGAAGGAAGCAACATACCCCTCCTTCTCCTATAAATACCCTCCTAATGCTTCATTAGGAGGGTGAGTTAGTCCTCATTTTACTTTTGTAGTTTTAATTTTTATAGAGAGAAAGTGTTTAACTTTCTCTCGCTAGAATTTCATCTTTTCTTTCTTTCATTTTTAAGCTTTATTTTAATCTTATATTTTGGAATCATTAATCTACAAGTTTAATTTTAAGCTTTTCATCTTCAATCTTCTTCTACCTTTCTTGATTTTGATTTGTTCTTGATCCGAAATTTTAATGCATCTTGTTTAATTTTGATGTTTGTGTGATTAAAAGTTTACCTTTTTATTCCTATCTAAGTTTTTATACGATTTAAGCTTTAAGCTTGTTATGCTTTTTGGCTTATTTCGTATCTAGCTTATTGTCTTTTAATTTTTCTTAAAAGTTTAATCTTTTTAAAGTTTGTTTTATAAAGTTTGTTTTATAAAGTTTGCTTATTTAGTGCTTTAAAAGTTTTTAAATTTATGCTTGTTTTCATTTGATTAAGATTTGAATAAGTGCTTATTAGTCTTTGCTTATTTGTGCTTATTCGTTTTTGCTTGTTTGTTTTTTGTGAATCCCATCATATCAGCCTTATGAGTCTACCCAATCCGATCATGTAAGTGTGATCGCATAAACCCCTAGGGTTTCTACTTGCGATCCTTTACTTCGATCATACTACGATCACACATCACGATCATAGCTACGATCCACTTGTTGCGATCCATTGCTGCGATCTGTGGTTACGATCACTGGCTGCGATCCCGTAGTGCGATCGTGGTTAGGATTGTTGGGTGCGATCCCCTGTTGTGATCCATTGTCACGATCACAGACCACGATCAAAGACTACGATCCACGTGTTGCGATCGTAGTTGCGATCAGTGGGTGCGATCCATTGTTGCGATCCAGGTCACGATCCAATCTTGCGATCGTGACTGCGATCTGAGTACGATCGCATTGACTGCGATTCGATCTCGAGTTTTAGACTTTATTTCTTGTTTTATTTATCTTAGTTTTCAAACTTAAATTTTTTCCCGCATTTTTACTTAGTTTTATTTTTAAACAAGTTTTGTCTTAGTTTAATTTACTTTATTTTATTTTTAAAATTACTTTTAATTTAGTTTTTAATTACTTTAATTCCTTGCTAGTTTGTGTAAGTATTTTATCTTAGTGTTGTTAACTTGTTATTTAATTTACAATAGATAATATAAAGCTCCCCCTTTTAGTGACCAATACCATTAATTCCACCATTAACCGTGATCAATTCGATTAGATACCGAGAACGATATCGAGTACACAAATGCTAAGCAAAAAAAAAACATTTATTAAATGGCGCCGCTGCCGGCTCTTTTCGTAAAGATTAACGGTTTTTAGTGAGAAAAATTGGAATTTGGGATCTGTTCTTTTAGGAACGTTATTTTCTAGCACAAAAATTTTCAAAAATCCAAAAAAATATAAACTTTTCAAAAATCCAAAAACAATAAAAAAGATAAAAAAAAACCAAAAATATTTTATTTCATTTTAGTGTATGCGTACTCGATCTACGTCTTATTCTGAGCCCGAGACTCTTAGAGACTTAGATATGGCTGGTGTGCATAACAATAATAACAACCCACCTCACCCCAATTTGAATAATAACAACAACAACAACAATGTTCCCCCACCCGACCTTCGAATGATGGAGGAGCTTTGTCAGCCAACAATGAACGGAGCGGAGGACCGATTGCGCCGATGCAAATCACGGCTCCTGAATTTCCGTTGAAGCATCACATGATCCAACAAGTTCAAAACGCTTGTCCATTTCGTGGATTACCGGATGATGATGCCAACAAGCATCTTGACAAATTCATAACCGTCACTCAAAGCATGAAACTGCCCGGTGCTTCCATCGATTTTCTTTGCCTTCACCTCTTTCCACACACTTTATCCCACCATGCCGAAAAATGGTTGATCGTCTTCCCAAAAACTCAATTCATACATGGAATGACATGACTCAAAAAATTTTGTCGCGCTACTTTCCACCATCCATGGTCACTAGTCTTCGCAACAAATCAGTGGATTCACTCAAGAACCTGATGAGTCGCTTTTCAATGCTTGGGAACGATATAATGTCTTGATCGACCGTTGTCCGAACCATAACATGCTCCCCGTTACTTTGATTGATACTTTCTACAATGGTTTAACTTTTCGTGATCGTGATACGATTAATGCTGCCGCCGGTGGTACATTCATGAAGAGACGACCAGAGGAGTGTAGAGAGCTTATAGAGAACATGACCACTCACCACAAAAATTAGGATTCATCCACTTCTTCAAGGAATAACCCAAGGGCCAATGTTTCTTCTACTTCATCAACCCCAGATATGACCTAATTCACTCGCATGATGGCCGAAATAAACAAAAATATTCTACTCATAGCTACGAATCAACAATAACAAGCTAAAGCTGTAGCAACTTCTTGTGAGATTTGCGGGGGTTCTCATTCATACACCGCTTGTCCTTCGACTCATGACAATCCGGAAAATGTGTATGCCGCAAACGGTAACTTTTCTACGGGAGGCTATCAAGCTCGTCCTCAAGGTGACCGCAATTTGCTCAGTTATCGTTCAAACAACTTCCTTTCACCACCCGGTTTTCCTCCTCAAAACCAAAACAAATTTAACCGCAACAATCAAAACCAAACTCGAGCTCCACATCAATATCAAACCCAAAGAAACCTATATCCACCTCAAGGTAATAACCAAGTTTACCAACAACCCGCTTATCAACCACCTACCTACCATGCTCCTCCTTCCAACCAACCCACCGCATTTAATCACGAGGTTGAAACTTACATGAGGACTAATGACGCGCTAGTGCAGAATCTTCAGCGTTAAATCATCAACTTAAAAGGAGATATGACGAAACAAGGGAATGATCTTCGAGCCGATATGAGAAAATCTTTGAGCAGTCAAACGAATGACTTATGGGATATGATGGCTAGTTTCTTCCCAAGTAATCAAGCCTCTGGTTCGGGTTCTCTTCCGAGTAACACCGTTGCTAATCCAAGAGGGGAGATGAAAGCAATCACCATCCGAAGTGGCAAAGGTTTAAAGGAACCCGAGATTCCTACACCTACACCGGTGATTGTGACAAAGGAAAACGAGTCCCCTTCTCCAATTCCTCCACTTTCTATTTCTACCCCTCCACCACCCAAGGATGTGAGTGAGAATTACATTCCAAAGCCTTCATCTCAACCCGATATACCTTATCCCTCAAGGTTGAGGAAAGAGAAGTTGAAGAACAAGGATGATATTCAGGTTTCAAACTTTCTTAAAATGTTTAAACAATTGAATTTCAACATCTCCTTTGCTGAGGCTCTCGCTCACATGCCGAAATATGCTAAAATGTTTAAAGATCTTCTCAGTGATAAGGAGAAACTACTCGATATCGCTCAGACCAAACTTAATGAAAATTGCTCCGTAGTGCTCTTAAGGAAATTACCAACCAAACTTGGTGATCCGGGTCGTTTTCTCATTCTTTACAACTTCCCCGGGGTAGAGAATTGTATGACCCTAGCCGATCTAGGTGCTAGTATAAACTTAATGCCATTAAGTGTTTGGAAACAATTATCTCTACCCGAGCTAGTCCCCACACGAATGACTTTGGAATTAGCTAACCGTACGGTTGCTTATCCAGTGGGGATAGCCGAAGATGTCTTCGTCGGTGTCGACAAATTCACCTTTCCGACGGATTTTGTTGTCGTTGACTACGAGATGGTTCCACGTGTTCCATTAATCGTTGGACGTCCATTCTTGAGGACCGGTCGCACTCTCATTGATGTAGCCGCGGGCGAATTAATCATGAGAGTTGGTGACGATAAAATCGTCTTCAACATGGGTAAGCTTTCTAAGCAACCTTATAAAAACGAGAGCGTTAATTTCATTGACTTTCTTGATGAGGCTTGTGAAGAGCATTACAAAGACGCTTGTAAAAATGGTTCTTCTTCTCTACCCATTGTTGAGACCATGGCCTCTATTGCTCCCTCACTAACTCTATTTGGAGAAAGTGATTTCCTTTTGAAAGAATTTGTAGCAACTTTAGGGGATGTGGACTTAAAATATGACGATTCTCCCTCCGATTGGGATGAAGACATTCGTACCATTGAGAAAATTCTCAATGAGGACCATATTTCTCCACAATCTCCTAAGGAAATCTCTATCGATGATCCGAATTTGACTACGCCTTCCATCGACAATCCTCCGGATTTAGAGCTTAAGGATTTACCGTCTCATCTCGAATACGTTTTCCTTGAAGACAATAAGAAGTTACCCGTCATCATCGCAAAGGACTTGAAAGAGGATGAAAAGTCTCGACTTATCGACGTGCTGAAGAATCATAAGTAAGCAATTGCTTGGAAAATTTCCGACATTCGCGGAATTGATCCGAACTTTTGTACTCATAAAATTCTCATGGAGGATGACTTTAAACCCCCAATCCAAAGCCAAAGAAGGGTTAATCCTAAAATTCATGACGTCATCAATAAAGAGGTTATCAAACTTCTAGATGCCGGAATGATTTACCCTATTTCGGATTCGCCATGGGTTAGTCCCGTCCAGTGTGTGCCTAAGAAAGGCGGAATAATCGTTGTTCCCAATGAAAACAACGAGTTGATTCCTACTTGACTTGTTACGGGTTGGCGAGTTTGCATCGACTATCGCAAGCTCAATGATGCCACTCGTAAGGATCATTTTCCTCTTTCGTTCATGGATCAAATGCTCGAGGGTTTAGCGGGTAATGATTATTATTTCTTCTTAGACGGTTTCTCCGGGTATTTTCAAATTCCCATCGAACCTAAAGACCAAGAGAAAACCACATGCACTTGTCCTTATGGAACGTTTGCTTACAAAAGAATGCCTTTCGGCTTATGCAATGTTCCTGGGACTTTCCAAAGGTGTATGATGGCTATCTTCCATGCAATGGTTGAAGAAACTATGGAAGTCTTCATGTATGATTTCTCGGTCTATGGTGATTCTTTCTATGCTTGCCTTGCCAATTTAGAACGTATGCTCAAACGGTGTGAAGACACTCGTCTCGTTCTTAATTGGGAAAAATGCCATTTCATGGTAAAAGAAGGTATTGTTCTTGGTCATAAAATCTCCAAAGCCGGTCTTGAAGTAGACCGTGCTAAAGTTGAAGTAATTGCTAAATTACCTCCACCTTCAACTGTGAAGGGTGTGAGAAGTTTCCTTGGTCATGCGGGCTTCTATCGTCGTTTCGTTCAAGATTTTTCTAAGATTGCTCGCCCGATGACCCACCTCTTGGAAAAAGATACTCCTTTTATCTTTTCTAAAGAGTGTATTGACTCTTTCAATCTTCTTAAGGATAAATTAACTAAGGCACGGTCTTGGTTACCCCTAATTGGGAGTTACCTTTTGAATTGATGTGTGATGTTAGCGATTTTGCTATTAGAGCGGTTTTGGGACAAAGAGTGAACAAACACTTCCAACCAATCCATTATGCTAGCAAGACAATGACGGGGGCTCAATTTCATTATACCACTACCCAAAAAGAGCTTTTAGCTGTAGTGTGTGCTTTTGAGAAGTTTCGCCCCTATCTTGTCCTTTCCACCACCATTGTCTATACCGACCATTCTGTAAAGTACTTGTTAGCTAAACAAGATTCCAAGCCAAGACTCCTTCTTTGGGTTCTACTCCTTCAAGAATTCAAAATCGAAATTCGTGATAAAAAGGGAGCGGAAAACCTAGCCGCAGATCATCTTAGTAGACTCGAGGATCCTTATCAAGGGGAGCTCCCAAATCAAGAGATTAATGACTCTTTTCCCCTTGAAGCCTTGATGTCTATTAACTCCAATGTTGATGAAACCCCATGGTTTGCGAACATTGCAAACTATTTGGCGGGTGGAATTCTCATGGAAGGGTTAACGTCCCAGCAAAAGAAAAAGTTCTTTATAGACATTAAGCACTATTTTTGGGACGACTCTTACCTTTTCAAACAATGTGCGGATCTTGTCATTCGCCGGTGTGTTGATGGGCCGGCAGCGTTACTAATCTTAGAAGCTTTCCATAAAGGACCCACCGGTGGTCACTTTGGTCCTAACTATACCGCAAAGAAAGTTTTCGACTCTGGATTTTATTGGCCCACCATTTATCGTGATGCACACGAAATGGTTAAGCATTGTGATGCTTGCCAAAGACAAGGCAAGATCACACATAAAGATGAGATGCCTCAAAATTTCATACAAGAATGTGAAATCTTTGACGTATGGGGTATCGACTTTATGGGGCCATTTCCATTATCCAAAGGGAACAAGTACATCCTCGTAGCCGTTGACTACGTATCTAAATGGGTTGAAGCAAAGGCTCTCCCTACGAACGATGCGAGGGTGGTTGTAAACTTTTTGAAACAACTTTTTGCTCGATTTGGTGTTCCTCGTGCTATCATCAGTGACTGCGGGACTCATTTTTGCAATGATCAATTTGCTCGAGTCATGGCTAAGTATGGTGTCAATCACCGTCTTTCCACCGCTTATCATCCCCAAACAAATGGTCAAGCCGAGATTTCTAACCGTGTACTAAAGAGAATATTAGAGCGAACTGTGCGAGAGCATCGTGCCTCATGGGCCGATAAGTTAGATGATGCTTTGTGGGCTTTTCGTACCGCATATAAGACACCTATTGGTTGCACTCCATATCGTCTTGTGTACGGGAAGGCATGCCACCTCCCTATTGAGTTGGAGCATAAGGCGTACTGGGCCTTGAAGTGGGCCAATTTTGATATCAACAAAGCCGGTGATCTTCAGAAGATTCAACTCAACGAGCTAAATGAACTAAGGAATGAAGCTTATGAGAATTCATTGATCTACAGGGAGGAAACCAAGCTCATTCATGATTCTAGGATTAAGAACCGAGAGTTTCACGTTGGTGATCAAGTTTTACTCTTTAACTCTCGGTTGAAAATCTTTTTGGGCAAGCTTAAGAGCCGTTGGTCTAGTCCATTCACCGTCGCCAAAGTTTTCCCCTATGGCACCATTGAGCTTTCACAACCAAATGGGCCTAATTTTAAAGTGAATGGCCAGCGTGTGAAGTTGTACTTTGGTGAGGACATCTCTCATGAGATGATTCCATCCCTCACCACGTTTCCCTTGAATTAGTTCTGGGTCGAGTCAGGCTTGTGACTCGGTTAACAAAAACAAGCGCTTCTCGGGAGGCAACCCGTTGATCTATCCTTTACCGTTTTCATAATAAGTGTAGGGGGAGCCCCGTAGGTGTTTCTTGTTTTGTTTCTTATGTTGTGCAGGGATTAAAGCTTCAAAGAGTACTTTTGATGACATTTGACGACCCGTGATCTCGTGTACCCGTCTTCCTGGTTCTATCCTAAACTGTCGTGATTCAATATTTCATATCTTATATGTTCACATTGAAATCACTATAGTTTTCCTTCCCTTAGCAAGATTTAAACAAAGTGCACAATGTCCTAAGTGTAGGGGAGTTTACTCCCACATGCTTAAACATTGAGGACAATGTTTATATCAAGTGTTAGTGGGACTTCTATCGAAGTAAGTGGGCTTTTCCATGAATTTGTCCTCATTTTAACCGGAAAATCTAATTTTTCGACATTTTTTAAAATTTTTAATCTTTTTTTGCCTAATTGTATAGTAGTATTTTCCTTTGTTATCGTTATTTACTTTCTTTGCTAAAATAAAGTTTAAAAAGTAGTTTTAAATTTTTTAACGTCTTGAATCTTTTGACTCAACCCGAGTTTACTTATCCAAGTTTACTCTAGCTAGTATCCTTAACGTGTTTAAGCCAAGTTTTGCTAGGCTTTTATATAGGGAACTTTAAAAAGTGAAAGTCTTAACTCTTACGGGTTAAGAACAAGAACTTTTCGTAAGTTCCTATAATTGATCCTAGAAATTCGTTTATCAAGGGAAATACCAAATAACACATGCCAAATTCACATGTTTTGTGAGACAACTACTTGCAATAAAATAAATAGATGTGGCACATGATGACTAATAAGTGTGAAAACACTTATCCTTTTACCACTTATTTCCAATAATAACAAGACCAAAACGTATATTTTAAGTCTTAAAAGTCGGAATTATGCGTGGTTTGTGTTTTTATTATGTTTCAGGATAAAAATATGAAAATGGAAGAAAACACGGGCTTTCACGGGCTTTTATCGAAGAAAAAGACAAAAGACGAAGTCAAAAAATCAAAAGTGCAAGAAGAACGGAAGTCAAAGGCCTATTCTGAAGATTTATCGAATATAAAGTCTAAAGACGGAAGTTTAACAAAGTCGAAGAAACAAGTCTACTAAAAGGCGAAAAATAGAAGACGAGTTCAAGTGATCATTCGACTAATCCCGAGACAAAGTCGAGGAAGACGAGAAATTTAAAAGACGAGAAAGAGAAAGAAAGAAGGAAGCAACATACCCCTCCTTCTCCTATAAATACCCTCCTAATGCTTCATTAGGAGGGTGTTAGTTAGTCTTCATTTTACTTTTGTAGTTTTAATTTTTAGAGAGAGAAAGTGTTTAACTTTCTCTCGCTAGAATTTCATCTTTTCTTTCTTTCATGTTTAAGCTTTAGTTTAATCTTGTATTTTGGAATCATTAATCTACAAGTTCAAGTTTAAGCTTTTCATCTTCAATCTTCTTCTACCTTTCTTGATTTTGATTTGTTCTTGATCCGAAATTTTAATGCATCTTGTTTAATTTTGATGTTTGTGTGATTAAAAAGTTTACCTTTTTATTCCTATCTAAGTTTTTATACGATTTAAGCTTTAAGCATGTTATGCTTTTTGGCTTATTTCGTATCTAGCTTATTGTCTTTTAAGTTTTTTTAAAAGTTTAATCTTTTTAAAGTTTGTTTTATAAAGTTTGCTTATTTAGTGCTTTAAAAGTTTTTAAATTTATGCTTGTTTTCATTTGGTTAAGATTTGAATAAGTGCTTATTCGTCTTTGCTTATTTGTGCTTATTCGTTTTTGCTTGTTTGTTTTTTGTGAATCCCATCGTATCAGCCTTATGAGTCTACCCATTCCAATCAAGTAAGTGTGATCGCATAAACCCCTACTTGCGATCCTTTACTTCGATCATACTACGATCACACATGACGATCATAGCTACGATCCACTTGTTGCGATCCATTGCTGCGATCTGTGGTTACGATCACTGGCTGCGATCCCATAGTGCGATCGTGGTTAGGATTGTTGGGTGCGATCCCCTGTTGCGATCCATTGTCACGATCACAGACCACGATCAAAGACTACGATCCACTTGTTGCGATCGTAGTTGCGATCAGTGGGTGCGATCCATTGTGCGATCCATTGTTGCGATCCAGGTCACGATCCAATCTTGCGATCGTGACTGCGATCTGAGTACGATCGCATTGACTGCGATCCGATCTCGAGTGTTAGACTTTATTTCTTGTTTTATTTATCTTAGTTTTCAAAATTAAATTTTTTCCCGCATTTTTACTTAGTTTTAACTTTAAACAAGTTTTGTCTTAGTTTAATTTACTTTATTTTATTTTTAAAATTAATTTTAATTTAGTTTTTAATTACTTTAATTCCTTGCTAGTTTGTGTAAGTCTTTTATCTTAGTTTTGTTAACTTGTTATTTAATTTACAATAGATAATATAAAGCTCCCCCTTTTAGTGACCAATACCATTAATTCCACCATTAACCGTGATCAATTCGATTAGATACCGAGAACGATATCGAGTACACAAATGCTAAAAAAACACCTCACTATATTGAGCACAATATGCATTTAGGTCATTAGCCATGAAGAACCCGTACAATCAATGCCTCTTTACATCCCAGGAAATACATGTTTCTCCTCGTGTAAAAGAGTTTTTTGACATGAGTTTAAGTAGGCCTTTGCAAAAACGTGTGTCAATATAAATCCACAATAACCGAAAAGAAAGCTTGGAGAGCATCACATGAATTTTTCTCACCATTTATAGATAGTCTTCTAGAGTGTTAGGAACTGTGTTATATGTCCATTCACGATTTACAAAGATACACTCCACTATTGAGATATACCAACTCTTCCAAACTGTTGGAAATACGTTTTACGTATATAGAAAGTCTCGGTCACTCCAACAATGTAGTTATAGGCTCGTAGTAATGTTAATTGTCATTTATTAAATAGCCCGACCCATGAGCATGTTCATGGGCCGGAAGCCCAAGTCCATTAAGGACTTGGGGTATTTAAGCCTCTTTCCGCCATGGAAAGAGGTGTTGGTTGTTGTTGTTGAACAGATAATCACATTTCCATCTTTCTTATCTTTCTCTCCTTTCTCTCTCTAGTTCTTCACGTTTTTTAAAAGAGTCTTATCATCAATCATAGATTTTTAAAAGTTATTTACGGATCTTTCGAAATTTCTTCACGAATTGTAAGATTCCGAATACAACTACAATCACGATCATTTTTCATCATAATTCAATGGAGTCTTTGAATTCGAAATTTCAAGAGGGAGACTTGCATCACATGCAAAACACAGCTAGAGAAAGTGGTATAATTTCATGTCGACTACTTCAGTCACATCTTAGGACTATTGCATGGGTTCAAGGAGGAAGCGAATTTGTGACACTCTTTGGTCAACATCATTATACATTCATCGATTCACTATGTCTCAACTTGAACCACCTAGCTGAGCAACTTCACAAAGAAGACTTTAATCACTCTGCATCAGAAACTGCATATCAGGCTCTTGTGACACAAATCACGCCTTTCCTCCAATTCAATATCATCAAGTCTGACAATTCAGGGATATGCCAGTCATTTTTTCAATACACACAGAATGATGTTAAAGATTTCCGTGATAAATTGTTAAAATTTATGACATCAGTTTCGTCTTCGATTTATGAAAGATCCAGACTTCACCAAGTGTATGATAATGGAGTGCAAGAATCTATGATGCAAATACAAGAGGAGAATGGTCATACGGTTGACAACTTGGAGCCTAACGATGGCAAGAGCACGGAATCAGGAGGACAACATGATACCAGTGGCACGTCAGGCAATGTTCACGAGATCTATTTTGATGACACCTTACCCGTTAATGACGAAGAGCCTGCGGACATGGTACAATGTAATGTTGATGATGTATATGCTGATGAAATACCGCATATTGAGCATTCTGAACCTAACTATGACAAACATGGGATGGAAAAGAGTGATAGAAATACCACTTCTGATTCATCCGATGTGAGTCATAATGGGGGAGAAAGTGTTCAAAATGCTAAACATCATGATAATTGTCTTATAACTGCTTCTGATTCCAAGATTAGAGAGATCGAAACGATTTTAGCTAAGCAATCCAAAGAGCTTGAGGATGCCAAAATTGAATTTTCGAAGAAAACGGAGAAATTTGAAACATATTTTGAAAAACTTGAAAAGTCAAACGTTGTTCTTGAAGAAAATTGGATCAAACTGTTCTAGATTATAAAGCTGAAAAGGATAATCTTTTGAAACAAATTAAGTTGCTTGAATCTAAGTTGGCATCCCAAGATGAATTGTTCAAAGAAAATGAGACCTTAAAGGCTCAAGTACAGGAAAAGGTCTTTGCTATAGCTGCGTTGAAAAATGATTTGCAGAAAACTAAAGGACCTAGTGTGGACACTAAGCTTGAAAAACCATAAATCTTGGGGAAACCGCCTACAAATCAGTTCGTCGGACAACCGACTGTCAGACAACCTACTACATTTAGATCCGAGCGATCACAATCCTCGAGACCGCGGTTTGCCTCCCAAGTTGATATGGTTCATCTTTCTAGAACAGTCACTCCACCATCTAGGCCCAATGTGCAGCTTTTGCAAGACCTAATCACATGATTGCCTCTAATTTCCCTATACATAGTCCTAAGAATACGTCTGGAACTAGTTCAAATGACGTTCGCCATACTTTTGGTCTAAGGGAAGCTAAGCAAAAGACACAAGTAAGAGATAGGAATTTCAAACCTAGTCAGATGCCTTCTTGTTTACCCAACACTGCTAACCGTAGCATGTCACATCCTAGGAGCATCAATCAATCATCTAGGAATTCTAGATCTTACTCGGACATTAAATATGCTACTTGTAAAACATGTAGAAAATGTGTCTTTACGGCAAATCATGATTCTTGTATCAAGAAACTACTTAATGAGGTGAACTCCCGTGCTAGACTTAAATCCCAGTGGGTTGCCAAAATCAAACCCATTGGTAAAATGTGGCGCCCCACTGGTAGAACTTTCACCCTTGTAGAAAACGAGTGCCCTTTAACTAGGATAATCTCCTATTCTATTAAGACTACTAGGGAGGTAATTGAAAAGGAGGATGCATCACCTAAGCATGAACTTAAGGTTTTCTATAAAAGGAAACGTTTACCAGCTAAGACAAGTGAATCATCTCCTCAGAACACCTCTGGCACAAGTAAGGCCAACTATGAACCCCCACTTGCTTCTAAAATAGATATCGCTAACCCTTATCCAAGCATGCAAATTCCTAATGAAAATGCAGGTACCAAAGAGGATGTTCCAAAAGAACGAAGCGGTCCAATCATTGTATACCATTCAATTAAGGACACTCTCAGAGTTTGGTTGCTAAAGAAGCTGATATCTAAGAAACAAGTGTCTCAGGGGATTTCCAGTTAAGCTTAAAGTGCATAGAGGATTTACAGTCACATAAGAGACTGTAACTCGCCCTCAAAAGACAGGAAAGTTCATCCTGATGATGACTTATCCTCAAAACGAGAAATTAAATTTTCTCGGACACGAGCTTCCGTTAAAACTATTCAAAGGTTTTAAGCTCATGTAAAAGGACTTATAGTCACATCACAGACTATAACTCGATCTTCAAACAAAGGAAAGTTTATCGCCGATGGTAAACTTATCCTAACAACGAGAAATTCATTTTTCTCGGGCATGAGCTTATATTAAAACATTCCAAGTTTTTAAGCTCATGCACTAAGGTTCCTCGTTAAATGACAGACGATGACCCGGACTTCAGAGACAGGGAAGTTTATCTACGCAACGATAACTTACCCTCTTAACGAGAAATTAACTTTTCTCGGACACGAGCTTTCATTAAAACTATTCGACGGTTTTAAGCTCGTGCGTATGGCTTATCGTTAAATATCAGACGATAACCCGTGCATCAAAGAAAGGAAAGTTTATCGCTAATGATAAACTTATCCTTACAACGAGAAATTAATTTTTCTCGGGCATGAGCTTATATCAAAAAACATTCGAAATTTTTAAGCTCATGCACAAAGACTTACAGTTAAATATCAGACTGTAACTCGGACTTCAATTTTAGGAAAGCTTATCTTTAAAGATAGCTTATCCTCATAACGGGAAATTAAATTTTCTCGGTCATGAGCTTGTATTAAAACATTCCAGGTTTTAAAATCAGAAAGGAAAGTGAATCTTTTAAATAAGAGAACTTTTCCTCATAACGATAAATTCACCTTTCTCGGTCATGAGCTTTTCGTTAAAACATTCAAAGTTTTTCAAGCTCATGAAAACGACTTCTAAGTAAATGTTAACTTAGGACTCGTCCTTCAGTTAAAAGGAAAGTTTATCGCCGATGATAAACTTATCCTTAACAACGGGAAGTTTACAACTTCTCGGACTTGAGCTCGTTTTGTAAGATATTCAACATCTTAAGCTCAAGTAATTGGTTTTCAAAACATTGAACATAATTTTTCGAGAATTTCTCAAAAAGGTTTTTCTAAATCTTTCAAAATTGTGTGTTCAAAAAATGTTTTGATAAAAAGAGCATGTCTTCTGGAATCGATAATATTTACGATACTAGAAATGTCATTCAATAATGACACGGGGTTGTAAATAAAATTCGAGCAGAAGTTCAAATGTTTTAAAACATGCTCAAAATGGTTTGCTATTATTTCAGATAGTAACCCGATTTTCTTATTCAAGTCAAGCATTTCACCGGAAAGCTTTGACTCAACAAGGGGAATTAATTTTCTCGGGCATGGTTTACTTTATAACCATGTAAGGGATTGTGTTTACGTAATAACACAATCTAACACGAATATATGTACGATTCAGTGCATTTATTTGTTAAAACAAGAGAAGTCTTGTTTTTATGAAGTTATCATCTCCACCAACCGTAGCAACTTACAATTGATATCTACATACTCGACGATGCGACTACTCAAACGGTGACTACGGCTCTTTCAATAGAACACGGGTCAACAATTGAGGGGGAGCAATTGTCCAGCATTCAGAATCTTTGACGCTGAAAGTGCCAAGTTCACATGTTGGTGTCAAGACAACGATATCAATCAAATGGAGTCAAAATATAAATTCAGATGTGACGAGGTGACCAACATTCGTGAACAAGAACCATGTGAATCTTTTATATGATGTTCTCCATCATTCAGGTCCTACCTCGTAAATTGCTAATCTTGTGAATTCATTATCATATATGATCTTTGCACGTGATAAATACCTTACACATCTGTTTAAAAGGTATTTAATTTACGTTTCAGCACACCCTCATTAATTTGAGGGGGAGCTTGTGTAATTCATGAAGATAATTGGATTTGCATTTTTCTTCCCAAATTTTTTTAAAATGCTATTAAATCAATTGATATTAAAAACATCGATTGGGTTAATGTTTTTAATATGGGGGAGAAAATGTGATTTAATATGGGATATGATCAATCATAAATGGTTTGACTTAACGTGATAGCTCATCCCGACATGTGCAAAATGTTTTCGGATATCGTGGCATATGCTAAGGGGGAGCAAAATGGATTTGCACTTCAAAATGGATTTCATGGTGACATACACTTACCTAAAACATCTCTATTCACGACGGTGAAGATTGTGGTGACATAAGGATGGTAGGATAGGTTAAAGTCCAATGATTTCTCTAGAACCGGAGGAATCTTCCCAAGGACATTCCATAGCTAGAAATAGTAGTCCTTAGGAAAGATGGAGAAAGATTGTGAACGTAGCTGAATGCTGACCAAGTACTTAAGTTAGCACTGGAACAATCACAACAAGGTGCTAGTGTTGACGTATTGGTAAGCATTGAAGGGGTTGAAGAATGAAAAAGAATTGTAAAGATAAAGGGTGTAAAGAAAGAAGCCCTCCTTACAACTTAGGCAGAAACCGGGTCAATACATATGCTATTGAGATCATTTTTAATGATTCTTGATATTGAAGATAGACATCATGGACCCAGTGATGCAATGCACAACCCATTCCAGCTAACTCAGATATCTCTCAAAAGATATTTGTTTTAATCACACGGAGACAACGCATTATCTATTGATTTATTCACTCCGAATAAATTGGTATTGAAAAGGTGGCACTCCTCTCCAGCCTCCGATCACTAAAATCCAAAATGCACGATCGAGTCAAGAGCCATTTGAGATCATCAAACATCTCATTAGGACACATTTTCATATTTCCTTACTTCTTCACACTCTGTGAAAAACTAAGAAAGATCTTAAGAGTCCTACGCAAAATCTTCATGATCTTGCCTGAACATCCGAGTAATACGAAAGTATTTACAATGAAGATGGAAATCCTTCTTGAGCGAATATCAAAAAGCTCATGGTAGGTGACTTGTGCGATTCTTTATGAATTAAACTTGTGATAACTGGAAAGCAACAGAGGTTTAATTCTTAAATGAATTTAAACACGTTCCAGGCCTCTACGCAATATCTTAGTGATCTTGCCAGAACACTCAGAGTGATACCTTAGTGTTCACAGTGAAGAGTGGAAAACCTTCTAGTGTTAACATCAAACAGCACTTGGTAGGTAACAAGCAAGATTCAATTTGAATCAAGTTTGTGACAACTGGAAAGCGACGATGGTGAATATCTTAATTGAAATTCACTTGTTCCAGGTTTCATGAATTGACGGCTTCAATCATAAGGATTTTTAATCCAAATGATTCACTCTTTATGTTCGCAGTCAGCTTTGGACGGTCGAATAAAGAGAACGGGTTTACCCGCGAAATCCTGTCAGGAAGTTACTTAATTGAAACTATCCGTCACGGGTATGATATCTAATATCGTCCAACGTTCTTCACCGACCGGAGGTAAAATGCTACCGAATTAGAATAAAATGTCAAAGCCATTTTATTCGTGTCGTTGCTGTGTACCTGTTGAAGACGGTCGCGTTGCTGTGTACCTGTTGAAGACGGTGGCGTTGCTGTGTACCAGTTGAAGACGGTGGCGTTGTGGTGTACCTGTTGAAGACGTCCTCACATGCTTATTCCTTCTGCAATCAAACACTCCTGCAAAATTCAAGAAAGTATGACCTGAAAGACTTCCGCTGTATCGACTCTGAAACTTTCAAGAATTCAACAAAGGATAAGTGTGTGGGACATGAAGTCACAAAGAGGCGAACCTCACAAGAAAATAAAGACTGCACGTGAAAGGCCAAAAGAACGTGTTACAAGCAAAAGGCTGATATTATTCAACACATATTCACAAAAGAAAGAAAAAGAAAGAAAAGAAGACTACGAGCTCAAGAACTAGATCTAACATGCTAGATTAGGACTTTGTAAATTTGGAGTGACCTCCCTTTAGGGGGAGATTGTTGGAAATACGTTTTACGTATATAGAAAGTCTCGGTCACTCCAACAATGTAGTTATAGGCTCGTAGTAATGTTAATTGTCATTTATTAAATAGCCCGACCCATGAGCATGTTCATGGGCCGGAAGCCCAAGTCCATTAAGGACTTGGGGTATTTAAGCCTCTTTCCACCATGGAAAGAGGTGTTGGTTGTTGTTGTTGAACAGATAATCACATTTCCATCTTTCTTATCTTTCTCTCCTTTCTCTCTCTACCTTTCTCTCTCTAGTTCTTCATCTATCTCTCTCTCTCTTTAAATCATTCCAACACAAGGATAATCCAAAGATTACGAGGACCTACACAAACAATTACTCTCTCCGTCCACTATTTTTTAACGTCTCAAATTAATAGTCCACTTCAAAAAATAGATAAGAATGTAGATTAAATTTATCATATTATTCTCACTTGAAGGTATTATTAAAAACAGTAAAAAAGTTGTAGAATAATTGATTATGGGTAAAATTGTAATTATGTAAAAAGTAAGAGACAAAACTAAAAAAATAATATTATTTTAAACTGCGTATTTTTTGGCGATAGACTATAATTATGAGACTATCACTTATTTCCCGAAAAATGTGCGTGAACAGTAATTGGATCATTCTTGGTAGAGAATAGATTTGGCCCAAGCCCGACTTATAGGTTGATATCAGACCATGGTATTAGATCCTCATCCTAAAACCACGCTTCTCTTCTAACCCTAAAACCTTAAAGAATATCAATTCGTAACCCCTCTCACCAATCACTCAACAACATCGATCTCTTCAAATAAAGAAAACCTCAAAACCCTTCCATTCTCAAATACAACGATCCACTCAAATAGTGACGGCTGGTTTGATTCACATTGCAGTTTTTTTTAACGGCAAATTTTATTAAAAACTAGCAATGCGCTAGAAAATTACACGGAAATAAGATACGGGTTTTTAAGCCAATCATTCCAAGAAACAAAATTGCGACTACGACTAGAGCACCAATTAAAAGAGCTAAGGACTATATCATCATACACCTCGGCACGTTTGGGAGTAGTATCACCAAAAAGAAGACGATTACCAAATCTCCAAATGGACCACCAAGCAACCGAAAAAACACCTTCTAAAAGAGATTTAATAGTCGACGACAACCGGAGAGAGAGCAGCCACTCTTGCCATTCATTAAAGGAGATCCAATCCGGGGCATCAAGATTCCACCACCTGCATACTCTGTGAAGAATTTCATGCGCGAAGTTACATCCGAAAAATAAATGGTTTACATCTTCCTCATTGGTTGTACATATCGAGCATGATGTTGAATCGATTACAACACCTCTTCTTGCCAGATTAGAACGAGTAGGGAGACAATCAATTCGAGCACGCCAATTAAAAATGTTCACCTTAATAGGAATAAGCTTGTTCCATCGCGTAGGAGTCGACCTTGAAGGAAGAAAAAGGTCATCCAAAGAGTTCCGAATGTCCTTAACATTGAACGATCCATCTCCTGACAAAGTACACACCCAGTGATCCTCAGAATTAGAGAGAGTAACCGAATTAATAATGGTATTAAGAACTTCCAACTGAAGAGATTCAGCACCGCCTCGAACAGGACGCCGAAAGGAGGTGGTTACCAGACCGTTTAGTTTAGTTGCAACAGTGATGTCCTTGTCCGATTCCAGCATGAAAAGTCGAGGGCAAATCTGGTAAAGAGGCTGATTTTCAATCCAATAGTCAAGCCAGAAACGGGTTTTAAGGCCATTACCTATCCTTCGTTTACAGAAAGACCAAACATCATATCCTTTTGCTTTTAACACTTGGACTTCTCGTAAGATGGAGCACCAATTAGACTTAATATTAACCGAATGAGATTCCAACCGAGTCCCATGGATGGCTCTAATAACCTGAGACCATAAAGAGCAATCATTGGAAATAAACTTCCAAACCCATTTGAGGAGAAAAGCTCGGTTAAGAGCATAATAGCTGGAGACCCCCAACCCTTCATGATTCTTGGAAGCTAGAACTTTTTTCCATGCCACCCAAATAACTTTCCTGCCTTTGTTGGACACACCGTTGAAAAATCGACTTCTGATGCTTTCCATTAGTTTCAGAATTCCAAGTGGAACTTTGAAAAGTGACATATTGTAGATAGGAGTAGCACCAAGGACGGATTTGAGGAGGGTGAGTCGTCCACCTATAGATAATGTATGAAGCTTCCATTTAGACAACCTCACTTTTAATTTTCCCACGATATCCTCCCAAGCGTTTAAACGAGAAGGACATTGGCCAAGAGTCACTCCTAAGTATCTAAACTGAGAATCCATGATAGAGCATCCAATGGATTGAACAGCTTGTTCAACTTCCATTTTCGAAATTCCGATTCCCAAAAGTTGACTCTTGGAAATATTAATACGAAGACCCGAAGCAAGGAAGAAGCTCTTTAGAGTAAGAACAATACTTTTGATATTATCTTCAGACCATTCTCCTAAAAACATGGCATCATCCGCATAAAAAAGATGAGATATAGATGTCTGATTTGGAAGTTGAATACCTTTGTATAGACCTGCACTTTTAATCTTTTCCAAAGAACCATGTAAGACTTCCATAACAAGAATGAAAAGGTAAGGAGCTAGAGGATCCCCTTGTTTAAGGCCGCGCCAACAATTTAATTCTTTGGATGGACTCCCATTAATTAAAACTGAAGCCCTAGATGAATAAAGCACCCCTCGAATCCATTTACACCAGTTCTTGCCGAAACCAAAAGCTTCGAGGACGTCAAGTAGAAAATCCCAACGAACAGAATCATATGCTTTCGCAAAATCAACTTTAAAGAACATGGCATGCTTATGCTTCCTCTTACACCAGTTAAGAATTTCGTCCAAAATGAAGGGACCATCTAGAATGTGACGTCCAGTTATTAAAGCAGATTGGGATTCGGACACTAGATCATGAATCACCGATGATATTCTAGTAGCGAGAATCTTCGTGGCTACCTTGTAAATACTCCCAATGAGACTAATAGGCCTAAAGTCATTCACGAATTTGGCGTCAATAAATTTTGGAATCAAGGCTATGAATGATGAATTACACCCAGTGGGAAATTTACCTTGATGAAAAAAACATTCCACGACTTCACAAAAGTCTGTCCCGAGGAGATTCCAGAATTTTTTAAAGAATTCGAACGTGTAACCATCTGGACCCGGGGATTTATTATCTCCACATCCCCAAACAGTAATCCGAATCTCTTCTCTTGTGACATCGCGATCCAAAAAAGAAGATTGGTTGCTCGACATCTTTTGTTGAAACTGGTAATTAATTTTGAATCGGGAGAAAGGAGGTTTATCAAACCTGTTAGCAAAATGATCATGGAAAGCTTTTATAATGATAGCCGGTTCTGTGTGCCACGAACCATCCACGAAAATCCCACGGATAGCTAACTGAGACCTCTTCTTGTTTATAATTCCATGGAAAAATTTTGAATTTTCGTCTCCTTCAACCGCCCATTTAATTTTAGATTTCTGAAAAAGATCTTTTGATTCTAAGGCGTTCGAATTGATAATATTGTGTTTCAGCTCTATATGGTGTGTTCGCAAATCTTCGTCGTCGTCGCCTCTATCAATAGCTTGATCCAACGTCCTCAACTCATTGATCAAGTTATCTCTATGTTCCGTAGCACTCTTCCTATGATCTTTAACCCATTGTCTAATAATGATTTTCAAGTTTTGTAACTTCTTTTTAAACCGGGACAGTGGGTTGAGATCTGAACAGGTGAACGAGGACCAAGCCTGATTAACAGTATCATCAAATCCGACTAAATCAAACCAGGAGTGATGGAATCTAAACGGGGTTGGACCAAAGTCCACCCTCACTTCATGCATCAGAATTGGCCGATGATCGGAGAGGTGTCGATCAAGACAAGTTCCAGAGATGGAAGGAAAAAGCACGAAAATACCCTCGGTAACCAAGAATCTATCTAGCTTGCTCATTTTGGATGCCGATGGATGTGACCAAGTGAATTTGTAACCCTCCAGCACGAGATCGATAAGGCTAGATTTAGTAATGAAGTTATTGAACTGTCTAGCTTGATACAAGTTAAAGACTGTACCATAACGTTCATCGCTAGAGCGAACTTCTTTGAAGTCGCCCATAATAACAGATTCTCCATTCCAGCGGTTAACAATAGTTGAAATATATTCCCAAAGTGCCCTCTTAAGCGCTACATTTTGAGGTGCATAAACCACAACGAAAAGAATCTTGGTATTAGTAGGAAGCCAGGTGCCGTAAACCGCGACGAAGTTATCTGAGATTGTAACATTATCCTTCCTAAAAATGGATGCCTCCCAAATACATAAGATACCACCCGAGAACCCGAGGGAGTCACTACATACAAAGTCATAATTCGAATTGCCCCATAAAAACTTAACTTCCATATGTGATACGTTGTCCATCTTAGTTTTCTGAATGCCAATAAAATTTAGCTTATTAGTAGTAATCAACGCCTTTACCCACTCCTTCTTAGTCTTGGAACCAAGACCTTGAACATTCAAGGAGAGAGCATTCATTTAACAATGTTATCTCCTCCTTGTTGACTGATAATTCGTTCCAAATCTGAGGTGCAACCTTCCATAGAAAAACCCATGACTTGCCCGAACCGAATAACTTCCTCTATGTCTCCCAAAATTGAGCCGCCACTTTTTTTAGCTTTACGGACTGTACTGGTATTTATAGGATCCTCGTTTACCTCTTGTGATGCATTCATGACTTTTGCGCTAACCTCCTGTTGAGAGTCATTATTCCCATTTGTGTTCGAATTATTGACCGAACACTCTATATTTGCAACGTCTACGGGAGGAGTGAAACCTGGAGGGTTTGGAAAAGATGGACTTTCTTGAGGTATATCATGTGCTACCTGTGAGTTAAATTTGTTAATATGGTCATAGATACCAAATGGATCAGGAGATGGGCCCACTGAATCAGTAACCACGTTCCCATTCGAGGAGATTGTAGAGCCAGAAGTGGTTTCTGGTACAAACTCTTCATCACTACCAAAGTCATCTATGTTCGCCTCAACATTACTACCAGTAGCAATAGGTGAATCATCTTCTGACTGTAAATCTTCCTCCTTTTCGATGACAAAGGTAGGATTCCAAGTAAAAAGCTCCTTCGCTCTTATCAGATGTGCCCGACCTTTGACAATGATCTTACATGATTCCAAAATTAAAGTCGGATGGGAGGTCAAAATACATACCCGTTTCCTACTGAAAGACTCCACATTTTCTTCCATATCCAGAATAGTACCCCATTTTTTTCCTATCCTGGTGAAGGTCTGTTTAGTCCATGCTTTCATAGGCACTCCCTCGATGTCCATCCAAGCAATACGTTCCTCACATACAAAATCATTCTTAGCCACTTGAATTGTGCGGAACCAAGATTTAACTCCCGTGTGTGTTAAGAAATTCTCCTTGGCACTAGTTCAATCAAAATCCAAGCACCACCAAGATGGGATATATTGACAACAATAAAACCTTCTTTCTTAAGAATATTATACATATTAGGAATAGATAAAAAAATCATGCACCTTTCCCATAACATGTAATGATAAATCTCGTTCCACCAAGCATTCGTCATTCAGAACCAAAGCAGGTAAAGGAGGAAGAGAATTCCTCTGAGGAAGACCGCCACTTAGCACTTTGGCATATGAACCTGAATATCCATTAGAATTAATATTAGGAGCCCTATTAATGTCTCTTGGCTTAGTTTGCTTCTGATTAGGTTTAGAAGGCCTCTCATATCTAATTGGATTGGCATACAGATGATGACGTTCGATCCAAATTGTGCATAAGTTCTCCACCAGCCTGGATAAATTTGTCACCTTTATAAAATGAACAAAAGCAAACCTTTTCCCATTTTTTGTTTTTTTAAATAGGATGAACACATCCACAACAGTCCCGTAAGAACTGCACGTGTTCCAGAGATCTCGCGAGGTGATGTAGTCTGGAAAATTGGTGACGAATACTGATTGAGAAATATTCAGCGTCTGATCTTCGCATGAAATATTAGGGTTTCGGTGATGAAAAGGGGCCATGGAAGGGGATTTGGATTTTAATGCATTAAAAATGATTGGTAGAGTTTTTGGATTGAAGGAAGATCTAACAAGAAACGGAAAACAATTGGAAGCAATTGAGGTTAAAGATTGTATGATGAAAACGGATTAGGGATCTGGGGAAGGGAGGTCGCCATATGTAAATTAAAACCTGTAAACAAAAAACCCTAAATTAAACGAACAACACGCAATCCTACATCAAAATCGTTACTGACCAACGATCCGTTGAGCCTATTAAGAGATGATTTAGAATCGGAATCGATGCAATAATCAAATATTAATAAGCGAATGGGTGTTGCGACAGAGATTGAGATCCGATTTGATTATGGAAAAAACGTGGCCGCCATTGACGAAAATAGGGTTTTCTCAGCAAGTTACCTATCCTTCGTTTACAGAAAGACCAAACATCAAATCCTTTTGCTTTTAACACTTGGACTTCTCCTAAGATGGAGCACCAATAGACTTAATATTAACCGAATGAGATTCCAACCGAGTCCCATGGATGGCTCTAATAACCTGAGACCATAAAGAGCAATCATTGGAAATAAACTTCCAAACCCATTTGAGGAGAAGAGCTCGGTTAAGAGCATAATAGTTGGAGACCCCCAACCCTCCATGATTCTTGGAAGCTAGAACTTTTTTCCATGCCACCCAAATAACTTTCCTGCCTTTGTTGGACACACCGTTGAAAAATCGACTTCTGATGGATGGTGAAGATGGTCAAATAGTGACGGCTGGTTTGATTCACTTTCAAGATCTGCTCGTGTGATTTTACTATAGGTTCATTAATTTTAGCTTTTATGTTTTAATAATAAATGTTATGATGGTAACAATTTTTTATTTATTTTTAATTGTTTGTTTGTTAGTCGAATCTAGGGTATCAAGCCTCGAGACGACTTTTGGTTTTCGGTCGATAGATATAGGTTTAGTCTGCCGTGTTTCGCAGATAAATATACCTTGAGTACGCCGCGTTTCGGCCGACAAATATAGGTTGAATCTGCCGTGTTTCGCACATAGATATACCTTGAGTCCGCCGTGTTTCGGCCGATAGATATAGGTTGAGTCTGCCGTGTTTCGCAGATATACCTATAGTCCGCAATATTTCGGCCGATAGATATATGTTGAGTCATCGTTGACAGATAGATATACCTTGAGTCTGTCGCGTTTTGCTTATTTCTTAGTTTTTTCTTTTCTTTTCTTCTCCAGTTCGAGCTTTCGCGATTTCGTCGCTCGAACTACGAGAGAGTGTTAGAGAATAGATTTGGCCCAAGCCCGACTTGTGAGTTAGGCCCATTAGAGCTTGCTACTCTATATATTGATTGGAATAATAATGTATTATCTACGGGTTTCAATGTAATCTTATACGATTTACATCAAACTACAATTCTAGCAGCATACGAAATAAGCTTTCGTCATACATTGAGCTTCAAAAGAAATAAGCGGCCATTAAATGATCATGATATCGTAATGATCTCTATGTATTGAATTTCGAAAAGGCTATGATATTGTAGAAGTGAAGTTGTGAACCAACTGGGTTAGCTCAGTTGGTCGACAACGGTGTTTTTGGGAGATTGTTATCACATGCGAAAGATCTTATGTTCGATTTTTTCTGTGGGGGTTTTCTTTCAAGGTGGGAATCAATAGGGTTCTGCCCCATAGATGCGTCGATTCGAGATTGACACAGACTACTTTCTGAGTAAGTACTCTAGAATCGAATCACTAATTATTATTCGATGCTAGTAAGTACTAACTTTTGACCAAGTACTGTAAAATCGAATAACTAACTTAGTAACTAACCTAACTCGCCGTTAAAAAGAAAGAATTAAAATTGTGATAATATATGTCCATGTCGCAACTTCTTTTAAAAACTCTTGCCCGATACTACCAATTTCTTTTACATTCAAGTATGTAAAAAAATATTATTCAAAAATCATTTGTTTAATTTAGATTAGATGTGTAGAGCTTATAAGAAAAAGTATGCTTAAATAATTAAATGAGTGGATGAAGATGAAAAAGTATTCAAAAATTTACAAGAATAAAATTAATATACAACATAAAAGGTTTTTTTTTACCATATTGGCAGACGGTTATTTTTACGTGTTTTAATTCTTGTGTATTGAAGTATTCTTAGATTAGCAAAATTGAAAAACGAGAAGAGGGTAGGGATGGTATTCGTGGGTAATGGGTACGGGTATATTAAACCCGTCACCTACCCATATAGATTTTTAAAAACTCATCACCCACTCGTCACCCCCAAGTGGGTATAAAGTTTACTCATACTCATACCCGTGGGTAAACCCATGGGTTCACAAAACCTTATTTGTATGTAAACTAGCTATTAATATGAGTAATAAGACACCAATCATTTTTCAAGTATCAAGTTCACAAAAGACTTAAACATGTGTCTCAAGTTCACAAAGGACTTAACAATTATATGTGAATCGTGTATGACTATTGTATGACCTTTACACACGGCTAACCAAACACGAAATCTATATGATCTAGATGAAGAGATGAATTAGGACGATATGATGATGGATACGAAATGAGAACAAGATTATAGAATATGAAGAACACGATTAAAACAAGAATGGAGGATTAGATTAAGAAGAAGAAGAAGAAAGAAAGAACAAGGAAGAAGAATGTGTAATCCTAGTGAGAGAAAGACAAGAACTTTCTCTCTCTACAAACTAACACACTAGAAAAAATAGAAAAGCACCCACACAAATGAGGGGTTTGTTTCCTTTTATACTAAGAAGGAAACTTGACAAAGGCTTTCCTCATTTGTGTGTTCGGGACTAATTCCAGTTACATACATAAAAATAACGTAGAACTCTCGACACCATTGAATAGCATTTTCCACGAGCTTCGCAACGGTATATTATATGACCATCACTTTAAATACTTCTAACAATCTCCCCCTAAGGGGTGGTCATATAATATGTGACTTCACTTCTTTGACCATCACTTTAAATACTTCTAACAATCTCCCCCTAAGTGGTGGTCATGTATTATGTGACTTCACTTCTTTGTTGTTGCAAAATTTGAAGCTCGTTGTCTTGAGAGTTCTTTCATCGTTCCTTTCATGACTTGTGATCTTGGATCTTTGATCTTTGCCTTGACTTGATCTTGTAACTTTGCCAGCTTGTGTTCTTGTGTCTTTACCCACATACTCATGTTTTTAGTTGACATGAAAGCTTGTTAACAATCTCCCTTGATCATCAGAGTAGCGGAAGTTTTGTCTTCAGATGTTCTTGAGCTTTCTTCATTTAAATGAGCATGTGATCTTGAATTACGACGCCACCGTTTGCATTCCTCCGGTTTCCCGTTATACAGTAAGAATATTGTACCTGTGATTAGGTAAGTTCAAAGAACTTCCTTGACAGGGTTTCCGGCTGTGGTAGCCGTTCTCAATACTTGAATATATCGAAAGATAATTCATAGTAAGGAGTGAATCATGCAGTTCCGTTCTGCTGATTAAGTCGTCAATTCAATTTCCTGGAACAAGTTTGAATCAATTAAGAATCAAACCATCGTTGCTTTCCAGTTGACACAAGCTTGATTCATATAGAATCGCACAAGTTACCTACCGCAGTGCTGTTTGATGATGACACTGGAAGGATTTCCATTCGTCATTGTAAATACTGAAAAGTATTACTCTGAATGTTCTGGCAAGATCATAAGGATATTGCGTCGAGACCTGGAACGAGTTTGAATCAATTAAGAATCAAACCACTGTTGCTTTCCAGTTAGCATATGTTTAATTCAAACTGAATCGTACATATGACCTACCGCAGTGCTGTTTGATGTTAACACTGGAAGGATTTCCATTCATCACTGTGAATACTAGAGAGTATCACTCTGAATGTTCTGGCAATACCACAAGGATAGAGCGTAGGACTCTGTAAATCATCGCTTGTGTTCTAATGATGAACAACAATTGATCTATGGAATAAGTGTCCTAATTAGATTTTTTGAAGAATCTCGTTGGCTCTAGACTCTATAAGTGCACGTTTATTTGTTAATCGGAGGCTGGAGCAGACTGCCACCTATTCAATATCTACTATCTCGGAGTGAGAAAGTCGATAGAAATGAGTTGAACTCCGTGACAATAAAACAAACTTCTTTTGAGAGAAGCTTGAGTAGGCTGGGAAGGGTTGTGCATTGCATCACTGGGTCCATGATGCTTTGTCTTCAATACCAGAAATCATCAACATGATTCTGATAGTAGATGTATTGACCCGGTTTCTGCCTAAGTTGTATGGAGGGCTTCTTTCTTTACACCCTTTGTCCTTACATTTCTTTTTCATTCTTCAACCCCTTCAATGCTTACCAAGACGTCATAACTAGCACCTTGTTGTGATTGTTCCAGTGCTAGCTTAAGTCATTAGTCGGCATTATTCCCGTACACTCAACTACTCCATCTTTCCTACGGACTTCTATTTTCTAATGGATTGTCCCTGGGAAGATCCCTCCGGTTCTGGTTGGATCATAGGACGAATACCTAACCACCTTTTGACACCAATACCATCGTGAATTTATGTGTTGAAGGGTATAGATATCGTAACCAGAAAAATCAATTAAAAATGCAGTCAAGGTGTTGATGAAATCAATGTTTACACCTTGAGGGTTTTCTATATCACCAAAAACGCTCCCCCTACATATGTGCATCATAAACGGAAAGGTTTTTGCACATATTAGGAAGAGAAAGCACTTATATCAAAGATCTTATCCAAGATAACACATTTTAATCACTATTCTCCCCCTCAAAAATTGCATGACATTGAAATTTTTGTGAAACTAGTGATGAAACATGGAGAGAATAATGTTGCATGAAAGTTTGTACTCCCCCTCGAAAAGAAATTCTATTTAAAATTTGGGGAGTATATGAGCACACTATTTTGAAATACTTTGAAAAATTGTGCTCAAAAACTCGAGAAAACTTACTTTCCCGTTGTTAAGGAATAATGTTCATAAATGAACATTTTCCTTGTGTTCATGAGCTTAAAACTTTGAATGTTTTGATATAAGCCCATGACCGAGAAAAATTAATTTCTCGTTGTTGAGGATAAGTCAAAGACTTTCCTTTCTTTGGGGACCGGGTTATAGTCTGACATGTGACTATAAGCCATTATGAGAAGAAAGTAGAAAAGACATGTTTTGAAAACATTTGAACTTTCATTCGAGCTTTATGTACACACCCGTGTCGGTATTGAGCGACATTTCTAGGCACGTCCATATTATCGAAACTGAAAGACATGTCGAGAAGAATATTTATGGTATTTTTGAAAGATTTTCACATTTTTTATTTGTTTTTTATAGGTTTTATATTTTTGTATTTTGATTTTCAATGTTTTCGAAAATAATATAAAATAGACCTTTGTACAGCAGAAGAGGGTGATGTTGAATGTACATAATTGGAACCCTTTGAAGAAATGGATTCAGAATCCGCTGAAGTACCTGCAATGACAGAAGAAGAATTTGAACAAATACTAGTATGAGGAGTAACAAATGCATTTTCTTCATTCAGAACACTCGCATTAGTGCTGCAGCCGATGTCATCACACTTCTCAATGGGAATCCACTTAAGACCAACTTCCTTGAAGATCCTACCCGTTGGTTTCCACTGAAGACTAGATCTAGGAGTAGTGTTCTCTTGCACAGCGGAAGACTTCTTAGGAGAGAAACTAGTTCCTGCATTGATCCGCTTGGAAGATTTCTTGTCATTGCTTTTCTTTGTGATAGATGTGAATCTCCTTGTTGTCTTATGGGATTCTGCATTCTTTCTATGTGTGAAGGCACGAGAGTTTACCTCATAGAGGTATTGCAGAATGCAATGAGCATGGTGTCCATGGTGAATGCCCTTCTTGCACGTGGGGCATACAGGGAGTTTGGGATTCTCGAAAGTTCTTGTGTACCTAGGGTTTGCTGACCGTTCAGGCACCATGTTCGAAACACGACTACTCATTGGTGATTGCCAATTCCTAGGTTGTTGGGAAGGGGTCCTAGGTTTTGGTTGATTACCATTAGGTGTGTGTTGAACTCTAGCGGTTGTTGGTTTACTAGGTTTTGAATACATATGGTTTACTTTCTGAATGTTCCCTTTTTGCTTACCATCCCCTAGGTTTTTGGTTTGACCAACGTCATTTGAACCTTTAGATTCCTTTGTGGGCGTAAGATTCACACACTTGGGAGTACTCTTAGAAGTAGTGCAAGGTGCATTCACAGAGTTGTGTTTGGCAAGAGTGGGTTTTCTAAATGGAGGAACATAGGGTGATATGGCGGGTTTTGGTACATTCGATGGCACATCGGTATTAGGAGGTAACCTAGAAACATTAGAGGGCGGTTTTCCTAAGATAGATGGCTTTGGTACTTTGTACGCATTGGGTTGTCTAACAACTGGTTTTACAACCTTAGGTTCCACGGTTTTTCCACCCATCTTTTCAACAAGTTTCTTCAACTCAGCAATCGCGATGTCCTTTTCTTGCAACTGCGCTTTTAGATCAGAAATATCCTTACTCTTTTCATTCAATTCGCGAAATGATTCAGAGAGTTTTACTTGTAAATTACTGTCATCGGGAACTTTTCCAACTTTGTTTTGCAGAGCAAGTTCAAGAGAATGACAATGTTCCTGAAGAAAATCATATCGGTGTTGAAGAATCGTGAACTCTTTTTGATTAACATTTGTTGAAGGCTCACTATCGCGACATTTGCCTCCTAACTGAGCTTGCAGCTGTTCGATTGTTTGTTGTAGTTCATTGTAAGCTTTATCATACGAGAGTTTGTCATCCTTACATTCATCACATTTTTTGACATATTTATTCCAAAGATCGGTGAATTCATTATCCTTTTTGATGACATAAGACTCCATTTTTTCTTTCGTACGATCAAGCTCATTTTGGAGGGTTGCATTGTCTGACCCAGAGTTGTTTACCGCAATGGGGTTACTATCAACACAATCACCACTGTCACTTGATTTCGAGAGACATGCAAGGTCGCTTTCTAAAACTTTAATTCTATCAAGAGATTCATCAGCCTCCTTTGCCAAAGATTTAAAATCGTCAACAAATTTGGTTAGTTCTTTTAGAAAAGCGTTCTCAAGATTTCCTATCCTCGCATCAACTTGATTAATAATGGGATTGATTTCAGTATGAAGCACTTTTTGTAACTCAACATGAACGGGTGAAGTAAAGTTTCCTCCAGTCATTTTGGCGTTAACAACCCGTTTGAGAATGACAAAATTATCTTTGAGCTCGTTTAGATACCTACGTGTGATACTCGGTTTCGGAGGGTCATCAGACAATTCCTCACTTGGTAGCAAAAGCATTTCAGAACTCGTTTTAGACCGAACAAAAACAGTTGGAGGATTAACTTTCGGATAATAAACAGGTGTCACCTCTTTATCAAGTTTTTTCATTCTTAAACGAGTCTCTACTGCAAGTTCAGTAGTTTCCTCGGAATCATGCACACTAGGAGGATCATGCTCATCAGACAAGAGCACATTACCATTATATAGGGTTTCATTAGTGGCCTGAACTTGTTTAAGATATCCTGGATTAGGAGGAAGGGGACAACCTAAGGCCAATTTGTATCGAGTGTAGTTTATCTCATTCACTTTTGGTGTGAGCATATTTATTGTCTGCATAGTTTGGCCACGTTTTACCAAAAGGTTGTCTAATTCCATAATCCTATCCTGAGCTTTGCAAAAATCCTCAAGAAGCCCATCTTCTCGAATTTTGAAATCATGTTTCAGCTTTTTTCGTTCTTCTTTTAAATCCAAAATGATAGATTTTTCAGTTGAAAGCTGTTTATTAAGAGAGGTGATTTCATCATTCAATTCGCTTATCTTTTTAGCACTACTAAAATGTAAGGCATTTAATTTCTTTGTGGTGCATTTTTCTTGATAAACCGATGTAGCATGAGCTTGTTCAAGTTCCTTGATTTTAGCCTGATGAATTTCAAAGCTTTTCTCCCTTTCCTTATAACCGGAAAGCTCAGTGGTCAATTTAGCATTAGTTTCTCTAAACTTATTATTAACCACATTCGCATGAGCAACATCCTTAGCAAGCTTATCAAATAATGATTTATAATATGCATGCGTCTCGTCAGGAAGGGTTGTAGGTTGGGCTACTTGATCTCCACTAAGGTCCACATTGGGCGCATTAGAAATAATATTGCTATTATTCGTTTGATCCCCGTGTGTCTCAGTGGAAGGCTCAAGTGACTCAGTATACTCTTCCTCCTAATTAGACATATTATATAACTCATTATCATTGAGACGTGGGTGTACCTCAGATGAACCGTCTGAATCATACACAGGAGCTCTGTCAGCTTGAATAACAGATGTTGATGCTTGCTGCGAATTAGCCATCAAGATGGAGTTGGTAGTCACCTCTTCTTCCTTATCATAAGCTGCTGCAGATGCCATAAAATCAAACTCTTCAGTTAGAAGTAGAATTCCTGCTTCTTCCTTTTGAGCTATACGAAGCTGAGTCTGGAGATAGGCAGCATCCCTCTTCTTTTTGGTAATACAATCACGATTCTCAATACCAGCAGCATGAATGTCTTGTTGAGATATCATAGTAGAAGTCGTGTGTAAAGCAGGATCTCAATTCGTAGAAAGCACGTTTCGGATTCTCAAAAAAATCAAGTTTTGCCGAAGTTTTCCAGTCTGACAAAAAATACCTCAGTCCGATATAAAATAAACTGGAAAAAATTGCGAATTGCCAAATTTTGAAATCGAGTTAGAAATAGCCAAAAACAAGAAGGGAAAAATCTGGAAATTGAAAAATTTGACAAAAATTAAAACCGAAAAAATTCGAATTTTGGCCTAAAAATATGAATTTTGGCTCCAAAAAATTTTCGCTTCGCCAATATTTGAAATTGAAGCATAAATGGCCTAAAAATGGTCTAGGAAAAATTAAAATTTTCTTGGGTTTTCCCGCCAAAAAACTCTTTTTTTTTCTTTTTTTTTTAATCTTCGTGTAAAAGATAGTCCGAAACTAGTCTAGATACTGGCTAAGTCTAACAATACATCGACCGAAAACTGGCTAAGATTCCGCAATGTCAAAACATGAATGATTTCGCAATATTCAAAAAATAGACAATTCCGCAATTCAGATCAGCCACACAATTCCGCAATTCTGATTGGATTAGATTTCGCAATCCAACAATTCGTAATACCACAATTCCGCAAAACCACAATTCCGAAATGATGCAGAAGATTCCGCAAAATTTCAGATACAATTCCGCAATAGGTTTATTGCGGAATTATACAATGATTTCGAAATTGGGCTTAAATCCGCAATACCCGACAATTCCGCAATAGCAATAATTTCGCAATAGGGTCAAATTCCGCAATACTCAGGATTCCGCAATACTCAAGATTCCGCAATAACCAAAATTGCGAAATGATATGCCAGATTTCGCAATAAGCAAAAATTCGCAAAGACCAAGAAAAATTCAATTTCGAAAAAGAGACAAAGTTGCGAATTTTTGTATTTTTTTCCTAAGAAATAGGATATCGGACAAGGATGAGAAATAGCACACTTTTCCGTAATTTTGAAGGATTTTGAGCCAATAAAAACCACCAAAACGCTAACCACGAATCCCTTGGCTCTGATACCACTTGTATGACCTTTACACACGGCTAACCAAACACGAAATCTATATGATCTAGATGACGAGATGAATTAGGACGAGATGATGATGGACACGAAATGAGAACAAGATTATAGAATATGAAGAACACGATTAAAACAAGAATGGAGGATTAGATTAAGAAGAAGAAGAAGAAAGAAAGAACAAGGAAGAAGAATGTGTAATCCTAGTGAGAGAAAGACAAGAACTTTCTCTCTCTACAAACTAACACACTAGAAAAAATAGAAAAGCACCCACACAAATGAGGGGTTTGTTTCCTTTTATACTAAGAAGGAAACTTGACAAAGGCTTTCCTCATTTGTGTGTTCGGGACTAATTCCAGTTACATACATAAAAATAACGTAGAACTCTCGACACCATTGAATAGCATTTTCCACGAGCTTCGCAACGGTATATTATATGACCATCACTTTAAATACTTCTAACAACTATGGAAGAACTGTTATTTCTTAACACAATGAAGGAACTAGGAAGTGTGGATTAAACCCTTCATATTCCCTTTTTACTCTCGAGACACTAAAAAACTTTTAATTTCTTGTGTTTTTCATTAAAAATTGATAATTATTAAATATACATTCATAACATCAAAAATATTGTTTGATTTTAGATTGGTTAAATGGGTACACATAAGGTATTTTAATGGGTATACCTACGGGTATTTTACCGGGTATACCCCTGGGTATTTTAAATGAGTATCATGGGTTTACTCGTGATGGATATATTTTACCCGTCACTCACCCGCCACCCACCAATGGGTATAAGTTTTCACCCGTACCCATATCCGTGGGTACAAATCAATGAAATTACCTACCTATTTTTGTGCGGGTACCCGTGGGTTGTGAGATTTTTTACACCCACTGCCATCCCTAAGGGAGGGTGGGAGAGAGGGTGATGCAAACTTCTTGGCAACATAGAGTAAAGAGTTGATGTGCTAATCGTGTATGTTTAGCGAAGTTGGGAGAAGGTATAACTAAAGTATTAGGGCACATGGAATAGCAAAGGAAGAAAATGATGTTAGAGTTAAAAAGTGTTTTTATGTAGAGATGACACTAGCATTGATATGATATAATATTTAAGGATATTTATGAAGAGTGATAAGTCATGATAAAAATAGTGTTATAGTCTTTTTTTTCTTATAATAAAAAAACACAAATAAACTATTATGCTATTTAAAAAACATTTCATTAATAAAAAAATAATACATTAAATAAAAAAATAAAAATAAAAGACAATAAAAAAATTAAAGAAACTAGTTATTAGTATAACAAACCCGAATCATATTTTTTGGCGTCGATAATACTCGCGTCAATTGGTGACATTTTGCTCGTTTCGATTTGTAGAATCCTCATATCCAACTCAAATCGTTGAGACTTCATTAAGTCTATTCTCGTTATTGTCTCGGTTTCAATGACATCCATATTTGCCTTGCGATCCAACTCGTATTGTTCTTCGAGCATCGCTTTAAGAATTTTCGGGTTTGAACCAGAACTAGCGGTTGAGTTGGTTGAACGTTGAATCTTTGAAATCTGATGCAGCCCATCCGGACGAGGCACCGCTTCCTCTTCGGTAGCATGTATGAGATTTCGTCCTGCGAGGACCGAGTCGGGATTTTTCACTTGTATTTACCTATCAAAATATTTCAAGAACTCTTATGCCTAAACTCCGTACCCGCATGTTGTTTAAACGCGATTTCAGCGCTCGTCCTAAACCCCTCGTTGTCCTCCCCGCTTTCCATAGCCAATTCATCATAAATATTATTAAACTTAAGTCTAATTCGATTCATCAGAGTCTATTTTCCGGTCAACATGTTCTTCGTTCGTTCCTTGCGCTTCAACTTCTTGGCTTCGGTATTGTACACAGCTAGAACTTTGTATAAAAAAGTATCTTTTTTTGACACGAACAATATTTTGGATCCTCGGATACTTCGATGTAACATTTTTCCAAAATTAACTCTTCAAATTGGGTCCAAAAATTCCGAATACCCGCACCTTTGGGGTTCTGGTTAAATAGATTTCTTGGCTTTTGCTTTCTTTCTTGGTTTTCTTTTTTTGGATGTCGACGTAGGTTGTGGCTTGTCTTCTTCTTCGTCTTCATCTTGAAGATGGTGGGATTGTTGGTCGGATTGTGGTAGTGAGCCGTCGGGTTTTGATTGTTGAGACAATTGTGCGAATTTTTGTTGGAGGTGAAATTGGTTAAACATCATTTGCTTATCGGGGTTATCATATGGGTTAAAGATTGGATAGTATGTCATTTGATTGAACGGAAGTTAAGCCGGATTCGAAGAAGAGTCGTATTGTTGTTCGTGTTAGAAGAAGATCTCAGGATTTGGTTGGAAGAGGCATTAAGCATGTTACCGATCCGTTTATTATTTGAATGCATTTTAGTGAAGAAAGAAGAAATTGGGTGTTTATAAAATATATTGGAAGTTGTATAAAAATATAGTATGATATAGATGTTTTATAGAGTTTTAAAAGGTGAAATTTTGAAAAATTAAAGTTTTTAAAAAAATAGTCGTTTGGAAAGAGAGGATGTAACGTATAATTGGAAAAAAAAATAAAAAATACGAAGAAAAGTGAGCTGTTGATGACGGCGTGAGAGGCCACATCGCGAGGTGCGAACCGGTGCGCCGTGGTCAAAATGACGCCATAACCAACAACGCAAACTTCGACGCCACTGTATCATGTCCTCATATATAATCATATGAACGTTCTAGCTTTTAAACGGGAGCACAAGACATATTTAGCAAAATGATAATACTATATGTTAAGACTGAATCACTTTCTAAAGGGCATAGGCATGAAGCATTTTTTTCCATTAGGTACGTAGTAGTGGACTTGATAAAGTTAAAATATAAGAGAGGAGGGTGTAACGACGAGGGGTGGCTCGTCGCGCTGACGTGGCCCATCGTCGTGTCTCGTCGAGGTTCGTCGTCACACCGACCCCCCCCCCCCCCCATTTCGCCGTGTCGATTTCTCAAATGTGTAATGTTGACGACGAGGAGATAGTGGAACATATAGCCGTTGGGCTATAACGGTTACATTTTATATTAATATTTTTTTTTTCTTATATATAATCCTAATATTCTTATTTTTAACACACACACAACAAAAATCTCTCTTTCAAACAACAAACCTAATACAAAAAATGGAGAAAGAATGTTCCGGTGAAGAAGATATGAACGATTTAGATTACATAACCCAGCTTGAAGAAGAAGAAGCAGAAGAAGAAGCCGAGGTAATACGAAAGCGTAGATACATTAACCGTCAACGTGAAATCGCCGAAGCACGTTTGATGGAAGATTACTTCGGTCCGTATCCAAAGTATCACGAGGAGTATTTCCAGAAGCGGTATCGAATGCGGTGTTCTCTTTTCTTAGAGATTGTTCAAGGTATTGAAAATTACAATCAAACAAATAATTCTCTACCCAAACACTTTTACTTTTTTACTAGACGCATTGATGCAACGGGTTTAAAAAGTTTTAGTGTAATTATGAAATGCACATCTGCGTTACGCCAATTGGCGTTCGGTACACTGGCAGATTCATTAGATGAATACTTGCAAATGGGTGCGCATTGTGCACGCGATTGTCTTGATTACTTTATGATGTGCGTAATGAATTTTGTTTCAACCCGAATTTTTAAGAAAACCCACACCAGCTGACATTCAAAAGCTATATGCCGCTCATAATACGATACATGGGTTTCTCGGGGTGCTTGATAGTATAGATTGTATGCACTGGGAATGGATTAATTGTCCGAGATCATGGCACGACCAATTTGGTAGAGGGGATAAAAAAATACCCAACCATAATACTAGAGGCTACTGCATCATACGATTTGTGAATTTGTCATGCATTTTTCGGGGTTGTAGGTTCAAACAATGATATTACCGTTCTCAATCATTCACCCTTATTTGCTGATCTTTTGGATGGCAATGAACCTGAGGCCCCGTATGTTGTAAACGGGCAAACTTTTCATAGAGAGTACTACCTTGCAGACGGTATTTACCCACAATGGTCAGCTTTTGTGAAATCATTTAGCATTGCATGCGATGAAAAAACAGCTTTTTTCAAACGCCGTCAAGAAGGTGCCTGAAAGTATATTGAAAGGGCATTTGGTGTCTTACAAAGGAGATGGCGTATTATTGCTCAGCCAGCGCGTCAATTTACTGTGAACAAGTTACGTAGAATCATGTACATCTGCATCATATTACACAACATGATTTTGAAAAATCAGGGGGTGCGATATCTGAAGCTGCAGAAATGTATGTTTGTCCACAGGCAAATATATTAAGGACATGGGTCGAGCGTTGTGCAATACGTCAAAGACAACAAAAAGAACTTCGTGATAAGCCGACACATACAAGGCTTCAACGTTGTCTTATTGACCATATTTGGGAGCGTCGTCAACCCCAAAATGAGTGGTTTATATTAATTGTTGTGTTTTTAAATTTTCGTATTTTTTTCGTATCGTATTTTTTTAATCCGTATTTGTAATTTTTATTTCCGTATTTGTAATGTTTTATTTATGTGAAATAAATTTTAGTTTGTGTGAAAATGAAAAAAAAAAAAAATAAAAGATAGTGGTGTCCAAATGAAGAAGGGTTAGGTGTGTTGTGAGTTAAGGGGTATTTTAGTTAGTTATGTTGGTATGATGTGACGCTAAGTTAGCAGGTGCCTAGATATAAAAATTGAAGGATAGACTTGTTAGAATACACCTTCCTCTCTAAAGAGCTAGTAAGTCAAGTCGGGTGGGGAACACAACATTTAAACATTTATGGTTTCACATGCAACCAAAAATCATGCTCAAGATTAACGCCGGATTTTCATGTCTCCAATTCTATAACTGGTTAAGCTTGCCGGAACAGAGATTAATAATTTAAATAAAAATAATTCAGTGTAATTGATTTTCAATTGGTCGCCTCCCAAAAGTAAAAAATGATATTTTAATATCGTTAGTTTCGGTTGATAAAGAATTAGTAAATTAACAAAGCAAGTTAGTAAAGTGACTTTGATTGAAACAATACCGTTTACCGTTGTGAGAGAAATTAAAAAGCAAGATATGAAGATATGATAGAGAAATATTAATCACTTTAACAAAGTAGATTAGTTGATTAATATGAATTGTCCAATGGAAGTGTCCAACCACTAGCTTTTAAATAAAGAGTTGAGTTATTTTGAATTTTTTTTATTTACAATTTAAAAAATTAATTTTATTTATTCTTTATTTAAAATTAAATCTTATAAAAAAATATAAATGGATTAGTTTGGAAAAACATTTAAAAATTGTAAAATATCGACGAAAAGATTAAAATTGCAAATATGACGCAAAATATTTATTAAATGTGATATTCCACTAGTGAAAAAATAATGAAATATTACTATTGATCACACAATGAAATATCATCAGTGATATTTAATAAACATAGTTATAGTGTAATATCACCAGTGATATGTATTGTTTTATCACTAGTGATATTTCATTATTTTATCTCTACTAAAAGATCAATAATGATAAAAATTAGTTCGGAAAATTTATAACTTTATTCTCTCCGCCCGATTTTTGAAACTTTTGGACTTTTTGCAAAAATAATCCATCTGTATTTTTTTCAAAATCTTAAGTTAATCTTCACTTTTAAATCAAACCAAAATAGATGGTAAGAATTTATCCTTTAGCTTGTGACCAAAAACAAGGATGCATTTAAACTTTTCTTTTTATTTAAAAGGTTGGTTACTCATACCCCTAAATTGATACAAATATTTCTTTTAAATTTATTATATTTTTTTTATTTGTGTTATAATACTGTGAAATAAAAATACATAACAAAAAGTTCAAAGTAACGAGTTAAATGAGGTAAAACGTATAAGATACAGAGCATGAAGTTGTTTTATCTTGTTAATAAAGTGAGTATAACTGCTCGACAAAAATACGGAACAAAGAATATAAAGTTTTATAGTTCACAAGTTATTAAATATAAAAAACACGGAACCAAAATAAATAAAAAGTTGTTGTATCATGTCAATACAGGTAACAAGGCTTTCAACACACGGCCACAAGCCATATATCACACGTCGTCCATGTTATACACACCCAACAAGACGTAATTGAGTGCCAAAATAATGAGAACTTAATCATGGAAAAGACCCAATCGTAAGAAAAGTCTTTGAGGTCAATGGTCCAAAACAAATAGCACTTCTCAATAAAAATCTATTTTAAATTTGTTTTAAATCTTACAATTAACAATAAAGTAAAGTGAAAAAAAAATCCTTTTGGTTTACTAAAAAATAGATTTACATTTCTCGTCAACAGCTCGCACATATTATATCCCTCTGGTAGTAAAATGAGGCATCTATGAAGACGATGGTGTAATTTTTTTTCTCGTTAAATGTTAACGTGACCTAAATAAAATGTATTGTTGCCTTTTTGATACCACATGGATGTATGATGAACCTTTGCCTTTAAAAAATTTGCACCATTAGTCCTCAAAAATGTATGATGCCTCATTTTAATACTAGAGAGATATAATCTGCACAGAATATTAAAAAAAATGTAAATCAATCTTTTGGCAAACCATATCAAATTATCAATGATTTTTGCACTTTTATCTTCATTCACACTTTTTAACATATTCTTTCTTATATATTTTAGACTACTCATCTATACCAAATAGATTTCTGAACAATTTTTTTTTTTAACCGTGATTTCCGACACATTGGCCGACTAATCCACGGGTTTGAGCCCACCGCCACATAGACTCAAACCAAGTAAAGCCCACCCGTTTTAGGAGGTTGGCGTGGCCACTTCAAGTTTGTTTGCACCTAGCATAAACTGAACTTGAGACCTCACACATTTTGGAGTGATAGCCATAAATCATTTTACCACTAGGCCACACTTGAGAGTGGTTAGATTTCTGAACAATCCATGTTTACATCCTCGGATGATGAAGAATAATTTCATTGCATCGAGCTAAAGTTTTTAAAGAGATAAAGAGATAAAATATGAGTTGCTTCTACTATTAAAAACTAAAAAAATGGATACCACAAAGCATGATACATAAAGATTGCTATGATTTTTTTACCCTTTACTAGAGAGGCAACCGTCTTGTCTCTATCCCAAGCTGGTGTTTTGGTTATTAAAATAGTTGCCTAAATGCTCATTTTTAGCTTATAATCGTCCAGTGGCCACTTAGTTCTCTCAAAACCTCATTTATCACCAAAAAATATTATTTATGTGCTTCTCAATGAGCCAATCACTATTTCACGCATTGCTCAAGAAATAAGTGATCATTCGTCGCAATTTTAAAAAAATAGCGGTTGCTCGAGGACAGTTGGTGTTTCCTTATTGATGAAGTGTAGATCTACAAAATTGATATATAGCATCATTCCTAATGCTCTAGATATATATTTTGAACGGAGTGAGAAACTTACCCCGAATGCTTCCAAAATTTAAGGTTATTATTGACTTATACAGCAAAGAATTTTTGCGATAAAAAGTAATTATGCTTGCCATAATAAGAAACATGCAATGTTTTAAAACCCGGATTTTAGATCGACCCGGTCGAGTCGCCGGGTCCGGGTCAAACCGGGTCAACCCGGGTTAACCCGGGTTAACCTGGTTTTCTAAAAAAAAAATTTTTTTTTTATATTTTTAATAATTAACAAAATTATACTTATAAAAACTACAAAAACTTACGTATATTGAAAATATAAATTGTTTACCAACCAAAATAATATGTAAAAATAAAATTTCGTCGTAAATACGTAAAATTAAAAAAAATAAAAAAATAAAAAACCTGAAAAATTCGAAACCCGGCCGGGTCTTGAGAACCGGGTTGACCCGGGTCACCCCAAACCCGCCGGGTCAAGCAGGGTTTCGAAAATATAAAACCCGGGTCAATATGACCCGTTTTTGCAGCTGGAACCGGTTCAACCGGTTGACCCGACCGAATCGACCCGAGTCTGAAAACATTGAAAACATGTGTTAGTTGTGGGTTAATTGATCCAATGCATATCATGATCGATATTGTAAGGGCGACCATGGACTATATCCATTTATTTATTGAAAGCAGTTACCTTACAAGCTTTATGGATCCGGCATACATTCTAGTTGTTCTTGGGGCGAATAAAGACATCAACTTTGTGAAGGTTTATATAGTTTATAACAATTATTTAAAACTCTAATATGGATCAAAGAACGTATAGCGGAAGCAATTAACAAGATCATTAATTTAACACAATTATATTAATCAAGATTAGGGTTACATACCTTTATCCTAGCAAGATCCACAAGACGACGGAACGAACGGCAACTAGAGTTTATCACGAACACCACCAAGAATATAATCTAAAGTAAGATTATATCACGCTCTTGTACACACGTAATACAACGAGTTAACCGTGAGTCTAGCACGAACAAATCGAGCTTCAACGCTTATGGAATATCTACCCAACAACCCTAGAGAGGGGCTAGGACTAGATAATAATAATAAAAAAGTCGAAAACCAAAACCCTAAATAAAGGGGTGTTTGGCCGGCGACTATAGCAAAGAAAATAGAGAGGGATTGAAAAAATTATGAGCTAGGGAATTGTTTATATAGCCTTGACAAACCTTGGGGTTCAAGTAATAAACAAATAAGGAAACCAAAGTTTTCCTTTGCCCCCCTCTTGTTGCCGTCGAACAACACACACCCAAGGGGTGTATGTGTAATTTTTCCTCCTTCTTTTAGCTTCTATTTAATTCCATAACGGTCGTTATAACTTAACTATTATTTATTAACGATCGTTAGTTAAGCTTTGGTTTGATTTAATAAATATATATAAAATATATTTAATAAATAACTTAACCCTTTACGTTATGTGTGCAATCCCGTGATCCCGAGTTCGATCCTATCTCACGACTATTAATTTTAAGTCCATAAACTTTCAGCTCCCACTTGGACAAAATTCTAATATCGTGATCACATTGACTAGCGTCTAGTTACACTAGCAATGTCACTAGTACAAACCGGGTAAGGTCTCCTGGACAAGAACCTTTTAATGATTATATCATTATTATTATCCTTTCGTTTCAAATACATTGTTAATAAGGATATGGATCTCAGTCATTCCTTCATTAACTAATCTGTTTCTCGTTTACGGATATAGCAAGATTACCGAAACAAATTTGGGTGTGGCACACAAACATCTTACTACTCCCCCGAGGGCCCCAGTTGTATTTATACTTCAAAATTGATTTGAAGGAAACAAATCCCATTTCGACTACAAGCAAAACACATGAACTTTGCAACACTTCTGAAAATAACCCTTATAACTATCAGTTACGTTTAGCGTTAGGTTATCTCACATAAATGCACTATATTCAATGCAGTTGTCTGGTATCTCAGGTCTAAGGATAACTATTTATGATTTACTTAATGACAAAGATCCATAAAGTAAAATCACATAGTTGGGATAAGTCCAATATTTGATCCATCAAATATCATCCAAAATTGACCAATATACTTCCAAGTATACTCTGTCAATATTTTGAATTGCCTTAATTTAATAATACTCCCATATTATTTATCGACAACGGACATTTAGAAACGTCAAAATGCTCACGGATTAAAACATGTAAAATAGGATACAAAATCAAATAACTGAAAAATAAACGAAATCCAATCTTTATTTCATCAATTCAATAATGTCTTACATCCTTTATCCAAATACTAATCAACAGATTTATTGCATGAATTCGCTAGCTAGTTGCAGCCCAATTGCCTTGGCATGCTTAACTACCTTTGACCTAGATAAAGCCTTAGTAAAAGGATCAGCTACGTTATCATCTGTGTGAACTTTTATTAATTTTATTTCTCGAGCTTCCACTTGTTCTCGAACGTAGTGATATCTACGTTTAAAGTGTATGGCGCCTTTCATAACTCCGGGGTCATTGGCGAATATTATTGCCGCAAAATTGCCGGAATATATATCAATAGGTTCTTTAATTGAAGGCATCACTCCAAGATCTCCAATAAACTTCCTAATCCAAACAGCTTCCATTGCGGCTTCTGAAGCGGCCATGTACTTAGATTGAGTCGCATGCATAGCAATGGTTTTCTTCTTACTGCTCTTCCAGTCAACTGCTCCTCCATTGATGACAAACACGTAACCCGTCTGAGACTTCGTATCGTCTTTATCACATTGCCAGGACGCATCACAGAATCCTGTTACATTCAGTTATGTGTCTGGTTTACCCCCGAATACCAAAAACATATCTTTCGTACTCCTCAAATACTTTGGAATATGCTTAACAGCAGTCCAGTGGAACTTTCCTGGATTCTATTGGTATCTACTGACCAAGTCCTGAGTAAACGCCACATCAGGCCTTGTGCATCTTACAACATACATAAAAGATCCTACTGCCGAAGCATAAGGCACATTCTGCATGTAAGCCACCTCTTCAGGTGATGATGCATCTTTCTCATTACTTAACTCATGCTTAACCTCAATTGATAGAAAACCTTTCTTAGAGTTATGCATGTTATATTTCTTCAATATCTTATCAATATAAGCATCTTAGCTAAGACCAATTAACCGTCTACTCCTATCTCGATAGATTTTAATTCCCAGAATATACGCAGCATCTCCCAAATCCTTCATAGAAAAACATTTACCAAGATAATCCTTAACTTCCTTAAGTCTTGGAATGTTACTTCCCATGAACAATATGTCATCGACATATAGAATTAGGAACACTACATTACTCCCACTAGCTTTGCGGTATACACATGGCTCATCACGATTTTGAATAAATCCGAACTTTTTGATTTCGTCATCAAATCACTTATTCCATTGATGTGATGCTTGCTTCAAACCATAAATAGATCTTTGAAGTTTGCACACGCGTTTTGGATATTTAGGATCAACGTACCCTTCCGGTTGTTGCATATAGATATCTTCATCTAAGCGACCGTTCAAGAAGACAGTTTTTACATCCATTTGCCATATCTCATAGTCATAGTATGCTACTATAGCTATGAGAATCCTAATAGCTCGTAAGTCTGCTACAGGAGAAAATGTCTCCTCGTAGTCTATGCCAAAAGTTTGAGTAAAACCTTTAGCCACTAAACGTGCTTTATAGGATTGTACATCACCATCCATGTCAGTTTTCTTCTTATAGATCCACCTATTTTTCACTACTTTAGCATTTTTAGGTGTGTCTACAAGAATCCAAACATCATTGGTTTCCATGGATTTCATTTCCTCATTCATCGCAACTATCCATTTTAACTTTTCTGGATCAGACATTGCGGATCGATAGTTAGCAGGTTCACTGATATGAGTGTAATTACTCATATCAATAGTAGCTTAAAACAATGAAATTATGCATTTAATGTATCAAATATGCCTTGGAAATGTTTGTTTCTTGTTTTCATGTGTGTAGGTACCAAGTTCACGAAAACCGATGAAAACCGGCACGAGATTGAAGATAAAAATCAAAGAAGCCAAAAATCGAGCTCAACTCTAGAGGATTTAATCATTTTGCAAGTGTACGGCCAAGTGGGTCCCACAATGGGTTAAATGGGCTCAAAAGCCCATTTATATTTCAAGTAAATGTTGTGTGATTTGTAAGACCATTTGAGGCCCAAGTGGAAACTATAATACGGATGGAGTGATATGGGCTTCAAGCCCATTTCAGTGAAAAGAAACAAATGAAGGAAAAAAGGTTATATGGGCTTTTAGGGTTGACCAGATAAATGAAACGTAAACCTTATTTATTCGTTCATTGTTTTTATCTCAAAAACCAAACGTCCCATTCACTTCACACGTCATTTTCCACTTTGAAGATAAATAATAAATAAATCCCCACTACACGTTTTTATCCCATTATTCCCACACACACATTATTTCTTTTTCGATGTTTTCTATGTTCTTTCTTCCCCAATCCATCCTCCACAAAACCTGTAAAAAAATTCTTACTGTTCCAAACCCTAGATGGGTAAAGAATAAAAGTTACATGGGGCTTTTCATGTATTTAATTAATTCACATCAAAAGGAAATAAAACCTCAAACTTATAGGAAGAGGAGGGGTGTAACGAAGGTGCTACGTGGCCAATGTTGATTCGAAGATACACCTCATCATCCCATATCCACCAATCATAAGCTTCAAAAGAAGCACAACTAGCACACGGATGCCACGTTGGCGATCCGTGTGCTATTGTGAACCATCTCAGCCATCAGATTAAAGAGAGAGAAGGAAAGCGAAGATCAAAGGCTCAAATTGAAAAGGAATATCCCAAGAATATTCGAAGATACCGCTCCTCAGCAAGCCCTTGGGAGGCTATAAATACCCCCAATTTTTACTTGTAATCCATCCCTTTTCTTACTTTACTATTATAATGTTAAAATTAGATTAGGAAAGTTGTATTTCTTTTTAAAACTATTGTATCAGTTTATTTTGAATTAATAAAAGTTTCAGTTTTTTATATTGATTCGTGAGTGTTTTTTTATCCATTTATTTTCTTTCTCAAATATAATTTAAATATTATAATTATGAAAGATATTTCATTAATCTGCTCAATAGTTTGATGAGATATTGAAGTAATATTTGGGATTAATTTATCCTAATTGGATAAATACAAATTTACTGTCGGTTTATGATGTTGGTGATGGCGATTCGATGTAAGGTGGTTAATGGTGGTTCGAGTACGGTTCATAAGGTTGCTCAGCGCAAACCTTCTTCCCAAAGGATTCTACAAAAGGTGTTTATTTCCTTTTAAATTCATTGTTTATTTTTAGTTTAATTAAATCTGTTTTTTATTTGACTTTGTTGATGATTATTAGCTGCTTGATTATGCGAGATTATTCAGTTATATGTTTAAATAATTGATGAATTTGGTTATTGAAGTTGTGGTATATGACTTGGTTTCTAATTTCATAAGTTGTTAGTAAATCTTCTAAGATTTTACTGGTTAAATGCTTATCTCTTTGGGTTGTTATAATTTGATAGTTTTCGAGTCATGTAGGAATGAGCTTTTATGTATATGAATCTGTTCAATTAACTTTTAGTTTCATACAGTGAAGTTCTTTTCCTGATTGATTAATGTTGAGTTGCCTTGGATCTGTTTTCTTTTTAGATTAGTTTAATAACCTGAATGTTTGCTAAGAAAATGAGATTCGTTGAATGCTACTTATTAGTTTAATGGATATTTGTGTCTCTGTTTACTGATTTAAATGTTCAGTAAATTCTGAATTTTTGCTAAATATAGATTTGGGTTAAGATCAGTTTGATTTGATTTTGTTTTGCTATGTATCTCGTTTCATTAGGATTTGTTATAATTGCTATAAGTGAATCTGTTTGTTTTGTTATAACCATGGGTTTTATTTGATTGATATGCTTAATTTCAACTTGGTTTACTTTTCTGCTTATCAGGATCAATCATCCTGTTAAGCTCAAAATAAGCTGTGTCCTCTCAGCTTGAAACTAATAAGCTCACAAAAAGTCACTCCTGTGACTGGATATTCATATCTGTCAAAAAGATTTAAATTCCAAAAAGTTGTCACTTGGGGGTCTCGAACTCGAGACCTCCCCTTTACCATTCAAGCGCGTTTACCAACTGGGCTAAGGGCCCTTTTGAGTTTAATTCTCATAATTAGATTAATATAGTGTATTTGGATTGTAGCAGATTTAAATTTAATAAGGTTTTGTTACGTTTCTTTATAACTTTTTCAACTTAAGTTTTTTTTTTTAAAATCTGTTTTAGTTTAATTAAATAAATAATAAATATAATTTTATAAATAAAAAAAATAAAAATAAAATTAAGTAAAATAAAAAAAATGTTTTTATTTTAAAAGTTTAATTAGTTTATTAATTAGATTCTTATAATAAAATAGTTTTTATAAGTAGTTTTGTTTTTTTAAGTATTTGTGATAAAGTTAATTAGTTTTTAAAGTTATTAAATAAATTTATTTTATAGATTTTTAAATAGTTTAATTTTTCATAGATAATTAAAATAGGTTAATTTTTAAAATAGTGTTAACTTTTAAGTAATTACTTGTGTGTAGAATTTTAAATAGGCGGGGTTTACGATTCATGCACTTTAGGTTTATTTTAAATAGCTTAAAATTTGTAGATTTTAATTGTAGTTTAAAAACCGAAAACCAATTCAAATCGATTGTCCAAATCAAAACAAAACGTCTCAAATTCATAAGATCTTCGTGTACAACGAACTCGACTCACTCACGTGTTTAATTGAATTCGTCATTGGTATTATTAGACTATTACTTTTTCCTAAAGGTAATTTTCTAATTTACCCTATAACGTATCTAATTATCACTATACACATCAACTTACATCAAAAATTTTGGCGCCGCTACCGGGGATCTTGTGTACGATTCGCTTTTGTGGAGATTTGTTGATCGTGGATTTGAAGACCCTTTCCGTCCTCGGGAAGTTTTGTTATTTTTTCTATTATATAGTATGTATCGTTTTTCTCGTTTTTTGTGAATAATATATTGTATTACGTAGCACAATAATTTTACATATCTTTCAAATAAGCCTTAGTTGGGATTTCATCACCTAGCTATTGTATTCGAATCCAAAACAAAAATAAAAGGCAAAATAGATAAATACTAATAAGAAGTTTGAACTCGATTTATACAAACTATAAGGTGGGTATAAGGCGACGTGCTATAAAAGGCCGTCTAAGGAAAAAGGTTTTTAAGTGCTTAGTGCCACCTCGTTTCTCCGCTTGCTTGTGCGTATATTGAGAGGGACAACCTATTATTGGTTTGCCGACTCAAGTAGTAATAAATCTTATTTTTGTTGTTTACTTATTGAACCTCGAGACGTTTAGGTTTTCACCTATCGTTTCAAAGTCGATCGAGGGTAATTTACTTCCATAGTAGTTATCCTTATTCCTTGTTTTTTTTATCGATCATTATTGATTGAGCAATACCAAATAAAATACCAAAAATAATCTTCTTTCTTGTCTAATTTCTTTTCTCCAATCCTCTAAATTCTCGTCTTTGTAGTGTATGCAATTACGTTCTTCTCGTCTTGTGATTGATTTTAATAGGCTTGAAAATATCCTCGTAGAAATAGAAATCGTCAACAACGAATAGTGGAACCCGAGCTTCCACCTATTGTTGTAGAGATGGCCGATAACCGAACAATAGAGGAATTGCTCCGTGCACCCACCGAAGGGTATGGGGAAGCAATCGTTGTGCCGGCTATTTTGGCGGATCATTTTGAGATTAAGACGGGTCTTTTATCGCTCATTCGTGCCGACCAATTTCGTGGCAATGAGACCGATAGCCCGCATTCTCACATTCGGAATTTTAATCGAATTACCTCGACTCTCAAGTTTAGAGATGTGCCGAATGACGTGATTAAGCTCATGCTTTTTCCGTACTCGCTCGAGGGTAATGCTAAGCTTTGGTATGAGAAAGAACCACCGGGTTCGAACTTAACATGGGATGATTTAGTGTCAAAGTTTATGAATTATTTCTTTCCACCGTCCAAGACAACACACTTTAAAAATGCGATCACTAGATTTGAACAAAAAGTGCATGAATCGCTTGGGGTTGCTTGGGAAAGATTTAAAGATTTGTTGAGACAATGTCCACACCACGGTTTCTCGGAATTGCATCAAATTAATACTTTCTATAATGGGCTAAATATGATTGAACAAGATTCTTTAAATGCCGCCGCGGGTGGTAATCTTTTAAGAAAAACTCCGAGAGACGCGTGGAGAATAATTGAGGATAAGTCTAGAGCACAATATTCACGAAACACACCGGTTGTTTCCAATGTGAATTCATCTAATCCCGAGATTGCTAGATTGGACTCTAAGATTGACTTTTGAATGAGATTAGGAAGAATCCTCATGAATCGATTAATATGGTTGGGAATGTTTGTGTATCGTGTGGTGGAGCACATCCTAATTATGCTTGTTTAAACGCGGGGTCTGATCAAGCTAGTGCTTTTGTCGCGACGGGAACTTATGGCTCCAACGGTCAAGTTCCTCGTCAAAATCATGTTGCTCCACCGGGTTTTCCACCGGTTCAAAATACGTACAACAATGGTAATAATGGGAACAATTTTAACCGTGGTAACCAAGGGAATTTCAATCAAGGAAATGGGTTTAATGCTAATCAAAATAATCAAGGTTTTCAAGGGAATAATCAAAATGATTTGTCAAGTTACATGAAGTCAAATGAGGCAAATATGAAGGCTTTGCAAAATAACATTCAAGGACAAATGGCAACTTTGAAAAATGAGTTTCAAAATACACTAAAGGGGCAAAATAATAAGATTGAGCTTAATCAACAAAGAATGGAACAAAGATTTGAGCAAATGTTCGAGCAAAGTCAAAATCGTATACAACAAAATGTGGAACAAGGTCACAATAAATTGCTTTCGATGTTTGAGGGATTCATGTCTAAACCGTCATCTTCTTCGGGTAGCTTACCTAGTAATACCATACCAAACCCGAGGGGAGAACTTAAGGCTATCACCGCTTATGATAATTTAGAAAGAAAGCTTGAGCTTTATGTGCCACCTAAAGAAACCTTTTGGAATGTCACCAAGGCTACTTTAAATGTGATTAGTACCTCGGATTTCATTGATCTCTTTCCTAAGAAATATAATGATCCGGGTCACTTCTTGATACCTTGTGTTTTCGATGAGCTTGGGGAATACAAAGCTCTAGCCGATCTAGGAGCTAGTATTAACGTTATGCCCCTAGCCATTTGGAAAACTCTTGACTATTTGAGACTTATGCCCACTCGAATGATCATTGAGCTTGCTAATGGTACCACCACTCGACCGGTTGGTATAGCGGAAAATGTCATTGTTAAAGTGGGGGAGTTCGTTTACCTAGCCGATTTTGCTATCATTGATTATGAACCGAATCCTCGTGCGCCTATAATTTTAGGACGACCATTTTTGTGTACGGCCGGTGTTTTAGTTGATATGAAATAAGGGGAGCTTAAATTGTTTCATGGGGATAAACATATGATTTTCAAACCGGAAAAAATTCCAAGATTGGTTCCTAAGAAATTGGAAAGTGATAAACCTAATTTTGTTGAATCATGTTGTAATGTTACCTCTTCTATACTCACTCCACACGAGGATGATAAGATTGAAAAACAAATTGATGATTACTTGAGTGAGCCATTCGATGCTAGTGAGTTTGTTAATGAGAACTTTGATCCCGAGAGTGACATTGCTTTAATTGAACAATCTTTGAAAATGGACTCATTTTCACTCTCTTCTAAGGATCATGTTGAAGTTCCTAAGGCACAATCTTCAATTAAAGAGCCTTTGATTCCTAGCTTCACACCGAGTGAGGTTAGTGACTATTCGTTGGATAAGTTCGTCGATGAACTTTTTGCTATTATTGATCCATTTCCACGGAGAAGTGAAGACGTTTCCGATCTCGAGATCAAACGTGAATCTTGTGTTTTACCTACCATTCTCGAGGAATCCGCCGATGAATTGCCTTCTAATGAGAATGATGATCTTGTATCCGAGTGTGACACACTCGATACTTTGTCGAAAATTTCTTGTGATGACGAGAATGACGACACTTTTGTGACTTACTCAAATCCTCTATTTGAAGCTTTATTGAACAATAATCCATTGTTTCAAGAGGATTTTGAGAACATCATACCTCCTCCATCTCACACTTTTTGTGATGATGAGTATGTCGACTCGGATGGAGAAATTTACATTATTCCCAATCTCCCTCCCACTCGCGTTGATCTTAATGTGCGGGTTTTTCATGTGACTCATATTGAGTACCATGACCCCTTTGTTCACGTTCCTAAGAGTGAAAAGGTCGACAAAGTGAAGCAAGTTGAAACCACTATGGTTGAGACTTTTGTACCACCATTACCATGTGCTTCATATGACTTAGGATTAGCATGGGGGGACGACACCTTGTTGTCTATTCCTTTCTCCACCGAGGACGAGGTATTCGACCCCGAAATCATTGATTTAGGGAAATCTCGGCCTTTCACCGATGCAATAATTGAAAGATTTTTCTATCATCTTGGTGCGAGTTTATCTCGGGGAGCTTGCTATATCCATACCTATCGTTGTGACTACCATCTCTTTTTAGAGATTTGTGTTGGAGTTTTATCCTTTCGTTTGTCATCCGACAACGAGGATGAGATCTTTGACCCCGGCATCGTGCTTTATCTTGGATTTTATTCCATTATGCCGGTTTTCACCACTTTCCCTAAGGACCAATGAATGCGGGGATCGAGTCAAGCTCATGACTCGGTTAAAAAAATGAGTTTTTCTATCTTCTTTCTATTTTCTAACACCTAATAAGGCTTGATCTTTCAAGCTCGTGCTCGTGATTTGTTGTGTTGTGATCTTAGGTACGACCCTAATATTTGAAGACTCTCGTGTTCGGTTTTTTTTTGCCGCTCCACTTGATCTTCCATTCTTTGAATGCCAAAAGGGGCACACTTTCTTACCCTTGATTTTTATCGACTAACGTTTTATCTTGAGGCATACTTAATAAACGGCTTATAGATTTGCGTACTCTTTCCATGCTAGGAATTTGCATTAGACTCTTCGTGTCTTAGCAAGGGGGTGTTACTCTTGAGCTAAGAAACATTGAGGACAATGTTTGGTTTTAGCATGGGGGAGTCAATCGATATAATCGCTTGCAATTGCTTTTGTCGTGTCCAAACGTATTGTTTTCTCATTTTTCAATAAAATTTTAAATTTTTTAGTGTTATTTTTAAGTTTTAATAAAGAAAATAAGTGTTTTTGACACGAATGTAGGCTTTCAATAAGAATAGTTTTTGACTCGACTCGGTTTTTAACCGTAGCTTTTCCTTAACGTATTTGAATTAAGTTTTGCTAGGCTATTATATAGGGAGCTTTAAAACGCGAAAGTCTTAATTCATACAAGTTAAGAACAAGAACTTTTCGCAAGCTCCTATAATTGATCCTAGAAAGTCGTCTATCAAGGGAACTTTAAAACGCAAATTCTAAAAACTTGCAAAAGTATAAGAAGATGCAAGATCCTATAGATGACTTGAAAACCCAAAACTTTGATTTAATAGGCTAAGTATCCATTTATGGAGAACAAGAGATGATAGAGCCAATTATAAGTTTGGTATTCTTTCGGGAATTTATGTGAGTTAATTATGAGCCTATTCTCCCATCGCTTGTTAATAAATTTAATTGCAATAAATAAGGTTGAACGATTTGAAAAGTTACTTAGCTTCTAGCCCAAGATCGTTTAAAAGTTGCTCGGTATTGATTAGAGTTCATAGCCAAGGCATAACTTATTGAAGCGGGATGCGAAGATTGGCGAGTCCAAAAAGGTCCTAACAAGACATGAGGGCTATGTTTTATTGCTAAAGATCTCAAGTGATGTGAAGACTCATTTATCAAAAATCAATATGAAGGATCGAGACACACGACGAAAAGCAAAATACTCCCAAAAAGTCATGGAGAAGTCTATCCAAAAAGACCAAAATAAGGTATGAGGATAAATGAAGCCAAGTCCAAAAAGGAGGCGGATCGTTGTTAATCAAAATCCCAAATAAAGATTGGAGAAAAATGAAGAAGTCGTGGTCCAAGTATGAATCTCTCAAAACTTCAAGTGAAGAAATATTATGAAGAGAAGACCATTATTTCGTGAACGTCTCTCAAGGTTGGAAGTATAAAGTCACTGCCAAATATCGGTCCGAGAAAGGTCTCAAATCGCGAAACAAGTTATGCCAAGATATGAACTTTATGAAGTCCCGAGAAGCAGTTTTAAAAGATTTTGTCCTTTAGCTAACTATTGATTAAATCGTTCACTTTATTTTCGGCCTAATAAATTATCGAAATAAGTCAACAATGCATCCTCGTGATCATTCAAGACAACAATAAAATATAAGAGATACACATAGGAATAAGGGAGTCTAAGTGAATAATTAGCCCACATGAGTTCGTGTTAGTCTACCAACTTATAATAACAATGATCTTGTTTTTTGCACTTGGCATGGAAAAGTGAAAAGTCGAGGACGATGAATCTATTTGAGCTTTTATGATCCTTAAAGTTATTTTATGTCTTTACAAAATAAAATGTCAAAAGTTGAATAATGGTGTAGTTATAGTTTTATTTTATCATTGCGTGAGGACACGGCAATTGCTTAGCATGGGGGAATTTGATATGAGTGTAATTACTCATATCAATAGTAGCTTAAAACAATGAAATTATGCATTTAATGTATCAAATATGCCTTGGAAATGCTTGTTTCTTGTTTTCATGTGTGTAGGTACCAAGTTCACGAAAACCGATGAAAACCAGCACGAGATTGAAGATAAAAATCAAAGAAGCCAAAAATCGAGCTCAACTCTAGAGGATTTAATCATTTTGCAAGTGTACGGCCAAGTGGGTCCCACAATGGGTTAAATGGGCTCAAAAGCCCATTTATATTTCAAGTAAATTTTGTGTGATTTGTAAGACCATTTGAGGCCCAAGTGGAAACTATAATACGGATGGAGTGATATGGGCTTCAAGCCCATTTCAGTGAAAAGAAACAAATGAAGGAAAAAAGGTTATATGGGCTTTTAGGGTTGACCAGATAAATGAAACGTAAACCTTATTTATTCGTTCATTGTTTTTACCTCAAAAACCAAACGTCCCATTCACTTCACACGTCATTTTCCACTTTGAAGATAAATAATAAATAAATCCCCACTACACGTTTTTATCCCATTATTCCCACACACACATTATTTCTTTTTCAATGTTTTCTATGTTCTTTCTTCCCCAATCCATCCTCCACAAAACCTGTAAAAAAATCCTTACTGTTCCAAACCCTAGATGGGTAAAGAATAAAAGTTACATGGGGCTTTTCATGTATTTAATTAATTCACATCAAAAGGAAATAAAACCCCAAACTTATAGGAAGAGAAGAGGTGTAATGAAGGTGCTACGTGGCCAATGTTGATTCGAAGATACACCTCATCATCCCATATCCACCAATCACAGGCTTCAAAAGAAGCACAACTAGCACACGGATGCCACGTTGGCGATCCGTGTGCTATTGTGAACCATCTCAGCCATCAGATTAAAGAGAGAGAAGGAAAGCGAAGATCAAAGGCTCAAATTGAAAAGGAATATCCCAAGAATATTCGAAGATACTGCTCCTCAGCAAGCCCTTGGGAGGCTATAAATACCCCCAATTTTTACTTGTAATCCATCCCTTTTCTTACTTTACTATTATAATGTTAAAATTAGATTAGGAAAGTTGTATTTCTTTTTAAAAGTATTGTATCAGTTTATTTTGAATTAATAAAAGTTTCAGTTTTTTATATTGATTCGTGACTGTTTTTTAATCCATTTATTTTCTTTCTCAAATCTAATTTAAATATTATAATTATGAAAGATATTTCATTAATCTGCTCAATAGTTTGATGAGATATTGAAGTAATATTTGGGATTAATTTATCCTAATTGGATAAATACAAATTTACTGTCGGTTTATGATGTTGGTGATGGCGATTCGATGTAAGGTGGTTAATGGTGGTTCGAGTACGGTTCATAAGGTTGCTCAGCGCAAACCTTCTTCCCAAAGGATTCTACAAAAGGTGTTTATTTCCTTTTAAATTCATTGTTTATTTTTAGTTTAATTAAATCTGTTTTTTTATTTGACTTTGTTGATGATTATTAGCTGCTTGATTATGCGAGATTATTCAGTTATATGTTTAAATAATTGATGAATTTGGTTATTGAAGTTGTGGTATATGACTTGGTTTCGAATTTCATAAGTTGTTAGTAAATCTTCTAAGATTTTACTGGTTAAATGCTTATCTCTTTGGGTTGTTATAATTTGATAGTTTTCGAGTCATGTAGGAATGAGCTTTTATGTATATGAATCTGTTCAATTAACTTTTAGTTTCATACAGTGAAGTTCTTTTCCTGATTGATTAATGTTGAGTTGCCTTGGATCTGTTTTCTTTTTAGATTAGTTTAATAACCTGAATGTTTGCTAAGAAAATGAAATTCGTTGAATGCTACTTATTAGTTTAATGGATATTTGTGTCTCTGTTTACTGATTTAAATGTTCAGTAAATTCTGAATTTTTGCTAAATATAGATTTGGGTTAAGATCAATTTGATTTGATTTTGTTTTGCTGTGTATCTCGTTTCATTAGGATTTTTTATAATTGCTATAAGTGAATCTGTTTGTTTTGTTATAACTCTTGTCTGCTGTATCCATGGGTTTTATTTGATTGATATGCTTAATTTCAACTTGGTTTACTTTTCTGCTTATCAGGATCAATCATCCTGTTAAGCTCAAAATAAGCTGTGTCCTCTCAGCTTGAAACTAATAAGCTCACAAAAAGTCACTCCTGTGACTGGATATTCATATCTGTCAAAAAGATTTAAATTCCAAAAAGTTGTCACTTGGGGGTCTCGAACTCGAGACCTCCCCTTTAACATTCAAGCGCGTTTACCAACTGGGCTAAGGGCCCTTTTGAGTTTAATTCTCATAATTAGATTAATATAGTGTATTTGGATTGTAGCAGATTTAAATTTAATAAGGTTTTGTTACGTTTCTTTATAACTTTTTCAACTTAAGTTTTTTTTTAAAAATCTGTTTTAGTTTAATTAAATAAATAATAAATATAATTTTATAAATAAAAAAAATAAAAATAAAATTAAGTAAAATAAAAAAAATGTTTTTATTTTAAAAGTTTAATTAGTTTATTAATTAGATTCTTATAATAAAATAGTTTTCATAAGTAGTTTTGTTTTTTTAAGTATTTGTGATAAAGTTAATTAGTTTTTAAAGTTATTAAATAAATTTATTTTATAGATTTTTAAATAGTTTAATTTTTCATAGATAATTAAAATAGATTAATTTTTAAAATAGTGTTAACTTTTAAGTAATTACTTGTGTGTAGAATTTTAAATAGGCGGGGTTTACGATTCATGCACTTTAGGTTTATTTTAAATAGCTTAAAATTTATAGATTTTAATTGTAGTTTAAAAACCGAAAACCAATTCAAATCGATTGTCCAAATCAAAACAAAACGTCTCAAATTCATAAGATCTTCGTGTACAACGAACTCGACTCACTCACGTGTTTAATTGAATTCGTCATTGGTATTATTAGACTATTACTTTTTCCTAAAGGTAATTTTCTAATTTACCCTATAACGTATCTAATTATCACTATACACATCAACTTACATCATTCACCAAGATTCCCTACTTCCTCCTCATCATCCTCTATGTATAGACATAGTTTGTCCGGCGCACGTATAGTCCTTTGAGACTTACATGGAGGAATTAATTCCGGTGGAACACTCAGACTTTCTGGTTCTACAGAAATTTCTTCGCTAGTATTTTCAGAAGGCAATGTATCTTCTTGAATTTCTTCAAGATCATAATTTCTCCCACTGAATTCTTGATTTACAAGATCATTTTCAAGGAAGTCTCCATACCGAGCCACAACTATTTTGTTCTCAGCCGGATAATAAAAGTAGTAACCCATAGTTTCCTTAGGGTAACCTACAAAGATACATTTTACTGAGCGTTGTTGGAGTTTATCTCCAGAGTCACGTATCACATACGCCTCACAACCCCAGACTTTCAAATAAGACAAATATGGCTTCTTGCCATGCCATAGTTCATATGGTATCTTATCAACCTTCTTTGTGGGAACCATATTCAGAATACGAACAGCAGATTCAAGAGCATAATCCCAAAAAGATAATGGTAAAGTTGTAAGATTAAACATAGATCGTACCATATCCAATAATGTACGATTTCTCCTTTCAGATACACCATTTTGTTGTGGAGTATACGGAGAAGTAAGTTTCTGAACAATTCCATTCTCACTTAAATAATCTTTAAACTCTTGACTTAAATATTCACCACCACGATCAGAACGAAGAGCTTTAATCTTCTTTCCTAGTTGTAACTTTACTTCGGCTTTAAACGTTTTGAATGTTTCAAATACCTCATGTTTATGCTTAAGTAAATAAACATAACCATAACGGCTATAATCATCCGTAAACGTCAAGAAGTAGCTAGCACCTTTCCTTGACACATGTCTAAGTGGTCCACACACATCAGTATGTATTAAACCAAGTAGTTCAGTAGCCCTTTCAATATTGCTATTAAAAGGTTTCTTGGTCATCTTTCCAGAGATACAAGATTCATATTTATCATATGACTCATCATTGATACTTTACAAAAGCCCATCACGTTGAAGATTTTGTATGCGAGTCTTCCCAATATGGGCAAGCCTACAATGCCAAAGATAAGAAGAGTTCTTGTCTAACTTACTCTTCTTATTCATGCTAAAAACAGAATTATTTTTCCTCTTGGAATTTTTATCATGCATGTTAATTTCAAAAACACCATTCACAGAAATTGCATCAAAATAGAATAAACCATCTTTGAAAACAGAAATTCTATTATTATCAATCGTGTGATTAAATCCAAGATCCAACATACAAGAAAAGGAAATGACACCCCTAACAATTGTAGGTGCATAATGACAATTATTTAAAAACAGTACTAAACCCGAAGGTAAAACTAATTTAAATATTCCTATAGCTTCAACCGCTGCTTGTGCGCCATTGCCCACTTGCAGAAATTGTTCCCCATAGGTAAGCCTCCTTTTCAACTCAAATCCCTGCAGGGTATTACAAATATTAATACCACATCCCGTATCATATACCCAGGAGTTTGATTTGTATGAAAGATTAAATAACTCTATCATAAATAAGTTACCAGAAGATGGTGCTGCAACAGCTAGCTCAGCCTTCTTCTTATGTTCTACCATTTCATGGAGATAGAGAGAGCAATTCCTCTTCAAGTGTCCAGTCATCTTGCAGTAGTGACAAGTCTCATCTTTCAGAGATTTCTTAGCAAAGTTCTGCTTCGGTTTTGATGAAGTCGCAACTTGCTTGCTCTTATCAACCTTGCCTTTGCCTTTCTGCTTCTTATTCACTTGCGGTTTTGGTTTCGACACTCTACCCTTTTGTACATAAAGTACTTGAGGAGTAGCAGTGGATGCCTTTTCTTTCAAACCCTTTTCGAAGTCAATGAGCATTTCATGCAAATCATTAACTGTCTTCCCCGTGCAATGCATATTATAGTTACGCACGAAATCATTGAAGTCCTTATTAAGGGACCTATTGATCAAGTTAATAGCCATATTATGATCAAAGGGTTGTCCTAGTGCAATGAGTTGTTCCATATAACCCCTCATCTACATATAATGAGCACTTACGGACTTTCCAGGAGCTTGCTTGCAACTATGTAGAGCATTAACTAGATCATAGATCTCTACAGCTTGCGGCGTTTCATACACAGCCTTGAGTTCATCAAGCATTTGCTGAGGTGGAAATAGCTCATACTTCCTTTGAAGTGATGGATCCATTCTCCCTAACATTACAGCAGCCACCTCATGGTGCTTCTTAACGTTAGCAGCGTGTTGAAGTCTTTCCGCATCAGTTGCTCCTTCAGCAAGATCCTCCGGAAAAGGAGTTTCTAAGATATTGATAGTACTCGCTGCTCTCAGAACAATTCTTAGTGAGCGGTACCAGTCATTGAAATTAGGGCCAGTAAGTTCAGGCCGTTCAAAGAAAGCTTTGAACGCCGAGCTTATTGTCAGATTGCTTTCGGGTTGAGCCATTTCTACAAAAATAAGTTCAAACATTAGTATTTTCGATAATACAATTCAAGAAAATAAAGTTACCCCGGTAATAAAACCATAGTATTTTCCTTGAAACTAGAACTCATATTGACATAGATTCATCACATCAGTTGATCTGCTAGTGACAAATGTATTCAACACAGTAACTTGTCGAACAATAATTGACAAACAAATTTGCAACTTCTAGATATGTTAGGGATTTACATTTCCAAAATCATTTGCATTGTAAACATGTTTTATCCCTACTCTATGCCTTAAGTTTCCAGTTCTCACTGAGTAACTCAATTAAGTCGACTAATCTAAAGAACGTAAAACCTTCATGTGAAATCTTATTCAGTCATGAAGTTTTCTCTCCATTACAACATCGTCCGATATCTTATATGACGACAATTGTAACTTCAAGTGTTCGTCAATTAGAGGGCACATGACTTAAATTTTAGGGTATAGATTTTGGTGTCAAAATCATGTATGGAGAAGCATGCATACATCTCCATAACATAAGTTTAATAAAACGTTTAGTAAACTTTTTGGTGAGACTAAAAGTTCATCATATACTTGCAAGTTGAGGTATTGGATAAACTAATTAAAGATTTTACACACAACTAAATTCACACCGTACTTTTTCTAGAACTTTAGTTATAGCACAAAGCAATAACCTTATTCATTGTGTTTCGGATGTGAATTAATGTAGTTAAATCAACCTTAAAGAATTGTACCAATAACAACCTTAGGTAATACCAATTTGACGCACAGGCGAGCCGAGAATTTGGTCAGCGCTGAAGCATAACACCTCTTTCCTTAACCAGGTACATGACCAGCGATGCGTTATACCCACTTTATAGTTTTCCAAAATTGAGTAGCCGTTAAGTTGCTATTGCAATTCTAATCAACGCAAATCATATGTATTTTACATCTCAAAACAATTCATTAATTTTGATAAGATTTAGTCCATATTATTTTTCTTGGAAAAAATTACCCTTGTTTACAACATACAATATAAAAACGTATGAAAACAAGTAGTACAAAAAAAAACTAAATCAGATAGCCACATGCATAACAATTTATTCAAAGAACATCAAATCTAGGGTTTTTATAAACATAAAAGGTCTTCCCTAATTTTAGAACTTTGCATAAAAAAAAACAAATAGCAATCAAAATTATATGATCCGCAAGAAACATGCATGTTTATTACAGATCTCTCACATTCTCTTAACAATTAAAAAACTACGGATCGTAACCACACATAACATAACAATTAATTCATGCATACATCTAAAGTTAATTACCATGTAATTTTAGGGTTTACAATTTTTTTTTTATAAAAAATTCGGCAATAGCCGATTTTTAAAAACAATAAAAAACAAAACCCTAATTTTTATAAAACCTAAAAAACAACATGTAATTTTTAACACAAATCAATATTAGTTAAAAAAAACTTTAGATCTTGATAATTATAATCATGTTAAACGGTTCTCGATGCCACTAAAGGTTTATATAGTTCATAACAATTATTTAAAACCTAATATGGATCAAAGAACGCATAGCGGAAGCAATTAACAAGATCATTACTTTAACACAATTATATTAATCAAGATTAGGGTTACATACCTTTATCCTAGCAAGATCCACAAGACGACGGAACGAACGGCAACTAGGGTTTATCACGAACACCACCAAGAATATAATCTAAAGTAAGATTATATCACGCTCTTGTACACACGTAATACAACGAGTTAACCGTGAGTCTAGCACGAACAAACCGAGCTTCAACGCTTATGGAATATCTACCCAATAACCCTAGAGAGGGGCTAGGACTAGATAATAATTTAAATAGAAAAGTCGAAAACCAAAACCCAAAATAAAGGGGTGTTTGGCCGGCGACTATAGCAAAGAAAAGAGAGAGGGATTGAAAAAACTATGAGCTAGGGAATTGTTTATATAGCCTTGACAAACCTTGGGCTTCAAGTAATAAACAAATAAGGAAACCAAAGTTTCCCTTTGCCCCCCTCTTGTTGCCGCCAAACAACACACACCCAAGGGGTGTATGTGTAATTTTTTCCTCCTTCTTTTAGCTTATATTTAATTCTATAACGGTCGTTATAACTTAACTATTATTTATTAACGATCGTTAGTTAAGCTTTGGTTTGATTTAATAAATATATATAAAATATATTTAATAAATAAATTAACCCTTTACGTTATGTGTGCAATCCCGTGATCCCGAGTTCGATCCTATCTCACGACTATTAATTTTAAGTCCATAAACTTTCACTTTGTATATCAATCGCCTAATTTAGATAATCTCAATGACGGGAAAGCAATAGAGGTTCCGTTTATGGCTAATGACTTGACATATAAATGAGAAAATTATCGTAATTACTAGATATATTTGATATGGTATGTTCTTTTTAAGTCATAGCATGTGTGAATGATATGAATCAAATAAAGTATAAGCAAACACGTTAATCATTAAGAAAATATGTTGAGAAAACAACGAATGTGCTATAGAAAAGTATGTTGTAAGAAAAAACCTGCACGACCGATAACTCTTAAAAAAACGAAAAAATATACTCAATATTATAGAGATAATTGCAAAAATCGTCCTTATGGTTTGAACAAACTGCACGTTTAGTCTGTCGAGTTTTAAAATTGCAAAAATCGTCCGTGTGGTTTGGTCATATTGCATATTTGGTCATTGTAAGGGCGACCATGGACTGTATCCATTTATTTATTGAAAGAAGTTACCTTACAAGCTTTATGGATCCGGCATATATTCTACTTGTTCTTGGGGCGAATAAAGACGTCAACTTTGTATATCAATCGCCTAATTTAGATAATCTCAATGACGGGAAAGCACTAGAGGTTCCGTTTATGGCTAACGACGTGACATATAAATGAGAAATTTATCGTACTCACGAGATATATTTGAAATGGTATGTTCTTTTTAAGTCCATTTCACAGCATGTGTGAATGATATGAATCAAATAAAGTATAAGCAAACACATTAATCATTAAGAAAAGATGCTAAGCAAACAACGAATGTGCTATAGAAAAGTATGTTGTAAGAAAGAAAATTGCACGACCGATAACTCTTAAAAAAACGAAAAAACGTACTCAATATTATAGAGATAATTGCAAAAATCGTCCTTGTGGTTTGAACAAATTGCACATTTGGTCCGTCGAGTTTTAAAATTGCAAAAATCATCCCTGTAGTTTGGTCATATGCATATTTGGTCCTTTTTAGACCTGAAATGACTAAAATACTATCGTTTTCATTTTTTATAATTTTGTACAAGCAAGGGTTTTATAGTAATTTCAGGTTGTAAAAGGACCAAAAGTAAAACCCAAGGTTTGTCACACAAACTATTTTTGCAATTTCCAATGTTGATGGACCAAACATGCAATTTGACCAAATCACGAGGACGGTTTTTGCAATTCTCTGCAACATTATAGAATATCGTAAGTTGTTAGCTATTTACTCAACGAGAAAACTCCCACGATTTGCTTTAAGGTTTGACTAAACTATTAACAACTTTTTCGTTTTGCCTTAAAGAAGTTGTTAGCTATTTAGAACACGAGAAAACTCATAAAAACCTTAAAGCTCGGCGAAACAATTACCACCTATCTAGTATAGGATAAATTCAAAAAATAGTGTTTCTTTCTAGATTTATTTGGTTCACCAAACAAAAATGCTCTTGATTTTTATGAGTGTTAGCAATAACACTAATAATTAGCAGTAAGCAGTTAATAATACCAGTTACAAGTAGCAGTTAATTTTTAAATGTATTTGATAGATTAGCTAGCTATAATTCAAATGTGTGAATATATATATATATATATATATATATATATATATATATCAAATCAAATCAAATCAAATCAAATCAAATCAAAAACCCTTATATAGGAAGGATGTTAAAACAATACCTTAAATACAAAATTCTATGAAAATGACACATGTAATTCATTAAAGAGTTTCCATAAAATACTTCAAAAAGAAAATAGGAATTACAAATGATACCTTAAATACAAAATTCTATAAAAATATATAGGGAAGGATGGTGAAACAATGCCTTAAATACAAAATTCTAAAAAATTGACACATTTGTTTCCATAAAATACTTCAAAAATAAAATAATTTCTAAAAAATATTTAACTATAATGTTTTTGCTAACAAAAAAAAAACTTAACAATAATATTAATTTCAATAAAAAATTAATGTAAAAAAAGTTATTCATAACATTAACATATACAAGATTTATTACCTCATAAAATTCAAAAATACATAAAATATTTATACAATATTATTAAAATTCTAAAATATTTTAATGTAACAAACTTATTCATAACGTTAACTTATGAAAATTCAATTAACTCATAATATTCTTAAATAAATAAAATATCTTAAGCTACGTTATTTTTGTTCATTCTATGCTAAATTATTAAAATGTTAATGTCATAACTAACACTACATATACTAAACATCTAATACAAACACACATAACTTCAACTTTTAGTATAAGTATATACTTAAAACTTCCTCGTCCACCGGACGGGTCTAAAGGCTAGTATATATATATATATATATATATATATATATATATATATATATATATATATATATATATATATATATATATATATATATATATATATATATATATATATATATATATATATATATATATATATATATATATATATATATATATATATATATATATATATATATATATATATATATATATATATATATATATATATATATATATATATATATATATATATATATATATATATATATATATATATATATATATATATATATATATATATATATATATATATATATATATATATATATATATATATATATATATATATATATATATATATATATATATATATATATATATATATATATATATATATATATATATATAGGGTAGGGATCCAATAAGAAGAAAAATAAAAATGAGAAGAATAAGAAGAAATCCTGACCACAAATTCCAAAAAGAAAGGAGAATTTTAAGGGGAGATGCATGAATTTTTGTAGGTGCATCTGAAATGTGTGGTTGTGGTTTCTTCTCATTTTAGTTAATCTTCTTATTGGATCCTAACTCTCTCTCTCTCTCTCTCTATATATATATATATATATATATATATATATATATATATATATATATATATATATATATATATATATATATATATATATATATATATATATATATATATATATATATATATATATATATATATATATATATATATATATATATATATATAGGGGCGTTATTGTGATGCCCATCCTTAACATAAAAACAATAAGAACCCATCTTAACCGCCAGATGTATCATTAATTAGTTTATTAGATCAAAATTAAGTAAATGGCATATGTGTAAATAATTTGAACATGAAGGAAAATTTATCAACATGACTCGTAAAATAACGGTTGCTTTATTGCCTTTACGTAGTAGCATGTTTACTTATTTTATTAAACCATATTGATTACACACTTAAACAACTTATATTCAAATCGCCACTACGTAGTAGCAGGTTGTTTACATATTGTATCATTTGAAAGTTGTACTACGTAATAATTTATTAATGTGTCCATGCATGCAGTTGCCTCGTTAGCTAGATATTTGTATTATTATTTTTTGCATAACGCTTTCTTCAAGTTTGGACGATCAAATTTGTTTGTTACATAAAAAAAGGACAAAAAATTGATACAAGTGATACATATTTAAAAAAATATGTAATCAATACATAAGATTCAAGTGATACATATCCTCAAAACACCTAAACAACTAAAAATACATAAGTGATACGTATGCAAAAAACTACACAACCAATTAAAAAAGACCTAATTTATGCGTATCTTAAAAAATACATAACCAATTGAAAAGATACCCAAATGATACGTACCCGAAAATATACACAACCAACTAAAAAAATATCAAGTGATACATATCCCAAAAAAATACACAACCACTAAAAAACAAAGTGGTACTTATCCGAAAAACTATATATCACTAAAAATATGCATCACCACAAATGTATTAAAAAATAAAGTGTGTCGCAATATATGTGTCAACAAACGATGTCACTAGAAATATCTTACAAAAATAAGTGTGCCATACAAAAATAAGTGTGTAACTACAAATATGTTTTTAAAATTTATGTGTCATTATAATTGTATTAAGAAATTTAATGTGTCGATAGTGTATAAATAAATTTGTATGCTAAATATAATGTGTCAGTATAAATTTTAATGATTTTAGTGACAAATTAACTTTTTAACGTAGTTTTATTAAAACTTAGTTTGTCGAACAATTGAACTTTGTTGACACTCTTTGTTTATAAAAAATGGATACCTAATTTATTACACTAGGATAACTTATACTATAAAATTGTTTCAATGATTATGCCATGGGACAAATTAACATAAGTATATAAATATTTGGTAAGAGTAAAATAAAGCTGTGACTCATCTTAAATTTCGTACGAGATCTAGAGTGATTAAAATATTACTGTATGGGAAAGTTGATGACTTTATTAATGATTTAAAAAAATGAATATGATGAACGAGAGACTAGCATGGGAAATTACTATTGCTTTAATAGTGGGTTCAGTGATTAAATACCTTAAATACCCCTAAATACATATAGTTTAATTTTCTTTTTTTTACAAATAAATGCCACTTGTCATAACCTAGTTGGTTCCTATTGTTTTTATTTTAAGACTGGTGCTTACATGAACGCAAATCTATATATATATATATATATATATATATATATATATATATATATATATATATATATATATATATATATATATATATAGATTTCGGTTTAAATGAGAACCTTTTTAAGTTAAAAAAATAAGAACTAGCTAAAATCTCACAAACGACACTGTACTTCAAATAATTTTTAAACGAGATTAACTAAAACTAAGTTTTCTAATAATTTCATGGGCTTTCTTTTGAAAATTGACGAATTCTAGGTGATACATCTTGATTTAAGGTGTGATTTGTATCATGTCTTGGTATCGTGTATCATGTTATTTAGTGGTGTTTGTGTATCAAATGTACCATTTTATGTATAAGATATTATCTTGGTGAGATTTTGATATATGTGTATCATATTTTTAATTGTGTATCAGTAATACGTTACACACTAAGTCGTCATTATTAGTCAATAGAATGTTAAGTTGTATAAATAATGTATATTTTGGCGTATTATTGGTTATATGATTATGTATCAATGTTTTATTGGTGTTTTAGATTAGTTCTCATTTTTACAACATTAAAAAAGCTCTCACATTAACCTTCCTCCTCTATATATATATATATATATATATATATATATATATATATATATATATATATATATATATATATATATATATATATATAGGTAAGAGTTATATGCAGAACTCATTTTAAGTGTAGAACCATGTAGAACTATTTAAATAAATACCAGCCATTAGATGTGTATGATTAAAGGTTAAGATCAAATGTGCAAAAACTGTAATTAAACAAAAGATAAAGGTTACTTTTTAATTACACAAAAGACTAAAAAGGGTAATATAGACCTTTAAAACAAATCAATTATTTTAGGAAAAAAACTGCCACTTTATTGAATTATATTCAATATTATATAAATAAAACCCTACCAACAACACACGCCGCCCCATCACCCTCTTCCCTTTTTCTCTGTATCATGAAACATTAAAATGAAAATATCATCTTTGCATTTTAAAAAAGGTAACAAGATATGAGGATAAGCACCTTTATTTCCAGAAAACGACTCTTGATTTGCCACATATAGTATATGCACTTTATTGATTCGTCGGATAAACTAACCCCACCGACATGCGCCCGGAAGAGAAGGACCGCGACCACAACGAGGAGACAACATCGGTGACGAGGACACCGGTTAGCGACGATTGATTTTCATCTCAGGTTGAATCTTTCTTCAATTTAGAGCCACGTCGAACCCACTTAGTTTTAAAAAGTTAGATAAAATATCATACTTTTAGTTTGAAGATCTGATTTTTTTACCCATCATATTCAAATCATTTTTCTTTAAATTTCCAGATCTATATTGATGTTAAAATTAATTTTTCAAAATTGTTAGTATTACATTTAAAAATTGTTTTATAATAATCATGTCAATAAATTGATGCATGTTGATTTCGGTATTCATTTAGAGAGGTCTACGGAGGCTTGTGTTTCTCATCATTTAATATTGAAATGTTGTATTTATTATTATTAATTCATATTCAAAATGAAGGCTACTTTTTCTCATCAGTATTTAATGCAATAGTCTTGTTTCATAGCTAATAGTTTTCTAATTATTGTAAACGAAGAGATTGGGGTACGACATTTATTTACAAAATGGTTATGAATTCATAATTGCATAAAGCACACATTTAATTAGATTTTTTAATATGTGTGCTACAAAAATGTGCATTATGCAAATATGTTGTTGGGTTCTAATGAATTTGACGAGAAATTTGCATCGTGCATAAATATTTTTGGAAGGCGTACATTGATGTTTTCAGTTGCGACATATCTTTTTGGAAAGATGCATTGATGTTTTCACTCTTAAACATGTGTTTTTGGAATGCGTGCATTGATGTTGTTTTCTTATTTTATTTTTTCAACTAGTTTTAAAATTATTTTAGCATTGCATTATTAGATATAACAAGTCTTTTTTGGTTTGTTTGTTTCAGTGTGAATGGCTCAATCACAAGATGATCAACAATTGCATTTATGTTCTTGAGGGGCGTACACTTATGTTCTCGAAGGGCGTGCATTTATGTTCTCGAAGTTCATGTATATTTCTTTAAGAGTGCATGTATGTCTTTTGAAGAGTGCACCCATGTTTTTGAATGAAATGTGCATCTACGTTTAAGAAGATACATTTATATTTGAATAGAATTTTATTTTGTATTAATTTTCTGTAAATTATTCATGTTTTTATTATGTTGTAAAGTCAGATGTTACATGTATTTGTTCATGTTTTTTGTTATGAATTTTAAAAATCAAAATATGTGCACTAAAAACAAATATGCAATTAACATTTCGAACAAAACGATTTTGGTTTTCAAACAATTATGCGCACGAAACATATGTAGATTTATGATATAAAAAAACATATATGCACTTTGTTTTTTTAGAACATCAATGCTAAAAAAATAAGAAAATAAAAAATAAAAAAATTTGAATCCAAAAATAAAAAATTTTAAAAACATTTTTAATAAAAAAATTCAAAAACAAATTGAAATATATTTTACTATCTTACCCTTTTGAATTAAATAAAAAGAATTAATAATACTAATTTCTTATTAGTCCAAAATAGTTCTGCAGAGTTCTACACCTAAAATGGGTTCTGCATATAACTCGCCCAAATATATATATATATATATATATATATATATATATATATATATATATATATATATATATATATATATATATATATATATATATATATATATATATATATATATATATAGAGTTAGGATCAAATAAGAAGATTAAGTAAAATGAGAAGAATGAGAAGAAACCACAGCCACATATTTCAGATGCACCTACAAAGTCAGATGCATCTCCCCTTAAAATTCTCCTTCCTTTATGAAATTTGTGGTCAGGATTTCTTCTTATTCTTCTCATTTTAATTTTTCTTCTTACTGGATCCCTACTCTCTCTCTCTCTCTCTCTCTCTCTATATATATATATATATATATATATATATATATATATATATATATATATATATATATATATATATATATATATATATATATATATATATATATATATATATATATATATATATATATATATATATATATATATATATATATATATATATATATATATATATATATATATATATATATATATATATATATATATATATATATATATATATATATATATATATATATATATATAACTCTTTTAAATTTAATTTATTATATCAATGAGGGTTTTTAATTAATTTATTAAGGTTTATACTCTTTCACTAATAATACTCATCTAAAAATACTATTTGAAATATCATATGAAAAATTAGCATTTTTATGATAATTGTTAATGTTTATTTGTTTAACCAAAAAAGTTTTTTTTAACAATTATGTTAAATGCTAATGCTAATCTATATGTATATCTATACTATTATATAAAAAGATTATCTGTAATCTTAGTTTTGATCTTAATTTCGAACTTAAAATTAATAAACTTAACTCCAAACCAAAAATTAACATAAGAAAGTTAAATTTAAGTCATTAGATCATATTTTGTAAAATTAATCTCAACCATTCAATTTTTTTTAACAAACTTTTTTAACAACTTTTGTAACAAACTATTCAAAAAAGTTTTTATATTTAAATTGAGGTATATATTTATTTATTATTTTTTTCATAATCTAATTTTATCATATTTTTTAAAATTTGCGTGCTATTTAATCCAACATTCATTTTGATATATTTTTTATTAAATTTTGTCTTTTCATTTTTTGAGAGTTTATTTTATTTTGTATAATTTTTTTACAACTTTAACTTTAATTCGAATATAAACTTAATAAGTAAAAGTGTAACATTTTTTGAACAAAAATAGTAGTCATCGAGTACATGTTAATGCATTGTGCGAGTATCCTAAAAAAATGTTATCAAACACCGCCATTGCCTAAATTATTTGGTCGTAAACGATACTGATTATGACTAACGGTAAAATAATAAAAATACAGTAACAAAATTATGCATCCAAACATCCCAGCCATTCCAACAATTATATGTCTGTCCGACTGCTACTTATGACACAACCTTAAATCCTCCGAGATATTAGTTGTTGTATGGTTTTTGTTCTTCTTGTTACAGCAGCTAAAACCGAATTACGCGATTCTATATCTGGATTGTTAGATCTTGTAATTCTGGCTTTAATATTTTCAAGCTACAACATGTTTGACAATCAACACACATAACTAGTTTGAAGGCGCCCTAAACTTTCAAATAGTAATTAGAGTAAAGGTTATGGCCATAAATAGTACAAAATCATTATGTTTCACTCAATTGTATCGTAAAATAACTGCTTTATTGTTTGTCAATGACCCATAATAAAAGTCGGGCATTAAAAAGTAGAAAAAACATAATATATAGTACTAATTAAGCTTTTGTTAAAGTTACAAAACGGGCTCTCAGACGAAAGATGTTTCATTTTGGTAGACTCGGTCAAAGATTGACATTCACTAAAAAAGGATTACTTATTAAGATTGACATTTATTCGTCAAATCTTATATATCTTGGTTTCATTTTAATTTCATTACAAATTAATTTAGATTCCTTAATGAAGGTTTTTGGGTCAGACCACCAAATTAATGTCGTATGCACATTGCTTTAGTTGCCATTTTCTTACATGCTTCTTATGTCTTTCAAGATATGTCTTTTAACTAATTTCACATGTACAAAACTGGTAACCTTGATCAACATATAAGATATGTTTTCTGTATCTTTATATGTTAATGAAAAATGTATATTATTAGCTAGTAAATCTTTTGAAAAGGTAACAATTAGAGATCACTTTTTAAGAAAGACCATTGCATGTGATTGCACTAGTTAACAAGGACAAGATTAACCCCCAATCATGGGTTATAACTACTAACCCCATTGACTAATGATAAAGCCAAATTTGAAAGGTAATCACATCTACTTTAGACTAATAACCTCTTTGTGAATCACATGCACCTAACAAATAAACCACCATTTAGTTCGAATGCTAGAAAACACTTGAATCGCGCAAAACCAACGACAAAACCTTAATACTTATGAAAACAGTCTTCGGAAAAAGAACACACGGTGAAACATGTATACCAATACGATAGTAAGACAAAACGAGTATACTAGATAAGACATACATATGCAAAGGAAGCAAAGTTTATCCAAAGGCATAGTTTGCGTCAAGTGGTTCATGGTTTTTGGGGACATAGTAATTGGTTTTGGCTTTAAAAAGTAGAATCATATCTAAGTGTACGTAGTGGTGAAGCAAAATGAGTTAAGTAGCACAATAGATATCCTATGCTTCGAGTTAATGCTAACTTAACTAACGGAAGAATAAAGGGAACATGGCTCAAATTATTCCCATATAAACCTATCTATACATATAGCATAGGTATGGATTTGTCCCTTACATCCATATATTTTAGACAAGCTTATTATTTCATGTTATGAGAAACACAGGCAACCATTAATGATCATCACCAACACAGTCAAAATGATGCTTAAGTTGCAAACAAACACTACATGCTATTGATACACATGTCGCTTTCAATCAATTTGCATCAACACGCTTTTGATATTGTAAACATACATGAAATTCAGGTTACGTGCATTGGGATGAGATACACAAGAACATGAAGAAATCATAATTTGCTGATCTTACACTCCATTTGTTCATCTATATCAGATAAATCCTAATTTTGTATGGTGTATATAATCATAGCTAATAGTCTGCTTTTACGTCAATATGTTGTTTATTGTTCATATATAAGGTACACGTAACAACATGTCATGTAATCCTTTGTAATTTCCTAACATCTTACAAGTTTTATATATAAGTATAACTTTTGCCGTTCAAAAAAACAACATGTCATGTATACCAAAAGATCAAGTGGGCCCGGGACATGCTCAATGTAAGCCCAACCAAAAAAACATGTTTTGAATGAAAGTTATCCAAAAATCACCAGAAAGAAACCTAACATAGCAAAAAGTATAAGGTCCAATCCACCTTTGGTTTACATCACAACAAGGCAAAATTATTTGTTTCTTAACTTTGAGTCATAATTTCTTGTTAAAAGGCACCTTTTTTCCTGAACCAAAGACTTAATTTGTCTGTAACTTCAACTTCATTCATGATCATCAATCCGCCTACATCGCCTAGTGGATAGATAACTTCTAATGCTGTATATAATTGGCGATATGGGGGTATGAATTTGGCCCAGTTTTCACTGTACTTTTGACGAAAAAAATCACTTGAGAGAATAGTTGGCATGCACAATGCAGCATCATGGCATTAGTAATAGCAAATGAGCGTTCTGCTATGTTTTAAACCCCGTTCTGCTATGTTGTAAACCCCGTTCTGTCATCCTGTCAGCTTCACGTGAGCAAACCTAATCTAACATATTGCAGAATTTACATGTATAAGGCTCCCCAGAGCTAAAGTCCCTACCACCTATTTGTAGGAAGACTTTGAAGCCCAATTATGCAATATAAAAGAAACTTATAGCATATCATCATTATAGCTTGAACAAACATATCGTCGCCCCACACACTTAATAAAATCTACACAGGCTCGCGCATAAAGAACCTCATATCTTTAGAACACTATATATTACAAGTTTCTACCCAATACTTGCTGTCATATATTTGTTCAATGTCTCCTAAACTAGAAGATGAATGTGATCAGATAAATTATTTTCTAACTTTGACGAACAAGGGGTGACACCATTATAAACCATTTTATTGGTATATTTTGTTATTGGTGATCGTTTCCTTACGAGCTAGCTAGTCACCTCAGTTTATACAATAGTAAGATCGACTAGAACACATCTACACTTTAGTATATGAACTTATGGTTTTAATGACTTAAACATATCTGTAACATAATGATCGACCTGCAAAGATAAATATTTACGATTTGAAGTAATTAGCTAAATTAAAATAGCCAAATTGAAAAATTCAACTGATACTAGTATTTCTTTTGTTAATATCCCCTTTGTTAAAAAAATTTGCTACTAGTAATTTAGCATATAACAACATGTTACGAACCCTTTTCATAGCACAAGCAAAAAACATGCTTCATAACCGAAGTTGTTAGAAAAATGTTAGGCCTTGTTTGTTTGGTGGTAATGGAATGGATAGAATATTATCATTGTGGAACATAGCTGTTTGGTTGTGTGTGGTTTCAATATTAGAAATTAAAAACTGTCTCGATACCCATAGAATGAAAGATGTCATGATAGAGTGGTTTAAATCTTTTACACTATGTTTCTTACACTTTGTTCCCGAGAAAAAAATGGAAAGAAGAGAGATGGAGTTGGAAAAAGGAGAGAAGTATGAAATAATTTTTTTTATTTTGTGTTCCTGATTTGGAAAGAAAAGAGGAGCATGTAACCAAAAGAAGCCTTAAAAACAAATTCACTCCTCTACTCTCCAATTTGGGAAGGAGATTTGAAGAGTAAATTTGGTGTAATTTACTCTCCTTTACATTCCACTTATCTCCTTTAAAATCTCATGAACATAAAGTTTTTTTTATTTTCATCCCAAACCTTTCCCTTTCAATCCAAAATATAAACTCGAGAACAGAGTGTTAAAATATCATCTTAATATTGTGTTATGGATTGAAGTGGGATTAACATTTGGTATCAAGAGCCTATAGTGGATAGGTGATTTAAGATTCGTGTTTGTATACTTGATTTTTGTGCCTATTTTGATCTAAAACATTCGAACCAAAAATTGTTTTGTGTTTTTATGGTTTTTTCTTGATACAAATCTTCTACATAGTTGTGGTAGAGATTTGGTATATTTACTTTGGCTAAAAACACAAAATTTTTGGGTGTTCGATTCATTTTTTGGCTTAAAATCTCGAATTTGTTGGGTTTAGTCCGAGAAAAGTGCATATTCCGATCGCAAAAACCTAAGGGTTTCTACATTGCGATCACCTATTGCGATCAGTATTGCGATCAGTATTGCGATCACATATGGTGATCACATTGCGATCAAATATTGCGATCACATTGCGATCACGTATTGCGATCACATTGCGATCACATATTGCGATCACATTGCGATCACGTATTGCGATCACATTGCGATCACATTGCGATCCAGATTGAGATCACATATTGCGATCACATTGCGATCCACATTCTAATCATACATTCCGATAGATATTGTGATCTGTTTGGTTAAATTTTGTTCGAGTATTTTTTAGCCTTAGCCACTATCTATACTAGCCCCGGAACATAGTTTACACAAAGATTAAAAAAAATTTGGCGGGAAAACCATAGTAAAATTTATTTTTTCCTAGACTATTTTTAGGCCATTTAAGCTTCGATTTCAAATTTTGGCGATACGAAAAAAATTTCGACCAAAAATTCGAATTTTCGGACCAAAATTCAAATTTTTAGGCCATTTTAGGTTTTATTTTTCGTCAAAATTTTTCACTTTTCAAATTTTTTCCATACTAGTTTTACGCTATTTCTAACTCGATTTCAAAATTTGGTAATTCAAAATTTTTGGTTTACCGTTTTTTGTCGGACTGAGTAATTTATTGTCGGACTGAGAAAAAAAATCCGAATTTTCGGAATTTCAACCACAATCAAATCACAACACATCTACTAAGATCCATAATCCATTCACAATCATTGACAATGTCTAACAACAGAACGAATTCAGACACAAACGATCATGCAATCAAGTACAAGATGATGAAAGTTAAAGAGCGATGTTTGGAACATTTCAAGCAACTTTAGTCACACCTTCAGACTCTTTCAAATAAACTCATCAAAAGAACTAATATGGCATTCGAATAGAACCAGCTATTCATCCTACTACTTGGTCAAGAGGTTGGAACATTCAACAGCGCGCTCACACTCAACATCAATCAACTTCACATGCAACTTGAAAAAGATGATTTTCAAGAGGATGAATCCATGGCAACCTTTTTAGTTCTATACAACCAGTTTCAGCAATTCCTTGAGTCAAAGGACAAGGCATTCTATCTTTACGAATTCAAAGAGAAACTCCGTCATCACATGAGTAATGTCAAGAAGTCCATTGCTGAAAGAACACGTCATAAACGACAATTTGAAAGAAGGGTGCATAAAAGACTGATGCAGACACAAGAAAGTAATGTCGATAATGGTCAAGCATTAGATGCTTGTTCGGTTGATACAGAAAGCAGCGGGACAGAATCTGAAAAACAGCATACAAGTAACAGCTCAGGGAATGATCAAACAGCCAATGATGCGGATATCAGACCCATTTATGATGATGAGCCACTGGCTACGGTACAATTAAATGCTGAATATGATATTCCTCAACATACTGAGCAATCTGAACCCATTTTTGACACGTATCTAGTGGAAAAGGTTGATAGCAATACCACACCTGATTCATCAGATACGAGTACTAATGGAGGAGAGAGTACCCTGGATGTTAATTCTAAGATTCACGAGCTTGAAATTATGTTAGCTCAAAAGACAAAAGATTTTGAGGATGCCAAACTTGATTTTTCAAAGAAAAATAACAAATTTGTGGCTTATCTTGAAAAACTTGAAAAAGCAATGTTGTTCTTGAACAAAAATTGGATCGTCAGATTCAAGATTCCAACACGGAAAAAGAACATTTTGTGAAACAAATAAGTTTGTTAGAATTAAAATTGGCTTCTCAAAATCCAAGTCCTCCGCCTGCTTCATTAAGTGAAATATCTGTGCAACCTATCGACATTGTAGATAGTAACGATGCGTATGCTGATAACGTCATATTTGATAATATGAACATTAAGTTAGAACAACGTGTCGCTCAATTACTTCTACAAAATGAGCAATTAAAGGCTCAGATTCAGGAAAAGGTTTTTGCACTGACAGCAGTGAAAAACGAATTAAGGAAGTTAAAAGGCAATAGTGTGGATACTAAGTTTGCCAAACAGTCTGTCTTGGGTAAACCTCCTTCTCAACCAATCAGACCACGCTCAGTTGCTAGACAACCGAATGCGTTTAAATCTGAACGACCCGAAACATCGAACCCGAGGTTTGCATCCCAAGTTGACGTGAATAGCAATTTGCCAAAACCAGTAACTCCACAATCTAGACCCTCCTTAAGACAGACTGCATCTGCAAAACCCGATCACATGAATGCTTCAAGCAATTCTAGATCTAGCTCCAAGAACATGCCTAGGCGTAGTCAAATGACACGGGTCATCAAAGCTATATAGAGGATGCTAAGAACAAGACACAAGCAAGAGAAAGGACCAAACCACAACCTAGGAACGTTAATCACACATCTAGGAATTCTAGACCCTTCTATGATGTGCACAAATCAACCTACCCTAGAAACACTAGAGCCTTCTCAGATGCTAAAGACTTTGTTTGCAAGAAATGTAACAAATGTGTCTTTAATGTCATTCATGATGATTGTATCACTAAAGTCATGAACAAGGTGAACCAAAAATCTAGAGCACCTAAAAAACGGAACTTTAAGGGAAATAGTATTTCTCCAACTAAGTCTTCCGCTGTGCATGAGAAAACTATCACTCTAGACCCTGTCTTAGGTGGATACCAACGGGTAGAACCTTTAAAACAATAGGTCTTAGGTGGGTTCCTACTGGAAAGATATTTCCTTCTAGATTGACAAAGGTTCACAGTGAACCCCCATGTTAGAAATACGTTTTAACGTATATTAGAAGTATCGGTCACTCCACAATATTATTTATGTTGTAATAGCTCGTAGTTAACAAATAGTTATTAGTTGCTTATTAAGTTAAGTAAGAACCGGTCCATGGGCTTGTCATGGACCGGCCCAAGCCCAATGTAAGCTTGGAAGTATAAATACCCCTTTTTACCATGGAAAGGGGTTGGTGGTTGTCATTTTTTCTAGTTTCACTTATTGAAATAACACATAATTTTCTCTCTCTTTCTCTCTCTAAATTTCTCTCTCTAGAAATCATCAACCCCTTCATAGATTCATAGGTTATCAATATTCTATATTTGGTATCAAGAGCTATGGGGTGATTTAAGGTAGTGATTTGTGTGGTTTTTTAGTTTTTGATTGTATTAGTGTTCTTTAGGAAAATCCATCTTGATTCTTGGTGTTTTTGGTGTTTTTGTGATTGGGATTAGTGGATAAGTATTAGTTTTTACTTATTATTGTTGAAATCACAAAACTTTTTGGGTCATTTGGTCAAAATCTGGGTTTAATTTCTCTTTTTGTGGTCGACTGTTCATCGTAACAAAGTTTCTGATTACCCAGCAAAAGTTCCGAACCAACAAGTTCCGGATCAACAAAAAGTTCCGAACCAGGAAGTTCCGAACGAAAAAGTTCCGGATCAAGAAAGTTCCGGATCAAGAAAGTTCCGGATCAAGAAAGTTCCGGATCAAGAAAGTTCCGAACCAAGGAAAGTTCCGAACCAAGGAAAGTTCCGAACCAAGGAAAGTTCCGAACCAAGGAAAGTTCCGAACCAAGGGAAGTTCCGAACCAAGAAGTTCCGGATCAAGCCAAAAGTTCCGAACCAAGAAGTTCCGAACCAAGAAGTTCCGGATCAAGCCAAAAGTTCCGAACCAAGAAGTTCCGAACCAAGAAGTTCCGGATCAAGCCAAAAGTTCCGAACCAAGAAGTTCCGAATCAACACTTCCGAATCAACAAAAGTTCCGAATCAAGGGTTATTTTGCTTGTTTTTTCGACGATTTTTAGAGGATTTAATCTTGGTTTCTTACAACAAAAACTCAACACAATTCACAAGCTTTACTTCACTGCTCGATCAACCGATAATCTTTATCTCTTTGAAGTTAACAAAATGAATCCGAATTCAGTAATGCCTCAGATGACATCACTTACGGATATTTCCGTCATTACGGGAACGGATAATCGCCCGCCAATGCTCATCAAAGAAGTTTTTGAAGCATGGCAAGGCCGGATGATGTCTTATCTTAAGGGAAAACCGGTTTATGGGAGGCTTATGGTTAAGTCAATTTTAAATGGTCCACTTGACTATGGTACCATCGTGGCTAACAATGTGTCTCGACCAAGAGAATTTGAAGAACTTACACCAGCTCAACAACTTGTTGCCGATGCAGACGAGAAAGCTCTTCAAACAATTCTCCAAGCTCTTCCCCATGACATCTATAGGATGGTAAGTCAGTATACGGTGGCAAAGGATTTATGGGAACGTCTTAAGGTGTTGCTACAAGGTACGTCTCTCACCAAACAGGAAAGGGAATGTCAGTTGTATGACCTGTTTGACAGATTCACGTACAACCCAGGGGAAACGCTTCACGATTATTACTTCAGATTCACCACACTCATGAATGATCTGAATGTATACAATCTGGTGATTTCTCCATTCCAGGTTAACACCAAATTCTTGAATACTTTACCTCAAGCTGAATGGGGTGAGTATATTACCGATGTTAAGTTAACCAGGGATTTGCATAAGTGCAATTTGGATCAACTATATGCTTTTCTTCAGCAGCATGAGAAACATGTGATCATGCACCGTTCTCCACGAGGTATGTACCCTGATTCATTAGCTTTGACGGTGAATCAACCAAGCTTGTCTCACAACAACACTCCTTATATTTTGGGACATCAAGCCTATCATCCATCACCTTACATGACACCAACCTTTCCCCAATACTCGATTCTACCACAACCACCCACCTCACATCAGCAAGAATATCGGTTTAGTGCACCTTCATCACAATATGCTACACAACCTCACCCAGCAAGTATTGCACCTTATGCTCAATCTTCATATTCTTCTTATAAAGAGAATGCAGCATATCCAACAAGCTACCCTGATCAAATGAGTATTCCTTCTAGTGATTATGCAGCTCATCAAGACCAAGCAATGTACTGTGATGATGAGGAAGTCCCCGTTCCTGTTTTCAAACAAGGTGCTGATCCAGTTGAAGTGTTAACCACTATGTCTGCTTATCTCACAAGGACTTTAAGCAAACGAGGATTTAGGGGATCAGCTCCTACCAACAATCAGTTGAGGAATTCATCCAATTCTCACCAACAAGCTACTATTGAGAATGGCAGGGTAATGGTTCAGCCTATTCAACCATATCAGGGGAGACCTACCACATCAACTACCAATGCTCGCACAGTCAATCAGGCTCCAATGGTCAATCCTGCTCCACGGGCTAATTCCACGGGCAAGTTGCGAATGATTACATGCTACAACTGCAAGGAAGAGGGTCACATGTCCAGGGATTGTAAGAAACCCAAGAGGAGAAGGGATGGACAATGGTTTGGAGAGAAGATCTATCTGGTGAATGCTCAGGCACAAGGAAGGGAACTTGATGAAGAGGAGCTTGCATTTCTTGCTGATCCAGGGATTGCTGAACAAGACACGGTCACCACACAGAATGCAGCATACCAAGCAGATGATCTCGATGCGTATGACTCAGACTGTGATGACTTTCAATCTGCAAAGGCTGCTCTCATGGCAACTATCTCCAGCTTAGGGCCAGAAAAGAGATCTGAGGTACTTATTAATACCACCGATAATACCACTGATGCTAGTATTCAACCACATCAAGTTGTGCAAGAGAGTGCTGATTCGAATGAATCTTCGGTGGTGAGTCTTTCAAATGAGGAGACAAACAATGATAGCAATATCAATGTGAGTCCCCAGATTTTGAGTGAATCACAACCGGGACCCATTTCGCATACGCCTACTCCTGCTCAACAAGATTTGGTCATGGTTCCTGCTACATTACTTAGCCAAATGAATGCTGCACTCTTAGAAACCTTAGCTAAGAATAAGAATTTGTCTGATGAGCTTGCCTTAAGCAATAAGAAAGTTCAAACCTTGGAATTAGTGCCTTCGTCTAGTGTTCTAACTAATCCCGAATATGATCATTTTAGAAACAAACAAATGGGTCACTTGCAAGAAATTGAAAACTTAAGAGCAAATCTGTCTAATGAACTTAAAGAAAAGGAGTTAGTGGTCACTAATTTTCAAAAACTTCAAACGGATTTTGAATCACTCGAGTCTAAGAAGAATGAAATGGAGATTAATGCTACTAATAATATTAAAAGTCTAGATTACTTGCTTTTAAGACAATACGCTGCTTCTCAGCTAGTGCACTTATTTGATGCCTCGTTCAGAGAATTTAACTTATCTCGTCAAAAAGGCCTTCCCCCTAATCCATGGTATGCAAAACAAGCTTTAAGACATAGTCCTAGACTTTATAATGCAACTCAATTAGGATTGGCCTTAGACCCGATTGTGTTTCCCGATGATCGAACAAGTAAGGATCTAGTTGATGAGGATCGGTCATACAATTCTGCAAAATATCCCGAGTGTGACTATTTTAAATTGAATAAGGAGCTTGCAAAAACGGATTTTAGAATTCGCTTCCATATGGACAAAGATCTCATAACAGCACCGACCTACATATTAAATGAAGAAAACCCTAGTACATTTCCTACACTTGTCAATATGGAAGGTCCTAAGGAAATTCCAAAGGATCTTCCACTTGTTAGCACTGTATGGTTAAACTTGCAAGAGATTAATCAATACTTTACTAATTTTGATAAGGTCATTTTGGAATGTACGACTTCAAATGGCTTAAATGCCGGAGAATGGGCTTTCGAACATATGAACGAGGTGTTTAAAAATGAGATCAATCCGTTTGTCGAAAGTCTAAAAGGAAGTTTTGCATCTCTTAAGGAAAATCTTGTGTTTGAAATTGGTGAAGTTCAAAAAGTGTTTTATGAAATGGACACCGCTTACGAACTACAACTAATTGAAAAAGAAAAGATTTTAACCGAATATGACCGATTCTTGTCTGCAGTAATCTCGTGTGATGTGCTTACTACTGTAAATGTTAATTATTCGAATGAGCTTACATCCGCTATGATTAATTGTGATGTCGTGCATATATGTGATGATGTTTGTGATCTCTCTGTAAATGTTGCTGATACTGTAAATGAGGTAGATAATCATTCTTGTCACGAATCTAACGCTGAGTTTTTAAAGCTACAAGATTCTTACAATTTACTTTCAAAACGCTTTAATCAACTAGAACAACACTGTATATCTTTAGAATTAAAACAACAAACTCAAAATGAGGATCTTTTGATATCAAATGGTTGTGAAAACGGTGTTGAGACGAGTGACAAGATGATTGCAATTGTTAAGACATTAGAGGAAGAAATCATGAGATTGAAGAGAGATGTGTCATCAAATGAAACATTAAAATTGGAACTAGAGGCTACAGAGTCTAAAAACCAGGTCTTAGAAATTAGACTTTCGTCTGTTCTAGGGGAGATGGATCGAACAAGACAGGGACTATCCGCTCTTTATGGTTCACTAGAAGAACGCTTCGCTTTTAGTGCGGCACAGCAACAATCTTATGTTGAACAACTGAACCAAAAGTGCGAGGAAATCTCTGACTTGAACATCCTGCTCATTGACAAAAATATGGTTTTGGCTGAATTAAAGGAGACACTTCTTCTCACCCGACAAGAAGTTGTTGATAACTTAGCTACCGACTCTGCACCGTCCACTAGTGCTCCAACAACCAAGTCAGTAGTGCTTTATAAGAACCCGCTTCATAAGAGAAACCCAGTTACCTATGATGATTATATGAGGAATGCCATTAAGCATGTCGATCTTCTTAGGGATATTTTAGACGATCTTTATGCCTTAGATCCCTCAATTAGCGACTATTATTCGGCTCATGAATATATTAAGCGAGTTCAATATTGCTTAGCATATTTGCAATACATAGGTACACCAGGTTCTGCACTACTTAATAATAGGCCCATTGCTGTAACTCCATTTAATAAGACTCCAGGAGCAAAACCGTCATTGGCACAATCAAGTAAGGAACCTTTAAAATCTGTTGCTAATGTTCCCACTTTGCCTTCTACAGGATTAAAAGAGACTACTAAGGCTAAAGGATCGCCACTCAAGAAAGATAAGATCAAGCCCTCCACTAGTAGTGCCAAAAAGAAGAAAGTAGAAGTTCACAATAGGAATGTTAGTTCAGTTTTAAATAAAAAGAATCATGTTAAGACTAAAAGCTCTGCGCCTGTGCAGCAACCTAAACCATTCGTGAATTCTAATTTGAATTGTTGGAATTGTAATGAATGTATGTTTTCCCAACGTCATGATTTGTGTCTTATTGATCACGTGAATGAAATGAATGCTATTAAGAATGGTCTTGAATGGAAGCCAACGGGTAGAACTCGTGCCCAAGTTGGCTGGCAATGGCGTCCCACTGGTAGGACCTTTACATTAGATGGAAAAATGTGCCCTTTAACTAGGAATGCATCCACTGAGGTTAGGTCTGAGCGTCCTTTAGTTAGGAACACTCACACTCAAGTATGGAAACAGCGCCCTTTAATTAGGTCAGCCCCCACTATAGTGCCTATCAGTGAAGAAATACCTCAGGATTTAAGCCAACTAGAATCTACACCACCTATTAAGAAAAAGAAGGCTAGGAAATCTAAGAAACCTAGAGTTAGCAAATCTAAGATTGTTAAATCTGTACCTGCTAATAACAAGGAACACTCAGATTCTGATACCTCTACATTGTCTTCGTGTGGTGATATTTTCAGGTGGTCCAAATCATCCTGTGGTATTTGGACTCCGGTTGTTCAAAACATATGACCGGAAATCGCTCGATGCTCCGAAATTTCGTTAGCAAGTTTCTTGGTACGGTTAAATTTGGGAATGATCATATTGCAAAGATAATAGGGTATGGTGAATATCAGATTGGAAACGTGACGATTTCAAGGGTATACTATGTAGAAGTTCTTGGTCATAATTTATTCTCACGATGATGATGATGGCGATGATGGTGGTGATGGAAATGAGGAGAGTGCTAGGGGGAGCAACGGGGATGACAATGAGGATGATGATGGGGGTGAACAGCCTAAAGAGGGAGATAAGGTTACCAGTTCCAAGAAACCTGCTAAGTCTGGAACCAAGTCCAAGAAAGATGCAGCACAGAAGGACAAATCAACATCATCGGAATCAAGACGATCTAAGTGGCGCCACGATGTGAATGCTACCACAGCGTCATCGGTTCCCGGTACCTCTATCGCTGTATCTTTACCTATTACCACTAACCCCATTAGTTTTGTTGTTGTTGCTCCTGTGATTGCAGAATCGGTAACTGAACCTGAAGCTGCACAACACTCACCAGTTCACGACACTGCCGAAATGCCTGAATCAGAACCAGCAGATGTTCGAGCTTCTACTCCTCTACAACAAGTACAACAATCTACGGTTCCTGAACCAAGCACACGAGACTGGGCAGACACGTTGGAGATTGACGAGACTGCACCACCACAGGCTTGGATCACGGCAGCAGCGCAATATGATCCGATCACAGACGCTGACAAAGATGTGTTGTATCTTCGTATCCGCAGTCCGATTGACTTATGTGGATTTCTTGCTCATGAGTATAAGACTTCGGTTACTCCATCCTTGGTGAAGAAAGCGCTGAAGGATAAGAGACTTCGTGCCAAAACCCGGTTAACCCGAATGGAGTTCGAGTATTATGCCGATGAGATCCTGAAGGCTCTGAATACCGTTCAACGGCCAGGCCTTCATGAATCAGAAAGAGCTCCACCTCCAATGGATCCTTCTCAAGATAATCAGATTGCTCTTGACTTCTTCGTCACCAATGATCTTGTGTATCTTCTGAAGGGGTCATCAAAGTACGCAACCTCCCTGACCTTGCTGAAAGCTGCCAACTGGGGGACAATACCCTTTATCGAGGAAAAGGTAAACCGACTCTGGGTCCCAAAGGTAAATCGTAATTATGATATGTATGCTGTCATAGGTGCATCTCATTGGGACGAACGAGTCCAAAGGGCGTACAGGGGTTGCTGCCTAGTCAATTATGGAAGCAACGTTAGATCCGATATCCGCATCTCCAGCATTTTAGGGTTGAAAACTGAAGCCAAGAATGGCTATTATCATGTGACGGAGATTCGTTTGAAAAGGGAGGATGACAAGGAATACAAAATCCAGCAGGGATATTTTTCTATCATTCGCCTTGAGGATATCGAAGATATGCTGCTTCTGATGACCCGAGATCAACTCACACATATTCCTCGTGAAGACCTCATTGCTTTGAATACAGCACTTCGTATGTTCACACGAAGCGTTGTCGTCAAGACACGAGTTGAAGATCTTCAGTTGGGAGTCGAAAGCTATCAAAGGAAGCTCAACTTAACCCGTCCAGTGAATCAAGTTCTACCTGAACATGTAGAGAGATGTCCTTATACCGGTATTTCTGTCCCGAATTGCGGCATTTTCTACTTGAACAGTCGAGGTTTAATGAAGTTTATGAGGGTGGGTGAGCTATATAAGTACAGTGATGGGACCCTTCTACAAGTCAGAGGAAAGTTGGAGCATCTGAACTCGGGTGGGACTTTGCCAGAGATGACGGAGGATTGGCATCCGGGTTACCGGCAGATGGCGAAGTACGTGATCAAGAAGATTGATCAAAAGCTCCGTGAACGTAGATTGATGAGGAGCTTGGAAAGATTCGTTGGTGGAAGACCATATCTAGTGCACCACAAGCTACTGCAACGATCCATCTAATGGGTCGTACATTTCAGGTCCACTTTATATTGGTTTTCAATTGTGAATATGTATATTTGTGAATAATGTGCTTTAATGGCTTGATGTAGTGTTAAGGTATGATAATTTTTCAAGAATTTCTCACGAGATTCTAAATCTTTCAAAATATATCATACTAAAGCACTACAACTATCCCTTATTAACTTAAGGGGGAGCAATAACTTGTTCTATGGCCAAACATCGATTTCATTTTTACCCAAAGACCGGTTAATCCATTCAATATCCCAAATATTAATGGTTAACATTTTGGATAAGGGGAGAAAATGGGATTAAGGAGACTTAAGTGATACTTGGCTAAAAGATGAAAAAGACTTAACGATAATCCAACTTAATATGTGTAAAGCACGTGTTAAGGGGGAGCGTTTTTGATGATCAAAAACACCTAAGGTACGAAACTTTTGATTTCAATATCACAAGTACTTTAGGTGATTTTCAATGATTTTTCATGGTGGCAATTCCTTCCCAAAACACGCTTAATTCACGACGATTGTGGTGACAAAAGGGTGGTAGGAATAGGTTTAGTCCAATGATTCATCAGAGCCAATGGAATCTTCCCAAGGACAATTCCCTAGATAGAATTAGAAGTCCTAGGAAAGATGGAGAAAGAATGTGAACGTAGCTAAATGCCGACCAAGTACTTAAGCTAGCACTGGAACAATCACAACAAGGTGCTAGTGATGACGTATTGGTAAGCATTGAAGGGGTTGAAGAATGAAAAAGAATTGTAAAGATAAAGGGTGTAAAGAAAGAAGCCCTCCTTACAACCTTAGGCAGAAACCGGGTCAATACATATGCTATTGAGGTCATTTTTGCTAATGATTCTCGGTATTGAAGAAAGACATCATGGACCCAGTGATGCAATGCACAACCCTTCCCAGCTAACTCAAATATCTCTCAAAAGATATTTGTTTTAATCACACGGAGATCAACACGTTATCTATTGGTTTATTCACTCCGAATAGACTGGTATTGAAAAGGTGGCACTCCTCTCCAGCCATCGCTCACTAAATCAAAACGCACAATCGAGTCTAGAGCCAAGAGATCATCAAAAGTCTCATTAGGACACTTTCCATTTATTCCTTGCTTTCTCACACACTGTGAAAGGTAAGAGATTTTCATGAGTCCTACGCAGTATTCCTGTAATATTGCCAGAACATCCGAGTAATACGCAAGTATTACAATGAAGATGGAAATCCTGCTTGAGCCAACATCAAACAAGCTCATGGTAGGTTACACGTGCGGTTCTTTTAGAACCAATCTTGTGAAAAACTGGAAGGAAACAGTGGTTTAATTCTTAATTGAACTTAAACTCGTTCCAGGCCTCTTCGCATTATCATATGATCTTGCCAGAACACTCAGAGTGACTCTTTATTGATCACAGTGACGAGTGGAAATCCTTCTAGTGTTAACATCAAACAGCACTTGGTAGGTGACGTGCAAGATTCTTTATGAATTGAGCTCGTGACAACTGGAAAGCAACGATGGTGAAAATCTTAATTGAAATTCACTTGTTCCAGGTTTCATGAATTGACGGCTTTAAATCACAAGGATAATTTATCCAAGTGATTCACTCTTTATGTTCGCAGTCAGCTTTAGACGGTCGAATAAAGAGAACGGGTTTACCCGCGAAATCCTGTCAGGAAGTTACTTAATTGAAACTATCCGTCACGGGTACGATATCTAATATCGTCCAACGGTCTTCACCGACCGGAGGTAAAATGCTACCGAATTAGAATAAAATGTTCAAAGCCATTTTATTCGTGTCGTTGCTGTGTACCTGTTGAAGACGGTGGCGTTGCTGTGTACCAGTGAAGACGGTGGTGTTGCGGTGTACCTGTAGAAGTCGTTCCCACATGCTTATGTTTTCCTGCATCAAAGTTTAGCAAAAATTCAAGAAAGTACAAGATAAAGTCTTCCGCTGTACCAAACTCTGAAACTTTCGAGAATTCAACAAAAAGACATAAGTGTGTGGAACATGGAGTCACGAGGAGGCAAGTTTCACAAGAAGGCAAAGATCGCACGTGAAAGGCCAAAGAACAATGCTCTCAAGCCAAAGCCAAAAAGATCAAACCAACATATTCACAACAAAAGAAAGAAAAGAAGAAAAGACTACGAGCTAAAGAACGAAGACTTAGTATAGTATGCTAGGTTTAGAACTTTGTAACGTGGAGTGACCTCCCTTAGGGGGAGATTGTTAGAAATACGTTTTAACGTATATTAGAAGTATCGGTCACTCCACAATATTATTTATGTTGTAATAGCTCGTAGTTAACAAATAGTTATTAGTTGCTTATTAAGTTAAGTAAGAACCGGTCCATGGGCTTGTCATGGACCGGCCCAAGCCCAATGTAAGCTTGGAAGTATAAATACCCCTTTCCACCATGGAAAGGGGTTGGTGGTTGTCATTTTTTCTAGTTTCGCTTATTAAAATAACACATAGTTTTCTCTCTCTTTCTCTCTCTAACTTTCTCTCTCTAGAAATCATCAACCCCTTCATAGATTCATAGGTTATCAATATTCTACACCCCACATGGTTCTCGCAAAGATATCACTAACCCACATGCAAGCATACAAACTACTAATGAAAGTGCAGGTACCGATGTCATGGTTCAACGGGAACACAAAGGACCAATATTTGTAACCCGTTCAACAAAAGACACTCTCAGAGTTTGGTTGCTGAAGAAGCAGATATCAGAGAAATATGTGTCTCAGCGGTTTCACAAGTAGGCTTCATGATGACTTTCAGTTAAATTATAGACTGTAACTCGTTCTTCAGATATAGGAAAGTTCATCCCGATGATGACTTATCCTCAAAACGAGAAATTAACATTTCTCGGTCACGAGCCTCTATTAAATCTATTCAAAAGTTTTATGCTCGTGTACATGGCTTATAGTAAAAGTACAGACTGTAACCCGGGCTCACAGGACAGGAAAGTTCATCCCGATGATGACTTATCCTCAGAACGAAAAATTAAGTTTTCTCGGACATGAGCTATCTGTAAAAACATTCAACGTTTTTAAGCTCATGTACAAAGACTTACAGTCACATGTCAGACTATAACTCGTACTTCGAAAATAGGAAAGTTCATCCCGAGTATGAACTTATCCTCAAAACGAGAAATTTGATTTTCTCGGACACGAGCTTATATTAAGACTATTCGAAATTTTTAAGCTCGTGTAAATGACTTCTAAGCGCATCACAACTTTAGACTCGGACATCAACCAAGGAAAGTTATTTTGGACGATAACTTATCCTTCTCAACGAGAAATTAATATTTCTCGGTCATGAGCTTCTTATAAAAACATTCCATGTTTTTAAGTTCATGAAAAACGACTTCCAAGTAAATTTCAGCTTAGAACTCGTACTTCACCTTAAGGAAAGTTTATCACGGATGGCAACTTATCCTTCACAACGGGAAATTAATTTTTCTCGGTCATGAGCTAGTCACAAAATATTCAAAGTTTTGAGCTCATGTAAATCGGATACTATTTTAAAACCGTTGAACACAATTTTTCAAGAATTTCTCAAAAGGTATTTCTAAATCTTTCAAAATTGTATGTTCAACACTCCCTTCCTCATAATGTGGTTTTTGCATCTCAAAATTGTCATATGTTATTTGGATCGATTTTTAAGGGGGAGCGTTTTAAAATCAAGCCTTTAATGTTGTTGGGTACATCTTTGATATTGTCATATTTTATATATCTAACACATTCCAAAAATGGTTTAAAACTGTCAAATGTAATATATTATATCGGAAAAAGGCATCTCAACTCCGTACCTCAACATATTTTGTTGTGTCGTTTTTCCAAAATTTTGTCAAACTTTTGTTTCAAGACACACATATATTGTTGAGGGGGAACATCCCGACTGAACACGTTCCATGATTCATGCGTGCACACATGTTTCTCTCCCAATCGGCTTTCAGAAATTGTCATATTTTAATCAATTGGTATCTCTAATATGATGTTTTTATATTAGAGATAGGGGAGAAAATATGATTAAAATGTAATATATTGCAACATGTGATCTTAAAGACTCAAGTGCAACTTTTTCCTTTACATGCTAAACTATTTCGTATATCGATGCATGTGTGTAGGGGGAGCTTTTCGGAAATGTAAAACTTTCAAAGTGTTAAAAGTTTTGATTTTTATCAAGAACTTTGAATGGTTTTCAATGGTTTATGGTTACGATCTATACCCAAAACAACCTACTATCCACGACGGAACGTTGGAGTCAAAAGGTGGTTTAGGATAGGAAAGTAAGTCCTATGATCCAACCAAAACCGGAGGGATCTACCCAAGGACATTCCATAGCTAGAAATAGTTTTCCTTAGGAAAGATGGAGTTGAATGAAGCTGAATGCGGACCAATTACTTAAGTTAGCACTGGAACAATCACAACAAGGTGCTAGTGATGATGTATTGGCAAGCATTGAAGGAGTGTAATATTCTAAGCAACTTAGGCAGAAACCGGGTTAACACATCTTTTGAAGACAAGTGTCATGGACCCAGTGATGCGATGCACAACCCTTCCCCAGCCATTCGAGTTTCTCTCAAAAGAAACTTGTCTCATTTTCACGGAGATCAACACGTATCTATTGACTTTCTCACTCCGAGTTAGTTAATTTTGAAAAGGTGGCAGTCTACTCCAGCCTCCGATTACCAAAATGCACTTATCGAGTCTAGAGTCGAAAAGAGATCAACCTATCATCTCATTAGGACACAATCTAGTCCTACGCATTATTCTTGTGATATTGCCAGAACATCTGAGTGATGCGATTCATAATGAAGATGGAAATCCTGCTTGAGCCAACATCAAACAAGCTCATGGTAGGTAACTTGTGCGATTCTACACGAATCAAACTTGTGAGAACTGGAAAAAAACTAAGTTTGGATTCTTAATTGATTCATACTTGATTCCAGGTTTCTTCACAAAATCTGTGTGATCATGCCAGAACATTCAGAGCGACACTCTTTAGTGTTCACAATGACGAATGGAAATCTTCTAGTGTCAACCTCAAACAGCACTACAGTAGGTAACTCGCAAGATTCATTATGAATCGAGCTTGTGACAAACTAGATGTGGAAACCTTGGTTTCCTCGATCTTTTAGCTACTAGGAATGATCATTGTTCATATGATTAACATAATCAAAGCGGAATTAGAACAATAACCATTAACAAGGTGTTTGGGCACAATAACACAAGAATTAAACAATTGGATTGTTCATTATATTAATAACAAACAATCACTAGACGTGTATACATTAATCCCACGTCTAGTGAAACACACGCTTTTAGGTTTACATTGTGAATGAAAGTTATGAATAAAACCTAAGACCCTTGTTCCTTTTATAGACTAAGGATTAGGGTTTACAAGAGATAATTATGAATATACATGTAAATCTTCTATTTAAATAACTAATACAGAATAATATTCTGCATACTTATCCTAAATAGGAGCTTCCAACAGCGTTTGACTTTTGTTGACTTCTGTCAACGCCTAATTTGCTCTTGACAATGCCTGATTTACACTTGTCAACGCTTAGACAAATGCCTTCATGTTTTCTTCGTTTTTGACTTTCTGCCACATCAACTTTTTGACCCAACAATCTTCCCCTAGTTGATGTCGGAAAACTCTTTGTGTATCTCTTGTAAGTTGTACATCATCTTCAAATTGCTTCCCCTCAATTGTAGCATGTATGTCTTCCCCTTTTTGTCACATCAACAAGAAAGTAAACAATGTACGCAATCTTGAAGATTCTCCAAATGTAGGCTCTATGTAATGATCTTGAAGAAAAATAGATATAATATTCTTGATGTAGAAGTAGAATAACCCAACCTTGTGTTCCATGTCTTGCACTATCCATGTGATGAAGAGCTTATACCAATGGCAAAGTATAAGTAGACCTCGATCTCTTGTCAACATTCTCATCCTTTGTGAGACACTGAGCACGATAATGTAACTCCTTCAAGTGTTATGACAAGTCTTCGTCACCAACCATGTAAGCATGAACAAGTTACCTTTAAAGAATAATGTTGACTAAGCACCATCTTTAAAGATATGATAGAACACAAACTCGCGAAAATCTTCTTCGAACATCAAATTTACCATAAGAATTCTTCCCCTTAAGCTAACACCGCATTATGACGAGTCTTAATGAACCAATATCTTCGTATATAAAAATCTATTTGGATAAATATTTCACAAGACTAACCCGATTACATAAGAAATATTACTCCAATAAACTACTTCACGAATTGTTGTCAACTCACATTAAAATCATTAACCCCTTTTAAAAATATCCGAGCCATAAATATCAACTTGATATTCTGTATAAAAACAGAGATTCCATGTACCTTCGTGTGTAAATACCTCTTTTTGTGTGCCAAAATCGTATCAATTTTCCAAACAGCAGCTATTCCCTTTGTTGTCCAACATCTTCCTTTGTCCAATATCCTTTCCATGTGTATTGTCACATATCGGACAATACCTATCAATGCTTGGGACAAACTTCCTCGGACAACACGTGTCAACGCTTTCTAACAGCGTTAACCTTATTCCTGCCAGCGTCTATAAAACAAACAGCAGCGTCTACTTTATTCTTTGTCAGCGTCATGTTTATCCACCACTGTAATCTTTTTGCAGTCACACGTGACTCATTCCAGCAGCATAAAATCAAGGGATAAACACAATCCCTAAAAATAAGGGAAACATAGATGTATCTTCTATCCAACGAACATATATCCTTATATTACCCCACGTAATAAAAAACTTAAGGATATGTGTATTCAACTGTAATACCCACAAATTAGAAGACAATCGTGAACTACATGCAGTTGACAATTTCCATGCAACCCACGTCCAAAAATAGAGGTGACCAATATTCCTTTTAAATAAGAAACAAATAATTCCCTCTAACCATCATCTGCTTTGTACTTGTTGACTCACGTTTGAAGCATTGAAAACTCACGTCTTTGCTTCTATGTGATATCCTTTTCATCTTTATTCACGTAACCCTTATTCTGGAATCAATACTTCTGTTGTCTTGAACGTCCATACAAATCAAACTTTCAGTCGTTCAAGATCTAGGGTTTATAATTAAAACCCTAATAATCATTCTTGCTATACTTCCATGATCACAGTAATCGATTTACCAATTTTAGGGTTCACAAATAAAGAAACCCTACATGACATCCTTCACGGCAACATGACAGAAACGAACAACACCTTCTTTTCTGTTTTATAATCGATTCTAGGGTTTGGCATAAACCCTAATTCATTATTTTATGTGAAACAGAAAACTTTGTACCTTCTTTGCAGCCGACTTCGACTTTATATAACTTCCTAATGAAATATCCAATCAAAGATCATTTTGGTGAGATCCCAGAAACAAGTGCCAAGAATTTACAGCAAAAACTCCACGATGATCCAACGACTAACGGAGGAGAAATCGTGGTTTGAATACGGCTGTTTACCAAAAACTGCATATGATAACTGCTGACTTCAACGCTTATTAACTGTTTGTTGGAGATAGATCTTGACAATCCCTCCGGTGGATGTCTAGATATATGTGTATATAACACAAACAAGAAATTTTGTGACGATCCAACGGTCCAATAAAAAGTTATGGCCTTCTGAATACTGCTGCACACACAAAAACGTCCAGAAAAACCCTAGACGGATTTTTCTTTTCTTCTCAATACACGAACACCTTGTTGGTCCTAGCATCACAAGCCACGAGGCTCTGATACCAACTGTGGAAACCTTGGTTTCCTCGATCTTTTATATACTAGGAATGATCATTGTTCATATGATTAACATAATCAAAGCGGAATTAGAACAATAACCATTAACAAGGTGTTTGGGCACAATAACACAAGAATTAAACAATTGGATTGTTCATTATATTAATAACAAACAATCACTAGACGTGTATACATTAATCCCACGTCTAATGCAATACACGCTTTTAGGTTTACATTGTGAATGAAAGTTATGAATAAAACCTAAGACCCTTTTTCCTTTTATAGACTAAGGATTAGGGTTTACAAGAGATAATTATGAATAAACATGTAAATCTTCTATTTAAATAACAAATACAGAATAATATTCTGCATACTTATCCTAAATAGGAGCTTCTAACAGCGTTTGACTTTGTTGACTTCTGTCAACGCCTAATTTGCTCTTGACAACGCCTGATTTACACTTGTCAACGCTTAGACAAATGGCTTCATGTTTTCTTCGTTTTTGAGTTTCTGCCACATCAACTTTTTGACCCAACACTAGAAAGCAACAATGGTGCGATTGTTTTTGAATCAAACTTGTTCCAGGAATTCTGAATTGACGACTCTAATTAGACGAATAATTTATCCTTATGATTCACTCTTTACGTTCGCAGTCTGCTTTGAGACGGTCGAGTAAAGAGAACTGGCTACTACCGCCGGGAAACCCTGTCAAGGAGGTTCTTAATCGAATCTACCCGATCATAGGTACGGTATCTAATACCGTCTAAGGTATTCACCGACCGGAGGTATCCGTGTCTATTTATGTTGCTGTATATCACAAAGGTGGCGTAGTAGTGTACTAACCAAAGTCGTTTTCACATGTTCATACAAAAAGTTAATGTCTTCCGCAACCCTGATGAATATTTGAAGGACTAACTTCAACTATATTTATATGGGAGATTGTTAGCCTTTCGAAATCAACAAAGTATGAACATGTCGAATTAGAAGTCACAAGAGCACAAGATGGTGATAAACAAAATACTTAAGAATGTAAGAGTTAATAGGTCATCTTAGTCACAAGGAGCACAAGATGAAGATCTCAAGCACTCAAATTCAAATGACAAAGGCTCAAGATAATGATCACAAAAGCATGAAGGAATAAAGCCGTTACAAACAAGATCAAGACCAAGATTCAAGACCAAAGCAGGAAGATCTCCTCTACAAGAATGTATTCACTCAATCATCTTATGCATTTTAAGATGACCGATACATTAGGGGAGATTGTTAGCTGATGAGATGGCATTTATACATGATCTCATCGTTCTTTTCGGGCTTTAAATGCATAAAAATGTCATAATATACCATATATATGCTTGTGTTTGTTTACTTGTGTATTCTAGGTATGGATATCGTGAAAAAAAAGACAAAAGATCACAAGATACAAGGAAAAACGGACACGAGAAACGAAGCCGTACAAAGAACCGGGCCCTAAATCATGGAATATTCAACAAAAACCCTTGAAGACTTGAAGACATACAAGATTGATCCTCATTAAATGAAGAAATGAAACTTAAAACCCTTGTATATTGATAATTACAAGTTTGGTCCCTTAAGTTTGTCAAAATTACACAAAAGGTCCTTCTACTTTGAAGAAATGGCAGGATTAGTCCCTCAACAATTTCAAATTGCCAATTGTGGTCCCTCATCAAGCCAAAGATACATTGAAGACCTTTGAAGATCAAGAATGTCCAAGATCAGCCCTTGAAATATCTCAAAATGACAAAAACAACCCTTGTAAACCTTTTTCCAAAAGTTTGTGCCAAAAGTGTAAAGAGGTGAAAGTTATTTACAAAGGGAATTCGTTTTTAGGGCTGAAATAATTGTTTTACCATATTTCCCAAAACACAAGGGCCAAATATGTGCAACTAAAACATTTGAAACGAAATTGCGCCAAACAACTCCACTTCCCCCAATTTCGGATCAAAGTCACTACTATTCACCTTTTACCCACCCAGAATTTACACCACTTAAACTTAGGGTAATTTTCAATTACCTTTGCACATGAGTGATTCACATGTGCAGAAACCCATCCCAACCCAAAAACCCTTATTCCCACTCATAATGGACCCCACCCCCAAATACCCGTCCACCAATCATGTGACTACTTGCCCTTCAAGTCATCCAACGTGGCAAAAGCAATAGCTATGACTCATTGCTTCATCACAAAGCTAAAATGAACGTTTGGGATCATTTTGGACAGCTCATCAACAACAAACTGCCTCAAGTGCTCAAGGGCATTTTAGAGAATTCACTTCTAGGGTTTGTGAATAGTGTAGCCAGGCATTTGCCTATAAAAGGAGACCTCAACATGTGAGAGTCCCTTTGTTCCAGTCTTTACCTTTTAAACTTGTAATTCCTTTTTAAAATTTTTAAAAGTTGGTATTTTGAGAAAATTGTAATTCCTTTTTATGTTTTTGAAAGTTGGTATTGTTTAAAGGTGATTCTGAGTTCCATTGATTGTTATAAGTGTGCTTGAATCATTTGGTTCAAGGACGTTTATGTTTGGTAAGGTTTTTCAAGTTTGAAAAAGCTTGAAAGAAGGTTTCTGATTTTGCTTATTTTTGTGTACTAACCCTTAGCCATAAGCTATAAGCTCTTGCAAGCTTGTTGACACCAAGCTTGTGAAGGGATTAGAGCCCTTGGTTGAGTTGTTTGCTGCTTGTGTTGAAGAAATCAAGTCCTTGAGGTTCTACTTTGAACTATCAACCAAGGCAGTCTTGCATCTCCTTTGTTGAAGTACCTTGGTCTTGTTCTAGTTGTTGAACAAGGTCCAAGGAGCATAGCTGGCCCTCCTAGGATGTTGTGGAGGGAAGGTATAACCTCTTGTTAAGATTCCTCTCAAAAATTTCATGTTACTGCCTGTTTTGGATTTTGAGCTTTGATTTTGTGTTCTTGTGTTTGTGCTGGTGATTTTTGTGTTTGATTATGTTAGTTGGTGCCTAGTAAGTGTTTTTGATCATTAAAATTAGTAGGTTATTAGAAGAAATCACAAGTTGCTTTGAAAAGTGGTTGATTAAGGACTGTTTGGGATTACTGGTTCATAAGTCCTTGTGGCCTTGAGCCCTTGGTTCTTAGGGTTTGGGAAGTCTAAACAAGTCTTAATATACAAGTTTTAGTCATTGGTTAAGTTTATGAAAGTTTGGAAAAGGGATTTGAAGTTTTGCAAAAATCTGATAAAAGTGTTTTGGATTTGTCAAACACATCAGGTCCAATAACTTCTTTGTTACTTGGATCTAAGGTCTGAAATCAGGTTTGGGAATAGTTTAGGTGATAAGCTATCTATTGGTTATCTGGTTGTTGAATTTGGTGGCTTACTGTGATTGTTATAGCTTATCAAAAGTTGCTGAAGTGGTCATTTGCATCAGCAAAGTGACCACCTCATTTTGTGATTGCATTTGTTATCCTATTGTATGCCTTGTGATTTTGCTGTTTGGAACTTGATTAAGTGCTGCTTGTGAGTGGATTTTGCTATTTGGTGTGCTTTGTATCTGGCTTATAAGCTAACTGGCTTATTAAGCCCTTATTGCCAAAATTTGCCATCAAAAGGTCAACTGACCTCTTGATTCACAAGGCCTCCTCCTTGAGTCCTTCACAAAAATTGCTTATCACAAGCCCATATACCATTCCTGATTATTTGGTGAACTTTGGAGTACTTTGACTTTTGGTCAAATAATCACAAATTAGCTTATTTTTGAGAACTGCTTATTGGCACATGCAACAACTTGGCTTTTGTAATAGAAATCATTTTTTCTTAGCTTAATAACAAATCTGGAAGGTTACAAGTCTTTTGGTTAAGCTTTTGCTAGAAAACTAGCTTATTTGGCTTTTTCAGCCAGCTTATTTGTTCTTACAGCTTATTTGTTCTTACAGCTTATTCTACTTGGATTTTTGTGGTTTTCTTGATTGATTATTCTTAGTTATGCTATTTGTGAGCTTTTGCAACAAACTAGAGCTTCTGAGGTGCCCTAAATCTCAAATCCGACTATTTTGTCGTTTTGTGGATTTTTACTTTGCTTATTTCTGGCTTATTAAGTGTGCTTTTTCAAAATTTCTTTTTACAGATCTCATAAGCATCCCAAAAGAAGGTTGTGTGTTAAATTAGAGCTTATGGCATTGGCTTATTGCTTAATGGGCTGAAAAGCCCAATAAGAATAAGCTGGCTGCTTATTAAGCTGTGATAAGCTCACATTCAGCTTTTGGGCCTTTAGTGTTTTGTGTTTAGAATTAAATTTTGAGTCAGATTGGGCTTTTCCAAGTAAATTGGGCCAAGTTTGACTTTTTGGGCCCAAAAGCCCATTAAGGTTGACTGTTTTTGGCTTTGGCCCATTTGAGGGCCGATTAGGGGTATTCTGGTCATTTCGCTTTGATTTTTTGATTATTTAGGTTAAAATAAACTAGTTTGCAAGTTTTTAGAATTTTTTTATAATTTTTGGATTTTTAATATTATTTTAATATTATTTTATTATTATTTTTCAAATTTCACATTTTCCAACTTTTTATATTTTTCTTAGCTTTAATACATTAAAATAGGAATTTAGCAAATTTTAGAATAATTTTATCACTTTTAGATTATTTTTTATAATTATTTTAAGTTTTAATAGTTTTTAAATCATTTTAAATAGTTTTTATTAGTTTAAAAATTTCTAAAAAATAGTTTTTAATCTTTTTAGGTCATTTTAGAGGTTTACCAATTGAAAAATCTTTATTTGGGCTTTTTGATAATTTATTTGATTTTTAGGGCTTTAATTAGCATTTAAAAATTGAATATTTAATTATTTAAAAGGTTTGAAAAAGTTTTGATCATTGGTAAACTCTTAGTTTATTAATTTTAATTTTTGTTGAATTTATGGTAATTTTTAGAATTAATTTTTATATTTGTAGTTTTTACGGTTTTACGTTTTGTCGTTGTAATAGTAATTTTCACGTCTTCGTCATCTTCTTTTCTCATCCCCTTCTAAACCAATCATTAATCACAAACATTTAACAAGTTTTTCACACACATATACCTCCTTGGGAAACGAACTTTCACACCATAAGGGTCATTAGTGCTTACGTTTTCCTAAACGTACACTTAATACTTACCGCTTTTACGCACCTTTTCCTAAAGGTCGTAATTTACCACAATCATTTTGGCGCCGCTGCCGGGGAGGTGTGTTGTGATTAATTTGCATTGTTGTTTTTAATATTAACCAAAATAGTATTTGTATTAGTAGAACTCTACTAATACGTATTATCGGTTTTCTTGATCTGTCTTGTGAAAATATTATTACTATATTATATTAAGTATCACAACAAATAAATAATATCTCCAAAAGTGTGAAAACACAACCTTAATTGGGATTTCATCACTCAATTATTGTATTCGAATCTCAAACAAAAAGAAAAAGGCAAAAATAGATAAATACTTTCGTGAAGCTCGATTTTGAAAAATACAAACTATAAGGTGGGTATAAGGCGGGTATTACAAAATATACCCTAAGGAAAAAGGCTCTTAAGTGCTTCGCGCCGCCTTGTTTCCCCGCTTGCTTGTGAGTATTTTGAGATTGAAGGCTAATCGAGGGTTTTGCCGCCCAAAGTATTATTACGTATAATATATTTGCTTGGTTTCTTTGTGATTAAACCCTCTTGAACAATTTGGTTTTCACCAAAGTTCTAAAGTCATTCGAAGGCGTTCACTCCACGTGATCGTTTTCATTCCTTTGAGGCTTCTTTAATCAAGAGTTTGATTCGAGGAGAGATTTTGTAGATTGTTGTCTACGAAGATACACCAAAATCCAAAAAAAATTAAATACAATAAAAAACACAAAAAAAATTGAAAATTCACAAAACACCCAAAAAGAATCTTCTTTGCTCACCTCCCATTCTTCGTGAAGTTTATGATCACTCGTAATCAAGCAAAACGAGCTCGTAAACGTCTTCAAAAGCAAGCCAATCAAGAGACGTTAATTGAAGAACAACCTCCAATTGTTGAACCTATTGTAGAACAAGAAGTCGTCATGGCTAATCGTACTATGATGGAGTTGCTACAAGCACCCACCGAGGGTTTTGGAGAGGCCATTGTGATTCCCGCCATTCTTGCGGAGAATTTCGAGATTAAGACGGGTTTAATGTCGATGTTGCAAGAAAATAAGTTTAGAGGTCACGAGAAAGACAACCCGCACTATCACATTAGGAATTTTAACCGTCTCATCGCTACTAGAAAGTTTAAGGATGTTCCACATGACGCCATTAAGATGATGTTGTTTCCATACTCTTTAGATGGACCCGCTAGAATTTGGCTTGAGAAAGAACCGCCAAATTCGATTTTGACATGGGCCGATCTCGTTTCTAAGTTTGTGAACAAGTTTTTTCCACCATCTAAAACAACACATTTGAAAAATGAGATTTCACGATTTGTGCAAAGAAATAATGAAAGTTTTTCAATGGCATGGGAACGCTTTAAAGAAATGTTACATGAATGTCCACACCATGATTTTTCGGAATTGCATCAAATTGATACTTTTTATAATGGGCTTAATGATCATGAACAAGATTATTTTAATGCCGCCGCGGGTGGTAATTTTTTATGCAAGACGACAAATGAGGCTTTGAAAATCATCAAGAATAGATCTAAGGTTTATAGCCCTCGTAACACACCGAGTGTTGCCAATTTGGGTTCGTCATCGTCATCATCGTCTCGTAGCATTAATGCCTTACATGATGAAGCTAATGAGGAAAATCGGTTTTTTGATAGATTTGCTAATCTTATGTCCCATTGGAAAGCTCAAGAAGCTTCAAATTCCGCTTCGGTTAAAGCGGCTGCTAAGAGTTGTTTGTCTTGTGGTGGAGCTCATGATCTTTCCGAGTGCATTACCGCGGATGGTAACACTTCGAGTGCTTATGTAGCAACGGGAACTTACAACCAAAACGGTCAAGGTTCCCGCCCAAATCAAGCTCCACCAAATCAAAATGCTAATAATTATCGAAACAACAACCAAGGTGGTAATTACCAAGGCAATTCACGCAACTACAACAAAGGGAATTATCAAAATGGGAATGGACAAGTCACTAATCAAAACCAAAACCGTGATTTTCAAAACACTACACAAGGTTTTCAAAATGCTCACACTAAAAATCTTCAAGGAGAATTTTTGGATTATGCTAAAGCAAATGATGCTAAATTTGATAACATGCAACGTGAGATGATTAGCTTAAGATCCGAGTTGAAAAACGAGCTTAAAAATGAACTTGCTAATGAACTTAAAACTCATGCAAATAAAATGGAAGGAAATGTCCAACGTCTTCAACAAAACCAACAAAAGATGGAATTAGGACAACATGAGATTAAGCAAGAGTTATTAAAAGCGGATGCTAGGCAATCAAAATTTGAGGACCGAATGGCTAAGATGTTTGAAGCAATCATGTGTAAACCCTCTTCCTCGGGTGGTCTTCCTAGTGATACCATTGCAAACCCGAAGGGAGAAATGAAGGTTATTACTACACGAAGTGGTAAAACTTTCAAGGAACCAATCTCTCGTCCAAGTACTTCTACGGAGAAGGAAATCGAGAAAGAACCCGAGGTGATGGTCGAAAAGGAGCACATTAAAATCCCACGAAGTACCGCTCAAACCACACCTACGGTTGAACCAATACCAATTTTGGAACCCGAGTTTCCAAGGCCGTTGCCTAATGACCAACCCACACCACCTTTACCCTACCCTTCGAGACGAAACAAAGAGAAATTGCAAGAACGTAACAAACAACAAATCGAGCTTTTTCTAAAAATGTTTCAACAAGTGCATTTTGATGTGAGTTTAGCCGACGCGTTGTTGTATATGCCTCGTTTTGCTTCCACTTTTAAAAGTATGATGAGCGATAAGGAAAAGCTTTCAAAGCTTGCTAATTGTTCTTCGGTTTATCTTAACCGCATACCGGAAAAAGTTGGTGACCCCGAAAAGTTTCTCATTCCTTGTGACATACAAGATATGAAAGAATGCCTCGCCTTGGCCGATCTTGGTGCGAGCATTAATTTGATGCCATTTTCCATTTGGAAATCGCTTTCGCTTCCGGCTCTCATTCCTTCGAACATGTCTATCGAGATGGCCGATCATTCTACGATTTTAGCATGTGGAGTAGCCGAAGATGTTTTCGTGAAAGTGGGGAAGTTCTACTATCCCGTTGATTTTATAGTAGTTGACATCCCCGCGGATCCTCAAGTTCCTCTAATTTTAGGACGTTCATTTTTAGACACTTCGAGATCGCTTATCGATGTTCATGCGAGAACTATCACTTTGAGATTCAACAAAGAGGAACTTGTTATAAACGCTACTCAAAACTCGAAACCTTCTCATGTTTATGCAATCGCTACCATCAATCACATTGACATCGTTGATGTGGTTTGCGATGAGTTTTCACAAGAAGTGTTAGGATTTTCCGATAGCTCGTCAAGTGGCAATCCCACTATTTTGGATCCAATTCTTGCTAATTCCACACCAAATCTCACTCCATTCCAAGGAGGCGATCTCACTTCAAATGAAATCGACAATGAAGATGAGGTGTTGATTAGTGATGATACTTCTATTCCACCATTTCTTCCGCCGATGGAAGTTATGAGTGTTGAACCAAAATCTTCAATCGAGGAACCACCTATCCTTGAATTGAAAGATCTTCCTTCTCACCTTGAATACGCATTCTTGGAAGGTGATGACAAGTTGCCGGTTATTATTGCAAAAGGTCTTGCTAATGATGAAAAAACCGAGCTCTTGAAAATTCTTAAGGCTCATAAAGGGGCAATTGCGTGGAAAATATCCGACATTAAGGGTATTGACCCAAAATTTTGTACTCACAAGATTTTAATGGAGGAGGACTACAAACCCGCAATTCAAAGTCAAAGAAGGGTGAATCCCAAAATTCACGATGTCATTAAAAAGGAGGTCCTTAAACTCCTTGACGCAGGAATGATTTATCCTATATCCGATAGCCCATGGGTGAGCCCAATCCATTGTGTCCCTAAAAAGGGAGGAATGACCATTGTGCCTAATGAAAACAACGAGTTAATTCCCACTCGTGTTGTGCCCGGTTGGAGGGTGTGTATTGACTACCGAAAGTTAAATGACGCCACTCGTAAAGACCACTTTCCTTTGCCCTTCATGGATCAAATGTTGGAGCGACTTGCGGGAAATGAATTCTATTGCTTTTTAGATGGTTTTTCCGGTTACTTTCAAATCCCTATCGACCCTCGTGATCAAGAGAAGACTACTTTTACGTGTCCTTATGGAACGTTCGCTTATCGTAGGATGCCTTTCGGACTTTGTAATGCACCGGGTACGTTTCAACGGTGCATGATGGCGATTTTTCACGATATGATCGAGAAGTCAATGGAAGTATTTATGGATGACTTCTCGGTGTTTGGCAATTCTTTCACGTCATGTTTATCTAATCTTGAGCAAATGTTAAAACGTTGTGAAGAAACCAATCTTGTGCTTAATTGGGAAAAATGTCATTTTATGTGTAAACAAGGAATCGTCTTAGGACATAAGGTGTCGAAGGCGGGGATTGAGGTCGATAAAGCTAAGGTAGACGTCATCGCCAAGTTACCTCATCCCAAAACCGTTAAGGGAGTTAGGAGTTTCCTAGGCCACACGGGCTTTTATCGTCGTTTCATCAAGGACTTTTCGAAAATCTCTCGACCTATGACACACCTTCTCGAGAAGGATGCTCCTTTTAACTTCAATGAGGATTGTGTTAGAGCTTTTGAAACTCTCAAAAGGAAACTTACCGAAGCTCCCATTCTTGTTGCTCCTAATTGGGAATTACCCTTTGAAATCATGTGCGATGCAAGTGATTATGCTATAGGGGCCGTCTTAGGGCAACGTTATGACAAGCATTTCCGTCCTATCCACTATGCTAGTAAGACGATGACCGAGGCTCAATTAAAGTACACCACAACGGAAAAGGAATTCCTTGCCGTGGTCTATGCTTTTGAGAAATTCCGACCTTATCTCGTCTTGACTAAAAGCATCGTGTATACCGACCATTCGGCTATCAAGTATCTCTTAGCTAAGCAAGATGCTAAGCCGAGATTGCTTCGTTGGATGCTCCTCCTCCAAGAATTTGATGTCACCGTGCTTGACAAAAAAGGAGCCGAGAATCTAGCGGCCGATCATCTCTCTCGTCTAGAAGATCCTCACAAAGATAATTTCGAGAACAAGGAAATCACCGAAACATTTCCTCTCGAGACTCTCGGTGTAGTGAATTCTAAAGACATCACCCCATGGTTTGCCGACATTGCAAATTACCATGCGGGCAATTTCATAATCAAGGGTATGACGACACAACAAAAACGAAAATTCTTTCGTGACGTCAAGTTCTATTTTTGGGACGACCCTTATCTCTTTTGGGTTTGTGCGTATCAACTCGTTTGACGTTGTGTGTTTGGTGCCGAAGCTTCTAATATCCTTAGAGCTTGTCACGAGGGACCCACGGGTGGTCACCACGGTGCTAATCTCACGGCTAAGAAAGTGTTCGATGCCGGGTTCTTTTGGTCTTCTATCTATCGTGATGCACACGCACTTGTGAAGTCGTGTGATTCGTGCCAACGTCAAGGAAAATCGTCTCAACATGATGAAATGCCGCAAAACATAATTCAAGTGTGTGAGATTTTCGACATATGGGGAATAGACTTTATGGGGCCATTCCCATCGTCTCATGGCAACAAATATATCCTCGTCGCGGTGGACTACCTTTCTAAGTGGGTGGAAGCTAAGGCTTTGCCTACTAATGATCCTCGTGTGGTAGTGAAGTTTTTGAAGCAACTATTCTCTCGGTTCGGAACCCCTCGTGCTATTATAAGCGATCGTGGAACCCATTTTTGTAATGACCAATTCGAAAAGGTTCTAAAGAAATATGGAGTTACCCATCGTCTCTCTACGGCTTATCACCCGCAAACGAGTGGGCAAGTCGAGGTTTCGAACCGAGCTTTGAAGAGGATTTTAGAGAGGTCAATTGGAGAAAACCGTGCTTCATGGTCCGACAAACTCGATGACGCTTTATGGACCTTTAGGACCGCTTATAAGACACCTATCGGTTGCACTCCTTATAAGTTAGTCTATGGGAAGAATTGTCATTTGCCCATTGAGTTGGAGCACAAGGCATATTGGGCCCTTAAGCATGCAAACTTTGACTTGAAGACCGCGGGAGATCACCGGAAAATACAATTGAATGAATTGGATGAATTAAGAGATAATGCTTATGAAAATTCATTAATTTTTAAAGAAAAGACTAAAAAGTTTCATGATTCAAAGATTAAAAACCGGGTTTTTAACGTTGGTGATCAAGTGTTACTTTTTAACTCTCGACTTAAGATATTTTCCGGGAAATTGAAATCTCGTTGGTTGGGTCCGTTCACCATTACACAAGTGTTTCCTTATGGGACCATCGAGCTAGCTCAAGATGATGGTCCTAATTTCAAGGTGAATGGACATAGGCTTAAGCACTACTTTGGTGGGGAAATTCCTTCAATGGTTGCCCTCGACCAAATCACCTTCCCCAATGATAATTAGCATTGAGGGGATCGAATCGAGCTCATGACTCGGTAATCAAAAACGAGGTGCCTCGTGGGGGGAGATCCCATGCTTATCCTTTATGCTTACTATTCACTAATAGGGGGACTTGTACCCTTTCAACTCGTTGTCTCGTGGTTGTTTGTGATTGTGTTATCTAGATCATCATCATATACGATTGAAGACTCTCGTGTTCGTTTACGTGAGCCTCCATCGTTTGCTTGAGTTTTTCACGAATCCATGACATATCCTTTATTGTTCTAACAGTTATCTTTTAGCATACTTAATAAACGACTTTAGATATATTGTTGATCACCCTTTCCATGCTAGATCCTAAGAATTTGACTCTTCGTCTCTAGTATGGGGGTGCTCCACCTTTAGACTCGAAACATTGAGGACAATGTTTACTTTTAGTATGGGGGGGGGTGAATAGGTACTTGCTTTGCTACGCCCTCACGCTTTCCAACTTTCAAAGTTTTGTTTTGGTTGCTAATAAGGCTAAAAATGGCCAAATTTTAAAATTTTTCTTAGTTTTCATAAGTGTTTTTAAGACACGAATGTATATTTTCCGTTGGGTAGAATAAGAGTTAATTTTTGACTTGATGGGCATTTGGAGCCATTTACATTCCTTAACCCGCTCAATTCAAGTTTTGCTAGACTTTTATATAGGGAGGTTTAAAATGCGAAAGTCTTAGCTCATTCGGGTTAAGAACAAGAACTTTTCGCAAGTTCCTATAATTGATCCTAGAAAGTCACTTATCAAGGGAACTATAAAATGCATTCTCTAAACTTGAAAAAGTCCAAGAAAGTGCAAGATCCTATAGGTGGCTTGAAAACCCAAAACTTTGATTTGATATAGTCTTAATGGAAGCTAATCCAAATTTGGCTTAATTTTGACTTGCATGACTAAGTATTCACGAGTCTCTTTAATTAGAGGTCTTTATATAGTGAAGAACGAGAGATGATAGAGTTAGACAAGTGATCATGCTAAACGTAGAACATGAAAGTGTTCTTTCAAAAACTCATATGTTTTTAATTGTGGCTTTTTCTTCCCATAAGATCAATGCATTAGGAATAAATCATAATTGCAATGAGTAAGGTCGTACGATTTGAAAGGTTACTTAGCCTCTAGCACAAGATCGTTTAAAAGTTGCTCGGGGTTGAATAGAGTTCATAGCCAAGGCATAACTTATTGAAGCGGGACACGAAGATTGGCGATTATCCAAAAAGGCCCTAACAAGGCATGAGGAGCTCTATTTTTGCTAAAGATCCAAGATGATGTGAAGTATCATTATTCCTAAATCAATATGAAGGATCGAGACACACGACGAAAAGCAATTACTCCCCTAAAGATCATGGAGAAAGTCTGTCCAAAAAGACCCTTACAAGGTATAAGGATAAATATATCCAAGTCCGAAAAGGAGGCGGATCGTTGTATATCAAAATCCAAAGTAAAGATTGAAGAAAAATGATGAAGTCGTGGTCCTAATATGAAGAATCTCTAAAAAACGTCAAGTGAAGAAATTCCAAATATATGAAGAGAAGACCATAATTTCGAGAACGTCTTCCCAAGATTTGAAGTATGAAGTACATGCCAAATATCGGTCCGAGAAAGGTCTCAAATAGTGAAACGAGTTATGCCAAGATATGAACTTAAGGAGATACACGATAAGCCGTTTTAAAAGATTTTGTCCTTCGGCTAACTATTGATCAAATCGTGCTACTTTGCTTTCGGACTAATAACTACTCAAATAAGTCAATATGAATCACTTATGATCCATGACAAATAGATAAAAAATGCTAGTAACCCATTTCTTTTTATAATAACTAGGATTGCGGGGAGAAAAAGTATTACACAATTTGGACGTATGAGTAGTGTTAGCATTGTGACTTGTACCAACAATGATCTCGTTTTTGTACTTAGCATGGAATGTATGACAATCAAGGATGACGAATTTTACTCTAAGGGACATTTACTTATTTCTATTCTTTGACCCTAAAAGTCATTTTCGTGATGAAAATCATACATTATGTCTTTACACATCTTCGTAGTATGTTGCAAGTCTTTTACTTTTCAATAAAGGTTAATAAAATTGAACTTTGGTGATGTTTAGATACTTTATTCTAGCATTGCGTGAGGGCACGGCAATGGCTTAGTATGGGGGGAGTGATGAGATTGCATTTATACATGATCTCATCGTTCTTTTCGGGCTTTAAATGCATAAAAATGTCATAATATACCATATATATGCTTGTGTTTGTTTACTTGTGTATTCTAGGTATGGATATCATGAAAAAAAAGACAAAAGATCACAAGATACAAGGAAAAACGGACACGAGAAACGAAGCCGTACAAAGAACCGGGCCCTAAATCATGGAATATTCAACAAAAACCCTTGAAGACTTGAAGACATACAAGATTGATCCTCATTAATTGAAGAAATGACACTTAAAACCCTTGTATATTGATAATTACAAGTTTGGTCCCTTAAGTTTGTCAAAATTACACAAAAGGTCCTTCTACTTTGAAGAAATGGCAAGATTAGTCCCTCAACAATTTCAAATTGCCAATTATGGTCCCTCATCAAGACAAAGATACATTGAAGACCTTTGAAGATCAAGAATGTCCAAGATCAGCCCTTGAAATATCTCAAAATGACAAAAACAACCCTTGTAAACCTTTTTCCAAAAGTTTGTGCCAAAAGTGTAAAGAGGTGAAAGTTATTTACAAAGGGAATTCGTTTTTAGGGCTGAAATACTTGTTTTACCATATTTCCCAAAACACAAGGGCCAAATATGTGCAACTGAAACATTTGAAACGAAATTGCGGCAAACAACTCCACTTCCCCCAATTTCGGATCAAAGTCACTACTATTCACCTTTTACCCACCCAGAATTTACACCACTTAAACTTAGGGTAATTTTCAATTACCTTTGCACATGAGTGATTCACATGTGCAGAAACCCATCCCAACCCAAAAACCCTTATTCCCACTCACAATGGACCCCACCCCCAAATACCCGTCCACCAATCATGTGACTACTTGCCCTTCAAGTCATCCAACATGGCAAAATCAACAGCTATGACTCATTGCTTCATCACAAAGCTAAAATGAACGTTTGGGATCATTTTGGACAGCTCATCAACAACAAACTGCCTCAAGTGCTCAAGGGTATTTTAGAGAATTCACTTCTAGGGTTTGTGAATAGTGTAGCCAGGCATTTGCCTATAAAAGGAGACCTCAACATGTGAGAGTCCCTTTGTTCCAGTCTTTACCTTTTAAACTTGTAATTCCTTTTTAAAATTTATAAAAGTTGGTATTTTGAGAAAATTGTAATTCCTTTTTATGTTTTTGAAAGTTGGTATTGTTTAAAGGTGATTTTGAGTTCCATTGATTGTTATAAGTGTGCTTGAATCATTTGGTTCAAGGACGTTTATGTTTGGTAAGGTTTTTCAAGTTTGAAAAAGCTTGAAAGAAGGTTTCTGATTTTGCTTATTTTTGTGTACTAACCCTTAGCCATAAGCTATAAGCTCTTGCAAGCTTGTTGACACCAAGCTTGTGAAGGGATTAGAGCCCTTGGTTGAGTTGTTTGCTGCTTGTGTTGAAGAAATCAAGTCCTTGAGGTTCTACTTTGAGCCATCAAACAAGGCAGTCTTGCATCTCCTTTGTTGAAGTACCTTGGTCTTGTTCTAGTTGTTGAACAAGGTCCAAGGAGCATAGCTGGCCCTCCTAGGATGTTGTGGAGGGAAGGTATAACCTCTTGTTAAGATTCCTCTCAAAAATTTCATGTTACTGCCTGTTTTGGATTTTGAGCTTTGATTTTGTGTTCTTGTGTTTGTTCTGGTGATTTTTGTGTTTGATTATGTTAGTTGGTGCCTAGTAAGTGTTTTTGATCATTAAAATTAGTAGGTTATTAGAAGAAATCACAAGTTGCTTTGAAAAGTGGTTGATTAAGGACTGTTTGGGATTACTGGTTCATAAGTCCTTGTGGCCTTGAGCCCTTGGTTCTAAGGGTTTGGGAAGTCTAAACAAGTCTTAATATACAAGTTTTAGTCATTGGTTAAGTTTCTGAAAGTTTGGAAAAGGGATTTGAAGTTTTGCAAAAATCTGATAAAAGTGTTTTGGAATTGGTCAAACACATCAGATCCAATAACTTCTTTGTTACTTGGATCTAAGGTCTGAAATCAGGTTTGGGAATAGTTTAGGTGATTAGCTATCTATTGGTTATTTGGTTGTTGAATTTGGTGGCTTATTGTGATTGTTATAGCTTATCAAAAGTTGCTGAAGTGGTCATTTGCATCAGCAAAGTGACCACCTCATTTTGTGATTGCATTTGTTATCCTATTGTATGCCTTGTGATTTTGCTGCTTGGAACTTGATTAAGTGCTGCTTGTGAGTGGAGTTTGCTATTTGGTGTGCTTTGTATCTGGCTTATAAGCTAACTGGCTTATTAAGCCCTTATTGCCAAAATTTGCCATCAAAAGGTCATCTGACCTCTTGATTCACAAGGCCTCCTCCTTGAGTCCTTCACAAAAATTGCTTATAACAAGCCCATATACCATTCCTGATTATTTGGTGAACTTTGGAGTACTTTGACTTTTGGTCAAATAAGCACAAATTAGCTTATTCTTGAGAACTGCTTATTGGCACATGCAACAACTTGGCTTTTGTAATAGAAATCATTTTTCTTAGCTTAATAACAAATCTGGAAGGTTACAAGTCTTTTGGTTAAGCCTTTGCTAGAAAACTAGCTTATTTGGCTTTTTCAGCCAGCTTATTTGTTCTTACAGCTTATTCTACTTGGCTTTTTGTGGTTTTCTTGATTGATTATTCTTAGTTAAGCTATTTGTGAGCTTTTGCAACAAACTAGAGCTTCTGAGGTGCCCTAAATCTCAAACCCGACTATTTTGTCGTTTTGTGGATTTTTACTTTGCTTATTTCTGGCTTATTGAGTGTGATTTTTCAAAATTTCTTTTTACAGATCTCATAAGCATCCCAAAAGAAGGTTGTGTTTTAAATTAGAGCTTATGGCATTGGCTTATTGCTTAATGGGCTGAAAAGCCCAATAAGAATAAGCTGGCTGCTTATTAAGCTGTGATAAGCTCACATTCAGCTTTTAGGCCTTTAGAGTTTTGTGTTTAGAATTAAATTTTGAGTCAGATTGGGCTTTTCCAAGTAAATTGGGCCAAGTTTGACTTTTTGGGCCCAAAAGCCCATTAAGGTTGACTGTTTTTGGCTTTGGCCTATTTGAGGGCCGATTAGGGGTATTCTAGTCATTTCGCTTTGATTTTCTGATTATTTAGGTTAAAATAAACTAGTTTGCAAGTTTTTAGAATTTTTTATAATTTTTGGATTTTTAATATTATTTTAATATTATTTTAATATTATTTTATTATTATTTTTCAAATTTCACATTTTCCAACTTTTTATATTTTTCTTAGCTTTAATACATTAAAATAGGAATTTAGCAAATTTTAGAATAATTTTATCACTTTTAGATTAATTTTTATAATTATTTTAAGTTTTAATAGTTTTTAAATCATTTTAAATAGTTTTTATTAGTTTAAAAATTTTTAAAAAATAGTTTTTAATCTTTTTAGGTCATTTTAGAGGTTTACCAATTGAAAAATCTTTATTTGGGCTTTTTGATAATTTATTTGATTTTTAGGGCTTTAATTAGCATTTAAAAATTGAATATTTAATTATTTAAAAGGTTTGAAAAAGTTTTGATCATTGGTAAACTCTTAGTTTATTAATTTTATTTTTTGTTGAATTTTTGGTAATTTTTAGAATTAATTTTTATATTTGTAGTTTTTACGGTTTTACGTTTTGTCGTTGTAATAGTAATTTTCACGTCTTCGTCATCTTCTTTTCTCATCCCCTTCTAAACCAATCATTAATCACAAACATTTAACAAGTTTTTCACACACATATACCTCCTTGGGAAACGAACTTTCACACCATAAGGGTCATTAGTGCTTACGTTTTCCTAAACGTACACTTAATACTTACCGCTTTTACGCACCTTTTCCTAAAGGTCGTAATTTACCACAATCATTAGCCCTATATTTTATATAGTCGAACAAGAATGTAATAGGTCATCTTAGTCGTTAATGGTCTTGTATTGGAATAGGTTAGTCGGGTTAACCGGGCTTGGACTTTAAGCTAATATTGTATAAGTTAGGGGCGTAAGCCCAAGCAAAGCCAAGCCCGACCCATGAACAAGTCCACCAAAGCCCATATGGCGTGGCATATAAATACCCTCTTCCATGTGTGGAAGAGGGTGTTGGTTACATTTACTTTCTCTCTCTAGTTAGTGTTTAACCTTCTAAATCTCTCTAGTTTCTCTCTCTACTTTTCTTCTCTTTCTCTCTCTAAATATCATCTTAATATTATGTTATGGATTGAAATGGGATTAACAAAAAAATAACAATAAGTTGTTCTTATCAAATAAGCACAAAGAAATAAGTTACTCTAAATTATTTTCTAGTAAACTTCAACCAAAGATGTTCAAAGTCCTAGGGTAGATAAGAAATGAAGAAATATAATGTTTAAGCTACAAAAGTAAAGTTATGCAAGTTTAAATAAGCCAGAAAAGCCAATAAGCTATTAACACCTTATTTATATTAAGACAAATAGAAAGAGTATAAAAACAAAACAAAAGGATATGGAACTCAAAAATTCCCTAGGGCAGTTGGTTGGTGTGTTGGTTATGAGTGTGAGGATGTTGGGTTCGAGTCCTAGCATTCCTTTTTGTTGGATTTATTCTTTTTACTTTTTGGACAATTCCCCAATAAGCTTTGGCTTATTGGGAGTTAGTAGAGTAAATAAACACCAAAAACAACACACAAATACAACAATCAACTAAATGAGAGCAGAAATCAAAGAACTTAAAATTATGACTAAATGAACAGTAGTAGCCTATTTTATGTGCATTGGGGGTGAAGTTCAAGCTTGATTATAAGTTAAAAAATAAGCTGCAAACCAAAACTTAACTTAAATCAACAAAATTCTAAGTCGTAATCTACTCAAATTCTCAAAATCAAAGTATAAAAACCTACTTAATCTTAAACCTAGGCTACTGATGTGTTATGCACATAAATTGGTCAAAATTGGCCAATATTGTGAACTATAATGCTCAAATGATTGCTAACCTACAAGATATATATGTATATCAGACAATTAAGGCAAATCACAAAGCAAAGATAACAATAAACTTTAACTTAGAGAAATCGAGACCTATTGATTCTATGTTTTGACAAAAAACACATGAACATGGAAATTTTGATTTTAAACTCTAAGATAGAAATAAAATCTGAATTTAAGCTACAATAAGTCCCAAAAAGATGTGTAAGTGATTAAAAAGCATAAACCCTAGGTGTGCTAGGCCTTAAGCAGTTAATCCAAACACCCTTTATGATAATAGAACAAGATATTTAAAATATGAAAATGGAAATTGAAGCAAGAACAGGAAAAATAAAAATAAGGACATGAATATAAGCAACAAGTACATAAAATAAGCAAATAAATGCAACTATTAAGCAAAAAATAAACAAGAACACAAATAAGTAGTTAAGTATGACAAATAAGTAAAAAAAAGAATAGGTTCACTCACACTGAGTCTTCTTAACTTCTAAGTTGACTAAGCTTGCTATGAGCAACCCAAAAGACCTTTTTCAGCTTATGATCTCACCCAAGAACTTATAAAGCTAGCTTATCACCACTTGTGAAACATCTACAATAGGAACTAGGCTTTTCTTGAAAACTTATCAACAAAGAACCTGTAGTAAACTAGAAGGGGGGGGGGGGGTTGAATAATTTTCTTTTAAAACTTTTTGTATCAAATGTCCATTGGCGAGGACATAGTATGAGATGCGTTTGCTTATAGTCAAAGACTATATGAATCAAGTAGCACATTGAGAGATTACACCACACACAAGCAATGCAAGTATAAGAATAAAGCAATAAGGAAAAGGAAATGGAAACCGATACAATGATTCATAGTGGTTCGGCTACAAGGACTCCTTCCTTGCCCTACATCCACTCCCGAGTCACCTACTCGAGAGTTCGACTTCACTAGTAAAAGAATCTTCTTTAGACCGGTGGAGAAACTTCACACATTGCCTTACAATATTTATCGACACCTAAGCTAGGATGTCGTGTTCTTTCACATGGGTACAACAAGTCCCTTCTACACCGCTAACACTTTATCCGGTACTAAGCTACACACTAGGTCCTTGCACAATGGATAGGACCAACACCCGAGTTCTTACACGTAAGTAGAACCAACACGACTTCTAACCTTACAACATTTGTAGGTACTAATCCAAGTACCGGGTTCACACAAGAACCGACAACACACATTGGGTTGTGATAGGTTGTGATAGATAGAGATGACTCTATGATATGATCTTGCCTAGATCATGGATTACATCTTGAAGAACATGTCTTGACATATTCGTAATCCTTATCAAATCGAGTCATAAAGCATCAAGATCATAGATCTCATAAAAGAGAAATATAGATCTATACACTAAGTCAACACGTACTTAGCCTTTCGCCTTTTCTGCTCCTAAGATGTATAAATCAATGATGATAAGTCATGGGTCTTGGTTGAGAAGAACACGAGATGTCAAAATCATAGATCTTATACATAATACCATGAGATAACAAGTACAAAGAAACTAGTCAAGATGGAGGTGACACAATGACTTGATGCATGTCTTGTGCTTGAACTTCTTGATCTTGTTTACACCTTGAGTGATATCCATAACTACAAAGAGAAACACTAAACAAGAAGAAGAACAATTATAGATCCAAGATCTACATGTTAGAGAAAAGAAATATCTGATAGAGGATCAGATTTAGAGAGAAGAATATGTTAAAAAGGTGTGTAAAATGAGTGAGCTTGAGGTCTCGATTTGTAGCCAAAGCTCAGGTACCCATGGACCCTGCCGGACCCTTTGCCAAAGGGTTCGTCGAGGTCCGTCTATCTATCAGAAAATCAGCAATTTGATTTTTCAAATCTTTGGTTAAGTCAACTCCTAAACCATATTAATTGTCAGATTTTCTTGAAGGATTTGTCTAGCTTTTGCAAGGCATGTTACTTAATGATGTAAAAATTATTTATCTTTATTTTTACAAAGATGGAAATGTGTAAGTATACACGAAATATGATTACGAGTAACTTGTACATTTTACGTTATGTATTACAAGTTACATGTTTGTCATTAACAAAACAAACAGACCCCTTTTTGATGTATAGTTTAAACATAGTAATATTTTCACTAACAATCTCCCCCTATTGATGATGACAAACAATGTAAACGTAATAGATAGTAAAGTATAAAGGTTAACGGTTACCATCGTAAAGTGTAAAAGTTACCGGTTACAATCTTTGTTTACACTCTTCTCCCCCTTTTGTCAAAACAAAAAGGCGAGGATGAACAAAAAACCTTTTGAAGTTAGTGGATTGAAAATTGAAAATATAGAAAATGATTTTCATATACTCTCCCATGTTTAATACTCCCTCTAAATGGGAGAACCTGGGAATACATGACTTATGAAAACCTACAAAAAAAGGTTAGAAAGTGATAGATAGAATGAGTGGTAATGTCTGCAAATAGTGAGAGAAATAGATTGATGCAAAGTTAGAAAGAAAAAGATTTCAAATGACTTCAGCTTTACTCCGGCTTCATGGGTTAAAGGGACATTCAACTTTCAACTCTTGGAGTCCTAGCCAGCGACTACACATTAGTCCATTACTCTGCCTGGCTCCCATCAAATGCGATATTGCGAACTCCACACAACATCATATTGACTCATCAATACCCCAGGATGTTACTCCCGCCACCCTTGCGCAACCAAACTTTTTAAGAACTTGTATGGAGAACAATCTTGTTGTTCAAGACTCAATATAATGTGCAAGTGCTCCACATTGATCTATGTAACAAATTAAGAGACTTATCCTACATCAAAGTTAGATAAAAAAAATAGAGGCACAAGGAGATGTGCTTAACCTGCATCAAGGTTAAACAAAATAGATTGATGTAATTATTCTTCAAGACTCAATATAATGTGTCAGTGCTCCCCATTGATTCATGATCTCCACCGGATCCATGTAACAAATTAAGAGACTTATCCTGCATCAAAGTTAAAAAATAGAGGCACAAGGAGATGTGCTTAACCTACATCAAGGTTATAGAAGAAAGAAAATAGATTGATGCAATTGTTTTTTCAAGACTCAATATAATGTGCAAGTGCTCCTCCTTGATCCATGATCATCACCGGATCCATGTAAAAAATTAAGAGACTTATCCTGCATCAAGGTTAGATGAGAAAGAAATTAGATGTAAAAGCACAAAAAGATGTGCGTAACCTGCATCAAGGTTAGAAAAAAAAAATATGTGTAGAACCACAAAGAAGTAGTGATGATGAACTAAAGCATGCTCCCCCTTGACAGTTGCTCCCCTTGTTTCGAGGCGTCAAGTGATGGAGATAATACAAAATAATGTTCACCCATGAACTCTATGAATATATGACATATGCACTCCTTTGATATAGTGTGCCAAGATTAACCTATAAGATAGATGTGGTTAATGAAAAATTCACGTGTTACACAATAAGGAGTGTATGATGGTGACCCTTCAAGAAAGTGATTAGCATATATTCCATCTTATGATGAGACTCAATGTAAGCTCCCCATTGTATGAAGCACCAAGAAAGAAAGACATGGTGATGAGATGCAAAAATGGGTTAGAGATGTGCTAGAAAACAGAGTTAGTATACAAGTGCACATAAGTATAAGAAAGATTTTGAGAAGACTGTGGACTAAATATGTCACACGATACCAGTTTCATGCATAAAAATGCATCAACACAACCTAAGATTTTCTTGTAGTTATCAAATATTATTCACTATCTAAGATCACAAAGCATAGAATGGCACCAATACCATTACTCAAGATTACCAATATCAAATATCATACAAGTTACATTTTAAGACACAAATTCACAACACATTCTTGTGTGATATGAGAAAGATTTAATGACAAGGAAGATAAAATTTCATCATCATTGTGGTTCAAGTGGTGGAGAGTGAGTCGAGTTGACAAGACAAGGTTTGACACGGACTCGGATTATGTGTTTTGTAGTGGGCTTGGGAAAGGATTTGGAAGCTTTAGGTATGAAAATATCGGAGATGATTTCTAAAGATTTGACTTCTACTTATGAGAAAGTGGATGACTCATAGAAGATTTAGGCTTTATGAATGTGCATTTGAACCATGTTAGTAAGTGCATAGAGTTGGTCAAGTTATTTGAGGCGACATTGCCAAGAACTTGATGGAATGACACTAGAGAGTGATTAGTGTGAATAAAGTTTCATGGTTGGTCCATATGAGGTAGTGAAAGATAGAAGATTTTCATGAAGTGCTACCATGAAAAGTATGTGGAACATTGGTACAAGAAATGTGTTATGTTTAACAAGGTTGAAATACAAAAAGTAGAACAAATCAGCAGACCCACGAACCCTTATGGGTGTCGGACCCTTGTTAGAAGGGGTCCGACATGGTCCGTGACCTTCTGAGACAGACGAAAAAGAGAGTGAAATGCAGCCTGATATCCCATAATGACGGTGTTACTGAGATGTTGGGTATATGAGAGCATTGATCTATTACTGGATGTGGTAGAAACTAAGGTAATGAAGCCATGGTTCGAGGTAGCAAGACCTTATGATTTCTAAGATGAGGATAGGTTGAGTGTATGTTAATGTTTTGAAGGGATGTATTTGGAAATAAGACGTATTTCATCATGAAATTCATATGGCTTTTGACATCACAAGAAAATGTGTTAACGTGTGTTGGGTTGTGGATACTTTGGAGAGTTTGATCGTTATTTTGTTTGATATGATGAACATGTGAATGACTCAATGTTTCGTGTAACAAAAAGGTTTAATGAGAACACTTAAATTGTTGGACATGACTTCGAAGGTTGGGTTTTGCCTAGTGGGGTTAGAGAGATGAGCACAACTTAAACTAGATGATGATGTTGATTGTCCTACACAGGTTAAAACAAGTTAGTCTATCACATGATACAAGCAAACATTTCATGATAGTATAACAATTTATCTCAACAAATATGACCATAGACATGTATGCACATTTTCATAAAAGTAACAAAAGTAGACTCATATGAACACAATATGTTCACAAGTAAACACACAAATAGAAAGACCCACATATTAGGCATAGAGGTAAAAATATGTCACACCTAAACTTAATGTCATGCTAGAAGAGTGACGGATACATCAACTTGTTAAGTAAGTAACTTTAGTCAATATATCATTTGCACTAACAATGGTCTTTACGACAGAAGATATGACTATCATAGAGAGACAACAAGTGATTGTTATAAACCTATAAAGCAAGTATGCTAGTCACAAAAGATCTCATAAGATGGCAACACATTCATCAATAAGATACAAGATTACCACACATAAATTTTTATGTAAGATGAGATTGATTTTTTTTATAAACCAATTAGACATATAAGTTGGTGGTAAAGATGTCAATGAGGAGGCAATCATATGATAACAAAAATTTAATAGAAAGCCCCACAAGATAGCATCAAGACTAAGAATCATGTGTAGCAAGACAAAGGCATGTAAAACAATTTATTGTAAAATGATTTTGTCATTAGGCTTAGACATACACATACATATATTTCCATACTCAACGAAGTTATAGAAAAAATGTAGAATATTGGTAATCTTGATCTATAAGTGAGGTTGATGTTTCTAGAAAGAGAAAGTAGTGAGATAAAGATAAGAGAAAATGTGTAAATGTATAAATGAAAGTGAACACTAAAGAGTGCCACTCTGAGTGTTCTGGCAAGATCACTTGGATTTTGCGTAGAGGCCCTAGAACAAGTTTGATTTCTTTTAAGAGTCAAACCATCGTTTCTTTCCAGTTATCACAAGATTGGTTCTTAAAGAACTGCACGTGTCACCTACCATGAGCTTGTCTGATGTTGGCTCAAGCAGGATTTCCATCTTCATTGTAATACTTTGTAACACCCCTACTTTACCTTTACGCATTGGAACACTGATATGGGGTATTACTTAATAGAACACATGTCATAATAATAGAAAACAACTCAAAAGAGTGATTAAATCAACTTTCTTTATATATCATTAAAAGTTCAGAGTTTTACAATATGAGGTTCCCAAAATATAAGATAATAATTTCAACCTGGTGCCTCTTCATGCCATCCTTATGCTGCTCCATACTATCAGTCACAGTTTCTTGAAATATATGCTTAAGGTCAACACAAAGGTTGAGTAAATTCATAGGGATAAACATATTTTGAAAATACAAGTATATCACCCGGGCTACATTGTTATACACCCACATAAAATAGTCATCATACTACACTATGCTCACGACCCCACTCCTAGACAATATCATAACCAACAAATTGCCCTTATAAGAAGGAAGCCTGCCAAACTAACCTTGGTTTAGCAAAATAAAGTGTATCTGTTAGCCAAGATAGGAACCTTCAGCTACTGGCAAGCGCGACTTGCCTCCAGATAGGGGATGTCAACCCCCAAAAAGTACTATTCACAATATTAGCGCTCATTTTCTAGAAATGATTAGCAGTTCACAATTAAAAAGGGACTTAATGGCAGTAGTAAACATAGTGTCGGTAATCATACCAAGTAACATACAAAGACTTGTATTCCAGTTTTAGCATATATCCCCTCACGGGTTTTCAAATTATTTATAAAGCTTTTAAAAGTGAGGCTATGAACTCACCTTATGTCTATAGAATCCAAGCTATAATCAGATATATTTCATTAACAAATAAACAGCTTGATCATACAAACCACAACTTGGTCTCATAGACAACAACTTGATCTCACACAAACCTGGATTAATACATTGTGTATAGTATCAAGTCTTTGACTTTTAGTTCAATATTGTTAAGTGTTGGTTATATATATTATTTTATTAATATTTGGTTGTAATTCTAGCACCATTGTTCGGGGCATCATACTTAGAAGCCATTTTATAAACGTTTGAGGAGCGAGAGCACTTTAAATCGTAAACCCAACTACTCAGTCAGAACGTAATATCGAGATGGAACATGTTTGTACAAAGCTCCCTACTAACATGATACCTTTATTACTTCATCATATTAATAATTAATCTTCTTTAGTTTCAAATTTGGTAAAAATAGCCCTTATAGTTATACTTTAGCTCAGTTACACTTTTAACCCCTAAAGCATATAGTTTTAGTATTTGCATTTTAAACCCTTAATACTTAAACTTAGAGCCTCAAACTTTTCAATATTTAACTTTCACAAAATGACAATTTTGGCCCAAAATGTTAAATAGTTTCAAAAATGATAGTTTTAGTCCCTCTACTTGTAAAAATCACATAACAACCTCAAAAATGGACCAAATGATCTTGGATTTTAAAACAAAGTTTCAAAACATGTTTATAATCATAATAACAACATTTTACAAGAATTATAGCTTTTGAAATGGGTTTTTGCTCATTATTTCATGTAAATTACAAAACTAGGGTTTTAAGACATCTTTAACTTAAAACATCCATTTAAAATGATCAAATGACTTAGTTTCTTTTAGATTATCTTTCTAACATAGAAATTACCTAGGTAGCTCCAAAATGGATCCTAATGGCTTCCTATGAACACTACTTGCTATCAAAGCTTCAAGAGCTTCAATGGCTTCCTTCTAGACCCAATTTCTGATCTTGGGGGATGTCCTAAGATGTATATAGTGTCGGGAATAAAATTAGTCAAGTCTACTAGCCGCTGACAAATGATATCAAGATGCTGACCTAGTGTTATCAAGCCGCTGATTGAATAGGCCCAGACAAGATTTATCAAGCCGTTGTCAAGATTTAAAAGTCAACATATTTTTTTATATTAGGAAGATATGCAGGAATATTGTATTTTGTATATTTATCTTAGTATATCTTTCTAGAATAGTTGACAAGATAACTGATGATGTATAGTCCCCAGCCGGGTCATGAGCCCGACCCATGGGTACTACCCGTATCCGGCCCATCACAGATGGGTGGGATAATGTCATTCAGGCTTATGGGCTTGGATGAACAGTGACCGCACACATGTGTGCGGCCCACGGCCCGGTGCGGCCGACATAGGGTTAGACAAAATCACATTCTGTCTAGGAATAGCTTTATCCCAATAGAGGAGGATATTCACTACCAAAATTAGAAGATAACAATCATTCTAATTCTGATAGTTATCCTTTCCTTGGGGCCGAAGTATCAAGTGGTAGCCCACTAGGGTTCCACTGCCTATAAAAGGAACCCCCAAGGGTTCCACAAAGGTATTACGTTCTACTCTCAACTCACATAAACCCTAATCGATTACTTACTCTCACGCCGGAGTCTAATCGTGGGAAACATTCCCACGGTAAGCCTAACGCGTGTTGTTTAGTGTGCAGGATCCCAACCAAACGATTCACTTGGTGTAGGAGCCGGAGCCCAGCCAACCCGAATGAAGCCTAATTCGGGTCTAGCAAGGATCACCCAACTTTTGCATCAACAAGTTGGCGCCCTCCGTGGGATCCATTACACTAAGCTAGAACAAAACCTCATTCTGAATTTCCAATGACGAAGGGGCATCTGCAAGTCAATCCCAGGAATACGAATCCTGGAAATCGGAAGTCCCAAGGGGAAGGGATACTCATCCCCAATCAATCACCTAGCCGCCTTGCAGGCGGACCTGGTAACCGTGGTGGCTTCCAGCCCTTGGGGTGACGAGCACGATCTCCATGACACCCCCACCTACTTCAACCCTGGACAATCCGGACCCAGGGAGTGCGCCCAACCCTCCTAACAAGGAGCCGCACAGACCATCGGTAGAGGAAGAGGTAGAGGTCCTACCACTCAGCGAGGAGGATCTTACTCGAGTTCTCACGCAGAACTTCGATAGGATCGTCCCGGGGATCGCGTCAAGGTTGAATCTAGGGAGGAACCTCTAATCCAGACTCAAATTTGGTGACACCGGACCAATCACCTCTTCCCAAAATCAGAGGAAAAGGAGAGCTCGGCCTCAGGAGCAGAGCATCTTTGAGGAAACCCCTCAACCCAGGAATGTGTTTGAGCGCATAGGAGATCGCCTCATACAGGAACTAATGCAGTCTCGAGAAGGAGGAGATAAGTCTGATGGTTCACCCGAGCGGCCAGATCGAGAGTTGGCCAGAACCGCTCGTCGCACGAGCGTATGGGACAGGATGAACACTGGGAAGAAGGCTTCCGGTTCATCCCAAAAAAGTGGTCCCTACCCAAAGGATGGGGCACCACCACCGTCTCCAGACCCGTCAGGAGAGGACTCAGATGACCATCCGCCTAAGCGTCGCCGACCTAGGCGCACCCCTCCACCACCACCAAACAATGATGAGTATTATGGTGGCCCTTATTATCGAGATGCAGAAGCGGAGGATCTTTCGCGTCCATGGTGTGAACCATGGGATAAACCTAGGATCACCCGGCCATGGGCGGATCCCAGGGAAGACCCGTTCACCCTCCGCATACGGAACTATTCTGAGGACACCAAACGTCGCATGCCGGCGTGTGTCAAGACCTATGATGGGACTGGTGATCCGATTGATCACCTTAAAATATTTGATACACAGGCTAAAATTGAGCGATGGCCCATGCCTATATGGTGTCAAATGTTCAATTCAACTTTGATCGGAAATGCCCATGACTGGTTTGAGGCACTCCCTCCACGGAGCATTGACAGTTTCACGGAACTACGCACTGCGTTCGAGAACAATTATAATCAGAGGAAGAAGTATAATAGGGATCCGGTCTCATTGGCAACTGTCAAACAACGGCCGGGGGAGTCCACATAAGCCTTCACTAAACGCTTTAATGATGAGTGCACGCGCACAAAAACAATGCCGGAGCTCCTGAAAATCTCTGACTACATGCACGCCATAACAGACAGGGAGTTGATCAGGCGCCTCAATGACAAGCCTCCAGAGAGATATGATGACCTCATGGAAAGGGTCAGAAATTTCATAGAAGGAGAAACAGCTGTTGCCGCGGCCTACCCATCCAGAGGAAATGGGTACCGGTCAAATGACCAGTCTCGGAGACAGTCGGGCGGTCAAGGCAATCAGAACAATAGCAAGGGCTCAGGAGCAAAGGAGGACGGCCGGACGATAAGTTCACCCCCTAAAGATGTCCTACCGGGAGATCTTGCTGACGGAAGGGGCGAACTTTCCAAGGCCTCCCCCAATGACCACTCCACCAGAACGTCGGAAAGGAAATCGCTTCTGCGAGTTCCATAATGACAAAGGCCACGGTACGGAGGAGTGTATCCAGCTCAAGAAGCATATTGAGTCGCTGATCAAATCAGGTAAACTCAAGCACCTAGTTAAGGATTGGAAGGATGGAAAAGACAACAACAAGAAGTACGATAAGAAGGATCCCCAAAAGGACAAACCTTCGACCATATACATGATCCAATCCAGACAACGCCGCACGAGGCAGAAAGTTGGCCAAAAATTTTCACGCGACAGGGAAATCTTGTTCCCTCCTATCACAGCAAGCGATGTGACCGATGCGCCTCTCACTATTGAGATAAGCATTGGAACACACAATGTTCGTCGCATGTATGTGGATGGAGGGTCGTCAGTAGAGGTACTGTATGAACACTGTTTTGTGCAGTTATGCCCAGAAATAAGAAGCCAATTAGTACCGGCCACGACGCCGCTCACCGGCTTTAGTGGAGACACTATCTGGCCGATAGGGCAACTACGACTGCTTGTAACCATTGGGAATGAGGAACACTCCACTACGGCGTGGATGAACTTCATGGTGATACGCTCACATTCTCCGTACAATGGGATCATAGGCAGACCAGGTATTTTGGCTATACGGGCGGTACCCTCCACGGCGCACGGAATGATCAAATTTCCCGTTGAGGGGGGAATCGTTACCATTTACAACACAATCGTACCGGCATCCGAGTGTCACACCATGACAACACCGGCTCCACCTGTTCCACCCAAGGATGGATCACCACCTCCCAATTGGAAGGTAGCAATTCACCCTGACTATCCGGAACAGGAGGTATCCATAGGAGGGGCGCTCTCGGATAGCGGCAAAAGGGCCATGTGCTCTCTTTTAAGTGCAAACTTAGATATATTCGCATGGGAGCCAAAGCATATGACAGGCGTGCCACGTGCGATAGCAGAGCATAAGCTCCAGATCCGCCAAGGGTACCAACCCGTCAAGCAAAAGAAGCGCGGCCAGGCGCCTGAGCGCAGCCAAGTGATATTGGAGGAAGTACGGAAACTAGTGGATGCAGGCATCATGCACGGGGTATACTACCACGAGTGGTTATCCAATCCGGTCATGGTCAAGAAACATGACGGAAGTTGGCGCATGTGTGTGGATTTTACGGATCTGAACAAAGCCTGTCCACAGGATTGTTACCCGTTACCGGAAATAGACTGGAAGGTAGAATCTCTATGTGGATATCCTTTTAAATGCTTCTTAGACGCATACAATGGGTATCACCAGATCCAGATGGTGGAGGAAGACGCAGAAAAAACGGTGTTTCATACGAGCCAGGGCGTATATTGCTATACGAAAATGCCGTTTGGACTAAAGAACGCCGGTGCTACATACCAGCGGCTGGTGGACAAAGCTTTTGAATCACAGATAGGCCGCAACTTGGAAGTCTATGTGGATGACTTGGTCATAAAAAGTCATACGGAAGATGCGCTTCTCCGGGATGTCCAAGAGACATTCCACACGCTGAGGAGGATTAACATGAAGCTAAACCCAAAGAAGTGCACGTTTGGGGCCACGGAGGGAATGTTCCTTGGGTATTTGATCGATCCAAATGGCATCAAACCTTGCCCAGAGAAAACGGACGCAGTGATACAGCTGCCATCCCCTCAGACGCGGAAGGAGGTGCAATCCTTAAATGGAAAACTAGCCGGGTTGAATAGGTTCCTATCCAAATCCGCAGAGAAATCATTACCCCTATTTAAGACACTCAAGAAGTGCATTAGGAAGGGAGACTTCCGGTGGACGAAGGAGGCCGAGGAAGCCTTTGGCCAACTCAAGCGGCACCTCGCATCTCTCCCAATGCTAGTGGCTCCCCGGCCAAAGGAGGAACTCATTATGTATCTCTCAGCCACTCATGGCGCAATAAGCGCGGTACTCATGACAGATAGAGATACAGTGAAAACTCCGGTCTACTTTATAAGTAGAACATTACAAGGGCCGGAGCTGAATTACTCCTCTATGGAAAAATTGGTGTTAGCACTAGTGTTTGCTACAAAGCGGTTACGCCGGTACTTTCAGGCGCACCCAATTGTAGTTATTACGGACCAGCCAATCAAGCAGGTCATCTCTAGACCGGATGTGGCAGGGAGGCAATAAAAATGGAGCATCTTATTGGGGGAGCACAATATATCTTATAGACCAATTACGGCTGTGAAAGGCCAGATCTTGGCAGATTTCCTGATTGAGAAGCCGGAGGAGGAAGGACCAATCGTTAAACAAAACGAGATCCCAACAGAACCATGGGTGTTATTCACGGATGGATCTTCGTGTACGGACGGGTCCGGAGCTGGTCTCATCCTCACAAATCCAGAAGGAATGGAATTCACGTATGCCCTCCATTTTGAGTTCACGACCACCAATAACGAAGCAGAATATGAAGCATTAATTGCGGGTTTAAAAATCGCCGCTAGAATGGGAGTTCGCAACCTTGAGACCTACGTGGACTCACGGCTTGTCGCGAACCATATTCTAGGTGGATATGTGGCTAAGGAGGACAACATGGTCAGGTACTTGGAAAAAGTCAAGTCACTAATTGCGACTTTCAGTAAGTTTTCCATCAAGCAGGTGCCAATGGGCGAGAACAAGAAGGCGGACGCTCTTAGCAAGATCGCATCCACAAGCTTCGCTCACTTGTCTAAACAAGTCTTGGTGGAAATACTCAAGGAGAAATCTATAACGGAAGGGGGGGTTGCTACTATAGTTGAGGAGGATGGACCTACATGGATGACCCCGATTATCAATTATTTGACTAGTGAGACCCTTCCAGACGAGGAAAAAGCCACACGGCGCATCAGAAGGAAGTCGCAACATTTCGAACTTCGAGAAGGCATCCTTTACAAGCGCTCTTTCTTGCAGCCGTGGCTGCGGTATGTTGGACCACGTCAGGCCGCTTACGTAATCAGTGACATACATGAAGGGTTGTGCGGCATGCATGCAGGACCACGATCCGTGGTAGCTAGAGCCTTACGGACAGGATATTATTGGCCTACCATGCACAGAGACGCGCGCGACATGATTCACAAGTGTAGTGATTGCCAAGTGCATAGGCCAGTACCGTGGCACCCGAAGCAGGAGCTTACACCTATCACGTACCCATGGCCATTTTATAAGTGGGGAATCGACATTGCAGAACCATTTCCTGTAGCTGCGGGGGGAGTTAAATTCTTGATTGTTGCGATGGACTACTTCACACGATGGATAGAGGCCAAGGCAGTCAAGTCTATCACAGGCAAACAAGTTAAAAAGTTTGTTTGGGAACATATTGTGTGCCGTTTTGGTCTACCAGGAGAAATCATCTCGGACAATGGTAAGCAGTTCACGGACAATCCATTCAAAGATTGGTGTGCATCATTGAACATCAAGCGGCGCTTCGCGTCTGTTAAGCATCCGCAGACAAATGGCCTCGTCGAACGAGCAAATAGGAGCTTGGGAAATGACATCAAGGCGCGTTTGGATGAACGAAGTGCCAACTGGGTCGATGAGTTACCACATGTGCTATGGGCACACAGGACTATGATCAAAACAGCCAACGGAGATACACCATTTGCATTGACTTACGGCACTGAAGCTGTTATACCAGCAGAGATAGGAATGCCTACCATCCGTACGGCGGAGGTTAATGTCGTCACGAACGATGAGCAGCTGCGAATCAACCTGGATCTGTTGGAAGAAAAAAGGGAAATAGCAGCCATCAATGAGGCTAAGTCCAAGGCTAAACTGAAGCTTATTATGACGCCAAGGTCAAGGGTGTTTCTTTTCGACCAGGAGACTATGTTTATCGTGCTAATGAAGCGAGTCGAGCGGAGAATACAGGAAAACTGGGCCCTAAGTGGGAAGGACCGTATGAAGTCACGGAGGCCTTGGGACGAGGCGCGTACAAGTTACGTGACATGGATGGCCGCGACCTAGAGCGCACATGGAACATTTCCAATCTCAAAAGGTGCTATCTTTGAAAGCTACGGCTTCCGCATGGGTGCTTCGCTATATGTGGCTTTAATGAAGAACCATGCGGTCTATCTGTTTTGTTTTTCTTATGTTTTTTTAGTTCCTTTCTTGTTTTTTAGGACTTGTCATTATTGTTGAAACAAAAATGTAAACGTTCTAATAAAATGTCGTGGTGCCTAGCTAGCCCCACGGCTTGTTTCGTGCAAATCATTTTTTAGATTTTTTGTTAGTCGTATGAATTTTACTTATATTATAATATGCCATGTTTCATTCATATGCATTCTTTCAAACTACTGTACATGTACTATACGCCTCCAGGCGGGGTAAGAGGATTAAGTGAACCTACTAATTCAACTTGTCGGGTAAGAGGGATGCAACCCAGCCGCACGGATCATGTATCCTTACTAGACACCTTACTCATAAGACGTTGTGGTAAGTTTCATATGCCGTAGTCACACCGTGCTTCGCATAGTAAAGACGCACGTCGCATGTCTAGTAAATTATAGGCTTGTATGTATTTTCCTTTTTTGTGTGTAAGACGTGACGTATCATGCAGTATTGGTATACAATATTCAACACAATCAAAATACACAAGTTTCCAAATAAAATAGCAAAAATGGCCGTGGTCATCACGGACTTACATACAAAATGCACATGTTTAAGCCGTGTACATACACGGACGAATAGAAACAACAAATATTCAGCGGTTACAAACCAGAGTTATCTAAAATTGATCATAAAGTAGAAGCACCCTACATAGGGGGGAGAAGCTTACCTATCTCCACTTGTTCCTCAATCAAGGATGACAACCACTCACTACTTTCCTTCCGCTTCCGGGCTTGAGCAGCGTTCCTCTCTAGCACCACACTTAAAGGTTCTTCATCAAGCACGATCCTGGTTACATCCTCATAGACGGGGAGCGTCAGGTGGCTGGGCGATGGGGTAAAGGAGGCACGGGAATGACTCTCATCTTGGGAGAACGCACTCAGACTTAGCTTTTCCATGATTTCCATGTTTGATGCATCTTTTGTGGCCTCCAGCTCAGCCAAGAATGGATAATGCAAATCTCGCATTGCGGCCATAGAAGCAGCCATCTTGTTAGCCGCCTCAGGGTTAAAGAAAGTATGTCTGGTGAAGTTCTCCCTTTTCTTGATCAGCTCTACGGCCTGGACCATTCCCTCGTGACGTCCGTGGTCAATGCCATCGGACACGAGACTTGCAAACTGTTGCACAAATTCGGGGGCCTCTAGTACCTTGGTGACGACCAAGCGTGCTCCATGCCCTACCATCCACCTACGACCGGTGTGGAAACCTTGGTTTCCGGATCTTTGAAGCTACTAGGAATGCATTATGTTCATATGATTAAATAATCAAAGCGGAACTAGAACATAACACATTAACAAGGTGTTTAGGCACAATAACCTGAATTAAAACAAATGGATTGTTCATTATATTAATAACAAACAACCACTAGACGTGTATACATTAATCCCACATCTAGTCGACACACGCTTTAGGTTTACATTGTGAATATAAATTATATGAAAAACCTAATAACCCTTGGTTCCTTTTATAGTGTAAGGACTAGGGTTTTACAAGAGATAAGAATGAATAAACATGTGAATCTTCTATTTAAATAACTATATACAGAATATATCTTGCATATATATCCAAATAGAAGCTTCTAAAGGCTTCTTTGTCTATGTTTTGTCAATGCTTGAATTGCATGTGACAATGCTTAAATTGCTCTTGACAATGCTTGCTTCCATCAACGCCTGGAATGCTCTTGTCAACGCTTAGACAAATACCTTCATGTTTTCTTCGTTTTTGAGTTTCTGCCACATCAACTTTTTGACCCAACAATCTTCCCCTAGTTGATGGTGGCAAAACTCTATGTGTATCTCTTGTAAGTTGTACATGATCTTCAAATTGCTTCCCCTCAAGTGTAGCATGTATTTCTTCCCCTTTTTGTCACATCAACAAGGAAGTAAACAATGTATGCAATCTTTGAAGATTCTCCAAATGTAGGCTCTGTGTAATGATCTTGAAGAACAATTAATATAATATTTTTGATGTAGAAGTAGAGTAACCCAAACCTATGTTCCATATCTTGTACGATGATGTGATGAAGTATGTGGCTGATACAAAAATCCTCATCCTTTGTGAGACACTGAGCACGATAATGTAACTCCTTTAAGTGATAGCAAATATGTGCATAGAGAACCATAAGAAAAATCACATATTCCTAGACCTTGTATCACTTCATCAGTAACAGTGTAAGCATAAACAAGTTATCTTTAAAGTCTATGACTGGGAGTGCACGACTTTAAGATATGATAGAACACAAACTCACAAAAATCTTCTTCAATCATCAAACTTACCATAAGAATTCTTCCCCTTAAGCTAACACCTCTTCATGACAAGTCAATATCTTCATATGTAAAAGCTGTTAACGAATAACTCTCAAGGCTATCCCGATTACATATTCCAATAAATTACTTCATGAATCGTTGTTAACTTGCCTTAAATCATTAATTCCTTTTAAAAATATCCGAGCCATAAATATCAACATGATATTCTAAATTAAAACGGAGATTCCATGTACCTTCGTGTGTAATTTCCTCCTTTTTTTGTGTGCTAAAAACGTACCAATTTTCTCAAACAGCAGCAATTCTTTTGTTATCCGAGAACCTTCATTGTCCAATATCTTAGTCTCATTCTTTGTCAGATATCGGACAAAACCTATCAACGCTTGAGAAAGCGTTTCTCGGACAACTCATGTCAACGCTATTTCTGTCATCGTTCACTTATTCCTTGTCAGCGTCAAAATAACAAACGTCAGCGTAAAAAATATACGCTGTCAGCGTCGAACTTACTTTCTGTCAGCGTCTGAATCCCATTTGTCAGCGTCACAATTACAAATGTCAAAAGTGAACCTTAAATAGCGAACTTCGATGCTGAATAACTTCTTCATTAGGGCTCAGATCGAAAATCCCTTCTGTGAGATTCTAGACACAAGTGTCAAGAATCTACAGTTCAAAAATCACGAAGATCCAACGGTTAACGAAGGAGAGATCGTGTTTTGAACATGGCTGTCCACAAAAAACAGCATTCATCCACTGCTGACTTTGACGCTTAATAACTTTTTCCTGGGGATAAAACTTGACAATCCCTCTGGTGGATGTTTAGATATATGTATGTAGAACACACATATAAAATTTCGTGACGATCCAATGGTTCAATCAAAAGTTATGACCTTCTGAATACTGCTGCGCACACAAAAACGTCCAAAAAAACCCTAGACGGATTTTTCTTCTTTTCACCATACACGAACACCTTGTTGGTCCTAGCATCACGAGCCACGAGGCTCTGATACCAATTGTGGAAACCTTGGTTTCCGGATCTTTGAAGCTACTAGGAATGCATTATGTTCATATGATTAAATAATCAAAGCGGAACTAGAACATAACACATTAACAAGGTGTTTAGGCACAATAACATGAATTAAAACAAATGGATTGTTCATTATATTAATAACAAACAACCACTAGACGTGTATACATTAATCCCACGTCTAGTCGACACACGCTTTAGGTATACATTGTGAATATGAATTATATGAAAAACCTAATAACCTTTGGTTCCTTTTATAGTGTAAGGACTAGGGTTTTACAAGAGATAAGAATGAATAAACATGTGAATCTTCTATTTAAATAACTATATACATAATATATCATGCATATATATCCAAATAGAAGCCTCTAAAGGCTTCTTTGTCTATGTTTTGTCAATGCTTGAATTGCATGTGACAATGCTTGAATTGCATGTGACAATGCTTGAATTGCTCTTGACAATGCTTGCTTCCATCAACGCCTGGAATGCTCTTGTCAACGCTTAGACAAATACCTTCATGTTTTCTTCATTTTTGAGTTTCTGCCACATCAACTTTTTGACCCAACAGTCGGCAATAGCCGCTAGTAGTTGAGGGCATAGCACGTCGTCGCGCTCGGCGGTAAGGGCATCGATCATCAAATCTTTTTGGGCAAACGCCTCTTTCAGCTCTTGGGTGACAGCCCTCTCATCAGCAAGTTCCTCTTGTACCTTCTCCATGCTTTGGACTGCCATATGCGCGTCTTCTAGTTTCTTGTTAAGCACGGATACCTGGCTGAAGTACGACTGGGCAGACGCTTCCGCGGTGGCTACCTATATGAGATTAATCGTTAGAATATATTTCTTTTAGAAATGGGTGGTGCATCACGGATATGTACCTTGGTGGTCGCGGCATCTAGTTTTGACTCAAGGTTGGCCACTTGTTGGTCATATTCATTCGCGCGGGCCGATTGCTTTTTTATGGTCGCCTCGGCACTAGCAAGTTGAGACTGGAGGGCTGCAATTTGGGCTTCATTGTCCACGATCATCTTCTCCCTCCGACCAACCTTCCTCTTAAGAGATTCCACATGCCCAAGTGCGACTTCAAACCTTACTCTCATCGAGGTGCCCATTGCCATTTGGTGTACCAAGGCACCATTATACTCATCCGCCAAGTCCGCATGGCTGAGCGCATTCACCTCTCGCACCAAGCCTGGTGGTATGCAGTTGTTGAGGTACTCTCGGCATTCATCGGCGTCCCTCATTCGTGATGCAGTTGTGATATTCTAGATGGGGTTGAACAATTGAGGGGGGCCGAACGTTGGGAGGTCTTGGGAGGCTGTGGGTGAACCTTCTTCAAATACGGGGCCGGACTTTGTGGCGGCCGTGTGAAGCATGGGGTTTCTTTCCACTAGTTTTCCTTTTCCCTTCTCTATTTAGGTGTCAGGGGCGGCACGGCACCAGTTTGTTCATCCCTGTGAAACAAGCATTTGGATTCATGTTAAGTATTCCTTAAAGGGAATCTGTCGTTCTTACGTGTTAGGATGGAGTCTTACATGTCATTTCTTGCTAATTCTGATGTGGTTGGGGCAATCTGAGTGACGGGATCGACATGTGCGGCCCGGATAGTCTCGGAAGCCTGGGTGATACTCCCAACAGATTGGTACAAGGGGTGGTCTTCTCGAAGTTTCTTGGGAGGGGCGTTGTGTTCGCCAATCTCGGCTGAAGCAGCTTTCCTCACTCGTTTGTTTCTTGTACGGGTACGCCTGGCGACAGGCTGAGCTGTTGCTTCTTCAGTCTCCTCCTCGAATTCTTTTTCCACTTCTGCCTCTTCCTCCTCGTTGGTTTGTTGTACTTCTTCATCATCATCGCCCATCATCCGGCGAAGGCTGGAGGTGGTTAAGTCAATATTATCTCCCTGCTCTTCCCTATGTGGTGAGGAGGGCCCGACTCCTCCTTCACGCATCCTGTTATCACCACCCTCGTTATCTCCTTGCTCTTCCTCGTCCGAGTGGGGATCCGGCACGGCTTCAAGAGCAACCGTCACGTTTCGGGTATGCTCAAGAAGGGGTAGTTCATTCTCACGGAGGGGACGAGAGCCCTCCGGTACGAGCTTCGGGTCGCCGTGGCGTAGAAATCCAAAGAAGTTCATTTCTGCCCAACACAAAACAAATTATGTTAGCCATTTATAAAATGATTGAATAAGTTTTTTGTGTACGGATGTTAGCCTACCTTCACCATGCCTTCTCCAAAACACAGGATACCTGTTGGACGGCCAAAATAATTGCGGCTAATCCCTAGCAAACACAGAAATGACTCGGGAAGACTTATATGGAACCCAGTCCTATTCAGATCTAATTCTTGGGAATGTCGGGGGTTATATGTACTCGTGTGCGGCTTGGGATCGTGGGGTATCCTATGTCTAAAGGTATAATCAGCCGGCCATACTACTGCGTCAATGAAAAAGTAGTGGTCATACCAGTTTTTCAACGAATCCATTGGCTTATTGTGAGACTGGGGACTATTTAGGGGATCGTTTCTTAAAGGATACCCAACCATTTACTAGGTTGGGGATATAAAAAAGCCGGAATAGTTCTACGGTTGGGGGGATTCTTCTAGCACGACAGAGGATCTCGAATTGACTAATCTTACAGGCGCCTATACAGTGGAGCTGACTAATATGTACATCATAATATCCTTACAGATCTATGAGAAAACGGGTAAAGGGAATGCGCTAATTGGCCGCATCAAAAAGGCGAGTGTACAGGCCAATCTTACCTACTGGAGCCTCAGTTATGAGGTCTCCGGCGCCAGGAAGTGAGGGGTGTAGGTTGGTAGGGATGAAATAGTTTGTACAAAAGTGGTTTAGTTGGTCCTGGGTCTTTACATTTAGCACGGATCCAATGGTAGGGTTGTTTCTGTGAGCCATTACTAAATAAAAATGTAAGAGCGTGGTGTTCTAACCTGTGGATTAAAGGATCCGTGCGTAATTGATTCGAGCTAAGAAGAAAGCTTTAATGGCAGAAATGGAGATAATAACTGTGTGTTTCACACAGCCGTAGGGGTGGCTTATTTATAGGGTTGCCTCGTGGGTCATGACCTGTTGGATGTGTGACACGTGTCTGCCACTATTCTTTATCGTGTGGTTAGGGGGCAAGTGGCAAGTGAAACGTCAGGCGGGACCCACGGGTCACTTCTGACTCAAACGTTTGCACTGTTCGAGACTCTGACTGTTTGCACTTTTGTCAGTCAACATGCCAGATGAACAGTTATTTATGTCCGGATATGCGGCTCTTACGTAAGAGTTGTCATTTAATGCTATATTTAATTTGTCTCGGTCGCCATGTGCGGTTGAGGTAATAATGGAATAATTTCCTAAGTCAGGTTGCCATGTGCGGCCAACACAAATTCTTGGACAACTTATCATTCCCTATTTTTTCTTGGTACGTCCAGGGAGCATCTTGGTAGTCTAGAGGTTACGCCTATGGTTGTAACAACTAGACTGGGGGGACATGATGACGTATAGTCCCCAACCGGGTCATGAGCACGGCCCATGGGTACTACCCGTATCCGGCCCATCACAGATGGGTGGGATAATGTCATTCAGGCTTATGGGCTTGGATGAACAGTGACCGCACACATGTGTGCGGCCCACGGCCCGGTGCGACCGACATAGGGTTAGACATAATCATATTCTGTCTAGGAATAGCTTTATCCCAATAGAGGAGGATATTCACTACCAAAATTAGAAGATAACAATCATTCTAATTCTGATAGTTATCCTTTCCTTGGGGCCGAAGTATCAAGTGTTAGCCCACTAGGGTTCCACTGCCTATAAAAGGAACCCCCAAGGGTTCCACAAAGGTATTACGTTCTACTCTCAACTCACATAAACCCTAATCGATTACTTACTCTCACGCCAGAGTCTAATCGTGGGAAACATTCCCACGGTAAGCCTAACGCGTGTTGTTTAGTGTGCAGGATCCCAACCAAACGATTCACTTGGTGTAGGAGCCGGAGCCCAACAAACCCGAATTAAGCCTAATTCGGGTCTAGCAAGGATCACCCAACTTTTACATCAACAATAACTTTGTGTAAAGGCTCCTTGTGCTTATAAAAGGAGGCCTTTAGGTTTATGATTCATATACTTTCATCACTGTTTTTTCATCGTTATTATCAATTAAAGTTGAAAGTTTGTTATACGTTCTTTGTTATTTGTTCTTTGTGCCAAGTATTAATTCCTCATAATACTTAGTCTGTTTAATATACAAACTTTCTCAAACGTATTATACTTGAACTAATCTCAATAATACACAAGTTTAATCGATCTAAATTTGGGACCAACAAGTGGTATTAGAGCTTGTTGAGGAACTTTTGATCTTAAGAACAAAAACCCTAAAATCTTCAAAAACCCTAAATAGCAGAAAACCCTAAAAATCATCCAAACATCATCTCCACCTCAACTGAAACATCACACTCATCAAATCACAATCTCAAAATTCCTATACTTGATCCTGATAACTTTGAACTTTGGAAGTTCAACTTTGAGCAATATCTTCAAGTTGATAACTACGTTCTCTGGGAAGTTATTGAATATGGTAATCAATTCAAGAAGAAGAAAAAGATTGCTACTGCTATAGAAGTAAGAAGAACAGCTGGACAGACTGGTAATGAGCTAAATGCAAAACCTAAAGATGGAAGGGCAGTTTCAGCTGTTGAGATAGAAAAAAGAAGGAATGATATGAAAGCTTTGAGTACACTCAAACTGGCTCTTGGTCCTAAGCAACAACATAAATTCAGACTGTATGAATCTGCTAAGGAACTTTGGGCAGCCCTTGAGACCATCTATGGTGGTAATGAGGAAACTAACAAACAAAGGAAGAAGTAGTTAATGATTGAATATACTGTTTTCAAAGCTCATCCTAATGAGAAGCTGAGTGAGGTGAGAAGTCGTCTTCAAGATATTACTAGCAAGTTGGCCTTCATGGGAACAGAACTTGAAGAGCAAGATATCACTGCTACCTTCCTTGGAGGTCTTGGTGATGCATGGGAGATTCATGCAAAATCAATCATTGCCACCCAGGTTCACAAGAATGCTTCTTTTGATGACATATATAATCAACTGAATATTATGGAACCTGAAGCTATACTCAAACAAGGGAGCTAGCCAACATCTGGAAGCATGGCATTTGTTGATCCCAAACTTAGATCGATTAAGCTTTGTGTATACGAGATTAGATCAAGTAATACACGTAGAGAAACCTTTGCTTATGAATAAAGTAACTAAGTGTTATGCGGAATTAACACTTAATCTAAAACACAAAGATGTTAAACAAACTTTCACTTGTATTAGAATGATCGAACTTGATTACAATGAAAGAGGTTTAACTTGTGAAAACTTATGATAACTGATTATTAACTTTAACCTAAAAGATCTTCTTTTATAGATTAAGAAGTCTTGTACAATAAGCTACGAATCAACTATTCTAGGTAAAGATAATAATAGAAAATACAATGTCGAGCTTATCTTTACCATACACAAATAAAGAAACAAATAAACAAAAAGATTCGTATGAAGATATATTCCATCAGTGCTAATCTTCAAGGCTATCAGCGTTGACTTCTTCAATGTCAACGCTTGGCTGTCAGCGTCCAATGTCATCTTATCAGCGTTGACATTCTTCTTATCAGCGTCAAGTGAACTGACCCATAATTTATTCCCAACAATCCTCCCCTAAACTTGATATCTATTCCAATGATCAAGTTTCAAAACTTAAAGCTTAGGAGGAATCTTACAAAAACTTCTTATGTTGGTGGTAAACATATCTAATCAAGTCTTTGGCCACTTCACTAGTAAAATCAATCTCCAAGGGTGTCTCCTTCATCTTCTCCAATACTTCTTTGGACAAGAAATAGTTAGCATCCACAAGTAGATACTCTGAAAACTTTGTAGAGCTCAAATGAAATACACCACAAGTAGAATAAAGCCTCCAATGAAGATTACTCAGGTCATCTTCAAGATCCTTCAATATGGCAGGATCTGCTTCTCTTGGACCACACAAAGTCAAAAATGTGTGCCATAGTCTTATTCCATTTGCTGAAGTAGGTGCTTCAGCTGTATACTTGGCCTCTATCAATCTCCATAGATGCACCAAGTCTTCTCTGTCTATGCTTGCAAAGATAGAAATAATTGAAGTGAAAGTGTGTACCTCCTTTCCAAACCTGCCAATCTTCCAAAATCCACACTCATCTTCATCAAAACTAATGATTGGATTTCTGTCATCTAGAGGTACTACATTAACCAAATCTGAAGCTTCCAATGGAGAAAGCTTGAGATGCTTCCTTATGACACTTTCAGTTGGATAATACACATCCATATCTTTGGGAAATTGGAGAGGATCTCCTTTCTTCACTGGTCTTTGAGCAATTCTCATCTCCTTTTGAATCTGCATTTCCTCAGCAAGCTCTTGTTTCCTTTCTTCTGAAAGAAACTGTAAGACATTTTGTTCTTGCACATTCCTCCAAATAGGATGTGCCCTATACTCTAGCTTCTCAAAAGATAAAGCCAGCAACTTCTTGTATGTCCATCTAGGTTGATGGCATCTAAGCAACTTATAGTACAATTGCCTTCTATCTCTTTTAAGCCAGGTCTTGACCTCTTGTGCATTAAACCTCAAAATCTCCTTTATGTCATCTTGTACCCTGAGAAGAATTTCCAACCCCCAAATTTGATCTGATAAGCTCATCCCTGGGTTGTCCATTACTTTGTCTTCCCAAGCATGGTACATTCTGGTGATTTCTGGAAGGTCCCAATCAATCTGATTCTTCAAATCACTCAATCTTTCCTTTGCTAACTCATCCCCATATTCAAGTCTTTCTGGATCTTCAATAATTTGAACACTTGAATCTGAGCTATCTCCTTCTTTTTCATCACCACTCTCTTCCTCACTCTCAGAAGTAGCAACAAATGGTGATCTACCACTCCTCTTCAAATCTCTTTCCAAAAGTTGTGCAGCCAACTGTTCATCAAATGCAATTTGTGCTGCATCTTTCTTTGGAACATCTTCTTCAACCATAATCCCCTTACCCTTGTCTTTTGGATCAATAATAGGTAAGGTAGAAGAAGAAACCTGTGTGGACACATCTTTGATGATCGTTGATGACTGGAATACATCAACACCACCTGCAACTTTGTCAGCGTTCAAGTTACCTTTATCAGCGCCCCGATTACCTTTGTCAGCGCTGGATGTGTCAGCGTTCAAACCTGTATCAGCGCCCATTGTTTCTGTGAAAGATCCTTCCAAGTTTAATGGTGTCACCTTGGATGTATCAATAACAGGATGCTGCTTCAGACTTGTAAGAGCTTCAGCAATACCTAAAGATTCACTAAATTGTGAACTCTTCTCACTGGCTGTATGAATCAGCTCATCCTCTTCATCCTCCCCTTTGGAAGATTCCTCCATCCCACTCCTGCTACTTGGATTCTCCAAAACAGTTACCCGCTCCCTCAATACTTGGAGTTCACGGCCCTGTTTGTTGACAATTTGTACAAGGCTGACATTTTGCTTTTGCAAGCTAATGACAGCAGCCGTCAATTCAGTCAATGTCATAGGTTCCAATCTGCCCTCAGCTAGAATGGGGATTTGACCTCCCAAAATAGAATCATAGGGCATGGATGAGGTCTTAATGATGTTGGGACTGTCTTGACCAGCTTCTAAGCTTGTGTCAATAGCCCCAGCCTCATCCATGGCACCAGCCACACTTGTGGAGGTGGTTCTCTCTGCAACAAGGCTAGGACCACTAGAGGAGAACACTCCAGTAGTCCTTTGGCGTTTATTCAACCTAGATTGTAATGGGGTGGAAGATGAGGTAGATTGTGTGGGTGTTTGTTGGTGAAGGGGTGTTTGGGATTGTTCAGGGATGTTATCAGCGTTGGGATTGGCTGTGTCAGCGCCAACATTTTGAGCGTCAGCGTTGACATTGGGTTGGTCAACGTCCATGTGGTCTGGTGAAGGTAATGGTTCATGGATAGGCTCAAGTTGAGGTGCAGGGTCTGGGTGTGGTTGAGCAGCCTGAATTACTTCAAGCATGGCTTGGGTAAGAGGGATGGATCTGTTTGTGGAACTCATCTTGTCAAAAATGGTTTTCTTTTGCTTAGGGATCTCATAAAAAGTGTCATGATCCCTAGTACAATATCCTTGTAAATCAAATACCATTTGCAAAAATCTTGGGTAAGCCAAAGTCATTTTACTTCCCTTATTTTTACACATCCCTTCAAAAATCATTTTTGAAAAATTATACTTAAGCCCACGTGTTATACAAACCAAAGCACTTGCAATTGACCTGTTTATTTCATTAAAAGAAGTACATTTTGGACTTAAGCATTGGAGAAGGACATGTATCAAATATTTCCAGTCAGAGGGAAATTCCTGCTTATGATATTTATTTAAAGATTTACCAGCAGGAATAGGATAACCCAATTCCCTAAGACCTTGTTCTATTGTTGCAACGGCAAGAGTAGTCACACCATCAGCGTCATCAAGACGCAAAGCTTGGCGAACCAAGGCTTCAGTGACCACCCATGTTCTTCCATGAACAGTAGATGTTAATGTGGTCACTCCATTAGCTGTTGTGGAACTAACATTGTTCCAAAACTGTCTAATGTGTGCGACAGGGACTAGTGGCTCATGAGAAAGTGCATACCTTATAGAAGATGCATTTAAAAATGCCACCATTTGTGAATACTGAGGGAACAAATCATTATCAGCGGCCAAGTAAGCCACCATATTATGTTGGCTCTTGAACTCCAATGTCAGATTGCTTGAGTTGAACTTTGGTGCCATGTTTAAAGCTGTTTAGGTTATGTGATATGGGAAAAATCTAGGAGAAAAATGTTAGACAAGAAAATATGAATACCCAGAATAAAAATGTTAGCCAAATTTATAGGAGAGATGCATGAGTTTGATTGGTCAAAAATGAGGCAGTTATATTCAAAGAGTAATGATGAAATATTGAATCAAATATAACTTATCTCATGCATTAATTAAAAGTAACAACTCCCCAAAATTACGGCCAAAGATTAGTCAAAAAATAACAACTGGGTAGGACCCACTAGGTGTCAACGGTCAAAAATAGCCCATCAGCGCCCAACGGCTATATTTTCTTGTTAGCGTTTGCCTAAAGCCTTGTCAGCGTCACGATTGGACGTAACAGCGTTTGGAGAAAAACTTGTCAGCGTCTAAAAATAAAAAATATTTAAAAAGAAAAAGACCTTAACAAAGTAATTTATCCTAAGGGAAATATCTTACAAGTTGATAATAATTACTGGGCGGCAAGCACTGTCCATTTATGCACACTTGCTTAAGCAAGATAGACACAAATGTCCTCTAGTGTCCCTTGCTAACCAAAATACTTACCAACAAAGTTATTTCATAAAATTCTTTGTAACTCCCAGGTAAACCCATAACAAAACTATTCCCAAGTCTCCCATCAGACCATAACCAATTCTAGGCCAAAAATGTCTTGGCAGCATGCATAGTTTGTCAACTTTGCATGCTACAGTGCCTCATGGTTTAGTAAAACTAACCCATACTCACCTGTGGACACAATCTAGAATTGTGATGAGAGCATTATAAGAATACCCAAGAGTCCTAAAGGTTCCTTAAACCTCCCCTCAAACTATGATACATGAGTTTCTCAAAATATATATGAACATTAAAAATTTATGTCAAGATAGGAATATAAATATTCCAACCATCATCCATAAACAAAAACATGTCCAAATAGCTCTTCAAAGATCCATAAGCAACTCTGTATCCAATGGCATAAAGCTACCACCACCTACACATTTAGATTGAAAACCACAAAACTAACATTTGTTGCTGACAGCGTCCCGACAACACTTATCAGCGTTGAAGGAACTCTTGTCAGCGTTAGACAATAATATCTCTAACAACGGCAAAATAACACTTATCAGCGTTACATTTACCTTTGTCAGTGTTAGAAAAATAAAGTGGAAAAATCTAAATCATCACAAAGACCAATAACAATGCATTATCCTGTACATACTTTTACAAAAAGGTTCCAAAACACATATTAAGTGAGATTAACCATTCCAATATTTGTTACCAAATATTGAAATCTTCCAGCATCAAAAGGTTTAGTTAATAAATCAGCCACATTATCTTCTGTGGCTACCCTATCTGGTTGTATTAAACCTTTCTCAAAGCAATCTCTTATAAAATGATGCCTAATTTCTATGTGTTTGGTTTTAGAATGATGTACAGGATTTTTAATAATGCATAAAGTACTGTTATTGTCTACAAAAATCTTGGTATGCATGAAATTATACCCATAATCCAACAGCTGGTTCTGAATCCATAAGACTTGTCCACAACATGCTGCTGCAGCCACATATTCTGCTTCAGTTGTAGAATTAGCCACCACTGTTTGTTTCTTGCATTGCCAAGATATTAATCTGCTCCCAAGAAATTGACATCCACCAGTTGTGGATTTCCTATCAAACTTGTCACCACCATAGTCACTGTCTGAATATGCAATAAGCTCCAATGGAGAATCTTTTGGGTACCACAAGCCAAGATCTGGATAACATCTTAGGTACCTAAAAATTCTTTTCACAGCAAAAAGGTGACATTCTTTGGGAGTCACTTGATGGCGTGCACAAGCACACACAACAAACATGATGTCAGGTCTTGAGGCTGTAAGATACATCAATGAACCAATCATTGATCTATAGTGCCTAACATCCACATCCTTTCCAGCTCCAATTTTTCCCCAAGGGTGTTCCCTATCCATAGGAGTGGAAGCATCCTTTTCATGTGGAGAAAAACCATATTTCTTCAAGATTTCAGCTACATATTTGTCTTGGGAGATGAAGATACCATCTTCTTTCTGCTGAACTTGTAAGCCTAGAAAGAAGTTCATCTCACCCATTGCACTCATCTTGAATTTATCTGTCATAAGCTTGGAAAAGTCTTCACTCATCTTTGGATTTGTGGATCCAAAAATGATATCATCAACATAGACCTGGACAAGTAAGACATCCTTACCTTTCTTCTTGGTGAACAATGTCTGATCTATGGTGCCCCTTTTAAAACCATTTTCCACCAAATAGGTGGACAATGTACCATACCATGCTCTTGGGGCCTGATGAAGTCCATACATTGCTTTCTTCACTCTATAAACCTTGTCTGGATTTTCAGGATCTTCAAAACCAGGAGGTTGCATGACATATACCTCCTCAACAATTGTTCCATAGAGGAAAGCACTCTTCACATCCATTTGATAAACAGTGAAGTTCATACAAGAGGCATAAGCTAGAAAAATTCTTATAGCTTCAATTCGTGCAACTGGAGCAAAAACTTCTTCATAATCTATACCTTCCTCTTGTGTATATCCTTGAGCTACCAAACGTGCCTTGTTTCTGACCACAATACCTCGTTCATCTTTCTTGTTCCTTAGAACCCATCTTGTCCCAATTGGTCTCACATATCTAGGACAATCAACCAGCTCCCAAACATCCTGTATAGCAAATTGGTGAAGCTCATCCTGCATTGCTTCCACCCAACTAGGTTCTTTGAGAGCATCAAAAATCTTCTTGGGTTCTTCTTGTGACAGAAAACAGGCAAACAAACATGCTTGTACAAGAGGGGTATCAACCTTCTTGTGTATATTGGCAATAAATCCACCAAGACTTTGATGGGATCTTCTTGTCTGAACTGGAGCCATAACATCACCAATGATCTGAGATGAGGGGTGATCCTTTGCTGTGGAAGTGAGAACTCCTCCTTCAAAAAGTCTGGTGTCCTCAACTTCACGCTCCATGTTGCCAATATCTTCTTCATCAGACTCTCTTTGATCAACATGAATCTCTTCATGGACATTAGAAGGTCCACCTTGTTCAAAATGTGAAGAGAAAAGATGTGCAAAGGTGTCATCAAAGTCTGAACCTTGTTTGTCAGCGCTTGGGCTAACAACGCTTGAACTGTTGTTGTCAGCGTCTGAGCCATCAGCGTCTGAATTGCTCTTGTCAGCGCTTGATTTTCCTTTGTCAACGCCTGAAGAACCATGCATGTTTGTATTTGGTGGTACTTGGAAACCACCATTATCTTTTCTAGCAGCAGCAGCAGCAGCATAATACTCATCTGTCCATATAGGAAGTGTAACATATTCTTGTGTGGGAGATGACTCAACTGCTGGTGGTCCATCCTTCTTAGCAACCTGTATACCTGAAACATTACCAATTCTCTTTTCCAAAACACTTGAAGTTACCTTCACAATGTCTGGATCAGTAACAGGCATATAATTTAAAGCTCTAGATAAAGGTTCCAAGTCAAACAACCAATTTGGACCACTTTCAGGATCACTAGGTTTACTCTCTAAAAACCTAACATGTACCTTTTCAAGTATACGTTTTTCCTTTTTAATGTAAACCCTATATCCTTTGCTCTGTACTGAATAACCCATGAAGTAGCCTTCATCACCTTTTGAATCAAATTTACCTAGGGCTTCACTAGTTTCTAAAACAACTACATGACAACCAAAAGGCTTGAGAAAGCCAATATTTGGCTTCCTTCCCCAAAGTAACTCATAAGGTGTCTTATTATGTATTTTGTTGACCAATGCCCTATTTTGAACATAACAAGCTGTGTTAACAGCTTCAGCCCAAAAGGCTATAGGAAAGTGGGCATCAGCCAACATGGTTCTGGCTGCTTCAATTAGGGTTCTATTCTTCCTTTCAGCAACCCCATTTTGCTGTGGGGTTCTAGCTATGCTAAACTGCCTAGTAATCCCTTTCTTGGCACAAAAATCATCTAACAGCTGATTTCTAAACTCACCCCCATTGTCACTTCTAATAATTTTGACCTCATTACCATTCTTCTTTTCAATCTGGGTAATGAAATTAATCAGACTTTGGGTAGTTTCACTTTTCTTGGCTAAAAAGAAAGTCCATGTAAACCTGGAAAAATCGTCAGTGATGACAAAACAATATGATTTACCCTTCAAACTTTCTATATTAGGTGGACCAAAAGGTCCATATGCAATAAGTGAAGTGGTTTAGAACTAGAGTGCACCTGTTTAGATTTGAATGAGACCTTGTGCTGCTTGCCCTTAAGACATGCAACACAAGAGTGGTCATTGTGGAAAGCCTTTTCAGGCAAACCATCAACTAAACCAAGCCTCACAAGTCTATTGATATTTTTAAAGTTTATGTGCCCTAATCTCCTGTGCCAAAGATTACTTTCATCTACTGAGGCTTTAGCATAAAAACATGACATCATTTTATTATTCATCCTAATTCCATTAAGATTCACATTATATATGTCTTTATGCCTTGGTGTTCTAAATTCTATGTATTTCTCCTCAGGGAGCTTGTAATCTTTGCTTAACACCAAGCACTCAGTATCTGTGAAAAGAACCTTATTTTTGTTATCACACACTTGTGATACACTAAACAAATTATAATCCAGTTCTTTTACCAGGAAGACATTCTCAAAACGTAGATTATTGGTAATAAGGGTTCCTTTTCCTGTGATGGTGCCATAGCCCCCTCCAAAGTACACCTTATCACCATCTTGAATAGGAGTGAAGTTTGTCAGATAGTCTTCCTTCCCTGTCATGTGCCTTGAGCATCCACTATCCCAATATCCATAATCATTGATCTTCTTCTGAATGCCCTGCACATAAAGAAAACACATTAGTTTTCTTTGGGAACCCAAGCCTTGGAAGACTTGGATTCATCTGGTTGTTCAACAAGACCAGACTTGGTTCTCATAACAACCCCATTTTCATCCCTCTTTGAATGAAATTCCCAATTAACCCCAACTGGTGTTGACATGGCCTTTGAAATATAATGAAACCTGTTGCATGTCATAGAAAGACCAGTAAAATTAGGGTTTTGGTCTTGTTTTGGTCTCCATGTTAAGCTAGTAGAGGCTTTAGACCTATTTCCCTGTGGTTGCAAATACCTAGGTTTGGCAGTGTGTCTGTCAGCGCTGAAATTTCTCTTGTCAGCGCCCCGATTGCCTTTATCAGCGTTAAACCTAGGGTTTGCTACAGGAACCCATTGCCTATTGGACCAAGTGTTTGACTTTTGGAAAGGTCTTAGGACTTGTGTGTTAGACCCTCTAGAAAAGAATGGGGCTGGTCTAACAACTTGTGAACTTTTGTTCACAAAGGTATTGGGTCTGACAGTGTTTGACCTATGTTGACTTTTGTCAGCGCTGAAATGATTCCTATCAGCATTGACATTGGAAGCGTTGACACATTTGTATGCCAAATGTGAAAAGCTACCACATGAGTAACAAGCTTTTCTAGACATAGTCTTAGGTCTAGAAGGAAAGAAGCCTGTTCCATGGTTACTAACTTGGCTTTTTGGTGACCTAGTATTCCTATACATCTCTGCATACTTAACACTAGGTTTTCTAACAGTTTGTGGGCCAAGGTCAACAGCTTTGCCAGTGGTTGGGTGTGTGATTTTAATAGGTGTAGGATCAAGGCTCTTAATTGGTGTGGGCTCATTTGGACTTTCACACAATAACCCTCCCTTAACAAACAAAGTGTGGTTAGCTTTCTTCCACTCATCTAGGTCAGTCAGTTTTTGTTTGTATTCTTCAACTGGGGAAGTCACTCTAGGTGGAGGAATGAATTCCTTCTCTTGGAGTTCTGGCAAGCCAGTCCAAGATCAGTCCTTTGATTGGACACCATAGAAATCCCCAGCTGGTGGTGGAACACCAGTATAATCTTTCATCCCAATCCCACTCATGTCCTTAGAGTCTCTTTGTTTACTAACACACTCTCCTAGGGATTGTGTGGCCTTATCAAACCTCTGGATTTTAAGACTCACATTATCTTTATTTTTGTTAGCCTCATCTAACTGAGCTATCAAATCAAGATTAACCCTGTTTGTGATATCTTGAATATCTTTACTTTGATGTAACTCATGTTTTAAGATATTTATTTGATCCTTTAAATCAAACTCCATTTTCTTATACTCAGCTACTGTCTTTTCTGTTTGGGTAAGAGCAATTTGATAATTAGATACTTTGCATCTTTCAGTACTTGCCTCATCTAATAATTTTACTATCTCTTGATTTAGTTTTTCAGTATTTAAACGACAACCCTTAGAACAGAAAGCATCATCATATACCTCATTGTCTGATGAAGAGGAGGAGTGTGCCATGAGAGCATATTCAACATGCTCTTCTTTAACTTCAGCAACCAAAGCTCTGTCCTCTTCCTCATCCTTAGCCATAAAGTTCCAGCTCCAGTCCCATCCTCCAACACCATCAATTTGTTGAACAACAACCATAGCCTTGGAATCTTGGCTCTTAACCATTTGGCTTGAAGGCTTACCAGCATCAGATCTTTTTAGAGATCTACATTCCCTCATAAAGTGCCCCATCCTATGACAATTGTAGCACTCAACTTTGGATTTGTCAAATCCAGCAACATCCTTAGCATTAAAGGTCATCTTCTTCTTGAACCTTTTATTAAACCTGTTTGCTCTTAAACTTACAAGAGCCATAGTCCACTTGATGTCCATCTCTTCCAATTGTTCATCACTTATCTGCTCAAGATCTTCATATGTAATCCTTGAATCACTGGGCAAAGAAGCAATGAATGCACACACAGTATCTAGATCTAAACCAGCAGGTTTAATTCTATCAACGCCAAAGTTGTGAGTGTCAGCGCTTGAGTATAAAGCGTTGACAGGATATGATCCAGCGCTGACAGGCTGTGATCCAGCGTTGACACATTGAGATCCAGTGACTGGATGTCCATAGGAGTTCATGGAATCAAATTGGCCTTCACTTTGTGAGAAGAAGGCCATGTTGCTACTGGAAGATTTATTATCACTCTCCAAAAGCCATTCATTCTCCAACAGTCTTAGTTTGTTGAAAATGTCATCAAACCTGGAGGTCTTGTGGGTGTTATTGACAAGAATGGATCTTGTCTCAATCTTCCATACATCATGTTAGAAATACGTTTTAACGTATATTAGAAGTATCGGTCACTCCACAATATGATTTATGTTGTAATAGCTCGTAGTTAGTAATTAGTTATTATTTGCTTATTAACTTAAGTAAGAACCGGTCCATGGGCTTGTCATGGACCGGCCCAAGCCCAATGTTTAGCTTGGACTATAAATACCCCTTTCCACTAAGGAAAGGGGTTGGTTGTTATCATTTCTTAATTTCCACTTAATAAAATTCACATAGTTTCTCTCACTTTCTCTCTCTAACTTTCTCTCTCTAGAAATTAACAAACCCCTTCATAGATTCATTGATTATCAATATTCTACATTTGGTATCAGAGCTATGGGGTGATTTAAGGTGGTGATTTGTGTGGTTTTTTAGTTTTTGATTGTATTAGTGTTCTTTAAGAAAAATCATCTTGATTCTTGGTGTTTTTGATGTTTTTGTGATTGGGATTAGTGGATAAGTATTAGTTGTTACTTATTTTAGTCGAAAGCACAAAACTTTTTGGGTTATTTGGTCAAAATCTGGGCTTAATCGTAAGTTTTACTGTTCTACTGTTCATCGGACAAAGTTTCTGTTCATTCAGCAAAACTTCCGGATCAAGGAGTTCCGGATCAAGAAGTTCCGGATCAAGAAGTTCCGAGTCAAGAAGTTCCGAATCAAGAAACTTCCGAACCAAGAAGTTCCGAGTCAAGAAACTTCCGAACCAAGAACTTCCGAGTCAAGAAGTTCCGGATCAAGAAACTTCCGAACCAAGAACTTCCGAGTCAAGCAGTTCCGAACCAAGAACTTCCGAGTCAAGAAGTTCCGGATCAAGCCAAAGTTCCGAACCAAGAACTTCCGAGTCAAGAAGTTCCGGATCAAGCCAAAGTTCCGGATCAATAACTTCCGAACCAAGAAGTTCCGAATCAATCCAAAAAGTTCCGAATCAAGGTAATCTTCCGAATCAACAAAAAGTTCCGAATCAAGGTAATCTTCCGAATCAAACTTCCGAATCAACAAAAAGTTCCGAATCAAGGGTGATTTTGCTTGTTTTTTCGACGATTTTTTAGAGGATTTAATCTTGGTTTCATACAACAAAAACACAACACAATTCACAAGCTTTACTTCACTGCTCGATCAACCGATAATCTCTGTTTCTTTGAAGAAAAACAAAATGAATCCAAATTCAGTAATGCCTCAGATGACATCTCTTACGGATATATCAATCATAACGGGAACTGATAGCCGTCCACCGATGCTTATTAAAGAGGTGTTTGAGGCATGGCAAGGTCGAATGATGCAATATCTAAAGGGGAAACCGACATACGGAAGGCTTATGGTCAAATCGATTTTGAATGGTCCACTCGACTATGGTACCATTACGGTTGATAATGTGACTAGACCACGAGAATTTGAAGAACTTACTCCAGCTCAACAACTTGTTACAGATGCAGATGAAAAAGCTCTTCAGACAATTCTCCAAGCTCTTCCCCATGACATCTATAGGATGGTGAGTCAGTATACGGTGGCAAAGGATCTATGGGAACGTCTTAAGGTGTTGCTACAAGGCACGTCTCTCACCAAACAAGAAAGGGAGTGTCAGCTGTATGATTTGTTTGATAGATTCACCTACAACCCAGGGGAAACACTTCACGATTATTACTTCAGATTCACCACACTCATGAATGATCTGAATGTATACAATCTTGTGATCGCACCATTCCAGGTTAACACCAAATTCTTGAATACTCTACCTCAAGCTGAATGGGGTGAGTACATTACTGATGTGAAGTTAACCCGGGATTTGCATAAGTGCAATTTAGATCAAATCTATGCCTTCCTTCAGCAACATGAGAAGCATGTGATTATGCACCGTTCTCCTCGTGGTATGCACCCAGATTCCTTAGCTTTGATGGCGAATCAACCAAGTTTGTCTCACAACAACACACCCTATATCTTGGGACATCAAGCTTATCATCAATCACCTTACATGACACCAGCCTTTCCCCAATACTCGATTCTACCACAACCACCCACCTCACATCAGCAACAATATCGGTTCAATGCACCCTCACCACAGTATGCTTCACAACTTCATCCAGCAAATGTTGCACATTATGCTCAGCCATCATATTCTTCTTATCAAGAGAATGCAGCATATCCAACAAGCTACCCTGATCAAATGAGTCTTCCTTATACTGATTATGCAGCTCATCCAGATCAAGCACTATATTGTGATGATGAGGAAGTCCCAGTTCCTGTATTCCAACAAGGAGCTGACCCAGTTGAAGTGCTAACTACTATGTCTGCTTACCTCACAAGAACTTTAAGCAAACGAGGATTCAGAGGATCAGCTCCTACCAACAATCAGTTGAGGAATTCATCCAATTCTCGCCAACAAGCTACAATTGAGAATGGCAGAGTAATGGTTCAGCCAATTCAGCCATATCAGGGGAGAACTTCCACATCAACCAATGTTCGCACCGCCAATCCTGCTCCTGCTCCAATGGTCAACAACCCTCCACGGGCTAATACAGGCAAGTTGAGAATGATTACATGCTACAACTGCAAGGAAGAGGGTCATATGTCCAGGGATTGTAAGAAACCCAAGAGGAGAAGGGATGGACAGTGGTTTGCAGAAAAGATCTATCTGGTAAATGCTCAGGCGCAAGGAAGGGAACTTGATGAAGAGGAGCTTGCATTTCTTGCTGACCCAGGGATTGCTGAACAAGACGTTGTCACTACGCAGAATGCAGCTTACCAAGCCGATGATCTTGATGCGTATGATTCCGACTGTGATGACTTTCAAACTGCAAAGGCTGCTTTCATGGCAACTTTCTCCAGCTTAGGGCCAGATAAGAAATCTGAGGTACTTATTAATAACACCGATAATGCCACTGATGCTAGTATTCAACCACATCAAGTTGGGCAAGAGAGTGCTGATTCGACTGAATCTTCGGTGGTGAGACTTTCAAATGAGGAGACAAACAATGATAGCAATATCAATGTGAGTTCCCAGACTTTGAGTGAATCACAACCGGGACCCAGCTCGCATACGCCTACTCCTGCTCAACAAGATTTGGTCATGGTTCCTGCTACATTACTTAGCCAAATGAATGCTGCACTCTTAGAAACCTTAGCTAAGAATAAGAATTTGTCTGATGAGCTTGCCTTAAGCAATGAGAAAGTACAAACTTTGGAATTAGTGCCTTCGTCTAGTGTTCTCACAAATCTCGAATATGATCACTTTAGGAACAAACAAATGGGTCACTTGCAAGAAATCGAAAACTTAAGAGCAAATTTGTCTAGTGAACTTAAAGAAAAGGAGTTAGTGGTCACTAATTTTCAAAAACTTCAAACTGATTTTGAATTACTCGAATCTAAGAAGACGGAAATGGAGATTAATGCTACTAATAAGATTAGAAGTCTAGACTACTTGCTGTTAAGACAATACGCTGCTTCACAACTAGTTCACTTATTTGATGCTTCGTTTAAAGAGTTTAACTTATCACGTCTAAAAGGCCTTCCCCCTAATCCACGATATGCAAAACAAGCTTTAAGACATAGTCCTAGACTTTATAATGCAACTCAATTAGGATTGGCTTTAGACCCGATTGTTTTTCCCAATGATCGAACAAGTAAGGTTCTAGTTGATGAGGATCGGTCATACAATTCAGAAAAATATCCCGAGTGTGATTATTTTAAAATGAATAAGGAGCTTGCTAAAACTGATTTTAGAGTTCGCTTCCATATGGATAAAGATCTCATTACAGCACCAACCTACATGTTAGAGGAAGAACGCCCTAGTACATTTCCTACACTTGTCAACATGGAAGGTCCTAAGGAAATTCCAAAGAATCTTCCACCTGTTAGCACTGTATGGTTAAACTTGAAAGAGATTAACCGATACTTTACTAACTTTGACAAGGTCATTTTGGAATGTACGACTTCAAATGGCTTAAACGCCGGAGAATGGGCTTTCGAACACATGAACGAGGTGTTTAAAACTAAGATCAATCCGTTTGTCGAAAGTCTAAAAGGAAGTTTTGCATCTCTTAAGGAAAATCTTCAGTTTGAAATTGGTGAAGTTCAAAAAGTGTTTTATGAAATGGACACCGCTTACGAACTGCAACTAATTGAAAAGGAAAAGATTTCAACCGAATATGACCGATTCTTGTCCGAAGTAATCTCGTGTGATGTGCTTACTATTGTAAATGTTAAATATTCGAATGAGCTTACATCCGCTATGATGAATTGTGATGCTGTGAATATTTGTGAGGATATTTGTGATGATGTTTGTGATATTTCTGTAAATGTTGCTGAAACTGTAAATGAGGTAGATAATCATTCTTGTCACGAATCTAACGCTGAGTTTTTAAAGCTACAAGATTCTTATAATTTACTTTCTCAACGCTTTAATCAACTAGAACAACATTGTATATCTTTAGAATTAAAACAACAAGCTCAAAATGAAAATCTTTTGATATCAAATGTTTGTGAAAACGGTGTTGAGACAAGTGACAAGATGATTGCAATTGTTAAGACATTAGAGGAAGAAATCATGAGATTGAAGAGAGAGATATCATCAAAGGAAACATTAAGAATGGAACTAGAGGCCGCAGAGTCTAAAAACCAGGTCTTAGAAATTAGACTATCAACTGTTCTAGGGGAGATGGATCGGACAAGGCAGGGACTATCCGCTCTTTATGGTTCACTAGAAGATCGATTCGCTTTTAATGCGACACAGCAACAATATTATGTTGAACAACTGAACCAAAAGTGCGAAGAAATCTCTGACTTGAACATCCTGCTCATAGACAAAAATATGGTTTTGGCTGAGTTAAAGGAGACACTTCTTCTCACCCGACAAGAAGTTGTTGATAACTTAGCTACCGACTCTGCACCGTCCACTAGTGCTCCAACAACCAAGAAAGTAGTGCTTTATAAGAATCCGCTTCATAAGAGAAACCAGCTTACCTATGATGATTATATGAAGAATGCCATTAAGCATGTCGATCTTCTTAGGGATATTTTAGACGATCTTTATGCCTTAGATCCCTCAAGTAGCGACTATTATTCGGCTCATGAATATGTTAAGCGAGTTCAATATTGCTTGGCTTATTTACAATACATAGGTACACCAGGTTCTGCACTACTTAATAATAGGCCCATTGCTGTCACTCCATTTAATAAGACTCCAGGAGCGAAACCGTCATTGGCACAATCGAGTAAGACACTTTTAAAATCTGCTGCTAATGTTCCCAATTTGCCTTCTACAGGATTAAAAGAGACTACTAAGGCTAAAGGATCGCCACTCAAGAAAGCTAAGATCAAGCCCGCCACTAGTAGTGCCCCAAAGAAGAAAGTAGAAGTCCACAATAGGAATGCTAGTTCAGTTTTAAATAAAACGAATCATGTTAAGACTAAAAGCTCTGCGCCTGTGCAGCAGCCTAAACCATTCGTGAATTCTGATTTAAATTGTTGGAATTGTAATGAATGTATGTTTTCCCAGCGTCATGATTTGTGTCTGATTGATCACGTTAATGAAATGAATGCTATTAAGAATGGTCTTGAATGGAAGCCAACGGGTAGAACTCGTGCCCAAGTTGGCTGGCAATGGCGTCCCACTGGTAGGACCTTTACTCTCGATGGTAAAATGTGCCCTTTAACTAGGAATGCATCCATTGAGGTTAGGTCTGAGCGTCCTTTAGTTAGGAACACTCGCACTCAAGTAAGGAAACAGCGCCCTTTAATTAGGTCAGCCCCCACTATAGTGCCTATCAGTGTAGAAATACCTCAGGATTTGAGCCAATTAGAATCTACACCACTAATTAAGAAGAAAAAGGCTAGGAAATCTAAGAAACCTAGAGTTAGCAAATCTAAGATTATTAAATCTGTACCTGCTAATAACAAGGAACACTCAGATTCCGATACCTCTACATTGTCTTTGTGTGGTGATATTTTCAGGTGGTCCAAATCATCCTGTGGTATTTGGACTCCGGTTGTTCAAAACATATGACCGGAAATCGCTCGATGCTCCGAAATTTCGTCAGCAAGTTTCTTGGTACGGTTAAATTTGGGAATGATCATATAGCAAAGATTATGGGGTATGGTGAATATCAGATTGGAAATGTGACGATTTCTAGGGTATACTATGTTGAAGGTCTTGGTCATAACTTATTCTCAGTAGGACAGTTTTGTGATTCCAACCTTGAGGTTGCTTTTCGACAACACACTTGTTTCATCCGCAACTTGGAAGGAAAAGATTTGTTGAAGGGATCTCGTGGTGCAAATCTTTACACTTTGTCCTTACAAGACATGATGGCCGCTTCTCCAGTATGTCTTCTCTCTAAAGCTTCTAAGACCAAGTCATGGTTATGGCATCGCAGATTATCTCATCTTAATTTTGATGCTATTAATCATCTGGCTAAAAACGAGTTAGTTCGTGGTCTTCCCAAGCTTAAATTTCACAAGGATCATTTATGTTCCGCGTGTTCAAGGGGGAAAAGCACCAAGAAATCTTACAAACCCAAAGCTGAAGACACTAATCAAGAAAAACTTCATCTTTTGCATATGGATCTTTGTGGACCGATGAGAACTGAAAGTGTGAGCGGTAAGAAATTTATTCTCGTCATTGTGGATGATTTCTCAAGGTTTACATGGGTTAGATTTCTACGTACAAAGGATGAAGCTCCGAAGGCTATCATCACTTTTCTGAAGTTCATTCAGGTACGTTTGAATACCACTGTCCGCCGTATTCGTACAGACAATGGTACTGAGTTCGTCAACCAGACTCTTCGTGATTATTATGAAGGAGTTGGTATATCACATGAAACATCCGCTGCACGCACTCCACAACAAAACGGTGTCGTTGAAAGACGGAATCGTACACTTATGGAAGCTGCTAGGACCATGCTTATTTATGCGAACGCTCCATTGTTCTTGTGGGCAGAGGCTATTTCTACTGCATGTTTCACCCAAAACCGTTCAATCATTCGGAAACGCCATGGAAAAACACCTTATGAGCTTCTACATGACCGCAAACCCGATGTTTCATTTTTCCATGTGTTTGGTGCTCTGTGTTATCCAAACATCAATAGTGAGAACTTGGGTAAGCTTCAACCAAAAGCCGACATAGGTATTTTCATTGGTTACTCACCGTCCAAAAGAGCATACCGAATCTATAACCGTCGTCTTGGCAAGATTGTAGAAACTATGGACGCAGATTTCGACGAGCTGACAGCGATGGCTTCTGAGCAACACAGCTCTGAACCCGCGCTTCATGAGATGGGACCCGGTGCTATAAGTTCCGGATTAGTTCCCAACAATCCTACTTCTACATCATTCTTACCACCAACTAGGCCTGAGTGGGATAAATTGTTTCAACCGTTGTTTGATGAATTCTTTGATCCCCCGACTGATGAAGTTCCAGTACCTGTAGTAATTGCTCCAATCCCTGAAGTGGTTGCTCAAGTTAATGAACCTTTATCTAATGCATCTACAATTCACATTGAACCGGATGCACCTTCACCAAGTGATTCTCAAACTACACCTGAATCATCACCCCTACTTGTGCCTAATGATGTGGAAGAGGATTCTACTGATCACGACCTGGAATATGCTCACTTGCAAGAGCTTCCTTTCTTTGGTGTAGCGATCCCTGAAAACCCTTCAGCCGCGTCTACCTCAGAAGAAGCTCCATCTATTGTTCACTCCAGACCACCTAGGATTGAAAACCATAGCACTAAATGGACAAAAGATCACCCAATTAGGAATGTTATTGGAGATCTAGATCGACCAGTCTCTACACGCCATCAACTACAAGAGAGTGCACTATATTGTTACTTTGATGCATTTCTCTCTGAAGTTGAACCCAAAAATTGGCAGCAGGCTATGACCCAATCATCTTGGATCGAAGCTATGCAGGAGGAACTCAATGAATTCAAACGACTTGAAGTATGGGAATTGGTTCCTCGCCCTGACAAGGTTAACATCCTTACTTTGTTATGGGTTTATAAGGTTAAACTTGATGAGATGGGTTCGGTATTAAAGAATAAAGCAAGATTGGTCGCTAGAGGATATAAACAAGCCTTGGGTATAGACTTCGAGGAATCTTTTGCTCCTGTGGCTAGATTGGAGGCGATTAGACTATTCCTTGCGTTTGCTGCTCATATGAACATGATCGTCTATCAAATGGATGTGAAGACGGCATTTTTGAACGGTGAACTAAGGGAAGAGGTTTATGTTAGTCAACCGGATGGGTTCGTGAGTACGGAGTCTCCTAACCATGTGTACAAGCTTAAGAAGGCTCTCTATGGGTTGAAACAAGCTCCACGCGCGTGGTATGATCTCCTGTCAACATATCTCATGTCGGAAGGCTTCTCCAAAGGCAAAGTGGACCCCACTCTATTCACTCTCAAGGACGGCAACGACATGCTTCTGGTACAAATTTATGTTGATGATATAATTTTTGCTGCCACTAACATAGAATTGTCTAAACAATTTGAGAAGATAATGTCCACACGCTTTCAGATGTCGATGATGGGAAAAATCTCATTTTTCTTAGGATTACAGATTTCTCAGAATCCCAGAGGCATCTTTATAAATCAATCCAAATATGCTCTAGAATCTCTTAAGAAATATAACTTTGAGAATTGTGACCCCGTAGACACTCCAATGGTGGAGAAATCCAAGTTAGATGAAGATAGGGATGGGATTATTGTCGATCCGAAACTTTACCGTGGAATGATTGGCACCCTTCTCTATCTGACTGCTAGCAGGCCTGATTTGCAATTTGCTGTATGCATGTGTGCCCGGTATAAGGCTCGGCCTACCGAAAAGCACTTACATGTTGTGAAAAGGATCTTTCGGTATCTAAAAGGAACACTTCATCGTGGTCTATGGTATCCGAAAGATTCCTCGATTGCTTTAATATCATACGCAGATGCCGATCATGCTGGATGTCAAGATACGAGGCGTAGCACTTCTGGATCTGTGCAACTCCTAGGAGATAGATTGATCAGTTGGTCTTCAAAAAGGCAGAAAAGCGCTGCAATTTCTAGCACGGAGGCTGAATACATCGCCATGTCCGGTTGTTGTGCTCAAGTCCTTTGGATGAGATCACAATTAACTGACTACGGTCTTGGATTTAACAAAATCCCGATGTATTGTGACAACAAGAGCGCCATTGCCCTTTGCTGCAACTATGTTCAACATTCCCGGGCCAAGCACATAGACATTCGTTACCATTTCATCAAAGAGCAGGTGGAGAACGGAGTGATCGAGCTGTATTTTGTCACTACTGAGTACCAGCTGGCAGATATGTTCACCAAAGCCTTAGATCGAGGACGAATCGAGTTTTTGATCGACAAGCTTGGCATGAAATCATTCACTCCAGCGACTCTCAAAGAGTTGGCAGAAGAATCAGCTGAATAGTCGTGATAAACTATTCAGAGTATCCTTTGGTTGTGATCATGTATATTATCGTAAATATATAAACCACAAAAAGAAAATACAAAAATATAAAACCAAGAAAAACCATAAAAAATATAAAACCTAGAAAAACCATAAAAATTATAAAATCAAGAAAAACCAAAAATATTTTTCGTTTTAAAACGGGCATGTCTTTTAGTACGGTAATATTTACGGCCTTAGAAATGTCGATCAATATTGACACGGTGCCATAAATAGAGTCCGTATAAAAGTTGTACATTTTTAAAACATGCCCATTATGGCTTGTAGTTATTTCAGACTGCAACCCGGTTTTCACATTAAAGTCACGTATTTCCTTGGAAAACGTTGGCTCAGAACGGGAATTAATTTTCTCGGGCGTGATTTACAAGCCAAATCATGCAAAGGGATCAAGTTTACTTTATAACTTGGTCTGACACGAATTGGTGTACGTCTCAGTGCATTAATTTGTTAAAAATAAGAGAAATCTTATTAAAACCACGAATCAAAATTTTTCAAGAGATAAATTGGAAATGCTTTCATCACTATTTGACTCTTTAAACAATGACTACAGCTCTTTAAATAGAAAACGGGTCATCGTTTAAGGGGGAGAAAATAGTAAAATCATCTTCGTCATTAAAATTGATCTTCAAAAGTGATTGTGAAAATTAAGGGCTTCATGGTAATTGAGTGGTTTTGCTTTAGAAAACGACTTGTGTTCGTTCTAAGTGATAGGCATGGCTTTTAGATTTTGAGGATATGCTAATAGATTGTGTTTGTTAAGTTATGTGTAAGTGAAACAAGGGTTAGGTGAAATGGAAAAAATAGAAACAAAAAGGATAGGGAGTGAAAATGTAGGGACTAAAAGTGTGTTTTATTGAAACTTGTCAAAATATTTTGACCTAAGTCAAAAAACACATCCACCCGCCTCTCACTACTATTTTCTTTCACTGTTTATTTGATCACTTGCCGCCATTGTTGCATAAACACACACACACGCTCTAAACAATCAAATCTCTCGTTTCATTCATCAAGATCCTGTTCTTTCGATTTTATAAGGTAAATAACATCAATTACTTGAATTATAATTCGTTTAAATCGTGCAAACCCAACTGGTTCATACAGCTAATCCATTTAAATCGAATTAGGGTTCGTTCGCCCCAATTTAAGCTTAATTGATTAGGATTTGTGGTGGGTTTTGTGCGAATTAGCAAGCTATGATGTTTATATGCCTTAGTTTGCCTTAGAAACTCACAAACGCGCTAGATTAATCATCTGAGTTTAGTTTGTAAAAGTTCCGGATGAACGTGGCTTAAAACTTCCGAATGAAGGATTTCTTCTGAAAAACTTCCGAATGAGGAAGTTCCGAATGAAGGACTTCCGAATGAGGAAGTTCCGAATGAAGAACTTCCGAATGAGGAAGTTCCGAATGAAGAACTTCCGAATGAAGGAAGTTCCGAATGAAGAACTTCCGAATGAAGGAAGTTCCGAATGAAGAACTTCCGAATGAAGGAAGTTCCGAATGAAGAACTTCTGGATGAAGGAAGTTCCGAATGAAGAACTTCCGAATGAAGGAAGTTCCGAATGAAGGAATGTTCCGGATGAAGGAAGTTCCGAATGAAGAACTTCCGGATGAAGGAAGTTCCGAATGAAGAACTTCCGGATGAAGGAAGTTCCGAATGAAGAACTTCCGGATGAAGGAAGTTCCGAATGAAGAACTTCCGGATGAAGGAAGTTCCGAATGAAGAACTTCCGGATGAAGAAGTTCCGAATGAGGAAAAGTTCCGGATGAAGATGTTCCGAATGAGGAAAAGTTCCGGATGAAGAGTTTGATTGTTATTGTTTGCATGCTATCTATGTACTTGTTGTTTTATCTTATGAAATGTGTTATGCTTAGAAGTAAGAATGATATATATCTATCTGTTTTTGTGCATCAACCTTTCATGTCTTATCTTAAGCAGATAAAATGACTAATCCAACAGTACAAGCTATCCAAGAATCTAGGGAAGCCGATATTGCTAAAGCTCGAACCCTTAAGTTTATACCCAACAACTATAGGCTAAAGCAAGTTTCTAAATCCACTCACCATGGTTTTAAGGTCGCCATAGCCATTCTTGATAACTCTCACTTTAAGAACGCCCTTAGGAGTACAGCCTCGGTGCCTTATGAGTATATGTTTGAATTTTGGGCAACCAAGGATTTCACTTCGAACAAGATCACCTTCACCATCGACAACAAGCAGCAGACACTCACCGTTTCAGACTTCCGTAAGATGCTTGGTATACGGGATACACCCAAGGGCATGTCTTTCTCAAGGGATCCTAATAAAGATGAACTAGAGGAGTTATTTGACGCACTTGGATGTCCGGAAATACGAGTTGCATCTGAGTTTACTACTGCTAAGGTAGGACAACCCTGGAGAGCTTTGATGGGTATTCTCAGTAAATGCCTTACACCAAAAACGAGTGGACATGATGCTTTGCGCAGTCCGATAATGAACCTCTTCTATGGCATGTACAAAGCTGCGAATTCAGATTATGCTTTGTTGATATGGGAAGAATTCACCTTTCAACTCTTCCACAACAAGAAGCTGAAGACAAACTTCTTTCCTTATCCTCGGTTTATTAAGCTCATCATAAATTATTTTATGAAGCTTGATGCTACTATTGATAGGCGTGCAGGAGGTCGCTATCACACTGAAGAAGCTGATGATACTGTAGATCTGAGGCATGAAGGACCGTCTACTGGTGTGATTCCGGGTCCTGTTCCTGATTACCTTTTATCTGAAAAAATCAAAGGTTCTGCAGATTACAAGCTACTACAGTTAGAAATCCAGAGACTGAAAGCAAACCTTCAAACTGGAGAAGACTCTTCCACAACGGTTAAGAGTAAAGGTAAACGCAAACAACCAGCTGCGTTACCTGAACCCGAACCCAAGAAGAAGAAGACAGAGGGTAAGAAAGGAAAGGGTAAGGATTTGATGCGTCTACGTGATGAAGCAGATATTGTTGATCCTACTCTTGATAAATCCGAGCAACAAATGATGAAGATTGCTATTAAAAGGAGTAGGAAAGATACAGGCGGTAGTGGTTCAGGTGCGAGGATAGATATCGAGGATGAGTACGAGGAACCGCATGATGTTGATGAGTTTGGGTCACCTGAAAACTATTCCACTTCGAAGGAGCCATCAATACCTATTTCAACAAGTGTAGAAAAGGAACCTGTTGCTCCTACGATCATGGTGACAACTCAACCTTTGGCAACTCTACCACCACCAATCCAACCCTTAACAACCCGACCAACCCGACCGGCTTCCACACCATTTCTTCCACCACCCACAATCCCCATTCTTAGTACAGCAGTAACAACCGAGCCTATTCAGTCAACCCAGAGCAGTTCTGCAACATCTGCAATGGCTGCATTAGTGATGGCCGAAATGCTTGATAATCACAAACGCGAAATGGATGAACTTCGCCAAGAGTTGCAAAGACGAGCTCAAAGGGAAGAAACATCTCAGAAAGCTCAAGAAGAGTTGGTTGCCAAGTTCTCTGCAGACATGGAAGCTACACGTAAAGCTCATGCAGAGGAACTTGCTCGAGTTAAGCAGGCTGAGGCTGATAAGCATGCTGCACGCATTACCAGACTTCAAGCAATGAGGGATAAATATAAGGAACAAAAAGAAGCACTTGAAGCATCTGTGAAAGAAAGAGTGCAAGAATCCGTTGAATCCTTAATGCCTAAGCTTCGTGACGAGTTGAAGACACTTGCTGCTGACAACTTGATGGTCAAATCCTCCAACCCTTCAGAAGCCGCCTATAAGATTGCTTATGACCTGACGGATTTTGAATTGAAGAAGATCCTTAAGGCTCGAATGGTGGAACTTGGGTCGTATAACAAGTCGAGGATTCAACGGGCTCTATATAAATCCCTGAATGATGCTATCATGGAGGATGATAGATTATTCAAAATGTTTGGAAGTGTGGTACCATATCACATCTTACCTGAGGAAGAAAGGGAAGAGAGTGAAGAAGAGGGTACGGGTGAAGAAGAGGAAGAAGAAGAAGAAGAAGGTGACAAGGAGAAAGACGATGACGAAGGTGGTGATGATGATGAGGATGATGAGGATGATGACGAGGATGAGGATGATGATGATGGCGATGATGGTGGTGATGAGAATCAGGAGAGTGTTAGGGATAATAACGGGGATGACAATCAGGATGATGATGGGGGTGAACAGCCGAAAGAGGGAGACAAGGTTACCAGCTCCAAGAAGACTGCTACTGGAACCAAGTCCACAAAAGATGCAGGACAGAAGGACAAGTCGACATCCTCAGAATCAAGACGAACTAAGTGGCGCCACGATGTGAATGCCACTACAGCGTCATCGGTTCCTGGTATCTCTGTCGCTGTATCTTTACCTATTACCACTAACCCCATTAGTTCTGCTGTTGTTCCTCCTGTGATTGCAGAATCAGTGACGGAACCCGAAGCTGCACAACACTCTCCAGTTCAAGACACTGCTGAAATGCCTGAAACTGAACCAGTAGATGTTCGCACTTCCACTCCTCAACAACAGGTTCAACAATCTACGGTTCCTGAACCAAGCATTCGTGCCTGGGAAGACACGTTGGAGATAGACGAGTCTGCACCACCACAAGCTTGGATCACGGCAGCAGCTCAATATGATCCGATCACAGATGCTGACAAAGATGTGCTGTATCTGCGTATCCGAAGTCCGATTGACTTATGTGCATTTCTTGCTCATGAGTATAAGACTTCGGTTACTCCATCCTTGGTCAAGAAAGCGATGAAAGATAAGAGACTGCGTGCCAAAACCCGATTACCCCGTATGGAGTTCGAGTATTATGCCAATGAGATCATAAAGGCTTTGAAAACCGTTCAAAGGCCAGGACTTCATGAATCAGAAAGAGCTCCACCTCCAATGGATCCTGCTCAAGATAATCAGATTGCTCTTGACTTCTTCGTCACCAACGATCTTGAGTATCTACTGAAGGGATCATCAAAGTATGCAACATCCCTGACTTTGCTGAAAGCTGCCAACTGGGGGACAATACCCTTCATCGAGGAAAAGGTAAATCGACTCTGGGTCCCAAAAATGAATCGTAATTATGATATGTATGCTGTCATAGGTGCATCTCATTGGGACGAACGAGTCCGAAGGGCGTACAGGGGTTGCTGCATGGTCAAGTCTGGAAGCAATGTTAGATCCGACATCCGTATCTCAAGCATCTTAGGAATGAAAACTGAAGCCAAGAACGGCTACTATCATGTGACAGAGATTCGCTTGAAAAGGGAGGATGACAGGGAATACAAAATCCAGCAAGGAGATTTTTCCATCATTCGCCTTGAGGATATTGAAGATATGCTGCTTCTGATGACCCGAGATCAACTTACTCACATTCCTCGTGAAGACCTGATTGCCTTGAATACAGCACTTCATATGTTCACACGAAGCGCTGTCATCAAGTCACGAGTTGAGGATCTTCAGTTGGGAGTCGAAAGCTATCAGAGGAGGCTCAATTTAACCCGTCCTGTGAATCAAGTGCTACCTCAACACGTAGAAAGATGTCCTTATACCGGCATTTCTGTCCCGAATTCCGGCATTTTCTACTTGAACAGTCGAGGTTTGATGAAGTTTATGAGGGTGGGTGAGCTTCACAAGTATAGTGATGGAACTCTTATACAAGTCAGAGATAAGTTGGAGCATCTGAACTCGGGTGGGACTTTGCCAGAGATGACGGAGGATTGGCATCCGGGTTACCGGCAGATGGCAAAGTATGTGATCAAAAAGATCGATCAAAAGCTCCGTGAACGTAGATTGATGAGGAGCTTGGAAAGATTCGTGGGTGGAAGACCGTATTTAGTGCACCACAAGCTACTGCAACGATCCATCTGATGGGTCGTACATCTCAGGTCACTTTATATTGGTTTTCAATTGTGAATATGTAAATTTGTGAATAATGTGCTTGAATGGCTTGGTGTAGTGTTAAGGTATGATAATTTTTCAAGAATTTCTCACGAGATTCTAAATCTTTCAAAATATGTCATACCAAAGCACTACAACTATCCCTTATTAACTTAAGGGGGAGCAATAACTTGTTCTATGGCCAAAACATCGATTTCATTTTTACCCAAAGACCGGTTAATCCATTCAATATCCCAAATATTAATGGTTAACATTTTGGATAAGGGGAGAAAATGGGATTGAGGAGACGTAAGTGATACTTGGCTAAAAGATGAAAAAGACTTAAAGATTATCCAACTTAATATGTGTAAAGCACGTGTTAAGGGGGAGCGTTTTTGATGAACAAAACACCTAAGGTACAAAACTTTTGATTTCAATATCACAAGTACTTTAGGTGATTTTCAATGATTTTTCATGGTGGCAATTCCTTCCCAAAACACGCTTAATTCACGACGGATGTGGTGACAAAAGGGTGGTAGGAATAGGTTTAGTCCAATGATTCATCAGAGCCGATGGAATCTTCCCAAGGACAATTCCCTAGATAGAATTAGAAGTCCTAGGAAAGATAGAGAAAGAATGTGAACGTAGCTGAATGCCGACCAAGTACTTAAGCTAGCACTGGAACAATCACAACAAGGTGCTAGTGATGACGTATTGGTAAGCATTGAAGGGGTTGAAGAATGAAAAAGAAATGTAAAGATAAAGGGTGTAAAGAAAGAAGCCCTCCTTACAACTTTAGGCAGAAACCGGGTCAATACATATGCTATTGAGGTCATTTTTGTTAATGATTCTCGGTATTGAAGAAAGACATCATGGACCCAGTGATGCAATGCACAACCCTTCCCCAGCTAACTCAAATATCTCTCAAAAGGTATTTGTTTTAATCACACGGAGATCAACACGTTATCTATTGGTTTATTCACTCCGAATAAACTGGTATTGAAAAGGTGGCACTCCTCTCCAGCCATCGCTCACTAAATCAAAACGCACAATCGAGTCTAGAGCCAAGAGATCATCAAAAGTCTCATTAGGACACTTTCCATTTATTCCTTGCTTTCTCACACACTGTGAAGAGTAAGAGATTTTCATGAGTCCTACGCAATATTCTTGTAATATTGCCAGAACATCCGAGTAATACGTAAGTATTACAATGAAGATGGAAATCCTGCTTGAGCCAACATCAAACAAGCTCATGGTAGGTTACACGTGCGGTTCTTTTAGAACCAATCTTGTGAAAAACTGGAAGGTAACAGTGGTTTAATTCTTAATTGAACTTAAACTCGTTCCAGGCCTCTTCGCATTATCATATGATCTTGCCAGAACACTCAGAGTGATTCTTTATTGACCACAGTGACGAGTGGAAATCCTTCTAGTGTCAACATCAAACAGCACTTGGTAGGTAACGTGCAAGATTCTTTATGAATCGAGCTCGTGACAACTGGAAAGCAACGATGGTGAAAATCTTAATTGAAATTCACTTGTTCCAGGTTTCATGAATTGACGGCTTTTAATCACAAGGATAATTTATCCAAGTGATTCACTCTTTATGTTCGCAGTCAGCTTTGGACGGTCGAATAAAGAGAACGGGTTTACCCGCGAAATCCTGTCAGGAAGTTACTTAATTGAAACTATCCGTCACGGGTACGATGTCTAATATCGTCCAACGGTCTTCACCGACCGGAGGTAAAATGCTACCGAATTAGAATAAAATGTTCAAAGCCATTTTATTCGTGTCGTTGCTGTGTACCTGCTAAAGACGGTGGCGTTGCTGAGTACCTGTTGAAGACGGTGGCGTTGCTGTGTACCAGTGAAGACGGTGGTGTTGCGGTGTACCTGTAAAAGTCGTTCCCACATGCTTATGTCTTTTGCAACAAAAATTCAAGAAAGTACAAGATGAAGTCTTCCGCTGTACCAAACTCTGAAGCTTTCAAGAATCCAACAAAAAGACGTAAGTGTGTGGAACATGAAGTCACGAGGAGGCAAAGTTCACAAGAAAGGCAAAGATCGCACGTGAAAGGCCAAAGAACAATGCTCTCAAGTCAAAGCCAAAAAGATCAAACCAACATATTCACAACAAAAGAAAGAAAAAGAAGAAAGGACTACGAGCTAAAGAACGAAGACTTAGTATAGTATGCTAGGTTTAGAACTTTGTAACGTGGAGTGACCTCCCTTAGGGGGAGATTGTTAGAAATACGTTTTAACGTATATTAGAAGTATCGGTCACTCCACAATATGATTTATGTTGTAATAGCTCGTAGTTAGTAATTAGTTATTATTTGCTTATTAACTTAAGTAAGAACCGGTCCATGGGCTTGTCATGGACCGGCCCAAGCCCAATGTTTAGCTTGGACTATAAATACCCCTTTCCACTAAGGAAAGGGGTTGGTTGTTATCATTTCTTAATTTCCACTTAATAAAATTCACATAGTTTCTCTCACTTTCTCTCTCTAACTTTCTCTCTCTAGAAATTAACAAACCCCTTCATAGATTCATTGATTATCAATATTCTACACATCACCAAGGCTTTTGAGAAAAGTAGCATTCAAGTCAGGGTCATCAATCTGTGTTCCCATGAAGGAAAGTTGACTTGTGATGTCAAGCAGTCTACTTCTCACACTGCTGAGATTCTCATTGGGTTGAGCCTTAAAGACAGCATACTCATGCATGAGTTGCTTCTTCTTTTCTTCTTTTGTGTCAGCATTGCCACCATGTGCTACTTCAAGAGCTTCCCAAAGCTCTTTTGCAGACTCAAAGCGTTTGTACTTGTGCTGATTCTCATGACCTAGGGCGTGTTTCATGATGTTCAAGATTTTCATGTCCACCCTTTTCTTGGCTACATCATCAGCAGATACAGCTCTTCCATCTTCAGGCTTTTCCTTCTTATCAGCTTCAGGACAATTAGGAAGGGCTATCCTTGCGGCAATAGCATTAACAATCTTTTGAGCTTTGTTGAATGTGTTCCCATATTCAACAATCTCCCAAAGAGTGTAGTCATGGATGGCTATATATTGCTCAAAATTAGACTTCCAAAGCTCGAAGTTCCTGGCATCAAACATGGGAATTTTGATACTAGGGTTTGTGGAGTTGTTTTGTAGCAAAGCAGAAGGCTGATTTGTGCCAGACATGATGTTTTTAGGGTTTTGAGAGATTTAGGGTTTTTAGGGTTTGGTGTTTTAGGGTTCTTGCGTTACTTAAAGATCAAAAGTTTCTCAACAAGCTCTGATACCACTTGTTGATCCCAAACTTAGATCGATTAAGCTTTGTGTATACGAGATTAGATCAAGTAATACACGTAGAGAAACCTTTGCTTATGAATAAAGTAACTAAGTGTTATGCGGAATTAACACTTAATCTAAAACACAAAGATGTTAAACAAACTTTCACTTGTATTAGAATGATCGAACTTGATTACAATGAAAGAGGTTTAACTTGTGAAAACTTATGATAACTGATTATTAACTTTAACCTAAAATATCTTCTTTTATAGATTAAGAAGTCTTGTACAATAAGCTACGAATCAACTATTCTAGGTAAAGATAATAATAGAAAATACAATGTCGAGCTTATCTTTACCATACACAAATAAAGAAACAAATAAACAAAAAGATTCGTATGAAGATATATTCCATCAGTGCTAATCTTCAAGGCTATCAGCGTTGACTTCTTCAATGTCAACGCTTGGCTGTCAGCGTCCAATGTCATCTTATCAGCGTTGACATTCTTCTTATCAGCGTCAAGTGAACTGACCCATAATTTATTCCCAACAGCATTCATCTCTCACAATGACTCTCAACCCGTTGATAATGTTTCTCATGTTAGTGGACTGAATGCACGTCTTGTCATTAGATCAACATATGTCAGAGGATCAATTTCAGCCGCTGATACATATAATGTTGGTTCATCAAGTATTAAACTAGTTGGTATTAACTTGGATACTGTGTGTGTGCATACATTGCTGCTTTACCCAATGTTTCTCTAGTTACTTATGAGGATCTTGAGCAAATTAGTGATGATAATCTTGAAGAGATGGATATTAAGTGGAATATGGCACTTACTAGCATAAAGGCCAATAGGTGGAACAAGAGGTTTGGAAGGAGAATGATATTTAATGGCAAAGAAACTGTTGGTTTTGATAAATCCAAGGTTGAATGCTATAACTGTCATAGAATGGGACATTTCATGAGGGAATTCATATCTCCACATAGGAATGATGCTGGAAAGAGTTCAAATCAAATCATCAAGGTTGAAGATGATGAGCCAAAAGGCTATGGTTGCTATGCAAGGAATTGATCATCTTGGATGGGACTAGAGCTTTATGGCAGATGATATGGAATAGAATCAAGCATTGATAGCTGAGAAGGAAGAAGAGCATGTCCAATATGCTCTTATGGCTAACTCTTCCTCTTCATCAGATAATGAGGTATATGATGATGCTTTTTGTAGTAAAGGTTGTAGGCTAAACACTAAAAAACTTAATAAAGAAGTTCTAAAATTAAAATCAGATGTTTTTGATGTAGAAATCAGATTAGCAAACTATAAAAGGGGTCTTGCTCAATCTGATGGGATGGTTGAGGAATATAAGAAAATGGAATTTGACCTTAAAGATCAAATCACTGTTTTAACCAGAAATCTAAAAGTTAGTAATGAAGCTAGGGAGTCTTTAATGAAATCTAGAGCAGATTTACAACTTAAGTTAAGTGAAGCCATCAAGTCTAAAGAAAATGTAGGGCTTAAAATTGAAAAGTTTAAAAAAGCTAGTCAAACCCTAGAAAAGTGTCTAAGTGAGCAAAGAGACCATGGGGATATGTCTGGGATTAGGATGAAAGAATATGTTGCTATCCCACCACCTACTGGAAACTTTTATGGTGTTCTTAAAAATGATCTCTCTTGGATTGGCATACCTGAACTACAAGAGAAGGAATTCATTCCTCCACCACGTATGCTTAGTCCTGTTGAGAAATATAGGAAGAAGGTGACAAACCTAGAACAATGAAAAGCAGCCAACCAGTTTCTATTTGTTAAGGGTGGACTGCTTAGTGAGATCCAATTGAACTTAAACCCATTGTTGTGACCAATCCCACCACTGGTAAAACTGTTAATCTTGGCTCACCAACTAAAAGCAAACCTAGTGTCAAATATGCTGAAATGTATAGAAAACCTAGGTCACCCCAAAGCCAAGCAAGTGTTAATGGGACAGGGTTTTATCAGTCTAAGCCTAAGTTTGTATCTAAAAAGGCTTGTTACACATGTGGGAGCTTCTCACATTTGGCCTATGACTCTGTCAGTGGATACACTTCACCCGCTGACAATAGGTCAACCATGGTCAAACCTAGACCTTTTGTCCAACCAAGTCCTCAAGCCACTAGACCAACTTCTTTCTTTTCTAAAGGAGCTAATACTCATGGACAAAGGCCCTTTCAAAATATTAATACTTGGTCTAACAGATAGTGGGTTCCTATAGCAAACCCTAATTTAGTCGCTGACAAGAACAATCTATCCGCTGTCAGGACAAAACAAGCCACTAACAAATGTAGGTTTGGTATGAAAATGCCACAACTAGCTTCTGTCAGATCTTATGTCAAACCAAGTAATAATAGGTATTTGAAACTTAAGGGACAAGGGTCTAAAGCTTCATCCAGTTTAACCTGGAGACCTAAACAAGAACAAAACCATAAAATAGAGTTTCTGTGACCTGTAACAGATTTAAATTTCTTGAAAAGGTCATTACTAAACCTATTGGAGTAAATTGGTTGTTTAGGGTACAAAGGGATAAACAGGGGGTTGTTACAAGGAATAAATTAGTTCTTGTTGAACAACCACATGAATCCAAGTCTACAGAGGCTTGGGTTCCCAAAGAAAACTAATTTGTTTTCTTTATGTGCATGGCATTCATAAGCAGGTCAATGATCATGGATATTGGGACATTGGATGCTCTAGGCACATGACAGGCAAGGAAGATTAATTAACAGATTTCATACCCATTAAAGATGGTGATAAAGTGTATTTTGGTGGAAGCTATGGAAACATCTCTGGCAAAGGCACTCTTATCACCAATAACTTAAGGTATGAGGAAGTCTTCCTGGTAAAAGAACTTGATTATAATTTGTTTACTGTGTCACAAGTTTGTGATAACAAAAATAAGGTTCTTTTTACTGACACTGAGTGTTTAGTGTTGAGTAAGGATTGTGAGATTCCTGCTGATAAGTTCATTGATTTTAGAACACTTAGACCTAAAGATGTTTATAATGTTAATCTAAATGACATTAAAATGAACAACAACTTGTCATGTATTTATGCTAAGGCTTCAGTAGATGAGAGTAAGTTATGGCATAAAAGGTTAGGACATATTAACTTAAAAAACATGAATAGACTTGTGAGACATGATATTGTAAAAGGACTGACTTCAAAATCATTCCACAATGATCATAATTGTGTTGCATGTCTTAAAGGCAAGCAGCATAAGGCCTCATTTAAGTCTAAGAATGTGTATTTTAGTTCTTAACCACTTCACTTATTACATATGGATTTGTTTGGCCCAACCAATATAGAAAGACTTAATGCTAAATCTTACTGTTTTTTCATTACTGATGATTATTCTAGGTTTGTTTGGACCTTCTTTTTGGCACTAAAAAGTGACACTGCTAAGACTCTAATCAATTTCATTACATAGATTGAAAGGAAAATAAGTCATGATGTTAAAGTTCTTAGAAGTGATAATGGTGGTGAATTTAAGAACAACCTTTTAGACACCTTTTATGTCAATAAGGGAATCTCTATGGAGTTTAGCATAGCCAAAACTCCACAGCAAAATGGTGTTGCTGAAAGAAGAAATAGAACACTTATAGAAGCAGCTAGAACCATGTTGGCAGATGCTAATTTACCCATTGCTTTTTAGGCTGAGGTTGTGAACACTGCATGCTATGTTCAAAATAGAGCCTTAGTCAATAAGTTCCATAATAAGACTCCTTATGAATTGCTTTGGAATAGGAAGCCTAATATAGACTTATTTAGACCTTTTGGATGTCATGTAGTAATATTAAATACTAGTGATAACTTAGGCAAGTTTAACTCAAAAGGTGATGAGGGTCTTTTTTATGGGATATTCCACAAACAACAAGGGGTATAGGATTTATAACAAAAAGTCTAAAATTCTCACAAAAAATATACATGTTGAATTTTTGGAAAGTAAACCAAGTGATCATGAGTCTTGACCAAATTGGATATTTGATTTAGAGCCATTATCTAGGTCCATGAATTATATGCCTGTAACTAATCCAGATGTCTTGGAAGGACCTGTTGTTGATAATGCAGGTATACATGTAAATGACGTTAAAGGATCACATGTAGTTGAACCCACTCTAATGTTTAATTATATCACCATACCTATTTGGAGTGAAGAGTTCATGTAAGCATCTGCTGCTGCTAAAGAAGAGGAAAGAAAGCAACAAGAGGAGACAAAAGTTGATGAAACAGTGAATGAATCTTCAGCCGCTGACAGCTCCAAACAAGCCGCTAACACTTTGGATTCGGCCGCTGACAATTGGCTTTCATCCTCCAACAGAAATATTCTTGAGCTTGTTGAAGATTCCATACCCAATGAAGGTGTCAGTGGCCATGTTCCAGCCGCTGACAATATATCTCCTAGTACAAGTGGGCATGGAAGTAACAATGATGGAGATCTTGGCAATTTAGAATCCACAGTTCATAATAACACAATATTTGGGGGAGGAATTCTTACAAAAGTGTCCAAAATTCATCCTCCCACCCAAATAATTGGTGATATTCATACTCCTGTTCAAACAAGAGGAGGTAAGAAGACTCAAGGTGGATTCATTTCTAATATAAACAAGAATGATGACACTCCTTTTGTTAAAGAATGTTTGTTTGCCTGTTTCCTCTCTCAGTTAGAACCAAAGAAGATTTTTGATGCTCTTAAAGAAGAAAGATGGGTTGAAGCAATGCAGGATGAGCTTCATCAATTTGCTATACAAGATGTTTGGGAGCTTCTAGATTGTCCAAGGTATGTTAGGCCTATTGGAACAAGATGGGTTGTAAGAAACAAGAAGGATGAGAGAGGCATTGTTGTTAGAAACAAGACATGATTGGTTGCTCAGGGATATACTTAGGAAGAAGGTATTGATTACGAAGAGGTTTTTGCACCTGTTGCTAGAATTGAGGCAATAAGGATTTTCCTAGCCTATGCTTCTTTCATGGGTTTCAGAGTCTACCAAATGGACGTGAAGAGTGCATTTTTGTATGGCACAATCAAAGAAGAAGTCTATATCATGCAGCCTCCTGGTTTTGAAGATCCTGAGAATCCAGATAAGGTTTAAAGAGTAAAGAAAGCAATGTATGGCCTTCATCAGGCCCCTAGAGCTTGGTATGACACACTTTCCACATACTTGGTGAAAAATGGCTTTAAGAGGGGTACCATAGACCAGACTCTATTCACAAAGCCAGAAGGGAAGGATTTTCTTCTTGTACAGGTTTATATTGATGATATCATTTTTGGTTCATCTAACCAACGAATAAGTGATGATTTCTCCAAGCTTATGACATATAAGTTTCAAATGAGTGCTATAGGAGAGATGACTTTCTTTCTTGGTTTACAAGTTCAGTAGAAAGAAGATGGGATTTTCATATCTCAAGATAAGTATATGGCTGAGATTTTGAAGAAATTTGGTTTTTCACCACATGATAAACGAGCTAGCACACCCATGGATAGGGAACATCCTTGGGGTAAAATTGGAGATGGTAAAGAGGTTGATGTTAGTCATTATATATCAATGATTGGCTCATTGATGTATCTCACAGCTTCAAGGCCTGATATCATGTTTGTAGTATGTGTATGTGCACGTCATCAAGTGACTTCCAAGGAATGTCACCTCCATGTTGTCAAGAGGAATTTTAGGTACCTTAGATGTTTTCCCACATTGGGATTATGGTATCCTAGAGACTCTCCTTTGGAGCTTATTGGATATTCAGACAATGATTATGGTGGTGATAATGTCGATAGAATGTCCACCACTGTGGATGTCAATTCCTTGGAAGCACGCTTATATCTTAGCAATACAAGAAGGAAACTATGGTAGCCAATTCAACAACTGAGGCTGAGTATGTAGCAACTGATGCATGTTGTGGGCAAGGGCTATGATTCAAAATTAGCTTTTGGATTATGGGTACAATTTTATGCATACTAAGATTTTTGTAGATAATAATAGTACATTGTGCATAATTAAGAATCCTGTACATCATTCTATAACCAAACACATAGAAATCACGCATCATTTTATAAGGGATTATTTTGAAAAAGGTTTAATATTTCCAGATAAAATAGACACAGAGAAGAATGTGTCTGATCTTTTAACCAAACCTTTTGATGTTGGGAGATTTTAGTACTTGGTTGCAAGTATTGGAATGATCAATCCATAAATTATGTGGTTTTTGAAATTGATGTAAAGTATGTACAGGATGTGTACTGTTATTAGTTTTGGTAAAAGTTGGATTTTCACATTATTTTTCTATCCGCTGATAAAGGCATTCTATCCGCTGACATAGTGGAAAGAAGCCGCTGACAGCTTTTGTAGTAGTTTTTATGGGTTTTCATCTAACATTGCAGGTATGTAGGGCAATTGTAAATATGGATACATAGTTGCTTATTGACTCAAGGAGTGTGGCAATAAGGTCTATTTATGATAGCTGAAATATTTATATTACTATCTTAAAATAAATATTTTTGTCAAATTTATTTTTAAAAGTATACTCATCATAGTTTAAGGGGAGGTTTAGGATAACTTTTAGGTTCTTTGGTATTCTTAGAATACTCTTATCACAATTCTAGATCGTGTCCACAGGTGAGTAGGGGTTTGAAATTATGATGCCCTGTTTCTATAAAGGTGGTGAAATTTTTAACTCTTGAGGCACTGTAGCATGCACGTAATTTATTTTGCATGCATGTTGCCAAGACATTTTGACCTAGAATTGGGATGGTTGGTTTGGGAGCCTTTGGTTACATATTAATGGGATTACCTAGTACAAAGATATTATGTGAGGTATCTTCCTTCTTAAGGACTTGTTAAGCAAGGGACACTTGAGGACCCTCATATCTATCTTTTGTAAGCAAGTGTGTATGATTGGATAGTGCTTGCAAAACTCTGTCTCTTTGAGGATAAGATAACTCTCTTAGGATTAATAATCTTTGTTAGGTCTTTTATTTTTGTACTTCTTTTATTTTTAACCTTTTTGATTAATAAAATTTTATCCGCTGATAAATCACATTTTAGCCCCCAACAAAGCATATTTTATCCGCTGACAAATATAGCCGTTGCTGCTGACAGAACTTTTTGACCGTTTCAAAACACTAGGTCCTACCTAGTTGTAACTTTCGTGATATTTTGGGCCATAATTTTTGGGGTGTGGTTATTTTCTTTAATTGTTATGAGATAAGTTGTAAATTTTTCAAAGATTTTAATCATTACTTTTGAGAAGTTTTCTCACTTACCTCATTTTTCAACCAATCATATCTCTCTTATTTTGCCTATATATTCGGCTCACCATATTGTGTAACAGGGCAACTTGCTTATTTGATTTGCATACATCTTTTACCTATTAACCTTTACATTCACTTAAAGCTTTTCTTTTTCAACCATGGCGCCAAAGTTTATAACCAGTGATGCTGTTTTGGAGTTCAAAGATCAACATAATATGCTTGCATATTTGAAACTGATGATTAACATCCTTAATATGCTCAGATGATAGAGTATTTTTTGGCTTCTCCCTTAAGGTATGATTTAACTCATGATCCTATCATCCGTATCACACACATCAAATAGTTTTAGAATAGTGCTAGTCCCACAACAATTGATGGAGTAACCAAAATAGAGGGCATCATCCATGGGAAACAATGGGTGATCACTGAGGCTTTGGTTCGCCAATGATGATGAACATAATATGCTTGCATATTTGAAAACTGATGATGAACATCCTTAATATACTCAGATGATAGAGTATCTGTTGGCTTCTCCATTAAGGTATGATTTAACTCATGCTCCTATCATCCCTATCACATACATCAAATAGTTTTGGAATAGTGCTAGTCCCACAACAATTGATGGAGTAACCAGAATAGAGGGAATCATCCATGGGAAACAAGGGGTGATCACTGAGGATTTGGTTCGCCAAGCCTTGCATCTTAATTATGCTGATGGTGTGGTCTCCCTTCCCAAGGAGTTGCTACATGATGGTCTTCGAGGCTTGGGGTATAGACTGCCCCCTGAAGGGAAAATAAACAAATATTCTAAGGGTAAATTCCCCCTAGTCTGGAAGTTTTTGATACATGTCCTTCTCCAATGTCTTAGTCCTAAATGTTCTTCATTCAATGAGATCAACTGATCTATCGAGAGTGCTCTTGTGTGTATAGAAAATGGGCAACTTTATAGTTTTTCTAAAATGATATTTGAAGGCATGTTACACAACAAGGGTAGCAAGATAAATCTTGCTTACCTTTGGTTTTTTCAAATGATTTTTGATCTCCAAGGGGACTGTGGCAGGGATCATGGAAACTTTAATGAGATCCCTACACATAACAAAAATCTTTTTGTTACTCTCAACACTGAACCATATGACTCAGTTCCCTTGACTCCACCCATGCTTGCTGTTATTCAAGCAGCCTTACATCCACCAGCACCAGAACCTCAACCAGATCCTATCCCTGAACCCTATCATGAAGAATAGTCACCATCACCTCACCCACAATCACATATTGACCCTGATCCTACAGCCGCTAACATATCTATAACAGCCGCTGACACATATGTCCTAGCCCCTGATACCTCTAATATAGACCCAAGCACCTCTTTTGATTCACCACCTAAACAATTTCACTTAGCCAAAAGACAAAGGACCACTCAGGTGTTCTCCCTTAGTGGTCCTAGCCATGAAGTAGAGAGAACCACTATAACAAGTGTGGTTGGTGATATAGAGGTGGCTGGACATATTGACTCTATTATAGGTCAAGTCAGGTCCGCTGTAGCTAATTCCACCACCATGCCTCATGATTCTACATTTGGGATTGAGATTCCTTATGTGGATGAGCGCAACATGCAACCTATGACCAACTTAGAATTTGTGGTACTCTACATGAGCTTGCAAAAGCAAAATGCAGAGTTTGTACATAGATTGACAGCTTAAGAGCTTGAACTCAATACATTTAGGGAAAGGATTGTTGTTTTGGAGTCTAGACGCATGTTTGTGGTAGAGGATTCTTCTAAAAGGGAGGAAGAACAACCAACTGAACTCTTTATTGCTAGTGATAGAAGTTCAAAAGAAGGCTCATTTGGTGAGAAAGAGATAGTTGCTGCTTTGACAGGAATGAAGAATCAAGAGCAGGGAAGGTTTGATTCATCTAAGGTTTCTCTGGTGACACCTACACAGCTATCATTTGTGGAATTGATGAAGCAACATGAAACTAGGTCAGTCGCTGACAAAGCCATTGTACACTTAGACACTTCTTTGGCAGCCGCTAACAAACCAACAGATATATCCCAACCATCTTTGGTAATTAAAGATGTTGCTACACAGGTATCCCTATCTACTTTACCAATTATAGATCCCATGGATAAAGGAAAAGTCAAATTGGTAGAGGTAGAATTCCCCAAGGATGATGCACAGGTTAAGTATGATGCTATGTTAGCCCAACAACTGGGTGAACAGGAGAGAAGAAGGGGACTGAGAAAGGGGAATATTGAAACTCAGATTTGCTCAGAATCTGAGAGTTTGAGAAGGGGTGGTGAGAGTGATAGTGATGAGGAGGAAAGTAGTGGTCATAGTTCTAATGCAAAGATGAAAGAAGAACTAGAAAAGTTGGAGTATGGAGAGGGTGAAGCAGCAATGGAGAGACTTCAGTAGCTTAAGTTGCAAGTTAACTTTGATATACCTGCCATTTCAGATTTATATTTTAGGTATGAGAGGGAGGTTTTGGAAAATTCTGATATTCCTTTGACTGACAAGATTTGGGGGTTAGAGATTATGATGAGAGTTTAGAGGGATTGCAGAACCATTTTGGAAAATAGGGCAAACATAGTTTTAAGTAAGAACAAGACTGTAAGAAGGAAGTTGTACTATATGCTTCTAAGATGTCACCAAACTGGGTGGACATATACAAAGCTAAGGAAGTTATCATTTGAGTAGTTGGAGTATCTAGCCTATCCAATTTGGGATTATGTTTGTGAAGAAAATACACACAGGTTGCTTTCTACTGAGAGACGGGAAGAGATTGAAGAGGAGTTGAGGATAAAGAAAGCATTTATTGCTCCTATGCCTGTGAAGAAGGGAGGAAAGTTTATGTTCCCTGATTTTAGCCCATTAGACCCAAAATACAATGAGGGTCCTTTGAAGAAAAATATGGAGATTTCTCGTTTAGAAGTTGGTGATCTTGCTGCTGTGATTCCACATGAATTCAAGAATCCTATTGTTAAATATGAAGAAGATCCAACAACAGGTTTCTAGGTGATCACAAGGTATGGGGAAAAACTTCATATGTTCACATCTTTTTTGTCCCTATTTGGCAGCATTGATAGAGATGATTTGCAGACTCTTTGGAGTCTGTTGAAAGAGAAGTATGAGGTTGAAGCTCCTACTTCTCAAAATGGAATAAAGATATAGACAACATTCAAGAGAATGTTTGACCATGATGAATCAGATCTAGTATGGCTGGATAAAGGTGATCTAAGTATATTAGAGTGGCATTTGTATTCGGCCGTTGGTATTTTTTCATCTCTACACAACAAAGTTTTTAGAATTCTTGCTGGTTAATAGGAAGTATCCTTGGTCACAAGATTTTTTGAAGAAGACGATGAGAACCAAGGTTTAAATGGACTACACTAGTGGAATAGGAATTGACTTGATGAAATTCATCATTTCTCAATTATCAGAATAGGTTTTATTTGAAAGAATCCTCTCTATGTTTGGTTTTTATTCAGAAACTTGATGATTAGGGGTAATATCAAGTTTAGGGGAGGATTGTTGGGAATAAAATTAGTCAAGTCTACTAGCCGCTGACAAATGATACCAAGTCGCTGACATAGTGTTATCAAGCCACTGACAGAATAGGCACAAACAAGATTTATCAAGCTGCTGTCAAGATTTAAAAGTCAACACGTTTTGTTATATTAGGAAGATATGCATGAATATTGTATTTTGTATGTTTATTTTAGTATATCTTTCTAGAATAGTTGACAAGATAACTTTGTGTACAAGGCTCCTTGTACTTATAAAAGGAGGCATTTAGGTTCATGTTTCATATACTTACATCACTGTTTTGTTCATCGTTATTATCAATCAAAGTTGAAAGTTTGGTATACGTTCTTTGTTATTTGTTCTTTGTGCTAAGTATTAATTCCGCATAATAATTAGTTTGTTGAAAATACAAAGTTTCTCAAATGTATTATACATGAACTAATCTCGATAATACACAAGTTTAATCGATCTAAGTTTGGGTTCAACATATAGAGGTGGAAATAGAAAATGGGTAGGAGTTTTAAGGAAATCAGGGTGCAAGTTTCAAATGAAAGGTATACGCCCTATTTATACTAGTTTCCAACACTTAGGCTCCAAGTTTTGCCATGAAACGTGTATGGCTTGTATATTAGTGACTAAGGGAAGCTAGGGAAGTCTAGGAATGACTCATGGAATCTAGGAACAAAATATCTAAGCTTAAGGACCTAAAGAAGCCACGAAATATTAAGGATAAGAATGCCATGTTTCATCTACAAGTAGGTCATTCACCTACTCGGAAAATATCTCAAAATATCCCAAAATATTTGGCCTATGTTTGAATTTAGGAGGGAAAGGTTTGAAATGGGTTTTTGGAGGGAAAAACTTAGGCGGATTGAAAACTAGGGCTTGTAACTTGTAACTTTGTAATTTTGGTGATTAAGGGTTTAGTAATGTGATTAGTGATGGATTAGGGTTTATTTAGGGTATATACATTGTGTTTAAGAATTTTGAGTCTTTGGTTTGAAGCTTAACAAAGGTTTGAGGTGAAAATGGGAAGAAAACTTAGGCGTGTTAGGGTTTCTAATGATTTACGGTTAAATCTGAGTAAAAGTGATTATCCTTCAATTAGCTACTGATGTAAACTCAATTTATGCATCCCACATTGTCCTCTATGTGTTCATGAAGTCCCTACATTATTTTTATTAAGTTATTCTAAGTAAACATGTCTAAAGGGTGAAAATATCCATTTTGACCTAATTTACAAGCCATGCTTTGAAATTTTGTACCTTTTACTTTAGGGTACTTGTACATTGTCTTAATATAATATTATAACCTTAATGAAGTGCTACAAGTGTTTGTAGACTTGTCCAAAAAGACTAGGCAGTGATTCCATGTATATTTCTTAATATAAGGGTTTTTAGGTCATTAATCCTAATGACTTTCTATCTTGGGTAATTAATGTTTGTACCTTTATAAACACTTATTCTAGGGTTTATATAGTATGTATATGACTTCTAGGGATTCTACGTTCTTAGTTTAAGGGTTTGTATAGGTTGATCATATTCTAGGGATAATTATGAGAGCTTAAGATCCTATGCTTTGATAACTTGTACCTTATGCTTTATAAACTTTTAACTTAACTTGAAATGAATTTATAATATTAATATGATACTTAGTTGAGTTTTATAATTTGTGGCAAAATATTAGACTCTAATTCAATGTGAAATAGATTTTATATGCTAATCTTGGTTAATAGGTCTTAACTTGTAATTAACTTTGGATTAGTGAATATTAATATTTTGTGATCAATTAACTTTCCTTTATATGATAGACTATATAATTAGTATATTTTTTTTGACAATAGTATATAGATATTAGGTAGTTATATTGCTTGAAACATTGTTTACTAAAGGTTTCTCGGTAGTGATCTAGACTATTATGTACATTTATTTGTACTTAGCTTTGTCTAGTTTGTTCTTACTATTCTTAGGTATTATTATGTTTTCAAAGTATAGTTTATAAATTGTTATAATCCATAATGACTTATTCATATGTATACTCCATTAATAGTTTATCATTCTTGAGTTTACAACTCATTTATTCTAGGGTTTTTAAGAGAATTTAGGGCATCATTGTTACATTTGAGATGTTCTTATCAATATTGAATTTATTAGATGACTTTTAGATCTTAGACTTGATATATGTAACACCCCCAATTTCGATCATAGCAGCGGAAGGGTCCTTGGGTGTTACTTACATGATTAAAGCTCATAATCTTAGAAAATGGCTCAAAACGAGTCGTTTTGATAAAACATCCATTCATGTAGTATATAAAAGATAAAATTTTATAAACGGTCTCAGATAACTTAAAGTTTACAAAACACAATAATGATAATAATTCTTTGAATGTATATTATTTATAAAAGCGGCCAAAACATTTCAAATATGCAAGCTTCACGAAACTGCATTCCCCGAGTGCCTTCCCATGGACCTGAGATAAAACATGCTATAAAGTCAACATTCCCCGAGTGACTTCCCACGTATTCCAAAATATATAACACCTTGTACATGGTTATAACCTTGGCATAAATTTTCCAGCTACCTCGAATTCCAAAGGTTTTCGCTTCACATCATCATAACTTTTATGTTTACTACAAGCGGTTACCAAACAATTCTTAGTTCGCACGATTAATTTATTTATCGAAATGAAATGAGCAGAGTCAATCAGTCAACATTGACACAAATTGAATCATATTCAGACTGAGTTTTCAAGAGCTTAACAATGAATCCATTGTAATTTGCTCCTACCTCCCAAATGATAACGAATAACACAATCGTAATCACTTAAAGACTTATTTGCCTCTTTTTATTCCATAATATATTGTAGGCTCTTACTATCGGTGGACACCGTACATTTAGTGCCATATAATTAATGTCTCTATAGACGAAGAGTAAAAATCATCGCACCCAATTACAAGTCATGGGTTGAGTAGTATCCTCATTCTTCCTAGGTTTCCTACAAGCATACACTAATCAAACAACTCTAAATCCTTTAAGAGATGTATCACGATCAACAACAAAATCTTTACTTCTTTTGGGTAACGATAAGATCGGCGTGTTGGAGAGTTTCCTTTTCATGGTTTCAAAAGATTTCTCTTTGTCAACGCCCCAATCATACAATTCATTATTCTGAGTTAGCTTAGTTAATGGTTTTGATATCAAAGATATTCCTTCAATAAAATTTCGGTAATAACCAGCCAAACCTAGATTGTCGTATTTCAGTTGGAGTAGATTAGAATATCATCAATGAACACGATCACGAATTTATCAAGATACGACTTACACCCATGATTCATTAAGTCAGTGAATACAGCAGGTGCATTGGTCAACCTAAAAAGGCATAACCCGAAACTCATAACGATCACAACGAGTTCTAAACGCTGCAATAGGAATATCTCCCTCACGTAAGCGAAGTTGATGGTAACCAGAATGAAGATCAATCTTGGAGAAAACACGAGAATCTTGAAGTTGATCAAGTAAATCATAGATTCTTGGAAGCGGGTAACGATTCTCAGTCGTTAGCTTAATTAGCTCTCGGAACCAATACACATACGGAACAAGTAATCCTTTTTCTTAACCAATAGAATAGAAGCTCCCCAAAGTGACGAGCACGGTCGAATAAAATCTTTATCAGATAGTTCTTGAAACTGCACAAATAATTCCTTCAGCTCGGATGATGCTAATTGATATGGCGCACGTGCCACAGTCGCAGCACCAAGAATTAGATCAATTTGGAATTCTATTTGCCTTGGAGGCGAAAAACCTGGAAAATCTTCTAGAACACTTTGGAATAGTTACAAATGACTAGCGTAATTCTACTTACTTCTCTTACGATTCCTTCTACGATACTTAAGCTAAGAATAATTCAGAACCTTTTTCGATATACTTACGAGCTCTAATGCACGAAACGATTTTCAGTTTGGAATTATTTTTCCCTTCAGTGACCTCATCAGCCTTGCATTGAATTATGTGTCTCATGAGCTAATAGTCCATGCAGACAGTTTCACAAATAGTAAATGGCTTAGAAGAAGTCACATCACCATGTATATTTAATAAATGTTTTTTTTCTTTGCATTTGTGTACTCGATATCGTTCTCGGTATCTTATCGAATTGATCACGGTTAATGGTGGATTGATTGTAATTGGTCACTAAAAGGGGGGAGCTTGAGATTATCTATTTCTATTAAAATAACAAGTTAACAAAGCTAGGATAGAAGAATTAAACAAAATTGCAAAAGGATTAAAGTACTTAAAAACTAATTTAAAAGTAATTTAGAATATAAAATGATAAAAGACAATTTTTAATTAAACTAGACAAAAAGTTAAACCTCGAAAATAAATTTTAAGACTCTAATATTAAACTAAGACAAAACAAGTTTTAAAATAATACTAAGTAAAAGTGGCGGGAAAAGTTAATTTTGAAACTTAAAGTAAAACAAGAAATAAAGTCTAAAACTGAGGTCAGATCACACTTGGATCGTAACCTAGATCGTGGCCACAGATCGCAACGAGCGATCGCAACCAAGTGAGCTTAAGTTTGGATCGTACCTACGATCGCAACAAGTGGATCGTAGTAACGATCGTACTCCCTGATCGTACTCACGATCGCAACCAATGATCGTGCCTTGGATCGTGACAACCAATCGCACCCTGGATCGTAGTCTTCGATCGTACCCTGGATCGCAACAAGTGGATCGCAGTATAGATCGTAGAATGTGATCGCAGTGGACGATCGTACTAGGTGATTGAAGTAATGGATCACAAGTAGAAACCCTAGGGGTCTATGCGATCACACTTACTCAATCGGACTGGGTACTTAATACAGGTACGATGGGATTCAAAAAGCAAAGAAGCCAAAAATGAATAAGCACAAATAAGCAAAGACGAATAAGCACTTATTCAAATCTTAACCAAATGAAAACAAGCTTAAATTTAAAAACTTTTAAAGCACTAAATAAGCAAACTTTATAAAATAAACTTTAAAAAGACTAAACTTTTAAGAAATCTTAAAAGAAAATAAGCTAGATACGAAATAAACCAAAAAGTATAACAAGCTTAAAGCTTAAATCGTATAAAAACTTAGATAGGAATAAAAAGATAAACTTTTTAACCACACAAACATCAATATTAAACAAGATGCATTAAAATTTTGGATCAAGAACAAATCAAAATCAAGAAAGGTAGAAGAAGATTAAAGATGAAAAGCTTAAACTTGAACTTGTAGATTAATGATTCCAAAATACAAGATTAAATTTAAGCATAAACATAAAAGAAAAGATGAAGTTTTCCTAGTGAGAGAAAGTTAAACACTTTCTCTCTCTAAAAATAAAAAATACAAAAGTAAAATGAAGACTAACTAACACTCTCCTAATGAAGCATTAGGAGGGTATTTATAGGAGAGGGGAGGTATGTTGCTTCCTTCCTTCTTTCTCTTTCTCGTCTTTTAATTTCTTGTCTTTCTCGAATTTGTCTCGGGATTAGTCGAATGATCACTTGAACTCGTCTTCTATTGTTCTTGTTTTAGTAGACTTGTTTCTTCGACTTTGTTAAACTTCCGTCTTTAGACTTTTTCTTCGATAAATCTTCAGAATAGGCCTTTGACTTCCGTTCTTCTTACACTTTTGATCTTTTGATTTCGTCTTTTGTCTTTTTCTTCAATAAAAGCCCGTGAAAGCCCATGTTTTCTTCCCTTTTCACATTTTGATCCTAAATCACAACAAAAACGCATAATTCCGACATTTACGACATAAAGTACACGTTTTGGCTTGGTTATTATTATAATTAAGTGGTAAAAGGATAAGTGTTTTCACACTTATTAAATCCCCCACACTTGACCATTGCAATGCCCTCATGAAATGCATTAATTTCAAAACACAGTTTACATTTCTCATCATAATTAACCCACCTTGGCCTTTATTAAATACTAAACATTAAGAAAATTTAATAAAGATAGAAAATTGCAAAATATTTAAAGGAAGACTGAGTAAAGAAATCTAAGACTTATAAACAAGATCATTGTTATTATAAGTTAGCAAACTAACACAAACTCATGTGGACCAATTATTTGCTTAGACTCCCTTATTCCTAGGTGTGTCTCTTATATTTTATGATTGTCTTTAATGATCACGAGGATGCATTGTTTGACTTATTTCGATAGTTTATTTAGGCTGAAAATAATGTGGGACAATTTAATCAATAGTTAGCTAAATGACAAAATCTTTTAAAACTGCTTCCCGGGACCTCTTAAAGTTCATATCTTGGCATAACTCGCTTCACGATTTGAGACCTTTCTCGGACCGATATTTGACAGCGACTTCATACTTCGAATCTTGAGAGACGTTCTTGAAATTATGGTCTTCTCTTCATAAAAGGAATTTACTCACTTGAAGTTTTTGAGAGATTCTTCATACTTGGACCACGACTTCTTCATTTTTCTCCAATCTTTATTTTTGGACTTTGATATAAAATGATCCACCTCCTTTTAGGACTTGGATCTATTTATCCGCATACCTTGCTAGGGTCCTTTCGGATAGACTTCTCCATGATCTTTTGGGGAGTATTTTCTTTTCGTCGTGTGTCTCGATCCTTCATATTGATTTTTGATAAATGATTCTTCACATCACTTGGATTCTTTAGCAACAAAATGTAGCCCTCATGCCTTGTTAGAGCTTTTTCGGACTTGGCAATCTTTGCATCCCGCTTCAATAAGTTATGCCTTGGCTATGAACTCTAATTAATACCGAGCAACTTTTAAACGATCTTGGGCTAGAAGCTAAGTAACTTTTCAAATCGTACAACCTTATTTATTGCAAATATATTTATTAACAAGCGATAGGAAAAAAACTTATAATCAACTCACATAAATTCATGAAAGAATACCAAACTTATAATTGACTCTATCATCTCTCGTTCTCCACAATTTAAAATCTCAAGGAATGAGACTCGTGGATGCTTAGCCTATTAAATCAAAGTTTTGGGTTTTCAAGTCATCTATAGGATCTTGCAACTTCTTAGACTTTTTCAAGTTTAGAATTCGCATTTTAAAGTTCGCTTGATAAACGACTTTCTAGGATTAATTATAGGAACTTGCGAAAAGTTCTTGTTCTTAACCCGTAATAGTTAAGACTTTCGCGTTTTAAAGTTCCCTATATAAAAGCCTAGCAAAACTTGACTTAAACACGTTAAGGATACTAGCTAGAGTAAACTTGGATAAGTAAACTCGGGTTGAGTCAAAAGATTCACAACGTTGAAAAATTCAAACCACTTTATTAAAAATTAATCTAGCAAAGAAAGAAAATAACTATAACAAAGGTAAAACTATTAGGCCAAAATAGATTAAAGATTTTGAAAAATGTCGAAAATCAAATTTTCCGGTAAAAATGAGGACAAATTAATGGAAAAGCCCACTTACTTCGATTGAAATCCCCCTACACTTGATATAAACATTATCCTCAATGTTTAAGCATGTGGGAGTAAACTCCCCTACACTTAGGACATTGTGCACTTTGTTTAAATCTTGCTAAGTGATGGAAAACTATAGTGATTTCAATGTGAACATTGTGCAGTTTGTTTAAATCTTTCTAAGGGAAGGACAACTAAGAAATATTGAATCACGACAGTTTAGGAAAGAACCGGGAAGACGGGAACACGGATCCACGAGTCGTCAAATATCATCAAAAGTGCTCTTTGAAGCTTTAATCCCTGCACATCATAAGAAACAAGACAACAAATCCTATGTAGCTCCCCTTACACTTATTATGAAAACAGTAAAAGATAGATTAACAGGTTGCCTCCCGAGAAGCTCTTGTTTTTGTTAACCGAGTCACGAGCCTGACTCGACCCAAAAAAAATTTCAAGGGAAATGTGGTGAGGGATGGAATCATCTCATGAGAGATGTCCTCACCAAAGTACAGCTTCACACACTGGCCATTCACTTTTAAATTAGGCCCATTTGGTTGAGAAAGTTCAATGGTGCCGTAAGGGAAGACTTTGGCGACGGTGAATGGACCAGACCAGCGACTCTTCAGCTTGCCAGAGAAGATCTTCAACCGAGAGTTAAAGAGTAAAACTTGATCACCTACGTGAAACTCTCGGTTCTTAATCCTAGAATCATGAATGAGCTTGGTTTTCTCCTTTTAGATCAATGAATTTTCATAAGCTTCATTCCTCAGCTCATGTAGCTCGTTGAGTTGAATCTTCCGAAGATCACCAGCTTTGTTGATATCAAAATTGGCCCACTTCAAGGCCCAATACGCCTTATGCTCCAACTCAATAGGGAGGTGGCATGCCTTCCCGTACACAAGATGATATGGAGTGCAACCAATAGGTGTCTTATATGTGGTACGAAAAGCCCACAAAGCATCATCTAACTTATCGGCCCACAAGGCACGATGATCTCCCATAGTACTCTCTAATATTCTCTTCAGTCCACGGTTAGATATCTCGGCTTGACCATTTGTTTGGGGATGATAAGCGGTGGAAAGACGGTGATTAACACCGTACTTAGCCATGACTCGAGCAAATTGATCATTGCAAAAATGAGTCCCGCGGTCACTGATGATAGCACGAGGAACACCAAATCGAGCAAATAACTGCTTCAGAAAGTTCACAACCACCCTCGCATCGTTCATAGGGAGAGCTTTTGCTTCAACCCATTTAGATACGTAGTCAACGGCTACGAGGATGTACTTGTTCCCTTTGGATGATGGAAATGGCGCCATAAAGTCGATACCCCATACGTCAAAGATTTCACATTCTTGTATGAATTTTTGAGGCATCTCATCTTTATGTGTGATCTTGACATGTCTTTGGCAAGCATCACAATGTTTAACCATTTCGTGTGCATCACGATAAATGGTGGGCCAATAAAATCCAGAGTCGAAAAATTTCTTCGCGATGTAATTGGGACCAAAGTGACCACTAGTGGGTCCTTTATGGAAAGCTTCTAAGATTAATAAAGCTGCCGGCCCATCAACACACCGACAAATGAAAAGATCCGCACATTGTTTTAAAAGGTAAGGGTCGTCCCAAAAATAGTGCTTAATGTCCTTAAAGAACTTTTTCTTTTGTTGGGACGTTAACCCTTCCATGAGAATTCCACCCTCCAAATAGTTTATAATGTCCGCAAACCATGGGGTTTCATCAAGATTGGAATTAATAGACATCAAGGCCTCAAGGGGAAAAGAGTCATTAATCTCTTGATTTTGGAGCTCCCCTTGATAAGGATCCTCGAGTCTACTAAGATGATCCGCGGCTAGGTTTTCTGCTCCTTTTTTATCACGAATTTCAAGTTTAAATTCTTGAAGGAGCAAAACCCAACGAAGAAGTCTTGGTTTGGAATCTTGTTTGGTTAACAAGTACTTCAACGCGGAATGGTCAGTATACACAATGGTGGTGGAAAGGACAAGATAGGGGTGAAATTTCTCAAAAGCATACACTACAACTAAAAGCTCTTTTTCGGTAGTGGTATAATGCAATTGAGCCCCCGTCATTGTCTTGCTAGCATAATGGATTGGTTGGAAGTGTTCGTTCACTCTTTGTCTCAAAACTGCTCCAATAGCAAAGTCGCTAGCATCACACATCAATTCAAAAGGTAACTCCCAATTAGGGGTAACTAAGACCGGTGCCTTAGTTAATTTATCCTTAAGAAGATTGAAAGAGTCAATAAACACTTTAAAAAAGATAAAAGGAGTATCTTTTTCCAAGAGGTGGGTCATCGGGCGAGCGATCTTAGAGAAATCTTGGATGAATCGACGATAGAAGCCCGCATGACCAAGGAAACTTCTCACACCCTTCACGATTGAAGGAGGAGGTAATTTAGCAATCACATCGAATTTAGCACGGTCGAATTCAAGACCGGCTTTGGAGATTTTATGACCAAGAACAATACCTTCTTTTACCATGAAATGGCATTTTTCCCAATTAAGAACGAGACGAGTGTCTTCACACCGTTTGAGCATACGTTCTAAATTGGCAAGGAAAGTAGAGAAAGAATCACCATAGACCGAGAAATCATCCATAAAGACTTCCATAGTTTCTTCAACCATGTCATGGAATATAGCCATCATACACCTTTGGAAAGTCCCAGGAGCATTGCATAAGCCGAAAGGCATTCTTTTGTAAGCAAATGTTCCATAAGGACAAGTGAATGTGGTTTTCTCTTGGTCTTTAGGATCGATGGGAATTTGAAAATACTCGGAGAAACCGTTTAAGAAGCAATAGTAGTCATTACCCGCTAAATGCTTGAGCATTTGATCCATGAAAGGAAGAGGGAAATGATCCTTACGAGTGGCATCATTGAGCTTGCGATAGTCAATGCAAACTCGCCAACCCGTGACAAGTCGAGTAGGAATCTACTCGTTGTTTTCATTGGGAACAACGGTTATTCCGCCTTTCTTAGGCACACAATGGATGGGACTAACCCATGGTGAATCCGAAATTGGGTAAATCATTCCGGCATCTAGAAGTTTGATAACCTCTTTCTTGATGACGTCATGAATTTTAGGATTAACCCTTCTTTGGCTTTGGATTGCGGGTTTAAAGTTATCTTCCATGAGAATTTTATGAGTACAAAAGTTCGGATCAATTCCGCGGATATCGGAAAATTTCCAAGCAATTGCTTTCTTATGATTCTTCTGCACGGCGATAAGTCGAGATTTTTCGTCTTCTGTCAAATCCTTTGCGATGATGACGGTTAACTTCTTATTGTCTTCAAGGAAAATGTATTCGAGATGAGACGGTAAATCCTTAAGCTCTAAATCCGGAGGATTTACGATGGAAGGCGTAGTCAAATTCGGATCATCGATAGAGATTTTCTTAGGAGACGGTGGAGAAATATGGTCCTCATTGAGAAGTTTCTCAATGGTACGAATGTCTTCATACCAATCGGAGGGAGAATCGTCATATTTTAAGTCCAAATTCCCTAAAGTTGCTTCAAATTCTTTCAAAAGGAAATCACTTTCTCCAAATGGAGTTAGTGAGGGATCAATAGGGGCAATGATCTCAACAATGGGTAGAGAAGAAGAACCACTTTTACAAGCGTCTTTGAAAAGCTCTTCACAAGCCTCATCAAGAAATCTCAATGAAATTAACGCTCTCGTTTTCATAAGGTTGCTTAGAGAGTTTACCCATATTGATGACGATTTTATCGTCACCAACTCTCATGATTAATTCGCCTGCGGATACATCAATGAGAGTGCGACCGGTCCTCAAGAATGGACGTCCAACGATTAATGGAACACTGGGGTCCATCTCGTAGTCAACGACAACAAAATCCGCCGAAAAGGTAAATTTGTCGACACCGACGAAGACATCTTCGGCTATCCCCACCGGATAAGAAACCGTACGGTTAGCTAACTCCAATGTCATTCGTATGGGGACTAGTTCGGGTAGAGATAGTTGTTTCCAAACACTTAATGGAATTAAGTTAATACTAGCACCTAGATCGGCTAGGGCCATACAATTCTCTACCCCGGGGAACTTGCAAGGAATGAGAAAGCGACCCGGATCACCAAGTTTGGTTGGTAATTTCCTTAAGAGCATTGCGGAGCAATTCTCATTAAGTTGGGTCTGAGCGATATCAAGAAGCTTTTCTATGTCACTGAGAAGATCTTTAAACATTTTAGCATATTTCGGCATGTGAGCGAGAGCCTCAGCAAAGGAGATGTTGAAATTCAATTGTTTAAACATTTTAAGAAAGTTTAAAACCTGAATATCATCCTTGTTCTTCAACTTCTCTTTCCTCAAACTTGAGGGATAAGGTATATCGGGTTGAGATGAAGGCTTTGGAATGGAATTCTCACTCACATCCTTGGGTGGTGGAGGGGTAGAAATAGAAGGTGGGGGAATCGGTGAAGGGGATCGTTCTCCTTTGTCACAATCACCGGTGTAGGTGTAGGGATCTCAGGTTCCTTTAAACCTTTGCCACTTCGGGTGGTGATTGCTTTCATCTCCCCTCTTGGATTAGCAACAGTGTTACTCGGAAGATAACCCGAACCAGAGGTTTGATTACTGGGGAAGAAACTAGCCATCATATCCCTTAAGTCATTCGTTTGACTGCTTAAAGAGTTTCTCATATCGGCTCGAAGATCATTCCCTTGTTTCGTTATATCTCCTTTTAAGTTGATGATTTGACGCTGAAGATTCTGCACCAGTGCGTCATTAGTCCTCATGTAAGTTTCAACCTCTTGATTAAATGTTGTGGGTTGGTTGGAAGGAGGAGCATGGTAGGCAGATGGTTGATAAGCGGTTTTTTTGGTAAACTTGGTTATTTCCTTGAGGTGGATACGGGTTTCTTTGGGTTTGAGATTGATTTGGAGCTCGAGTTTGGTTTTGATTGTTGCGGTTAAAGTTGTTTTGGTTTTGAGGAGGAAAACCGGGTGGTGAAAGAAAGTTGTTTGAACGATAACTAAGAAAATTGCGGTCACCTTGAGGACGAGCTTGATAACCTCCCGTAGAAAAGTTACCGTTAGTGGCATACACATTTTCCGGATTGTCATGAGGAGAAGGACAATCGGTGTATGAATGGGAACCCCCGCAAATCTCACAAGAAGTTGCTACAGCTTTAGCTTGTTGTTGTTGATTCGTAGCTATGAGTAGAATATTTTTGTTCATTTCGGCCATCATGCGAGTGAATTCGGTCATATCAGGGTTTGATGAAGTAGAAGAAACATTCGCCCTTGGGTTATTCCTTGAAGAAGCGGATGAATCCTAATTTTTGTGGTGAGTGGTCATGTTCTCTATAAGCTCTCTACACTCCTCAGGTCGTCTCTTCATGAATGTGACACCGGCGGCAGCATTAATCGTATCACGATCACGAAAAGTTAAACCATTGTAGAAAGTATCAATCAAAGTAACGCGGAGCATGTTATGGTTCGGACATCGGTCGATCAAGATATTATATCGTTCCCAAGCATCGAAAAGCGACTCATCAGGTTCTTGAGTGAATCCACTGATTTTGGTCGCGAAGACTAGTGACCATGGATGGTGGAAAGTAGCGCGACAAATTTTTTTGAGTCATGTCATTCCATGTATGAATTGAATTTTTGGGAAGGCGATCAAACCATTTTTCGGCATGGTGGGATAAAGTGTGTGGAAAAAGGTGAAGGCGAAGAAAATCCATGGAAACACCGGGCAATTTCATGCTTTGAGTGACGGTTATGAATTTGTCAAGATGTTTGTTGGCATCATCATCCGGTAATCCGCGAAATGGAAAAGCGTTTTGAACTTGCTGGATCATGTGATGCTTCAACGAAAATTCAGGAGCCGTGATTTGCATCGGCGCAATCGGTCCTCCGCGTCCGTTCATTGTTGGCTGACAAAGCTCCTCCATTGTGCGTAAGTCGGGTTGTGGTTCATTGTTGTTATTGTTGTTCATGTTGTTGTGAGGTAGGTTGTTATTATTGTGCACACCGGCCATATCTATGTCTCTAAGAGTCTCGGGCTCAGAATAAGATGTAGATCGAGTACGCATACACTAAAATGAAATTAAATATTTTTGGTTTTTTTTATCTTTTTTATTGTTTTTGGATTTTTTTGAAAATTTTATATTTTTTAGGATTTTTGTAAATTTTTGTGCTTGAAAATAACGTTCCCAAAAGAACGGATCCCAAAATCCAATTTTTCTCACTAAAAACCGTTAATCTTTACGAAAATAGCCGGCAGCGGCGCCATTTAATAAATGGTATTTGTTTTGCATTTGTGTACTCGATGTCGTTCTCGGTATCTTATCGAATTGATCACGGTTAATGGTGGAATGATTGTAATTGGTCACTAAAAGGGGGAGCTTGATATTGTCTATTTCTATTAAAATAACAAGTTAACAAAACTAGGATAAAAGACTTAAACAAAACTGCAAAAGGATCAAAGTACTTAAAAACTAATTCAAAAGTAATTTAGAATATAAAATGATAAAAGACAATTTTTAATTAAACTAGACAAAAAGTTAAACCTCGAAAATAAATTTTAAGACTCTAATATTAAACTAAGACAAAACAAGTTTTAAAATAATACTAAGTAAAAGTGGCGGGAAAGGTTAATTTTGAAACATAAAGTAAAACAAGAAATAAAGTCTAAAACTGAGGTCAGATCACACTTGGATCGTAACCTAGATCGTGGCCACAGATCGCAACAAGCGATCGCAGCCAAGTGAGCTTAAGTTTGGATCGTACCTACGATCGCAACAAGTGGATCACAGTGAAGGTCTATGAAATCTTAGGATTTGGTAAACAATGGATTAGATCTATTGATTTAATGGTGGAGATGGGGAAGAAGGAGATCATGGTGTAGAGAGAGAAAGGAGAGAAAAGAAAAGTAGAGAGAGAAAGTGTTTTATTAAATGAAAAATATGAAAATGAGAAGAACCACCCCTCCTAACATGCTAGGAGGGGGTATATATAGCCCACCCTACATGTGGGCTATGTAGACTATATTGTTTACAAATGGATCACGAGCCCAATACTAGAATATATCTTTGGAGTGACCGATCCTTTCTAAATACGTAAAAACGTATTTCCAACAATCTCCCCCTAAGGGAGGTCACTCCAAGTTACAATGTCCTAAATAGTCTATAGCTCGTGATCTATGCTAATAATGATGTGACCGAGACTTTCTTTGGGAAAACATATTTCCAACAATCTCCCCCTAAGGGAGGTCACACCATTTTACAAAATCTTAAACCTAGCATCTATGCTTGAGTCTTCGATCTTGTTCTTGTGAATATGCTTGATGTGATCTTTGACTTCAGTCTTGAGCATGTTTCCTTGCCTTGACCTTGTGCATTCATCACTTGTGAAATTTGCCTCTTCGTGACTTCATGTTCCACATACTTATACCTTTAAATTCTTGAAAGCTTCAGAGTTTGATACAACGGAAGACTTGACCTTCAGACTTTCTTGAATTTGTTGAAGTACTAAGTGTATGTAGTATAAGCATGTGGTGACGACTTCTTCTGGATTATACACCGCAATGCCACCTTCTTGTTGCGCTGCATAAGACAGTTAGCAACAAACCATATACACGGATGAAATGGCCTTGAACATTTCATTCTAATTCGGTAGCATTTTACCTCCGGCCGGTGAAGACCGTTGGACGATATTAAATATCGTACTTGTGGCAGTTAGTTTCAATTAAGAACCTCCTTGACAAGATTTCGCGGGTAAACCCGTTCTCTTTACTCGACCGTCCAAAGCTGACTGCGAACGTAAAGAGTGAATCATTTGGATAATATTATCCGCATGATTTGAAGCCGTCAATTCATGTTCCTGGAACAAGTGAAGTTCAATTCAGAACCGCACCATCGTTGCTTTCCAGTTGTCACGAGCTTGATTCGTATAGAATCTTGCAAGTTACCTACCAAGTGTTGTTTGATGTTAACACTAGAAGGATTTCCATCTTCATTGTAAATACTTTCGTATTACTCGATTGTTCAGGCAAGATCATGAAGATTTTGCGTAGGACTCTTAAGATCTTTCTTACTTTTCAAAGTGTGTGAAGAAGCAAGGAAATATGAAAGTGTGTCCTAATGAGATATTTGATTATCTCAAATGGCTCTAGACTCGATCGTGCATTTTGGATTTTAGTGATCGGAGGCTGGAGAGGAGTGCCACCTTTTCAATACCAATTTATTCGGAGTGAATAAACCAATAGATAATGTGTTGATCTCCGTGTGATTAAAACAAATACCTTTTGAGAGATATTTGAGTTAGCTGGGAAGGGTTGTGCATTGCATCACTGGGTCCATGATGTCTTTCTTCAATATCAAGAATCATTAAAAATGATCTCAATAGCATATGAATTGACCCAGTTTCTGCCTAAGGTTGTAAGGAGGGCTTCTTTCTTTACACCATTTATCTTTACAATTCTTTTTCATTCTTCAATCCCTTCAATGCTTACCAATACGTCATAACTAGCACCTTGTTGTGATTGTTCCAGTGCTAACTTAAGTACTTGGTCGGCATTCAGCTACGTTCACAATCTTTCTCCATCTTTCCTAAGGACTACTATTTCTAGCTATGGAATGTCCTTGGGAAGATTCCTCCGGTTCTAGAGAAATCATTGGACTTTAACCTATCCTACCATCCTTATGTCACCACAATCTTCACCGTCGTGAATAGAGATGTTTTGGGTAAGTGTATGTCACCATGAAATCCATTTTGAAGTGCCAATCCATTTTGCTCCCCCTTAACATATGCCACGATATCCGAAAACATTTCGCACATGTCGGGATGAGCTAGCACGCTAAGTCAAACCATTTGTGATTAATCATTTCCCATATTAAATCACATTTTCTCCCCCATATTAAAAATATTAACCCAATCGATGTTTTTAATATCAATTGATTTAATAGCATTTTAAGAAAATTTGGGAAGAAAAATGCAAATCCAATTATCTTCATGAATTACACAAGCTCCCCCTCAAATTAATGAGGGTGTACTTGAAATGTAAATTAAATACCTTTTAAACACAAGTGTAAGGTATTTATCACGTGCAAAGATCATATATGATAATGAATTCACAATATTAGCAATTTACGAGGTTGGACCTGAATGATGGAGAACATCATATGAAAGAAGCACATGGTTCTTGTTCACGAATGTTGGTCTTCCTCGTAACTTCTGAAATTATCTTCCCCTTTACACGACATGGACAATTGATATCGTTGTCTTGACACCAACTTGTGAACTATGGCACTTTCGGCATCGAAGATTCTGAATGCTGGACGATTGCTCCCCCTCAATTGTTGACCCGTGTTCTACTTAAAGAGCTGTAGTCGTCGTTTGAGCAGTCGCATCGTCTAGTATGTAAATATCAATTGCAACGAACTTCGGATTGTGGAGTTGATAACTTCGGATTCTGAAGTCAAAGCTTTCCGGTGAAATGCTTGACTTCAAAGTGAAAAGCGGGTTACTATCAAAAATAATAGCAAACCATTTTAAGCATGTTTTAAATCATTTAAACTTCTGCTCGAACTTTATTTACAACCCCGTGTCATTATTGAATGACATTTCTAGGTTCGTAAATATTATCGATTCCAGAAGACATGCTCTTATTATCAAAACATTTTGAACACACAATTTTGAAAGATTTAGAAAAATATTTTGAGAAAATTCTTGAAAAATTGTGTTCCAAGTTTTGAAAAACAATTACTTGAGCTTAAGATGTTGAATATCTTACAAAACGAGCTCAAGTCCGAGAAGTTGTAAACTTCCCGTTGTTAAGGATAAGTTACCATCGGTGATAAACTTTCCTTTTATCTGAAGGACGAGTTCTAAGCTGACATTTACTTAGAAGTCGTTTTCATGAGCTTGAAAACTTTGACTGTTTTAACGGAAAGCTCATGACCGAGAAAGGTTAATTTCTCGTTATGAGGAAAAGTTCTCTTATTTAAAAGATACACTTTCCTTTCTGAGCTTAAAACTTCGAATGTTTTAATACAAGCTCATGACCGAGAAAGGTTAATTTCTCGTTATGAGGATAAGTTATCATAAAAGATAATCTTTCCTTTATTTGAAGTTCGAGTTACAGTCTGACATTTAACTGTAAGTCATTGTGCATGAGCTTAAAAACTTTGAATGTTTTTAATATTAGCTCATGCCCGAGAACAATTAATTTCTCGTTGTAAGGATAAGTTTATCATCGGCGATAAACTTTCCTGCCTTTGAAGAGCGGGTTATAGACTGTCATTTATCTATAAGCCTTTGTGCATGAGCTTAAAAACTTGGAATGTTTTTTGATATAAGCTCATGCCCGAGAAAAATATATTTCTCGTTTTTAGGATAAGTTTACCATTGGCGATAAACTTTCCTTTCTTTGAAGATCGAGTTATAGTCTGTGATGTGACTATAAGTCCTGAGGTAAGCTTAACCGTGAATCCCCTGAGACACTTGTTTCTTCGATATCTGCTTCTTCAGCAACCAAACTCTAAGAGTGTCCTTAGTTGAACGGTACACAACGATTGGACCGCTTCGTTATTTTGGAACATCAACTTTGATACCTGCAATCTCATTAGGAATTTGCATGCTTTGACGTGGGTTAGTGATATCAATTATAGAAGCACATGGGGGTTCACAGTTGGCTTTACTTGTGTCAGAGGCGACCTGAGTAGATGATTCACTAGTCTTGGCTGGCAAACGTTTCCTTTTATAGAAAACCTTAAGTTTAGGTGTAAGTGAAGTATCATCTTTATCAGTTTCCTCCCTAGTAGACTTAGTAGAATCGGAGACTATCCTAGTTAGAGGGCACTCGTTTCCTACAAGAGTGAAAGTTCTACCAGTGGGGCGCCACATTTTACCAAAGGGTTTGATTTTAGCGACCCACTGGGATTTGAGTCTAGCACGGGAGTTCACCTCATTAAGTAATTTCTTGATACAAGAATCATGATTTTCCGTAAAGACACATTTTCTACATGTTTTACAAGTAGCATATTTAATGTCCGAGTAAGATCTAGAATTCCTAGATGATTGATTGATGCTCCTAGGATGTGACATGCTACGGTTAGCAGTGTTGGGTAAACTAGAAGGCATCTGACTAGGTTTGAAATCCCTATCTCTTACTTGTGTTTTTTGCTTAGCTTCCCTTAGACCAAATGTATGGCGAACGTCATTTGAAGTAGTTTGAGACGTATTCTTTGGACTATGTCTAGGGAAATTAGAGGCAATCATGTGATTAGGTCTTGCAAAAGCTGTTTTAGTCACATTGGGCCTAGATGGTGGAGTGACTGGTCTAGGAATGTGAACCAAATCAACTTGGGAGGCAAACCGCGGTCTCGAGGATTGTGGTCGCTCGGATCTAAATGCAGTAGGTTGTCTGACAGTCGGTTGTCTGACGAACTGATTTGTAGGCGGTTTCCCCAAGATTGATGGTTTTTCAAGCTTAGTGTCCACACTAGGTCCTCTAGTTTTCCTTAACTCGTTTTTCAACGCAGCTATAGCAAAAACCTTTTTCTGTACTTGGGCCTTTAAAGTCTCATTCTCTTTGAGCAAGTTATCTTGGGATGCCAACTTAGATTCAAGCAGTTAAATTTGTTTCAAAAGATTATCCTTTTCAGCTTTAGAATCTAAAACTTTTTGTTCCAATTTTCTTTCAAGAACAACGTTTGACTTTTCAAGTTTTTCAAAATATGTTTCAAATTTGTCCGTTTTCTTGGAAAATTCTAATTTGGCATCCTCAAGATCTTTTGATTGTTGAGCTACAATCGTTTCGAGCTCTCTAATCTTGGAATCAGAAGCAGTCAATGAAGCAGTTATAAGACAATTATCATGATGTTTAGCATTTTGAACATTTTCTCCCCATTATGACTCACATCGGATGAATCAGAAGTGGTATTTCTATCACTCTTTTCCATCCCATGTTTGTCATAATTAGGTTCAAAATGCACAATATGCGGCATGTCATCAACATATACATCATAAACAACATTACATTGTACCATGTTCGCAGGCTCTTCGTCATAAACGGGTAAGATGTCATCAAAGTAGATCTCATGAACATTCCCTGACGTGCCACTGGTATCATGTTGTCCTCCTGATTCCGTGCTCTTGCCATCGCTAGGCTCCAAGTTGTCAACCGTATGACCATTCTTCTGTTGCATCTGCATCATAGATTCTTGCACTCCATTATCATTCGCTTGCTGAAGTCGAGATCTTTCATAAATCGAAGACGAGACCGATGTCATGAGTTTCAATATTGTAACACGGAAATCTCGAAGCTCGGTATGTGTATCTCGAAGAAATGATTGGCAAATCACTGAACTTTCAGACTTGATGATATTGTATTGGAGGAAAGGCGTGAGTTGTGTCACAAGAGTCTTATATGCAAGTGCAGATGCAGAGTGATTAAAGTTTTCATGGTTGAGTTGCTCGGCGAGTTGGGTCAAAGTGGTGAATATTGAGTCGATGAATATATGACGATCTTGACCAAAGATTGTCACAAATTCGCTCCCTCCTTGAATCCTCGAAAGAGTGACAAGATGAGACTGAAGCATTTGAAATGAAGTGATGCCACTTTTTCTAACTTTGTTTTGCATTGAATGCGCTTCTCCCTCATGAGATATTGAAGTCAACGAATCCATTGAAGTTCAATGAAAAATAAAGGAAGAATTACTTGTCGATGAAAAATCCGTCTTCACTTACAAATACCCGATCAAAAAATCCGTCGGCAAAACAAACGTTGTCACTTTATCATGTTACTGTGTCACGTAGTCACGTCACTTTTGTCTTCAAATCCGGCCACAAGAACTTTTAACCTGTCAAATATGTTACCACTTTGGTTCTCTCGAAATACCCGCCTCAACGCGATGTACCAAATCCAAATATATCGATTGACAAAAATACAAAATTAACTAAACTAAAAAAAATAACTGTAAACTATATAAATATAAAAAGTTAACTTAAAAAAAATAACTTAACTAAAAATAGAAAATAAAAATAAAAAAATCTGATATTTTAAAAAATAACTGATATTAAAAATAGAAAAATTTGATATATTAAACGTGTATCATTAGAAGTGAACGTGGCCCAAAACAAAACCCGGTTACTAGAATATAAGTAGCTAACTACACTGCTCTCATCCACACACAGAAACCAACACAGCCACCCCCTTATCTCTCCCAATACAGATCTACACTCCCTTCGTATCTTTCATCAATACAAGCCAAAATCCCAAATCAAATCTCAGCCACCAATCACTCATCTATAAACCAATCTCACAGCCAATCTCAAAGCCAATCTCAAGCGTCTCGTTTCTTTCTATCCCTCTCGCAAGGCCAATCTCAGAATCGAAGAATGAAATGACCGAATCATTCAATATGGGCTTCAAGATCAATAAGCTTGGTCTTCGGGTAGGTTTGATTTGTATGCTAATTTTGTGTGTCAACGAAAAGAAGAAAGATCATAACATAAATTGTTATTGATCTATCTCTAGATTCGAAAAGTAAAAACAGATAGGTGATTGCATGTTGGTTGAGTCAAAAATGTTTTAAGGGTGTGTCGAGTCTCGAGTCTTGAGTCGGCTCCAAGAACAGATCAATGATGATAGGATTTTCTTGATAGATTTTAAATGATCTAGACATGCATGTTAAAAAAAACAAAGAATTATCTGAGATCTTGAATGTGTGATGGTTCGTTGTACGAGGGTGGTTTGTGGTCTGCGACGAGGGTGGGTGGGTATATGGTGTGAGTCGAGTGTGTAGGTGTTGGTGTCGGGTCTGTGTGATGTGTTTGAGTGGAGGTGGGTAGTGTTCTGGTCGAGTCTTTGAGTGTGAAAATGGGTGAGTGTGAGACGAGTCTTGGTCGAAAGCCTAGAAGTCGAGGGTGTAAGGAGAGTGAGGAAGTCGAGAGTGTTTGGTGTCGAGTCTAGATTCTTTTCAGTCGAGAGATAAGTGTGTTTGAGGGTGTGAGACGAGGATGGGTGTTGTGGTGTCGAAGTCTTGAGTCCTGGGGGTGCAATGTGTGTTCGAGTTTGAGAGGGAGAGGTCGAGTCTAAGTCTAGTTTCCCGTTTTGTTTGAATCTCTTTTTTTGAGTTTCTTTATCCAGAATAACCGGTCATACGGAATAACCGCTATGCGGAATAACCGCTATGCGGAATAACCGCTATGCGGAATAACCGCTATGCGGAATAACCGCTATGCTGAATAACCGCTATGCGGAATAACCGCTATGCGGAATAACCGCTATGCGGAATAACCGCTATGCGGAATAAACGCTATGCGGAATAAACTGTTATAAGGAATATCTTGGCTTATCCGGAATAACAAGAAAAGGAAACAGAAAGTGGAGATTGATTGATCAAAGTGATGAAAGACTGATACGTGAGACTTTTGACAGATTGGTTGGGACAAAGAAAAAAGAAAAAAAAAATAAAAAAACATGACTATCGTGTAGGGTAATCTTTTAACAAGAAAGATATCCACATAAGCTCGGTATGCTAAAAGTGATTATGACCATCTTTGGACAAGAAAACAAAAAATGACTGTTTCACAATCTGTTTGGAAAATCTAATGATGAAAAAATGATTGGACAAGTTAAATAATAAAAAATTTTGATTGGACAAGTTTATAGAAAATTGAGACGAAAAGATTTTATAAAAAAATAAAAAGATTTGACAAGAAAATTAATAGATAAAAAACGCAAATCCTAAGATTTAACCATGGCTCTTGATATCAATTGAAGGTCTACGAAATCTTAGGATTTGGTAAACAATGGATTAGATCTATTGATTTAATGGTGGAGATGGGGAAGAAGGAGATGATGGTGTAGAGAGAGAAAGGAGAGAAAAGAAAAGTAGAGAGAGAAAGTGTTTTATTAAATGAAAAATATGAAAATTAGAAGAACCACCCCTCCTAACATACTAGGAGGGGGTATATATAGCCCACCCTACATGTGGGCTATGTAGACTATATTGTTTACAAATGGATCACGAGCCCAATACTAGAATATATCTTTGGAGTGACCGATCCTTTCTAAATACGTAAAAACGTATTTCCAACACACAGTGACGATCGTACTCCCTGATCGTACTCACGATCGCAACCAATGATCGTGGCTTGGATCGTGACAGCCAATCGCACCCTGGATCGCAGTCTTCGATCGTACCCTGGATCGCAACAAGTGGATCGCAGTATAGATCGTAGAATATGATCGCAGTGGACGATCGTACTAGGTGATCGAAGTAATGGATCGCAAGTAGAAACCCTAGGGGTTTATGCGATCACACTTAGTTAATCGGACTGGGTACTTAATAAAGGTACGATGGGATTCAAAAAGCAAACAAGCCAAAAATGAATAAGCACAAATAAACAAAGACGAATAAGCACTTATTCAAATCTTAACCAAATGAAAACAAGCATAAATTTAAAAACTTTTAAAGCACTAAATAAGCAAACTTTATAAAATAAACTTTAAAAAGACTAAACTTTTAAGAAAACTTAAAAGACAATAAGCTAGATACAAAATAAGCCAAAAAGCATAACAAGCTTAAAGCATAAATCGTATAAAAACTTAGATAGGAATAAAAAGATAAACTTTTTAATCACACAAACATCAAAATTAAACAAGATGCATTAAATATTCGGATCAAGAACAAATCAAAATCAAGAAAGGTAGAAGAAGATTAAAGATGAAAAGCTTAAACTTGAACTTGTAGATTAATGATTCCAAAAATACAAGATTAAATTAAAGCATAATCATGAAAGAAAAGATTGAAGTTTTCCTAGTGAGAGAAAGTTAAACAATTTCTCTCTCTAAAAATTCAAACTACAAAAGTAAAATGAAGACTAACTAACACTCTCCTAATGAAGCATTAGGAGGGTATTTATGGAGAGGGGAGGTATGTTGCTTCCTTCCTTCTTTCTCTTTCTCGTCTTTTAATTTCTCGTCTTTCTCGACTTTGTCTCGGGATTAGCCGAATGATCACTTGAACTCGTCTTCTATTGTTCTTCTTTTAGTAGACTTGTTTCTTCGACTTTGTTAAACTTCCGTCTTTAGACTTTTTCTTCGATAAATCTTCAGAATAGGCCTTTGACTTCCGTTCTTCTTGCACTTTTGATCTTTTGACTTCGTCTTTTGTCTTTTTCTTCAATAAAAGCCCGTGAAAGCCCATGTTTTCTTCCCTTTTCACATTTTGATCCTAAATCACAACAAAATCACAAACCACACATAATTCCGACATTTACGACATAAAGTACACGTTTTGGCTTGGTTATTATTATAATTAAGTGGTAAAAGGATAAGTGTTTTCACACTTATTAATATTCTTGGTCAGCCGTGAATATACTGCTTGACCTTGACAGTTCAGGTTCCACCATTCTTGGACATAAAGGAGTCAACTCGTGAAAACACTTGGTATATCTACCAATGTTAGTTCCCTTCAGTTTCAGATTGTACAACACTTGCTCCCTGCTTTGGAAATACTTCGAGGATAAACTCCTCAGTTAACCGCTTCCTCACCTTAGTCCATGGTGTCACATAAGAACCGATACCTATGGAAGCAAGTCTGCCATTCCACCAAATTAATGCACGACCTTGGAGAGTAGCATTTTCAAACTACACCTTATCCTCCTGATTAGGGTCACTGATTCGAAAGACTGACGCCAACTTTTCAACAACTAACATAATCCTCCATCATCTTTAGTCCCCTTAAGAGTCTACGGTTTGCACTTAATGAATGAAGTATAGTTATAGCCTCTAATTTTAGGCACATTTGTTCCATCGGTACCACGAACATTATTGGCTCCATTTTTAGCTCCACCGGTTCTAGTTCCACCAGTTGTAGCTTCAGCTCCAGTTCCAGATCCATCATTCATGTTGGCCATGAATTCAGTTAAAAATACAGCAACTTATTCACTAGTAACTTGGCACATTCGTGCTTCGATCATAGCTTTCATTGATGTAACACCCCCAAATTTATACAACTCAGTACAGCGGAAGACTAGTTGGTGTTACGGGATAGTACATTACTCACATCATAGACAACGCTTAAAAGTCGCGTCGTTTTAATAATAAAGCATTTCCATTCATAAATATCAAAGTTACATAGGTCCCAAGTCATATTATTTCATACAAAGTTTTACAAAGTATTTGAATGGAAATTATTGTTTAAGTGCGGGCCATGAATTCTTGTCGTCTTCCCGAGAATTACCTTCAAGTACATGAGACAAAACATGTTAAAAGAAAAGGTCAGCGATAACGCCGAGTGAATTCATAGAGTTTAATAAAATCCATCAATATAACATCGGTATAAAATTATTACCGAAAATCATTTTGTACAATTCATTGTAGTAGGCCATAAAATAGCCAAAGTCATTTTATACAAATCCTTATCCAAATCATAATATAGGCTTTCACCTTCAAAATCATTATTGAACCAATGTCGTAAAAGTATCATACAATACGTTTTATAACGTTGTATGGAGTTAAATAAAAAAACCGTTATATGATTATGGTTATGAAAACCAAAACATGAACATAATATCAATAGTAAGACCCCGTATTGCTAGTCAGGCAATATATCGTAATTTAATGCTTAAAGCAGTATTTCGTTAATTGGATTATTATAAGCCGCATGACATTGTTACCTTACTAAACCAAACAACGGGTAGCTAGCCCGAAACTCAATTTGCCCATCTAAGTTAGCGTGTCGTCACAATAATCACGCTTGTGTAAATCTTCTCATACATAAATTCGCTTACCAATCAATGTGGCACGACGGGGACCAACCGTCAAGGCGCGAACTGGGGTGATCGTCTCCAAATAGTAATATTATATGCATAAGCATCTACCAAATCCCGGTAGTTCACAATTCATGCTAATGGGACTTTTAGTGACATAACCTAACTTTAATAATCCATTTTATCTCATCTATCGGGTCATTTAATCATTCATCGGGTCATATACAGTCATTCGGGTCCAAATCAATAAACAAACAATCGGGACAACTAGTGTCCTATTTTATAAAAACTAACATGTTATCTCCCTCTCGGGTTTATCAAACATTTCATACAAACATTTAAAAGAGTGCGAGGCTATGAACTCACGTTGATGTGGGAAAGCGGTTATCGGCGTTTCAGATGTACGGTCTTCAATCACGGAAACCTAGACAAATAATACTTGTCTTAGACTCTTCTCCAATGACTTTATAAAAATAACAATTATGTATACATATGATGATTTTATATATATGATGATCAAGTGGTTTTACATATTCTCATTTACTCATTTTAGTGTTATGTGTTGATAATTTTTATACTAGTTTACTAGTTTTACCTATTTATATATTTTAAGTCCAATAAACTTATTATAAGTTCTTTAACTTGTATTAATCCGTTTTATATTTTTATTATAATTATTTACACTTTACATGTTGGGCCCAAATGGGTTAAGCCCAATAAGTACTTTTTATAAGTGTTTAACTTATTTAGTTAAATTATTAGTCCAATATGCTAACTTAGCTCGTTAATGTCCGTATGTCCTATAGTTCGGGTTTTATCGGTTTTTAATTGTATTAGATACTTATATATCAGTATATGACTTTTAAAAAGTTTACGTTAGACGAGTTTGATCGTCTAAGTTTTAATTGGCGAAAAACGTTAATTTTACGGTAATAGCCGAAAAAGTCGTAAAAATCATGTTTATAGTTTTATAACTTATAAAACTTATCAAACTCTCATTTTTATAAAATGTCAATTTATTTATCCTTATACATATTTATATAAATGTATTATATAAGTTAGTGGGTTTTAATTCATATTTTATACTATCTTTATTTGAGTGCTTATATAATACTATTATACTTTAATTTCCCAAAATCTGATTTTTACTTTCACTTTCACCATTTTTACTATATCTTGAGTTCTACAAGGAGATAGAAGCTCATTTTTGGACACCATAAACTAAATGATATGTGCTACAATTAACTTAGTTTTAGCTACTGCTCAATCCAAATCTAAATATCCTTAACAGTCCGTCCAAAACTGACTATTCAGATTGGTACTCTAAACTTGTTTTGATCATATCTCACTCATTATAATGATTCCATTTCATGGCCAACTCTCACATGTGTATGATATCTTATACTTACTGTAAATGAATTCTACTTTATCATTTTATCAGTTTATCATATTATTCTTTACTGTTTTATACAGCCTACTAAATTAAGCAAGATTAACCATTTTTACATATAGTTTTTCATCTTTTTACCCATGATTATCAACACCAAATCCCCACACAATACTTTTATCATCATATATTCATCATATACATATACAATAGGAAAGAAAATACATGATTACATAATCAAAATAACAAGAGGATGGGAAGAACAATCTTTATACCACCATGATGATGTAGGTTGTGATCAAGACATGGATTTTGATGGAGAAACTTGTGATAAACCAAGACCATCTTCAAGACCACCATTCTTCAAGAACTCCTTGTGGAAAATCTGCCCTAAGACTCCATAGAAACTCCTCCTTTGATTTTATAATCACCTCCAATCTTCAAGTCTTCTATAGGTTTCCATCTTATGCAAGTTAAACATAAGATTTATGGTGGAAAATTTGATGAACATGGTGGTGGTGGTGGCAATAGGGACGACAAAGAGTAGAGAGTGAGAGAGTTTTGGAGTAGCTTGCATGTTAGAAATGGGAGTAAGTGGTTTTGCTAGATGGTTTTGTGGTTAGATTAGCTTCATATTGAAGCTAAGTTACAAGTGTTAGCTTGTTGTTTACAAATTGACACATAAGTGATGTGTTTGTGGTGTTAGGCCGTCCCATGTGTGGGGTGGGGCAAGATTTATCTTGTCTCATCCCACTAATTTACGGGTACTCCTCGATTCTAGTTTCCTCGATTTGCGTGCCCTCGGGTCGTTTTACGAAAAACGTTTTTATAATTTATGAATCAACGGTACAAAACGAATCTAATAAAAATTGTCTCACAAAAAACGGAGTTCGAAAACTTAAATACGTAATCCTAAGGTTTCCAGTTTAGTCGTAAAGGACGTTAAATTATAATCGTAAGTCCTAATCTCTTCTCGTAAATTTGTGAGTTTATGAACCAACACAAATTTAAAATCTCAAAATAATATTCACGGACAAATTTATTTTCTAAAATGTCGGACTGTCACCAAATATGGTGTATGTAAACGTAAGCACGTAACGTTGAATCCTCCGGTTTAGACGTAGTCGATGCTACTCCAAGACGTAAATCCAAATTTCTTCCCAAAAATAAGTGAGTTCATATTATAACATTAAAATAATGTTTTCAAATAAATATTGAGAATAAAATATCAACCGTAAATTGACGGATTGTCACACCATTTACCCCTAAACAGGATCTTTGTCCTCAAAGATCATCTTACCTTACTACTCGCTTCTTATAGAGTTAAAGCCATGTGGATATTTCCTCCACATTCGGTCTTTTCTCTCAAGTGTAATTCATTATAATACGCAAGTTTCATCAAACATAACTACAGGAATAAGATCAGGCTTAATGTTGACTTACTTTCTCTATCCATGATGTTCACGGGTTTTTGATGAATGCAACTTTTCGCCGATCTAAACTTTATCAAGAAGTGATCAGATTCTCACTTGATAGACATTTTATCAAGTTCGATATACGAAAACATAATTCATGCAGCTCTTGAAGTCCTAGGGTAGATCCAGCTTATATGCCTTTCATACCAACTTTTTACATCATCTCTATGGTCCCATACCACGGGGACTTATATCCCATGATCTTCCAGATCATCAATTCATTTTTCCATGGTTACAATTTTTGGCATAACTTCGCTACCCATCTGGCACTTCAAGATCTACATTTCATATTCACATAACCTCTTGTCCACTATCGGCAGTCAATAATCAAATCCTAATTTCAACAATCATTTCAGGTCTCGCGGGTCGAGTATTTTGTAAGGTTAGGTTCGCCATCATAGGAAACCTTAACCCTAAAAGACATGTCCAACTCACAATGGGTGTATGTCGGGTGTCTTCATATCAACTCCTGCTTACAAATGCTCTAATATTTAGATCCTAACAAGATTCGATCTCTCCAAAGGAAAACGATTATACGGTTCATTACCAAAGGTCAATCATTCAAACATTAAACAAGACTTCTAGTGTTTTGTATTGTTACTTTACCTCGTCCCTTTGATTTGGGGTGGTAAACAGTACACTCATCAAGGTTCGATCCCAATGACTTCTGAGCAAATCTCTAGAAATTCGATGCGAAGCGAGGATCTTCATAAAGATGTTCGATACAGGCACACTATATTTACATAACTCCTTTAAATACAAGAGAGTCAATTTCTTCATCAAGAATTTATTATTAACAAGAATGATATTAGAAGATTTAGTCAGTCTGTCGACGATGACCCAAATCGAATCAAATCCAGATGATGACCTTTGCGATAGCTAGACGTTTACTAATGTATGAGGCAATGTCTGCCTTCAAAATTTTTCTTTAGTACAACTTCTTCAGACAAAGATACATTTAGTCAAAATATCATGAATAAAATGCTTATACTTACGAGATGACTACATCTCAAAATCTCCATATTTAGGCAACCACAAGTGGCCTTTTATACATCTAACGCCATCGGCTTCTCAATTCTAATGGTTCATATTTGCCGCGAACCCCTTTTTATTATCTATATTATCCTTTTTACAAACTGTTTATTTTTATATCGTTCGGCAATTTATCTTGCACCTTCATTATTAAGGAACATGTCCTAATTGGTTCTTTATCTTTTCTACGTATTGCGTCAGTATCTACATTCACTTTCTCCTGATGAAATTTTATATAACATGACCGTATTAATTCAAAATTTCTTTCTTCATATCTTCTATGTTTTAGTTTCGTTTCAGCTATCATTTTTATCAGTTTTGCTCGGTCCAGCGTCTAAAGCGTCGATAAATATTTCAAGTAATTAAATAATAAATATTTAATTTTTATGAAATGTAATCGCAAAAAGTTTTTAAATTTTCTCAGTTTGTCCAATTATATAAAAATGTTTCAAAATGAGTTTGAATTTAGTTAACATGATCCTTATTGATTTATCGAAAATAATTAATAAGATCCGTAATTGTTCGAAAATCTTTGTTTATAATTTGGTCAAAATTTTTCTTAGTTGAAAATCAAAAATTGTCGTTTCAAATTTCAAGTTATGGTTTAAATGTTTTCCTCAATCCCTCTTAGGTTGTCTTGAGGTATACACAAACATTTACCCCTAAACAGGAGTTTAGTTAAATGTTCTGGGTATAAGGGAATAATCCCTTAAAAATCCTTTGTCAAAACATATTTGCACTTCCTTTTTGGTAAAACCCAAAGTCTTAAAAGGGCTCTTAATTTTTAATGAGTCAATATATTCCATTAACTATTACTCACACGGTCAATTAATATAAAGGATTTAGTCTTTAATCACATGTTAAATATTTAAGGTACAAGTTTTTATTGTTTGGTCAATTCAGGGCAATCTATAAATAATTATTAACTCCTTCTTATTCTTAGAAACAAACAAATGGTCCTTAATGATCACAAGCATGAATTTATCAAATTACAGCCTACACACGAGATTCACCAAATTTTATGGATGCTACATGTGTATTAGTCAATCCAAATGACATCACGTGAAACTCATAATGTTTATTACAAGTACCGGATGTAGTGATTGGAATAGATAATCTTCTTCGCGGACGCGAAGTTGATAATAACCATGCCGTAGATCAAATCTTTAGAACATACGCTAGAACCTTGTAAATGATCGAACAAATCTTCCATTTCGAGTCATGGATATCGTTCTCGATTGTCAATTTACTCAGTTCACAGTAATCTATAAATATAAGAAATAATAACACCATATCTCTTCATGATGACGAGCTCGGTAGAATAAAATCTTTCTCTGACAACTCTCTCAGTTGTACGGTAATTCCTTTAATTCAGATGGTGCTGACATACAGTGCACAAGCCACAGGTGCAGCACCGGAAATATAATCAATACCAACTTCAACTTTCCTTAAATGGTAAAAGTCTAGGTAATTCACCAACAAATACCTCCTAAGGTTTCAGATAACAGGAACATCTTTTAATAAATTCATATTAGGTTCTTCTAGATTACAATATCTATGACTAGTTCACAACCATTCACGGTATAATTTCAAGTCTAAATGCAGGATATGATCATCCGTCAAGAATTTATTTAGATCACCTTTGATAATCAACATCTTATCTCTTAGGGGATTTCTACTCGAGTTCCCATCAATTAAGACAATGTCGTCATGTCATAATCAATCAATCCATTCTACTGGCACTATCAACTTTCCAGTTTTATTGCCGTCGATAAGATGTGAACTTCTCAAAAGACTAATAATAATTCATAATCCTTTCACAAATTCAAGGATATCTGGAGACATAAGTAATCCTTAAAAGAGTAAGGTCAACGCATGATTTACGCGATAGAATTTTAAATCAGATACAGACGAAAACATTTAACGAATATGAATATATCCCATGTTTTCATAATTTGAGTACGCATTCGAAAGCTCCTCGGATCGTTACCCAAGTCATTCAAATGAAATCAATTCAAAAGAAATGATAGGAATGTCGATACATCCAGTCTGGTATCAACACTCGGTAATCATATACTTTTCCTAAGAATCTCACTACGGGAGAATTGGACAAGAAAGAATTGTCAATTGTCATATAAGACAATTTCCACAGATGAGTAAATTCGACTCAGAAGAATAGATGCTACAGGCACATATGTAGGTGTCCCTATCAATATGTCCCTAATTTGCACTTCTTGCAGATATCATAAAATTTAATCTTTCATAATCTTTAAAGAAAATGTAGTGTTTATTAATCAGTTTTATGGTGACTACTAATCAGTCTTGCATGGTCCATTCAAAATTGTATGTAGGCGCGCAGCTATATGCAATTTCAAGATTAACGATGCAATACTCAGTTCGTCAAAATTTTATCATCATGTTTATAATAAAAACATTTTCATGCTTAATTCTTAAATAAGAATCAAAAATAAATTTACAAAGATTTTCATTGTTATGAAAACAATTATTTTTTTCAAGGTGTTTTATAAACAACTTCATTTTGATAACGAACACTTATAAGTCTCACTTTAAATAATCCATATGGTGATGAAAACCCAATTTTTCTCAAGGGATACTATTTTAACTTATAAAATCAATTAGTGATCTGCAAAGGAGTGATGAAAAGTTGTTCACCAAGAACTAACTACAATATAATAGGAAATGAGCTTAGCCAAATAATCATGAGGTTCATGACCTCGATGGCACTCAAAAAGAATAATCTACAACGTAACTCAAATCAAGATGAGTACTTGTTCAATGGTTTCATCACTAATGCGAACATTAGGATGAAGCAATAAAGGATAGATAACATCGATACATGTAGGATTTAGTAATCAAAGGTAGTCTTTTCATTAATCACAAACAAGTCAAGATTGTACCGTAACACATTACGTGTCACTATGTCATACAATTCCAAGAACTCATCCTACCAACTGATGTCTCAGTTAAGTTAGGGATTTTTAAAAGATACCACAATGAATACTAACCTAAAAGACTCATTACGTGTTCCACATGTCCCGAAAGATCCATCGGTCTCAATTTAGAAGAATATTTCTTCGATTTATTTCTTGGACACTGGGCATCCTCGTTAGTGGACAATGGCCTAGGAACAACCCTTAACACAAACTAACAATCATTTAAAACCTTATATTTCAATCACAGGACTTAACGACTTCCTCTTAACAATTTCATATTCCATACGGGTTAAATTTTACATCATTCAAGTTTCAACCAACTTATGCTCAATTCGATATCCTACCTTATTTTCCAGTACTTTCAACCTTATTCATAAATCTTAAAAGGGCAATAAAAGCTCGATATGATCAACACTTAATTTCCAATCCTATAGCTCTTACAACAATAGTTATCAAGTGAGTCACTAGTATGAAATGACTCACACATTCAATTAGACTTCTCAGAAAGGTACTAGTGGCATGAGGCTTTTGGGTAATGGTTCCAATGACAGCCTCAAGTGCAACATTCACCCTTTCGATTTCAATTTAAGAATTGGATGACAACGAATCAGATGACATCTTTCTAGGTGGTAACGTTTTGTCAAATTCCACTCTATAAGGAAAGATCGTCATGGCATCGATATCAGATTTAATATCATCAATTCTTCTTTAATATCGTAATCAACTAATATCAACATTTCTACGAATATCAACCATTTGTTGGGATTATAAATATCCACAACTTGGTTTAGATCTAGGATAGCTAGAATTCCTACGAGAATAGCTTCGATTAATTTACTAGGGGATTTAGGGTTCCTTGTGACAATCTAGGTCGTATAAATACCTCGTATAAATATTAAAATAATCATCAAACAATCATGTAATAAAATTAGATCATATATATATATATATAATCCAAGTTATATATATATATTAAAATAACACTTCTCAGTCTGGCCTTGTCGGTAACTCGGGAATTCTTCGGCACCGTTATAGTCAAAAGATTTTTAGACATTTTTAGAAAAATGTTTTTAGTTAAAAGATTTTGAAATGTTTTATTCAAAACCTTTGGTTTTAAAAATCTTTCGTTCTCTATAACGAGAGCTCTGGTACCAAACTGTAAAACCCCCAAATTTATACAACTCAGTACATCGGAAGACTAGTTGGTGTTACGGGATAGTACATTACTCACATCATAGACAACGCTTAAAAGTCGCGTCGTTTTAATAATAAAGCATTTCCATTCATAAATATCAAAGTTACATAGGTCCCAAGTCATATTATTTCATACAAAGTTTTACAAAGTATTTGAATGGAAATTATTGTTTAAGTGCGGGCCATGAATTCTTGTCGTCTTCCCGAGAATTACCTTCAAGTACCTGAGACAAAACATGTTTAAAGAAAAGGTCAGTGATAACGCCTAGTGAATTCATAGAGTTTAATAAAATCCATCAATATAACATCGGTATAAAATTATTACCGAAAATCATTTTGTACAATTCATTGTAGTAGGCCATAAAATAGCCAAAGTCATTTTATACAAATCCTTATCCAAATCATAATATAGGCTTTCACCTTCAAAATCATTATACGAACCAATGTCGTAAAAATATCATACAATACGTTTTATAACGTTGTATGGAGTTAAATAAAAAAACAGTTATATGATTATAGTTATGAAAACCAAAACACGAACATAATATCAATAGTAAGACCCCGTATTGCTAGTCAGGCAATATATCGTAATTTAATGCTTAAAGCAGTATTTCGTTAATTGGATTATTATAAGCCGCATGACATTGTTACCTTACTAAACCAAACAATGGGTAGCTAGCCCGAAACTCAATTTGCCCATCTAAGTTAGCGTGTCGTCACAATAATCACGCTTGTGTAAATCTTCTCATACATAAATTCGCTTACCAATCAATGTGGCACGACGGGGATCAACCGTCAAGGCGCGAACTGGGGTGATCGTCCCCAAATAGTATTATTATATGCATAAGCGTCTACCAAATCCCGGTAGTTCACAAGTCATGCTAATGGGACTTTTAGTGACATAACCTAACTTTAATAATCCATTTTATCTCATCTATCGGGTCATTTAATCATTCATCGGGTCATACAGTCATTCGGGTCCAAATCAATAAACAGACAATCGGGACAACTAGTGTCCTATTTTATAAAAACTAACATGTTATCTCCCTCGCGGGTTTATCAAACATTTCATTAAAACATTTAAAAGAGTGTGAGGCTATGAACTCACGTTGATGTGGGAAAGCGGTTATCGGCGATTCGGATGTACGGTACGTGCTTCAATCAAGGTAACCTAGACAAATAATACTTGTCTTAGACTCTTGTCCAATGACTTTATAAAAATAAAAATTATGTATACATATGATGATTTTATATATATGATGATCAAGTGGGTTTACATATTCTCATTTACTCATTTTAGTGTTATGTGTTGATAATTTTTATACTAGTTTACTAGTTTTACCTATTTACATATTTTAAGTCCAATAAACTTATTATAAGTTCTTTAACTTATATTAATCCGTTTTATATTTGTATTATCAGTATTTACACTTTACATGTTGGGACTAAATGGGTTAAGCCCAATAAGTACTTTTTATAAGTGTTTAACTTATTTAGTTAAATTATTAGTCCAATATGCTAACTTAGCTCGTTAATGTCCGTATGTCCTATAGTTCGGGTTTTATCGGTTTTTACTTGTATTAGATACTTATATATCAGTATATGACTTTTAAAAAGTTTACATTAGACGGGTTTGACCGTCTAAGTTTTAATTGGCGAAAAACGTTAATTTTACGGTAATAGCCGAAAAAGTCGTAAAAATCATGTTTATAGTTTTATAACTTATAAAACTTATCAAACTACCATTTTTATAAAATGTCCATTTATTTATCCTTATACATATTTATATAAATGTATTATATAAGTTAGTGGGTTTTAATTCACATTTTATACTATTTTTATTTGAGTGCTTATATAATACTATTATATTTTAATTTCCCAAAATCTGATTTTTACTTTCACTTTCACCATTTTTACCATATCTTGAGTTCTACAAGGAGATAGAAGCTCATTTTTGGACACCATAAACTACATGATATGTGCTACAATTAACTTAGTTTTAGCTACTGCTCAATCCAAATCTAAATATCCTTAACAGCCCGTCCAAAACTGACTTTTCAGATTGGTACTCTAAACTTGTTTTGATCATATCTTACTCATTATAATGATTCCATTGCATGGACAACTCTCACATGTGTATGATATCTTATACTTACTGTAAATGAATTCTACTTTATCATTTTATCAGTTTATCATATGATTCTTTACTGTTTTATACAGCCTACTAAATTAAGCAAGATTTACCATTTTACATATAGTTTTTCATCTTTTTACCCATGATTATCAACACCAAATCCCCACACAATACTTTTATCATATATATTCATCATATACATATACAATAGGAAAAAAAATACATGATTACATAATCAAAATAACAAGAGGATGGGAAGAACAATCTTTATACCATTATGATGATGTAGGTTGTGATCAAGACATGGATTTTGATGGAGAAACTTGTGATAAACGAAGACCATCTTCAAGACCACCATTATTCAAGAACTCCTTGTGGAAAAACAGCACTAAGACTCCATATAAACTCCTCCTTGGATGTTATAATCACCTCCAATCTTTAAGTCTTCTATAGGTTTCCATCTTATGGAAGTTAAACATAAGATTTATGGTGGAAAATTTGATGAACATGGTGGTGGTGGTGGCAATAGGGACGACAAAGGGTAGAGAGTGAGAGAGTTTTAGAGTAGTTTGCATGTTAGAAATGGGAATAAGTGGATTTGCTAGTTGGTTTTGTGGTTAGAGTAGCTTCATATTGAAGCTAAGTTACAAGTGTTAGCTTGTTGTTTACAAGTTGACACATAAGTGATGTGTTGGTGGTGTTAGGCCGTCCCATGTGTGGGGTGGGGTAAGATTTATCTTTTCTCATCCCACTAATTTACGGGTACTCCTCGATTCTAGTTTCCTCGATTTGCGTGCCCTCGGGTCGTTTTACAAAAAACGTTTTTATATTTTATGAATCAACGGTACAAAACGAATCTAATAAAAATTGTCTCATCAAAAACGGAGTTCGAAAACGTAAATACGTAATCCTAAGGTTTCCGGTTTAGTCGTAAAGGACGTTAAATTATAATCGTAAGTCCTAATCTCTTCTCGTAAATTTGTGAGTTTATGAACCAACACAAATTTAAAATCTCAAAATAATATTCACGGACAAATTTATTTTCTAAAATGTCGGACTGTCACCAAAGATGGTGTATGTAAACGTAAACACGTAACGTTGAATCCTCCGGTTTAGACGTAGTCGATGCTACTCCAAGACGTAAATCCAAATTTCTTCCCAAAAATAAGTGAGTTCATATTATAACATTAAAATAATGTTTTCAAATAAATATTGAGAATAAAATATCAACCATAAATTGACGGATTGTCACAATTGACTGCATGATTCTTGTGCAACGCAAATCAAATCATAATGATTATTCATTCAATGGTTGCGTTATACCACAGGAATTTAAAAGAGAACAACAAAGAAAGATAATAATCGAACGATGTAGAATTTGAAATCAAAAGATAGTCATTCCGTTGATCACAAACTAGTACAAGTTGTATTGTTAAGCATTATATATTGTCATCGTCTAATGCTATACAACTTAAAAGACTAGTCCTACTAACTGATGTCACAGTTTAGTTAGTGATATATGAAAAGATACTACAACTAATAAACTAATATACAAGAGTTACTAGGTAATTCAAGTGACTAAGAAGGCTCCTCGGTCCCACTAGAAGAAGATTTCTACAGTGTCTTTCAGAGATGCTTGATATTCTCCTCAATTGGTGGTTTTGGAACAGTCTCAATACAACCATCTCACGATCAAAGAATTTATAGTAAAAAAATCAAAGAATGAGTCAAGCAAACGAATCGCGATTCAATAAGAGTTTAATCACGCAGATGCTATATGCTTAAGTCCATACGTTTATAAATCATTATTTCCATGGATTGATCAAATCCATCCAAATAAGATTTAGAAATTTGTGGTTCAACAATTTATAATTTTCTTGTTCACTTAAATGGCCAATTCATTTCAACAAGACGATTATAAATCACCTTATTTAAGCACGCCAGCTCAACACACAAAAATCAGAATCGAAACAAAAAAGAAACGGATTTAACAGAAAATGATTAGTGATATGATATGCAATCTTGGTTGGCATGTGAATACCATAACAATCAATCTCAATTCCTAACAATCAATAGTACCATCTTAGACAAACTTGTTTATATCAAAATAGTATAATGTCGAAGATTAATTAGAATGCATATTAAATTTGCTAAACGAAATGAACGGATTGAGGAATCAATAATAAGAACCAAGGAAATCAAAATCCTTGTAACCAAAAGAATATCATCAAGAATATTAACCATTTTGTTAGGATCATGTATATCCACAACTTAGTTAGTCTCGAGAATAACATGATTAACTTCAGCGTTATCGTTAGAATGACTACAGTGGCTTCGTGAGAATCTACGTCGTATAAACATCTCGTATAAATATAAAATCATCATTTATAATTAAATAAATGAAAACATACCTTATAATTCACAAGCACAAATAATCGATAAAGATTTCAATATATATATATATATATATATATATATATATATATATATATATATATATATATATATATATATATATATATATATATATATATATATATATATATATATATATATATATATATATATATATAATCCCATATACATATATAAATACTCTTATTCTCATCCATTGGCTACTCGAAGGTTTCGCTTGCAACTGTTATAGTTAAAAGATTTCAAAAAATTCATTTTTGGAAAATCTTTTCGTTCTCTATAACTTGAGCTCTGATACCAATCTGTAACACCCCCAATTTCGATCATAGCAGCGTAAGGGTCCTTGGGTGTTACTTACATGATTCAAGCTCATAATCTTAGAAAACGGCTCAAAACGAGTCGTTTTGATAAAACATCCATTCATGTATAATATAAAAGATAAAATTTCATACACGGTCGTAGATAACTTAAAGTTTAAAAAACACAATAATGATAAAAATTCTTTGAATGGATATTATTTATAAAAGCGGGCCAAAACATTTCAAATATGCAAGCTTCACGAAGCTGCCTTCCCCGAGTGCCTTCCCATGGACCTGAGATAAAGCATGCTATAAAGTCAACATAAATGCTGAGTGAATCTATAGAGTTTAAATTAAATAAAGAGAACACAAGTATTCCGAATAACCTTCCATGGTTAATAATTCATCGTAAGACAATTATGTGGTATGGACATAATCATCGGTGTTATTACACAAGCCTCATTACATTGAACGTTAACATATATTATATCACCCCAACACACCTAGCCAAGTGCGTATATTTCTCCTATACAATGCATCTGATGTTTCATTACTAGTGTTTCACTACACCACGCGATAGCTAGTCGCGACCAGACTGGGCGTCACCCTGATAGATCTATCCATAGTATTAGCGTTCTTTGGATTAACAATTCACGATTCATGGGTCTTTTAAGGCTAAAGCTAACTTATGTAATAACTTTCATCTAAGCATACAATCGGTTCCTTTGTGTTTAATTTTAAAACAAATAGGGTTTACCACAACTTCTCGTTGCACCCTTCGTTTATAATTAAAGTTTTCCAATAAGTAGGGTTTCCACAACTTCTTGTTACACCCGTACTTTTCCAATAAGTAGGGTTTCCACAACTTCTCGTTGCACCCATTATTTTAATAAAACAAGTATGTTATCCCCCTCGCGGGTTTTATAAAACAAGTAAACATGTTAAAAGCGAGGCTATAGAATCACTTGTAAATGAAGATGAACATGACTACAAAGTCAAGCACTCTCGTCACGCGGTAGTAGTCGATGAACCGCAACCTATAAACAAATTTACGGGTTTTAGGTTCTAGTCTAAGCACAATTATTATATGTGTGTATATATATACATAGTATTATGTATGTTAGACATGATATTTATACATCCCTTAAGTATAAATAAGGTTTTATACATTCACTAAGTAATTGTTTTATCATAAGAAAGACCATTTGATTTGAAAAGTTTTTCCGGGTCAACTAACGTTTTCACTAGCTTTTACAACCTTAAAATTGATATCAATTAAAATATAAAAGTTCAATTTTTGAGTTCTCTATAGGTTTGGAAAGCTATTTGGGTCTATTCTTCAGTTTCTTAACTATCTTAACTTCAGCACACCCTTAAATTATCCAAAGAGTTCATTGAACACTAGTGGGTCACTTTTGATTTTGAGACTGATTTTTCATGTTCAACATTTTTGATGCCATTTTCAAACTGTAAACAATTGGTAAACTATCCAACTGCTTTAGAAAGTACATAACGTAAGATATCTCCTATAGTTTTAGTTTTTTGGATGAATCCACAATCTACTGTACGAAATTTACTGGTCAACAGAGCATGTTCCAGATTGACATGTTTTAATGATTTGATCATAAATCACTCATTTTTAGGAGTTAAAGCTTGACTAAACTCTAAAAATGTTCACAAAAGATAGACCTACAGAAATATCAAATAAAAACCCAGGTTATGTTTCCAAAAACATTTCAATATACACGTTTTCCTATTGACCCAAAATTATAAGTTCATAAATCATGTTTTAGGGCTTCTTTATGCTAGATCTTCATAGATCTTTGCATGTAATCATGTCTAAAACTCATGCATATCTCAATACATATGTATATAAAGAGATTTAAAGAGATTAATATGATAATTAAGCTAATGAAATAAAATATTTTCAAGGAAATAGGTAAGAAAAACCTTCAATCCAAGTAAACACCAACTAGTGATGATCACCAATTTGTAACACTTGTATCTTAGGTAGAAATCTGGTATGAATTTGTATAAGCTGAATATATTTCGTGTAGAGGAGGAGGAAAATCAGATTTTGGAGTTTCTTATGTTAAAATGAAGAGAGAGAATAAGTTTTGATCAATAAAGAAAGTCTACATGCACCAAAATGGGACATGTGGACATTTTTGTTACTATAAAGACACCATGTGTCTTATGTTATTTTGAGAGTTTGCCACCTCTCTAATGAGGTGTTAAGAGCTGATATAGTGGATGATAAATAAAATAATTGCCCAACAATTTGTAAAAGCGGGTATTATGAAAGTCTCGTTATTTAAAAGATACGCGAATTGGCCTTTTTCAGAAAACGTAAAAATAACGTTAGACACAATAAAAAAATGAAGACAATGATAGTAACTCTTTGAATACTTGAGAATTATATATCAATACCTAACGTATTCCTTGCTGTTTATATCATAAATGACATTCTTACGCTAAGTTTCAAGCCATAACCTTCCTGTTTAGCCGATATTTCAAAATTCTCAATAAACTAAATACATAATACGTAATAGTCGAGATTAAAATAAAAACCTAGATTTGACGGATTGTCACAATATATACATTGTATTTCCAACTTATAGGAATATGTTGAAGTGGCAGTTCAGGTTGTGAGAAATAATTCATCTTACCAAGTAAGGTATAAAAAGCAAAAATTTCTAGCGAAATTTTCATATTGAGACAATTATAGCACATAATACATATGTGAAATTTGAGGATTGTCACAGTCTCTCCCCTTAAAGAAATCTCATCCCGAGATTTAAATAAAGAGCGGTGTCATAAGACAAAGAAGAGTATAATCCTCGTGTTTCCAAACATATTCATACCCTCTCTCAGAGTTTCAATAATTCAATAATTAGAAATATAACAGTACACCACATAATTTAGTTTATCATTGGAAGCTCTTTCATTGGGATGATAAGAGATTCATCAGATAAACATTTCTTCAGATTCATGATGCAAAAAGTATCATGAATATTAATGAGTTCTTTGGGAAACTCAATTCAATATGTCACTGCTCAATTCAAAATCCTGAATTTATTATCGCATTTTTCAAAATTAATTTGGGTAATTGATAGAGAAAAGATCCTTTTCAACTAAATACTATTTAATATGGTCTAGTTTCTCATTTATAGTGAGAAATTTTCATCAAAATTATCTCTCAGATTATCTTGAATCACCATTTAATCTAGCAGATACTTAACGTAATTCATGTTTTACGAAGCTATATTCTAATATAGTTTTTTTTTCAATAGTTTCATGAACTAATTTGGGTTTCGTAAGTTGAAAATCTCTAACTTTAGCCCAGCAGATGCGCAAATGGCACTTCTTTCGATAGAGTGCTCCAAATAGTATTGCTTTAATTATAGCATGAATATAATTGTTATACGAGAAAATTTTACCAATGATAAGTGTCTTTCCAAAATCATAACACATACATGGAGTATGTAGTTTTAGTAATTGGATAGTTCTTTCACTTAATACAAATTTTGAGTATACTTTTAGGATCAAGATGTGAAACGCTCGTCACGATCTTAGATTATAGATATTGATACTCTATGTCAACAAATTATCTCATATAACCTTGTTAGAGTTTCCATATTACCAATTTGCTAAATAGGAATAAATCTTATAGTTCTAGTAAGATAACTAACAATGATCCGGACTGCATCATGTCTACTTGAAGTAACAAAATCCTCATTGTTCTTTCCTATTTTCATGGAGAAATTCAGGTTGAACTAGTAAGTCGGATGACTTAATATTCTGCTTTAAAAGTATAAGGATTTCAAGGTTTTTTCGAGTTAAATTGAATACTTCTCATTCCAAGTATTTACAAATTACAAATCTAAGACGAATATTGACGTATTTCTAATATACCATATAGTAATATACGTAATTTCTCGCTTAGTATTCTAAGATTTTATTAGGTCTATACTTGTCTTATATCGAATATTCTTAACTCCATTTATAAATTCTTACTAACATAACGATGCGTCCAACTTTATGCAAGGAATGAATCATAAATTTGGTGATTTAGATTTATTCATTTGACTGAAGAAGTGTCCTAATTCAATCAAATAAACATAATTTAAATCCTTGACTTAGAAATTTCCAACATAACATGAATATAAACAAATATTCTAGTATTTAATATATTTATAATATTCTTATTGTGACAATCCGTCAATTTGAGATCGTTATTTTATTCTCGAGTATTATTTTAAAATCATTATTTTATTATTAATTTATGAACTCACTAATTTTTGGGAAGAAATTTGGGTTTAAATCTTAAAGTAGCATCGACTACGTCTAAACCGGAGAACTCTACGTTACGTGCTTACGTTTACATACACCATTTTTGGTGACAGTCCGACATTTCAGGAAATAAATTTATTCCCGAATATTATTTTGGATTTTTAAATTGTGTTGGTTCATAAAGTCACAAATTTATGGGTTGAAATTAGGGCTTACGTGCATAATTTAACGTCCTTTAAGACTAAACCGGAAACCCTAGGTTTACGTATTTACGTTTTTGAACTTCATTTTTGATAAGACAATTTTTATTAGATTCATTTTGTGCCTTTGATTCATAATTTATAAAAACGTTTTTTGTAAAACGACCCGAGGGCACGCAAATCGAGTAAACTAGAATCAAGGAGTACCCGTAAATTAATGGGGATGAGACAAGTTTACACTTGCCCACCCCCATACATGTGGCGGCAAGACTTAACCACACCACCCTTTGGTGGCAAGCTAACACAAGCTTGAAGGACACATGTCCTTACACTTTACATAAACCACTAAAACCACAAAAAAACTAAACCACAAACCATTTACTACATGCAAAACTAAGAAAACTCTCTCAAATCTCTCTCTAGCCTCCTCTTTGTCGTCCCTCATTCATCACCAAACACCACCATTAATCAAAATTTCTACCATGAATCTTGTGTATAACTTGCATAAGATGGAAACCTATTGAACACTTGTTGATTTGAGGTGATCCTAACAACTAAAAAGAAGTTTTCAAAGGAGTATAGGGCTGATTTTCTCAAGGTGTCTACATATATTTGGTGATCTTGAAGGTGGCCTTGATGTTTCATAAGATTGGTTATCAAAAACCAAGTCTTGTTCCCAAACTTTTCATCACTTTGGTGGTATAGAGATTGTTTCTTCCTATCATCTTGTTATTTTGTAAAAGTAATGATGTATTTTATTTATAAATGTATATGTATATGATGATGATTGATGATCAAAGTACTATGTGAGGATTTTGTGTTAATAGATTGGGTTAAAAAGACCAAAATCAACAAGTAAAGATGTAAAAATCTTGATTAAATTTATAAGCTGTATAAAACACTAAGTAACCATATGATCACTTGGTAAAATGGCTTGGATTAATAAATATACAGTCAGATATATGATTTTTACATATGTGGAGAGTTGGCCACTTAATGGAGTCATTAAAATAAGCAAGATATGATCAAAATACTATTGAAGTACAAATCTGTATTGTCTGTTTTGGACGAATTATTAGGAATACTTAGAGGTTGATTGAGCAGTAGCTAAACCTGAGTTATTTGTAGCACTTATTATCTAGTTTGTGCTGCCAAAATTTGAGCTTCTATCTCCTTGTAGAACTCAAGATATGGAAAAAATGGTGGAAGTGACTTTGATTATCAGATTTGTAAATAAAAGTATATAATATAAAATGAGCACCTAAGTAATATTATTATATAATAAATATATAAAACCCACTAACTAATAATAAGTAGTATAAAATAATTTATATACTATGATAAATAAATATGTCATTTTTTATAAAAGTAAAGACTCAAATGTTTTCTAAATTTATAAAACTATATATAAGTTTTACGTCTTTTCGGCTAAAACCGAAATATTAACGTCTTCGCCAAATGAAACTTAGACGGTCGGACCCGTCTAATGTAACATTTTTATAACTCATATACTGATATGTAAGTACATTTGAAAAGTAAAAACCGATAAAACCCGAGCTTTATAACTTATGGACCTTAACGGGCAAAAGTAGCCTTATTTGACTATTAGCCCAACTAATTTGGCTAAACACTAATGGACTTACTCATGGGCTTAACCCACTTGGACCCAACATATGAGTATAGGCCTGGTATTAAAAGTATAAATGGGCTAATATAATGTATTGGACTTATAATGGGCTTATTGGGCCTTAATATGTAAACAAGTTAAAACTAGTGTAACGAGTCTAAAAATTGACTAACACATAACAACTATAATGTTGTATGAAGAGATAAAATCCCACTTGATCATCATCATACTTATGATATCATCATATATATACATAATCATTATTTTTATAAAGTCATTGGACAAGAGTCTATGACCGAGTATTATTTGTCTAGGTTTTCGTGATTGAAGCACGTACCGTACATCTAAATTGCCGATAACCCGCCTTTCCCAATCAACGTGAGTTCATAGCCTCACACTCTTTTAGATGTTTTATGAAATGTTTTATAAAACGCGAGGGAGATAACATGTTAGTTTTAACAAAATAGGACACGAGTTATCCCGATTGTTTGCTTATTGATATGGACCCGAATGATTATATGACCCGATGAATGATTATATGACCCGATAAATGAAATAAGATGGATTATTATTAGTTAGGTTATGTCACTAAAAGTCCCATTAGCATGAATTGTGAACTACCGGGATTTGGTAGACGCTTATGCATATAATAGTACTATTTGGGGAAGATCACCCCAGTTCGCGCCTTGACGGTTGATCCCCGTCGTGCCACATCGATTGGTAAGTGAATTTATGTATGAGAAGATATATATAAGCGTGATTATTGTGATGACACGCTGTTTTAGATGGGCAAAGGAATTACGGGTTAACTACTCATTGTTTGTTATAGTAAGGTAGCAATGTCATGCGACTTATAATAATCCAATAATAAAAATACTGATATACGCATTGAATTATAATATATTGTCTGACTAGCAATACGGGGTCTTATTACTGATATTATGTTCGAGTTTTTGTTTTACATAACCATTTTTATATAACGATTTTTATTTAACTCTATACAACGTTATAAAACGTATTGTATGATGTTTTTGCGACAATGGTTCGTATAATGGTTTTGAAGGCAAAAGCCTATATTATGATTTATGAGAAAGATTTGTATAAAATGTCTTTGGCTTATATTATAGCCTACGACAAAGATTTGTACTAAATGATTTTCGGTAAAAATTATATACCGGTGATATACTAATGGTTTATTAAACTCTATGAATTCACTCGTCGTTTTCGCTGACTTTTTAACATGTTTTATCTCAGGTACTTGAAGGTAATTCTCGGGAAGACGACAAGAATTTATGGCCCGCATTCAAATAAATTTCCATTCAAATGTTTTGTAAATTTGTATGACATATTATGACCTGAGGACCTATGTAAATTGATATTTATGAATGGAAATTACTTTATTATTCAACGACGCGATTTTTAAGCGTTGTCTATGATTTGAGTAATGTGCTATCTCGTAACACCAACGAATCTTCCGCTGAACTAAAGTATGAATATTTGGGGGTGTTACAGTTTGGTACCAGAGCTCTCGTTATGGAGAACGAAAGATTTTTAAAAATAAAGGTTTTGAATATAACATTTCAAAATCTTTTAACCATAAATATTTTTAAATAAATATTTTGAATAAAATGTTTTAAAATCTTTTGACTATAACGGTGCCAAAGAATTCCCGAGTTGCCGACAAGGCCATACTGAGAATTGTTATTTTAATATATATATATATATATATATATATATATATATATATATATATATATATATATATATATATATATATATATATATATATATATATATATATATATATATATATATATATATATATATGTTGTAATTTGATTTCATGATTTTTTGATGATTATTTTAAGACTTATACGACATATTTATACGACGTAGATTGTCACAAGAAACCCTAACTCCCCTAGCAAATCAATCGAAGCTATTTCTGTAGGAATTCTAGTTATTCCAGATCTAAACCAAGTTGTGGATATTTATGATCCCAACAAAATGGTTGATATTCATAGAAATGTTGATATTAGTTGATTATGATCTTGAAGAAGAATTGGCGAGATTAAATCTGATATCGATGTCATGACGATCTTTCCTTATAGAGTGGAGTTTGACAAAATCTTACCACCTAGAAAGGTGTCATCTGATTCAGTGTCACCCAATTCTTAAATTTGAAATCGAAAAGGTGAATGTTGCACTTGAGGCTATCATTGGAGCCTTTACCCAAAAGCCTCATGCCACTAGTACCTTTCCGAGAAGTCTAATTATATGTGTGAGCCATTTCATACTAGTGACTCATTTGATAACTATTGTTGTAAGAGCTATAGGATTGGAAATTAAGTGTTGTTCATATTGAGCTTTTATTGCCCTTTCAAGGTCTAAGAATAAGGTTGAAAGTATTAGAGAATGAGGTAGGATATCGAATTGAGTATAAGTTGGTTGAAACTTGAATAAAGTAAAATTTAACTCGTATGGAATAAGAAATTGTTAAGAAGAAGTCGTTGAGTCATGTGATTGAATTATAAGGTTTTAAATGATTGTTGGTTCGTGTTAAGGGTTGTTCCTAGGCCATTGTCTAATGATGAGGATGCCTAGTGTCCAAGATATGAATTGAAGAAATCTTCTTCTGAACTGGGACCGATGGATCTTCCGGGACAGGTGGAACACCTAATGACTCTTGTAAATTAGTATTCATTGTAGTATCTTTTAAAAATCCTGAACTTAACTGAGACATCAGTTGGTAGGATGAGTTCTTGGAATTGTATGACATGGCGACACGTAATGTGTTACGGTACAATTTTGACTTATTTGTGATTAATGAAAATACTATCTCTAATTGCTAAATCCTACATGTATCGTTGTTATCTATCTGTTCTCGCTTCTTGCTAATGTTCGCATTAGTAATGCAACCATTGAACAAGCACTCATCTCGGTTTGAGTTGCGTTGTAGATTCTTCTCTTTGTATTCCTGAGTACCATCGAGGTCATGAACCTCATTATTATTTGGCTAAGCTCATTTCCTATCATATTGTAGTTAGTTCTTGGTGAACAACTCTTCATCACTCTTTTGTAGATCACTCATTTGTTTTTATAAAGTTAAAAGAGTATCCCTTGATAAAAATTGAATTTTCGTCACCATATGGATTATTCATAGTGAGATTTATGAGTAATCGTTATCGAAATAAAGTTGTTTACGAAACACTTTGGAAAACTTAATTGCTTCCATAACAAAGAACATCTCTGTAAATTCATTTTGATTCTTATTCCAAAATTAAGCATGAAAACATTTATATTTTAAACATGATGACAAGATTTTGACGAACTGAGTATTGCATCGGTAATCCTAAAATTGTATATAGTTGCGCGCCTACGTATAATTTGGAAGGGACCATGCAAGGCTGATTAGTAGTCACCATGAAATTGTTAATAAACATTACATTTTCCTTAAAATTGTGAAAGATTGAATTTTTATGAGATCTGCAAGAAGTGCAAAATAGGGACATATTGTTAGAGATACCTACATATGTGCCCGTACCATTTATTTTTCTGAATCGAATTTACTCATCCGTGGAAATTGTCTTATTTGACAATTGACCTCCCCTTCTTGTCCAATTCTCTAATGGTGAGATTCTTTGGAAAAGTATCTAATTACCGAGTGTTGATACCCGACTGGGTGTATCGATGTTTCTATCATTTATTTTGATTAGAGTCCATTTGAATGACATGGGTAACGATCTGAGATGCTTTCGAATGCGTACTCAAATCATGAAGACATGGGATATATTCATATTCGTTAGTTTTTTCGTCTGTATCTGATTTGAAATTCTCTCGCGTAAATTATGCGTTGACCTTACTATTTTAATGTTAGCTATGTCTCCATATATCCTTAAATCTGTGAAGGATTATGAGTTATTAGTAGTCTTTTGAGAAGTTCTCATCTTATCAATGGCAATAAAACTGGAAAGTTGATAATGTCAGTAGAATGGATTGATTGATTATGACATAATGTCATTGTCTTAATTGATGGGAACTCAAGTAGAATTCCCCTAAAAGATAAGATGTTGATTATCAAAAGTGATCTAAATAATTCTTGATGGATGACCATATCCTGCATTTAGGCTTGAAATTATACCATGAATGGTTATGAACTAGCCATAGATCTTGTGATTTAGAAAGAACCTAAGGTGGATTTATTAAAAGATGTTTCTGTTATCTGAAACTTTAGGAGGTATTTGCTGGTGAACTACCTAGACTTTCGCCATTAAGGCAAGTTGAACTTGGTATTGATTATATTCCCGGTTTTACACATGTGGCATGTGCACCCTACTTCAGCACTATCTGAATCGAAAGAGTTACCGTGCAACTGAGAGAGTTGTCGGAGAAAGCTTTTATTCTACCAAGCTCGTCATCATGAAGAGCTATGGTGTTATCATTCCTTATATTTATTGATTACCGTGAACTGAATAAATTGACAATCAAAATTCATATCCATTACTCAAGATGGAAGATTTGTTCGATCATTTACAAAGTTCTAGCATATATTCAAAAATTTGATCCACGGCATGGTTATCATCAACTTCGCGTCCGCGAAAAAGATTAGCTATTCCAATCACTACATCCAGAACTCGTAATGAACATTATGAGTTTCATGTTATGTGGTTTGGATTGACCAATGCACATGTAGCATCCATAAATTTGGTGAATCACGTGTGTAGGCTGTAATTTGATAAATTCAAGCTTGTGATCATTAAGGATCATCTGTTTGTTTCTAAGAATAAGAAGGAGTTATAATCATTTGTAAACTACCCGGAGTTGGCCGAGCAATGAAAACCTGTACCTTGAATATTTAACATATGATTTAAGATTTTATCCTTTACATTATTCGACCGTGTGATAAATGGTAATGGGATCTATGATGACTCTTCAAAGATTAGATCCATTAAGGCTTTGGGTTATACCAAAAAGAAAGTGCAAAAACGTTTTGACAAATATTTATCAAAGGATTTTTAAGGAATCATTCCCTTATACCCATATCATTTAACTAAACTCCCTTAGGAGTAGATGTGTGTGTATACCTCAAGACAACCTAAGAGGGATTGAGGAAACCATTTAAACCATGACTTGGAGTTTGAAACGAAATTTTTTGCTTTTCAACTAAGAAAATTTTGACCGAAGTATAAACAAATATTTTTCAAACATTTACGGATCTTATTATTTATTTTCGATAAATCAACAAAAGTCTTGTTAATTAAATTCAAATTTATTTAGAACATTTTTCTATAATTGGACGAACTGAAAAATTTAAAAATTTTACGTTTACGTTTCATAAAAATTAGATATTTATTATTTAATTACTAGTAATATTTATCGACGCTTTAAACGTCGGATTGAGCAAAACTAATAAATATAATTTGCCCGAGTAATTAGTTCTTTATCCTTTCTACATAATGTGCTCCTTAGTAATGACCGTGCAGAATAATTTGCCCGAGTAATTTAGAAATGATTGATGCATGTAAAAAGGATAATATAAATAATAAAGAGTTTTGACGGCTAATGAAAACCATTAGAAATGAGAGCCGATAGCGTTAAATGTATAAAAGGCCGCTCGTGGTTGCCTAAATATGGAGGTGTAGGACGTAAGACACAACTTATAGAACAAGAAGACACAACTTATAGAACAAGAAATAGAGATGATGAAGAACAAGATTAAAACTAAGAATGGAATATTAGATTAGATGAAGAAGAAAGAGAAAGATACAAGGAGTGTGTTCTTAGTGAGAGAAACTAAGGAGATTTTCTCTCTCTAACAACAAGAAGGAAGGAAAATACTATGAGACACACACACACAAATGAGGATGGTGTGCCTTTTATACTAAGGCTTATAAGGTTAGGAGGCCTTTCTCATTTGTGTGTTCGGGACTAATTCCCGTTACATACATAACAATAACATAGAACTCTCGACACCGTTGAATAGCATTTTCCACGAGCTTCGCAACGGTATATTATATGACCATCACTTTAAATACTTCTAACAATCTCCCCCTAAGGGGTGGTCATATAATATGTGACTTCACTTCTTTGACCATCACTTTAAATACTTCTAACAATCTCCCCCTAAGTGGTGGTCATGTATTATGTGACTTCACTTCTTTGTTGTTGCAGACTTTGAAGCTCGTTGTCTTGAGAGTTCTTTCATCGTTCCTTTCATGACTTGTGATCTTGGAGCTTTGATCTTTGCCTTGACTTGATCTTGATGCTTTGCCAACTTGTATTCTTGTGTCTTTCTCTACATACTCTTACTTTGCGTTGTCTTGAAAGCTTGTTAACAATCTCCCTTGATAATCAGAGTAGCGGAAGTCTTTGTCTTTAAATATTCTTGAGCTTTCTTCTTTTACATGAGCATGTGGTCTTGAATTACGACTCTTGAGGTTACGCCACATTTTGCATTCCTCCGGTTTCCTGTTATACAGTACGAATACTGTACCTGTTATTGGGTAAGTTCAAAGAACTTCCTTGACAGGGTTTCCGGCTGTGGTAGCCGTTCTCAATACTTGAATATATCGAAAGATAATTCATAGTAAGGAGTGAATCATGTAGTTCCATTCTGCTGATTAAGTCATCAATTCAATTTCCTGGAACAAGTTTGAATCAATTAAGAATCAAACCATTGTTACTTTCTAGTTGACACCAGTTAGATTCATATGGAATCACACAAGTCACCTACCGCAGTGCTGTTTGATGATGACACTGGAAGGATTTCCATTCGTTACTGTAAATACTGAGGAGTATTACTCTTAATGTTCTGGCAATATCATAAAGATATTGCGTCAAGACCTGGAACGAGTTTGAATCAAGAAAGAATCAAACAACTGTTTCTTTCTAGTTAGCATATGTTTAATTCAAGTGAATCTTACTTATGACCTACCATAGTGCTGTTTGATGTTAACACTAGAAGGATTTCCATTAATCACTGTGAATACTAGAGAGTATCACTCTGAATGTTCTAGCAATACCACAAGGATAGAGCGTAGGACTCTGTGAATTATCGCTTGTGTTCTAATGATGAACAACAATTGATATATGGAATAAGTGTCCTAATGAGATTTTTGATGAATCTTGTTGGCTCTAGACTCTATAAGTGAACGTTTATTTGGTGATCGGAGGCTGGAGAAGACTGCCACCTATTCAATATCTACTATCTCGGAGTAAGAGAGTTGATAGAAATGAGTTAAACTCCATGACAATAAAACAAACTTCTTTTGAGAGAAGCTTGAGTAGGTTGGGAAGGGTTGTGCATTGCATCACTGGGTCCTTGATGCTTTATCTTCAATACCAGAAATCACCAACTTGATTCTGATAGTAGATGTATTAACCTGGTTTCTGCCTAAGTTGTATGGAGGGCTATTTTCTTTTCACCCTTTATCCTTACATTTCTTTTTCATTCTTCAACCCCTTCAATGCTTACCAAGACTTCATAACTAGCACTTTGTCGTGATTGTTCCAGTGCTAACTTAAGTCATTAGTCGGTATTATTCCCGTACACTCAACTACTCCATCTTTCCTAAGGACATCTAAATTCTAATGGATTGTACCTAGGAAGATCCCTCCGGTTCTGGTTGGATCATAGGACGAATACCTAACCACCTTTTGACACCAATACCGTCGTGAATTAATGTGTTGAAGGTTATAGATATCGTAACTAGAAAAACCTGTTGAAAAAGCAATCAAGGTGTTGATGAAATCAGTGTTTACACCTTGAAGGTTTTTTGTATCACCAAAAAGCTCCTCCTACATATGTGCATCATAAAAGGAAAGGTTTTTGCACATATTAGGAAGAGAAAGCACTTATATCAAAGATCTAATCCAAGATAACACATTTTAATCACTATTCTCCCCCTCAAAAATTGGATGACATTGAAATTTTTGTGAAACTAGTGATGAAACAGGGAGAGAATAATGTTGCATGAAAGTTTGTACTCCCCCTCGAAAAGAAATTCTAATTAAAATTAGGGGAGTATATGAGCACACAGTTTTGAAATACTTTGAAAAATTGTGCTCAAAAACCCCTGAAAACTTACTTTCCCGTTGTTAAGGAATAATGTACATAAATGAACATTTTCCTTGTGTTTATGAGCTTAAAACTTTGAATGCTTTGATATAAGCCCATGACCGAGAAAAATTAATTTCTCGTTGTTGAGGATAAGTCAAATACTTTCCTTTCTTTGGGGACCGGGTTATAGTTTGACATGTGACTGTAAGCCATTTTCATGAGCTTAAAAACATGGAATGTTCTTATTGAAAGCTCATGACCGAGAAAATTTGATTTTCTCGTTGACAAGGATAAGCTATCATCCGTGATAAGCTTTCCTTTCTTTGAGGCACGAGTCACAATCTGAAGTAATTGCAAATCATTCGAAGAAAAAGAAATGACATGTTTTGAAAACATTTGAACTTTCATTCGATCTTTATGTACACACCCGTGTCGTTAATGAACGACATTTCTAGGCACGTCCATATTATCGAAACTCAAAGACATGTCGAGAAGAATATTTTTGGTATTTTCAAAAACATTTTTTTTTAATTTTGTATTTTGTTTTTATATGGATATTTACATTTTATTCTATTTTTGGATTTTTTAAGTTTTTCGGAAATTGTGACAAATCTAACATTTTCAGGTAGTGAAATATTTTCTCGTATAGTATTTTGAAACTTATTTTTGTGTTGGTTGACGAACTCACAATTTACGGATTTAAATTTGGGCTTACGTGCATAATTTGGCGTATTTTACGACTAAACCGGAAACCTTAGGATTACGTATTTACGTTTTTGAACTCCGTTTTTGATGAGACAATTTTTATTGGATTCGTTTTGTGACGGTGATTCATAATTTATAAAAACGTTTTTCGTAAAACGACCCGAGGGCACGCAAATCGAGATAACTAGAATCGAGAAATACCCGTAAACTAGTGAGATGGGACAAAACACTTTGCCCCATCCCACTAGCTTATATGTTACGGCAATGTGACACCACCACACATAGGTGGCATCAAGCTAACAACAACTTACACAAGTGTAAGCTTGTGCTTACACTTTAAGCTAACCATTTTCCACTTCACATCAAAACTAGCAAATGGTTTCATTCACACCATTTCCTACATGCAATTCACTCTCAAAATCTCTCAACCTCCACCTTTTTGCCGTCCCAAATCAAGCAACAAACACCCTCATTGATCTTTTCTAGCTACAAACCACATGTTTACTAGTCCTATTAAGGTGTTTCCTTGAAGCCTTGATCATTTGGTGGCCATATAAACAACTTTGGAGGTGATTTGCTTGTGTCCTAGGGCTGATTTTCCAACATATGATCTTGATATTTGATGGTCTTGGAGATACTTGTTGTGTTCATCAAGTTCTTGCCTTCCTAAAACAAGAAATCCACTTGGATTGGTAAAGAAGATCATCCTCTATATTTTTCTCTTATTATTTTGTAAAGAACAAATGTATTTTCTTTCATTTTGTATATGTATATGATGTATATATGATGATAAAAATGTTGTGTGGGGATCAAGTGTTGATAAACATGCTTAAAAATGATGATAACCATAAGAAATGAAGGTAAAATCATGACTAATTAGTTGGCTGTATAAAAACAGTATATAACTAAATGATGAACTGATAAAAATGCATGGTTTGATCTATTTACAGTAAGTATATGATGTTATACACATGTGAGAGTTGGCCATGCAATGGAATCAAAATAATGAGTGAGATATGATCAAAACAAGTTAGGTGGTACAATCTGAATAAGCAGTTTTGTAGGGACTGTTAAGGCAACTTAGACTCAAAATGGGCAGTAGCTATAACTAAGTTATATGTAGCACATATTATGAAGAAGTTGTCATCCAAAAATGAGCTTCTAAGTCATTATAGAACTCTAGATATGGTAAAAATGGTGAACATGAAGTTAAAAAAATCAGATTTTTGGAAATAATGTTTATTATTATTATATAAGATCTCACATTATAATGTATAAAATGTAAAAATATAAACCCACTAACTTATAAAACTTATTTATATAAATGTATAAAAAGTTAATTAAATGGGTAAATTATATAAATGGTGGTAAAATAATATTTATAAGTAATAAAAACTATAAACTTGATTTTTACGACTTTTTCGGCTATCGCCGTAAAATTAACGTTTTTCGCCAAATAAAACTTAAACGACCAAACCCGTCTAATGTAAAGTTTATAAAAGTAATATACTGATGTATAAGTAACTAATACAAGTAAAAACTGATAAAACCCGAACTATAAGAATTACGGACATTTACGAGCTAACTAAACCTATTGGAATAATAATTAGACTTAATAAGATAAATACTTGTAAAAAGAGCTTATTGGGCTTAACCCATTTGGGCCCAACATGAAAAGTGTATATACTGATAATATAGGTATAAAATGGGTAAAAACAAGTTAAAGAACTTATAAAAGGCTTAATGGACTTAAAATAGGTAAATAGGTAAAACTAGTGAACTAGTAAGACGTTACCAAAACGTAAACACTAAAATGAGTAACAAAGGATGTATAAACCCACTTGATCATCATAATATGTACAAAATCATCATATGTATATTGTTATTTTGATAAAAGTCATTAGACCGAGTCTAAGACCGATTATTATTTATATAGGTTTTCGTGACCGAAGCACGCCCGTAGCCGATAATCCGCCTTTCATTAACAACGTGAGTTCATAGCCTCGCACTCTTTTAAATGTCTTTATAAAATGATTTGTAAACCCGCGAGGGAGATAACATGCTAGATTTTTATTAAAATAGAACACAAGTAGTCCCGATTGTATGCTTAATGATATGGACCCGAATGATGCTATGACCCTATATTCGAGACTAAAAGGATTATTAGTAGTTAGGTTATGTCACTTAAAGTCCCATTAGCATGAATTGTGAACTACAGGGATTTGGTAGACGCTTATGCATTTGATAGTACTATTTGGGGACGATCACCCCAGTTCACGCCTTGACGGTTGATCCCCGTCGTACCACATTGATTGGTAAGCGAATTTATGTATGAGAAGATTCCATAGCGTGATTTTTGTGACGACACGCTAACTTAGATGGGCAAATTGTTTGTCGGGTTCGCGGCCCGCTGTTTTCATAGTAAGGTAACAATGTCATGCGGCTAATAATAATCCTAATACAATATAAGACATAAATAATAAACGATAATGACGCTATTACGATGAATATATTACCTATCATGGTAATATAGAGACTACGGTCTCATGGACGGTTTCAGATGTATGCTTGATTTATATATTGTCTGACTAGCAATATGTGGACTTACTTCCGATATTATACTTGTGTTCTGATTTTAAATGATTGAAAATGATTGTTTTATATAACGGTTTTCATTAAACTCTATGAATTCACTCGGCATTCGCTGATATGATTTTTGCATGTTTTCTATCTCAGGTGCTTGAAGGTAATCCGGATGGAGATCGACTCTGATGGCCCACACTTAATATTAAAAATGTTCATTCGATCTGTGTTTTGTAAACTTAATGACCTGTATAATTTGGGACCTGTTGTACACTTTTGAAACTTTTTATCGAATGAATGTTTGTTAAACCTTGTACAACCATTTTTATGTGTTGTCTATGATTGGAGTTATTGTGCTATCCCGTAACACTCTGAAAGACCCTTCCGCTGTACCGATACGAAAAATGAGAGTGTTACAGTTTGGTACCATAGCTCTCGTTGTAGAGAACAAAAGATTTTAAAAACCAAGGTTTTGAACAAAACTTTTCAAAATCTTTTGACAATGAACATTTGAGAAAATATTTGAAAAATCTTTTGACTATAACGGTGCCAGAGATCTCCGATGTTACCAAAAAGCCCTATTGAGAAGATATATATTTTGATATATATATAATTTAATTTATATATATGTATATATCGTGATTTCATTATGTAATTGTTTAACTAGTATGTTATCCTAATACGAGATAAATATATAAATGCAGATTGTCATGACTGACCCTAATATTCCTGTAGAAAACCCTGCTATTCCCGAACCTAATATAGAAGATGATCCTTATTTAGACTTAGTAGATTTTGATATTGATGATGAGGAGGAACCATTTGAGGATCCCGAGCCCGAGTTAGGACTAGGAGATCAGATTGCCCCTCAGGAAGACTTAGTAGAGAATGAGAATGAGAATGTGGATATTGAGAATGTGGGTAATGAGGACGTGGATATTGAGAATGCTGATATTGAGAATGAGGATGAGATTGGGTTAGATGAGTTAGATGACGAGATTGACGACGAGGATGTCGAGGAGGATGTAGGTATAGATGTTGAGGTTGATGACGATGAGGAAGCTGAGCTTATTTATCCTTATGATGTTCCAGAGGGCGAGCCTTTGCCTCCACCAGTTTGTTTGTCTGATTCCGAGGATGAGTTACCTAGGGATGAAATGTCTGAATCGTCTGAATCTGATTCTAAATCAGAGGAGGATGAGGATGACGATGCACCTGACGGTACTAATGGTATTGCTACTCGTAGACGTGAGTTAGGAGAGTCGTCTAGTGCTCGAGAGGCTACTCATATTGATGGTCTTGCACCATGGGCCTTGAGACGTGATCTAGATGCTTCCCGTGTAAAGAGTTGTGTGACAGAGGTTGGATTAGGAGTTGTTCAGACTCAGGTTGCTTATTTGGAGTCGAAGGCTAAGATTGGCGAGAAAGAGCGAGAATTGCTTAGTTTGGATTTGAGTGATGTAGAACGTGGTTTGAATGAGGCTTTTAGGAGGTTATCGGTGTTGGAAAGTGGTGAGTATGCTGCTATGAAGAGAAAAGTGAATTCTATGGAGATTCAGTTGAGTGTGGCTCGTGCGATGCGTGAGAAAGTTGAAAAGGAGTTGAATATATCTGTGGGTTGGAACAGTAGATTTTATGCTGACATGGTTGAAAGAGGAGTAATCCGTAAGCGCCCAGCTGAAGATGTGTCTAGTGATCGTCCGACGAAGATTCAGAAGACGATGGATGATGGACCATCTGGCGGTTCTCAGTAGACCAGTCTGTGTTTAGTAGTGACCTTTATATCTTTTGTGTTTGTAGCTTTGACTGAACCGACTTGTTAGTAGTAGACTTGGCACGAATTTTGAGTGTATATAATGTTTGAACTTTGATATGGATGTACTAAGACAATACTTTTGTTTCAGATCGAATGAAATATGTATCTTGTCTTGAATTCCATATTGTGCCTTATTTGTATCTTGATTATGAATTCGATCCATATTATATGAATCCTTTGTTGGATGAATGCTTAATACTTTGAAATTGTGGAATTATAGAACTATGCCGCCCAAGAAGGCTGTGACTGAGGATGATGTACGTAGGATTATTATGGAGCAAGTTACCGCATCTGTGACTGAACTTATAGCAAATGCTAGAAATGAAGCTGGCGGTAGTGGAGCTGGCGGTAGTGGAGCTGGCGGTAGTGGAGCTGGCGGTAGTGGAGCTGGCGGTAGTGGAATTGGCGGTACTAATGTGAATGTGAATGCTAATAATGTGAATGCTAATGCTGGAGGAAATATAGGAGGACTTGGAATGAATGCACCTGAAGTTGGTGGCTGTACTTATGTGACGTTCATGAAGTGTGAACCTCTACCTTTTAATGGAACTGAAGGTGCTGTAGGATTAAGCCAGTGGATCGAGAAGATTGAATCGGTGTTTAGGATTAGTAAGTGTAAAGAGGAAGATAAGGTGACTTTTGCTATGGCTACTCTTAAAGGTCGTGCGTTGACTTGGTGGAACGGGAGAATTGCTTTCATGGGTCTTGATGCTGCTAATGCTACTCCTTGGGCTGAAGTTAAGAAGTGGATGACTTTGGAGTTTTGTCCTCGTAGTGTGATCATTAGGTTAGAACAGGAGTTGATTCATCTGAGAATGAAAGGTGTGGACATCGATAGTTACACGAATCGATTCCATGAGTTGGCCTTGCTATGTCCTCGATTGGTTAAACCCGAAGAGATCCGAATTGAGCAATATGTGAAAGGGTTGACCAGGAATATCCGGGGGGACGTAACATCATCTAAACCACTGACCATTGATGATGCTGTTCGAATGGCTTACCAACTCATTGGACAGATAATTCAGGATAAGGAAGATGAAGCCCGTGTAGGTGAGAAAAGAAAGGGAGACGGTGATCGTGTAGATAGAGGTGATAATAGGAAGAATTTCAATCGCCGTCAGAACAAGAGAAAGGGGAATGCAAATGCTATTACCAACAATGCACCGCGCAACGATGATAGATGTCCTAAGTGTGGCAACAAGAGGCATCCTGGCGACTTCTGGAAGTGCCGAAATTGCGGAAAGCTTGGACACAAGGTTGAAAGGTGTAAGAAGGGAACGATTTGCTTCAACTGTAATGAAGAAGGTCATAGGAAATCGGAATGCCCCAAGTTGAAAGCGATTGTACCTGGAAGAAACCCCCAGGGGGGTATCTACCAACTTGGAACAATTGAGGTGAAGAAAGAGGATCCGAATGTCGTTACCGGTACGTTTTTACTCAACAATCATTATGCTGTTGCTTTATTCGATTCGGGTGCCGATAGGAGCTTTGTATCCACTAAATTTAGTGCCCTTATTGATATTGAACCTGTTGAGATAAGTACCAGTTACGAGGTGGAATTGGCTGATGGTAAATTAGTGAAAACTAATAAGCTATTAGAAGGATGCTCTCTAAATCTCTTGAACCATTCCTTTTCGATTGATTTGATGTTTATAGAATTAGGTAGTTTTGATATTATTATTGGTATGGATTGGTTGTCGTTGAATAATGCTACTATTTTATGTGGAGAGAAGAAGGTTAAGATTCCTCTTAGGAATAGAACGTTAGTAATTGATGGTAGTCGAGGTGAATCCCGTTTAAAAATCGTTTCATGTATTAAAGTCCGAAAGTACATCAGGAACGGTTGTGAGTTATTCTTAGCTCAAGTGACCGGGAATGAGTCTAGGGAGAAACGATTGGAAGATGTACCTATTATTTGTGAATTTCCTGAGGTATTTCCTAAAGATTTACCCGGACTTCCACCGATAAGGCAAGTAGAGTTTCGAATCGATTTAATTCCTGGTGCTGCACCGGTGGCACGTGCGCCTTACCGATTAGCCCCTTCTGAATTAAAGGAGTTATCTGAGCAACTTAAGGAGTTGTCTGATAAAGGTTTTATTCGACCGAGCTCGTCGCTTTGGGGAGCTCCAGTCTTGTTCGTTAAGAAGAAGGATGGATCTTTTCGTATGTGCATTGATTATAGGGAACTGAATAAGTTGACAATTAAGAATCGATATCCTTTACCTAGGATTGATGATTTGTTTGATCAACTGCAAGGATCTAGTGTGTATTCTAAGATAGATTTGCGGTCAGGATATCACCAACTTCGCGTCCGTGAAGAAGATATTCCTATAACTGCATTTAGAACTCGTTATGGACACTATGAATTTCAAGTAATGCCATTTGGGTTAACTAACGCACCTGCGGTTTTCATGGATTTAATGAATCGAGTGTGCAAGCCCTACTTGGATAAATTTGTGATTGTGTTTATTGACGATATTCTAATCTATTCTAAGAATGAAGATGAGCATAGAGAACATTTGAGGATTGTTTTGAAGTTGTTGAAGGATGAAAGGTTGTATGCTAAGTTTTCGAAGTGTGATTTCTGGTTAGATTCTGTGCAATTTCTTGGTCATGTGATTAACAGAGATGGAATTCATGTTGATCCTGCAAAGGTTGAAGCTATTAAGAATTGGTCTGCACCGACAACGCCAACGGAAGTGCGGCAGTTCTTAGGATTAGCTGGCTATTATAGGCGATTCATTAAAGAATTTTCTTTGATAGCTAAACCCTTGACTAAGCTTACTCAGAAGAATAAACCTTTCGTTTGGGGAAGTGATGAAGATGGAGCATTTCAGATATTGAAGCAAAAATTATGTAGTGCGCCAATCTTATCATTACCCGACGGGAGTGAAGATTTTGTAGTGTATTGTGATGAATCTCTTAGAGGTTATGGAGCTGTTTTGATGCAGAGAGAGAAAGTGATAGCTTATGCTTCTAGGCAATTAAGGAAGAATGAGGAGAATTATGCTACTCATGATCTTGAGTTAGGAGCTGTGGTCTTTGCTCTTAGGTTATGGAGACATTTTCTGTATGGCACCAAGTGTACGGTATTCACCGATCACAAAAGCCTACAGTATATTCTCGACCAGAAGGAATTGAACATGAGGCAACGAAGATGGATAGAGTTGTTAAGTGATTATGACTGTGATATAAAATATCACCCAGGAAAAGCCAATGTTGTTGCTGATGCGTTGAGTAGGAAAGATAGAGAGCCTATCAGGGTGCGTTCTCTAGTCTTGAGCGTGCACAATAATTTGCCTGAGCAAATTACAAATGCGCAAATAGAAGCTTGTAAGAAGGAGAATTTTGTTAATGAAGGGTTCCGAGGAGAAGGAGATCCTTTAGAGGTTAGAGCTGATGGAGTGAAATGTTTAAGAGGTCGTATGTGGATACCTAAGTTTGGAGGCTTAAGAGATTTGGTTATGTTAGAATCCCATAAATCTAAGTATTCCATTCATCCGGGATCTGATAAGATGTACCATGATTTGAAGAAGTTGTACTGGTGGCCGAATATGAAAGATGACATAGCTATGTATGTTCTTCAATGCTTGACTTGTGCTAAAGTTAAAGCTGAACATCAAAAGCCATCAGGACTACTTCAACAACCAAAGATTCCTGAATGGAAGTGGGAGCGAATTACGATGGACTTTATCACCAAGCTTCCTAGAACATCATCTGGAAACAATTCAATTTGGGTTATTGTCGATAGACTGACCAAATCAGCACACTTCATTCTGGTTAAAGAGCAGTTCTCACTGGAGAAGCTGACTCGTATATACCTTGATAATGTTGTATGCAAGCATGGAGTGCCTGTATCGATCATTTCAGATCGAGATCCTAGATTCGCATCGAATTTTTGGAAATCTCTCCAAAGATCTTTGGGAACGAATCTCGACATGAGCACTACTTATCACCCCCAGACTGATGGGCAGAGTGAAAGGACGATACAAACACTGGAAGATATGTTGAGAGCTTGTGTGTTAGACTATGGTAAGAATTGGGATAAACATTTGTCGTTAGCAGAGTTTTCGTATAACAATAGTTACCATTCTAGTATTAAGGTTGTACCGTTTGAAGCTTTGTATGGTAGGAAGTGTAGATCTCCTGTATGTTGGAGTGAAGTTGGGGATACCCAGCTCACGGGACCGGAATTGATCCGGGAGACTACGGAGATGATAGTTCAGATTAAGAAGAGGTTGTTGACTGCCCGTAGTAGACAGAAAAGTTACGCGGATGTGCGGCGGAAGCCAATGGAGTTTGAAGTGGGTGACCGAGTAATGTTGAAAGTATCGCCATGGAAAGGCGTTGTAAGATTTGGAAAATGAGGAAAATTGAATCCCCGTTATATTGGACCCTTTAAGATTTTATCTAGAGTAGGTCCGGTGGCTTACAAACTAGAGTTACCCCCAGAACTTCATGGTGTTCACAACACATTCCATGTATCTAATCTGAAGAAATGTCTAGCAGTGAGTGATGAGAAAATTCCGTTAGGTAAGGTTCGAATAGATGGGAAGTTGCATTTTATCGAAGAGCCCGTAGAAGTTATGGACCGTGAGGTAAAGCAACTGAAACAAAGTCGGATACCTATTGTCAAGATCCGATGGAATTCAAAGCATGGACCGGAGTATACTTGGGAACGAGAGGATGAAATGTGGAAGAAGTATCCGCACCTCTTCGATTTCAATAAGAAACGGACATCCAAATGAAATGGATCACGAGGACGTTGATCCCTTTAAGGAGGAAAAGCTGTGACAAATCTAACATTTTCAGGTAGTGAAATATTTTCTCGTATAATATTTTGAAACTTATTTTTGTGTTGGTTGACGAACTCACAATTTACAGATTTAAATTTGGGCTTACGTGCATAATTTGGCGTCTTTTACGACTAAACCGGAAACCTTAGGATTACGTATTTACGTTTTTGAACTCCGTTTTTGATGAGACAATTTTATTGGATTCGTTTTGTGACGGTGATTCATAATTTATAAAAACGTTTTTCGTAAAACGACCCGAGGGCACGCAAATCAAGAAAACTAGAATCGAGAAATACCCGTAAACTAGTGAGATGGGACAAAACACTTTGCCCCATCCCACTAGCTTATATGGGACAGCAATGTGACACCACCACACATAGGTGGCATCAAGCTAACAACAACTTACACAAGTGTAAGCTTGTGCTTACACTTTAAGCTAACCATTTTCCACTTCACATCAAAACTAGCAAATGGTTTCATTCACACCATTTCCTACATGCAATTCACTCTCAAACTCTCTCAACCTCCACCTTTTTGCCGTCCCAAATCAAGCAACAAACACCCTCATTGATCTTTTCTAGCTACAAACCACATGTTTACTAGTCCTATTAAGGTGTTTCCTTGAAGCCTTGATCATTTGGTGGCCATATAAACAACTTTGGAGGTGATTTGCTTGTGTCCTAGGGATGATTTTCCAACATATGATCTTGATATTTGATGGTCTTGGAGATACTTGTTGTGTTCATCAAGTTCTTGTCTTCCTAAAACAAGAAATCCACTTGGATTGGTAAAGAAGATCATCCTCTACATTTTTCTCTTATTATTTTGTAAAGAACAAATGTATTTTATTTCATTTTGTATATGTATATGATGTATATATGATGATAAAAATGTTGTGTGGGGATCAAGTGTTGATAAACATGCTTAAAAATGATGATAACCATAAGAAATGAAGCTAAAATCATGACTAATTAGTTGGCTGTATAAAAACAGTAGATAACTAAATGATGAACTGATAAAAATGCATGGTTTGATCTATTTACAGTAAGTAGATGATTTTATACACATGTGAGAGTTGGCCATGCAATGGAATTAAAATAATGAGTGAGATATGATCAAAACAAGTTAGGTGGTACAATCTGAATAAGCAGTTTTGTAGGGACTGTTAAGGCAACTTAGACTCAAAATGGGAAGTAGCTATAACTAAGTTATATGTAGCACATATTATGAAGAAGTTGTCATCCAAAAATTAGCTTCTAAGTCATTATAGAACTCTAGATATGGTAAAAATGGTGAACATGAAGTTAAAAAAATCAGATTTTTGGAAATAATGTTTATTATTATTATATAAGATCTCACGTTATAATGTATAAAATGTAAAAATATAAACCCACTAACTTATAAAACTTATTTATATAAATGTATAAAAAGTTAATTAAATGGGTAAATTATATAAATGGTGGTAAAATAATATTTATAAGTAATAAAAACTATAAACTTGATTTTTACGACTTTTTCGGCTATCGCCGTAAAATTAACGTTTTTCGCCAAATAAAACTTAAACGACCAAACCCGTCTAATGTAAAGTTTATAAAAGTAATATAATGATGTATAAGTAACAAATACAAGTAAAAACCGATAAAACCCGAACTATAAGAATTACGGACATTTACGAGCTAACTAAACCTATTGGAATAATAATTAGACTTAATAAGATAAATACTTGTAAAAAGAGCTTATTGGGCTTAACCCATTTGGGCCCAACATGAAAAGTGTATATACTGATAATATAGGTATAAAATGGGTAAAAACAAGTTAAAGAACTTATAAAAGGCTTAATGGACTTAAAATAGGTAAATAGGTAAAACTAGTGAACTAGTAAGACGTTACCAAAACGTAAACACTAAAATGAGTAAACAAGGATGTATAAACCCACTTGATCATCATAATATGTACAAAATCATCATATGTATATTGTTATTTTGATAAAAGTCATTAGACCGAGTCTAAGACCGATTATTATTTATATAGGTTTCCGTGACCGAAGCACGCCCGTAGCCGATAATCCGCCTTTCATTAACAACGTGAGTTCATAGCCTCGCACTCTTTTAAATGTCTTTATAAAATGATTTGTAAACCCGCGAGGGAGATAACATGCTAGATTTTTATAAAAATAGAACACAAGTAGTCCCGATTGTATGCTTAATGATATGGACCCGAATGATGCTATGACCCTATATTCGAGACTAAAAGGATTATTAGTAGTTAGGTTATGTCACTTAAAGTCCCATTAGCATGAATTGTGAACTACCGGGATTTGGTAGACGCTTATGCATTTGATAGTACTATTTGGGGACGATCACCCCAGTTCGCGCCTTGACGGTTGATCCCCGTCGTACCACATTGATTGGTAAGCGAATTTATGTATGAGAAGATTCCATAGCGTGATTTTTGTGACGACACGCTAACTTAGATGGGCAAATTGTTTGTCGGGTTCGCGGCCCGCTGTTTTCATAGTAAGGTAACAATGTCATGCGGCTAATAATAATCCTAATACAATATAAGACATAAATAATAAACGATAATGACGCTATTACGATGAATATATTACCTATCATGGTAATATAGAGACTACGGTCTCATGGACGGTTTCAGATGTATGCTTGATTTATATATTGCCTGACTAGCAATATGTGGACTTACTTCCGATATTATACTTGTGTTCTGATTTTAAATGATTAAAAATGATTGTTTTATATAACGGTTTTCATTAAACTCTATGAATTCACTCGGCATTCGCTGATATGATTTTTGCATGTTTTCTATCTCAGGTGCTTGAAGGTAATCCGGATGGAGATCGACTCTGATGGCCCACACTTAATATTAAAAATGTTCATTCGATCTGTGTTTTGTAAACTTAATGACCTGTATAATTTGGGACCTGTTGTACACTTTTGAAACTTTTTATCGAATGAATGTTTGTTAAACCTTGTACAACCATTTTTATGTGTTGTCTATGATTGGAGTTATTGTGCTATCCCGTAACACTCTAAAAGACCCTTCCGCTGTACCGATACGAAAAATGAGAGTGTTACAGAAATAATCAAAATATACTTTTGTACAGCAGAAGAAGGTGATATCGAATGTACAGTGTTGGAACCCCTTGAAGAAGTGGATTCATAATCCGCTGAATTACCTGCAATGACAAAAGAAGAGTTTGCACAAATACTAGTGTTAGGAGTAATAAATTCAGTTGCTACATTCAGAACACTCGCATTAGTGCTGGAGCAGGTGTCATCGCTCTTCTTGATGGGAATCAACTTAAGACCAACTTCCTTGAAGATCCTACCCGTTGGTTTCCACTGAAGACTAGATCTAGGAGTAGTGTTCTCTTGCACAGCGGAAGACTTCTTTAGAGAGAAACTAGGTCCAGCATTGATCCGCCTTGAGGATATATTGTCATTACTTTTCTTTGTGACGGGTGGGAATCTCCGTGTTGACTTATGAGATTCTGCATTCTTTCTCTGTGAGAAGGCACGAGAGTTTACCTCATAAAGGTATTGCAGAATGCAATGATCATGGTTTCCATTGCGAATACCCTTTTCGCACGTGGGGCATACTAATAGTTTGGGATTCTCGAAAGTCCTCGTGTACATAGGATTTGTTGACCGTTCAGGAACCTTGTTTGATACACGACTACTCATTGGTGGTTGCCAATTCCTCGGCTGATGGAAAGGGATCGTATGTTTTGGTTGACTACTATTAGGAGTGTGTTGAACTCTAGCAGTTGTTTGGTTACTAGGTGGTGAATACATAGGGTTTACTTTCCGAGTATTCCCTTTTGGCATACCCTTCCCTTGATTGTTGGTTTAAACAACTTCATTTGAACCTTTGGATTCATTTGTGGGCGTAAGATTCACACACTTGGGAGTACTCTTAGGAGTAGTACAAGGTGCATTCACATTGTTGTGTTTAGCAAAAGTAGGTTTTCTGAATGGAGGAACATAGGGTGATATGGCTGGTTTTGGAACAGTTGGTTGCACATCGGTATTAGGAGATAACCTAGATACATTAGAAGGCGGTTTTCCTAAGATAGATGGCTTTGGCACTTTGTACGCATTGGGTTGTCTAATAACTGATTTTACAACCTTAGGTTCCACCGTTTTTCCACCCATCTTTCCAACAAGTTTCTTCAACTCAGCTATCACGATGTCTTTGTCTTGCAACTGAGATTTCAGATCAGAAATATCCTTACTCTTTTCATTCAATACACGAAATGATTCAGAGAGTTTTGGTTGTAAATTACGGTCATCAAGAACTTTTCCAACTTTGTTTTGCAAAGCAAGTTCAAGAGAATGAACATGGTTCTAAAGAAAATCATATCGGTGTTGAAGAATCGTGAACTCTTTTTGATTAACATTTGTTGAAGTCTCACTTTCGCGACATTCACCTCCTAACTGAGCTTGCAGCTGTTCGGTTGTTTGTTGCATTTCATTGTAAGCTATATCATACGAAATTTTGTCATCCTTACATTCATCACATTTTTTGACATATTTATTCCAAAGATCAGTGAATTCGTTATCCTTTTTGATGACATAGGACTCCATTTTCTCTTTCGTACGATCAAGCTCATTTTGGAGGGTTTCATTATCCGACACAGAGATTTTAACCGCAACGGGATTACTATCAACACAATCACCACTGTCACTTGCTTTCGAGAGACATGCAAGGTCGCTTTCCAAAACTTTAATTCTATCAAGAGATTCATCAGCCTCCTTCGCCAAAGATTTAAAGTCTTCAACAAATTTGGCTAGTTCTTTTAGAAAAGCGTGTTCAAGGTTGACTATCCTAGCATCAACTTGATTAATAAGCGGATTAATCTCGTTGTGAAGAATTTTCTGAACTTCAGTGTGAACGGGTGAAGTAAAGTTTCCTCCAGTATTTTTTGAATAACAACACGTTTGAGAATGACAAAGTTATATTTTAGCTCGTTAAGAAATCGTCGTGCAACACTCGGTTTAGGAGGATCATCCGACAATTCCTCACTCGGTATCAAAAGCATTTCAGTACTATTTTTAGACCGAACAAAAACAGTTGGAGGATTAACTTTTAGATAATAAATGGGTGTCACTTCTTTATCGAGCTTTTTCATTCTTAAACGAGTCTCTACTGCAAGTTCAGTAGTTTCCTCATAATCATGCACACTAGGAGGATCATGCTCCTCAGACAAGAGAACACTACCATTATATAGAGTTTGATTTGTGGCCCGAACTTGCTTAAGATATTCGGGATTGGGAGGAAGAGGACAACCTAATGCCATTTTGTAACGGGTGTAATTTATCTCATTCACTTTAGGTGCGAGCATATTTATTGTTTGCATAGTTTGGCCACGTTTTACCAAAAGGTTGTCTAATTCCCTAATCCTATAGTGAGCTTCAAAAATCCTCAAGAAGCCCATCTTCTCGAATTATGAAATCATGTTTCATCTTTTTTCGTTCTTCTTTTAAATCCAAAATGATAGATTTTCAGTTGAAAGCTGTTTATTAGAAGAGGTGATTTCATCATTCAATTCGCTTACTTTTTAGCACTACTTAAATGTAAGGCATTTAATTTCTTAGCGGTGCATTTTTCTTGATAAACCGATGTAGCATGAGCTTGTTCAAGTTCCTTGATTTTAGCATGATGAATCTCAAAACTTTTCTCCCGTTCCTTATATCCCGCAAGCTCAATGGTCAAATTGGCATTAGTTTCTCTAAACTTATTATTAACCACATTCGCATGAGCAACATCCTTGGCAAGCTTATCAAATAATGATTTATAATACGCATGTGTCTCGGCAGGAAGGGTTGTAGGTTGGGCTACTTGATCCCCACAAAGGTCCACACTGGGTGCATTAGAAATAATATTGCTATTATTCGTTTGAACCCCGTGTGTCTCAATGGAAGGCTCAAGTGACTCAGTATACTCTTCCTCTTGATGATACATATTATATAACACATTATCATTGATACGTGGGTGTACCTCAGATGAACCGTCTGAATCATACACAAGAGCTCTGTCACCCAGAATTACCGATCTTGATGCTTGCTGCAAATTAGCCATCAAGATGGAGTCTGTAGTCACCTCTTCTTCCTCATCATATGCTACTGCAGATGCCATGAGATCAAACTCTTCAGCTAGAAGTGGAATTCCTGCTTCTTCCTTTTGTGCTATAAGAAGCTGAGACTGGAGATGGGCAGCATTCCTCTTCTTTCTTGCATGGCTATCACGATGCTCTATACCCGCAACATCACTATCTTGTTGATAAGTCATAGTAGAATTCGAGTGAAAAACAGGATCTCAATTCGTAGAAAGCGTGTGATGTTGTTGAAATTCCGAAACATCCGATTGATTTTTCACAGTCCGACAATAAATTCCTCAGTCCGACAAAACGGTAAGTCGAACAAAATTTAACCAAACAGATCTCAATGTCTCATCGAAATGGCAAAATCCAATCGCAATAAGGAAGGAATTCTGTCGCAATCCCAATCACAATCCCCGTCGCAATCCTCGTCGTAATCCCAATCGCAATCCCCGTCGCAATCCCAATCGCAATGTCGCCAAATGACCTCAATCGCAATATCAATCGCAATGTTTCCAATCGCAATATCAATCGTAATCTCAATCTCAATCTCAATCTCAATCTCAATCTCAATCTCAATCTCAATCTCAATCTCAATCTCAATCTCAATCTCAATCTCAATCTCAATCTAAATCTAAATCTCAATCTCAATCTCAATCTTAATCTCAATCTCAATCTCAATCTCAATCTCAATCTCAATCTCAATCTCAATCTCAATCTCAATCTCAATGATAAACCCTTTTCCTTTACGATGGGTTCCAATCGCAATACAGTACTATTCCGAGATTTTTGGTAAAAAAAAATGAGTTTTTTGACAAGAAATCCGTGATTTTAACCAACCCAAAGCACCCAAAACTCTTCCACAACTATGTAGAAGATATATGGATTACTTGGACTCACAAAAGCATGAATTTTTTTTTTAAATCGTGAGGTTTTTGGTCCAAAACTCACGAAAACCAATAACCAAAAACAACACCAAGTAGCAATCCACGAATCCCTTGGCGAATGATATCACTTGTAGGACGTAACACACGACTTATAGAACAAGAAATAGAGATGATGAAGAACAAGATTAAAACTAAGAATGGAATATTAGATTAGATGAAGAAGAAAGAGAAAGATACAAGGAGTGTGTTTCTAGTGAGAGAAACTAAGGAGAGTTTCTCTCTCTAACAAGAAGAAGGAAGGAAAATACTATGAGAGACACACACACAAATGAGGATGGTGTGCCTTTTATACTAAGGCTTACAAGGTTAGGAGGCCTTTCTCATTTGTGTGTTCGGGACTAATTCCTGTTACATACATAACAATAAGATAGAACTCTCGACACCGTTGAATAGCATTTTCCACGAGCTTCGCAAAGGTATATTATATGACCATCACTTTAAATACTTCTAACAATCTCCCCCAAGGGGTGGTCATATAATATGTGACTTCACTTCTTTAACCATCACTTTAAATACTTCTAACAGGAGGATTACGAGATTTAGTCATGTTGGAATCTCATAAGTTTAAGTATTCTATTCATGCCATTTCTGATTAAATATATCTTTATCTGAAGAAGTTGTACTGATGGCCAAATGTTATAGCAGTCATCACAACATATGTTGGCACATGTCTAACTTTAACGAAGGACAAGGCTGAACGCTAAAATCCATAAGGATTGTTTCTACAGCTTATAATTCTTGTTTGGAAGTAGGATAGAACCACCATGGATTTTCATCATAAATCTTCCAAGGTCATCATCTGAATTTGATTCGATTTGGGTCATCGTCGATAGACTGACCAAATCTGCTAATATCATTCCCTTTAATAATAGGTTCTCGATGGAGAAGTTGACTCTTTTGTATTTAAATGAGTTGTGTAAACATGGTGTGCCTGCATCGATCATCTCTATCAAGATCCTCGCTTCGCATCAAATTTCTAGAGATTTGCTCAGAAGTCATTGGGAACGAATATTGATGAGAGTATTGTTTATCACCCCAATCGAAGGGACAGGGTAAAGTAACGATACAAACACTAGAAGTCTTGTTTTATGTTTGAATGATTGACCTTTGGTAGTGTCTAGATTGAGCATTTACCCTTGGATAGGTTATTATTAATTTATCGCTTTAGGATTGAGACCAAACCTTGCGAGAATCTATATAAAGAAAAGTCTAAGAGCACCTGTAGGTGGGAGTTGGGATAAAGATACCCGACATACGCCCATTGTGAGTTGGACATGTCTTTTAGGTTTAAGATTGCCTATGATGACAAACCTAACCCTACAAAATACACCCATTATGAGATGTAGATCTTGAAGTGCAGGATGGGTAGCGAAGTTATGCCAAAAAATTTCACCATGGAGAAGTGAAATGATGATCTGAAAGATCCTGGGAAAATAAGTCGCCGTTGTATGAGACCATTGAGGTAATGTAAAAAGTTGGTTTGAAAGGCATGTAAGCTGGACCTACCCTAGGACTTCAAGGGCTGCGTGAATTATGTTTCATATATTGAACCTGATAAAATGTCAATCAAGTGAAAATATTCTTATTCTTAATGAAGTTTAGATCGGCGAAAAGTTGCATTCATCGAAAACCACATCATGGATAGAGAAAGTAAGTCAACTTAAGCATGATCGTATTCCCATTGTTATGTTGATGAAACTCGCGTATTGTAATGAATTACACTTGAGAGAAAAGAACGAATGTTGAGGAAATGCCCACATGACTTTGACTCTATAAGAAGCGAGTAGTAAGATAAATTGATCTTTGAGGAAAAAGATCCTCTTTAGGGGTAACTGCTGTGACAATCCGTCAATTTGAGATCGTTATTTTATTCTCGAGTATTATTTTAAAATCATTAATTTATTATTAATTTATGAACTCACTCATTTTTGGGAAGAAATTTGGGTTTACATCTTAAAGTAGCATCGACTGTGTCTAAACCGGAGAATCTACGTTACATGCTTACGTTTACATACACCGTTTTTGGTGACAGTCCGACATTTCTGGAAATAAATTTATTCCCGAATATTATTTTGGAATTTTAAATTGTGTTGGTTCATAAACTCACAAATTTACGGGTTGAAATTAGGGCTTACGTGCATAATTTAACGTCCTTTATGTTGGTGTATGCTCGTGTCATTATAAATAACTATACGGCTAGATACATGTGATTCTATGGGGTCACACACATATACACATAGGTACCACTTAATATATCGTATTTATTGTAGATGCGATATATGTATAACCTACGTAACACGAGATCAATTACGGCCACCTAATTACTGAGCTAGTACTTAGTTTATTGGGTTAGACATAACAAATGAGCAAGCCCATTTGTATGCCTTCTAGTCCGACTACATGGTAGTCAAAGGAAATGAGAAAAAAAATGTTTTATTTAAACTTGGAAATAAAAAAACCGTTATGATGTATCTTATAACGGTGATTGACTTTTAAGGAATCATTATCAGTTACAATCAATGAGATTTTAACATAAGTACTCCTTTCTATCCTATGTCATACGTGGGGAAAAATGATACGATAACATATGATGTGCTCATTTTCTTTTCTAGTTTTTGAAATTAAAAAATCTTGTATCTATGGTAGTGCAAGGTTTAGTTACGAAGCAAGGTTATTAGACTAGCATCGATTTGGTATATGATGATGTGTAGTGTGTTTCTACATAGAAGTGATCTATTTTGGTTACTTAGGTTTCTTGGTTAGATCATGTATTGGTGATGGTCTCCGTTCGATCCTACTGAATCACGCTACAAAGGTATACTTTTATCCTCTTTATTATTTGATTAATCATATGACTCTATGGATCCGTTAATAGGTGATCTGTCCGCTGCGTTTATTATTTATTCGTATCATGTCTATATGGATAATCGCCTGTAGTGGTATCACGAGCCATCATATGATGTCATATGATTATCGGGTATACATAAAAGTGGCCAAATCGCGTGTTTTTGGATGATTAAAAGAAAAAATTAAAACTGCCCCAAGGGCTTAATCTTCGTGTTAAAACAGACCATAATATGGTCTTATGATCTGTATTTTTTTATTCCATGGCCACGGGTTACGCATATCTTAATTGGTATTGTTACCGGTACGTGTAAAATGACCTAAAAACGCGTTTTTTTGAACGATTCTTGAAACAAGTTTTAAACAGCCCATATAACCATTATTCTGTAATTATATGATAATTATAAGGTTTTTAAAATATGGTTTTAATAACCTAAGGCCATTGGTTACATGTACCAATCGGGGTTTAATTAATTGTTGATTAGTTCTTCGATTTCGTTGGCTAACATGTGTTTCTTGTTGTTTAATTTTGTTTCCATGGCAAATACATGCATGTTTGGCCATGTACTTAGCCAACAACTTGTTATATTCATAATCTTATGGTATTATTATGTTTCGTATGCAAAGCCGATGAAAAACTAGACCAAATGTGACATGTTATGTATTGATTTTCATTTAATTTCAGTTTTGGGGTTTGCCATTGTTTCGGCTTAATTATTATTTTTTTAATGTTTTTTATATCCATTGTTTGGGCACTTTACATTAGTTTAATAATAGGTTAAATGTGTTTAATCATAACTCAGTTGTAACCGATGCTTGGATGGGAATGGCTAAAGAATTAAAGACATATTATGAAATTCGGAGCTACTGAGTGACCTGCACTAAAACGCGATTTCCCGGAGTTCTATAAGGAGATAAAAGCCCAATTTTGGTGTGCTAATTCACAACTCATGGGCCTTCAAAAGTCTCAACTGGAGCTCAGGCTAGGGAGGACTCCTTTTATGAGTTTTGGGCCCTAGAAGTCGACTGAAATTTTATGGCAGATTTGGGCCTCATGTTCACTTTGGGTTCTACTTGCTCTAGATGGTCTTGGAGCAAGTGGGAGCCTACTTTGTGGTTGTGTTGAATTACCCTTAGTTGACTTCTTGTTCCTCGTGATGGCTCACGAGATCAAGCATAGGTTTTTCATCAGTTTGAGGCTTTGCATACTTGTGGTTGTGTGGTTGCTGATTTGCTTGATATCTTGCTATAACTTGCAAATGTTTTTATAAAAACATAAAACCAATCACAAACCAATTATAAAACTAAATATTTGATTTAGTTTAAAGTTTAAATACGATTTAAAACTAAAATCTTGTTTTCATAATAACTCGTAACGTGTTATGAATGTTATTTCTTTTATGTATTGTCTAATCTAATATTAATTCCACTTAGGTTTTATATTTGTCTTTAACTTGGACAACTTGACACGCATAAATTAAAACAAGATTAGACTTAAGTTAAGAAATGTTTTTAACTTGTGCTATGATGGATGAATGTATGCTTCCTCGTACACACTTTTGATTCGTAAATCAAACTTTTATACCCGTCTCAAATTTAAGTCATGCCGTCCAATCGTTTGAGATCACTTGCAATTACTTTTTGCATCTTGTGAGACGGATGTGAATTGTAACCCAAGGTGACTATTATCTATGCGTGAGACCTAGACTTATTCTCGCATGTTCTCAAATTGGATGACTTAATCGGTACAACGGTGAGACCTTGACCGAGGCAAGGATGGGGCTAAACATGCCAGTTTGACATTTAGTGAAATGTTTACTTTTGTCATGAGTCCCATAAGGATCTAAGAATTGCACAAGATTTGCAATTGATGAGCGTCATCTACCTATTGAATCTATCATTGCTAGCAGATCAACTGATGTAATGGTGGAACCTCAATGAGGATCTTAGCCTTTTCTTAAAATTAATTGTTTTTTATAAACTTGGGTAGTTATTTTTAAAAGGATAATTATCGAAAATACTAAATATGAACTTTCTATTTCTATTAGTGATTTTATGCAACACAAACCGTAAACAAAGTTTCTTTCCTTTTGTGCTAGAGGAAAACAAACTAAGTCTTCTTTCCTTGTAAGAATAAGACTCGTTCCCATCCTTTCTCCTTGTATGAGAAAGCTGTAATAGGAACACTTGAATCTTCTCAATTCTAATCAATCTTAATACACACCTACTCAAGAAATCGCATTGTCTTGTAAGTCAAAACGATTAAGTACGGTTGCACATCTTAAAGTGTTAAGATATTGTATGAAGTCTTGATTATAAATTGAAGTCTCAATAAACCGTGAGAGGAAAGGAAAATTACTAGCATGTTTTTATAGTATATTTTCCTTACACAAACAAGTTCCATAAGATTCTACACACCTTTGAGGTAAAGTAGAAAGAGGAATTGCATGCAAAACTTTCAAGTTAATGGCATCGATAGAAATCCCATTATAGTATAGTAGAACTTGATACTTTTCTTTTTCACTAGTATAGATACACTAAAAATGTTGTCTTAACTAATGGGAGCAATGCAGTTTTCAATCATAGGACACACTTCTAATGTTGTCTTATTCAGTGGGAGCTATGAGCTTATCACATTGTAAGTGACCCACTTATTTTCTTGATTGTCTTGAAATAACATCATAGTTTTCTAAGCCTTATTGCATATTATTTTAAAAGATAACTAGTCGCTTTTCTGATGTCGCTTCTGAAATGTTATCTAAAAATAGTTATGCATGATTGCTTATTAAACGATGAAGTTCTACATAACCTTTCTATACAAGCTTGATTTGAGTATGACTTAAATCTTATTATATTTGTAGTATTTTAATATTATTCATATATGATGTTGTGCCATGCTCAAGTGGGAGAAATATTAGAGTGTGCAAGGTACAACACAATATGGCTAATTATATTCTACTAGGACTTTTACATATTGATGTATGTTGTCCAATAAAGAACTAATGTCAAGAAATAATAAAAAATGACTTCACATTACCTAAATGGTTTAGGTATTATGCATATGTCTCTTGTAAAGACATAAACATGAAGTATGTAAATTAACTTGAAAATATTGAAACCAAAAGTAGGCATTAAATAATACTTTATTTATAATATGTTTATGTCTTCAAGTAAAGACATAAACGTGAACTTCCTTGAATTTGTTCAAAGAATTATAAAATAAAGTAAATACTTCACTTGTTGTGTCTTCCTGTTAGGGCATATAAAATGAAGTTATTGAATTGTTCAATACCTTATAAAGTAAATTTAGCGACTAACATGTTATGTTTTCTTGTAAAAACATGAACATGAAGTTCTTGAACTGCTAAAACAATCATACTTTATAGCATGCAATTGGCTTGAATATATTTTTTATGCAATTTGGTTTGACCAAATAATAAAATATGTGATCCAAAGAGTATTAGGTTATCTAAGGAATTGTGATATTGTCTCACAATCGCAACACTAGGTATCACGTGTAAAATCAAATAGTATTGTTATTATTTGATCCTTGATAACACTAACTACTCTCTCTTATCTTATTAAGGTTAACAAAATTTTGAATGAGCCACATGCTTATTCAATATGGTTCCAAACAAGAAGGTAACTAAGAAACCATCAAGTTATGGAATGGGATGACTCCCAATAAGTCTTAGTAGAAGTCTTGAATTTGTTGTAATCATGTTAGACGTGTTATTAACAAACTAGAATAAAAAACTATCAATTTATTTTATACATCCCAAACGAGAACAATTCATTGTTGCTTGACATGCTACGTACATGGATAAAGTCTACTCTTACAAGAAGCAAGTGGGAGCCTTTGTGCATCTTTGCAGAAAGTAAGAAATAAAATACAACCTTCTGAATAGACTAGCGAACAACATAATGAGGCTGAGCATGTAAATGCAAAAGCCATAAATTGTTGTAACTCCCATTCGCATACCCGCAAGGATACCTCAAGCACCTGAAGATATGAATGTCATGTCAATGTTGAGGAATATGAGTTAGAGGATCACAGTGAACCTCATAACTATCGAGACTCATTTTAGACTTAGAATCTAATGAATGACTCAAAACTATGAATGGTAGATGTAGTCCATAAAAGAAAATCAATTTTGGAATTTGAAATTCTTTCATCAATCAGTAAGACTGATAGGTTATAAATGGTCTTCTATGAGAAGATAGGTATGGACACAATTGTACACTTTTGTACACACTCTCTTTGAATAGAGTTTAAGGCATGCTCAAGCAATTGATCATGTTTAAAGCTTTATTTTCTTTGCGAGTGTTAAACTAATAAAGATATTAATTACCATACTTGATTTCATTAGTATGAAATATGGAAATTGGATGTATAAATCCTCATGAATGATTACATTTGCGAGGACGTTGTGTAATCAAAAGGGTATATAAATCCAACTAATCTTTAGAAAGTGTACAAGGTCTAAAAATCCAAGTGTGGATTAAAGCATGCATCTAGGAGATGGAATCTTATGTTTAAATCAAGGATATGATCATGATTAAAACAAAGATAACTCTTGAGTCTACCTTTAAGCTAGTCGGAGCACTTTGTATTGTTTGTTCTTTAATCTCATATGTTGTTAACATATAGAAATATTATTCCATCTAAGCTAGATTTTAATCCTTGGATTGGAATATATTCTATTGAGAGATATAAGAAACAAATAATATAACCTTGGAACATATGCTTAGTATGATATGTCATATGCGGTTAATAAGTCTAAATATGACACATCAATGAGAAAGTCTCAAAGGTCTATCTCACTTGATAAGATTGAATATGTACATGGAGACCCTTAGTTTACCTAATGGATTCTTTACATATGATATGTTATATATTAGACTAATTTTATTACTTGCATGAATGCAAGATGAACTTATCACAAAGTGTCTAAGTGAAAGTCATTAGACTACTGTAGACTTGTTCATCGTTTACGGATTTAAGGTAAGAAGATTAGTGTTGAGTTTATACAACAATGCTTACTTTGATTGAGATGGTACTTAATCCTAGTGATAGTAGGGTTTCATCTTCAATGATAATACTACTACCTAGACGTGTTTGATGAAAAGCACTGTTACACTACTCATTAGTAAAACAAGAATACTTTATAGTTTGAGAAGCTGTTAAGAAGTTTGTCTTAAATAGGTGTTCTACTTGCTTCAAACAACCTATGTATTGTACTATGGCGATGCTAGCATTACTGTATTAGCACTTGAGCGCACATATACAAAATGAAAATCATCGTATTATTCAAAATCTTTACTATTTGTGAGTTTTTGAAATAAGTATTCTCAAAGTTCACTCTGATGACAACTCAATAGGTCCTTGTGTAAATTCAATGCCTTGTAGTCAAACATGTTCATCGTGCTTGGAACATTGGACTTTGACCTTAGAGTAGTCTCATGTATATATTTTTTTAGTATTTGGATAATGGAACGTTAAGCAGTTTTACTAAATCATGAATTGATATACTTGGTAGATCGTCTTTATTTGTAGTACTGTGTTCTATATTAGCATGTTTAATCCATGAATAATTTAGTTATTCTAAATTATCCATTGTCAGTTGACGATAGGGGAGTATTGTCGAATTAAGACAAATGTGAGTTGGTCATATTCATTAGGAATGAATATTAATTGATGATGCCGCCAAACTCATATGTGTTCATTGGATGAACATTGGATTGACCCAACCTACGAGAATTCACTACATGGATCGTCGTCAATAGTGAATCTGGTAAGTGGTTGAATCTCTCATCCTAAGACTTGAGATGCAAGTAGGTTTTGTATGTGTGGAATGTCAATCTTTGATATGGTTCAACGTTGTCCTAAACAAGGCTGCTATAAAGACCATTTTCAGGTGCGATGTGAAACACATGAACGACATGTGTAGTCAAAATAGGATTTGTTCCTCCACATGTATTGGAGTTAGATACTACTGGGCCCCTCGATGAATTGTACAGATGTATGTGTGGCCATACCCAAATGTAATTAAGATGATACTTGATTCATTTGGTAATCTAGTTCAATATAGATATCGAGAAACAGAATAGTTATACTTATGAATGACTTATGATTCATGTCTAAAGTTTAACAAAGTATCTGAAACAAAAGGATGACTGATATCTAAACCATTTAAATGAGATGTTTAAGAAACTATCCTCATATGTTTCTGGGGGCATTGGCGTGTTTCTAGACGCTAACCTTTGCTTGTATAATTACTTGACTATTATGACGTGTGCAAGTGGGAGCTGTTGGAGTATGCTCGTGTCATTATAAATAATTATACGGCTAGATACATGTGAGCCTATAGGGTCACACACATATACACAGAAGTATCACTTAATATATCGTATTTATTGTAGATGCAATATATGTATAACCTACGTAACAAGAGATCAATTACGGGCACCTAATTACTGAGCTAGTACTTAGTCTATTGGGTTAGACATAACAAATGAGCAAGCCCATTTGTATGCCTTCTAGTCCGACTACATGGTAGTCAAAGGAAATGAGAAAAAAACGTTTTATTTAAACTTGGAAATAAAAAAACGTTATGATATATCTTATAACGGTGATTGACTTTTAAGGAATCATTATCAATTACAATCAATGAGATTGTAACATAAGTACTCCTTTCCATCCTATGTCATACGTGGGGAAAAATGATATGATAACATATGATGTGCTCATTTTCTTTTCTAGTTTTTGAAATTAAAAAATCTTGTATCTATGGTAGTGCAAGGTTTAGTTACGAAGCAAGGTTATTAGACTAGCATCGATTTGGTATACGATGATGTGTAGTGTGTTTCTACATAGAGGTGATCTACTTTGGTCACTTGGGTTTCTTGGTTAGATCATGTATTGGTGATGGTCTCCGTTCGATCCTACTAAATCACGCTACAAAGGTATACTTTTATCCTCTTTATTATTTGATTAATCATATGACTCTATGGATCCGTTAATAGGTGATCTGTCCGCTGCGTTTATTATTTATTCATATCATGTCTATATGGATAATCGCCTGTACTTTACGACTAAACCGCAAACCTTAGGTTTATGTATTTACGTTTTTGAACTCCGTTTTTGATAAGACAATTTTTATTATATTTGTTTTGTGTAGTTGATTCATAACTTATAAAAACGTTTTTCGTAAAACAACCCGAGGGCACGTAAATCGAGGAAACTAGAATCGAGGAGTACACGTAAATTAATGGGGATGAGACAAGTTTACACTTGCCCACCCCCATACATGTGGCGGCAAGACTTAGCCACACCACCCTTTGGTGGCAAGCTAACACAAGCTTGAAGGACACATGTCCTTACACTTTATATAAACCACTTAAACCACAAAACAACTAAACCACAATAAGAAAACTCTCTCAAATCTCTCTCTAGCCTCCTCTTTTCCGTCCCTCATTCATCACCAAACACCACCATTAATCAAAATTTCTACCATGAATCTTGTGTATAACTTGCATAAGATGGAAACCCATTGAAGACTTGTTGATTTGAGGTGATCCTAACAACTAAAAAGAAGTTTTCAAAGGAGTCTAGGGCTGATTTTCTCAAGGTGTCTACATATATTTGGTGATCTTGAAGGTGGCCTTGATGTTTCATAAGATTGGTTATCAAAAACCAAGTCTTGTTCCCAACCTTTTCATCACTTTGGTGGTATAGAGATTGTTTCTTACTATCATCTTGTTATTTTTTAAAAGTAATCATGTATTTTCTTTATAAATATATATTCATATGATGATGAATGATGATCAAAGTATTATGTGGGGATTTTGTGTTAATAGATTGGGTTAAAAGACTAAAATCAACAAGTAAAGATGTTAAAATCTTGATTAAATTTATAGGCTGCATAAAACAGTAAGTAACCATATGATCACTTGGTAAAATGGCTTGGATTATTAAATATACAGTTAGATATATGATTTTTACATATGTGGAGAGTTGGCCACTCAATGGAATCATTAAAATGAGCAAGATATGATCAAAATACTATTGAAGTACAAATATGTATAGTCTGTTTTGGACGAATTATTAGGAATACTTAGAGGATGATTGAGCTGTAGCTAAGGAGTTATTTGTAGAACATATTATGTAGTTTGTGCTGCCTAAATTTGAGCTTCTATCTGCTTGTAGAACTCAAGATATGGCAAAAATAGTGGAAGTGACTTTGATAATCAGATTTGTAAATAAAAGTATATAATATAAAATGAGCACTCAAGTAATATTATTATAAAATAAATATGTAAAACCCACTAACTAATAATAAGTAGAATAAAATAATTTATATACAATGATAAATAAATATGGCATTTTTAAAAAAGTAAAGACTCAAATGTTTTCTAAAGTTATAAAACTATATATAAGTTTTACGTCTTTTCGGCTAAAACCGAAAGATTAACGTTTTCGCCAAATAAAACTTAGACGGTCATACCCGTCTAATGTAACATTTTTATAACTCATATACTGATATGTAAGTACATTTGACAAGTAAAAACCGATAAAACTCGAGCTTTATAACTTATAGACCTTAACGGGCCAAAGTAACCTTATTGGACCATTCGCCCAACTAATTTGGCTAAACACTAATGGACTTACTCATGGGCTTAACCCACTTGGGCCCAACATATGAGTATAGGCCTGGTATTAAAAGTATAAATGGGCTAATATAATATATTGGACTTATAATGGGCTTATTAGGCCTTAATATGTAAACAAGTTAAAACTAGTGTAACTAGTCTAAAAATTGACTAACACATAACAACTATAATGTTGTATGAAGAGATAAAATCCCACTTTATCATCATCATACTTATGATATCATCATATATATACATAATCATTATTTTTATAAAGTCATTGGACAAGAGTATAAGACCGAGTATTATTTGTCTAGGTTTTCGTGATTGAAGCACGTACCGTACATCCAAATTGCTGATAACCCGCCTTTCCTAATCAACGTGAGTTCATAGCCTCGCACTCATTTAAATGTTTTATGAAATGTTTTATAAACCCGCGAGGGAGATAACATGTTAGTTTTAACAAAATAGGACACCAGTTGTCCCGATTGTTTGCTTATTGATATGGACCCGAATGATTATATGACCCGATGAATGAAATAAAATGGATTATTATTAGTTAGGTTATGTCACTAAAAGTTCCATTAGCATGAATTGTGAACTACCGGGGTTTGGTAGACGCTTATGCATATAATAGTACTATTTGGGGAAGATCACCCCAGTTCGCGCCTTGACGGTTGATCCCCGTCGTGCCACATCGATTGTGTGACAATCCGTCAATTTATGGTCAATATTTTATTCTCCAATATTATTTGAAAATATTATTTTAATGATACAATATGAACTCACTTATTTTTGGGAAGAAATTTGGATTTACGTCTTGGAGTAGCATCGACTACGTATAAACCAGAGGATTCAACGTTACGTGCTGACGTTTACATACACCGTCTTTGGTGACAGTCCGACATTTCAGAAAATAAATTTATTCTTGAATATTATTTTGGAGTTTTAAATTTGTGTTGGTTCATAAACTCACAAATTTACGAGAAGAGATTAGGACTTACGATTTTATTTTAACGTCCTTTACGACTAAACCAGAAACCTTAGGATTACGTATTTACGTTTTCGAACTCCGTTTTTGATGAGACAATTTTTATTGGATTCGTTTTATGACGTTGATTCATAATTTATAAAAACGTTTTTCGTAAAATGACCCGAGGGCACGCAAATCGAGGAAACTAGAATCGAGGAGTACCCGTAAATAAATGGGATGAGACAAGTGGGACACTTGTCCCACCCCACTCCCAAAACCGGCCTAACTAGCCACAATAACACTTATGTGTCAAAACTTAAGCCAAAAAGCTACACATGTCTTAGCTTCACAATGAAGCTAACTTGCCACCCATCAAAACCACTACCCTAAAACCATTTCCTCATTCACAACATGCAAAACTAGCTAAATTTCTCTCTTCCTCCTCCTTATGTGCCGTCCCATATCTAACCAAAAACACCACCATTGATCAAAGTTTAACCATAAACATATGTTATAATTAACATATGTTAATCTCCATTCAAAAAGAGGAAGATTGATGCAAGTTTTAACATCCATGGAGGAGTTTTCATATTGTTTTGAGGCTGATTTTCCACAAGGAGTTCATGGAGCATGGTGGTCTTGAAGATGGTCATGGTTGTCTACAAGTTTCTCCATCAAAAACCATGTCAAAATCATAACCTACATCAACTTGGTGGTATAACGATTGTCCTCCTCAACTTCTTGTTATTTTGATTATGTAAACATGTATTTTATTTCCTATTGTATATATTTATGATGATTATATGATGATAAAAATATTATGTGGGGATTTGTTGTTGATAAACATGATTAAAAAGGTGAAAAACCATATGAAACAAGGCTAAAATCTTGATTAATTTACATGGCTGTATAAAACAGTAAGTAAACAGGTCATGGACTGATGAAATAATGAAGTAGGATCCATTTACAGTAAGCTAAATGTCTTGTGCACATGTGAGAGTTGGCCATGCAATGGAATCAAAATAATGAGTGAGATATGATCAAAACAAGTTTAGGGTATAAATCTGAAGTTACTGTTTTGGACGATTTTTAGAAAATACTTAAAGGACGATTCAACAGTAGCTATAGAAGAGTTAAATATAGCACATATCATGTAGTTTATGTGATAAAAATTTGAGCTTCTATCTCCATGTAGAACTCAAGATATGGCAGTTTTGGTGAAGATGAAGTTAAAAATCAGATTTTTGGAAATTAAAGAATAATACTATTATATAAGCACTCACATTTTAATATATAAAATGTAAAATAAAAACCCACTAACTCTTGAATTTTATTTATATAAATATGTACAATGATAAATAAGTGGACATTTTATAAAAATGGTAACTTTTTATGTTTTATAAGTTATAAAAACTATAAACATGATTTTTACGACTTTTTCGGCTATCGCCGTAAAATTAACGTTTTTGTTAAATAAAACTTAGATGGTTGGACCCGTCTAATGAAAACTTTATAAAACTTATATACTGATATATAGACATATATAACAAGTAAAAACCGATAAAATCCGAACTTTAGGGCATACGGACATTAACGAGCTAAGTAAACATATTGGACTAATACTTGGGTTAATAATTGGACTACATAAGATAAACACCCATAAAAAGAACTTATTGGGCTTAACCCATTTGGGCCCAACATGGAAAGTTTAAGTACTGATAATATAAGTACAAAAGGGATTAAAATAAGTTAAATAACTTATAATAAGCTTATTGGACTTAAGACACGTAAATGGGTAAAACTAGTAAACTAATATAAAAGTTATCGACATATAACACTAAAATGAGTAAACGAGAATATATAAACCCACTTGATCATCCTATATATATAATCATCATATGTATACATACTTGTTATTTTTATAAAGTCATTGGACAAACGTCTAAGACCGAGTATTATTTGTCTAGGTTTCCGTGATTGAAGCACGTATCGTACGTCCGAATTGCCGATAACCCGCCTTCCCACATCAACGTGAGTTCATAGCCTCGCACTCTGTTAAATGTTTTTATAAATGTTTTATAAACCCGCGAGGGAGATAACATGTTAGTTTTTATAAAATTAGGACACCATTTGTCCCGATTGTTTGTTTATTGATTTTGGACCCGAATGATTGAATGACCCGACTGTATGACCCGATAAATGATTAATGGACCCGATAGATGAAATAAAATGGATTATTAAAGTTAGGTTATGTCACTAAAAGTCCCATTAGCATGAATTGTGAACTACCGAGAGTTGGTAGACGCTTATGCATTTAATAGTACTATTTGGGGACGATCACCCCAGTTCGCGCCTTGACGGTTGATCCCCGTCGTGCCACATTGATTGGTAAGCGAATTAATGTATGAGAAGATTTCCATAGCGTGACCTTTGCAACGACACGCTACTTTAGATGGGCAAAATTGGTATCGGGTTAGCTACCCGTTGTTGGTTTAGTAAGGTAACAATGTCATGCGGCTTATAATAATCCGAATTAATGAAATACTACTAGACGCTCCGAATTACGATGTATCGCCTGACTAGCAATACAGGGTCATACTATTGATATTATGTTTGTATTTTGGTTTTCATAACCATACTCATATAACGGTTTTTATTTTCATACAACGTCGTAAGACGTATTGTATGACGTTTTTACGACATTGGCTCGTATAATGATTTTTAAGGCTTTTTATAACCATATTCATATAATGGTTTTATTTAATCTATACAACGTTGCAAAAACGTATTGTATGGTGTCTTTAACGACAATGATTCGTATAACGATTTTTAAGGCAAATGCCTATATTATGATTTTCGATAAGGATTTGTATAAAATGACTTTGGCTATTTTATGGCCTATTAAAATGATTTGTACAAAATGATTTTCAGTAATAATTTTATACTGATATTATATTGATGGAATTGATTAAACTCTATGAATTCACTCGGCGTTATCGCTGACCTTTTCTTTTAACATGTTTTATCTCAGGTACTTGAAGGTAATTCTCGGGAAGACGACAAGAATTCATGGCCCGCACTTAAACCATATTTTCCATTCAAATACTTTGTAAAACCTGTGTAAAATATAATGACTTGGGACCGATATAACTTTGATATTTATGAATGGAAATGCTTTATTAATAAACGACGCGATTTTTATGCGTTGTCTATGATGTGAGTAATGTGCTATCCCGTAACACCAACTAGTCTTCCGCTGTACTGAGTTGTATAAATTTGGGGGTGTTACAGATTGGTAAGCGAATTTATGTTTGAGAAGATATATATAAGCGTGATTATTGTGACGACACGCTGTTTTAGATGGGCAAAGGAATTACGGGTTAGATACCCGTTGTTTGTTATAGTAAGGTAGCAATGTCATGCGGGTTATAATAATCCAATAATGAAAATACTGATATACGCATTGAATTATAATATATTGCCTGACTAGCAATACGGGGTCTTATTACTGATATTATGTTCGTGTTTTGGTTTTACATAACCATTTTTATATAACGATTTTTATTTAACTCTATACAACGTTATAAAATGTATTGTAGGATGTTTTTGCGACAATGGTTCGTATAATGGTTTTGAAGGCAAAAGCCTACATTATAATTTATGAGAAAGATTTGTATAAAATGTCTTTGGCCTATTTTATAGCCTACGACAAAGATTTGTACAAAATGATTTTCGGTAACAATTATATACCGGTGATATACTAATGGTTTATTAAACTCTATGAATTCACTCGGCGTTTTCGCTGACTTTTTAACATGTTTTATCTCAGGTACTTGAAGGTAATTCTCGGAAGACGATAAGAATTTATGGCCCGCATTCAAATAAAATTTTCATTCAAATGTTTTGTAAATTTGTATGACATATTATGACCTGAGGACCTATGTAAATTGATATTTATGAATGGAAATTTCTTTATTATTCAACGACGCGATTTTTAAGCGTTGTCTATGATTTGAGTAATGTGCTATCCCTTAACACCAACGACTCTTCCGGTGAACTAAAGTATGAATATTTGGGGGTGTTACACTTATATTTCCTTGTTACGTCGACGTAGGTAAGACGTCCTGTATATAATATCTAAGAGTGCGATTCCTAGAGACGAATGACGTTAAAATAGAAGACGGTATTTTATTTCTTACAACATGTATATAGGATACATGATAATTTTACCGGATATATAGCTTATAAGGACACCTGCTTTTAGAATTCCCAATCCAACGACCTACTATGTTGAAAATCTGACACCAGGTGGTGCCAAGTCCTGTGTGATGTAGAGTGCATTTCTTACACAGAAAAAAATTTCCGTCATAACCACCGTAGGTTGTATTCTAGTTTACTGAATTTATAGAGTTCTTTCATTGCTGAACTTACGCTCAAGATTTTTCCGATTTTTACACAGGATTGTGCTTAATGACCGTATTCATCAACTCTTTTGGGTAAAGGTTAATGACTTTTTCTAATATTGGATTTTGGAAGTGGCAATCTTCCTTCAAAATCTTTAATAATCTTTTCTAACAAAATCTTCTGATGAACTCTTCTTAATATAATTTTGGATGAAATTCCATGACAAAATTCCATGATAAAATCTTCTAATGAAGGCTTTTATCGTTCTATGGAATAGAATACAATTCTACTAACTTTTGAAATTTCCTCGTGTATGTCCGAGGTTATTTCCTTTTATTATTAGATAGCAGATTTTTTCTTTCAACTTCTCGATCATATTTCTAAGAAATATTTGAAATTTAATCAAGCGATCTTAGGTACTTCTTTTTATCTCAATGGGTTGAGCATAAATAATTTACCAAGATAATTGACGAAGTGCTATCTTCTTATAGCAAGCTTCACTTTATAATTTCAAATATGATTAATATGATAGGAAAGTGAATTGGCTCTTTCAATCCAACGGGTGATACTAATAGCATCTTTTCTTCCTTGGATATCAAAAACTAATTTTCCATAGAATCTTCTTTTGAATATTACTTCTCATTTAACAATTTTTAATTATAGGATTGCAGCAACGTCATTGTCATTCTTTCGTCAACTACTTTTAGGGTTTAGAATGAAGGGAAAGAAATAGAAATAATTCAGAATCCAAGGCATACTGATATCAGAAAACATCTGTCACATATGTATATGGATACATATAAATGCTTATTGAACACAAAGTATATCTTTTGGGTTTATATAGAAAACTTACTATGTTCATTATCATTCATATCCAAGGATAATAAATCCAACTATGAAATAAGATTTCAAAGTTTACAATGGATTTATAAAGATATGACTCATGCATAATCGTAACATAATTTTCCCATGATATGGAATGAAGGAATATAACGGAAAATGTAAAAACTCGTCTTATAGAACAAGCTTCTCTTTTACATATCATATATTCTACAAAAAGAACTTTTTGATAGACGAAAGCCGAGACTATAATATTTCTATAGAACTTGGTAAGTTTCCTTATTCTTTCTTCAAACTTGTGGGTTCTATTAAACTTGATAATTAACATTATCATAGAAGATAACAGTAATTCCAAAATTATATACTTTATCAAGCATATGGTTTTTCCAGAATTAACACAATTTCATTCATAATCACTTGTGAGAAAACCAAGAAATAGAGATATCTTACTTCTCACAAATAAGTATAAAACGACAATATTTGATGAAAAACACAACTTTTATTTATTAACAACTTGTTTGTTTAAACTTGTTCATAGGTATTAATAGGGTAAGGTGATGGAAAATTTTGGTGTCGAGGTATAAAATCTATTTCTTCATTATATGCTCGTATAACTTGCATATAGGGGTCGTCATCAAAGGGTAAAACGAATTTTGGGACTTTTTGATCTTTAGATGTATTTTCTGAAGTATCATAGGGATTATTCAGCGGGAGATTAGAAATATACTTCAGGAAATCATCAAGAATACTTGCAGAATGCTCATCTTGAGAATCCGATAAGATGATAATTGAAGGAACATAGAAATACATATTTCTGGAGACGTGGATAAATCCTAATTTATTATGTATATTATATTATGTATATTATATTATGTATACTTAAACATATGTAATTTATAAGTATAATATTTATACTTATACTTAATCATGGTATTACACATTGTTCTAAAGGGTAGCAGTACTAGTATTAGTATAATATTACATCATTCGTGTAGCAGCACGGGCATGGAAATGTTGGACTTTCTTGAAATTATTTTAAAAGTAGTTATAGTCAAGATTTTATTTCTTGTTCTTTATAACCATGACTCTGAGTACCAATCTGTAACACCCCCATTTTACCTTTACGCAGCGGAACATTGGCCTGGGGTATTACTTCGTAGAACACAAGTCATAATAATAGAAAACAACTCAAAAGAGTGATTAAATCAACTTTCTTTATATATCATTAAAAATTCAGAGTTTTACAATATGAGTTTCCCAAAATCTAAGATAATAATTTCAAGTACGTGCCTCTTCATGCCATCCTTATGCTGCTCCATACTATCAGTCACAGTTTCCTGAAATATATGCTTAAGGACAACATAAAGGTTGAGTGAATTCATAGGATTAAACATATTTTGAACACAAGTATATCCCCCGGGCTATAGTGTTATACGCCCACATAAAATAGACATCATACTATACTATGCTCATGACCCTACTACTAGACAATATCATAACCATCAAGCTGCCCTTATAAGAAGGAAGCCTAATGTGACAATCTGTCAAATTCAGGTCGTTATTTTAATCTCGACTATTACGTATTACGTGTTTACTTTCATGAGAATTTTAAATTATCGACTAACCGAGAAGGTTATGACTTAAAACTAGCGTAAGAATGTCGATTAGATGAAAACCGGCAAGGAATACGTTAGGTATCGATATTATATTCTCAATTTATCATAAGAATGATTTTATTATATTTAATCTTTATTTCTCGTATTCTACGTTTTAACGAATGACGAGAACTATTAGTGATCGCGAAACCGATGGATGCCCAAAAATTTATGTTTTATAATCGATTGTCTCGATATTTAATATTTCGATCTTTTCGATTTAATTACGTTTTAAGTCGTGTCGAAGCTTTATTATTATTTTTATGAAGCGTTTTAACTTTTGAAAAGTATTTTTCACGAAACTCGAGTCCCGTAAATATTTGTAACTTTGACAAATATACATTTTCCACTCTTTAACTTATTTAATTACTTTTTGTCCCAAAAATATACCTAATTGGCAAAATAGGTCCCTCCACTACCTAGTATAAAAAGAAAATTTTCCACCAATCTTTCCACTAACTCATTAATAAAAATTAAAAAATCACAAACTCTCTCTTCTCTTTGTTTTTGCCGTACAAACCCAAACCAAAAACCCTCTCAAAAATTTTGATCAATTTTGATTCATTCAAATCTAATAAAAGACCCATCCTAGAAATTTGATAAGCTTCATTTTGGTATAAAATTTTTCCACATGCATTCACTTATTTTTCTTTTCAAATTTTGATGAAGAACATCATGTTTGATCCATTTTTATAGTAAAAAAATGTTGTTATTATTATTATATTTGAAGTGGGATGATGTTGCATGTATGATTTTTATATATTTGATTTTTATTAGATTGAATTTGAGGGTGTTAGGAGTTAGATAAATGTGTTATGATAATATTAGGGTAATATTAGAAGTATGTAAATTGTTAAAATGGGTCAAAATGTTGATTTGGTATGATTTTTAGATGGTAAATTTTAGGCAGTAACTTAAAGGGCATTTTTGAAATACTTACTGTAATAAACTTGTTAAACTATTAAGATAGGGTCGTAGAGAATTTCGTTAGCTTCGATTTGATATAAGATAGAGCTTTTAACTCATTACGAGTCAAAAGTTATGCTAGCTTTAGTATTCGTGTACCGGGAGACGAGTATCGGCACAATCCGAAAATTGTTGTCGATATTTGGATCGAATCTCGGGGACTATAAAATGAGTTTTAAAAATGTTCAAGGACTGTTGTAAGTTGCTAAACCTCAGGTCATGAGTCTATTTTCAAATCCAAGTGTCGGTTTTTGTAAACAGAATTGTTTTAATATGTCAAAATAGTTTTACGAGTGAAAGACGTAAATCTGTCCGGTTTTTATAACACATAGATGTGTCGGGTAGAAGGTCTTAGAAGTAATATTTTTGAATGAAACTTAAACTGAGTCTTATTCATATTATATGTGAGTTTGTCACCAAGTTTCGTCGAAATCGGACAAGTCTAGATAGGGTAGATTGGTGTGTAGATTTGGAGTGTACATGCTGATTGGTATTTTGGACACGTAGTTCAATACTTATGTGGCGTGAGTTGAGTATTCACTATTGGACATGGTAATTTACTCAAGTGTTAAGTCATTATATAAATGACTTAGCTACTGGTCCGAGAGAAGTAAAATGATAGTTTGACATGCGTTGACTTGGCGTCTTAAGACGGGTCAATATCGAGAGTGCAATTGTTTAAAAGAATAGTGTTGAATAAAACGGTATAGTAATAACACTTGTATTATTAAATTTTTCAGGATTGTCTTGGTTTTGTAATTTTGATTTTTATATTATTTAAGTATGATTTATACGTAAGTCGATTATTAACGAACGCGCCTTATTTGGTAGGTTGCGGTTTTCGTGTTTAAACGGGCATCACAAATCGTAGGCGATCGTCTCATTACTACTATTGGCTAAGGTGAGTCTATAGCCTCTCTTTTAACATGTTTACTTGTTTTATAAAACCCGCGAGGGGATAACATGCTTGTTTTATTAAAATAAAGGGTATAACGAGAAGTTGTGGAAACCCTATTAATGGGTGCAACGAAAAGTTGTGGGAACCCTATATACTTGAAAAGTATTTATTGAAATTGAAATGTAGAACTATAAGTTATGGTAAACTCATGATTGTTTTAAAATTGAACACAGGGAACTTAATTGTATGTTTAGATGAAAGTTATTACATAAGTTTGTTTAGCCTTAAAAGACCCATGAATCGTGAATTGTTAATCGAAGTAACGCTAATGCTATGGATAGATCTATCGGGGTGACGCCCAGTCCGGTCGCGACTAGCTATCGCGTGGTGTTGTGATGCACTAGTAATGAAACATCGGATGCATTGTATAAGAGAAATATACGCACTTGGCTAGGTGTGTTGGGCTGAAATAATATATGTTAACGTTCAATGTCACGAGACTTATGTAATGACACGATAATTATGTCCGTACAACATAATTGTCTTTGATAAATTATTAACCATGGAAGGTTATTTTTGAATACTTGTGTTCTCATTATTTAAATTAAAACTCTATAGATTCACTCCGCAAATTTTGCTGACTTTTTAGCATGTTTTATCTCAGGTCCATTGGGAAGGCACTCGAGGAAGGTGGTTTCGTGAAGCTTGATTATTTGAAATGTTTTGGCCCGCTTTTATAAGTTATATCCATTCAAAGAATCTTTTATCCTTTACTGTGTTTGTAAACTTTAAATTATTTGGGACCGTGTGAAAAGTTTTATTGTTAAATGAAAATGAATGGATGTTTTTATTAAAACGACTCGTTTTAAGCCGTTTTCTATGATTATGAGATTGAACCATGATAGTAACACCCAATGACCCTTCCGCTGTTATGACCGAAATTTGGGGGTGTTACAGATTGGTATCAGAGCTCAAGTTATAGAGAACGAAAAGATTTTCCAAAAATGAATTTTTGAAATCTTTTAACTATAACTGTTGCAAGTGAAACCTCCGAGTTGCCAATGGACGAGAATGAAAGATTTATATATATATGGGATTATATATATGTTGTAATTCTTATCTATTATTTGAACTTGTGAATTACAAGGTCTGTTTTCATTTATTTAATTATAAATGATAATTTTATACTTATACGAGATTTATACGACGTAGATTGTCACGAAGCCACCCTAGTCATTTTTAATGCTAGCGCTGAAGTTGTTCCTGTAATGAATCATGTTATTCTTGAGATTAACTAAGTTGTGGATATACATGATCCCAACGAAACGGTTAATATTTTTGTTGATATTCTTTTGGTTACGAGGATTTTGATTTCCTTGGTTCTTATTCTTGATTTATCGATCCGTTCATTTCGTTTAGCAAATTTAATTTTCATTTTCATTAATCTTCGACATCATACTGTTTCGATAGAAACAAGTTTGTCCGAGATGGTACTATTGATTGTTAGGAACTAAGATTGATTGTTATGGTGTTCACATACCAACCAGGATTCCATATCATATCACTGATCATTTTCTGTTAAATCAGTTTCTCGTTTGTTTCGATCTTGATCTTTTGCGTAGAGCTGGCGATGCTTAAATAAAGTGATTTATAATCGTTGAAATAAATTGGCCATTTATTTGAACAAGGAAATTATAAATTGTTGAACTACAAATTTCTGAATCTTATTTGGAAGGACTTGATCAATCCATGGAAATAATGATTCATAAACGTGTGGGCTTAAGCATATAGCATCTGCGTGATTAAACTCTTATTGACTCATAATTTGTTTGCTCGATTCATTCTTTGATTTTGTTCCTCTAATTCTTTGATCGTGAAATGGTTGTATTGGGGCTGTTCCAAAACTGCCAATTGAGGAGGATATCAAGCGTCTCTGAAAAACACTGAAGAAATCTTCTTCTTGTGGGACCGAGGAGCCTTCTTAGCCATGTGAATTACATAGTAACTCTTAGTAGATTAGTTTAACAATTGTAGTATCTTCTCATTAATCCCTAACTAAACTGTGACAACAGTTAGTAGGACTAGTAATAAGTGTGAAAACACTTATCCTTTTACCACTTATTTCCAATAATAACAAGACCAAAACGTGTGATTTATGTCGTAAAAGTCGGAATTATGTGTGGTTTATGTTTTTATTGTGTTTTAGGACCAAAATATGAAAATGGAAGAAAACACGGGCTTTCACGGGCTTTTATCAAAGAAAACGGGAAAAGACGAAGTCAAAAGATCAAGAGTGCAAAAAGAACGGAAGTCCAAGGCCTATTTTGAAGATTTATCGAAGAAAAAGTCTAAAGACGGAAGTTTAACGAAGTCGAAGAACTTAAGTCTAATAGAAGAAGAAAATTAAAAGACAAGTTCAAATCCCGAGACGACAAAGACAAAGAATTTAAGTCGAGTCGAGAAAACGTGAAGAAAGCAAGAAAGAAGATGCAACACATGCACTCCCTCCACCTTCCCTATAAATACCCTCCTAATAGTCATTAGGAGGGTGGTTAGAGTTTTTAGTTAATTTTCACTTTTTCTTAGTTTTCTCTAGTTTTTAGAGAGAGAAAGTCTTAAACTTTCTCTCACTAAACTTCATCTTCTTTCTTAATCTTTCAAGATTAGACACCTTTGTATTGCTTATTTTTATTAATCAAGTTCATTTTAAGCTTTTTATCCTTAATCTCATTCTACTTTTCTTTGATTTAAGATTGATTTTGGTGCGATTATCAATAGATCCGTGTTTTCATTTGATTAAGCTTTAAGACTTTTGTGCTTATTGGCTTATTTTAATGATTAGTTTATTTACTTTATAAAAATCTTCCTTAAAAAGTTTATGTTTTTATTGTTTGATCCAAAAAGTTGATTAATTTCGAGTCTAATAAGTTGATCAAAGTGCTTATTTGATTTGGTTTTGTCATTGATTCGGGTTAGTTTTGTGATAAGCTTATTATATAGCTTATTCACTTGCTTATAACCGATTTCCACAATTTTAGGAAAGGGTTTTAAAACCCCTTTCCGATTGACCCTTTTCCGATCACCCACCCCTCTTTCCGATTGAGTCCAATCGGAAAAGGGTTTGTCCATTCCGACGTTAGCCTATTTGAGTATTCCGATTGGAGCTTTTCTCCACATTCCGATCTGTCCATTTGTTGGTTATTCCGATTGGAATTTTTCCCAATATTCCGATTGTGTGAAGTTTATGTTATTCCGATTAGAGTTACTATTCAACTTTCCGATTGGTGGCTTTTTGTCCACATTCCGATTACCCCCATTTCGTGGATATTCCGATCAGTTCCCTTCACCCATATTCCGATCAACCGATCGGAATACATTCTGATCGGGGTTTCTTTTGGCTTGTTTTGGTGTACTCCGATCTTACTTTCTTTTAGTACTTATTTTTAGAAATTTTCCAAGTGTTACTTTTATTTAGTGTGCTCATTTTACCTTTAAGTTTTCAAGTTTTTATGTTTACTCGTCATTTTGATATTAATCTTTTAACTTCCATTTTACTCAACGACACTTTAATTACTTGCTAATAGTTTAAAACAAAATCCACCAAACTATTCTCTTGATTCACCAAAAGACGATTGAGTCGCACTCTAGACCGGTTTTCAATTCGAAAAGATTCGGACGATAAGATTTTATACCTAGCCAAAAGCGAAGTATTAAATGGCGCCGCTGCCGGCTCTTTTCGTTAAGATTAACGGTTTTTAGTGAGAGACGCATTGAATTTTGGGATCCGTTCTTTGAACGTTATTTTCCTTGCGTTAAAAATTTTCAAAAATCCTAAAAAATATAAAACTCTTCAAAAATACAAAAACATTATAAAATCATTAAAAAGCAATTCTTTTCAAAAGGTTTTGCACCAAAAAGATTATATAGATATTCTCTTTGTGTATATTTTTCTTCTGCAGGTGTATGCGTACTAGATCTTCCAACTATTCTGAGCCCGAGACTCGTGAAGATTTAGATATGGCTGGTGTTAATAACAACAATAATCACCCACCTCAACTCAATTTGAACAACAACAACAACAACAATGTCCACCTACCGGATTTACGCACAATGGAGGAATTGTGTCAACCCACCATGAACGGATGCGGAGGCCCGATTGCGCCAATGCACGTCACGGCTCAGGAGTTTTCGTTGAAGCATCACATGATCCAACAAGTGCAAACTAACCCGTTTCGCGGAATTCCGGATGATGATGCCAACAAACACCTTGATAAATTTATTACCATGACCCAAAGCATGAAGTGCTCCGGTGTTTCTATGGATGACCTTCGCCTCCAACTTTTTCCCCACTCGCTTTCTCACCATGCCGAAAAATGGTTTGACCGTCTTCCAAAGAATTCTATTCATACGTGGAATGACATGACTCAACGCTTTTTATCGCGCTACTTTCCCCCATCCATGGTCACTAGCCTTCGTAACCAAATCAGTGGATTTATGCAAGAGAATGATGAATCGCTTTTTGATGCTTCAGAACGGTACAATGATTTGATCGACCGCTGTCCTAATCACAATATGCTCCCCGTCACTCTCATTGACACTTTCTACAATGGTCTCACTTTTCGTGATCGTGACACGATCAATGCCGCCGCCGGTGGTACCTTTATGAAAAGGAGACCGGACGAGTGTCGAGAGTTGATTGAAAACATGACTACTCACCACAAGAATTGGGATTCATCCGCATCCTCAAGATCTAATCAGAGAGTTAATGTTTCATCTACTTCTTCCACCACCAACATGTCCGTTGTGGAACGTGCTATTCTTGATATTAACAAAAGTCTCCAAATTTTGACTTCTAACCAAACTCAACAAGCTAAAGCCGTTGCTATTTCTTGTGACACATGTGGTGGTCCACATTCCTACAATGAGTGTCCGTCTACTCACGGAAATTTTTCTGAAGACGTTAACGCAGCATACGGTACTTATCCCACGTGAGGCTATCAAGCCCGCCCTCAAGGAGACCGTGGCTTGCTAAGTTATCGTTCCAACAATTATCTTGCTCCACCTGGTTTCCCTCCTGCAAACCAAAGCCAACAACAAAGCTACAACCAATCCCAACCTCGTGCAAACAATCAATATCAATCCCAACGAAACCCATACCCACCTCAAGGAAATTCTCAAGCTTACCAAGCTCCACTTCTCAATCAACCAATGGCAGTGAATCCAGAAGTCGAGACATTCATGAAGACTAATAGGGAGCTGGTGACGAATCTTCAGAGTCAAGTCCGCAACTTGAAGGGAGAAATGGCAAAACAAGGGAACGATATTCGAGCCGAGCTAAGGAATGATATGGCGAAACACAGCAATGAAATTAATCCAAACATGCAAAACTCTTTTAATAATCAAGCTGTTCACCTTCGTGATATGATTGGTTCGCTCATCCAAGGTAATCAATCCTCTTCTTCGGGTACTCTTCCGAGTAATACCGTTGTGAATCCAAGAGGGGAGATGCAAGCAATCACCACTCGTAGTGGAAAAGGTTATATGGAACCCGAGCTTCCTACACCTCCACCCGTGATTGTGAACAAGGAAAAAGAGCAACTTTCCCCACCTCCTTCACCTTCTATCCCCATTTCCCCACCACCCGTGGTTGTGAGTGAGCCTATTCCCTTAAAGCCTTCTTCTTCATCCAATATACCTTATCCTTCAAGGTTGAGGAAAGAGAAGCAAAAGAGCAAGGATGATATTCAGGTTTCAAACTTTCTAAAAATGTTTAAACAATTGAATTTTAACATCTCCTTTGTCGAGGCTCTCGCTCACATGCCCAAATACGCTAAGATGTTTAAAGATCTTCTAAGTGATAAGGAAAAGCTTATTGACATCGCTCAGACCCAACTTAATGAGAACTGCTCCGCAGTGCTCTTAAGGAAATTACCCACCAAACTTGGTGATCCGGGTCGCTTCTTGATTCCTTGCAACTTCCCGGGAGTAGAGAATTGCATGGCCCTAGCCGATTTAGGTGCCAGTATAAACTTAATGCCATTAAGTGTTTGGAAGCAATTATCTCTCCCCGAGCTAGTCCCCACCAAAATGACTTTGGAATTAGCCAACCGTACGGTTGCTTATCCAGTGGGGATAGACGAAGATGTCTTTGTTGGCGTCGACAAATTCACCTTCCCGGCGGATTTTGTTGTCGTTGACTACGAGATGGATCCCCGTGTTCCATTAATCGTTGGACGTCCATTTCTGAGGACCGGTCGCACTCTCATTGATGTAGCCGCAGGCGAACTTATCATGAGAGTTGGTGACGATAAAATTGTCTTCAACATGGGTAAGATTTCTAAGCAACCTTATTCATATGAGAGTGTTAATGCTATTGATGTTCTCGATGAGGCTTGTGAAGAACATTTTCATGATGCATGCAAAAGTACTCTTTCTTCTCTACCCAATGTTGAGACCGTTGCCTCAATTGCTCCAGCATTGACTCCTTTTGGAGAAAGTGACTTGGATAATTTCGAAGCTAGCTTGGGTCCTCTCGATATTAAGTATGATAATTTGCCCACCAATTGGGATGAAGACATTCGTACTATTGAGAGACTTCTCAATGAGGACCCGTTGTCTCCTCCTTCTCCTAAAGAGGTGACTAATGATAATACATCGTTAGTTTCACCATCTATTGAGGATCCTCCTACTCTCGAGCTTAAGGACCTACCTTCTCATCTTGAGTACGTTTTCCTAGAAGACAACGAGAAGTTACCGGTCATCATCGCAAAGGATCTAAAAGAAGACGAAAAAGCCCGACTTGTCGCCGTGTTGAAGAAGCATAAAAGAGCTATCGCTTGGAAAATCTCCGACATCCGTGGAATTGATCCTCACTTCTGCACACATAAAATTCTCATGGAGGACGACTTTAAGCCCACAATTCAAAGCCAACGAAGGGTGAATCCTAAAATCCATGAAGTCATCAAAAAAGAGGTTATCAAACTTCTTGATGCGGGTATGATTTACCCTATTTCGGATTCACCATGGGTTAGTCCAGTCCATTGTGTGCCTAAGAAAGGCGGAATCACCGTTGTGCCCAATGCAAACAACGAGTTAATACCTACCCGTCTCGTTACTGGGTGGAGAGTTTGTATAGACTACCGCAAACTTAATGATGCCACGAGAAAGGATCACTTACCTCTACCTTTTATGGACCAAATGCTTGAACGTTTAGCTGGTAATGAATATTACTGCTTTCTTGATGGTTTCTCGGGTTATTTTCAAATACCCATCGATCCCCAAGATCAAGAGAAGACAACATTCACTTGTCCCTATGGCACATTTGCTTATAAACGAATGCCTTTTGGCCTATGCAATGCCCCCGGGAGTTTCCAAAGGTGCATGTTGGCTATCTTCCATGACATGGTCGAGCAAACCATGGAAGTCTTCATCGATGATTTCTCGGTCTTTGGGGATTCCTTCTCTTCTTGCCTTGCCAATTTAGAACGCATGCTTAAGCGGTGCGAAGACACTCACCTTGTTCTGAATTGGGAAAAATGCCATTTTATGGTAAAAGAAGGCATTGTGCTAGGACACAAAATCTCTAAAGCCGGTCTTGAAGTCGACCGTGCTAAAGTAGATGTCATAGCCAAGTTACCTCCACCTTCAACCGTGAAGGGTGTGAGAAGTTTTATGGGTCATGCGGGCTTCTATCGTCGATTCATTCAGGATTTCTCTAAAATCGCTCGCCCGATGACCCACCTCTTGGAAAAAGATACTCCTTTTATCTTTTCTAAAGTGTGTCTTGAAGCCTTCAATCTTCTTAAGGATAAGCTAACTAAGGCACCGGTCTTGGTTACCCCTAATTGGGAGCTGCCTTTTGAATTGATGTGCGATGCTAGCGACTTTGCTATTGGTGCGGTTTTGGGCCAACGAGTGAATAAACACTTCCAACCAATCCACTATGCTAGCAAAACAATGACGGGGGCTCAATTGCATTATACGACAACCGAAAAAGAGCTTTTAGCTGTTGTCTATGCTTTTGAGAAATTTCGCCCCTATCTTGTTTTATCCCCCACCATCGTATACACGGACCATTCCGCGTTGAAGTACTTGATGACAAAGCATGATTCTAAGCCAAGACTTCTTCGCTGGGTTTTACTCCTTCAAGAATTCAACATTGAAATTCGTGACAAGAAGGGAGCCGAAAACCTGGCCGCGGATCATCTGAGTCGACTTGAGGATCCATATCAAGGGGATCATCCGAATAAAGAGATCAATGACTCTTTCCCCCTTGAGACCTTAATGTCTATAAACCTCAATCTTGATGACACCCCGTGGTTTGCGGACATTGCAAACTACTTAGCGGGTGGTATTCTCATCAAAGGGTTAACATCCCAACAAAAGAAGAAGTTCTTGAATGATGTTAAGACTTACTTTTGGGATGACCCTTATCTATTCAAACAGTGTGCTGATCTGATTATTCGTCGATGTGTTGACGGACCGGCAGCTTTTGACATCCTCCAAGCTTGCCACAAAGGACGCACCGGTGGTCACTTTGGTCCCAGCTACACCGCTAAGAAAGTGTTTGATTATGGATTCTAATGGCCCACCATTTATCGTGACGCTCACGAAATGGTTAAGCATTGTGATGCTTGCCAACGCCAAGGCAAGATCACACATAAGGATGAGATGCCTCAAAATTTCATACAGGAATGTGAAATCTTTGATGTATGGGGCATCGACTTTATGGGGCCATTTCCATCCTCCAAAGGGAACAAGTACATCCTCGTCGCCGTCGACTACGTTTCTAAATGGGTTGAAGCTAAGGCTCTTCCTACGAATGATGCGAGGGTGGTTGTTAACTTTTTGAAGCAGCTTTTCGCTCGATTTGGCGTTCCTCGTGCTATAATCAGTGACCGCGGGACTCATTTTTGCAACGATCAATTTGCAAGAGTCATGGCTAAGTATGGTGTCACTCACCGTCTTTCCACCGCCTATCATCCCCAAACCAATGGGCAAGCCGAAATTTCCAATCGTGGCTTGAAGAGAATTTTGGAGCGTACTGTGGGAGAGCATCGCGCCGCGTGGGCCGATAAGTTAGATGATGCTCTGTGGGCTTTCCGTACTGCTTACAAGACCCCGATCGGTTGTACACCCTATCGTCTTGTGTACGGAAAAGCCTGCCACCTACCCATCGAGCTGGAACATAAGGCGCACTGGGCCTTGAAGTGGGCTAACTTTGACATCAACAAAGCCGGTGATCATCGCAAGGTTCAACTCAACGAGCTAAATGAACTAAGGAATGAAGCTTATGAGAACTCGCTGATCTACAAGGAGAAGACCAAGATCATTCATGACGCTAAAATCAAGAACCAAGAGTTCCACGTTGGTGATCAAGTCTTACTCTTTAACTCTCGGTTGAAGATCTTTTCTGGCAAGTTGAAGAGCCGCTGGTTTGTTCCATTCACCGTCGCCAAAGTCTTTTCTTATGGGACCATTGAGCTTTCTCAGACAAATGGGCCCAACTTCAAGGTGAATGGCCGGCGTCTGAAGCTGTATTTTGGTGAGGACATCTCTCATGAGATGATTCCATCCCTCACCACGTTCCCCATGAACTAAATTGGGTCGAGTCAGGCTCGCGACTCGGTGAACAAAAACAAGCGCTTCTCGGGAGGCAACCCGTGATCTATCCTTCACTGCTTTCATAATAAGTTTAGGGGGAGCCCCGCATATGTTTGTTGTCTTGTTTCTTGTGCTGTGCAGGGATTAAAGCTTCAAAGATCCACCTTGATGACTTTTGACGAACCATGATATCGTGTTTCCCATCTTCCCGGTTCTATCCTAAACTCTTGTGATTCAATATTTCATATTCTATATGTTCACATTGAATTCACTTTAGTTGTCCCTTCCTTAGCAAGATTTAAACAAAGTGCACAATGTCCTAAGTGTAGGGGAGTCTACTCCCACATGCTTAAACATTGAGGACAATGTTTATCTCAAGTGTAGGGGGGACTTCTATCGAAGTAAGTGGTCTTTTCCATGAATTTGCCCTCATTTTAACCGGAAAATTTGATTTTTCGACATTTTTCAAAATTTTTAATCTATTTTGGCCTAGTTGTATAGTTGTATTTGCCTTTGTTATGTTTCCATTGCTAGAATAGTTCTTCAATAAAGTGGGTTTAGATTTTTCTTTGTCGTGAACATTTTGACTCAACCCGAGTTTACTTGCCTAAGTCTACTCTAGCTAGTATCCTTAACGTGTTTAAGTCAAGTTTTGCTAGGCTTTTATATAGGGAGCTATAAAACGCGAAAGTCTTAGCTCTCACGGGTTAAGAACAAGAACTTTTCGCAAGTTCCTATAATTGATCCTTGAGAGTCGTTTATCAAGGGAACTTTAAAATGCGATTTCTAAACTTGAATAAGTCTAAGAATTTGCAAGATCCTATAGGCGACTCGAAAACCCAAAACTTTGATTTAATAGGCTAAGCATCCACGAGTCTCATTCCTTGAGATTTTAAATTATGGAGAACGAGAGATGATAGAGTCAATTAGAAGTTCGGTATTCTTTCGTGAATTTATGTGAGTTAATTATAAGCCTATTCTCCCTCCGCTTGTTAATAAATTTATCTGCAATAAATAAGGTTGTACGATTTAAAAGCTTACTTAGCTTCTAGCACCAGATCGTTTAAAAGTTGCTCGGTACGGATTAGATTTCATAGCCAAGGCATAACTTACTGAAGCGGGATGCGAAGATTGGCGAGTCCGAAAAGGCCCTAACAAGGCATGAGGGCTACATTTTGTTGCTAAAGATCCAAAAGTGATGTGAAGAATCATTTATCGAAAATCAATATGAAGGATCGAGACACACGACGAAAAGCAAAAACTCCCCAAAAGTCATGGAGAAGTCTATCCGAAAAGACCCTAACAAGGTATGAGGATAAATAGATCCAAGTCCTAAAAGGAGGCGGATCGTTGTATATCAAAGTCCAAAATAAAGATTGGAGAAAAATGAAGAAGTCGTGGCCTAAAGATGAAGAATCTCTCAAAACTTCAAGTGAAGAAATTCCTATTATGAAGAGAAGACCATTATTTCATGAACGTCTCTCAAGATTCGAAGTATGAAGTCGCTGCCAAATATCGGTCCGAGAAAGGTCTCAAATCGCGAAGCGAGTTATGCCAAGATATGAACTTTATGAGGTCCCGAGAAGCAGTTTTAAAAGATTTGGTCCTTTAGCTAACTATTGATTAAATCGTTCACTTTATTTTCGGCCTAAATAACTATCGAAATAAGTCAAACAATGCATCCTCGTGATCATTCAAGACAAAAATAAAATATAAGAGATACACCTAGGAATAAGGGAGTCTAAGTAGGTAATTGGCCCACATGAGTTCGTGATAGTTTACTAACTTATAATAACAATTATCTCGTTTTTAAGCTTGGTATGGGGAACGTGAAACTTGAGGATGATAAACGTTCATGGCTGCCAAAACCAAATGTAAGTTTTTAATTTCAATCTTTTCATGTTTAGTATTTAATAAAGGCCAAGGTGGGTTATTTATGATGGAAAATGTAAACCGTGCTTTAAAAGTAATGCATTGCATGAGGGCATTGCAATGGTCAAGTGTAGGGGATTTAATAAGTCTGAAAACACTTATCCTTTTACCACTTATTTCCAATAATAACAAGACCAAAACGTGTGATTTATGTCGTAAAAGTCGGAATTATGCGTGGTTTGTGTTTTTATTGTGTTTTAGGACCAAACTATGAAAAAGGAAGAAAACACGGGCTTTCACGGGCTTTTATCGAAGAAAACGGGAAAAGACGAAGTCAAAAGATCAAGAGTGCAAAAAGAACGGAAGTCCAAGGCCTATTCTGAAGATTTATCGAAGAAAAAGTCTAAAGACGGAAGTTTAACGAAGTCGAAGAACTTAAGTCTAATAGAAGAAGAAAATTAAAAGACAAGTTCAAATCCCGAGACGACAAAGACAAAGAATTTAAGTCGAGTCGAGAAAACGTGAAGAAAGCAAGAAAGAAGATGCAACACATGCACTCCCTCCACCTTCCCTATAAATACCCTCCTAATAGTCATTAGGAGGGTGGTTAGAGTTTTTAGTTAATTTTCACTTTTTCTTAGTTTTCTCTAGTTTTTAGAGAGAGAAAGTCTTAAACTTTCTCTCACTAAACTTCATCTTCTTTCTTAATCTTTCAAGATTAGACACCTTTGTATTGCTTATTTTTATTAATCAAGTTCATTTTAAGCTTTTTATCCTTAATCTCATTCTACTTTTCTTTGATTTAAGATTGATTTTGGTGCGATTATCAATAGATCCGTGTTGTTCTTAATGATTTCGTGCTTTAAAAGTTAATCTTTTGATCATTCCATAAGTTATAATTTGATTAAGATTTAAGACTTTTGTGCTTATTGGCTTATTTTAATGATTAGCTTATTTACTTCATAAAAATCTTCCTTAAAAAGTTTATGTTTTTATTGTTTGATCCAAAAAGTTGATTAGTTTCGAGTCTAATAAGTTGATCAAAGTGCTTATTTGATTTGGTTTTGTCATTGATTCGGGTTAGTTTTGTGATAAGCTTATTATATAGCTTATTCACTTGCTTATAAAACGATTTCCACAATTTTAGGAAAGGGTTTTAAAACCCCTTTCTGATTGACCCTTTTCCGATCACCCACCCCTCTTTCCGATTGAGTCCAATCGGAAAAGGGTTTGTCCATTCCGACGTTAGCCTATTTGAGTATTCCGACTGGAGCTTTTCTCCACATTCCGATATGTCCATTTGTTGGTTATTCCGATTGGAATTTTTCCCAATATTCCGATTGTGTGAAGTTTGTGTTATTCCGATTAGAGTTACTATTCAACTTTCCGATTGGTGGCTTTTTGTCCACATTCCGATTACCCCCATTTCGTGGATATTCCGATCAGTTCCCTTCACCCATATTCCGATCAACCGATCGGAATACATTCCGATCGGGGTTTCTTTTGGCTTGTTTTGGTGTACTCCGATCTTACTTTCTTTTAGTACTTATTTTTAGAAATTTTCCAAGTGTTAGTTTTATTTAGTGTGCTCATTTTACCTTTAAGTTTTCAAGTTTTTATGTTTACTCGTCATTTTGATATTAATCTTTTAACTTCCATTTTACTCAACGACACTTTAATTACTTGCTAATAGTTTAAAACAAAATCCACCAAACCATTCTCTTGATTCACCAAAAGACGATTGAGTCGCACTCTAGACCGGTTTTCAATTCGAAAAGATTCGGACGATAAGATTTTATACCTAGCCAAAAGCGAAGTATTAACTAGTCTTTTAAGTTGTATGGCATTAGACGATGATTATCTATAATGTTGACAATACGACTTGTACTAGTTTGTGATCAATGGAATTACTATCTTTTGATTCCTAATTCTACATCGTTGTATTATTATCTTTCGTTGCTTTTCTCTCTAAATTCATGTGGTATAATGCGATCATTGAATGAATACTCATTATGATTTGATTTGCGTTACACAAGACTCATGCAGTCAATGAAAGCTATGACTGAAGCACGAATGCGCCAAGTTATTATTAAATAAGTTTCTGTATCTTTAGTTAAATTCATAGCCAACATGAATGATGGATCTGGAACTGGAGCTGAAGCTAAAACTGGTGGAACTAGAACCGGTGGAGCTGAAGCTGGAGCCGATAATGTTCGTGGTACGGATGGAACAAATGTGCCCGAAGTTAGAGGCTATAACTACACTTCATTCGTTAAGAGCAAACCACAGACTCTTAAGGGGACTAGAGATGATGGAGGATTGTGTCAGTTGTTGAAAAGCTAGCGTCAGTCTTTCAAATCAGTGACCCTAATCAAGAGGATAAGGTGCAGTTTGAAATCGCTACTCTCCAAGGTCGTGCATTAAGTTGGTGGGATGGCAGACTTGCTTTCATAGGTATCGTTACTTATGGGACACCATGGACTAAGGTGAGGAAACGGTTAACTGAGGAGCTTGTCCTCGAAGCATTTCCAAAGTATGGAGCAAGTGTTGTACAATCTGAAACTGAAGGGAACTAACATTGGTAAATATATCAAGTGTTTCCACAAGTTGACTTCTTTATGTCCAAGAATTATGGAACCCAAACCGTCAAAGTCAAGCAGTATATTCACGGCTGACGAATAATAAATGCGGTGATATGACTTCTTCTAAGCCAATTGCTAATTGTGAAGCTGTCTGCATGGCTTATTAGCTCATGGGACACATAATTCAAGGCAAGGCTGATGAGGTTACTGAAGGGAAAAATAATTCCAAATTGAAAATTCTTTTCGTGCATTAGAGCTCGTAAGTATATCGAAAAAGGTTGTGGATTATTACTGGCTTAGGTATCGTAGAAGGAATCATAAGAGAAGTCAGTAGAAAATGTTCTAGTCATTCATGACTATCCCGAAGTGTTTCTGGAAGTATTGCCAAGGCTTCCGCCTCCAAGGCAAATAGAATTCCTAATTGATCTAATTCCTGGTGCTGCAACTTTGGCACGTGTGCCATATTTATTATCACCATCCGAGTTGAAGTAATTATTTGTGTTGTGTTAAGCACTATCTGATTGGTGTTTTATTCGATCGAGATTGTCAGTTTGTAGAACACCTATTCTATTCGCTAAGAAGAAAGATGATTCGTTTCATATGTGTATCGATTACCGAGATCTGGATAAGCTAACGATCAAGAATCCTTACCCATTTCCGTTAAATGATGATCTATTTGATCAACTTCAAAACTCTCATGTTTTCTCCAAGATTCTAGTGTTTTCTCCAAGATTGATCTTTGTTTTTCTTATCATCAACTTCGCATACGCGAGGAAGATATTCCAATTACGGCGTTTAGGACTTGTGATGATCATTATGAGTTTAGAGTTATGCCTTCTGGTTTGACCAGTACACTTGTTGTATTCATTGACTTAATGAATTGTAGGTGTAAGCCGTATCTTGATAAATTTGTGATTGTTTTCATTGATGATATTCAAATATGCTCTAAGAGCGAGGAAGAACATGTCGAACACTTAAGGACTATCTTGAACATGTTAAAGAACGAAAATTTTACGCGAAACTCTCAAAGTGTGATCTTTGGCTTAGTTCCGTATAATTTCTCTGACATGTGATTGATAAAAGTGGCATACATGTTGATTCTGCGAAAATCGAAGCCATCGAAAATTTGAATGTTCCAGCTATTTCAACTGAAGTACGACAAATTCTAGGTTTGGCTGGTTACTACTGAAGGTTTATTGAAGGATTCTCTTTGATATCAAAACCAGTAACTAAGCTAACTCAGAGAATGAACCGTATGTGTGTGGAATTGATGAAGAGAAAGCTTTTCAAACCATGAAAAGAGAACTCTGCAACAAACCGATCTTATCGTTACTCGAAAGAAGTAAAGATTTTGTTGTTGATCGTGATATACCTCTTAAAGGATTTCGAGCTGTTTGATTTGTATATGCTTGTAGGAAACCTAGGATGAATGAGGAAACTGCACAACCCACGACTTGTAATTGGGTGCGGTGATTTTACTCTTCGACTATTGAGACATTAATTGTATGGCACTAATGTACGGTATCCACCGATAGTAAGAGCCTACAATTTGTTCTGGAATAAAAGAGGTAACTAAGCCTTTAAGTGATTACGATTGTGTTATTCGTTATCATTCGTGAGGTAGGAGCAAATTACAATGGACTTTATTGTTAAGCTCTCGAAGACTCAGTCTCGATTTAATAAAATTTGTGTCAATGTTGACCGATTGACTCTGCTCATTCTATTCCGATAAATAAATCGATCGTGCTATTTAAGAATCGTTTGTTAACTGCTTATAGTAGACATAGAAGTTATGACGATGTGAAGCAAAAACCTTTGGAAATCGAGGTAGGTGGAAAAGTTATTCCAGAGCTATCAAGATGAAAAGGTGTTATATAATGTGGAAAACGTGGGAGGTTAAGTCCCCGTTAGTCTGGACCATTCGAGATGATATCGGGAGTAGGTCCGGTGGCATGAAAATTAAAATTACCTCGAGAGCTACAAGGAATTCACAATAATTTTCATATGTCGAACTTAAAGAAATTTCTTTCCGACGAAGATCTTATTATCTCTCTTGATGAAGTATGAATCGACGGTAAGTTGAATTTCATCAATGAACCTGTTGATATTATCGACAAGGAATTTAGACAACCAGAGCAAAGTCGAATTCCTATTGTCATGTGTGATGGAACTCAAGACGAGGACCAAAATACGTTTAACTCTTTGATTTCAACGAGCGATCGAGGAAGAACGCAAGTTGATCTTCGGGACGAAGATCCCAATTTGGTGGGGATAATGTGACAATCCGTCAATTTCAGGTCGTTATTTTAATCTCGACTATTACGTATTACATGTTTACTTTAATGAGAATTTTAAATTATCGACTAACCGAGAAGGTTATGACTTAATAATAGCGTAAGAATGTCGATTAGATGAAAACCGGCAAGGAATACGTTAGGTATCGATATTATATTCTCAATTTATCATAAGAATGATTTTATTATATTTAATCTTTATTTCTCGTATTTTACGTTTTAACGAATGACGAGAACTATTAGTGATCGCGATACCGACGGATGCCCAAAAATTTATGTTTTATAATCGATTGTCTCGATATTTTATATTTTCGATGTTTTTGATTTAATTACGTTTTAAGTCGTGTCGAAGCTTTATTATTATTTTTATGAAGCGTTTTAACTTTTGAAAAGTATTTTCACGAAACCCGAGTCCCGTAAATATTTGTAACTTTGACAAATATACATTTTCTACCCTTTAACTTATTTAATTACTTTTTGGCCCAAAACTATACCTAATTGGCAAAATTGGTCCCTCCACTACCTAGTATAAAAAGAAAATTTTCCACCAATCTTTCCACTAACTCATTTTAAAAAATAAAAAATCACAAACTCTCAATTCTCTTTGTTTTTCCCGTACGAACCCACACCAAAAACCCTCTCAAAAATTTTGATCAAGTTTGATTCATTCAAATCTAATAAAAGACCCATCCTAGAAATTTGATAAGCTTCATTTTGGTATAAAATTTTCCCACATGCATTCACTTATTTTTCTTTTCAAATTTTGATGAAGAACATCATGTTTGATCCATTTTTATGGTCAAAAATGTTGTTATTATTATTATATTTGAAGTGGGATGATGTTGCATGTATGATTTTCATATACTTGATTTTTATTAGATTGAATTTGAGGGTGTTAGGAGTTAGATAAATGTGTTATGATAATATTAGAGTAATATTAGAAGTATGTAAATTGTTAAAATGGATCAAAATGTTGATTTGGTATGATTTTTAGATGGTTAATTTTAGGTAGTAACTTAAATGGAATTTTTGAAATACTTACTGTAAAAAACATGTTAAACTAATAAGATAGTGTCGTAGAGAATTTCGTTAGCTTCGATTTGATATAAGATAGAGCTTTTAACTCATTACGATTCAAAAGTTATGCTAGTTTTAGTATTCGTGTACCGGGAGACGAGTATCGGCACAATCCGAAAAATGTTGTCGATATTTGGATCGAATCTCGGGGACTATAAAATGAGTTTTAAAAATGTTCAAGGACTGATGTAAGTTGCTAAACCTCATGTCATGAGTCTATTTTCAAATCCAAGTGTCGGTTTTTGTAAACGGAATTGTTTTAATATGTCAAAATAGTTTTACGAGTCAAAGACGTAAATCTGTCCCGGTTTTTATAACACATAGATGTGTCGGGAAGAAGGTCTTAGAAGTAATATTTTTGAATGAAACTTAAACTGAGTCTTATTCATATTATACGTGAGTTTTTCACCAAGTTTCGTCAAAATCGGACAAGTCTAGATAGGGTAGATTGGTGTGTACATTTGGAGTGTACATGCTGATTGGTATTTTGGACACGTAGTTCAATACTTATGTGGCGTGAGTTGAGTATTCACTATTGGACATGGTGATTTACTCAAGTGTTAAGTCATTATATAAATGACTTAGCTACTGGTCCGAGAGAAGTAAAATGATAGTTTGACTTGCGTTGACTTGGCGTCTTAAGACGGGTCAATATCGAGAATGCAATTCTTTAAAAGAATAGTGTAATAACACTTGTATTATTAAATTTTTTGGGATTGTCTTGGTTTTTTTATTTTGATTTTTATATTATTTAAGTATGATTTATACGTGTTGATCCCAAACTTAGATCGATTAGCTTTGTGTATACGAGATTAGATCAAGTACTACACGTAGAGAAACTTTTGCTTATGAATAAAGTAACAAAGTGTTATGCGGAATTAACACTTGATCTAAAACACAATGATGTTAAACAAACTTTCACTTGTATTAGAATAATCGTGTTGATTACAATGAAAGGTTTAACTTGCGAATACTATGAAAACTGATATTCAACATTAACCTAAAAGATCTTCTTTTATAGAACAAGAAGTCTTGTACAATAAGCTACGAATCAACTATTCTAGGTAAAGATAAACATAGAAAATACATTGTCGTTTCTATCCTTACTAGAAGTAATCTAGAATATAATATACGTGTAGCTCACATCTTCCATCAGTGCTTGTCTTCAATCTGTCAACGCTTGACTTTATCTTGTCAACGCTTATGCTGTCAGCGCTCACTTTGCTCTTGTCAACGCTTGAGTTGTTCTTGTCAGCGTTCAAGTGTTCTGGCCTAAATTTATTCCCAACAATCCTCCCCTAAACTTGATATCCACTCTTATGATCAAGTTTCTGAATAAACATTAAGAACTTGGAGGAGTCTGACAAACCTTATCATATTGGTAATAAATAAATCTGATCAAATTCTTTGCCACGTCACTTGTATAGTCTATCTCCAACTGGGTGTCCTTCATCTTCTCCAAAACAGCCTTGGATATGAAATACTGAGCATCTACAAGTAAATACTCAGCAAACTTTGTAGAACTCAAATGGTATACACCTGCAGCTGAATATAACCTCCATTGAAGACCACTAAGGTCATCTTCAAGATCCTTCCATATTTCAGGATCTTCTTCTTTTGTCCCACACATTCTTTTGAATGTGGTCCAAAGTTTTATTCCATTGGCTGAAGTTGGTGCTTCAGCCTCATACTTGGTCTCTAACAACCTCCAAAGGTCTACCAAGTCTTCTCTGTCACAACTTGCAAATAAAGATATGAGAGTGGTAAAAGTGTGTACCTCCTTGCCAAATCTTCCAATTTTCCAGAATCCACATTCATCTTCCTCATAACTTATAATTGGATTCCTGGAATCTAGTGGTAACACATGCACCATATCTGAAGCTTCTAATGGGGAGAGCTTAAGGCTCTTTCTAATGATTGCTTCACTTGGATACAGTTGAGACATATCTTTTGGAAACTCAAGAACAAATCCCTTCTTCACTGGTCTAGGGACTATCATAGCTTTCTTGATTGCCATCTCTTCTGCAAGTTGCTCCTTTCTTTCATCTGAAAGAAGTCTGAAAGTGTTCTCTTCCTGCACTTTCACCCAAATAGGATAAGCCCTATGTTCCAACTCATCAAATGTCAAAGCCTTCAGCTTCTGATGTGTCCATCCAACTCCATGACATTTGAGCAACATAAAATAGAGCTTCCTTCTATCCCTTTTCAGTTGAGAGAGAATGTTGCTTGCCCTGTACTTCAACATAACCTTACAATCCTGCTGAACTCTAAGAAGAATTTCCAAACCCCATATCTGATCTGAAATGGTCAAGTCTGGATTATCCATGCAGCTTTCTTCCCAAGAATTGTACATTTGAACTACCTCTGGCATATCAAAATCAATTTGCAACTTCAAATCTCTCAGCCTTTCCCTAGCAAGCTCATCACCATACTCAAGTCTTTCTGGTTCAACAATCATCACACTTGAATCTGAGCTGCCTCCATCACTTTCTTCCTCAGAAGTCACAACAAATGGTGACTTTTCCTTCTCACCTTGTTCCATCATTTGCTCAGCCAATCTTCTATCAAATTCAACCTGAGCTGCATTCTTTGAAACATTTTCTTCTACCAACTTACCCTTACCCTTATCTGTTGGTTCAATTGTTGGTAGGGTAGATGATAATACCTGAGTAGGAACATCTTTGATGATAGATGATGACTGGAATACATCACCTCCATATGCAGATCTGTCAACGCCCAAATTTCCTCTATCAGCGCCCAAAATACTTCTGTCAGCGTCCAAACTTGCCTTATCAACGCTTAAATATTTTCCCTCAGCGCCTTGTGTAACCTCTCTCAGCATATCTGTAAATGATAAATTTAAATTTGTTGAAGAGATTAAGGACGTATCAAAACCTTTTTGTTCCTTCAATGTAGTAAGAGCTTCAGCAATATCCAATGATTGACCATCTTGACTGCTCTTATCACTCAGATTTCTTGCTTCCTCCCCTTTGGAAGACTCCTCCATACCTCCCCTTGAATGAGCACTCTCCAAAACAACAATCCTCTCCCTCAATTCTTTGAGTTCAAGGCCTTGGTTACTGACAATTTGTACCAAGTCTGCATTTTGCTTTTGCAAGCTAATGCAGACAGCCGTCAATTCTAAAAGCGTCATTGGTTCCAGTCTGCCCTCTTCCAAAATGGGAATTTGACCTCCCAAGTTAGGTTCATTGGGCAAGGATGAGGACTTAATTATGGTGGGACTGTCTTGGCCAGCTGCTAAGCCAGAACCAATAGTCTCAGCCTCATCCAGGTCACCAGCCACACTTGTGGTGGTGGTTCTCTCTGCTACATGGCTAGGACCACCAGAGGAGAACACTCCAGCAGTCCTTTGGCGTTTCATCAACCTATATTCTGGTGGTGTGGAAGATGGTGTAGAAGATGGTGTAGATGTAGGTTGGTTAAGGGGTGTTTGGGACTGTGATGGTTGGGTGTCAACGTTGGGAATAGGCATATCAACGCCCACATTAGATGTGTCAGCGTCAAAGGGATTTTGGTCGATTTGCATTTGGTCAGGTGAGGGTAAAGGTTCAGGGATAGGTTCAAGTTGTGGTTGAGGGTCAATATGAGGTTGGGGGTCTGGTTGGGGTTGTGCTGCTGCAATAACAGCAAGCATGGCTGGGGTTAATGGTAGGTCTCTATGAGGTGGTGAATTCATCTTGGTAAAAATAGCCTTCTTTTGTTCAGGGATCTTATAAAAGTCATTGTGATCCCTTGAACAATATCTTTGAGCATCAAAAACCATTTGCAGAAAACGGGGATAAGCTAAAGTCATTTTTGTCCCCTTGTTTTTACACATTCCTTCAAAAATCATTTTAGACCAATTATAATTTTGCCCTGTTGCAATACACACAATAGCAGATGCAATGGATCTATTGATCTCATTGTGTGCAGTACATTTGGGACTCAAACATTGAAGGAGAATGTGAATTAGGTACTTCCAGGATGGGGGAAATTCCTGCTTATGGTACTTATTTAGAGTACCTTCATCAGGAATAGGGTATCCCAAAGCCCTAAGCCCTTGTTCTATTTCAGATATGGGAAGCATGGTTATACCATCAGCATCATTAAGATGCAAGGCCTGGCGTACCAAGGCCTCAGTAACCACCCAAGGTCTCCCATGTACAATAGAATTCAATGTTATCACTCCATTAACTGTTGAGGAACTGACAGTGTTCCAAAACTGTTTAATGTGTGTGACTGGAATGAGTGGGGCATGAGAAAGAGCATACCTTAATGGGGATGCATTCAAATACTCCACCATCTGTGTGTATTCAGGGAACAAAGTATTATCAGCAACAAGATAAGCAATCATGTTGTGTTGAGACTTGAACCCCAAATCCAATTCTGCTGAGTTAAATCTTGGTGCCATTGATGAAAGCTGTTAATTTGATGTATAAAAGATGAAGGTTGATAAGAGAAAAGTGTTAGACAAGAATTATAGATACCCTGTTTAAAATAGGAGCCAAATTTATAGGAGTGGATGAATGCACGTGATTGGCCCAAAAATAGGCAAAGATTTTCAAAAATCAATCATGAAAATATTGAAAAAGTTTATAAGTTATCTCATGCATTAAATGAAAGTAACAACTCCTAAAATTACGGCTTGAAAATATGTCAAAAAGTTACAACTGGGTAGGTCCCATTGTTTGTCAACGGTCAAATATAACCCATCAACGCCCAACGGCTATAATCCTGTCAACGTTCGCCTAAAGCCATGTCAGCGTCCATTTTGGTCACAACAACGCTTGGAAAAATCTTGTCAGCGTCCAAAAATAAAATTGTTTTAAAAAGTGAACAATGACCTTAACAAGTAATTTATCCTAGAGAAGATAAACAAAAGCTGATAATTATCATAGGGCGGCAAGCACTGTCCAGTTATGCACACTTGCATAAGCAAGATAGACATAACAGTCCTCTAGTGTCCCTTGCTAACCAAAATTCTTAACAACCAAGTTACCTCATAAAATCCTTGTTACTCCCAGGTAAAACCCATATCAAAAGGATTCCCAAGCCTCCCATCAGACCATAACCAATTCTAAGTCAAAAAAATGTCTTGGCAGCATGCAAAGTTGATATACTATGCATGCTACAGTGCCTCATGGTTTAGTAAAACTAACCCATACTCACCAGTGGACACAATCTAGAATTGTGATGAGAGTATTCTAAGAATACCCAAGAGTCCTAAAGGTTCCTTAAACCTCCCCTCAAACTATGATACATGAGTTCTCAAAATATATATATGAACATTAAAAATTTATGTCAAGATAGGAATATAAATATTCCAACCATCATCCATAAACAAAACATGTCCAAATAGCTCTTCAAAAATCCATAAGCAACTCTGTATCCAATGGCATAAAGCTACCATTACCTGCACATTTAGATGAAAACCACAAAACTAACAATTGTTGCTGACAGCGTCCCGACAACACTTATCAGCGTTGAAGGAACTCTTGTCAGCGTTAGACAATAATATCTCCAACAATGGCAAAATAACACTTGACAGCGTTGCATTTACCTTTGTCAGTGTTAGAAAAATGTGGAAAATCTAAATCATCACAAAGACCAATAACAATGCATTATCCTGTACATACTTTTACAAAAAGGTTCCAAAACACATATTAAGTGAGATTAACCATTCCAATATTTGTTACCAAATATTGAAATCTTCCAGCATCAAAAGGTTTAGTTAATAAATCAGCTACATTATCTTCAGTATCTACCCTATCTGGTTGTATTAAACCTTTCTCAAAGCAATCTCTTATAAAATGATGTCTAATTTCTATGTGTTTGGTTTTAGAATGATGTACAGGATTTTTAATAATGCATAAAGTACTGTTATTGTCTACAAAAATCTTGGTATGCATAAAATTATACCCATAATCCAACAGCTGGTTCTGAATCCATAATACTTGTCCACAACAGGCAGCTGCTGCAACATATTCTGCTTCAGTTGTAGAGTTTGCCACCACTGTTTGTTTCTTGCATTGCCAAGATATTAATCTGCTCCCAAGAAATTGGCATCCACCAGTTGTGGATTTCCTATCAAACTTGTCACCACCATAATCACTGTCTGAATATGCAATAAGTTCCAAAGGAGAATCTTTTGGATACCATAATCCAAGATCTGGATAACATCTTAAGTACCTAAAAATTCTCTTCACAGCAAAAAGGTGACATTCTTTGGGAGTCACTTGATGGCGTGCACATGCACAAACAGCAAACATGATGTCAGGTCTTGAGGCTGTAAGATACATCAATGATCCAATCATTGATCTATAGTGCCTAACATCCACATCCTTTCCAGCTCCAATTTTTCCCCAAGGGTATTGCCTATCCATAGGAGTGGAAGCCTCCTTCTCATGTGGAGAAAAACCATATTTCTTCAAGATTTCAGCTACATACTTGTCTTGGGAGATGAAGATACCATCTTCTTTCTGCTGAACTTGTAAACCTAGAAAGAAGTTCATCTCACCCATTGCACTCATCTTGAATTTATCTGTCATGAGCTTGGAAAAATACTCACTCATTTTTGGATCAGTAGAGCCAAAAATGATGTCATCAACATAGACCTGCACAAGCAACACATGTTTTCCTTTCTTCTTTGTAAACAGTGTCTGATCTATGGTGCCCCTCTTGAAACCATTTTCCACCAAGTAGGTGGACAATGTACCATACCATGCTCTTGGGGCTTGATGAAGGCCATACATTACCTTCTTTACTCTATAAACCTTGTCTGGATTCTCAGGATCTTCAAAACCAGGAGGCTGCATTACATAAACCTCCTCAACAATTGTGCCATAGAGGAAAGCACTCTTCACATCCATTTGATAAACAGTAAAATTCATGCAAGAAGCATAAGCTAAGAAAATTCTGATAGCTTCAATTCTTGCAACTGGAGCAAAGACTTCTTCATAATCAATGCCTTCCTCTTGAGTATAACCCTGAGCTACCAAACGTGCCTTGTTTCTGACCACAATGCCTCTTTCATCTTTCTTGTTCCTTAGAACCCATCTTGTCCCAATTGGTCTCACATACCTAGGACAATCAACCAGCTCCCAAACATCCTGTATAGCAAATTGGTGAAGCTCATCCTGCATTGCTTCCACCCAACTTGGTTCTTTGAGAGCATCAAAAATCTTCTTGGGTTCTTCCTGTGACAGAAAACAGGCAAACAAACATGCTTGTACAAGAGGGGTATCAACCTTCTTGTGTATATTGGCAATAAACCCACCAAGACCTTGATGGGATCTTCTTGTCTGAACAGGAGCCATAACATCACCAATGATTTGAGATGTGGGGTGATCCTTTGCTGTGGAAGTGAGAACTCCTCCTTCAAAAAGTCTGGTGTCCTCAATTTCACGCTCCATGTTGCCAATATCTTCTTCAGATTCTTCTTGATCAACAGGAATCTCTTCATGGATATTGGAAGGTCCACCCTGTTCAAAATGAGAAGAGAAAAGCTGTGTAAAGGTGTCTCCAAAGTCTGATCCTTGTTTGTCAGCGTTTGGGCTAACAACGCCTGAACTGGTGTTGTCAGCGTTGGAGCCATCAGCGTCTGAATTGGTCGTGTCAGCGCTTGATTTCCCTTTGTCAGCGCCTGAAGAATCATGCATGTTTGTATTTGGTGGTATTTGAACACCACCATTATCTTTCCTTGCAGCAGTAGCAGCAGTAGCAGCAGCATAATACTCATCTGTCCATATGGGAAGTGTAACATATTCTTGTGTGGGAGATGATTCAACTGCTGGTGGTCCATCCTCCTTAGCAACTTGTATACCTGAAACATTACCAATTCTCTTTTCCAAAACACTTGAAGTTACCTTCACAATGTCTGGATCAGTAACAGGCATATAATTTAAAGCTCTAGATAAAGGTTCTAAGTCAAACAACCAATTTGGACCACTCTCAGGATCACTAGGTTTACTTTCTAAAAACCTAACATGTACCTTTTCAAGTATACGTTTTTCCTTTTTAATGTAAACCCTATATCCTTTACTCTGCACTGAATAACCCATGAAGTAGCCTTCATCACCTTTAGAATCAAATTTACCTAGGGCCTCACTAGTTTCTAAAACAACTACATGACAACCAAATGGCTTGAGAAAGCCAATGTTGGGCTTCCTTCCCCAAAGTAATTCATAAGGTGTCTTATTATGTATCTTGTTGACCAATGCCCTATTTTGAACATAACAAGCTGTGTTAACAGCTTCAGCCCAAAAGGCTATAGGAAAGTGGGCATCAGCCAACATGGTTCTGGCTGCTTCAATAAGGGTCCTATTCTTCCTTTCAGCAACCCCATTTTGTTGTGGGGTTCTAGCTATACTAAACTGCCTAGTAATCCCTTTCTTGGCACAAAAATCATCTAACAACTGATTTCTAAACTCACCCCCATTGTCACTTCTAATAATTTTGACCTCATTACCATTTTTCTTTTCAATTTGGGTAATGAAATTAATCAGACTAAGGGCAGTTTCACTTTTCTTGGCTAAAAAGAAAGTCCATGTGAATCTGGAGTAATCATCAGTAATGACAAAACAATATGATTTACCCTTCAAACTTTCTATATTAGTTGGACCAAAGAGGTCCATATGCAATAAGTGAAGGGGTTTAGAACTAGAGTGCACCTGTTTAGACCTGAATGAGACCTTGTGCTGCTTGCCCTTAAGGCATGCAACACAAGAGTGGTCATTGTGGAAAGCCTTTTCAGGCAAACCATCAACTAAACCAAGCCTCACAAGCCTATTGATATTCTTAAAGTTTATGTGCCCTAGTCTCCTGTGCCAAAGATTACTTTCATCTACTGAGGCTTTAGCATACAGACATGACATTTTATTATTTACCTTAATTCCATTAAGATTCACATTATATATGTCTTTATGCCTTGGTGTTCTAAAATCTATGTATTTCTCCTCGGGGAGCTTATAATCTTTGCTTAACACCAAGCACTCAGTATCTGTGAAAAGAACCTTATTTTTGTTATCACACACTTGTGATACACTAAACAAATTATAATCCAGGTCTTTCACCAAGAAGACATTATCAAACCTAAGATTTTTGGTGACAAGGGTTCCTTTTCCTGTGATTGTGCCGTAGCCACCCCCAAAGTATACCTTATCACCATCTTGAATAGGAGAGAAATTGGTCAGATAGTCTTCCTTTCCAGTCATGTGCCTTGAGCATCCACTATCCCAGTATCCATAGTCATTGATCTTCTTCTGAATGCCCTGCACATAAAGAAAACGCATTAGTTTTCTTTGGGAACCCAAGCCTTGGAAGACTTGGATTCATTTGGTTGTTCAACAAGAACAGACTTGGTTCTCATAACAACCCCATTTTCATCCCTGTTTGAATGAAATTCCCAGTTAACCCCAATTGGTGTTGACAATGCCTTAGAAATATAATGAAACCTGTTGCATGTCATAGAAATACCAGTATTATTAGGGTTCTGGTCTTGTTTTGGTCTCCATGTTAAGCTAGTAGAAGCTTTAGACCTATTTCCCTGTGGTTGCAAATACCTAGGTTTAGCAGTGTGTCTGTCAGCGCTGAACTTACTCCTGTCAGCGCCCCGATTGCTCTTATCAGCGTTGAACCTAGGGTTTGCTACAGGAACCCATTGCCTATTTGACCAAGTATTTGACTTTTGAAAAGGTCTTAGGCCTTGTGTGTTAGACCCTCTAGAAAAGAATGGGGCTGGTCTAACGACTTGTGAACTCTTGTTCACAAAGGTATTGGGTCTGACAGTGTTTGACCTATGTTGACTTTTGTCAGCGCTGAAATGGTTCCTGTCAGCGTTGACATTGGAAGCGTTGACACATTTGTAGGCCAAATGTGAAAAGCTCCCACATGAGTAACAAGCTTTTCTAGACATAGTCTTAGGTCTAGAAGCAAAGAAACCTGTTCCATGGTTACTAACTTGGCTTTTTGGTGACCTAGAATTTCTATACATTTCTGCATATTTAACACTAGGTTTTCTAACATTTTGTGGGCCAAGGTCAACAGGTTTGCCAGTGGTAGGGTGTGTGATCTTAATAGGTTTAGGATCATCAATTGGTTTTGTGATTGGTGTGGGCTCATTTGGACTTTCACACAATAACCCTCCCTTAACAAACAAAGTGTGGTTAGCTTTCTTCCACTCTTCTAGGTCAGTCAGCTTTTGCTGATATTCCTCAACTGGGGAAGTCACTCTAGGTGGAGGAATGAACTCCTCCTCTTGGCATTCTGGCAAGCCAGTCCAAGATAGGTCCTTTGATTGGACACCATAGAAATCCCCAGCTGGTGGTGGAACAACAGTATAATTATTCATCCCAATCCCACTCATATCCTTAGAGTCTCTTTGTTTACTAACACACTCTCCTAGGGTTTGTGTAGCCTTATCAAACCTCTGGATTTTAAGACTCATATTATCTTTATTTTTGTTAGCCTCCTCTAACTGAGCTATCAAATCAAGATTAACCCTATTTACTATATCTTGCACATCTTTACTCTGAAATAACTCATGTTTTAAGATGTTTATTTGATCTTTTAAATCAAACTCCATTTTCTTATACTCAGATACTGTCTTTTTTGTTTGGGTTAGAGCAATTTGATAGTTAGATACTTTGCATCTTTCAGTACTTGCCTCATCTAATAATTTAACTATCTCTTGTTTTAATTTTTCAGTATTTAAACGACAACCCTTAGAACAGAAAGCATCATCATATACCTCATTGTCTGATGAAGAGGAGGAGTGTGCCATGAGAGCATATTCAGCATGCTCTTCTTTAACTTCAGCAACCAAAGCTCTGTCCTCTTCCTCATTCTTAGCCATCCAGCTCCAATCCCATTCTCCAACACCATCAATTTGTTGAACAGCAACCATGGCCTTGGGATCTGGGTTCTTAATCATTTGGCTAGAAGGCTTCCCAGCATCAGATCTCCTTGGAGATCTACATTCCCTCATAAAGTGCCCCATCCTATGACAGTTGTAGCACTCTACCTTGGACTTGTCAAAGCCAGCAACATCCTTAGCATTAAAGGTCATCTTCTTCTTGAACCTTTTATTGAACCTGTTTGCTCTTAAACTTACAAGAGCCATAGTCCACTTGATGTCCATCTCTTCCAATTGTTCATCACTTATCTGCTCAAGATCTTCATAAGTAATCCTTGAATCACTAGGCAAAGAAGCAATGAATGCACACACAGTATCAAGATCAAAACCAGCAGGTTTAATTCTATCAGTGCCATGATTGTGTGTGTCAGCGCTTGAGTACAAAGCGTTGACAGGATATGATCCAGCGCTGACAGATTGACATCCAGCGCTGACACCTTGAGATCCAGTTGCTGAATGTCCATAGAAGTTCATGGAATCAAATTGGCCTTCACTTTGTGAAAAGAAAGCCATGTTGCTGCTAGAAGATTTGTTATCACTCTCCAATTGCCATTCATTCTCCAACAGCCTTAACTTGTTGAAGATGTCATCAAACCTGGAAGTCTTGTGGGTGTTATTGACAAGAATAGATCTTGTCTCAATCTTCCATACATCACCAAGGCTTTTGAGAAAAGTAGCATTCAATTCAGGGTCATCAATCTGTTTTCCCATGAAGGAAAGTTGACTTGTGATGTCAAGGAGTCTACTTCTCACACTGCTGAGATTCTCATTAGGTTGAGCTTTAAAGACAGCATACTCATGCAAGAGTTGCTTCTTCTTTTCTTCTTTTGTGTCAGCATTGCCACCATGTGCTACTTCAAGAGCTTCCCAAAGCTCTTTTGCAGACTCAAAACGTTTGTACTTATGCTGATTCTCATGACCTAGGGCATGTTTCAAGATGTTCAAAATTTTCATGTCCACCCTTTTCTTGGCTATATCTTCAACAGCTACCGCTCTCCCATCATCAGGCTTTTCCACTTTATCAGCTTCAGGACAATTAGGAACAGCTGTCCTTGCGGCAATTGCAGCAGTAATCTTTGCTGCTTTATCGAATGTGTTTCCATATTCGATAATTTCCCAAAGAGTGTAGTCATGAATAGCTATGTATTGCTCAAAATTGGACTTCCAGAGTTCAAAGTTCCTGGCATCAAACATGGGAATTTTGATACTAGGGTTTGAGAAGTTGTTTTGAAGCAAAGCAGGAGGTTGATTTGTGCCAGACATGATGTTTTTAGGGTTTTGAGAATTTTAGGGTTTTTAGGGTTTGGTGTTTTAGGGTTCTGCGTTACTTAAAGATCAAAAGTTTCTCAACAAGCTCTGATACCACTTGTTGATCCCAAACTTAGATCGATTAGCTTTGTGTATACGAGATTAGATCAAGTACTACACGTAGAGAAACCTTTGCTTATGAATAAAGTAACAAAGTGTTATGCGGAATTAACACTTGATCTAAAACACAATGATGTTAAACAAACTTTCACTTGTATTAGAATAATCGTGTTGATTACAATGAAAGGTTTAACTTGCGAATACTATGAAAACTGATATTCAACATTAACCTAAAAGATCTTCTTTTATAGAACAAGAAGTCTTGTACAATAAGCTACGAATCAACTATTCTAGGTAAAGATAAACATAGAAAATACATTGTCGTTTCTATCCTTACTAGAAGTAATCTAGAATATAATATACGTGTAGCTCACATCTTCCATCAGTGCTTGTCTTCAATCTGTCAACGCTTGACTTTATCTTGTCAACGCTTATGCTGTCAGCGCTCACTTTGCTCTTGTCAACGCTTGAGTTGTTCTTGTCAGCGTTTAAGTGTTCTGGCCTAAATTTATTCCCAACAATACGTAAGTCGATTATTAACGAACACGCCTTATTTGATAGGTTGCGATTTTCGTGTTTAAACGGGCATCACAAATCGTCGGCGATCGTCTCATTACTACTATTGGCTAAGGTGAGTCTATAGCCTTGCTTTTAACATGTTTACTTGTTTTATAAAACCCGCGAGGGGATAACATGCTTGTTTTATTAAAATAAAGGGTACAACGAGAAGTTGTGGAAACCCTATTAATGGGTGCAACGAGAAGTTGTGGGAACCCTATATACTTGAAAAGTATTTATTGAAATTTAAATGTACAACTATAAGTTATTGTAAACTCATGATTGTTTTAAAATTGAACACAAGGAACTTAATTGTATGTTTAGATAAAAGTTATTACATACGTTTGTTTAGCCTTAAAATACCCATGAATCGTGAATTGTTAATCGAAGTAACGCTAATGCTATGGATAGATCTATCGGGGTGACGCCCAGTCCGGTCGCGACTAGCTATCGTGTGGTGTTGTGATGCACTAGTAATGAAACATCGGATGCATTGTATAAGAGAAATATACGCACTTGGCTAGGTGTGTTGGGCTGAAATAATATATGTTAACGTTCAATGTCATGAGACTTACGTTATGACACGATAATTATGTCCGTACAACATAATTGTCTTTGATAAATTATTAACCATGGAAGGTTATTTTTGAATACTTGTGTTCTCACTATTTAAATTAAAACTCTATAGATTCACTCGGCAAATTTTGCTGACTTTTTAGCATGTTTTATCTCAGGTCCATTGGGAAGGCACTCGAGGAAGGCGGTTTCGTGAAGCTTGATTATTTGAAATGTTTTGGCCCACTTTCATAAATTATATCCATTCAAAGAATCTTTTATCCTTTACTGTGTTTGTAAACTTTAAATTGTTTGGGACCGTGTGAAAAGTTTTATTGTTAAATGAAATTGAAAGGATGTTTTTATTAAAATGACTCGTTTTGAGCCGTTTTCTATGATTATGAGATTGAACCATGATAGTAACACCCAATGACCCTTCCGCTGTTATGACCGAAATTTGGGGCTGTTACACCTGTTAGACTAATCTTAGTTTAGCAAAATAAACTGTATTTGTTAGCCAAGGTAGGAACCTTCAGCTGCTGGCAAGCGCGACTTGCCCAAATAGGGGATGTCAACCCCCAAATAGTACTATTCACAATATTAGCGCTCATTTTCGAGAAATGATTAGTGGTTCACAATTAAAAAGGGACTTAATGGCAGTAGTAAACATAGTGTCGGTAAACATACCAAGTAACATACAAAAGACTTGTATTCCAGTTTAGCATATATCCCCCTCACGAGTTTTCAAATAATTTATAAAGCTTTTAAAAGTGAGGCTATAAACTCACCTTATATCCATATAATCCGAGCTATAATCAGATATATTTCATTCACAGATAAACAACTTGATCATACAAATCATAACTTGGTCTCATAGACAACAGCTTGATCTCACACAAACCTGGATTAATACATTGTGTATAGTATCAAGTCTTTGATTTCTAGTTCAATATTGATAAGTGTTGGTTATATATTATTTTATTAATATTTCGTTGTAATTCTATCACCATTGTTCGGGCCATCATACTTAGAAGCCGTTCTATAAATGTTTGAGGAGCGAGGGCACTTTAAATCGTAAACCCAACCACTCAGTCAGAACGTAATATCGAGATGAAACATCTTTGTACAAAGCTCCCTACTAACATGATACCTTTATTACTTCCTAATATTGATAATTAATCTTCTTTAGTTTCAAAATTTGCAAAAATAACCCTTATAGTTATACTTTAGCTTAATTACACTTTTAAACCCTAAAGTATATAGTTTTAGTATTTGCATTTTAAACCCTCAATATTTAACCTTAGTGCCTCAAACTTTCCAATATTTATTCTTATATATTTAAATTTCACAAAATGACACTTTTGGCCCAAAATGTTAAATAATTTCAAAAATGACAGCTTTAGTCCGTATACTTGTAAAAATCACATAACAACCTCAAAAGTGGAACAAATGATCTAGGATTTTAAAACAAAGTTTAAAAACATGTTTATAATCATATTAACAACATTTTACCAGAATCATAGCTTTTGAAATGTGTTTTTGCTCATTATTTCATGTAAATTACAAAACTAGGGTTTCAAGACATCTTTAACTTATAACTTCCATTTAAAATGATCAAATGACTTAGTTTCTTTTAGATTATCTTTATAAAATTATTTTTGCATTATAAAAACTCTAAGAAAGTATTATAACAAGATCAAAGCATAGCTAAGATATAAATTACCTAGGTAGCTCCAAAATGGCTCCTAATGGCTTCCTATGAACACTACTTGCTATCGAAGCTTCAAGAGCTTCAATGGATTCCTTATAGACCTGGTTTCTGGTCTTGGGGGATGTCATAAGACGTATATAGAGGTTTAAATGAAGAATGGGTAGGATATTTAAGGAAAACGGGGTGCAAGTTTCAAATAAAAGGTATACGCCCTATTTATACTAGTTTCCAATACTTAGGCTCCAAGTTTTGCCATGAAACGTGTATGGCCTATAGATTAGTGACTAAGAGAAGCTAGTTAAGTCTAGGAATGACTCATGGAAGCTAAGAACAAAATATCTAAGCTTAAGGACCTAAAGAAGCCACAAAATCTTAAGGATACGAATGTCGTGTTTCATCTACAAGTAGATGATGCACCTACTTGGCAAATATCTCAAAATATCCCAAAATATCTGGGCTATGTTTGAATTTGTGAGGGAAAGGTTTGGAATGGGTTTTTGGAGGAAAAAACTTAGGCGGATTGAAAACTAGAGCTTGTAACTTGTAACTTTGTAACTTTGGTGATTAAGGGTTTAGGAATGTGATTAGTGATGAATTAGGGTTTATTTAGGGTATATACATTGTGTTTAAGAAGTTTGGGTCTTTGGTTTGAAGCTTAACATAGGTTTGAGGTGAAAATGGGAAGAAAACTTAGGCGGGTTAGGGTTTCTAATAATTTAAAAAGTGATTATCCTTTAATTAGCTATTGATGTAAACTCAACTTATACATCCTACATTGTCCTTAATGTGTTCATGAAGTCCCTACATTGGTTTTATTAATTTTTTCTATGTAAACATGTCTAAAGGGTGAAAATACCCATTTTGACCTAATTTATAGCCATGCATTGAAATGTTGTACCTTGTGCTTTAGGGTACTTGTACATTGTCTTAATATAATCTTATAACCTTAATGAAGTGCTACAACTGTTTGTAGATTTGTCCTAAAAGACTAGGTAGTGATTCCATGTATATTTCTTAATATAAGGGTTTTTAGGTCATTAATCCTAATGACTTTCTATCTTGGGTAATTAGTGTTTGTACCTTTATAAACACTTATTCTAGGGTTTATATAGTATGTTTATGACTTCTAGGGATTCTACATTCTTAGTTTAAGGGTTTGTATAGGTTGATCATATTCTAAGGATAATTATGGGAGCTTAAGATCCTATGCTTTGATAACTTATACCTTATGCTTTATTAACTTGTAACTTAACTTGAAATAAATTTATAATATTAATATGATACTTAGTTGAGTTTTATAATTTTTGGCAAAAGATTAGACTCTAATTCAATGTGAAATGGATTTTATATGCTAATCTTGGTTACTAGGTCTTAACTTGTAATTAGCTTTAGATTAGTGAATATTAGTATTTTGTGATTAATTACCTTTCTTTTATATAATAGATTATAATTAGTATATTGTTTTTGGTAATAGTACATATATATTAGGTAGTTATATTGCTTGAAACATTGTTTACCAAAGGTTTCTAGGTGGTGATTTAGATTATTATGTACATTTATTTGTACTTAGCTTTATATAGTTTGTTCTTACTATTCATACGTATTACTATGTTTTCAAAGTATAGTTTATAACTTTTTTATAATCCACAATGAATTATTCATATGTATTCTCCATTCATAGTTTACCATTCTTGAGTTTATAACTCATTTGGGGATTCTAGGGTTTCTAAGGGAATTTAGGGCATCATAGTTACATTTGAGATGTTCTTATCAATATTGAACTTATTATATCACTTTTAGATCTTAGAAATGATATATACATTGTATTTCTAACATATAGGAATATGTTAAAGTGATAGTTCAGGTTGTGAGAAATAATTCATCTTACCAAGTAAGGTATAAAAAGCAAAAATTTCTAGCCAAATTTTCATATTGAGATAATTATAGCACATAATACATATGTGAAATTTGAGGATTATCGCATATTTTCGTATCACTCGGATGTTCTGGTAATATTACAAGAATATTGCGTATGACTCATAAACATCTTTCTTACTTTTCACAGTGTGTGTAGAAGCAATGAATATTTGAAAAGTGTCCTAATGAGACTTTTGATGATCTTGTGGCTCTAGACTCAATAGTGCATTTTGATTTGGTGAGCGGAGGCTGGAGAGGATTTCTACCTTTTCAATATCAATTTATTCAGAGTGAATAAACCGATAGATAATGTATTGAACTTTGTGACATTAAAACAAATATCTTTTGAGAGATATTTGAGTTAGCTGGGAGGGGTTGTGCATTGCATCACTGGGTCCATGATGCTTTATCATCTTCAAGATATGTTGACCCGGTTTCTGCCTAAGTTGTAAAGAGGGCTTCTTTCTTTACTACTTTATCTTTACAATTCTTTTTTATTCTTTAACCCCTTTAATGCTTACCAATACATCATTACTAGCACCTTGTTATGATTTTTCCAGTGCTAGCATTAGTACTTGGTCGGCATTGTGCTATGTTCACAATCCATTCCCCATCTTTCCTATGGACTACTATTTCTAGCTATGGAATTGTCCTTGGGAAGATTCCTCCATTTCTGGAAGAATCATTGGACTTATACCTAATCCTACCACCCTTTTGTCACCACAACCATCATGAATTAAGTGTGTTTTGGGTAAGTACTTGTCACCATGAAAATTCCTTGAAATCACTGAGGTACTTGTGATATAAATATCAAAAGTTTTGTACCTTTAGTGTTTTTTGAAATTTCAAAATGCTTGCTCCCCCTTAACAAGTGCATAACACATATTAGGTTGGATTTTCCATTAAGTCTTTTTCACTTTTAGCCATGTATATTAACAAGTCGCCTTAATCCCATTTTCTCCTCTTATCCAAAATGTTAACCGTTAATATTTTGGATATTAATGGATTAATCGGTCTTTGGGTAAAAAGAAAATCATTTGTTGGCCATAGAACATATTAATGATCCCCCTCAATTTAATGAGGGTTAGTTGTAGTGCTTGAGTACGATATATTTTGAAAGATTTAGAATCTCGTGAGAAATTCTTGAAAAATAACATACTTTCACACTACAGCATGCCACAAAAATCCTAATAAACACACTATATACATATTCACAAATAAAATGTATGGAGTTGACCTGAAATAGTACGATCGTCACGTCAAGTGGATCATTCCATTAGCCCGTGGTGAGCTCCATACGGTCTGCCACCCATGAATTGTTCTAAACTTTGGATCAACTGCCGTTCCTGTAATTTCTCCTCAATCTTCTTGATCACATATACGACACTCTTCTTGAACATGCCTTTCCATTCATACTTCACTTTTGGAAGGGATTGATTGGCATTAAGAATTAACAGTTTATCACGAACATGTTTAAGAGTTATGTCGATGAATTTGTGCAGTTCTGAAAGTCTCATGTATTGCATGACTTCTGTTTCTTTTAGATAGAATATTCTCAGTTCCGGTTCCAGAGTACCCATATATGGCTGCTTGTGTTGATAAAAATGACTAAGAGGTGCGGTGTGAGGACATTGCAAGTTCATCTTTCTTTGATAACTTTCCAAACCAAGTTGTAGATCTTCAACCCGATACTTGATAACGCTTTACGAGTGTATTAGCGAATGGCTGAGCTTAAGGCAATGACGAGTACATAAGTTAAGTGAGTAACCTTGTCTTGAGTCATCACAAGTAGAAGGTCTTCTATATCTTCAAGACGAAGATATTGGAGTTCACCTTCACTGATGGTGTATTCTTTATCGTCTTCACGTTTGAATCTGATTTCCCTTAAGTAAGATACCCGGATAGCTGATCAATGGTACCATTATGAATACTTTTAACTCGACGATCTGAAAGGATAATAGTACTGGGTCTAGGACGATTGAAGTAGTTGTGAACTAACTTCTTCTTCCCCCCCCCCCAATGAGAGATGCCATGTTCCGCGTATGGATCGTATGAGATAAGTACTTCTTGACGCCAGAGCTTAGGGAATTTGTCCTCAATCTAAGGTATATCATCCAGACGTACGGCCTTGCCCATGGTTAAAGATGTAGCATACTTTTTCGTGCCTTTTCGTAAATATTTGAAATCATGGCTGACGAAGTAATCCATTGAAAGATGCTTGGATGCAGTGATGACAGTGTCTGTTAATGGACGTAGTGGTGGAGTTTGAATACCTGAAGCCGTTGAGTTCATTGCCTTCACGAGTTCATTTGTATGATATTCACACTCATCTCTGCTGATATTCGTACTAGCCCAAAAGTTTGAATCTTTAAGCACCCTTTTGAAAAGATTTGGATTCATGGTAGGTTCTCCATATTTGTGTACTAGGAATCCCGAGAAGTCGATTGGATTATTGAGAAGTTGTGTAAAATCTTCCTTAGAAAATTTATGTGTGGTTGCTGCTTGTGTAAGCCAAGGTTGCTCTGGTATATTCTCATCTATGTTGACAGTATCCGCAAATTCTGGATCTGGTAGATTAATGTCTTCAATATCCATATCGATGTAATGTTGATCCGTTGTGGGAGGTGGAGAATGATGTTGCACTAAGGCTGGAGGTTCGTCTTCGATCATAGGTTCTGTAGTTGAAATAAAATCGTGAACCGGTTCAGTGGACTTACCTTTGTCTTTGGAATTGGATATTGTAGAGATGAAGTTGCCGTGGAGATTCTTTTGACGGTTCTCTCTGAGTGAATCGTCATCAGATGGATTTGTCGAATCCTCATCACTGCTTTCTTTGTCGTCATCATCATCATGCTTTACCTCATCATCTTGATCACTATTGTCATCATCATCAGCATCACTGTTCTTTTTCTCCCGATCATCGACTTTTTCTTTATTTGCAACATCACTTTCTTCCTCGTCATCTTTACCCTTATCAGATACCTTATCATCGTCATTCTTATGAGTATCATCTCCATTGCCATCATCACTATTACCGTCATCATTACCATCACCATCACCCTTACCATCACCATCACCATCACCATTATCATCACCATCACCATCACCATGATCATCACCATCACCATCACTATCCTCATCCTCGTCCTCATCTTCATCCTCATCTTCATTCCTATCTTCATCTTCATCCTCATCTACACCACCATCACGATCACCATTATCATCCTCATCTTCATCCTCATCCTTAGATTCCTGACGTTTCCTCTTATTTGTTGTTTTAGGAACGTCAGCATCATTCTCTGTTGATGTTTGATTATCTTCAGTGATAGCTTTATTCAGAACTTTTCGAAGCTTGTGTTGAGGCTTCGTTTTTGTTGACCCAATGTTGTTCAGGCGAGTCTGCAACAACTTCATCAACTCAAGGTCTGTAAGGCCTTTTGTGAGTATTGTTGGTAGTTCCTAGTTGAGAGATGACTTGACTTCGTATTTGATGATATTTTTCATATGATCATTGATGGAGTCGATGAACGTCGCATTTTCATTGCCGAGAGCCTCTCTCCTTGATGAAGTCAGTTTGCTTCTTCTGAAGATCTTTTCATTTGCGTTTGACATCATTGATCTTTTCATGTTCACGTTTATCTTCTCTGACAACTGCATCACGACGGTGAAGGAATGAGGCTTTGAGTTCTGCAAGGTCTTTAGCTTGAGCTTGCACTTGTTGTTGAAGGGATTGGATGAGACTGTCATTGACGGTTAAGTTGGATGTGGCTGGTACAGGTTGTACGGTTGTAGGTGGAGGTGTGGGAACAATCATTTGGGAGGTGGTTGTTACAGGTTGTAAGGGGTGGATGGTACAGTTTGTACGTGTAAAACCCGCATCTAAACGCCATGAACAGTATACTATGTAAACATACGAACCAATTAAAACTTTCCTTTTATGTCATGAACACGTGTCACGAATATTAAATTCAGAAACTACGTACGTGTTAGTGCACGATAATTATTAAGTACGTGGTAATACACAATAATAATTAATTATAATAATTATAATCACGAACATTAAAACATGAACATGTGAATTACGTATATATTTATTATTACACGATAAAGATTGATTACGTACAAGTATTATTTATAACACGAACATTTAACCACGAACTAACACGAATATATTAGCAAACATACACGTAAAATAATTAAACACGAAAAAGCTCGGTTACCCTTGTGGACCCTTGGTAGGCGCGGACAAGAGGAAAAGAAAGGGCCAAGCCCATTTGATTTTCACTAATAGGGGAAAAGGTAAAACACAGGAAATCATGACACATTTATTTTTATAAACAAGAAAACCCTAGCCTCCTTCTTTTGCTCTCCCTTGCCGCTGGCTACAACAAACACCAAGGGTGTTTGGGTTGATTTATGATCATTGAATTCGGGTTGATAGTGTTCGTGTTCATAGTTCTTTTCAAGACACGTGTTTGGTATCATCAAAACCTTCATCTCTTTGATTTTTATTTTTTTAATTGTGTTTATATGATTAGAAAACTTAAAAACAAAATTAACATGTTAACAAATCCAAGAAACATGAATAAGTGGGGTTTTGGTGGGGTTTTGTTTCGGCCGACACCCAACCGAGAGCCACCAAGCTCTCGCTTGGTTCAATTGCACCAACAGCTGAGACCAAGGGGCCTCGACATAGCTTGGTCGCTCAGCCGCAGGAAACAGGGAACCCCGACTCGCGTCGGGGTGTGTTTGGTTTGTTTGTGGGTCTCGACAGCAACAACAGCACCACCGATAACAGCCGGTGGCTGTTTTGTGTGGGGCAGTGGGAACCGCATCCAAGGTAGGGGGAACCACCGGCTAGCAGCCGATGGTGATTATGGTCGAGCAGTGGCAACCGGCTATGCCGGGTAGCCACTGCTAAGGGGTTTTTGGTCCGGTTCATGTTACAGATCACATTTAAAACACGGGCACAAGATTTTTAATTACAAGTATATTTTTACAAGGCTAATTAAATTAATTAATCATGACTATAATTAATTTAATTTAATCAAGACTTCGGTTATATTATTTTAATAAATAATACATGTTTTTAACCTAAGTATATTACTATTTAATTTAGACTATAGTTATTAATTAATTATTAAAACATGGACTATAATTAATTAATAAATCATGACTTAGGTTATAATTGATAAATTATTAATGATTAACCTAAGTATTTTATATGTCTTGATTTAATTAAATCATGCCTTTATTTAATTAAATCATATAACTTATAGTTTATTTAATTATCATGAGATTATTAATAAACTATACTATTAATTACATGACTTATGATTTTTAACCAGTAAACTTAAGCTTATATTATTAGCTTATTAATCCAGCTTATTTCTAAATATGGAAACTTCCTATTTCAGGAAACTTACTATTTTTGGAGACTTTCTATTTTTAGAAACTGATCTATTTTTGAAAACTTTCTATTTTTGGAAACTTTCTATTTTAGGAAACCTACTATTTTATAGAAAGTTACTTTTTATTACACAACAAGTATAATAATACAAGAATACAAGATAATACTTAATCAGAATACATGAAATACATGATTAATACAGTATAACATTTAGCACAGTAAACAAGACAAGAACATATAAAACAGGCTAAGAACATGCTATAATCAGTTACATATTCAGTAATCAGACGAGTTATACATGTCTTTATTTATGTAGCATTAGTGAGGTCATAGTAGGACTATCCATCCTTTCATCTTTCCTCGTTCACTGGACACAAGGTACGGATTTTCCGTCCCCGTTTGCAGCCAACTGTTTTCCCAAGTTTATGTTTTATATGTTTGATTACTTATGTTAGTTTAAATGCCTAAGCCATTTACATGCATGACCAGTGTCACCTAGTTATGGAGGTACCATAACCATAACACTAGAGGCACCAGTGTTATGACTTCCCCGCGGCGGAGTGATTGCTCGTGGCGTCCCTTTGCAGTTTTAGCCATATATTTATATTATCATGTGGGGCGTATGGGTGCATCCTAGTTACATGTTTTACAGGATTTTCATGGTGAATGCGATGTGTGCCTTGCATCCTTCACAAGGAGTTGATCCCTCCTACTCAGACTAATTAATTAGAGGCAACCCCTCTAATTGCATGATGAGGTCTCTCCTCCAAGTATTCATGCACGGTGGAACCTCATGACCTATATAGGCTATTGGCTAATTATTACATATTTTCATATAAAAACATAAGTCTTTTTAAACTATAAAAATATTTTTATGAACATGTTCCAAGTTATCTAGGACTTATACATTCCCGCTGCTATTAGTCTTTTATGCTTATGTCATTTCATGTTATAATTGTATATCCGTTCACTGGGCGTTATGCTCAGCCGTTTTCCTTTCATGTTCCAAAACGGCAGGTACTCAAGGGCGCTCGTAGACTATAAGAGTAGGTGCATATGGATTGGAAGTTATCTAGCCTTCATCACTTTATGCATTTTCCATACATTATGCTACATTATTTCTTTGGACATTGTTTAGTCTTTTTCCATTTAAGTACTTATATTCATGTGTGTTAAGCTTATACCTGGACTACCGATGTTTGTTTCCGGTATTTCCATTCATGGTCATTGAATGTTTTTAGACATTTACCTTGCATGGTTTGATGACACGCCATAATTACACGTGACATTCCATTTACTAAAATGGGGTGTTACAATTATGGTATCAGAGCCAAGGCTTCGACCTCTAGGCTCTTGAAACATGACCTGTGATTAGTGGGTAATCACCATGGTCTTCCTAGAACTGACAGTTGTTTTCATGCATTTATTAATGTATCATTGTTGTAGGAATTTTGACTCAGTAATGGTTAGTACAGGACTGGCCATATTAAGTCGCATGTGCTTTTAATCGAATCATTTTGTTTTGATGAACCGACCCAGACGTTTATCCTTGTCATGTCATTTTGTTTAGGTGAACCGACTTATAGGCGTTCACCCAAAGCCATGTTATTTCATCATCATGCATTCATATACTGTTTTCATGCATAATTTTTTTTTCATGATTATATGCATAAAAAAAATTCACGTATATATATTTTATGTTTTAATCAGTTTAATCATGCATTTTGTTTTATACTATCAGATGGTTCTCACACGTGAACAAGAGCAACTCAATGCAGCAGTTCAAGCTGCGATGCAGACCATGCTTCCTCAACTGAGGAATGAAATTTGGGCCAAGGTGCAAGCTGCCAACAATCAGCACCAGCATTAGAATCCTCCTGCTCCTCCTCTAGCTACACTGATCACATGGTTGGAGCGATTCAACAAGCAGCGTCCGTGATCCTTCGAGAAGACTGACAGCCCTGATGAGGCTGAGAGCTGGCTAGCTTACATTGAGAAGATATTTGACGCGATGGGATGTGACCCTATCTTTAAGGCAAGGTTATCCTGTTACAAGTTGAAGGGAACATGCTTGGATGGTGGAAGGCAGTGAAACTATCAGAGGGAGGCGTCAATTGGGTGGATGGCTTGACTTGGGCACAGTTCAGGGAGTTGGTTATGGGACAGTTCTTCCCAAAGGCTGAGCATGATAAACTTAAGAGGGAGTATCATGGGATTAGGCAGCGAGCTGGGGAAAACAGCAATGTGTTCATGCAGATATTTCTTCGTTTGCCTGGATTCCTTGGCGTAACAGCTGGGACTGCAGAGGAGCAAGCGTATAACTTTTGTTGGGCTCTTCGCACATCTGTCGCCAATAACTTGGTGTCTGCTACATTCAATATGGTGGCACAAGTAGCAGATGCAGCCCGTAAGTTAGAGATTCTACAAGAGAGGGATGAGTTTAGAGATGCAGAGAGACTCGACAAGAGGTATATCTCGTCATTCAGCGATGATCATTTCATTTCATTCAGTACTATCCAAATATTTATCTTTCTGTATACAATTGAATCTTTCATGCAGAAGACTGGGGACCGGTCCCAACCGGCCACTCAGTAGCAGAGCCAGCACAAGGGTAACGGTCAGACTCAAGGCTGTTCTGCTTCGGATAGTCGTGGCGGTAATGACAGTTACCATAACAACGCTAATAACTCCAACAGCAGCAGGTCCCTAACTTACTCATTTCTTATGTTACATGCTATATGATTCATAATTCTGACACTTCAGCATCTACTACCTGGAATAATGGCAACGGAAGGGAGCAGGACCGCAGAGGTTCATAGCCCAACCGTGCAGCTACATCTGGTATTACGTCTTAAGATTTCCAGCATTGTCCTGTTTGTACCCATTAACTATGTCTCACGTATACTTTTCTAAACAGGCTCCCAGCCAGCTAGGGCACCTGTTGGAGGGTATACTCACCCTTTCTGCACTACGTGCGATCACAAGCACCCAGGGTCGTGTCGCCGTGATAGCGATGCTTGCTTTAAGTGTGGCCAGCCAGGCCATCGCATGAAGGACTGTAGTAAGGGTGAGATAGAGGGCACTTCTGGACATGCCTACTCCAAGCCACCTCCTACTACTAGACGGGTGTACACGACCTCACATGATCAGTCCAATAAGTCAACAGGTACCATCACTAGAATTTTGTATATGTATGGTCAAGCTGCATGCGTATTATTTGACACGGGTGCTACTCATTCGGTCATATCTACTGTTTATGCCAAGAGTGTTAGGATATCCCCTATGCCATTAGAAAATGTCTTAAACATTTCCACGCCCTTAAGAGACTCTGTACACATCACACATGGGTACAAGAGTCTTCCCCTCGAGTTTGACGACAAAATTCGTCAAGTTAACGCACTTACATTGGTCATGTGTGATTTTGACATGATATTAAGCATGAACTGGCTATCCAAACATCAGCCCACCATTAACTGCCATTCATATCGAGTCATCTTCGGTGATGTAAACGCACCAGAGTACATTCACAACGGTTTTATACCCGGAAGGTCTGTACAAATAATTTCAACCTTACAAGCACGTGCATTACTTTCACATGGTTACGAGGGCTACTTAGCTACTGTTCATGATATGGAGGTTGTATCTCCATCTATCTAGAATCAGCCAATCGTGTCAGAATTTCCCGACGTGTTTCTAGAAGAACTTCTAGGCATAGCAACTGCTCATGAGGTAGAGTTTAATATTGAGCTCATCCCAGGAGCTGAGCCAATTTCCAAGGCTCCTTATCGCATGGCTCCCATAGAGCTGAAGGAGTTAAAGGAACAACTACAGGAACTTTCTGAACGAGGTTTCATCTGCCCTAGTGCATCTCCATTAGGCGCACCGGTTTTATTCGTAAAGAAGAAGGACGGTAGTATGCGTCTCTGCATTGATTATCGTGAGCTTAGTAAGATCCAACATCGGGAATAGATATCCTTTGCCACGTATTGATGATCTGTTTTACCAACTCTAAGGGGCCAAACATTTCTCCAAGATTAATCTGAGGTCTGGCTATCATCGGTTACGGGTGAAAGAGCAGGACATCGCAAAGACTGCTTTTTGTACACGTTATGGGCACTACGAATTTGTAGTCATGCCATTTGGTCTTACCAATGCTCCAACAGTTTTCATGGACTAAATGAACTGTATCTTCCATGAGTTTCTAGACAAGTTCGTCATTGTCTTCATTGACGATATTTTGATTTTCTCAAAGTCTAATGTGGAACACGAAGACCATCTTCGTACAATATTATAGATACTTCGCCAAAAGCAGCTGTATGCCAAGTTCTCCAAATGTGAATTCTGGTTGAGTAAGGTGGCATTCCTAGGCCACATAGTATCCGCAGAAGGAATAACCATAGATCCAGCAAAGGTTGAGGCTATTACCAAGTGGCCAAGACCGACATCAGCGACTGAAGTTCGATGTTTTATAGGCTTAATTGGTTACTACAGTAGGTTCGTAGAGAACTTTTCCCGTTTAGCACTGCCTTTGACCAAACTGATGCGGAAAGGGGAGAAATTCGTTTGGACTAAAGAAAGAGAGAAGAGCTTTGAGACCTAAAGCAGAGGCTGGTATCTACACCGATTCTTACTCTCCCATCTGGTACAGGTGGATTTCAAATCTACATTGATGCTTCATGGAAGGGACTTGGCTGTGTTCTCATGCAACATTGGAAAGTGATTACTTACGCATCACGGCAGATTAAGCCTTATGAGGAGAACTACCCTACGCACGACTTGGAACTTGTAGCAGTCGTGTTTGTATTGAAGATATGGAGGCACTACTTGTATGGCGAATCATGTGATATCTTCACAGATCACAAGATTCTGAAATATATCTTCACTCAGCGTGAATTGGACATGAGGTAGAGAAGGTGGTTAGAGCTGTTGAAGGATTATGACATAAATATGCAGGATCATCCCGGCAAGGCGAATGTAGTGGAAGATTCTCTTAGTAGAAATTCGGGTATGATCAACGGCATTAAAATAGAGGAAGAGATTATACAAGACTTGGAGCGACTAGATATTGAAATCATGGTACGTGGACAACATGGTTACTGGGCTAATCTTATAGTGGAACCTGACTTACTCTCTAGGATCAAGGAAGCTCAGAAGGATGATGCTGAAATTTGGGCAATCATAAAGAATTTAGAGCAGTAGACAAAGTTTCAGTTAGATGACGATGGTGTCTTATGGCAGGGCACTAGACTTTGTGTTCCTGATGATCTCACACTCAAGGAAGCGTTAATGGTTGAAGCTCATAGCTCCCCATTCTCCATTCATCCTGGTTCAACCAAGATGTACCACGACATCAAGCAGTACTTTTGGTGGAGTGGTATGAAACAGGATGTTGCTACTTATGTCTCCAAACGTCTTACCTGCCAGCTGGTTAAGATCGAGAATCAGGGGTCTAGTGGGTTACTACAACCATTAAACATTCCAGAGTGGAAGTGGGACAAGATTACCATAGATTTTGTCACCAAACTTCCATAGACCAAGAGGAAGCATGATGCAATTTGGGTTATCGTTGATCGACTTACCAAGTCAGCTCATTTTTACCGATCTAGAAAGATGATCCAGTTAGCAAACTCGCTGAAACATATAAGAAGGAGATCATGAGACTTCATGGTGCTCCATCCAGTATCATCTCGGACAGAGATCCTCGGTTTACTTCGCTATTTTGGAGGAGTCTACAGAAAGCTTGATATACCAAACTTAAGCTAAGCACGGCTTTTCATCCTCAAATAGACGGGCAGTCGGAGCGAACCATTCAGACATTAGAAGACATGCTTCGAGCGTGTGCTTCAGAATGGATAGGATATTGGGATGATTATATCTGCTTAGTATAGTTTGCATACAAAAACTGTTGGCACGCCAGCATCAAGTGTGTACCGTTTGAGATGCTGTATGACAGGAAGTGTCTTGCCCCAATCTGCTGGGATCAGGTTGGTGAGCGAACACTTGAAGGACCATTGATGATAGAGTTAACTAACGAGAAAGTCGCTGTAGCTAAGGCAAAAATGCAAGAAGCTCGTGCATATCAAAAGAGTTATGCCGAAAAGCATCGTAGGGATTTGTATTTCAACGTGAGAGATCATGTTTTTCTTAAAGTATCACCGGCACGTGCTGTTAGACGTTTTGGAATCAAAGGAAATCTCAGTCCTTGATTCATCGGACCGTTTGATATCATCGGGCGAGTCGGTGAAGTATCGTATCGTTTAGCGTTACCTCCGCAACTTTCTCACGTTCATGACGTTTTCCATGTGTCCTTACTCAGAGGATACAAGTATCATCCTCTTCACATGTTTCAGTATCCACTTGAACAGATTCATAAAGATCTTACCTTCATCGAGGAACCCGAACGAGTTCTTGATAGACGGGAACAAGTCAAGAGGAAGAAGACGATTCCATTCGTCAAAATCCTTTGGAGGGATCATACCAAGCGGGAAGCCACTTGGGAAACAGAGGAGTCTATCCGGACTTCTTACCCTCATTTTGTAACACCCCAAAATGTGATATGCGGAAGCGGTGAAGCTTGGGGGTTGTTACGTCACTGTATCATAGTTCAAGGTACAAGAGAACGACTCTAAATGAAACGTTTTATATAAATACCTCGTTGAATTTAATAAAAACATTAAAGTACAAAGGTCTCAGTCTTCAAAAGATAGCGTAGCGGAATTTAAAGTTTTAAACATCAACGAGATAACAGTTCGAAAGCATAAATAGATAAACGAAGATAGCCATCAAATGCATGCGGACTCCAAGTACTTCATATAGCGGATACAAATCATCATCAATTACCTGAGATAAATGATAAATTGGGTCAACATAAAGTTGGTGAGAATATAGGTTTCAAGTAAAAATTCATAGTAATTCGTGTTGCAGATTTCATTTCATGTACACATGCAACTATAGGAGATATAGTGCTAAGTGTAGGATAAATCGTGTGCTCACAATATTTATGATAGCTAAGATCTTGACATCGAAACTAATGATCCAGTACATACAATAGATTGTATATATAATTTTGCCCCAATACAGTACCTAGCCAAGATAACTCAGTTCATGCAAATGGTATACACTCTTCCGGCGTCAGAATGCCCGAGTGGAGGTTGTCAACCCTCAATAGATCTATCCATAGCATAAGAGCTTACTCCAGTAGAGTAATTAACGATTCACGATAGTGGGGACTATGGATAAAGCAACTTAAGCTATATCATAAACAGTGCTCACAAAGCATTCACAGAAAACTAGTTTTACTTGCGTCCAGAAGCAAGCATCAAGAGCATTTATCACATCCCAAAATGTTAAACATATAAAACAGTTTAATAGGGATCTAAAGACTCACCTCAAACAACGATTCAAACTGCACAAGTATGATCAAATATTAGCGAGCAACTCTAGCAACAACATAAATATAATACTATAGTTTAGGCGCTAGCAATTAAATCACAATAATTCGTCACGTACGTTACTCATCAATCATATATATTATTTTGTAGTTAAATTATGACTTGTAAATATTATATCGTTATAAGTATTATAGTATATGCTTAGGCAAAAATATTTATTTTTGACTTGACGAAATTTCGACAGCCTTTAGGCGTAAATTTTAATTTACCCAAATCTATCTTAATAAATTTTCCAACACGATTTCTATAGAAAATTCGGCAGCCTTTCGGCGTCATTTTAAAATTTACCATTTTTAGTAAGTACCCAAATCTCGACCTAATACCCCTAATTTCAACACTTTCTCAATCACAAATATTCAACAAGTCATTTTCCGTAATAATACCAATTCCACTTTCAACGCTCAAACTTTTAACAATGAAACAAGTATTCTCATTTCGCGCTTGTACCCTTTCTCAAAACGAGTCCAACATTTATATACAAAATTTAGTACCTATTTCGACACTTAAAACAACTCGGTTTAACTCGAAAACGTCGTTTCTCCCACTTTAAAAATTTAGACAGCAAGTTAATTATAATCTTTTTCACAACAATTAATTTTCCGACAACGAAATTCAAACGACCATATCTTACTCATTTTAACTCCATTTTTAGCTTATAATATATCGAAACGAAGGTATTAACTTATATTTTCATAATATCGTACTAATCTAGTGTCAAAATAATTTTTACAACCCATTATGCCTCATACAAAATTCGGACAGAATGTATATTTTTCGTAAAAACCTGTTTTCGACCATTTTCAAGCTTACCCACTAGTAGTAACACTACTAGTTCCCTTCAAATTTTCATACACATAACCAAAATACAAGATTTATCTTCAAGTCCACAAATCTAAAAATATACATATATATTATAGGTGATTATCCATATAAACATGATATGAATAAATAATAAACACAGCGGAAAAGCACCTATGAACGGATTCATAGAGTCATATGATTAATCAATAAAAAGAGGGAGATAAAATATACCTTTATAGCGTAACCGGTTGAATAGAATGATGACAATCACCAAGAACACCAACCACCTATGAAACCAAGTGATCAAAATAGACCACCTCTATGATGTATCCATACTACACTTCCTTGTATACCAAATAGATGCTAGTCTTAATACCTGCAACTCTTAAACAAACCTTTAACAACAATTTGTTAAGGCTTATTAAAATGACAAAAACAAATCACCACATTATGTTTACCGTCATTATTTCTTTATTGACCATCAACCATACGTTTTTCATTGCCATGGTTTTGTGCTTTATTTAGTCAATGATAACAATAAATCACTTTTATCATGTTTGAAAACAAAAATGTATCAACATAATTTAAGCTATTAATACGGCAATCAATACCTTAAATGGGTTTTATGATTTATTGTTTAATTTATACTTATTATTACTAAGTCTATACTTAGTAATTAAAAGCCCAATGGTTATCTCGAGTTGCGAAAGTTATAAATATATCATAAATATGATAAACACGATATATTAAAATGGTACCTCAGTGTATATGTGTGTGACCCCATAGGCTCACATGTATCTAGCCGTATAATTATTCATTATGACACGAGCATACTCCAACAGTTCCCACTTGCGCACGTCATAATAATCAGGTAATTATACAAGCAATGGTTAGCGTCTAGCAACACGCCAATGCCCCTAGAAACATATGAGGATAGTTTCTCAAACATCTCATTTAAATGGTTTAGATATCAGTCATCCTTTTGTTACAGATACTTTGTTGAACTTTAGACATAGATCATAAGTCATTCTTAAGTTTAACTATTCTGTTTCTCGATATAGATATTGAACTAGATTACCAAATTAATCAAGTATCATCTTAATTACATTTGGGTATGGCCACACATACATATATGCAATTCATCGAGGGGCCCAGTAGTATCTAACTCCAATACATGTGGAGGAACAAATCCTATTTCGACTGCACGTGTCGTTCATGTGTTTCACATCGCACCTGAAAATGGTCTTTATAGCAGCCTTGTTCAGGACAACGTTGAACCATATCAAAGATTGACATTCCACACATACAAAACCTACTTGCGTCTCAAGTCTAAGGATGAGAGATTCAACCACTTGTGAGATTCACTATTGACACTGATCCATGCAGTGAATTCTCTTAGGTTGGGGCAATCAAATGTTCATCCAATCAACACATATGAGTTTGGCGGCATCATCAATTAATATTCATTCCAAATGAATATGACCAACTCACATTTGTCTTAACTCGACAATACTCCCATATTGTCAACCGACAATGGATAATTTAGAATAATAAGATTACTCTTGGATTTAAACATGCAAATATAGGACACAGTTGAAATAAAATAAAAACGATATACCTCATATATCAATTCATTATATAATAAAAACTATTTTACATCCCAATTATTCAAATACTAACATACACAAATCTACATGAAACTACCAACTGGTCTAAGTCCAAGCCCCTAGCATGCTCAACATGGTTGGTACAAGACATTGGTTTAGTAAACGGATCAGCTAAGTTGTTATCTGTGTGAACTTTGAGAATACGAATATCACCTTCTTGAATTACTTCTCGAATGTAGTGATATTTTCTCCGAAAATGTTTGGCACCATTTTGAACTCCAGGTTCATCGGCTATAGTAATTGCACCTGTATTATCACAGTACATTTACATAGGTCTATCATTACTGGGAACAACGCCAAGCCCAGAAATGAACTTACGTATCCAAATTGCTTCCATTGCAGCTTTAGAAGCAGTTATGTATTCAGCTTCTGTAGAAGACATCGTAGTAGTGCTTTGTTTAGAACTCTTCCAATCAACCGCGCCTCCGTTCATCACGAAGACATATCCGGTTTGTGATCAAAGATCATCCCGATCTGTCTCCCAACTAGCATCAGTGTAACAAGTAACACCAAGCTCAGTTGTTGAATCACCTCCATAAACAAGAAACATATCCTTAGTATTTCGAAGATACTTTAATATGTTCTTTACAGCAGTCCAGTGACATTCACCTGGATTCTGTTGATATCTACTTGTAAGGTTTCGAGAGAACGCTACATCAGGTCTAGTGCACCTCACAGCATACATGATGGCTCCTACAGCCGAAGCATAAGGTACTCCTTTCATTCGCTTCACCTCTTTAGGTGTGGAGGGACCTTGAATCTTACTCAATTCTACATTGGATTGCATTGGTAGACTCCCACGTTTGGAGGCATCCATCTTAAACCACTTTAAGATTTTGTCAATGTATGCACTTTGACTTAAACCAATTAATCGCCTTGATCTATCTCTGTAGATCTTGATTCCTAGAATGAACGCCGCCTCACCCAAGTCTTTCATGGAAAAACATTTTCCAAGCCAGGATTTTACATCTTGTAGCATTGGAATATTATTTCCCATGAGTAATATGTCACCGACATATAAGACTAGGAAAACGACGATACTTCCACTAGCTCTTTTATATACACATGGCTCATCGGGATTTTGAGTGAAACCAAACTTTTTGATCTCCTCATCAAATCTCTTGTTCTAGGTCCTAGATGCTTGATTTAACCCATAAATGGATCTTTGAAGCTTACATACACGTCTGCGATGTTTAGGATTCACGAACCCTTCAGGTTGCACCATATAAACGTCTTCGTTCAGATGGCCATTCATAAAAGGCGGTCTTGACATCCATTTGCCAAATCTCATAGTCATAGAACGCTGCTATGGCTATAAGAATCCTAATAGCTTTAATGTCTGCAACAGGCGAGAAGGTTTCTTCGTAGTCAACCCCATAGGTTTGAGTGAAACCTTTTGCTACAAGACGAGCTTTAAAGGTGTGTACAATGCCATCCATATCGGTCTTCTTCTTGAAGAGCCATTTACTCGCAACCGTCTTACAGTTAGGAGGGAGGTCAACTAAGATCCAAACTTCGTTGTCCCTCATGGATTGCATTTCCGCATTCATAGCTTCAAGCCACTTATCAGATTCAGGATCTGATAATGCAGCTTTATAGTTATCGGGTTCACCATGATCCCCTAACTCATGTTCCTCAGCATCGATATAGAAACCATATCGGTCAGGTGCGTGAGATATCCTTGCGGATCTACGAATGGGAATTACATCACTTTGAGATTCGACATTTACATGTTCAACCTCTTGGTGATGTTCGCTAGTGTTCTCAGAAGGTTGTACATCTTGACTTTGAATTTCATCGAAGTCTATGGTGCTCCCTTGCTTCTTGTGATATGAGAATACTCTCAAGAAACTCAGCATATCGAGCAACAAATATTTTGTTCTCGGGTGGGTAGTAGAAGTAGTAACCCATTGTTTCCTTTGGGTATCCTACAAAGATACACTTGATAGATCTGGGCTCAAGTTTGTTTGGTGTTTCTCGTTTAACGAGAGCCTCAAAACCCCAGACTTTCAAATAAGACAAGTTCGGGACTTTCCCGTGCCATATTTCATATGGAGTCTTATCAACCTTCTTAGTTGGAACCATATTGAGTATGCGTGCAGCAGACTCTAGAGCGTAGCCCCAAAAGGACATTGGCAAAGTGGTTGGACTCATCATTGATCGAACCATGTCAAGCAAGGTTCGATTTCTCCTCTCTGACGCCCCATTATGTTGTGGTGTATAGGTAGGAGTAAGTTATGAGACAATCCCACGACTCTTAAGATGATCTAAAAACTCAAGGCTTAAATACTCGCCTCCTCGGTTAGATCGAAGTGCTTTGATTGTCTTCCCGAGTTGATTTTCTACCTCGTTTTGGAAGGTTTTGAACGTTTCAAAAACATCATGTTTATGTTTAATCAAGTAAACATAACCATATCTACTGAAGTCGTCAGTAAATGTAACGTAGTAGTTAGCTCCTTCTCTAGACATGGTTCTAAATGGACCACATACATCACTATGTATGAGTCCAAGAAGATCATCAGCTCTTTCACTTGCATGAGTAAAAGGCTTTCTTGCCATCTTGCCAGATATACAAGATACACGTATATCAAATGATTCATCATCAGTTGACTTTAAAATGTTGGGAATAAATTAAGGCCAGATCACTTGAGCGCTGACAAGAACAAAACAAGCGTTGACAAGAACAAAACAAACGCTGACAGCTCAGGCGTTGACAAGTTAAAGTTAAGCGTTGACACATTGAAGACAAGCACTGATGGAAGATATATTCTACATGTTTATTATATTCTAGAATACTTCTAGTAAGGATAGAAACGATAATGTATTTTCTATATTTATCTTTACCTAGAATAGCTGATACGTAGATTATTGTACAAGGCTTCTTATGTCTATAAAAGAAGACCTTTAGGTTAATGTTTGATATAAGTTTTATATAAGTTTTCATTCGTAAACATCTTTCATTGTAAGCAAGTTCGATATTGATAATCAAAGTGAAAGTTTGTTTACATCTTGTGTGTTCTTGTTTAAGTGTTAAATTCCGCATAACACTTAGATTCATAAAGCATATACAAAGGTTTCTCTACGTGTATTACTTGATCTAATCTCGTATACACAAAGCTAATCGATCTAAGTTTGGGATCAACAAGTGGTATCAGAGCTTGTTGAGGAACTTTTGATCTTAAAGAACACCAGAATCCTAAAATCACCAAAACCCTAATTTTCTCAGAAACCCTAATAACATCATGTCTGAAGCAATAACCTCCTCCTCCTCAGCCTTACCAAACATCAAGATTCCCATGCTTGATGCAACCAACTTTGACTTATGGAAGTTCAACTTTGAACAATATCTGGGGATCTATGACTACACACTCTGGGAGATTATTGAATATGGAAACACATTCAATAAGGCTCAAAAGATTCTTGATGCCATTACTCAAAGATCAGCTGTTGCTGGATGTTCTGAAGAGGATAAGAAAGAAAAACCTGGAGATGGTAGAGCTGTGTCTGCTGATGACATAGCAAAGAAAAGGGTTGACATGAAAGCCCTAAATATTCTGAAAGTCTCTTTGGGACAAGAGAACCAGCATAAATATAGAGGCTATGAATCTGCTAAGGATCTTTGGGAAGCTCTTGAAGTTGCATATGGTGGCAATGCAGACACTAAGGAGGAAAAGAAAAAGCAACTTCTGCATGATTATGCTGTCTTCAAAGCTCAACCCAATGAAAAACTGAGTAGTGTGAGAAGCAGATTTCTTGACATTACAAGCAAGTTGTCCTTCATGGGAACACAAGTTGGTGATGTTGACATCAATGATACCTTTCTTAAAAGTCTTGGTGAGGCATGGAAGATTGAGGCAAGATCTATTCTTGCCAACAATACTTACAAGAGCTCCTCGTTTGATGACATCTACAACAAACTAAGACTGTTGGAAGATGAAACTCTTTTAGAGCATGGAAGCAAATCTACCACCAACAACATGGCCTTGTTCTCACATAGTGAAGGTCAATTCAATCAGAAGGACTCTTATATGCATCCAGTTACTGGATCATCATATGTCAGCGCTGGAACAAGTCCTGTCAACGTCTCCTTTTCAGACGCTGACACATTCAAGAATGACTCCCCAAGAGTTAAACCTGCTGGTTTGGATTTGGATACTGTTTGTGCTTACATTGCTTCTTTGCCCAATGGTTCAGTGATTACATTTGAGGACCTTGAGCAGATAAGTGATGAGCACTTGGAAGAGATGGACATCAAGTGGAACATGGCTCTTGCTTGTATAAGAGCAAATAGGTGGAACAGAAGGTTTAAAAAGAAGATGACCTTCAATGCTAAAGACACAACTGGATTTGATAAATCCAAAGTTGAATGCTACAACTGTCATCGTATGGGGCACTTCATGAGGGAATGCAGATCTCCTAGAAGATCTGATGCTGGTAAACCCTCAAGTCAGGTTGTTAAAGCTCAGGATTCCAAAGCTATGGTTGCAGTTCAAGGAATTGATGGTACAGGATGGGATTGGAGCTATCTGGCTGAGAATGTTGAAGAGGATAAAGCTTTGGTTGCTGATATTGAAGAAGAAGAGCATGTTGAATATGCTCTCATGGCACACTCCTCCTCTTCATCTGATAATGAGGTATATGATGATGCTTTTTGTAGCAAAGGTTGTAGGTTAAATACTGAAAGACTTAACAAAGAAGTGTTAAAACTAAAAGATGATATGAGTACTGAAAGATGTAAATTGTCTAATTACCAACTAGCTCTTACTGAAACTGAGAAAACTGTTTCTGAATACAAGAAAATGGAATTTGACTTAAAAGTTAAGATCAATATCTTAAAACATGAGTTAGAGGGTAGTATGGATATTAGAAACATCATGGAAAGGGTTAATGGTGAATTACAGGCTAAGTTAGATGAGGTCATTAAGAATAAAGATAATGTGGGCCTCAAAATTCAAAGATTTGATAGAGCCACCCAAACCCTAGGAGACTGTGTGGCTAAACAAAGGGATCCTAAAGACATGACTGGGATTGGGATGAATGATTACTCTTTGGTTCCCCCACCAGCTGGTGACTTCTATGGTGTCCAACAAAGGGACTTATCTTGGACTGGTTTGCCAGAGCTCCAAGAGGAGGAATTCATTCCTCCACCAAGAGTTGTCACTCCAGTTGAAGAGTATCAACAGAAACTGACTGACCTAAATGAGTGGAAGAAAGCTAACCCTACTCTATTTGTCAAGGGTGGCTTGCTATGTGGAAGTCCTAATGAGTCACCACCCATTAAGGTTACTAACCCAATCACTGGTAAAGCTGTTGACCTAGGCTCAAACACTGTTAGAAGACCTACCATTAAATATGTAGAGATGTATAGGAATACTAGGTCACCCAAGAGTCAAGTTAGCAATCATGGAACAGGCTTCTACTCTTTTAGACCTAAGGTTGTGTCTAGAAAAGCTTGTTACACTAGTGGTAGCTTTTCACACTTGGCATACAAGTGTGTCAACGCTCCCAAAGCCAGCACTGACACGAATAATTTCAGCGCTGACAGGAATAATTTCAGCGCTGACAGGAACAAAGTCAACGTTGTTAGGAAGTCAAACGTTGTCAGACCCAAACCTTGTGTGCAGCAAAGTCCACAAGTGATTAGACCTGCCCCATTCTTTTCTAGAAGGTCTAACATCCATGGACAAAGACCATTTCAAAAGACAAACACCTGGTCAAATAGGCAATGGGTTTCTGTAGCAAACCCTAGGTTCAACGCTGACAAGGGTAACCTCAGCGTTGACAGGACGAATTCTAACACTGACAGAAACGTGACCAGACCTAAATATTTGCAGCCACAGGGTAAGGGATTTAAAGCTTCTTCAAGCTTAACATGGAGACCCAAGAAAGATCAAAACCCTAATGATAATGGAATTTCAATGACTTGCAATAGACTTAATTACATTTCAAAGGTCATTACAAAACCTATTGGGGTTAACTGGGTATTTCATCCTAAAAAGGATGAGAATGGGGTTGTTGTGAGAACTAAGTCTGTTCTTATTGAACAACCAGATGAATCCAAGTCTTTTAAGACTTGGGTTCCCAAAGAAAACTAATTTGTTTTCTTTATGTGCAGGGCATTCAAAGACAGATCAATGATTATGGATATTGGGATAGTGGGTGCTCAAGGCACATGACAAGGAAGGAAGACTATCTAACGAATTCCACTCCTATTAAAGATGGTGATAAGGTATACTTTGGAGGTGGATATGGAACTATCACAGGCAAAGGAACCCTTCTCACCAATAATTTGCGTTTTGAGAACGTCTTCCTGGTAAAAGAACTTGATTACAACTTGTTTAGTGTATCACAGGTTTGTGATAACAAAAATAAAGTTCTTTTTACTGATACTGAGTGTTTGGTGTTAAGCAAGGATTTTAAGATCCCTGATGAGAAATATATTGAGTATAGAACACCTAGGCATAAGGACATATATAATGTGAATTTAAATGGGATTAAAATGAATACCAATATGTCTTGTTTTTATGCTAAGGCCTCAGTAGATGAGAGTAATTTGTGGCACAGGAGACTAGGGCACATAAATTTTAAAAATATAAATAGACTTGTGAGGCTTGGTTTAGTTGATGGTTTGCCTGAGAAGGCCTTCCACAATGACCACTCTTGTGTTGCATGTCTTACAGGCAAGCAGCACAAGGTCTCATTCAAGTCCAAACAGGTGCATACTAGTTCCAGACCTCTTCATATGCTTCACATGGACCTCTTTGGTCCAACAAATATAGAAAGCTTGAATGGTAAGTCATATTGCTTTGTTATCACAGATGACTTTTCTAGATTTACTTGGACATTCTTTCTAGATATGAAGAGTGACACATCTAATGTTCTTATTGATTTTATCACTCAGATTGAGAAAAGGTCTGGCAATGAGGTTAAAATGCTTAGGAGTGATAATGGTGGAGAATTTAGGAACAAGAAGCTAGATGATTTATGTGCCAGGAAAGGAATTACTGGGCAATTTAGTATTGCTAGAACCCCACAACAAAATGGGGTTGCTGAGAGGAAAAATAGAACCCTAATTGAAGCAGCCAGAACAATGTTGGCTGATGCTCACTTTCCTATAGCCTTTTGGGCTGAGGCTGTTAATACAGCTTGCTATGTGCAAAATAGAGCATTGGTTAACAAAATTCAAAACAAATTACCTTATGAGTTACTTTTGGGTAGAAAACCTAATATTGGTTTTCTCAGACCTTTTGGTTGTCATGTAGTAGTGTTGGATACTAGTGATGCCTTACGGAAATTTAGTGCAAAAGGTGATGAGGGTTACTTTATGGGGTATTCAGTCCAGAGCAAGGGTTATAGGGTTTATCTTTAAGAGGACAAACGTATAGTTGAAAGAATACATGTTAGGTTTTTAGAGAATAAACCTAGTGATCCTGAAAGTGGTCCTAATTGGTTGTTTGACTTGGAACCTTTATCTAGAACTTTAAATTATATGCCTGTCACTAATCCAGACATTGTGAAGGTAATTTCAAATGTTGTGGAGGAACAAGTTGTTGATGTTTCAGGTACACAGGTTCATAAGAAGGTTGGATCACAAGCAGAAAAGGCATCTCCTATATTTGAATATGTCACAATTCCCATTTGGACAGATGCTTTTGCTGCTGCTGCTGCTGGACAAGATAATGGTGGTTTCCAAATACCACCAGATACAAACATGCATGGTTCTTCAGGCGCTGACAAAGGCAAATCTAGCGCTTACATGACCAATTCAGGCGTTGATGGTTCAGACGTTGACAACCACACTTCAAGCGTTGTTAGCCCAAGCGCTGACAAACAAGATTCAGGCGTTGACAACAATTCTGCCCATCTTTTCTCTTCTAATTTTGAACAAGGTGAACCTTCCAATATATATGAAGAGGTTCATCCTCATGTTGATGAAAGAGAGTCTGATGAAGAGGATATTAGCAATATGGAGAATGAGGTTGAGGACACCAGACTTTTTGAAGGAGGAGTTCTCACTTCCAAAATGAAGAATCACCCCCTTCCCAGATCATTGGTGATGTTATGACTCCAATTCAGACTAGAAGATCTCATCAAGGTCTTGGTGGGTTTATTGCTAATATACACAAGAAGGTTGATACACCTCTTGTGCAAGCATGTTTGTTTGCCTGTTTTCTGTCACAAGAGGAACCCAAGAAAATATTTGATGCTCTCAAAGAACCAAGTTGGGTGGAAGCAATGCAGGATGAGCTTCACCAATTTGCAATTCAGGATGTTTGGGAGCTGGTTGATTGTCCTAGATATGTCAGACCTATAGGGACAAGATGGGTTCTCAGGAACAAAAGAGATGAAAGATGCATTGTGGTCAGAAACAAGGCAAGGTTAGTGGCTCAAGGTTATACACAAGAGGAGGGGATAGACAATGAGGAGGTCTTTGCACCAGTTGCAAGGATTGAAGCTATTAGGATTTTTCTAGCCTATGCATCCTGCATGGGCTTCACTGTCTATCAAATGGATGTCAAGAGTGCCTTTCTCTATGGCACCATTGTTGAGGAAGTATATGTGATGCAGCCTCCTGGTTTTGAGGATCCAGAGAATCCTGATAAAGTGTATAGAGTCAAAAAGGCTATGTATGGCCTTCATCAGGCCCCTAGAGCATGGTATGGTACTTTGTCTACCTATTTGGTGGACAATGGATTCAAGAGGGGCACCATAGATCAGACACTGTTCACCAAGAAGAAAGGCAAGGATGTGTTGCTTGTGTAGGTCTATGTTGATGATATCATTTTTGGGTCTACTGATCCAAAGATGAGTGAGGATTTCTCCAAGCTTATGACAGACAAATTCAAGATGAGTGTTATGGGGGAGATGAACTTCTTTCTTGGTTTACAAGTTCAGCAGAAAGAGGATGGCATTTTCATCTCCCAGGATAAATATGTTGCTGAGATCTTGAAGAAGTTTGGCTTTTCTCCACATGAAAAGAGGGCTACTACTACTATAGATAGAGAACACCCTTGGGGAAAGATTGGAGATGGGAAAGATGTTGATGTCAGGCACTATAGATCCATGATTGGATCCTTGATGTATCTTACTGCCTCCAGACCTGATATCATGTTTGCTGTGTGTGCTTGTGCACGCCATCAAGTGACTCCCAAAGAATGTCACCTTTATGTTGTGAAGAGGATTTTTAGGTACCTAAGATGCTATCCTAGTCTTGGTTTGTGGTACCCAAAGGATTCACCATTGGATCTGATTGCATATTCAGATAGTGATTATGGAGGTGATAAGTTTGATAGGAAATCCACAACTAGTGGATGTCAGTTTCTTGGGAGCAGGTTGATATCTTGGCAATGCAAGAAACAAACAGTGGTGGCTAATTCTACAACTGAAGTAGAGTATGTGGCTGCAGCTGCATGTTGTTGCCAAGTGTTGTGGATTCAGAACCAGCTATTGGACTATGGGTACAATTTCATGTATACTAAGATATTTGTTGACAATAATAGTACTTTATGCATCATTAAGAATCCTGTACATCATTCTAAAACTAAACACATAGAAATTAGACACCATTTTATAAGAGATTGCTTTTAAAAAGGTTTAATACAACCAGATAGGGTTGACACTGAGGAAAATGTGTCAGATTTATTAACTAAACCTTTTGATGCTGGGAGATTTCAATACTTGGTAACAAGTATTGGAATGGTCAATCTCACATAATATGTGTTTTGGAGTCTTTTTGTAAAAGTATGTACAGGATGATGCATTATTATTGGTCTTATTGATGATTTAGATTTTCCACTATATTTTTCTAACACTGACAAAGGTTGCTTGAACGCTGATAAGTGTTTTTGCAACGTTGTCAGCAATATAATTGTCTAACGCTGACAAAGCTTTCCTCAACGCTGTCATGTGTTATCGGGGCGTTGTCAGCAACAATGTTAGTTTTGTGGTTTTCAATCTAAATGTGCAGAAGGTGTTAGCATTATACCATTGGATACAGAGTTGCTTATGGATCAATGGAGAAGCATTTGGACAAGTTTTTATTTATGGATGATGGTTGGAATGTTTCATTCCTATCTTGACATAAATTTTTTATGTTCATGCATGATTTTAGCAAACTTTTGTATCATAGTTTAAGGGGAGGTTTTAGGAACCTTTAGGATGTTTGGGTATCCATATGATAATCTTATCATAATTCTAGATTGTGTCCACAGGTGAGTATGAGTTAGTTTTACTAACTCATGAGGCACTGTAGCATGCAAAGTTGATATACTGTGCATGCTGCCAATACATTTTTGGCCTAGAATTTGTTGTGGTCTGTTGGGAGACTTGGGAATGATTTTGTTATGGGATTTACCTGGGAGTAACAAGGATTTTATAAGGTAACTTGGTTGTTAAGAGTTTTGGTTAGCAAGGGACACTAGAGGACTGTTATGTCTATCTTGCTTATGCAAGTGTGCATAACTGGACAATGCTTGCCGCCCTATAATAATCATCAGCTTTTGGTTATCTTCTCTAGGATAAATTACTTGTTAAGGTCATTTTTCACTTTCTAAAATATTTTTATTTTTGGACGCTGACAAGATTTTTCCAAGCGTTGTTGTGACCAAATTGGACGCTGACATGGCTATAGGCAAACGTTGACAAGATTATAGCCGTTGGGCGTTGATAGGTTATTTTTGACCGTTGACACTCAATGGGACCTACCCAGTTGTTACTTTTTGACATATTTTCAAGCCATAATTTTAGGAGTTGTTACTTTCATTTAATGCATGAGATAACTTATACCTTTTTCAATATTTTCACGATTGATTTTTGAAAACCTTTGCCTATTTTTGGGAAAATCACATGCATTCTTTTTCTCCTATAAATTTGGCTCCTATTTTAAACAGGGTATCTATTATTCTTGTCTAACAAATTTCTCTTATCAACTTCATCTTCTTCACTTAAAATTAACAGCTTTCATCAATGGCACCAAAGTTTAGACCAACAGAATTGGAATTGGGGTTCATATCACAACACAACATGATTGCTTATCTTGAAGCTGATGATGCTCTGTTTCCCCAATACACACAAATGGTGGCGTATTTGAACGCATCCCCATTAAGGTATGCTCTTTCTCATGCACCACTCATTCCAGTCACACACATTAAGCAGTTTTGGAACACTGTCAGTTCCTCAACAGTTAATGGAGTGATCACATTGACTTCTATTGTTCATGGGAGATCTTGGGTGGTTACTGAGGCCTTGGTACGCCAAGCCTTGCATCTTGATGATGCTGATGGTATAGCCACCCTTCCCATAAATGAAATAGAACAAGGACTTAGGGCTTTGGGATATCCTTTTCCTGATGAAGGTACTCTAAATAAGTATCATAAGCAGGAATTTCCCCCAGCCTAGAAGTACCTCATACATGTCCTCCTTCAATGTTTGAGTCCCAAATGTACTGCACACAATGAGATCAATAGATCCATTTCCTGTGATATTGTGTGCATTGCAACAGGGCAAAAATTTAACTATTCTAAAATGATTTTTGAGGGGATGTGTAAAAACAAGGGGACAAAAATGACTTTAGCTTATCCCCGTTTTCTGCAAATGGTTTTTGATGTTCAAGATTATTGCTCAAGGGATCACAATGATTTTTATAAAAATCCCTGAGCAAAAGAAAGCTATTTTTATGAAGATGAACTCACCACCCCATAGAGACCTACCTTTAACCCAAGCCATGCTTGCTGTTATTGCAGCATCACAACCCCAACTAGACCCCCAACCTCAAATTGACCCTCAACCACAATTTGAACCACTTCCTGAACCTTTACCTTCACCTGAACAAATGCAAATTGACTCAGAATCCTTCAACGCTGACACACTCAATGTTGGCGTTGATGTGCCTATTTCCAACGCTGACACACAACCTTCCCAATCCCAAACACCCCTTAACCAACCCACATCCACCCATTCTTCTACACCATCTTCCACACCCCCTGAATATAGGTTGATGAAACGCCAAAGGACTACTGGAGTGTTCTTCTCTGGTGGTCCTAGCCTTGTAGGAGAGAGAACCACCACCACAAGTGTGGCTGGTGACCTGGATGAGGCTGGGACTATTGGTTCAGGCTTAGATGCTGGCCAAGGCAGTCCCACCATCATTAAGTCCTCATCCTTGCCCAATGAATCTGACTTGGGAGGTCAAATTCCCATTTTAGAGGAGGGCAGACTGGAACCAATGACTCTTATGGAATTGACGGCAGTCTGCATAAGCTTGCAAAAGCAAAATGCAGACTTAGTACAAATTGTCAGCTCACAAGGCCTTGAACTCAAGCAATTGAGGGAGAGGATTGTTGTTTTGGAAAGTGATCGTGCTAGGAGGGGTATGGAGGAATCTTCCAAAGGGGAGGAAGATCAAATAAATCTGAGTGATAAGGGCAGCCAGGATGGTCAGTCAATGGATGTTGCTGAGGCCCTTACAACTTTGAAGAAACAAACAGGTTTTGATACGTCCTTAGTCTCTCCCACCAACCTAAATTTATCATTTACAGCTATGTTGAGAGAAGTTACACAAGGCGCTGAGGGAAGATATTTGAGCGTTGACAAGGAAAGCTTGGACGCTGATAGAAGTATTTTGGGCGCTGATAGGACAAATTTGGGCGTTGACAGACCTGCACATGAAGGTGATGTATCCCAGTCATCATTTATCATCAAGGAGGTTTCTACTCAGGTATTACCATCTACCTTACCAACCATTGCACCATCAGATAAGGGTAAGGGTATTTTGGTAGAAGAGAGTGTTCCAAAGGATGCAGCTCAAGTTGAATTTGATAGAAGGTTGGCTGCACAAATCATGAAAAAGATGAAAAGGAAAAGTCACCATTTGTTGTGACTTCAGAAGAAGAAAGTGATGGAGCTAGCTCAGACTCAAGTGTGATGATTATAGAACCTGAAAGGCTTGAGTATGGGGATGAGTTGGCCAAAGAGAAGCTGAGAGAGTTGAAATTGCAGGTTGACTTTGACATGCCAGAGGTGGTTCAAATGTACAATGCTTGGGAAGAAAGATGCATGGATAATCCAGACTTGACCATTTCAGATCAAATATGGGGTTTGGAGCTTCTTCTTAGAGTTTAGAAGGATTGCCAGGTAATTTTGAAACACAAGGCAAGCAATATTCTCTCAGAATTGAAAAGGGATAGAAGGGAGCTCTACTTTATGTTGCTCAGATGTCATGGAGTTGGATGGACATATCAGAAGTTGAAGGCTTTGACATTTGATGAGTTGGAAAACAGGGCTTATCCCATTTGGGTGAGAGTGCAGGAAGCAAACACTCTCAGACTTCTTTCAGATGAAAGAAATGAGGAACTTGCAGAAGAAATGGAACTCAAGAAAGCTATGATTGTTCCCAGGCCAGTGAAGAAGGGAATTTCATTTGAGTTTCCAAAAGATATGGATCCACTATATCCAAGTGAAGCAGTTATAAGAAAGAGTCTCAAGCTCTCCCCATTAGAAGCTTCAGATATGGTGCAAGTGTTACCATTAGATTCCAGGAACCCAATTGTGAGCTATGAAGAAGATGAATGTGGGTTCTGGAAGATTGGCAGATTTGGTAAGGAGGTACACACTTTTACCACTCTCATATCTTTATTTGCAAGTTGTGATAGAGAAGACTTGGTGGACCTTTGGAGGTTGCTAAAGACCAAGTATGAGGCTGAAGCACCAACTTCAGCTAATGGAATAAAACTTTGGACCACATTAAAAAGAATGTGTGGACCAAAAGATGAGGATCCTGCAATATGGAAGGATCTTAAAGATGACCTCAGTGGTCTTCAATGGAGGTTATATTCAGCTGCTGGTGTATACTATTTGAGTTCTACAAAGTTTGTTGAGTATCTACTTGTGGATGCTCAGTATTTCATATCCAAGGCTATTTTGGAGAAGATGAAGGACACTCAGCTAGAAATAGATTATTCAAGTGACGTGGCAAAAGATTTGGTCAGATTTATTCACTATCAATATGAGAAGGTTTGTAAGATTCCTCCTAGTCCTTAATGCTTATTCAGAAACTTGATCATAAGAGTGGATATCAAGTTTAGGGGAGGATTGTTGGGAATAAATTAAGGCCATATCACTTGAGCGCTGACAAGAACAAAACAAGCGTTGACAAGAACAAAACAAGCGCTGATAGCTCAAGCGTTGACAAGTTAAAGTCAAGCATTGACACATTGAAGACAAGCACTGATGGAAGATATATTCTACACGTTTATTATATTCTAGAATACTTCTAGTAAGGATAGAAACGATAATGTATTTTCTATATTTATCTTTACCTAGAATAGCTGATACGTAGATTATTGTACAAGGCTTCTTATGTCTATAAAAGAAGACCTTTAGGTTAATGTTTGATATAAGTTTTATATAAGTTTTCATTCGTAAACATCTTTCATTGTAAGCAAGTTCGATATTGATAATCAAAGTGAAAGTTTGTTTACATCTTGTGTGTTCTTGTTTAAGTGTTAAATTCCGCATAACACTTAGATTCATAAAGCATATACAAAGGTTTCTCTACGTGTATTACTTGATCTAATCTCGTATACACAAAGCTAATCGATCTAAGTTTGGGATGAACATAAAAGCCCATCATGTTGTAGCTTCACAATGTGTTTCTTGTTTATATGGCCAAGTCGGCAATGCCATAGAAAAGTAGAATCCAAGTTGTGCTTGGACTTCTTTTTGCTGCAAGTATAAATAGAACCCTCATTTGATACATGATTATGCATATCAATTTCAAAAATTCCATCACGAGGAATAGCATTAAAATAAAATACATTATCCTTGGAAACTTGAATAGTACCATAATCAGTAAATTTATGTGAAAAACTATTATCCCATAAACGCGAAAGAGAAATAATTCCTCTAGTAATAGAGGGTAAAAAATGACAATTGTCTAGTACAAGAATCATTCCACTAGGGAGGATAAGATCATAGCTCTCTATGGCTTCAACAGCTGCACGGTTGCCATTGCCCACGTGCAAGTCCAAAGCACCTTTATTTAACTTTCTGATCCCTCTAAGCCCTTGAATAGTATTACAAATGTGAGTACCACAACCAGTGTCATATATCCAGGTATTAGTTTTAGGGAATGAGTAGAGTTCTATCATGAAGATACCTGATGTGCCGGACATGCCGGCTTTGTTCTTCTTTTTGTCCACTTCTGCCAGGTAGTAAGGACAATTCCTTCTCTAGTGTCCAATCTCATGACAATGATGACACTTTACATCCTTAGCAGGATGCTCCTTTTTGCCAGGTGGGGGGAACTTGCGTTTAGGGTCATGAACCATAGTGGCTTTTCCCTTGAACTTCTTACCCTTGCCTCCTTTAGCTTGTGGATTCGGTTTTTGGATATGACCTTTCTTGATAGCAAGAACAGAGGGAGCTTTCTTGGGCATACCCTTCTCTGCAAGCTTCAGCATGGCATGTAGTTCAGGTATAGTCTTCCCCATGCCATGCATATGATAGTTCTGAACAAACTGATCATAGTCTTTGGAAAGTGAAGTGAGTATCAAGTTCACTCCTAAGACTTGTGGCATAGGGTATCCAAGTCAGTCCATCTGATCAAGGTAGCCTTTCATTCTCAACACATAAGTGTTGACAGATTGGCCCTCCTCCAGCTTGTAGTTATGGAATGCTTTGACCGTTTCAAAGAGTTCTTGTTCTGCTTGTTGTTGGAACATCGTCTTGAGTTCCTCAATCATGTCATATGCAGTAAAGTCTTCCAAATGTTTTTGGATTTCAGGGACCATACTACACAACATTAAGCCAACCACTTCTTGCTGTTCAGCATCCCTTTTAGTATGGGCATTGCAAACAACAGCGGTGGCAGTAGCAGGAGGTGCTTCAGGTAAGGCCTCTTCCAAGTGGTGCAACTTTCCTTCTGATTTGAGGACAATCCTCATATTTCGAAACCAGTCAAGGAAGTTTGTACCACTCAATTTCTCGTTATCAAGAATTGATCTGATTTGATTGTTAATGGATTGATTCGTTGCCATCTACAAAATAACAAAGTTCAAAGTTTTAGTATTTTCAATAATTAATCCTTTAAAAAATTTACTACCCAAGTTTATATAAAAACAATTAATTTTACGAAAAAGGCTAAGATCCTCATTGAGGTTCTACCATCACATCAGTTGATCTGCCAGCAATGATAGATTCAATAGGTAGATGACGTTCATCAATTGCAAATCATGTGTAATTCTTAGATCCTTATGGGACTCATGACATAAGTGAACAATTCACAAAATATCAAACTGGCATGTTTAGTCCCATCCTTGCCTCGGTCAAGGTCTCACCACTTAACCGATTAAGTCATCCAATTTAAGAACATGCGAGAATAAGTCTAGGTCTCACGCATAGATAATAATCACCTTCGGTTACAATTCGCATCCGTCTCACAAGATGCAAAAAGTAATTGCAAGTGATCTCAAACGATTGGACGGCATGACTTAAATTTTAGACGGGTATAAAAGTTTGATTTCCAAATCAAAAGTGTGTACGAGGAAGCATGCATTCATCCATCGTAGCACAAGTTAAAAACATTTCTTAACTTAAGTCTAATCTTGTTTTAATTTATGCTTGTCAAGTTATCCATGTTAAATACTAATATAAAACCTAAATGGATTTAATATTAGATAAGACAATACATAAGTCATAACATCCATAACACATTAAGAGTTATTATGAAAACAAGATTTTAGTTTTAAATCATATTTAAGCTTTAAACTAAATCAAAGATTTAGTTTATAAATAGTTTGTGATTGGTTTAAGGTTTTATAAAAACATTTGCAAGTTATGTCAAGATATCAAGCAAACAAGCAACCACACAGCCACAAGTATGCAAAGCCTCAAACCGATGAAAAACCTATGCTTGATCTCGTGAGCCATCACGAGAACCAAGAAGTCAACTAAGGATAAGTCAACACAACCACAAAGTGGGCTCCCACTTGCTCCAAGACCATCAAGAGCAAGTAGAACCCAAAATGAACATGAGGCCCAAATCTGCCAAAAAAAATTCAGTGGACTTTTAGGGCCTAAAACCCATAGAAGGAGTCTTTCCTAGCCTGAGGTCCAGTTGAGACTTTTGAAGACCCATGAGTTTTGAATCAGCATACCAAATTTGGGCTTCTATCTCCTTATAGAACTCCGGAAAATCACGTTTTAGTGTAGGTCACTCAGCAGCTCCGAATTTCACAATATGTCTTTAATTCTTTAGCCATTCCCATCCAAGCATCGGTTACAAATGATTTATGACTAACAACATTTAACCTATCATTAACCTACTGTAAAGTGCCCAAACAATGGCTATAACCAACATCAAAAACATATTAATGAAGCCGAAACAATGGCAAATCCCCAAAACTGAAATTAAATGCAAATCAACACACAACATGTCACAATTGGTCTAGGTTTTCATCGGTTTTGCATACGAAACATAATAATACCATAAGATTATGAATATAACAAGGTGTTGGCTAAGTCCATGGCCAAACATGCATGTATTTGCCATGGAAATAAAATTAAACAACAACAAACACTTGTTAGCCAACGAAATCGAAAGAATAATCAACAATTAATTAAACCCCCGATTGGTACGTGTAACCAATGACCTTAGGACCTTAATACCACATTTTAGAAACCTTGTAATTATCATATATTTAAAGAAAAGATGGTCATAAGGGCTGTTTAAAACCCGCTTCATGAATCGTTTCAAAAAACGCGTTTTAGGTCATTTTACACGTACCCGGTAACAAACCCATTAAAGTATGCGTAACCCGTGGCTATGAGATCATTAAAAATAGAATATAAGACCTAAATATCTTTTCCAAGTCGAAAATAAGTCCATAGGGGCTGTTTTAAATTTGGTTTAACAAACCCATCAAAAACACTTATTTTTAGCCATTTTTACGCAAACCCGATAATCACATGACATCTATGATGGCTCGTGATAAGACTATAGGTGATTATCCATACAAACATGATATGAGTAAATAATAAACTCAGAGGAAAAGCACCTATGAACGGATCCATAGAGTCATATGATTAATCAATAAAAATAGGGAGATTAAATATACCTTTATAGCGTAACCGGTTGAATAGAATGATGAAAATCACCAAGAACACCAACCACCTATGAAACCAAGTGATCAAAATAGATCACCTCTATGATGTATCCACACTACACTTCCTTTTATACCAAATAGATGCTAGTCTTAATACCCGCACCTCTTAAACAAACCTGTAACAACATTTTGTTAAGGCTTAATAAAATGACAAAAACAAATCACCACATTATGTTTGCCGTCATTATTTCTTTATTGACCATCAACCATACGGTTTTCATTGCCATGGTTTTGTGCTCTATTTAGTCAATGATAACAATAAATCACTTTTATCATGTTTGAAAACAAAAACGTATCAACATAATTTAAGCCATTAATACGGCAATCAATACCTTAAATGGGTTTTATGATTTATTGTTTAATTTATACTTATTATTACTAAGTCTATACTTAGTAATTAAAAGCCCAATGGTTATCTCGAGTTGTGAAAGTGATAAATATATCGTAAATATGATAAACACGATATATTAAAATGGTACCTCAGTGTATATGTGTGTGACCCCATAAGCTCACATGTATCTAGCCGTATAATTATTTATTATGACACGAGCATACTCCAACATATATTATACAAGTTTTTCAATTTAAGCATTTTCATACATGGATTTAATAGATCCACTCATTATTTTCATAGATCTAAAAATTTATCATGACCAAAAATATATTTCATCTTTTTATTTTCAAGAAAATATTTGATGAGTAACATGCATGCATAGATCATCATAGATTATGCATAAAAAATGAATAAGATGAAAAAGGTTCAAGAATAACCTCAAGTAACGATTCTACGTAACCACGAAAACTCGATCTACGCTCTAATCAACTAATAATCTACAATAACCCAACTTCTTCAAAACATCTTAAATCATCTAACCAAGAAAACCAATTCTTCTTTGTGCTTGTATAAACCCTAGGATGTATCTGTTTTGTGTTAAAATCTTCTTAAAATGGAGCTTCAATAAATCAACAATGGAGAATTTGGGGTTTTGGTTTGTGTCGTGGGTTTTAGAGAGAGAGAGGAGAGTTATGTATGTTAAATTTGTGTGAAAATGATAAGTGATAATTGATGTAAATGAGTTAATAAGTTAAAAATTGTGATGTGTTTAAGTTTAAGCTCAAAATGGCAAAAGATGAAAAAATTGGTTTTCCTCCATGTGGGAGGTTGTTTTGGCCGGTTCTAGGGGGGGTCCCACAAGGGTAATAATTCAAAACTTTTACTAAGGGTTACTAGTTAGAAGGTTTAAGGTAAAAAAGTTAATTAGTTTTAGGTAATTATCGAAAAGTATGTAGTTATGTTTAAAAATACGTAAAACTTAAAAATTTGACGAAATATATTAATTTTATAATTTTTCGACGAAAACTGATATTTTATGATTTATAAAGTAATTTATGCATGCTAACGACGGTTAAACGTAAAAACGACGTAAAATACGAAAACGCGATACGTTAATTAGATATTCACAGAAAGTACGATTTATTACTATAAATAGTAAAAATATTAAAATACATGCATATAAACATATACAGAATAAATAAAATACGCTGCTCATGAAAATAACGATTACGCTGTTAAAAAACTAAACAGTTAAACACATAATTCACAGATAACGAATAATCTCACGGATTATCGTCAATTCATTTACCGTCTCAGCATTTTGGTCAGATTAACAGAAAATGTTTAGAACGATGACTGAGCACAGTGTCAAGTCATTACTTGTCATCAAACAGTTTTTTAGAAACGCGGGATAACTTCCCGGTTTATACACAGTTCAAGCACATAGTTGACTAAATAAAAGTCAAAGGGTAAAATAGTCATTTTACAAGGTAGGAAAATTACCAGGTGTTACATCATCCCCTTGATAGAGAAGCTTTGTCCTCAAAGCTTAGGAGTGTCACGGGTTCTAGCGTTGTCAAAGAGTTGCGGATATTTCTTGCGAAAATGATCCTTACGCTCCCAAGTGAATTCAGGTCCACGTTTAAAATTCCACCTCACCTTGATGATCGGGATACGACTCTGCTTCAATCGTTTGACCTCACGGTCCATGATTTCAACAGGTTCTTCGACAAATTGCATCTTGTCGTCGATTCGGAGTTCCTCCAACGGTATAACGAGCATCTCATCAGAAATGCACTTCTTCAAGTTCAAAACATGAAAAGTGATGTGCACACGGCTCAACGCTTGCGGTAGTTCAAGACGATAGGCTACGGTTCCAACCTTTGCTAGAAATTTGAAAGGTCCAATATAACGGGGGTTCAGCTTTCCTCGTTTGCCAAAACGTACTACACCTTTCCAAGGCGATACTTTCAGCATCACTCTATCTCCCACCTGAAATTCTAGAGGCTTGAGGATCACGGGCTGCTTGAATTCGACTCTTGATTTGAACAATCTTCTCAGTTGTTTCACGGATGAGTTCAGGGCCAGTGAGTTGACTATCCCAAACTTTACTCCAACACACATGCAAACGATATTTACGACCATACAGCACTTCAAACGATGCAGCCTTAATATTGGAATGATAACTGTTGTTGTAAGAGAATTCCACTAGAGGCAAATGTCTATCCCATTTCTTTCCAAAGTCAATCACGCACGCGCGCAACATGTTCTCCAGCGTTTGAATAGTTCTCTCACTTTGTCCGTCAGTCTGCGGGTGATAAGCAGTACTCATGTCCAATTGCGTACCCAACGCTTTCAGAAGTGATTTCCATAATTGTGAAGTGAATCTACCATCTCTATCAGAGATGATTGAGATCGGCACTCCATGTTTTGAGACTACCTCCTTCAAGTAAAGTCTTGTAAGCTTATCCATTGAGTCATCTTCCTTCATATCCAAAAAGTGTGCAGATTTCGTAAGCCGATCCACAATTACCCAAATTGTGTCATATCCATTTTTCGTTTTAGGTAGCTTAGTTACGAAATCCATGGTTATGTTTTCCCACTTCCATATAGGAATTATAGGTTGAACCAACAGCCCAGATGGCTTTTGGTGTTCCGTTTTCACTCTAGCACAAGTCAAACAATTCCCTACATAAGTAGCGATTTCAGCTTTCATATTTGGCCACCAATATAGCTTCTTTATATCCTGATACATTTTGTCAGATCCTGGGTGAATCGAATACTTAGATTTATGTGACTCGTGCATAATCACGTCCCTTAGTCCTCCAAACAGTGGTAACCAACTTCTACCATTCAGACATAGCATTCCATTAGTGCTAGTCTCTAATTTCTTAGTAACCATTCCTCCTAGTTTCTCAGCTTCAACATGTTCAGGCTTAACGGCTTCAGTTTATGCTTCACGAATTTGCACAGGTAATTTCGGATTGATAACCATAGCTAACGATCTAACTCTACGCGTCATCAATTGTTCCTTTCTACTTAGCGCATCCGCCACTACGTTGGCCTTCCCAGGGTGGTAGCGAATTTCACAGTCATAATCGCTGAGAAACTCGATCCATCGACATTGTCTCAAGTTCAGTTCCTTCTGGTCAAGAATATGTTGCAAACTCTTGTGATCGGTATAGACGACACACCTGGTTCCATACAAGTAGTGTCTCCATAATTTCAAGGCAAATACCACCGCTCCTATCTCCAAGTCGTGCATAGTGTAGTTTTTCTCATGCGTTTTCAATTGTCGAGACGTGTAGGTGATATCTTTCCTCCTTTGCATCAACGCAGCTCCCAACCCTTTTGTTGATGCGTCACAGTAGACCACAAAGTCTTCTTATCCTTCTGGTAACGATAGGATAGGCGCGCTACACAACATTTGTTTCAACTTCTGGAATGCTAATTCCTCTTTATCTCCCCATTCGTATTTCACCTTCTTTTGAGTCAACTTTGTCAATTGTTTCGTGATCTTTGAGAATCCCTCGATGAACCTTCGATAGTATCCACCGAGTCCTAAGAATTGGCGAATTTCAGTCGGTGTTGTAGGAGCAAACCACTCCCTAATTGATTCAATCTTGGCAGGATCAACATGAATTCCTTTGCTATCAATAACATGACCTAGAAATTTTACTCTTGGCAACCAAAACTCACACTTCGAGGACTTAGCGTACAATTCCTCCTTCTTAAGCAATTCCAATATTGTCTTAAGATGTTCCTCATGTTCTTTCCCATTCCTTGAGTAAATCAGTATGTCATCGATGAACACAATGACAAATTTATCCAAATATGGTTTACACACCTGGTTCATGAGGTCCATAAACACGGCAGGTGCGTTTGTCAAACCGAATGGCATCACTTGGAACTCATAGTGTCCATACCTTGTCCTAAAAGCAGTCTTTGCAACATCTTCCTCACGGACTCTCAATTGGTGATAACCAGACCTAAGGTCAATCTTTGAGTAAACGCTCTATCCTTGCAACTGGTGAAACAAATCATCGATCCTAGGTAATGGATAACGGTTCTTGATGGTAAGTTTGCTTAACTCATGATAGTCGATACACATTCAGAAACTTCCATCCTTCTTCTTTACAAATAAGACTGGAGCTCCCCAAGGTGAAGAACTCGGTCTTATGAATCCTTTATCAGTCAACTCTTGTAGTTGCGTCGCTAGTTCTTGCATTTCCGACGGTGCTAAATGGTAAGGCGCTCGAGCAACAGGTGCAGCTCCTGGTATTAAATCGATCTGGAATTCAACTTGTCTGGCCGGCGGTAATCCAGGCAAAACTTCAGGAAAGACTTCTGGAAAATCCCGTACAATAGGTACATCTTCCAATCGTTTTTCTTCTGTCTGCTTTTCAGTAACACATGCTAAAAATACGTGGCAACCTTCTGACAGAAACTTTTGAGCCTTGATACGCGAGATAATGTTCAGTCGTGACTTCCCTTTCCTGTTACTTGTATCCCCTTGTAGCTCCAAAACTTCATCGCCAAATGGTAAACGAACGATCTTCTCGTCACTTATAATTGTAGCATGGTATCTCGACAACCAATCCAATATGATAATCACGTCAAAACTCCCTAACTCAACAGGCATAATATCGATAACGAAAGGACGACCTAAAAGATTCAAAGTGCATCCGCGAAGTATAGTGTCGGCTTGTATCAAATTTCCGTTAGCTAACTCAATAGTGTACTTAGTGTCTAAGGGCGAAGGGGTCACATCAAGTAAAACACTAAAAACAGTCGACACAAAACTCCTATTGGCTCCAGTATCAAATAAAATAGAAGCATAATGACCATTGAGAAGAAACGTACCCGTAACAACGTCAGGGTTTTGTTGCGCTTCTCCTCCTCCTATCACATAAAACCTTCCACGAGCTTCCCCAGCCTTAGCAATCTTTCCTTGGTCCTCATTATTTTTCTCTGGGCACTCATTGATGTAGTGTCCCTTTTGCTGACATTCAAAACAGGTGATGTTGGCCTTCGGGTTTGGTGGTGACTTACAGTCTCTAGCAATGTGTCCAGTTTTCTTGTAGTTGTGACATTGCACATTACATTATCCATTATGGTGATGCTTACATCGGTTGCACAAAGGTAACATCCCATTGTATACTCCCTTTTCCCCAGTACCAGCAATGTATACCTTCACAATTTCTTGCCTCTTATTCGGATAGTTTCCCTAGTTGTTCCTTTGGTTATTTCCCCATTTTCTCTTGTTGTCCGCGGCATTTCTAGCATTTGCTCGAACAACTTGATCCATCAGGCTATGAGCCATCCTTATAGCATCACTAACTTTTGTCGGTCCAGACGATGTCACATTCCCTTGAACTCTACCAGGTAAACCCCAAATGTAGCGCTCAACCTTCTTTTCTTCATCTAGAACCATTCTAGGACATAGCAAACACAACTCTTGGAACCTCCTAGTGTACGTACCAATGTCATTTTTCTTCACAGTCAAGTTCCACATATCAATTTCCATTTTCTGAATTTCGTTATGAGGACAGTATTCCTTAGTCAACAACTTCTTGAGTTCCTCCCAACTCATTCCATACGCCTCCTCGGCTCCAACAGTTTGCAAATGGGTGTTCCACCATGTCAACGCTCCAGCAGCTAAAGTACAAGTAGAATAAGTCACTCGGTTTTCAACAGTACATCCACTGACACGGAACACAGATTCCATCTTTTCGACCCAACGAGCTAATCCAACAGCTCCTTCAGTACCATTAAAATTCAAGGGGTCACAATTTCTAAATTCCTTGTAATTACACGGCTTAGGTGGTCGATTGTCAACATTGTTCGGCGGTGCTTGGTTCACGTTGTTGTTAGCTTGAACGTTTGCCAAAGCAGCGGTCACTCATTGTGTAATTAGTTCCTTGAATTGTTCGTCAGTCATTCCATTACGTGTGTTCACCATTGTTTCTCTGCGTAAAGACAACAATGCAAATAAGGTTCAAGCACGAATATACACGTTATATATTTCTTATGCTAAAAATACATAATTTAACAATACAACAAACATAGTAAGGATAGTCACTGATCAAATTCATAAGGTTAAATTCCCATTCGTAATCAAAATATCAAGTACATAGTCATAAAATAAGAGTTTTGATTACATCTAGTCTACTTCAACTAACCGAGTACTACTCTAGTTTAGTGGATACAATGCCCAAAAGATAAAAGATGCTAATCTACTCCAGAATTCAGCACAATAACGGTGAAACTCTAAGTGCGACGACGACGATCACACTCAGCACATCTCGGTGGGTCACCCTTCGGTCCCCAATTTGCATCTCGATCTCCACTACGAACTGACGCTAACTCACTCCTCAAAGCAGTAATCTCCTCAAGCGCAATATCCAACAATTCGTGGGTATCCTCCTGATCCTCCAACAATCCAAAAACCGCATCCTCAAGTCGACAGAAACGAACAACATATGAATCGCTAGCAGATCCTATCATAACAACACATGACCTAAGTCTAGAGGGCTCTCCAACATGATAGGTAGGTGGTGTAGAACCAATAGTAGTAGCTCGACTCCAATGAGTAGGCGATGTCTCAGGTGTAGTGTGTGAATCAGACATATGAACCTTCTTCTGTGGGCATGACGAATCAGAATCGGATAAGGCTCGTGACCTAACACCGGATGGTCCAGCTCCATCAGTAAGTGGTACGGTATCATCAGAATCAGTGTAAACCTCAGCAGGTGTGGTACCCCATATAGCTTCCCTCTACTCTCTAAACCGCTGACATGGAACAATAGAATTCTTCTTCAAGTAAGATGTCTTCCTAATCTCACTCCTCCTAATGGGCTGAACTCTCTCAGGTACAACAGTCAAAGCATCAACCCTATTATCATCATCAGCATTAGCATCCTCGCTATCACTCCTAGCTACAACCTTCCTAACGTCAGTATCACCCTCAACCTCATCATCGATATCCTCATCATCCTCACGATCTACCTCATATCCATCCATCTCCTCATCATCCTCATGATCTACCTCATATCCATCCATCTCCTCATCCTCAAGTCTTAGTCTAGGCAATGGTGATCCAACCACTCTAGGTGAAGCAACCTCAATACCATCATTCTCCACCTCCTCATCAACATCCTCTGGATAATCTACCGGATTATCCTCTCCACCATCCTTACTGTCACTAATCTACTCGATAAAAGTACGATGCACAACAGGTGGCATCCCATCAACAACATCAGAAGTATCAGACAACAAAACAGGCTCACCCTCGTCATCCTCCTCCGGTTCCTCGTTAGAATCATACTCCTCATCTTCCTCCTCAGGATCAGCCTCCTTAGGAGCTTCCTCCGGGTCATTCTCTGGCTCAATATGACCTGGTATCTACTCGATCTCCTCTTTCCACTCTCCCTCAGTAGAGTCGGACTGGTAAGTAATAGTGGATGACGACATAACCTGCGACAACCATTCACGCGTTAGAGTAGTTGTAGGGTATGCAAGAAATAATCATGTATATAAATTAAAGTATGCAAATCGGTGAAATGCATATGTATATAATACATATTACGTATTACATAATATATATCACATATTACTTATAGTGTTATCTTACGTAGTACACACATGTATACAGAGTAACAAGTAGCCACATCGGTTATAGTCTAGGCCTAAGATGCAAACCGAATTCTCTATAACCAAGGCTCTGATACCAAATCTTTAACACCCGAAAATGTGATATGCGGAAGCGGTGAAGCTCGGGGGCTGTTACGTCATTGTATCATAGTTCAAGGTACAAGAGAACGACTCTAAATGAGACGTTTTATAAAAACACCTTGTTGAATTTAATAAAAACATTAAAGTACAAAGGTCCCAATTTTCAAAAGAGAGCGTAGCGGAATATTAAAGTTTTAAACTTCAACGAGATAACAGTTCAAAAGCATAAATAGATAAATGTCCGAAGATAGCCATGAAATGCATGTACTCCAAGTAATTCATACATCAGATACACATCATCATCAATTACTTGAGATAAATGCTAAATTGAGTCAACATAAAGTTGGTGAGAATATAAGTTTCAAGTAAAAATTCATACTAATTCGTTTTGCAGATTTAATTTCATGTATACATGCAACTATAGGAGATATAGTGCCAAGTGTAGGATAAATCGGGTGTTCACAATATTTATGATAGCTAAGCTCGTGACATCGAAACTAATGATCCAGTACATACAATAGATTGTATATATAAATTTTCCCCAATAGAGTACCTAGCCAAGATAACTCAGTTCACACAAATGGTATACACTCATCCGACGTCAGAATGCCCGAGTGGAGGTTGTCAACCCTCAATAGATCTATCCATAACATAAGTGCTTACTCCATTAGAGTAATTAACGATTCACGATAACTGGGACTATGGCTAAAGCAACTTAAGCTATATCATAAACAGTGCTCACAAAGCGTTCACAGAAAAGTAGTTTTACTTGCGTCCAGAAGCAAGCATCAAGAGCATTTATCACATCCCAAAACGTTAAACATATAAAACAGTTTAATAGGAATCTAAAGACTCACCTCAAACAACGATTCAAACTGCACAAGTATGATCAAATAGTAGCGAGCAACTCTAGTAACAACCTAAATATAATATTATATTTTAGGCACTAACAATTAAATCTCAATAATTCATCACGTACGTTACTCATCAATCATATATGTTATTTTGTAGTTAAATCATGACTTGTAGATATTATATCGTTATAAATATTATAGTATATACTTAGGCAAAAATATTTACTTTTGACTTGACGAAATTTCGACAGCCTTTTGGCGTAAATTTTAATTTACCCAAATTTATCTTAATAAATTTTCCAACACGATTTCTATAGAAAATTCGGCAGCCTTTTGGCGTCGTTTTAAAATTTGCAATTTTTAGTAAGTACCAAAATCTCGACCTAATACCCCTAATTTCAACACTTTCTCAATCACAAATATTCAACAAGTCATTTTCCTGTAGTAATACAAATTTTCACTTTCAACGCTCAAACTTTTAACAATGAACCAAGTATTCTCATTTCGCGCTTATACCCTTTCTCAAAACGAGTCCAACATTTATATACAACATTTAGTACCCATTTCGATACTTAAAACAACTCAGTTTAACTCGAAAACGTCGTTTCGGCCACTTTAAAATTTTAGACAGCAAGTTAATTATAGTATTTTACAAAAATTAAGTTTTTCGACAACGAAATTCAAACGATCATATCTTACTCACTTTAACTCTGTTTTTAGCTTATAATATATCGAAACGAATGTATTAACTTATATTTTCATAATATCGTACTAATCTACTGTCAAAACAATTTTTACAACCCGTTATGCCTCATACAAAATTCGGACAGAATGTATTAACTTATATTTTCATAATATCGTACTAATCTACTAGTTCCCTTCAAATTTTCATAAACATAACCAAATACAAGATTTATCTTCAAGTCCATAAATCTAAAAACATACACATATATATATATATATATATTACAAGTTTTTCAATTTAAGCATTTTCATACATGGATTTAATAGATCCACTCGTTATTTTCATAGATCTAAAAATTTATCATGACCAAAAATAATTTTCATCTTTTTATTTTCAAGAAAATAGTTGATAAGTAACATGCATGCATAGATCTTCATAGATTGTGCATGAAAAATGAATAAGATGAAAAAGGGTCAAGAATAACCTCAAGTAACGATTCTACGTAACCACGACACCCGATCTACGCTCTAATCAACTAATAATCAACAATAACCCAACTTCTTCAAAACTTCTTAAATCAACTAACCAAGAAAACCCATTCTTGTTTGTGCTTGTATAAACCCTAGGATGTATTTGTTTTGTGTTAAATCTTCTTAAAATGGAGCTTCAAGAAATCAACAATGGAGGTTTTGGGGTTTTGGTTTGTGCCATGGGTTTTAGAGAGAGAGAGGAGAGTTATGTGTGTTAAATTTGTGTGAAAATGATAAGTGATAATTGATGTAAACGAGTTAATAAGTTAAAAATTGTGATGTATGTAAGTTTAAGCTCAAAATGGCAAAAGATGAAAAAATTGGTTTTCCTCCATGTGGGAGGTTGTTTTGGCCGGTTCTAGGGGGTCCCACAAGGGTAAAATTCAAAATTTTTACTAAGGGTTATTAGTTAGAAGGTTTAAGGTAAAAATGTTAATTAGTTTTAGGTAATTATCGAAAAGTATGTAGTTATGTTTAAAAATACGTAAAACTTAAAAATTTGACGAAATATATTAATTTTATAATTTTTCGACGAAAACTGATATTTTATGATTTATAAAGTAATTTATGCATGCTAACGACGTAAAATACGAAAACGCGATACGTTAATTAGATATTCACAGAAAGTGCGATTTATTACTATAAATAGTTAAAATATTAAAATACATGCATATAAACATATATAGAATAAATTAAATACGCTGCTCATGAAAATAACGATTACGCTGTTAAAAAACTAAACATTTAAACACATAATTCACAGATAACGAATAATCTCACGGATTATCGTCAATTCATTGACCGTCTCAGCATTTTAGTCAGATTCATAGAAAATGTTTAGAACGATGACTGAGCACAGTGTCAAGTCATTACTTGTCATCAAACAGTTTTTCAGAAAACGCGAGTTGACTAAATACAAGTCAAAGGGTAAAATAGTCATTTTACAAGGTAGGAAAATTACCAGGTGTTACACATTTAAAGTTTGATTCGGGTATGTTCCTCTTTAAGTTTACGTTATCTATAATTCGGGGATGAATTATTCTTTTTAGGGGGGAAGAGTTGTAAAACCCGCATCTAAATGCCATGACTAGTACACTACGTAAACATACGAACCAATTAAAACTTTCCTTTTATGTCATGAACACGTGTCACGAATATTAAATTCAGAAACTACGTACGTGTTAGTGCACGATAATTATTAAGTACGTGGTAATACACGATAATTATTAATCATAATAATTATAATCACGAGCATATTATCACAAACATTAAAACATGAACATGTGAATTACGTATATATTTAATATAACACGATGAAAATTGATTGTGTACAAGTATTATTTATAACACGAACATTTAACCATGAACTAACACGAATATATTAGCAAATATACACGTAAAATAATTAAACACGGAAAAGCTCGGGTTACCCTTATGGGCCCTTCGTAGCCGCGGACAAGAGGAAAAGAAAGGGCCAAGCCCATTTGATTTTGACTAATAGGGGAAAAGGTAAAACACAGGAAATCATAACACATTTATTTTTACAAACAAGAAAACCCTAGCCTCCTTCTTTTTCTCTCCCTTGTCGCCGGCTACAACAAACACCAAGGGTGTTTGGGTTGATTTTTGATCATTGAATTCGGGTTGATAGTGTTCGTGTTCATAGTTCTTTTCAAGACACGTGTTTGGTATCATCAAAACCTTCATCTCTTTGATTTTTTATTTTTTTTAATTATGTTTATATGATTAGAAAACCTAAAAACATAATTAACATGTTAACTAATCCAAGAAACATGAATAAGTGAGGTTTTGGTGGGGTTTTGTTTCGGCCGACACCCAACCAAGAGCCATCAAGCTCTCGGCTTGGTTCGATTTGCACCAACAGCCGAGACCAAGGGGTCTCGGCGTGGCTTGGTCGCTCAGCCGCAAGAAACAGGGAACCCCGACTTGCGTCGGGGTGTGTTTGGTTTGTTTGTGGGTCTCGACAACAACAACAGCACCACCGACAACAGTCGGTGGCTGTTTTGTGTGGGGCAGTGGGAACCGCATCCAAGGCAGGGGGAACCACCAGCTAGCAGCCGGTGGTGATTATGGTCGAGCAGTGGCAACCGGCTAGGCCGGGTAGCCACTGCCAAGGGGTTTTTGGTCCGGTTCATGTTGTGGTTCACATTTAAAACACGGGTACGGGATTTTTAATTACAAGTATATTTTTACAATGCTAATTAAATTAATCAATCATGACTATAATTAATTTAATTTAATCAAGATTAGGTTATATTATTTTAATAAATAATACATGTTTTTAACCTAAGTATATTACCATTTAATTTAGATTATAGTTATTAAGTAATTATTAAAACATAGACTATAATTAATTAATAAATTATGACTTAGGTTATAATTGATAAATTATTAATACATGATTGACCTAAGTATTTTATAAGTCTTAATTTAATAAAATCATGCCTTTATTTAATTAAATCATATAACCTATAGTTTATTTAATTATCATGACATTATTAATAAACTATACTATTAATTACATGACTTATGATTTTTAACCAATAAACTTAAGTTATATTATTAGCTTATTAATCCAGCTTATTTCTAAATATGGAAAAATTTTATTTCAAGAAACTTACTATTTTTGGAAACTTTCTATTTTTAGAAACTGATCTAATTTTAGAAACTGATCTATTTTGGAAACTTTCTATTTTAGGAAACCTTCTATTTTCAGAAAGTTACTTATTATTACCCAACAAGTATAATAATACAAGAATACAAGATAATACTTAATCAGAAAACATGAAATACATGATTAATACAATATAACATTTAAATCAGTAAACAAGACAAGAACATATAAAACAGGCTAAGAACATGCTATAATCAGTTACATATTCAGTAATCAGACGACTTATACATGTCCCTTATTTATGTAGCATTAGTGAGGTCGGAGTACGACTATTCATCCTTCCATCTTTCCTCGTTCACTGGACACAAGGTACGGATTTTCCGTCCTTCAGTATGGACATTCTTTCCTTATTAGAATTCCCCATTTGCAGCTAGCTGTTTTCCCAAGTATATGTTTTATATGTTTGATATTTATGTTAGTTTAAATGCCTAAGCCATATACATGCATGACCAGTGTCACCCAGTTATGGAGGTACCATAATCATAACACTGGAGGCACCAGTGTTATGACTTCCCCACGGCAGAGTGATTGCTCGTGGCGTCCCTTTACAGTTTTGGCCATATATTTATATTATCATGTGGGGAGTATGGGTGCATCCTAGTTACATGTTTTACAGGATTTTCATGGTGAATGCGATGTGTGCCTTGCATCCTTCACAAGGAGTTGATCCCTCCTACCCAGACTAATTAATTAGAGGCAACCCCTCTAATTTCATGATGAGGTCTCCCCTCCAAGTATTCATGTACGGTGGAACCTCATGACCTATATGGGCTATTGGCTTATTAATACAGATTTTCATATAAAAACATAAGTCTTTTCAAACTATAAAACCAGTTTTATGAACATGTTCCAGGTTATCTAGGACTTATACATTTCCGCTGCTATTAGTCTTTTATGCTTATGTCATTTCGTGTTATACTTGTATATCCGTTCACTGGGAGTTTTGCTCAGCCGTTTTCCTTTCATGTTCCCAAACGGCAGGTACTCAAGGGCGCCCGTAGACTATCAGAGTAGGTGCATACGGATTGGAAGCTATCTAGCCTTCATCACTTTATGCATTTTCCATACATTATGCTACATTATTTCTTTGGACATTGTTTAGTCCTTTTCCATTTTAGTACTTATATTCATTGTTGATCCCATTGATTAGATCCATATTCTGTTAAGAATTAGTATAGTAGTTTGTAATCAAACTAAAACACTTTGAGAACTCTTACTCAAGCTAAATAAGTTATGAGGAATCTAACTTATAAAGCACATATGAACAGAATTAGGTTTAAATATTCGATTCTCTTATTAATCGATTTGAATGAGGTACATGAATAACATTGTACCTATGTTCCTTTTATCGAGTAAGGAACCCTAGAAACTTTAGAATATTCTATAAAGATAACTATATCACAGACGATATATTATCAATATTCTAACTATTTAAGTATATCGCATAAGATATACTCTAACTATAACTATGACATATCTTATACAAAGATATATTCGTCCTAATCAATATAGTAGTACTTACTTTATAAGTAGCAGTACTTACTATGTACCGCATTAACACTAACGGTACTTGAAAGATACTAACAGTACTTCAATAACACTAACGGTACTTGACACTTACAAATAATTCCCAACAATCCTTCCCTAAACAAGAATGAGAACTTTTTGTCTTCTTGTTTCTCTTTGTACTGGATGTATTTAGAATACATGTCTTCAGTATTTCCTTCATCCTTGGATTGAACTTGGTAATTTGTATTTGTATCCGATTAAATGTAGCCAAACACTTAAATGTAGATCTTCGTTTGATAAAATAATCTTCAAACATCATGAACATCATCTTTGTCTTCAACTTATGATCTTCTTGTGTCTTGTAAACATTCACCAGTAGGAAGCATAGGCTAACCATCTCTTAAATCTTGAACTCAGTAGTACAGATCATCCACTCATTCAGTGTGAAAAAGACATGCTTATTACAATAACATGTAATAAAATGTCTTTGTATAATTCTTGTAATCAATATATGCATGGCGATCACATGCAATGGCCGATAGTCTCAGTGAGCTCTGACGGATCAACCAGAAATCACTCGATGCTTATGATCATGCTAATTTTGTGATGATAATATCATGAACTGTATGGTATCATATGCCCCCCAAATATTTGTAAAAGAGCGTGTAACTGTTCCAATTAAAAACTATAGCATAAACTGAACTTTGGAAATAAACCATATACCTCTTCATTGTTCAAGATCGCCCGTAGGAACGACCAGAAGGAAACGACTAAGAGGAACCGACCAGTAGAAACTGTCCAGGAGGAACCGACCAGTAGTAAGAAATAGCTTACAAGTACATCTCAAACTCTTTTTTTTCTTTTTTTTTATATTTTTTTCCACATGTTGTCACCACACTATCGCCAAAGCTTTTGTTGCTGTTGTTGCGTCTGCTGTTGCTGTCATGTATCAAAATAGAACAAATGGTACAAAGAAATATATGGACGTTGCCATTAAGGGAGTACAATGAACTTTCCATATTTATGTTTCTATCCGCGTGTAGCAACCAAATTCATACCCATCAAAGTCATATCACATCCCAAAATATAGATCGTATGTCCATATTATTTCCCTGATCACAGATCTATTTTGATACTTAAACACGTTTAAACACCTCTGACCTTATCAACCATGCAATCATGTCTTAATACACTTCCTACAAAATAAAAACTCCTCCAAAACTCTCGGATCACAATTAAAAATCCTCATTCCATGAAAATAGCATGATACAACTGCCATATATATATCCCATGTTAATCATAGAATGTCCACAATTTTAGCCATAAACACGCCTAAGTCTTGTGATCCGTATCAAAACAGCCACACAAATCCCATTTAACAGTATCCCATACAAACAGGAGTATAACCTCTCCACGATTTTAAGGAGAACATGAAGTAAAACTGTTTTGACCATTTCTACTCACGTGACATATTCTTTCATATAAACCATACAAACAAATGAAAGAATTACCTTTTGACAAGTTCTGCATAGTCTGTTGCTTGACCCACACACGGAAATAAACAATGACCACATGTACGTACTCATGTTATAGCAACAGTAAACCCAGCAGTACATCATTTATGTGTGGACAGTAAGAAGTACCTTTTATTTTGTCTTGCACAAATGAGAGTACTTGTTTTCACGTGATATACCCATTTATAAACACCACAAAATGTAGCAACCAGCAAAATCATCAACCATTCTTGTCATGTCTAATATTTTAGACAACAGCATCACAAAAACTACTGTCCAAACCCCAGAAGTTACAATCGTATGTTGGAATACATACAAACCGTAACCTGTGATCAAGAAGATCATAACAACAACATCATTGATATTTTCGTACTGCTGCATAACTCTGTTCATAAGACTTTATGTGGTCGTGCTGTTTTTTTTGCAAGAGTTCTTTCCCATCACATAGGATTTATAAAAACCCTAAATCACCTTCTTGAGTAAGACTGATTAGCAGAAACAATTTTCAATCTAGGGTTCATTCGCTATAACCATAAATCGAAATTATTCTACTGCAGCAACAATGTAAAGACACCTTAGATCATACTAGGGTTCATCATTGATTGAAAAAATCAACTCACCAAGGCTATTATAATCACTATCAACGTACCAGCAGTAACATTAAAGTAACAGCAAACACGGATCATCTAGGGTAAAAACCCTAGATCAGCAAGAACATCTTTATTCAAAAACAGAAAAATAACACTAACATGAAAAGCTTGTAGATCAACCAGATCGAGAGCCAACAAGCTCCGATACCACTTGATGAGTCTTAGGATCTAGACTCATCTGGGATATACAACAATGATTGTAATGCACAGCGGAACATAATAACAAACACAATCAAAGTTATGAACAAGGCTTTCTTATTCATAAACTGCTTACTAATAAGCTTGTAACTACTACTCCTGGTGCCTAATAGGCTTGACACCAGGAAGAACGCACACACACCTTTAGTTTACATTGTATATGAATTAGTTAATAACCATGTGTGCCTAACCCTCTTGATATAATAGAGGTACTAGGGTTACATCACAACCCTAGCTTACTTACAAAGCTACCTATTTATTATTAAGTCCTTCATCTTCTTTTGTCATATCAACTCAAGATATATAAGTCCCAACAAATTGTCTTCTTGAGTTAAATCTATGAACTCTGAATCATGAACTTTAGTCTTGATTTGATGAGACAAAACGTTCTAAGTTTTTTTTTTCTTTGAATACTTCTTTGCTTGCAATCTTCATACCTGAAATAAAACAGTTAACAACAAAAATCAATCTGTATTGGCTTCGTGATTTTTAGTAAATCACCAGCTATCAACGGATTTGATATATTCTTTACCAGTTAGCCGTACACTCTGGAATAGCCAATACTTTATTCATAAAGAATAAGGTGTATTGTTAACCCTATAATTTTTGGTAAATTGTCAACCATCAACGGATTTGATTAAGTCTTTACCTAGTACCATTTGTCTAGGACTAGCCAACTCTTTGTCTCGAAACAAGGTGAGTCAAAACCATATAGTTTTTAGAAAACTACCAGCTTTCAAGGGATTTAAGAAGTCTTTACTAAAAACCGTTTGCTTATGGACTAGCCAGTTCTTATGTGTGTTAGAGATGGTGAACTGAGAACCATTTGTGAAGTGTGACTGAAAGTCAAGCACTTAAGGCTCTTTCTTAGCTTCTTCCTCATCTTTCAAATCCTTGCTTTGTTGTTTAACCATTCTGATCAACTCCAAAGCATCAATAGACTCTTCTGTAACTTCCAATTGTTGTTCCAACATTCTTTCCAAAAATCTTCGTTTAAATGGATAACTCTTCTCTTGTAGCATATAGTAAGTAACATCATCTATATCCAAAATATACAATCCACATGACCTATAATATCTCTAGTAACTAGGAACCTGATTCTCTAATTCCTTTAATACTTCTTGATCACAGTTGTGTGGTTCATACATGAAGAGCAATTCCCTATATAATAGTGATACCTCAGTTTTACCTGCACTAGCTTCTTGAAATAACCTGAAAAGATCCTGAATATATTGTCTTTCAAGAATATGAAGAATATCTTCCAAAAGTCTGAATATTCTTGTTGTGCCATCAGTTCTTTGAACTCCATGAGCTTCCAGTCCTTGATCCATAGAGTATATCCATCTAGAAATAGATGATCTCTTTCCAAAAATCTATGTATCAATACATTGATCTTTAAATTTTACTATCTTCTAGTACTTTTTCAAGCTCTCATCATCATCACTATCTTCTGTTGTTGACTTAGCCTTATTGGTTTTCTGCTTCCTCTTTGTTGATCTTTTCCTCTTAACACCCTTGGAGGTTCCTTCAAATTCTATTGAACCTTCTTCCAAGTTTGTATGTACCGTTTCTTCTGTATGTATTGTTGACTGTGTATGTACTGCTTGTACATTTTCAGTCTGAGCAACATCTTGAGCTTTATCTCCTTCATTCATTCTTTGAGCAGTCTCTTCCTCTTTTCAACTTACCTTCTCCTTTCTATTCTTCCTTACATAAGTAGTCTTGATAGTTGGAGATGTATTTTTAGGTTCAACAGTACTTGGCTCAATTCTGAGCACTTCCAAATTGCCTTTATTGTTGCATATGTCTTCTAGCTTTTTCAACAGCTATCCTGTCTGCTTCAGATCCAATCTCAAGAAAATTTAATTCAGCTCTCTTATGTTGTTCATACAAAGTCCTGATTTCTTCAAAATTCTTTTTGACTAGCTGAGTATGAGTGAAACTCATAACTTTCTTGAGAAATATCATAATATGATTCCTAATCTGCATGGTAGTTGGAGGCTTAATCTTTTCTCTTCTTCTCTTTTCAGCAAAGAATCTTTGTTGCTCCCTTACCAGATCATTAATCAGTTTTGATTTCTCTTCTTCATCATAAGCATATCTCTCTTCAGCTAACAATGAGTCTGCAAGAAGCTCACTTGCATGTAATTCAGCTTGAATCCTATCATACTCTTGTATGTTCCATTCTTGCTGTATTCTCTTAGTTTCTAGCAAATGCTGCTTAGCTTCAAGTTCTTCTTGCAAGTCTTCTTCACGAATCTGAGCTTGCATTCTAAGAGCATATTCCTCATCATGGTCTAATTGATTAAATCTATACATGACTTTGCTGATATCTTCATCTGAATCACTTTCATTTTCATATTCTGATAGTATTTGCTTCTGCCCCTTATCCTTTGGATTAATCTTAGGTAGCTTCTTCTTCAGCTTGGAAGGTTTTTCCTCATCAGCTTGCTGTTGAATAACTATACCTTTAGTAGGGTGTGAAGCTTAAAATTTCTTACCTGTAATTTGATCCTTTTTTGCAAGAACTTCTTATTGTGTCTTCTTCTCTGCCTCTGCTTGTTTTGCTTTCTCAGCTGAATTCTTTTCTCTTAAGTCAAGTAGTATTTGGGCTAAAGTCTCATCCTCTCCAAAAGGAGTTTGACTTTCCAGTGAAGGATGATCACCAGCGGTACTTGCAATCGGCTTAGTTGCTTAGTAGTACTTGGGTCTTCAACAATGTCAGCAGTACTTGCAGTCGGCTTAGTTGGCTTAGCAGTACATGGATCTTCAACAATGTTGACTTCACCAGTATTAGACACACTTGTTTCTTCAATCACTTGTGTATCTCCAGATACCCTTTCTTCCACTAAAGTTATCCTTTCAACTTGCACCTCTTCAGTCTTGTTTGATCCATTACTTACTCATGATCTGGACAGTACTTGCAAAGACTGTTTCCTGTGAAACCAGATTTGTCTTTGTGGTGGTGGAGTTGAAGATATAGGGAATTGAAAATTAATTTCCTCCAACTTCTCATAGAAAGTATTCCAATTCACTTGAAGTGGTGATTGAGGTGTTGGTACTGGCTGAGTTACCATCATTTCTTCAACTTGTGGCTCCTCATGAGTAGGTTGTGGTTCATCCCGTTGAAACTCCATGTTTGTAGGTTCATCCACACCAGTCTCTAAACCAGTTCCATCTTCATAAGTCCCAGTGACATAATCATCCAGCTCAAAGTTGATGTCATTTCCAGAGATCCTTGTTTGATTATCAGAAGAATGTGGCTGTTCTTCATAATTCCTCCCCTGTTTGGTTGCATTCAGTTGCCTTTTCTTGTGGTTTCTAAACCTTTTCTTTTTAAGTACAGCCTTTTGAATAGACCTATTCTGCCTCATTTAAGGTGATACTTTGTTCCTCAACTTGATCATGCTAGCTTCTAATTCAGCAATTTTCTTGTCTTGAACAAGTTTTTCTTTTTGCAACACATGTACATGTTGGGACAAACTAGTACACAAAGCAGTTAAATTTGCAACATCCACCACTTCTAGTTCTTGTGCTGGTGTTGAACCACTAGCAGCAATGGAAGCAGCAGGTGTATGGATAATCTCATTAGTATTTGGTGGAGCACCAATATTATGAGAAGAAGATTGAGAATCTTTTGAGGAATGGGAACTCTGGTTGGAAGGAGTTTGCTGAGAAGCACTAGTATTGCTAGGTTCGTCACCTTCTTGGTTGGCAGGTTGGGCTAACATGTGAGCAAGCAATGGTGTAACAGCTCCTGTAAAGGCATTGCCTTGTTTGGTTAAGAAAGAGAAAGTTCTCTTTGTGAATGTAGGAACATCCCATGTATCAGTTAACTCTGGTAGGTTAGGGATTTGGTCACTAACTAAAGTCTGAATGAATCTAGGATACATTAAAAACTTCTTAGCTCCTTCTAAATTTATAGTCATGCCTTCAAAAATTAATCTTGAAAAATAAAAAACCCTGTTATTTGATAGAAAAATACCAGCTGATGTCAATGCAGTAGGAATTTGATCAAAAGATGTACTTTTAGAGCTTAAACAGTGAATAATGGCATGAAAAAGCAATTTCCATTGAGGTGCAAATAAAGCTTTAAAGAAAGTAAAACTTTCCCTACCACCTCCATAGCCCATGGCTGCAAGGCCATCATGTATCTCTGTATTATTAAGCATACTAAGTCAATTTTCATCATTTAATCTCAAACTAGCCCTTAGCAGTACCTCAGTGACATATATATTTCTATGATTTACCCTAGCCTTAATGCAAGGTTTATCAAACCGAGTACCTAACACAGTAGTGTTCCAAAATTGTTCAACAATGGGAACAGAGACAATAGGACTTACAGTGAGTGCGAAACAAACATGACTTCGAGATAAGAATCCAAGAATCTCATGGAATCCAAGAGAGTCATCATTCAGAGCAAGATTCGCAACCAAATTATGCTTAGAGATCACTTATAAAGCAGCCATTAGTATTTTTGATGATCGAAAAATTAGAGAGAATGTTATAGAATCAAGAGATAAAAATAAAAGATTAGGTGAATCAATTGTGTAATTGGAGTAAGTATTTAAGTAAATAACAAACCCAGGCGCGAAGAAACCGCCAAATTTACAAAAGAGACCCTTAACGGTACAACGGACATGTAGCGGTACATGGAACATACTCGGTACTTGGACTTGTGCTAGCGGTATTTGGAGTCATAACGGTACCTCACAATCTTGACCAGTTCATGCATTCCACTATCATAATAACCTCTTTTATCTTATTCTATAAACCTGCAATCACATCAAAAACACAAAAAACATAGACTATACAATAAAATTAGCATCAGAATTGTACAGCTGTTACCTCCCCTCAACATATGCAGCAGTATATTGGTTGAGCATATCAATATGTGTCACCAAGAATTCAAATCTCTTTGCATCAAATGCATTGGTCAACAAGTCAGTTACATTGTTGTCTGTATGAATCTTCAAGACTTGAATAAGCTTCTTGTCATAGGCATCTCTTATGAAGTGATGTCTTATTTCAATATGCTTGGTCTTGGAGTGAAATACTGGATTCTTGACAATACATATAGTACTTTCATTATCAATGTAAATCTTGGTGTTCATGAAGTTAAACCCATAATCTAACAACTAATTTTGAATCCAAAGTACTTGTCCACAGCAATGAGCATCAGCTACATATTCAGCTTCAGTTGTAGAAGTAGCAACAATGGTTTGCTTCTTACACTGCCATGATATGAGTCTTCTGCCTAGGAATTGACAACCTCCTGTTGTGGATTTCCTATCATGATTAGCTCCAACATAATCACTATTGTAGTAAGCTTCCAATTCAAAGGTTGAATCTCTAGGATACCATAATCCTAAATTGGGTTAACTTTTAAGATACTTAAAAATCCTCTTCACAACATGTAGATGTGACACCTTTGGATTAACCTGGAACCTTGAACAGGCACACACAGCAAACATAATATTTGGCCTTGAAGCAGTAAGATACATCAATGAACCAATCATTGACCTATATAGATGAATATCAACATTTTCACCATGTTCATCTTTTGATAAAGACTTCTTAGCTTTAAAAGGTGTGCTTGTACACCTTGTATCCATACATGAAAATTTCTTCAAGATTTCAGCAACATACTTATCTTGGCTGATAAATATTTCATCTTTCCTTTGTTTGACCTATAGTCCCAAAAAGAAAGTAAGTTCTCCCATAGAACTCATCTGAAATCTTCCTTTCATCAAAGCCTCAAACTCTTCACATCATGACTTCTTGGTAGAACCAAAAATGATTTCATAAACATAGACTTGTACTAGAATAATATCCTTAGCATTCTTCTTGATGAACAGAGTTTTGTCAATGGTCCTTCTCTTATATACATGCTCTAACAGAAAATTGGACAAAGTTGCATACCAAGCCCTTGGAGCTTGATGCAGACCATAGAGTGCTTTGATAACCTTGTAGACTCTGTTGGGGAACTTAGGATCTACAGAACCTGGAGGTTGTGAGACATATACCTCCTCTGAAATAGTACCATAAAGAAAGGCACTTTTCACATCCATCTGATAGACTATAAAAGCCATGTATGATGCAAAGGCCAAAAATAACCTAATGGCTTCTATCCTTGCCACTGGTGCAAAAACCTCATCATAGTCTATCCCTTCTTCCTGTCTATAGCCTTGAGCAACAAGTCTTACCTTGTTTCTCACAACAACTTCTCTTTCATCCTTCTAGTTCCTGAAAACCCATCTAATACCTATTACTCTCTTACCTGAGGGAAGATCCATAAGAATCCAAACCTTTTGTAGCTCAAATTGTGTTAATTCTTCTTGCATGGCATCTACCCAACTTTCTTCATCAAGAGCCTGAGAAATGTTTTTGGGCTCTACTTGTGATAAGAAACAGGCAAACAAACAATGTTGAGTATCCTTATGATTAGTTCTCTGTTGTTGTTTGACATAACTCACAAGTGCATGAGTTTCAGTATTGGTTTAAAGTTATCTTCTGGTTTTACACAGCAGACTTGGGATTTCCAATGATCTGTGTAGTAGGATTGTAGAAATTGATAACCTATGAATCTATGAAGTGGGTTGATGTTTTCTAGTGAGAGAAACTAGAGAGAGAAAGTGAGAGAATATATGGAAGATTTTATTACTATGAAATGTGAATGAAACAACAACCAACCCCTTTCCTTAGTGGAAAGGGGTATTTATAGTCCAAGCTAAACATTGGGCTTGGGCCGGTCCATGACAAGCCCATGGACCGGTTCTTACTTAAGTTAATAAGTAACTAACAACTATTATCTAACTACGAGCTATTACAACATGAATATTATTGTGGAGTGACCGATACTTCTAATATACGTTAAAACGTATTTCTAACAATCTCCCCCTAAGGGAGGTCACTCCACGTTACAAAGTTCTAAACCTAGCATACTATACTAAGTCTTCGTTCTTTAGCTCGTAGTCTTTTCTTCTTTTCTTTCTTTTATTGTGAATATGTTGATTTGATCTTTTTGGCTTTGACTTGAGAGCATTGTTCTTTGGCCTTTCACGTGCGATCTTTGCCTTTCTTGTGAACTTTGCCTCCTTGTGACTTCATGTTCCACACACTTACGTCTTTTTGTTGAATTCTCGAAAGCTTCAGAGTTTGGTACAGCGGAAGACTTTATCTTGTACTTTCTTGAATTTTTGCTGAACTTTGTTGCAAAAGACATAAGCATGTGGGAACGACTTTTACAGGTACACCGCAACACCACCGTCTTCACTGGTACACAGCAACGCCACCGTCTTCAACAGGTACACAGCAACGCCACCGTCTTTAACAGGTACACAGCAACGACACGAATAAAATGGCTTTGAACATTTTATTCTAATTCGGTAGCATTTTACCTCCGGTCGGTGAAGACCGTTGGACGATATTAGATATCGTACCCGTGACGGATAGTTTCAATTAAGTAACTTCCTGACAGGATTTCGCGGGTAAACCCGTTCTCTTTATTCGACCGTCCAAAGCTGACTGCGAACATAAAGAGTGAATCACTTGGATAAATTATCCTTGTGATTAAAAGCCGTCAATTCATGAAACCTGGAACAAGTGAATTTCAATTAAGATTTTCACCATCGTTGCTTTCCAGTTGTCACGAGCTCAATTCATAAAGAATCTTGCGCGTTACCTACCAAGTGCTGTTTGATGTTGACACTAGAAGGATTTCCACTCGTCACTGTGGTCAATAAAGAGTCACTCTGAGTGTTCTGGCAAGATCATATGATAATGCGAAGAGGCCTGGAACGAGTTTAAGTTCAATTAAGAATTAAACCACTGTTACCTTCCAGTTTTTCACAAGATTGGTTCTAAAAGAACCGCACGTGTAACCTACCATGAGCTTGTTTGATGTTGGCTCAAGCAGGATTTCCATCTTCATTGTAATACTTGCGTATTACTCGGATGTTCTGGCAATATTACAGGAATACTGCGTAGGACTCATGAAAATCTCTTACTTTTCACAGTGTGTGAGAAAGCAAGGAATAAATGGAAAGTGTCCTAATGAGACTTTTGATGATCTCTTGGCTCTAGACTCGATTGTGCGTTTTGATTTAGTGAGCGATGGCTGGAGAGGAGTGCCACCTTTTCAATACCAGTCTATTCGGAGTGAATAAACCAGTAGATAACGTGTTGATCTCCGTGTGATTAAAACAAATACCTTTTGAGAGATATTTGAGTTAGCTGGGGAAGGGTTGTGCATTGCATCACTGGGTCCATGATGTCTTTCTTCGATACCGAGAATCATTAGCAAAAATGACCTCAATAGCATATGTATTGACCCGGTTTCTGCCTAAAGTTGTAAGGAGGGCTTCTTTCTTTACACCCTTTATCTTTACATTTCTTTTTCATTCTTCAACCCCTTCAATGCTTACCAATACGTCATCACTAGCACCTTGTTGTGATTGTTCCAGTGCTAGCTTAAGTACTTGGTCGACATTCAGCTACGTTCACATTCTTTCTCCATCTTTCCTAGGACTTCTAATTCTAACTAGGGAATTGTCCTTGGGAAGATTCCATCGGCTCTGATGAATCATTGGACTAAACCTATTCCTACCACCCTTTTGTCACCACATCCGTCGTGAATTAAGCGTGTTTTGGGAAGGAATTGCCACCATGAAAAATCATTGAAAATCACCTAAAGTACTTGTGATATTGAAATCAAAAGTTTTGTACCTTAGGTGTTTTGTTCATCAAAAACGCTCCCCCTTAACACGTGCTTTACACATATTAAGTTGGATAATCTTTAAGTCTTTTTCATTTTAGCCAAGTATCATTTAAATCTCCTTAATCCCATTTTCTCCCCTTATCCAAAATGTTAACCATTAATATTTGGGATATTGAATGGATTAACCGGTCTTTGGGTAAAAATGAAATTGATGTTTGGCCATAGAACAAATGATTGCTCCCCCTTAAGTTAATAAGGGATAGTTGTAGTGCTTTAGTATGATATATTTTGAAAGATTTAGAATCTCGTGAGAAATTCTTGAAAAATTGTCATACCTTAACACTACAACAAGCCATTAAAGCACATTATTTACAAATATACATATTCACAAATAATACCAATATAGAGTGACCTGAAATGTACGACCCTTCAGATGGATCATTGCAGTGTCCTGTAGTGCACTCCATATGGTCTACCACCCACGAATCTTTCCAAGCTCCTCATCAATCTACGTTCACGGAGCTTCTGATCGATCTTCTTGATGACATACTTTGCCATCTGCCGGTAACCTGGATGCCAATCCTCCGTCATTTCTGGCAAAGTTCCACCCGAGTTCAGATGCTCCAACTTGTCTCTGACTTGTATAAGAGTGCCATCACTATACTTGTGGAGCTCCCCCACCCTCATAAACTTCATCAAACCTCGACTGTTTAAGTAGAAGATGCCGGAATTCAGAACAGAAATGCCGGTATAAGGACATCTTGCTACATGTTGAGGTAACACTTGATTCACAGGACGGGTTAAATTGAGCTTCCTCTGATAGCTTTCAACTCCCAACTGAAGATCTTCAACTCGTGTCTTGATGACCACACTTCGTGTGAACATACGAAGTGCTGTATTCAACGCAATCAGGTCTTCACGAGGGATATGTGTCAGTTGATCTCTGGTCATCAGAAGCAGCATATCTTCGATATCCTCAAGGCGAATGATGGAAAAGTCTCCCTGCTGGATTCTGTATTCCCTGTCATCCTCCCTTTTCAAGCGAATCTCCGTCACATGATAATAGCCGTTCTTGGCTTCTGTTTTCATCCCTAAAATGCTGGAGATACGGATATCGGATCTAACTGAGCTTCCAGAATTGACTAGGCAGCAACCCCTGTACGCCCTTCTGACTCGTTCGTCCCAATGAGATGCACCTATGACAGCATACATATCATAATTACGATTTATCTTAGGGGCCCAGAGTCGGTTTACCTTTTCCTCGATGAAGGGTATTGTCCCCCAGTTGGCAGCTTTCAGCAATGTCAGGGATGTTGGGTACTTTGATGACCCCTTCAGTAGATACACCAGATCATTGGTGACAAAGAAGTCAAGAGCAATCTGATTATCTTGATCCATTGGAGGTGGAGCTCTTTCTGATTCATGAAGACCTGGCCGTTGAACGGTATCCAGAGCCTTCAGGATCTCCTCGGCATAATATTCGAACTCCATTTGGGTCAACCGGGTTTTGGCGCGAAGTCTTTTATCCTTCAGTACTTTCTTCACCAATGATGGAGTAACCAAAGTCTTATACTCATGAGCAAGAAATGCACATAAGTCAATCGGACTTCGGATACGAAGGTACAAGACTTCTTTGTCGGCGTCGGTGATCGGATCATACTGCGCCGCTGCCGTGATCCAAGCCTGTGGTGGAGCAGTCTCGTCGATTTCCAACGTGTCCTCCCAGTTCCTTGTGCTTGGTTCAGGTATAGTAGATTGTGGGTTTTGTTGCTGAGGAGTGGAGACGTGAACATCTGCTTGTTCAGATTCAGGCATTTCAGCAGTGTCATGGACGGGTGAGTGTTGTGCAGCTTCTGGTTCGGTAACCGATTCTGCAATCACAGGAGTAACAACACAAGAACTAACGGGGTTAGTGGTAACAGGTATTGATGCATGGATAAATGTACCAGGAATAGATGACCCTGTAGTGGCATTCACGTCATGGCGCCACTTCGATCGTCTGGATTCCGTGGATGTGGACTTCTCCTTTGGTGCTGCATCTTTCTTTGACTTGGTGCCAGACTTAACCACTTTCTTTGAGCTGGCGCCCTTATCCCCTTTCTCACGCTGTTCACCTTTATCCGCATTGCTCCCCTTAACACTCTCCTGGTGACCATCACCACCATCATTGCCATCATTATCATCATCATCTGCATCCTCATCATCATCATCCTCATCCTCATCCTCATCCTCATCTTCATCATCATTATCACTATCGTCCTCATCATCCTCATCATTCTCATCCTCATCATCCTCCTCATTCTTATCTTCTTCTTCTTCTTCTTCCTCCTCTCCACCAGTACCCTCTTCTTCGTCGCTCTCTTCCCTTTCTTCTTCAGGGAGAATGTGGTAGGGTACCACACTTCCAAACGTCTTGAACAACCTATCATCCTCCATGATAGCGTCATTCAGGGATTTGAAGAGAGCCCGTTGTTTCCTCGATTTATCAAACGATCCAAGTTCCTTCATTCGAGCCTTAAGGATCTTCTTCAGTTCAAAATCCGTCAAGTCATATGCGATCTTGTAGGCGGCTTCTGAAGGATTGGATGACTTGATCATCAAGTTATCAGCAGCAAGCGTCTTCAAATCATCACGCAGTTTAGGCATTAGGGATTCAACGGAGTCTTTCACTTTCTGCTCAATAGTAGCTTCAATAGCGTCTTTTTGTTCTTTAAGGTCATCCTTAATAGCTTTAAGTCTCTTGATTCGTGCTTGATGCCTATTAGCTTCATCCTTTTTAACCTGAGCAAGTTCCTCTGCATGAGCTTTACGTGTAGCTTCCATGTCTGCAGCGAACTTGGCAATCAACTCTTCTTGAGCCTTCTTAGATGCTTCTTCACTTTGAGCTCGTCTTTGTAACTCTTGGCGAAGTTCATCCATTTCGCTCTTTTGTTTATCCATGTGTTTATCCAACATCTCAGCCATCACTATTGCTGCCATTGCAGATGTTGCAGAGCTGCTCTGGGTTGAGGGAATAGGCTCAGTTGTGACTGCGGTGCTAAGGATGGGCTTTGGTGGTGGTGGAGGAAGTGGTGTAGAAACTTGTTTGGTTGGTAAGGGTTGAGTTGGTGGAGGTTGAGTTGTTAACGGTTGAGTAGGTGGAGGAGGTGGTGTAGAGACAGGGATTGATGGCTCCTTCGAAGTGGAATAATTTTCAGGTAACCCAAACTCATCAACATCATCAGGTTCCATGTACTCATCCTCAACGTCTACTCTTACACCTGAACCACTACCACCAGTATCTTTCCTGCTCCTTTGAATGGCTATCTTCATTATTTGTTTCTCAGTTTTCTCAAGATCAGGATCAGCAATGCCTTCTTCGTCACGCAAACGCATCTCATCAGCCTTACCCTTTCCTTTCTTACCCTCTGTCTTCTTCTTCTTGGTCTTGGGCTCAGGTAAATCTGCTTGCTTCCTTTTACCTTTGCTTTTAACCGTGGTAGATGAGTCTTCACCTGCTAGAAGGCTTGCTCGTTGTTTCTCAATTTCCGTGAGCAAGTTCTTGTAATCATCAGATTCAATGATCTCATCGGTCAGAAGATGACTGGGAATGGGACCAGGAATAACCGTATTCGAATGAGTTTCCTGCCTTAAGTCTACTAAATCATCATCATCTATCATGTGGTGACGACTACCTGCAAGCTTGTTAATGGATGCATCGTTTTCCATAAAGTAATGTATGATCAACTTAATAAACCTAGGGTACTGGTAAGTTTTGATTTTACCCTTTGTGTTAGTGAAGAGTTGAAAAGTAAACTCCTCCCACAGCAGTGATGCATAATCAATACCCATACCTTTGAACATACCATAAAACATCTTGATGATTGGTGGACGAACAGCATCATACCCAGTTGTTTTGGGTGTCAAGCATCGGCTAAGAATCCCAAAAATAGCTTTCCATGGTTGGCCGACTTTGGCGGTAGTAAACTCAGACGGGGTTCGTATGTCAAGACATCAAATGGCGGTGAACATCTCCATCATCTGATCCTTGGTTGGGTTGGGTGAGTATGATGGTAGACCTTTGAGTATCGGTCGAAATCCAAAGATCTTTCTGAAGTCTGATACAGTAAGCGTCTGCTGCTTGTTGTCCAAGGAAAAAGTGATCTTGTTCGACGTCCTCTCTTTGGTAGCCCAGAACTCGTAAAGGTAGTCATAGGGCACCGAAGCACTTCTCCTTAGTGCATACTTGAAGTGAGATTTATCAAGCATGGCTGTAGCTACCTTAAAGCCATTATGGGTAGAGTGAGATACCTCCTTCAGACGGTAGTTGTTTGGAACAAACTTTAGGGTTTTGGCTTCAGCAATGGCGGCGGCTCTGTTGTCTTGTAGTTGTTGTACGGTAGGGTTAGTCATCGTCTCTGCTTAAGATAAAACACAAAGGTTGATACAAACAAGTATGAATATCATTTTGACTTAAAACCTAAGCATTGGACATATGACATAAACCCTTAAGCTTTGAAATCATGCAAACATCTTCTATTCGGAATAATTAGCCTATGTGGAATAAAATCCCTATTCTGAATAAAGGCCTATTCGGAACATTTGGCTATGCGGAATAACAGCTCTATTCGGAACATTAGGCTATGCGGAATAAAAGCTCTATTCGGAACATTAAGGCTACGCGGAATAAATTCCCCATGCGGAACTTTTGGCCTATGCGGAATAAATTCCCCATGCGGAACTTTAGGCCTATGCGGAAAAAATGCCCTATTCGGAACATTTGCCCTATTCGGAACATTTGCCCTATTCGGAACATTTGCCCTATTCGGAACATTTGCCCTATTCGGAACATTTGCCCTATTCGGAACATTTGCCCTATTCGGAACATTTGCCCTATTCGGAACATTTGCCCTATTCGGAACATTTGCCCTATTCGGAACATTTGCCCTATTCGGAACATTTGCCCTATTCGGAACATTTGCCCTATTCGGAACATTTGCCTTATTCGGAACTTTTGAGCTATTCGGAACATTTTGCCTTATTCGGAAAATTTTCCCTATTCGGAAAAAATTGCCCTATTCGGAACTTTTCCCTATGCGGAATTTTTGCCCTATGCGGAACTTTTGCCCTATGCGGAAAAAATGTTATATTCGGAAAGTTTTCAACAGTTACGATTCTTCTATTTAGGCACTTAATCCGTTTGATTCAAATGTTCTAAAGGCCAATTTAGTGCAATTAAACCTATTCCGAATACAACCCAAGCAAAACCCCCAAATTAATTAACCCTAATTAAGCAGTGATTTGATTCGTTTTGATTTGCAATTAAAAAGAGTTAATTGAATTGATTTTCATGAAGGATTAAACCGATTATTATACCTTTGATGATCTTGAACTTAGAAGAGTTATTGATTTCAGATGATTGATTTGGTGTTCGCGTGTTTGTTTTGTGTGTAAGGTAATCAATGGCGGCAAGGGGAAACAATAACAGTGAATGTGAATAGATGAAACGGGGGGGAGGGTTTGACTAGGTCAAATTTTCCAAAAGTTAGACATGTTGTCAACTTTGCCCCCTCAATTCTTCTTTTTGCTTCATTCAATCATTTTGTTTTGGTTACCAAGTTTGATACTTATCACATTGATCCTATCTTATGTTAACTATCCAAGCCTTAGTGATTAACTTAACTTAACACAAGCACAAAAACTATCCACGACAAACTTATAAGCAACAACACTACAAATGCCAAAGCAATCCAACCATTAACCATTAAGCTTTGTGAGTTTCCTTGAAAACTTTTGAAGATCTTTTTGATGTGAAAGATGATGAAACATTTTCTCCCCCTTAAACGATGACCCGTTTTCTATTTAAAGAGCTGTAGTCATTGTTTAACGAGGCACATGATGATGAAAAACATTTCCCAATTAGTATCTTGAAAAAGTTTGATTCGTGGTGTCAATAAGATTACTCTTATTTTAACAAATTAATGCACTGAGACGTACACCAATTCGTGTTAGACCAAGTTGTAAAGTAAACTTGATCCCTTTGCATGATTTGGCTTGTAAATCACGCCCGAGAAAATTAATTCCCGTTCTGAGCCAACGTTTTCCAAGGAAATACGTGACTTTAATATGAAAACCGGGTTGCAGTCTGAAATAACTACAAGCCATAATGGGCATGTTTTAAAAATGTACAACTTTTATACGGACTCTATTTATGGCACCGTGTCAATATTGATCGACATTTCTAAGGCCGTAAATATTACCGTACTAAAAGACATGCCCGGTTTAAACGAAAAATATTTTTGGTTTTTCTTGATTTTATAATTTTTATGGTTTTTCTATGTTTTATATTTTTTATGGTTTTTCTTGGTTTTATATTTTTATGGTTTTTCTTGGTTTTATATTTTTGTATTTTTCTTTTGTGGTTTATATATTTACGATAATATACATGATCACAACCAAAGGATACTCTGAATAGTTTACCACGACTATTCAGCTGATTCTTCTGCCAACTCTTTGAGAGTCGCTGGAGTGAATGATTTCATGCCAAGCTTGTCGATCAAAAACTCGATTCGTCCTCGATCTAAGGCTTTGGTGAACATATCCGCCAGCTGGTACTCAGTAGTGACAAAATACAGCTCGATCACTCCGTTCTCCACCTGCTCCTTGATGAAATGGTAGCGAATGTCTATGTGCTTGGCCCGGGAGTGTTGAACATAGTTGCAGCAAAGGGCAATGGCGCTCTTGTTGTCACAATACATCGGGATTTTGTTAAATCCAAGACCGTAGTCAGTTAATTGTGATCTCATCCAAAGGACTTGAGCACAACAACCGGACATGGCGATGTATTCAGCCTCCGTGCTTGATATTGCAGCGCTTTTCTGCCTTTTTGAAGACCAACTGATCAATCTATCTCCTAGGAGTTGCACAGATCCAGAAGTGCTACGCCTCGTATCTTGACATCCAGCATGATCGGCATCTGCGTATGATATTAAAGCAATCGAGGAATCTTTCGGATACCATAGACCACGATGAAGTGTTCCTTTTAGATACCGAAAGATCCTTTTAACTACATGTAAATGCTTTTCGGTAGGCCGAGCCTGATACCGGGCACACATGCATACAGCAAATTGCAAATCAGGCCTGCTAGCAGTCAGATAGAGAAGGGTGCCAATCATTCCACGGTAAAGTTTCGGATCGACAATAATCCCATCCCTATCTTCATCTAACTTGGATTTCTCCACCATTGGAGTGTCTACGGGGTCACAATTCTCAAAGTTATATTTCTTAAGAGATTCTAGAGCATATTTGGATTGATTAATAAAGATGCCTCTGGGATTCTGAGAAATCTGTAATCCTAAGAAAAATGAAATTTTTCCCATCATCGACATCTGAAAGCGTGTGGACATTATCTTCTCAAATTGTTTAGACATTTCTATGTTAGTGGCAGCAAAAATTATATCATCAACATAAATTTGTTCCAGAAGCATGTCGTTGCCGTCCTTGAGAGTGAATAGAGTGGGGTCCACTTTGCCTTTGGAGAAGCCTTCCGACATGAGATATGTTGACAGGAGATCATACCACGCGCGTGGAGCTTGTTTCAACCCATAGAGAGCCTTCTTAAGCTTGTACACATGGTTAGGAGACTCCGTACTCACGAACCCATCCGGTTGACTAACATAAACCTCTTCCCTTAGTTCACCGTTCAAAAATGCCGTCTTCACATCCATTTGATAGACGATCATGTTCATATGAGCAGCAAACGCAAGGAATAGTCTAATCGCCTCCAATCTAGCCACCGGAGCAAAAGATTCCTCAAAGTCTATACACAAGGCTTGTTTATATCCTCTAGCGACCAATCTTGCTTTATTCTTCAATACCGAACCCATCTCATCAAGTTTAACCTTATAGACCCATAACAAAGTAAGGATGTTAACCTTGTCAGGGCGAGGAACCAATTCCCATACTTCTAGTCGTTTGAATTCATTGAGTTCCTCCTGCATAGCTTCAATCCAAGATGATTGGGTCATAGCCTGCTGCCAATTTTTGGGTTCAACTTCAGAGAGAAATGCATCAAAGTAACAATATAGTGCACTCTCTTGTAGTTGATGGCGTGTAGAGACTGGTCGATCTAGATCTCCAATAACATTCCTAATTGGGTGATCTTTTGTCCATTTAGTGCTATGGTTTTCAATCCTAGGTGGTCTGGAGTGAACAATAGATGGAGCTTCTTCTGAGGTAGACGTGGCTGAAGGGTTTTCAGGGATCGCTACACCAAAGAAAGGAAGCTCTTGCAAGTGAGCATATTCCAAGTCGTGATCAGTAGAATCCTCTTCCACATCATTAGGCACAAGTAGGGGTGATGATTCAGGTGTAGTTTGAGAATCACTTGGTGAAGGTGCATCCGGTTCAATGTGAATTGTAGATGCATTAGATAAAGGTTCATTAACTTGAGCAACCACTTCAGGTATTGGAGCAATTACTACAGGTACTGGAACTTCATCAGTCGGGGGATCGAAGAATTCATCAAACAACGGTTGAAACAGTTTATCCCACTCGGGCCTTGATGGTGGTAAAAATGATGTAGAAGTAGGATTGTTGGGAACTAATCCGGAACTTATAGCACCGGGTCCCATCTCATGAAGCGCGGGTTCAGAGCTGTGTTGCTCAGAAGCCATCGCTGTCAGCTCGTCGAAATCTGCGTCCATAGTTTCTACAATCTTGCCAAGACGACGGTTATAGATTCGGTATGCTCTTTTGGACGGTGAGTAACCAATGAAAATACCTATATCGGCTTTTGGTTGAAGCTTACCCAAGTTCTCACTATTGATGTTTGGATAACACAGGGCACCAAACACATGGAAAAATGAAACATCGGGTTTGCGGTCATGTAGAAGCTCATAAGGTGTTTTTCCATGGCGTTTCCGAATGATAGAACGGTTTTGGGTGAAACATGCAGTAGAAATAGCCTCTGCCCACAAGAACAATGGAGCGTTCGCATAAATAAGCATGGTCCTAGCAGCTTCCATAAGTGTGCGATTTCGTCTTTCAACGACACCGTTTTGTTGTGGAGTGCGTGCAGCGGATGTTTCATGTGATATACCAACTCCTTCATAATAATCACGAAGAGTCTGGTTGACGAACTCTGTACCATTGTCTGTACGAATACGGCGGACAGTGGTATTCAAACGTACCTGAATGAACTTCAGAAAAGTGATGATAGCCTTCGGAGCTTCATCCTTTGTACGTAGAAATCTAACCCATGTAAACCTTGAGAAATCATCCACAATGACGAGAATGAATTTCTTACCGCTCACACTTTCAGTTCTCATCGGTCCACAAAGATCCATATGCAAAAGATGAAGTTTTTCTTGATTAGTGTCTTCAGCTTTGGGTTTGTAAGATTTCTTGGTGCTTTTCCCCCTTGAACACGCGGAACATAAATGATCCTTGTGAAATTTAAGCTTGGGAAGACCACGAACTAACTCGTTTTTAGCCAGATGATTAATAGCATCAAAATTAAGATGAGATAATCTGCGATGCCATAACCATGACTTGGTCTTAGAAGCTTTAGAGAGAAGACATACTGGAGAAGCGGCCATCATGTCTTGTAAGGACAAAGTGTAAAGATTTGCACCACGAGATCCCTTCAACAAATCTTTTCCTTCCAAGTTGCGGATGAAACAAGTGTGTTGTCGAAAAGCAACCTCAAGGTTGGAATCACAAAACTGTCCTACTGAGAATAAGTTATGACCAAGACCTTCAACATAGTATACCCTAGAAATCGTCACGTTTCCAATCTGATATTCACCATACCCCATAATCTTTGCTATATGATCATTCCCAAATTTAACCGTACCAAGAAACTTGCTGACGAAATTTCGGAGCATCGAGCGATTTCCGGTCATATGTTTTGAACAACCGGAGTCCAAATACCACAGGATGATTTGGACCACCTGAAAATATCACCACACAAAGACAATGTAGAGGTATCGAAATCTGAGTGTTCCTTGTTATTAGCAGGTACAGATTTAATAATCTTAGATTTGCTAACTCTAGGTTTCTTAGATTTCCTAGCCTTTTTCTTCTTAATTGGTGGTGTAGATTCTAATTGGCTCAAATCCTGAGGTATTTCTACACTGATAGGCACTATAGTGGGGGCTGACCTAATTAAAGGGCGCTGTTTCCATACTTGAGTGCGAGTGTTCCTAACTAAAGGACGCTCAGACCTAGCCTCAATGGATGCATTCCTAGTTAAAGGGCACATTTTACCATCGAGTGTAAAGGTCCTACCAGTGGGACGCCATTGCCAGCCAACTTGGGCACGAGTTCTACCCGTTGGCTTCCATTCAAGACCATTCTTAATAGCATTCATTTCATTAACGTGATCAATCAGACACAAATCATGACGCTGGGAAAACATACATTCATTACAATTCCAACAATTTAAATCAGAATTCACGAATGGTTTAGGCTGCTGCACAGGCGCAGAGCTTTTAGTCTTAACATGATTCGTTTTATTTAAAACTGAACTAGCATTCCTATTGTGGACTTCTACTTTCTTCTTTGTGGCACTACTAGTGGAGGGCTTGATCTTAGCTTTCTTGAGTGGCGATCCTTTAGCCTTAGTAGTCTCTTTTAATCCTGTAGAAGGCAAATTGGGAACATTAGCAGCAGATTTTAAAGGTGTCTTACTTGATTGTGCCAATGACGGTTTCGCTCCTGGAGTCTTATTAAATGGAGTGACAGCAATGGGCCTATTGTTAAGTAGTGCAGAACCTGGTGTACCTATGTATTGCAAATAAGCCAAGCAATATTGAACTCGCTTAACATATTCATGAGCCGAATAATAGTCGCTACTTAAGGGATCTAAGGCATAAAGATCGTCTACAATATACCTAAGAAGATCGACATGCTTAATGGCATTCCTCATATAATCATCATAGGTAAGCTGGTTTCTCTTATGAAGCGGATTCTTATAAAGCACTACTTTCTTGGTTGTTGGAGCACTAGTGGACGGTGCAGAGTCGGTAGCTAAGTTATCAACAACTTCTTGTCGGGTGAGAAGAAGTGTCTCCTTTAACTCAGCCAAAACCATATTTTTGTCTATGAGCAGGATGTTCAAGTCAGAGATTTCTTCGCACTTTTGGTTCAGTTGTTCAACATAATATTGTTGCTGTGTCGCATTAAAAGCGAATCGATCTTCTAGTGAACCATAAAGAGCGGATAGTCCCTGCCTTGTCCGATCCATCTCCCCTAGAACAGTTGATAGTCTAATTTCTAAGACCTGGTTTTTAGACTCTGCGGCCTCTAGTTCCATTCTTAATGTTTCCTTTGATGATATCTCTCTCTTCAATCTCATGATTTCTTCCTCTAATGTCTTAACAATTGCAATCATCTTGTCACTTGTCTCAACACCGTTTTCACAAACATTTGATATCAAAAGATTTTCATTTTGAGCTTGTTGTTTTAATTCTAAAGATATACAATGTTGTTCTAGTTGATTAAAGCGTTGAGAAAGTAAATTATAAGAATCTTGTAGCTTTAAAAACTCAGCGTTAGATTCTTGACAAGAATGATTATCTACCTCATTTACAGTTTCAGCAACATTTACAGAAATATCACAAACATCATCACAAATATCCTCACAAATATTCACAGCATCACAATTCATCATAGCGGATGTAAGATCATTCGAATATTTAACATTTACAATAGTAAGCACATCACACGAGATTACTTCGGACAAGAATCGGTCATATTCGGTTGAAATCTTTTCCTTTTCAATTAGTTGCAGTTCGTAAGCGGTGTCCATTTCATAAAACACTTTTTGAACTTCACCAATTTCAAACTGAAGATTTTCCTTAAGAGATGCAAAACTTCTTTTTAGACTTTCGACAAACGGATTGATCTCAGTTTTAAACACCTCGTTCATGTGTTCGAAAGCCCATTCTCCGGCATTTAAGCCATTTGAAGTCGTACATTCCAAGATGACCTTGTCAAAGTTAGTAAAGTATCGGTTAATCTCTTGCAAGTTTAACCATACAGTGCTAACAGGTGGAAGATTCTTTGGAATTTCCTTAGGACCTTCCATGTTGACAAGTGTAGGAAATGTACTAGGGCTTTCTTCCTCTATCATGTAGGTTGGTGCTGTAATGAGATCTTTGTCCATATGGAAGCGAACTCTAAAATCAGTTTTAGCAAGCTCCTTATTCATTTTAAAATAATCACAATCGGGATATTTTGCTGAATTGTATGACCGATCCTCATCAACTAGAACCTTACTTGTTCGATCATTGGGAAAAACAATCGGGTCTAAAGCCAATCCTAATTGAGTTGCATTATAAAGTCTAGGACTATGTCTTAGAGCTTGTTTTGCATATCGTGGATTAGGGGGAAGGCCTTTTAGACGTGATAAGTTAAACTCTTTAAACGAAGCATCAAATAAGTGAACTAGTTGTGAAGCAGCGTATTGTCTTAACAGCAAGTAGTCTAGACTTCTAATCTTATTAGTAGCATTAATCTCCATTTCAGTCTTCTTAGATTCGAGTAATTCAAAATCAGTTTGAAGTTTTTGAAAATTAGTGACCACTAACTCCTTTTCTCTAAGTTCACTAGACAAATTTGCTCTTAAGTTTTCGATTTCTTGCAAGTGACCCATTTGTTTGTTTCTAAAGTGATCATATTCGAGATTAGTGAGAACACTAGACGAAGGCACTAATTCCAAAGTTTGTACTTTCTCATTGCTTAAGGCAAGCTCATCAGACAAATTCTTATTCTTAGCTAAGGTTTCTAAGAGTGCAGCATTCATTTGGCTAAGTAATGTAGCAGGAACCATGACCAAATCTTGTTGAGCAGGAGTAGGCGTATGCGAAATGGATCCCGGTTGTGATTCACTCAAAATATGGGGACTCACATTGATATTGCTATCATTGTTTGTCTCCTCATTTGAAAGACTCATCACCGAAGATTCATTCGAATCAGCACTCTCTTGCCCAACTTGATGTGGTTGAATACTAGCATCAGTGGCATTATCGGTGTTATTAATAAGTACCTCAGATTTCTTATCTGGCCCTAAGCTGGAGAAAGTTGCCATGAAAGCAGCCTTTGCAGTTTGAAAGTCATCACAGTCGGAATCATACGCATCAAGATCATCAGCTTGGTAAGCTGCATTCTGCGTAGTGACAATGTCTTGTTCAGCAATCCCTGGGTCAGCAAGAAATGCAAGCTCCTCTTCATCAAGTTCCCTTCCTTGCGCCTGAGCATTTACCAGATAGATCTTTTCTGCAAACCACTGTCCATCCCTTCTCCTCTTGGGTTTCTTACAATCCCTGGACATATGACCCTCTTCCTTGCAATTGTAGCATGTGATCATTCGCAACTTGCCTGTATTAGCCCGTGGAGGGTTGTTGACCATTGGAGCAGGAGCAGGATTGACGGTGCGAACATTGGTTGAAGTGGAAGTTCTCCCCTGATATGGTTGAATTGGCTGAACCATTACCCTGCCATTCTCAATTGTAGCTTGTTGGCGAGAATTGGATGAATTCCTCAACTGATTGTTGGTAGGAGCTGATCCTCTGAATCCTCGTTTGCTTAAAGTTCTTGTGAGATAAGCAGACATAGTAGTTAGCACTTCAACTGGGTCAGCTCCTTGTTGGAAAACAGGAACATGGACTTCTTCATCATCACAATACAGTGCTTGATCTGGATGAGCTGCATAATCAGTAGAAGGAATACTCATTTGATCAGGGTAGCTTGTTTGATATGCTGCATTCTCTTGATAAGACGAATATGAAGGCTGAGCATAAGGTGCAACATTTGCTGGATGAAGTTGTGAACCATACTGTGATGTGGGTGCACTGAACCGATATTGTTGCTGATGTGAGGTGGGGGGTTGTGGTAAAATCGAGTATTGGGGAAAAGTTGGTGTCATGTAAGGTGATGCATGATAGGCTTGATGTCCCAAGATATAGGGTGTGTTGTTGTGTGACAAACTTGGTTGATTCGCCATCAAAGCTAAGGAATCTGGATACATACCACGAGGAGAGCGATGCATAATCACATGCTTCTCATGCTGCTGAAGGAAAGCATATATTTGATCCAAATTGCACTTGTGCAGATCCCTGGTTAACTTGACATCGGTAATATACTCACCCCATTCAGCTTGAGGTAGAGTATTCAAGAATTTGGTGTTAACCTGGAATGGAGCAATCTCAAGATTGTATACATTCAGATCATTCATGAGTGTGGTGAATCTGAAGTAATAATCGTGAAGTGTTTCCCCTGGGTTGTAGGTGAATCTATCAAACAGGTCATACAACTGACATTCCCTTTCCTGTTTTGTGAGAGATGTACCTTGTAGCAACACCTTAAGACGTTCCCATAAGTCTTTTGCTACCGTATACTTGCTTACCATCCTATAAATATCATGGGGAAGAGCTTGAAGAATTGTTTGAAGAGCTTTTTCATCTGCATCTGCAACAAGTTGTTGAGCTGGAGTGAGTTCTTCAAATTCTCGTGGTCTTGTCACGTTGTCAACCGTAATGGTGCCATAGTCGAGTGGACCATTCAAAATCGATTTGACCATAAGCCTTCCGTATGTCGGTTTCCCCTTTAGATATTGCATCATTCGACCTTGCCATGCCTCAAACACCTCTTTAATAAGCATCGGTGGACGACTATCAGTCCCCGTTATGATCGAGATATCCGTAAGAGATGTCATCTGAGGCATTAATGAACTTGGATTCATTGTGATCACTTAACAGACTCAAAGATTATCGGTTGATCGAGCAGTGAAGAAAGGTTGAGAATTTGTGTTGTGTTGGTTAAACTCAAGATTAAATCCACTAACAATCGTCGAAAAAACTCAAATACCCCTTGAACTTGCTTATACGGAATAACCCAAAATTAGAATAACCCTTATTCGGAATAACTTCTATTCGGAATAATCCTATGTTGAAAAACCCTTACACGGAATAACCTCTATTCGGAATAATCCTATTCTGAAAATGCTCTATTCGGAATAACCCTTATGCTGAAAAAACCTTATGCGGAAAGTATGGCTATTCGGAAAGTATGGCAATTCGGAAAGATGGTGCTATTCGGAAAGTATGGCTATTCGGAAAGTATGGCTATTCGGAAAGAGTTACTATTCGGAAAGATGGTGCTATTCGGAAAGATGGTGCTATTCGGAATAATGGTGCTATTCGGAAAATTGGTGTCTATTCGGAAAAGTTGGCTATTCGGAAAAACTCTTCTATTCGGAAAAAATTCTTCTATTCGGAAAAATTTCTTCAATTCGGAATATCTTGGCAATTTGGCTTATTCGGAAAAACTGGTCTATTCTGAAAATCCACCTATTCGGAATCCTATTCGGAAAATTCTGGAAAAAATTGTTTCCGAGACTTAAAAAGAAGCTTTTTACCCCGATTTTTGATCCAAAACCACAAAAAGTTTTATGATTTTTACCAAAATAAGCTAAACCCAATCCTTATCAATCAATCCCAATAACAAAAACACCAAAAATAACAAGATTCAAAATTGATTTTTCCTAAAGATCACTAATAGATTCAAAAACTAAAAAAGCAACACAATCCTTACCTTAAATCACCCCATAGCTCTGATACCAAATGTAGAAATTGATAACCTATGAATCTATGAAGTGGGTTGATGTTTTCTAGTGAGAGAAACTAGAGAGAGAAAGTGAGAGAATATATGGAAGATTTTATTACTATGAAATGTGAATGAAACAACAACCAACCCCTTTCCTTAGTGGAAAGGGGTATTTATAGTCCAAGCTAAACATTGGGCTTGGGCCGGTCCATGACAAGCCCATGGACCGGTTCTTACTTAAGTTAATAAGTAACTAACAACTATTATCTAACTACGAGCTATTACAACATGAATATTATTGTGGAGTGACCGATACTTCTAATATACGTTAAAACGTATTTCTAACAATGATGATTGTTGTTGACTCTATGAGTGGGAATAGAACTGACTGGAATTTCAGTTTCCAAATTGTTGAAATCAGTTACTGCACCCTGCTCATCATAGGAATCTTTGGAGAAGATTCCTTCAGGTGGACTAGCATACATGTCTTCATCGTCCATAGCTTGTAAAATATCTTCTAACGAATTAGCATACTTTGCAGATTTTGACTTAGCAGTACTTGCAGATGAGGTACCGCTAGGTGCAGTATGTACTAATGAGTGTTGTGACTCAAAAGATTCTTATGAATGCTTATTATCAGATGTAGCATTCTTTTCTTGATCTTGAAGCCTCTGAAGCTCTTGGGAGGCTTGATCATCTATTGATGGCATAGTTTGCTTCTTGGGAGTAGAAGAATGGGAGTAACAGTAGGCATACTGGGTACATAGATGTGAACATCACCATCTAAAGAAGCTTCTTCTTGAGTACCTAAATTAGTTGTACCAGACTCCTCACCTGCACTGTTAGTTTGGCAATCCTTTTGCACAGAATAGTAATCCATGGAATTAGTTAGATAATCTAAATCAAACATCCAAGCATAACCTATTCCTAGGACATTGGGTTTATTTTCTAAGAAATTAACATGGGCATTTTCTTCAACCTTTTTAGATGCCAAATTGTAAACCCTATATGCTTTACTTTGCAATGAATATCCTACAAGATATCTTGGATCAAATTTTCCATCAAACTTTCCCAAATGGTCAAGAGTATTTAGTATAGACAAATGACACCCAAAAGGTCTTAAATGACTTATGGTTGGTTTAATACCAGTCAAAACTTCATAAGGTGTTTTGTTTTAAGGCTTGGTCACTAAGACTCTATTTAACACATAACATGCAGTATTGATTGCTTCTGCCCAAAACGTATTTGGCAAAAGAGAATCAACTAGCATAGTTCTAGCAGCCTCAATTAGTGTCCTATTCTTCATTTCAGCTACTCCATTTTGTTGTGGAGTCCTAGGATTACTAAATTGTCTCTTAATTCCTTTAGACCTACAAAATTCATCAAATTCAGTATTCTTGAATTCTTTCCCATTATCTGTCCTAATGATTAAGACTTGTTTAGTGAATTGCTTTTCAACTAAAGTGATAAAATCCTTAAGTAATTCACTGGTTTCACTCTTAAGAGCTAAAAATAAAACCCAACTGAATCTACTAAAATCATCAATTATGACAAGACAAAAGGTCTTATGACTAATGCTTCTTACAGAAACTGGACCAAACAAATCCATATGCAAAAGTTGCAAAGGCTTTGTCACGGTATTGACAGTCTTGGTCTTACAAGAGGCTCTATGTTGTTTACCTTTTTGACAAGCAACACATGTGAAATCATTTTGAAAAGATTTGTTAGGTAACCCTCTAACCAAATTCCTATTCACTAATCTGTTAAAATTCTTAAAATTCACATGTTCTAACCTTCTATGCCATAAATTAGACTTATCATAAAAAGCCTTAGCTAGCAAACATGTAATAACACATGTTGGAGTAATAGTATGAAGATTAAAGGTGTACATATTTTCTTGCCTGGGTACTTTAAGTAGTACTTGAGATTCTTTTGGCATCTCAAAGTCTTTAGATAGCACCAAGCAGTATGTGTCTGTGAAAAACACCTTGTTCTTCTTATCACACATTTGTGACACAGAAAAGAGATTGAAATCATTCAATTCTTTCACAAAGAACACATCTTCAAATTCTAACTTCCCTGTATTGATTTTCTCTTTGCCAGTAATTCTACCTTTGCTACCTCCAAAGGCTACTGGTCCTCTTCTGAATTCTTCAAATTCAACAAGGCAATCTTTATATCCTGTCATGTGTCTTGAGCATCCACTATCTAATATACCTTTATCTTTCAATTCATCAATCAGATGCCCCTGCACATAAGCAAACCTTATTAGTTTTTAACAGGGACCCAAGCCATATTTGGCTCGGATCTTGTGGGACCTACACACTTAAAAGTCTGTTCAGAAGCATTACCAGTAATGTTTATTTTGCTCTTATACTTCATGGTTTTAGTTATGTAGTCAAAGACATAGGGTGACTCTATGTGCTCAGACTTCTTTGCCTTAAGTACTGCTTTAGTAGTACTTGCTTTAACACATGGTTTTTCTCTTTTAGGAACCCACATTTGCACTGGTTTGTTATTAGACTTACTTCTAGATGTTTTGGCTATTTCAATAACATTCTTGGAAGTCTTGGGAAACTTTGGTTTAACAACCTTTGAACCAACAGTACTTGAGATTGGTCTAGCAGTACTTGCAGTTCTAGACTTGCCGGTACTTGGTTTACCAGACTTCAAATGTACTAGACCTTGTTTCATAAGTACTGCTCTAGGAACAAAATTTTTGGTAGAGTTATTTTTAACTTGTTTAGCTACCCTATTTGAATGATCAAACTTAGGTTTGTCATTTTTAAATTACTGTTTCCTATTAACCTGTGCATTTTTCCCATTACTGTTTCTCATGACCTTTTGTGAAGCCTTTTCTTTCACAATTTTATCTTCATGCAAAGTATAATCTTTGATAAAATGACTTAGACTACCACAAACATAACATCTTTTTCTTCTCAAAGAAGACCCAAAAGGTTGTTTTGACTTAACTTTCTCAAAACCTATACCACCCCTCTTGGTTTTATTATGTTTTACATCATTATCCAATGTCTTGCTAGGAGTTTTTACCTGCTTGGGAGCAGAACTAGTTTTAGACTCTTTAGAAACAAAAATTTTCATTAGAGGCGGATAAACAATGTTCTTGGTCACAACAGTCTTATCTTGGGATAAAGTACTAGAGTTTGAAGTATTAAAAACCTTTGGTTCTTCTAACTCTATACTTGTATCATTACTAGGGGGCATGAAAATTCCTGATAATGGTGGAGGAACTGCCTTCATTCCTTCAGCATATCTATCATTTTTAGGTGTATTATCTGACTCGCTAGAACTATCAAAAATCCCCTTTGATAAGTCCTTGTTAGTTAAAGTTATCCCAGGTTGGTCCTTAATATATCCTAGGCCTGACTTATCATAATACCCCATTTGTGAGTTAATCAGTTTACCCTTTCCTTTAGAGGACTTTTGCCAATGATTAATCACTTCCCTTTCATTATTAAGACTGGATTTTAAAGCTTCATTTTCTGCTGACACTTTTAAAAGTTGTCTTTCAAAAGCTTTAATTTCCACATATTTTTCCCTCATTCGAAGAGTTAAAATTCTTATTTTCTCTTCATATTTTTGTTGACCCTTTTTATACAAAACTATATTTTCTTCTAACTTAGCAACACCCTGTTTAAAAACATTTAGTTCTACAGTGCATGTGTTGACTTTTTGATAATGTTCATCTAGTTCTGCTTTTAAGCTATTAAATTTAAGAACACAGTCTTTAGAACAAGGATGTACCTCAGTATCTTCATGTGAGAGAGCCATTAAACCAAGCTCTTCTTCTTCTTCATCTTTAGTCCAGTTCACCACTCCATCTACAGTCACCAATGCTTTTGTTCCTTTGGTATTCCTGTTGTTTCCTTTAGGAAAGCTTTCAGTAATTCTTGGACTGGTTCTATAGCTGTTCTTGGACTTTTGACTGCTACTCTCAGCTTTGTCTCTAGTGCATTCCCTTGCAAAGTGTCCATTCCTTCCACAGTTATAGCATTCAACTTTGGACTTGTCATATCCTAATGGCTCATTAGGATCAACAGTCATCTTTCTTCCAGTCTTCTTGAAGAACCTGTTAGATCTTACTAACACCATAGCAGCTTGCCATTTGAGATCCATCTCTTCTACATCAGCATCATCCATTTGGAACAAGTCATTGAGTGTTATTCTTGGCCTGTTGTCTTGTCCATCAAATAATGAGAAGGCATCATTGTCACTAAACAATGGTGTAGATCTTCCTTGTGGATTTTGAGAGACTATAGGGCTGCCTTCAGTACTTTGTGGGTAAGTACCGCTTGTAAGTCCCCCAGCGGTATTTGTGAAGTATGTATCGTTGCTTGATCCACTAGTAGTATTATGAAAGTAAGTACCGCTATTACCTTCTGACACAAAAGCCAAGTTAGACTTTGTTGTCGCTGCTGCTTTGGTCACCTCAATGCCTTTTACATCCATCTCGTACGCTATAAGATTGTTGTAGAGATGATCAAAAGGAATTTCATCCAGATCCTCTCTTGTGATGAAGTGCATAGCCATTGCCTTCCACTCTTATGGAACACTCCTTAATAACTTCAGTTTAGCTTCTTCATTGGGAGTAATTTTTCCATAAACTGCTAATTAAATGAGCAGCTTACTGAACCTTCCATAGCCACCATGGATCCCTTTTATACTGGATATTGCGAAGTTATCGAATTCTTGCTTTAGAACAATCTTCTTTATCTTCTTAGATTTGTCATTACCTCCAAATCTAAGTTTGATAGCCTCCCACATAGCCTTGGCATCCTTATAGTGATGACAGCTATGTAAGATGTCTTCTGAAAGAGCCATAGCCAAAGAAGTTCTGGCCTTTCTCTCTCTGATCTCTGCTTTTACCTCCTCAGCAGTCATAGCAGGTAGAGCATAGCATGTATCATCAGGCAACCAGTATAGCTTCTTAGATGTATTCCCATTCTTGATAACTTGCCACACAATGTGATCTGTGTGATTCAAGTAATGTTCCATCTGCATAGCCCATGTCTCATAGTTGTCACCTTTGAGCACTGGGAATTTGACAACAGAAAGAGTATGAGAAGGTGTTGTAGTTGTAGAAGTAACTACAACATTCATGGCTTAAACACCTTGTGCTAGTGCAGGATGCACAACTTGAGGTTGTCCCTGTGTTATTGGATCGGGATTTGGAATATCATCCAAGTGAGCGTCATCACCAGGTTGAGACATTGAGTTTTAGTGTGAGTGGAGTGTCTAGGGTCGTGTTCTTCTTTTTCAGAGTTTCTCAACAAGATCTGATACCACTTTTTGATCCCTTTGATTAGATCTATATTTTGTTAAGAATTAAAATAGTAGTTTGTAATCAAACTAAAACACTTTGAGAACTCTTGATCAAGCTAAATAAGTTGTGCGGAATCTAACTTATAAAGCACAGAAGAACATAATTACGTTTAACTATTCGATTCTCTTATTAATCGACTTGAATGAGGTACATGAATGACATTGTACCTATATTCCTTTTTTAGAGTAAGGAACCCTAGAAACCTTAGAATATTCTATAAAGATAACTATATCACAGACGATATATTATCAATATTCTAACTATTTAAGTATATCACATAAGATATACTCTAACTATAACTATGACATATCTTATACAAAGATATATTCGTTCTAATCAATATAGCAGTACTTACTTTATAAGTAGCAGTACTTACTATGTATCGCGTTAACACTAACGGTACTTGAAAGATACTAACAGTACTTCAATAACACTAACGGTACTTGACACTTACAAATAATTCCCAACATTCATGTGTGTTGAGCTTATACTTGGACTACCGATGTTTGTTTCTGATATTTCCATTCATGGTCATTGAATGTTCTTAGACATTTACCTTGCATGCTTTGATGACACGCCATAATTACGCGTGACATTCCATTTACCAAAATAGGGGTGTTACAGTACGATTGTTGGTGGAGGTTTGGGAACAATCGTTAGGGGGTGGATGGTACAGGTTGTGGGATTGTTGGTGTAGGTGTGGGAACAATCGTTAGGGAGGTGGATGGTACAGGTTGTAGGGAGGTGGATGGTACAGGTTGTACGATTGTTTGAGTTATGGGAACGGAAGTCATCGTTGTGCTAAATGCTAGGGGTGGGGGAGGTGTTTGTTGAGTTATTGATTTTAATGTTATATGAGCATCCTCTTACACAATGAGTGAAGGTGTTGTGGGTCTGTTTGCTGACGTTAACATACTTGTAAAAGTCGTCATGATTGGTATTCATGTCGTCTTCTCCCCCACCCTCCTGATTCGGCTCAATGTCTTTAAAGTTAAAGTCATTTTCAATATGTTCATCGTCTTGATTTAGATGGCCTTCAGGTTCCTTTTCCTTTCGGATTTCCTCTTCCTCGTCTTCATCTGTAATATCGGGGTTTCCAAATTCTTCACGAGCTAATTCTTCAGCTGTTTTAGACCCAGAGCCACCAGGTTTAGCAAGTACATCCATTTTAATCCTTTGAAGAACAATTTTGAGCTTTTTGGCTTCAGAAATAGTTGTTGGTGCTGGTTCTTCTTCATCCTCATCAAGAAGCTTCTCCTTGCCATTGTCCTTAGCCTTAGCCTTTGAAGAAGATGTCTTTTGACGTTTAGAAGTTGTTTTCTTCCTCTTACCTTTTCCTTACTTGGATGAATAATCTTCTGCTGATCGGTTTGCCTGGATATCAATATCTCTAAGCATGTCCTTATATGCCTGACTATCCTTGATACCCTCATTAATCATAGTATCTGGAACTAGAGTTGGACGCAATGAATACTTAGTGCTTGGACCGTCAGTTTTCATGTGTTTCATAAGGTAGTCCTTTGATGTAGTATGATAGAATAATTTTCCACGTTCATTAATAGATTAATTTTGTGAAGCGTAGAAATGGAAGGTGCTTGGGTTGCTTCTTAGTGTTGAGAAACTGAAAGCTGAATTCTTCCCAAAGTAATGAAGCATAGTCCATTCTTGCCCCAATGTAGAGTCCCCAAAATATACAAGCTTGAGGGAATCTTAGATTGTCTGCTCCGCTGAATTTTGAAGTAAAGCACTAGATAATGATTGTAAAGATGGCTTTCCACGGTCGCCCTACTTGTGATGTGTGAAATTGAGATAAGTTGTGGACCTCGCCTTCATAATTTAAAGATCGGATTAGCTTGATAAGATCCGGTTTCTTGGGGTTTGCTAAATACTCTTCCCTTGAGCAAGGCGAGGGAATTTAAAAATCTTCCGGAAATGACCCAACTGAATTCTCAATGGTTGTCCGTTGATCTTAAATTCAATCTTGGATTTAGATATTTGTTTAGTCTTTGCAAGGGTAGCTGTTGCACAGAATTCTTGCATGTAAACCTCTGGGACGGATGCTATAGCCCGTAAAGCAGTCTTAATCGGAGAGATATCCAAGATGTCCATTGCTATTTTGAATGCTGGGAAGCTAGGATCAAAATCATCCTTGAGTGTTAAGTTGTTCTCAACAAGTGGCAATCTGTCATTTTGTGGAACTAGTGCTAGATCAAGTGCCAGTTGTTGTTCTTTAGTGATAGACATTTTCCTACTTTAGAGAAGACACATGCAAATGATACACACAAATATATATATATATGTATATATATATATATATATATATATATATATATATATATATATATATATATATATATATATATATATATATATACTAGCGTCGTAACCCGCGCAATGGGCGGGGTCGTTTCGTAGATCTTTTTTAAAAGTACGTTTGTGTATTATTACTTTTTTTGCAATGGGACTCGTTTTAAAAAAAGTAAAACTTAAACAAAACTAATTTTTGATATTTTTAAGGCTTGGCCCAACTAATGGACTTGTTTTGTCCAATATTAATCTTTCGTTGTACTGATATCGGTTTTTAACATGTTTTAAACCAGATCTGTTTGGTTTTAACCTGTTTTTAACCGGACCAGTTTCGTTTTAACCTGTTTTTAACCGGTTCGGTTCGGTTTGAACCGATCCTACCCATATCGTCATAATTTTAACCAATCGGTTAACAAACTGGTTTGACTTACCAAATCAATTTTGTTTGAACTTGTTTTTTCCCAATAATTTTGCTAAATGTTTTAGAATAAAAAAATTGAACCGTAGATGCTAATTTCATGTTTATGGAACAATCACATTAATAAAAAAGGAATGGTTGTTTTTTACTATGTTCCAACCACTTTTTTGGTATTTGTCCGGTTCCAAAGCTTCTTACATGGATACATCAAACTTAAACTTTATCGAATAAACGTGAAAACTTGAAGTGGTGCTAAAAATAGAAAGATTTAACAAAACAGAAAGATTTAACAAAATAGAGAACAAAGTTAGACCAAGCTAAAAATAGAAAGTACAATAATGTTAACATCCAAATTTTGACTTCTTTGTTCACACTTCACACTTTTGCAACTTATGTTAACAGCTTCAGTAGTGTTAATAAACATATATTGATATTATAGAACAAACTATTAATAGTCAAATCCATTTGATAAGCATCTTGTTCTGCAAAACCAAATTTCATATGATATATCTGTAAGAAACAAAGCATAAGATTTTCACTTAACTCTCCAGACAAATTATACACCAAAATTTTCAAGTTAAATTTGGCCAGATTAAAGAAGAATCTAACAGCAAACTGAGATGGCCAGATGTTTGGGTGACCCAAATAAGTATTATTTAACTAAAAACTATAGAAAATGTTCCAATTTAAGGTGTCTAATTGTCAGCTCCACTCCAAGTTCACCACATGCTCAACATTCGGGTTCCTTTATTCCAGCCAATAAAGCTGCAAACATAAGATAAAAACAATAAAGTGGATAGTTTAATATCAAATGGTGAACTTCACAGGCTTAGTAAAAAGAAATAGGTTGTAAAGTCGAAAGTGACCCAGAATGCTTACAACCTCTTAAAAGTTACTTATTAAAAATAACAATCAGTAATACTTAATACCGCAGTTTCTACAATCGTACTTAATATAATATTTATTTAAAAGTTATAGATAAAAATACACAAAATCCACCCCGCTCGATCTAAACTTTTTGAACTCACCTGTCTGTGAATTTGAAGTCGTTCTCTACAGTTGATGAACCAAATAGATCTCAAACCTGTGAGGTAAAACCCATGGTAGCCACCAACATTTTTGAACTTTGTCAAGCAAATCATATAATCCTTTTGTGATACCTCCCCTATTCTGTAATCCAACGCAACCTTTGTAAATTTTATGTTTTCCAACCTTGTGATCGACGTTAAACTATATACATAGGTTTGATAGCCTAGAATTGTTCTGTTATCAAGAAGGGCCAAAAGAAATGATTGAATCAGTTAGTGAAAGTGATGTCATTAACACTATCATCGTCTTTGTAAACACAACCTATGCATCACCAAAATTTGATTAATGGAGTCGGCTATAAAGTTCACTATTGTAAAGAGATAAACTAAAGAGTAAAAAAACTGATAATGCATACGGAAGATAATTCGTTGACCTGCATCTAACCTGTTAGTGTTTTCACAGACCAAATTTCCTCTCATAAGGCATAAACATCAGCGCATCAGCTGATGGAGCAGAGACCACTACCATCTGCATATTTTAACACAAAAACATCAACCGACGGCCTAGGGTAACAAAAATAATGGTATACCTTTTTGAATGCTGAAGCCAAATCGTAGAGTTTTGTGCAAGGCGAACAATAATGAAGAAAAATCCTCAGTATATATGCGGTTATTGTGTTGTTATATGCTTGATTCGTAACTCAAGTTTATGTTACCTTATCATCTTTAACCTTATTGTTTCCATTCTCACTATGCGATTAGCTGGTGCAAACTCGTTTAATTTAGATATAATGTGTCCGTTGGGGCTGTGTGTGATGAGGTTACAGGGGTGGTGGAATCTTGAAGTTTCTTTATAATCAAATCTAGTACAGACGACAATACAGGTACACTTGATATTGTAGGAGATATGGCGTCACAACCACCTGTGTTAACAGCTAGGGCACTTAAGCTTATAGAAGCCAATCCTTTTTCAGGTAACGTGGTAACTTGAAAACTTTAGTATAAGATTATTGGTGACCCTTTGTCACCTTACCCAACGCGTGTGACCAAATTTTAGACATCTAAAGTTTTTGACATAAAAAAAGGATTACCGAAGATAAGTCTCCCTTAAAGAGACTCAACATTCTTTGTGGAGTTAAACTTTGGGAATAACGAACCTCGTGTTGATAATTCAAGATCAAATGATGTGACAATCCATCAATTATGATCGATATTTTATTCTCTAGTATTATTTAAAACAATTACTTTAATGTTATATTATGAACTCACTCATTTGTGGGAAGAAACTTGGGTTTACGTCTTGAAGTAGCATCGACTACGTCTAAACCGGAGGATTCTACGTTACGTGCTTACGTTTACATACACCATTTTAGGTGACAGTCCGACACTTCAGGAAATAAATTTATCCGTGAATATTATTTTGGAATTTTAAATTTGTGTTGGTTCATAAACTCACAAATTTACGAGAAGAGATTAGGACTTACGTTCATAATTTAACGTCCTTTACGACTAAACCGGAAACCCTAGGTTTACGTATTTACGTTTTTGAACTCCGTTTTTGACGAGACAATTTTTATCAGATTCGTTTTGTGTCGTTGATTCATAGTTTATAAAAACGTTTTTCGTAAAACGGCCCGAGGGAACGCAAATCGAGGAAACTAGAATCGAGGAGTACCCGTAAATTAGTGGGATGAGACAAAACAAGTTTTGCCTCACCCCACACATGGGACGGTTTAACACAAGACAACACACCCATGAGGTGTCAAAAATTCGTAAACAAGCTACACACTTGTCATGTCAGGCTTAACTTGTAAGCTAACCTTACACAAAAACCATCTCCAAACCATTCACACTCATTTTCACTCATGCAAAACCACTCTCCAAAAACACATAACTCTCTCCTTCCTCCCCTTTTTGGTCGTCCACCACCATAGCAACACCACCACTAACCAAAAATCTAGCCACAATATCATGTGTTATAAATACACATGATGATGCTCCTTTGAAGCCTTGAATATTGGAGGTGATTCTAACATCCAAGGAGGTGATTTGATGATAACCAAGGGCTGATTTCTACATAAACTTTACAAGTATTGGTGGTCTTCAAAGTTGGTGTTGATCTATCTCAAGTTTTGCCATCAAAAATCCAAGCCTTGATCATAAACTACTTAATCTTGGTGGTATAAAGATTGTTCTTCCTATCCTCTTGTTATTTTGATTATGTAATCTTGTAATTTCTTTATTTATGTATATGTATATGATGATGAATGATGATTAAAAATATTGTGTGGAGATTTGGTGTTGATAAATATGGTTAAAAAGATGGAAAACCATAGGTAACAAGGTTAAAATCTTGCTAAATATGATGGTTGTATTAAAACAGTAAGTAACCAAATGATAAACTGATAAAATGGAATGGTAGAATCAATTTACAGTAAGTATTAGATGTCATACACATGTGAGAGTTGGCCATGCAATGGAATCATCAAAATGAATGAGATATGATCAAAACAAAATTAGTATACCAATCTGAATAGTCTGTTTTGTAGGGACTTTTAAGGATACTTAGACATAGATTTAGCAGTAGCTATAACTAATTTATTTGTAGCACATAATATGAAGTTTATGTCATCCAAAAATGAGCTTCTATCTCCTTATAGAAATCAAGATATGATAAAAATGGTGAAAGTGAAACTAAAAATCAGATTTTGTGAAATTAAAGTTTAATAGTATTATATAAGCACTCAAAATAATATAGTATAAAATGTGAAATTAATGTTGGGAATAAAATGTAGCCAGTCCACTTGAGCGCTGACAAGAGGAAAACAAGCGTTGATAGGAAGAAAACAAATGCTGACAGATCAAGCGTTGACAAGAAGAAGTCAAGCGTTGACAGGTTGAAGACAAGCACTGATAGAAAGATATGGTCTACGCGTATTATGTTTCTAGTTTGTTTCTAGTAAAGATAAGTTCAACATTGTATTTTCTATAATTATCTTTACCTAGAATAGTTGATACGTAGACTCTTGTACAAGGCTTCTTATGTCTATAAAAGAAGACCTTTAGGTTATGTTTCAATATAAGTTTTCATACGTTAAACACTTTCATTGTAAGAAAGTTCGTTATTATCAATCAAGTGAAAGTTTGTTTTACATCTTTGTGTGTTCTTGTTTAAGTTTTAATTCCGCATAACACTTAGATTACTTTATACATAAACAAATTTTCTCTACGTGTATAACTTGATCTAATCTCGTTTACACAGGCTTAATCGATCTAAGTTTGGGATCAACAAGTGGTATTAGAGCTTGTTGAGAAACTTTTGATCTTAAAGAACACAAGAACCCTAAAATCACCAAAACCCTAATTTTCACAAAACCCTAAAAACATCATGTCCACTCCAGAAGCAACCTCCTCCTCCTCAAACCACAACATCAAGATTCCCATGCTAGATGCAAACAACTTTGAGCTGTGGAAATTCAACTTTGAGCAATATCTGGGGATCTATGACTACACTCTCTGGTAGATTATTGAATATGGAAACACATTCGATAAGGCTGCAAAAGATTGCCAATGCCATTGCTACAAGATCAGCTGTTCAAGGATGTTCAGAAGAAGATAAGAAAGAAAAACCTGATGATGGTAGAGCTGTGTCTGCTGATGACATAGCAAAGAAAAGGGTTGATATGAAAACCCTAAACATTCTGAAACTCTCCTTGGGACAAGAAAATCAGCACACAAATACAGAGGTTATGAGTCTGCAAAAGACCTTTGGGCAGCCCTTGAAGTTGCATATGGTGGCAATGTTGATAATAAGGAAGAGAAGAAGAAGCAACTCTTGCATGAGTATGCTGTTTTTAAGGCTCAACCTAATGAGAAGCTTAGCAGTATGAGAAGCAGACTGCTTGACATTACAAGCAAGCTGTCCTTCATGGGGACACAAGTTGGTGATATTGACATTATTGCCACTTTTCTTAAAAGCCTTGGTGATGCGTGGAAGATTGAGGCAAGATCTATAATTGCCAATAACACTCACAAAAGTTCTACTTTTGATGATATCTACAACAAACTGAGGCTGTTGGAGAATAAAACTCTTTTGGAGCATGGAAGTAAGTCTACCAATAGTAACATGGCCTTCTACCCACATAGTGAAGGTCAATTTGATTAGAAGGACTCATACATGCACCTAGTTACTGGATCAACATGTGTCAACGCTGGATCATACCCTGTCAACGCTTCACATTCAGACGCTGACACATACAAAATTGACTCTCCAAGAGTTAAGCCTGCTGGTTTGGATCTGGATACTGTGTGTGCATACATTGCTTCATTGCCCAATGGTTCAGTGATTACATATGAGGTCCTTGAGCAAATAAGTGATGAGCACTTAGAGGAGATGGATATAAAGTGGAACATGGCTCTTGCAAGTATAAGAGCAAACAGGTGGAATAGAAGGTTCAAGAAGAAGATGACCTTTAATGCAAAGGACACTGCTTGATTTGATAAATCCAAGGTTGAGTGGTACAATTGTCATCGTATGGGGCACTTTATGAGGGAATGCAGATCTCCAAGAAGATCTGATGCTGGAAAACCCTCAAGCCAAATTGTTAAGGCTCGGGATCCTAAGGCCATGGTTGCAGTACAAGAAATTGATGGCATTGGATGGGACTGGAGCTATTTGGCTAAGGATGAGGAAGAGGATAAAGCTTTGGTTGCTGAGATAGAAGAAGAAGAGCATGTTCAATATGCTCTCATGGCACACTCCTCCTCTTCATCAGACAATGAGGTATACGATGATGCTTTTTGTAGTAAGGGTTGTCGTTTAAATACTGAAACACTTAACAAAGAGGTTTTAAGATTGTTAGGTGATGTGAGTACTGAGAGATGCAAGTTGTCTAACTATCAAATTGCCCTCACTCAAACTGATAAGACAGTTTCTGAGTATAAGAAAATGGAGCTTGACCTAAAAGATAAAATAAATATCTTAAAACATGATTTAATTGCTAGTAATGATGTTAGAAATATCATGGAAAGGGTCAATGCTGAATTACAGGCTAAGTTAGATGAGGCTATCAAGAATAAGGATAATGTTGACCTTAAAATTCAGAGATTTGATAAGGCCTCACAAACCCTAGGAGAATGTGTTAGTAAACAGAGGGATCCTAAGGACATGACTGGGATTGGAATGAAAGACTATACTGTTGTTCCACCACCAGCTGGGGACTTTTATGGTGTCCAAAGAAAGGACTTATCTTGGACTGGCTTACCAGAACTCCAAGAAGAGGAATTTATTCCTCCACCAAGAGTCCTTACCCCAGTTAAAGAGTATAGGCAAAAGTTGACTGACTTGAATGAATGGAAGAAAGCCGATCCTACCTTATTTGTCAAGGGTGGCATGCTTTGTGATAGTCCAAATGAGTCAACCCCTATTAAAGTAACAAACCCAATCACTGGCAAGACAGTTGGCCTTGGCTCAAACATTGTTAAGAAACCTAGCATTAAGTATGCAGAAATGTATAGGAATACTAGGTCACCAAAAAGCCAAGTAAGTGATAATGGAACAGGTTTCTTTTCTTCTAGACCTAGAGTTGTGTCTAGAAAAGCCTGTTACACTTGTGGTAGCTTTTCACAATTAGCATATAAGTGTGTCAACGCTTCCAAGGTCAACGCTGTCAAAAGGTCAAACACTGTCAGACCCAAAACTTTTGTGGAGCAAAGTCCACAAGCTGTTAGACCAGCCCCATTCTTTACAAAAGGGTCTAACACTCATGGACAAATACCTTTTCAAAAGACCAATACATGGACTAATAGGCAATGGGTTCCTGTAGCAAACCCTAAGTTCAACGCTGATAAGGGTAATTTCAGCGTTGACAAGACCAAATCAAACGCTGACAGAAACGTTGCCAGACCTAAATATTTGCAACCACAGGGAAAGGGGTCTAAAGCTTCTTCTAGCTTGACATGGAGACCTAAGCAAGATCAAAACCCTAATTCTAATGGGATTTCTATGACCTGCAACAGATTTAATTATATTTCAAAGGTCATCACAAAACCAATTGGGGTTAACTGGGTATTTCATCCAAAAAGGGATGAACAAGGGGTTGTTATGAGAACCAAGTCTGTTCTTGTTGAACAACCAGATGAATCCAAGTCTGCTAAGGCTTGGGTTCCCAAAGAAAACTAACTTGTTTTCTTTATGTGCAGGGCATTCAAAAACAGGTGAATGATTATGGATATTGGGATAGTAGATGCTCTAGGCACATGATTGTGAAGGAAGATTATCTTACTAACTTCACTCCCATTAAGGATGGTGATAAAGTTTACTTTGGAGGCGGATATGGAACTATCACAGGCAATGGAACTCTTCCCACCAAGAACTTGCTTTTTGAAAATGTGTTTCTGGTAAAAGAACTTGATTACAATCTTTTTAGTGTATCACAAGTTTGTGATAACAAAAATAAGGTTCTTTTTACTGATACTGAATGCTTGGTGTTGAGCAAGGATTTTCAAATTCCAGATGAGAAATTTATTGACTATAGAACACCTAGGCATAAGTACATTTATAATGTGAATCTTAATGGGATTAGGATGAATAATAATATATCATGTTTTTATGCTAAAGCTTCAGTTGATGAGAGTAATCTATGGCACAGGAGACTAGGGCACATTAACTTTAAGAATATAAACAGGCTTGTGAGACTTGGCTTAGTTGATGGTTTGCCTAAAAAGGCTTTCCACAATGACCACTCTTGTGTTGCATGCCTTAAAGGCAAGCAGCACAAGGTCTCAATTAAGTCTAAACAGGTGCACTCTAGTTCTAAACCACTTCACTTGCTGCATATGGACCTGTTTGGTCCAACTAATATAGAGAGTTTGAATGGTAAATCATACTGCTTTGTCATCACAGATGATTTTTCTAGGTTTACTTGGACTTTCTTTTTAGCTATGAAAAATGACACTGCTGATACTTTAATTAGCTTTATTACTCAGATTGAGAAGAAAACTGGTAATGAAGTTAAAATGCTTAGAAGTGATAATGGTGGTGAGTTTAGAAATAAGCTATTAGATGATTTTTGTGCCAAGAAGGGGATTACTAGGCAGTTTAGTGTTGCCAGAACCCCACAGCAAAATGGGGTTGCTGAGAGAAAGAATAGAACCCTAATTGAAGCAGCCAGGACTATGTTGGCTGATGCTCACTTTCCCATAGCTTTTTGGGCTGAGACTGTGAATACAACTTGTTATGTTCAGAATAGAGCATTGGTCAACAAGATACAGAACAAAACACCTTATGAGTTACTTTGGGGAAGGAAACCTAATATTGGTTTTCTTAAACCTTTTGGTTGTCATGTAGTTGTCTTAGATACTAGTGATGCCTTAGGTAAATTTAGTGCTAAAGGTGATGAGGGCTATTTCATGGGTTATTCAGTGCAGAGTAAGGGATATAGGGTTTACCTTAACAAGGAAAAACGTATACTTCAAAAAGTAAATGTTAGGTTTTTAGAGAGTAAACCTAGTGATCCTGAAAGTGGTCCAAATTGGTTGTTTGACTTGGAACCTCTATCTAGGACTTTGAATTATATGCCTGTTACTAATCCAGACATTGTGAAGGTAACTTCAAATGTTGTGGAAGAACCAATTGTTAATGTTTCAGGTACATAGGTTAATGAAGAGGTTGGATCACAAGCAGACAAGTCATCTCCCATACAAGAGTATGTCACTATTCCCATATGGACAGATGCTTTTGCTGCTGCTGCTGCTGTTGGGAAGGATAATGGTGGTCCCCAAGTATCACCAGTTAACAACATGCATGGTCCTTCAGGCGCTGACAAAGGAAAATGTAAAACCCGTAAAAATAAGGTCATAATTTAATTCTACTTTCAATTATTCCGAAGTATTTTATAACGTTAAATATTATTATGTTTAACGGTTTAAGTTGAAACCGATATTAAATATTATATTTTAATATTTTGATGAGTAACGAGGACAACTAGTGATCGCGATACCGACGGATGCCTAAAAATTTAATATTTTATTATCGATCGTTTCGATATTTAATACTTTCGACGATATCGTTTTAATTACGTATCGAGTCGTTATATTATTATTTCTCGTGTGCGTTTAAACTTTTTAGTATTTTTACGAAAACCGAGTCTCGTAAATATTTTAAAATTTACAATTTACATTTTCTACCCTTCTAAATTATTTTATTACATTTTGGACCAAAACTATCACAAATTGGCAAAAACTACCCTAACCCCACACTATATATAACTTTTCCACTAGCACTTTTCCTTTAATAAATTCATTTAACAAAAACTTCTTCTTCCTCTCTCCTTTTTCTCCAAAAACCATACACCCCTTTAAACATATACATCAATTTTTTTTTTGATTTTCTAGCTTGATTCTTCCAAAACAAAGACAAGTCCCATTCCTAATTTTAAAAGCTGATTCTAATGATACCATTTTTATTTACATGCATTGAGTTTTGAATTTTGATAAAAACTAGACTTGTTAGGTGATGATTTTGATCATGCTTGTGTTAGAGATGATGATCAAATGATGTTTATGTAATGTTTTTGTTAAAAAGTTGATTTTTAATTTTTGGGTTTTTGATTTTGATGATGATACAAGTGTTAGGAATGGTTTATGATGATATTAGGGGCTTAGGTTGATGATAAAAGTTGTTGGAATTGATCAAAAACTTGATTTTGTAAGAGATTTTAATAGTCATTTTTGGGCAGTAGGTTTGAGGCCATTTTCGAGGGTCTTAAGTCTGGATATAGGATGATATTATGGGATTATGTCGTAGAGAATTTCGTTAGCTTCGATTTGATATAAAGTAGGCCTTCCAACTCCAAACGTGGTGGAAGATACACTAGTTTGATTTTCGTGTACCGGGAGACGAGTGTCGACACAATCCGAAAATTGTTGTCGATATTTGGATCGAATCTCGGGGACTATAAGATGAGTTTCAAAATGATTCAAGGGCTGTTCTCAGGCTCCAAGTTTAGAATTTTGAGTCTATTTTTATAATCAATTGGCGGTTTTATAAATGTAGTTGTTTAGAATGGTCAAAATGGTTTCGTAAGTCAAGGTCGCTAAACTGTCCGGATTTTGTGATTCAAAGATGAGTCGGGCAGGGAACTTTAAAAGTAAAATCTTTTGATGGGCTCTTGGGAGGACTTTATACATATAGTAAGTAAGTTCTCTGAGTAGTATCATAAAAAGTTGATGTGTCTAAGTATGGGAAAACGGCTTAGACATTTGGTATGTTCCGGCAGATTTTTGTTAAAGGCATAGAACAATACAATGAATATATAGGAGAGTGTAATAGTATCACTTGTATCGTTTTCACTCGAGTTTGTCATGATTTTATGAGTCAAGTTTTATATTCTTATGTATGGTTTATTTCTCGAGTCTATTATTAATGAACGCACTTCATTTGATAGGTTGCGGTTCTCGTGTTTGAAAGGCATCATCTATCGTCGGCGATCGTCTCATTACCACTATTGGCTAAGGTGAGTCTATAGCCTCGCTTTATACTAGTTATTAAATGATTTTAAACCCGCGAGGGGGAATACATGTTTTATAAACTTAGAACACAAGATTTTTATGGTATGCTTTGTCCCTCTATGAATGGACCCGTGGTTGCCTTTAAATTGCATTAAGTGATTGCCTTTGTTAAAACCTCAATTATGGACCGTTAATTAACCTATGATGGGTTAACCGCTAGTACAATTAATAGATCTATGGGGGAAGCCACCCCGATTCAGTTTTTGTGGACTTGTCATAGAAGCTTAGGCCCGACCTCCACACTGTTTGAACATATTGTATTGAGAAGTCAGGTATACGGCAATGTACCAATAATCTGGAGGTAACCGACAATTAATAAATCTCTCGTCTTATTAGACTGATATGGGAGTGTCTAAGGGCTCGGTTCCATGAGCTTATTGCAATTTATGCTATATACAATTATCATTGTTGATGCAAATTATTATTTGATGCTTATAAGCATGCCACAAACTTATAATCTTTGCTTGTGTTCAAATTGATTACATAAACCTATAGATTCACTCGGCATTTTTGCTGATTGTTTTACTCACATTTATTTCAGGAAATCAAGAAGTGGAAGCTTGGAGGTCACGGGAATGAAGTTGTGCACTGCTTTTGTTGTTCAAACTCTTTGATTTATTTATCGTTCCATTTTTAAAACAAACCAATATGTTGTTTTAACTTATCTTTTGGTAACGATTACTTGGGACTACGCTACTCTGACAAATGTTTTAGGAACGATAAATCTAAAACGTCTCTTTTCGAGTCGTTCTTTATAAATTATGTGTTGTTGTATCATTGTTTAGCACCCAAAGATGTATTCCGCTGCGTGTAAATTTGGGGGTGTTAAAGATTGGTACCAGAGCCATGAGTTATAGAGAACTAGGTCTTTTTCTAAAAACCTAAATTATAACTGTCGGTTTTATTTTTCAAAGAGTCGGTGCACATGACTTCGCGTGACTTCAGGTTCAAGCTACTTCTGGGATTACCACTTTAGTATGCGTTATTACGTATACCTTATTGCCAAGTATTTATAAATAAATACTATGATCCACTTATGGATATATATTTATATCTAGGATCCCTTTATCGATATATATTTATGTCGTTAAACTTTTCTATAAAAGTTTATCATTTATTAATGATTAACTTAAATAAATACAATGAATTTCAAGATCTTTCTGTATTTATTTTTGAAGTATTTAAATTGCTTTTATTGCAAAATTTTTATATTATGACCTTACATACCTTCATCTGCGCGCGTTACTTTAATTATTTAACCCTTTGAGATATCTATATAGATATTCAAATCGTCTTCCGGCTATTTGTGCTTGGACGTCTTTTAACGTAATCTTCAGACCATTGTGTAGCTCAATGTGTCCTTGGATTAGAGTAACCGCTATTTATTGACATTTATATGTATCGACTCCGAAGTGTATTGTTCACTTATATCTCGGTAACGTCATCGTCATTTTATAAATCATCGGCTAGATTATGGCGCTAGAATTGGAATACGATTTTACTTAATAAAATTGTATCATTTGTTTTTCATTAACCTTCTCGCTCCCGGAGTGTAGCATGTTAATGTTCCATTCTTTTCTTGTTATGTTTTGTGTTTTTGACAATCGTGGCACCAAGGAGATTTGCCTACATTGCATTTTAGAATCTAAATTACGAACGTCTTTCACCGTCTTGCTTCCTAAATTTCGTGTTGAATACCTTGAAGCATTTTCTGTCGTCCATCATGCTATATTTTATTTGATGCTCATTACGAGATTTATTTTTCGTTGTTATAAAATCCACAAGACATGTGTGTAAAAAATATATATATATATTTTGAGCCGTTAAGAAGTGTCGAAAAATACACTTTATGCAGAAACTGTAGGGGCAGTATAAACAGGTCAAAACTTAAAAGTAAAACGTGCGTTTTTAAAATAAAATAGTCAAACCTGCATAGAACTTGCAGGGGTATTTTGGTCATTTTACATTGGGTTTCAGGTCTCGGGTAAAACTAGAAAGTCGTCTGAAACGTCGTTTTGCATCAAAATGCTTTAGACTCCGAGTCTTGGAGATGTCGTTTATCGGGTCAATTAATCGGCTTATATTAAAAAGTTAAATCTCATAGAAAATTCAGAACATGAGTTTTAAATGTTTTTAAGCTGTTTTGATTTCATTTGAGATCGTAAAATTTTAACAAATATTATTTTACAACTAACGAATACTAGTTGCATGTGAAAATATTTAAAAATATAAACAGTACAGGATTAGCAATTACCGGATTAATGGTATAATTTAAAAACGAATAACATACTTTCTTAAAAGCATGTTGTGTCGAGTATCTTACAAAGAATACACATGTGGATTGTTTTATTCTTTTCATATATATGACTCATTTGTCATTCGATGTTATTTTATTTTCGTTTTCTTCTAACCTTCCACTAATTTGAGTTGAGTTTTGAAGTTTTGCCTTCACATTCTTCGTTGACATTCTTATCGCGTATCTCATGACGTTTTCCTCTAAACCTTATAACCCTTTGAAAACTTAACAACTTGTAACCATTTCATTGGTTGTTTTATGAGCTACTATTTGCCACTTTTTGCAAAACTTTGACTACTTTATACGTTGTCATAATGTCATATTATAAATAAATCTGATATCGTTTTACGATTATTTTCACCAATTATTTTTACTTTGGTCTTATAAAATACTTTTCGTAAGATTAAAAGTTGCTTATTAAGTATCTCACAAATTACTTGTATCCTATAAATTTATAAACTATTTTTAAATTCCATTTTACAAATTGCATGGTTTATATATAAACATAAGAAACGTAATACTTTTCGACGAAACTGAGCATTGCATTGCTATTCCTAAATTATACATCGCCTGATCACCTATGTCTAATTTAGAAGGAGCCATGCTAGGCTGAATAGTAGTCACCTTAAAAATCTTGATAATAATCAACTTTTTACTTGTAATTATGATAAAGATAAATAAAATGAAATAAAGTGAAAAGAAGTTTTGAAAACCTTTATATTTTATGCAAGTAGCGCAATTTCTATGCATCCGCATACGTTTTCTTACCTTTTATTGAACAAATTACGCGCTTACGAATACGTTTTTACTCGATGATTGTTTTTTCACTTGTTACTTCATTTTGTCTTATAACAGATTTCTTTTGATTGTGCGTCTAATTACTGATTGTTGGTAAATGACGTGAAAGTATCGATGTTTTATCCTTCCTTCTCGTCCAATCTTCTTTATGCGACTGGGTAGATCTTTGGAATGTCTCCGCACTTGAATAATGAATTTTCACTAGAGTGATTTCCGTATATCCGGGATGACATCCGTCACTCTCGTTTGTCTCGAAATCCACTCTTGTGAACCGTGCTTTGACTTCTCTCTTTAAACACTAACATCGTTCATTTGATTTTTTTTAATTACAAGTGATTATTAGGAATTTTCTTTGATTAAAATTTTTGTATGGATCTTATTTCCGGTCGTGTAACGACCACCGCTAAGTTAACGAGCTGATATTGGTGAACCATCAACCGCACTAACAAAATTGACAACTTGTTTAATCTATTATTTCTTATCGTCTTACCATCAGCGCCTTTATTTTATTATTCTCTTTAAGAATTCATACGACATTTGCTTCGTCCCCTATTGTACCATTGATTTCGTACTAATTGTTGACTATTATTTCCATTCGTATTTGTTTGTTATCTTGTCACATTTCGAAACCCGAATGTAACCCATAATTATTTTTGAATGATAAACACCTTTATGTATTCCTACAAGGTATTATAAAATTTTTATGGAACTTTTATACATTTTTTCCAATGATTCTCAGTTATCGAAATAACCATCACATGTAAAAGGTCAAATTTATACATCATATTTTGTATAACTAAAACTAATGTTTAAATTGAAATTATGTTTTTATCTTTTGAAGTAATTGACTTATCATACTTTACTTTAAATGTAATGAAATTATCGGTTTAATTTATATTCCTGATAATGATTTAATTTTGGAAATTATATTTTCTAATTGTAACCATCAATATGAGTTTAATTAATAAATTCATGTCTTTCTTTCAAAGTTTCTTAAGACAACCAAAATAAATTATGAAGCTATTTAACTCCTATTTTGATATATCATCCTTATCAAGAAAGTACCTCAAATTGAGTTTTAAGGTAATACCAAATCCGGGACGGATAATTGTGACAAACGTTATTTCAATGTTAATATTTAATTCATTCTTCGCTCTCATTTTCCTAGTATTGTGAATTATTATGTTTTACGGTTACGTGAGTCGAGATCCCTCGTCGATCGTCAACCTTAAATCATTTTACCTCATCTTGTCTATTTATGCGTTTATTCTATTCATTTTTATCTTGTTCTGTTCCTCGTATTGAAGATCACTATTTTATTCTGAGTTTAAAATGAATCTCGGGAAGCAGTGTATAAGAAGAAACGATAAGTGTCACCAGGATTTATGCGTGTACTTGTGGAATGATTGAGGACCGAATCTCTTAATGAATGGAGTTAATAAATTCGTTACAACCTCGAGGAGTATGTTGAAGCCGACACCGCAAGTGGAAAGACTCTTGAGATCAAGTGGTTATTATCCACGGTTTGTTCAAGGTTTTCTCGATGATTAACGGTGGAGATCTATACTCGATGTTTATGTTCGACCTTTTCTTTTATGTACTTACATGGTGTGTGATCTAGTCAAATGATCGTAAGTTGTGAGAACTTGAGACGGCATCATCCGATGACGTCCGATCATATAGAACACATATTATGTAATATCTTTTTGACTTTCAACGACGATATTTATTGAGACTTTAATGCACGTTGGCGAAAGTGAGATGGTGTCTTTGTATTATCTATTGAGTAGGGACCCGCGTGTGAGCACCCTCCGATGACGAAAATGTTTTTCTTGTTAGTTCTCTTTGATGTGTGTCCATGACTATCCGGCCGATGGATATCCTTTAATTTGCAACATTCTTTTTAACTGGACTTATCCGAAAATCCTGTCATCTATTCTTGTTATCGAATGAGCTTCGTGTGATTCATAAAATTTTCATGTGTCGAGCTTGACGGGTGACTGGTGGATAAGGATTTATTTATTCCTTTTTGGTGAGATACCACTTGACGACAAGTTGCGTTTTGTAAAAGAACCATTGGAGATCGTGGATCAAGATTCACGTGGGAACGTGAAGCCTTCTTTATAAGGAATGCCGTCATCCTTCCGGGTAGTGAACAACTCGTGTATGAGGCGAGTTGAGCGTCGGGATGTCGCTCCCTTAAGGTGGTGAGGATGTAAAACCCGTAAAAATAAGGTCATAATTTAATTCTACTTTCAATTATTTCGAAGTATTTTATAACGTTAAATATTATTATGTTTAACGGTTTAAGTTGAAACCGATATTAAATATTATATTTTAATATTTTGATGAGTAACGAGGACAACTAGTGATCGCGATACCGACGGATGCCTAAAAATTTTATATTTTATTATCGATCGTTTCGATATTTAATACTTTCGACGATATCGTTTTAATTACGTATCGAGTCGTTATATTATTATTTTTCGTGTGCGTTTAAACTTTTTAGTATTTTTACGAAAACCGAGTCTCGTAAATATTTTAAAATTTACAATTTACATTTTCTACCCTTTTAAATTATTTTATTACATTTTGGACCAAAACTATCACAAATTGGCAAAAACTACCCTAACCCCACACTATATATAACTTTTCCACTAGCACTTTTCCTTTAATAAATTCATTTAACAAAAACTTCTTCTTCCTCTCTCCTTTTTCTCCAAAAACCATACACCCCTTTAAACATATACATCAATTTTTTTTTTGATTTTCTAGCTTGATTCTTCCAAAACAAAGACAAGTCCCATTCCTAATTTTAAAAGGTGATTCTAATGATACCATTTTTATTTACATGCATTGAGTTTTGAATTTTGATAAAAACTAGACTTGTTAGGTGATGATTTTGATCATGCATGTGTTAGAGATGATGATCAAATGATGTTTATGTAATGTTTTTGTTAAAAAGTTGATTTTTAATTTTTGGGTTTTTGATTTTGATGATGATACAAGTGTTAGGAATGGTTTATGATGATATTAGGGGCTTAGGTTGATGATAAAAGTTGTTGGAATTGATCAAAAACTTGATTTTGTAAGAGATTTTAATAGTCATTTTTGGGCAGTAGGTTTGAGGCCATTTTCGAGGGTCTTAAGTCTGGATATAGGATGATATTATGAGATTATGTCGTAGAGAATTTCGTTAGCTTCGATTTGATATAAAGTAGGCCTTCCAACTCCAAACGAGGTGGAAGATACACTAGTTTGATTTTCGTGTACCGGGAGACGAGTGTCGACACAATCCGAAAATTGTTGTCGATATTTGGATCGAATCTCGGGGACTATAAAATGAGTTTCAAAATGATTCAAGGGCTGTTCTCAGGCTCCAAGTTTAGAATTTTGAGTCTATTTTTAGAATCAATTGGCGGTTTTATAAATGTAGTTGTTTAGAATGGTCAAAATGGTTTCGTAAGTCAAGGTCGCTAAACTGTCCGGATTTTGTGATTCAAAGATGAGTCGGGCAGGGAACTTTAAAAGTAAAATCTTTTGATGGGCTCTTGGGAGGACTTTATACATATAGTAAGTAAATTCTCTGAGTAGTATCATAAAAAGTTGATGTGTCTAAGTATGGGAAAACGGCTTAGACATTTGGTATGTTCCGGCAGATTTTTGTTAAAGGCATAGAACAATAAAATGAATATATAGGAGAGTGTAATAGTATCACTTGTATCGTTTTCTCTGGAGTTTGTCATGATTTTATGAGTCGAGTTTTATATTCTTATGTATGGTTTATTTCTCGAGTCTATTATTAATGAACGCACCTCATTTGATAGGTTGAGGTTCTCATGTTTGAAAGGCATCATCTATCGTCGGCGATCGTCTCATTACCACTATTGGCTAAGGTGAGTCTATAGCCTCGCTTTATACTAGTTATTAAATGATTTTAAACCCGCGAGGGGGAATACATGTTTTATAAACTTAGAACACAAGATTTTTATGGTATGCTTTGTCCCTCTATGAATGGACCCGTGGTTGCCTTTAAATTGCATTAAGTGATTGCCTTTGTTAAAACCTCAATTATGGACCGTTAATTAACCTATGATGGGTTAACCGCTAGTACAATTAATAGATCTATGGGGGAAGCCACCCCGGTTCAGTTTTTGTGGACTTGTCATAGAAGCTTAGGCCCGACCTCCACACTGTTTGAACATATTGTATTGAGAAGTCAGGTATACGGCAATGTACCAATAATCTGGAGGTAACCGACAATTAATAAATCTCTCGTCTTATTAGACTGATATGGGAGTGTCTAAGGGCTCGGTTCCATGAGCTTATTGCAATTTATGCTATATACAATTATCATTGTTGATGCAAATTATTATTTGATGCTTATAAGCATGCCACAAACTTATAATCTTTGCTTGTGTTCAAATTGATTACATAAACCTATAGATTCACTCGGCATTTTTGTTGATTGTTTTACTCACATGTATTTCAGGTAATCAAGAAGTGGAAGCTTGGAGGTCACGGGAATGAAGTTGTGCACTGCTTTTGTTGTTCAAACTCTTTGATTTATTTATCGTTCCATTTTTAAAACAAACCAATATGTTGTTTTAACTTATCTTTTGGTAACGATTACTTGGGACTACGCTACTCTGACAAATGTTTTAGGAACGATAAATCTAAAACGTCTCTTTTCGAGTCGTTCTTTATAAATTATGTGTTGTTGTATCATTGTTTAGCACCCAAAGATGTATTCCGCTGCGTGTAAATTTGGGGGTGTTAAAGAAAATCTGGCGCTGACAGGACAAATTCAGGCGTTGATGGCTCAAACGTTGACAACATCATTTCAGGCGTTGATGATCCAAACTCTGACAACCTTGGCTCAAGCGTTGACAACACTTTTGAGCATATTTTCTCTTCAAATTTTGAACAAGATGAACCTTCAAGCATGAATGAAGAGGTTCATACAAATATTGATGGAAGAGAGTCTGAAGAAGATATTGGCAACTTGGATGATGATATTGAAGACAACAGACTTTTTGAGGGAGGAGTTCTCACTTCTACTATGAAGAATCACCCTACTTCTCAAATTATTGGGGATGTCATGTCTCATGTTCAGACTAGAAGATCTCATTAGAGTCTTGGTGGATTTATTGCCAATATACACAAGAAGGTGGATACCCCTCTTGTTCAAGCATGTTTGTTTGCCTGTTTTCTGTCACAACAGGAACCCAAGAAGATCTTTGATGCTCTCAAAGAACCAAGTTGGGTGGAAGCAATGCAGGACGAGCTTCACCAATTTTCTATTCAGGATGTTTGGGAGCTGGTTGATTGTCCCAGATATGTCAGACCTATTGGGACAAGATGGGTTCTAAGAAACAAGAAAGATGAAAGAGGCATTGTGGTCAGAAACAAGGCACGTTTAGTGGCTTAGGGATATACACAAGAGGAAGGGATAGACTATGAGGAGGTCTTTGCACCATTTGCAAGGATTGAGGCTATAAGGATATTTCTAGCTTATGCTTCCTGCATGGGCTTCACTGTCTATCAAATGGATGTGAAGAGTGCTTTCCTCTATGGCACAATTGTTGAGGAGGTATATGTTATGCAGCCTCCTGGTTTTGAAGATCCATAGAATCCAGACAAGGTGTATAGAGTCAAGAAGGCTATGTATGGACTTCATCAAGCCCCAAGAGCATGGTATGGTACATTGTCCACTTATTTGGTGGAAAATGGATTCAAAAGGGGCACCATAGACCAGACATTATTTACAAAGAAGGCTGGTAAGGATGTCTTACTTGTTCAGGTTTATGTTGATGATATCATCTTTGGTTCCACTAATCCAAAGATGAGTGAAGACTTTTCCAAGCTTATGACAGACAAATTGAAGATGAGTGCAATGGGGGAGATGAACTTCTTTCTAGGGTTACAAGTTCAGCATAAAGAATAGATGGTATCTTCATCTCTCAGGATAAGTATGTAGCAGAGATCTTGAAGAAGTTTGGCTTTTCTCCACATGAAAAGAGGGCTACTACTCCTATGGATAGAGAACACCCTTGGGGAAAAATTGGAGATGGAAAAGATGTGGATGTGAGGCACTATGGATCAATGATTGGTTCATTGATGTATCTCACAGCCTCAAGACCTGACATTATGTTTGTTGTGTGTGCATGTGCACGCCATCAAGTGACTCCCAAAGAATGTCACCTTTATGCTGTCAATAGAATCTTTAGGTACCTTAGATGCTATCTAGATCTTGGCTTGTGGTATCCAAAAGATTCACCATTGGAGCTTATTGCATATTCAGACAGTGACTATGGTGGTGATAAGTTTGATAGAAAATCCACAACTGGTGGATGTCAGTTTCTTGGGAGTAGGTTGATATCTTGGCAATGCAAGAAAAAAATAGTGGTGGCCAATTCTACAACTGAAGCAGAGTATGTTGCTGCAGCTGCTTGTTGTGGACAAGTCTTATGGATTTAGAACCAGCTGTTGGATTATGGGTATAATTTCATGCATACCAAGATTTTTGTTGACAATAACAACACTTTATGCATTATTAAAAATCTTGTACATCATTCTAAAACAAAACACATAGAAATTAGACATCATTTTATAAGGGATTGTTTTGAAAAGGATTTAATTCAACCAGATAGGGTTGACACAGAAGAAAATGTATCTGATTTATTAACTAAACCTTTTGATGCTGGAAGGTTTCAATACTTGGTAACAAGTATTGGAATGATCAATCTCACATAATATGTGTTTTGGGGTCTTATTGTAAAAGTATGTACAGGATAATGCATTGTTATTGGTCTTTTTGAAGTTAGATTTTCCACTATATTTTTCTAACGCTGACAAAGGTTATCTTAACGCTGACAAGTGTTATCGTGGCGTTGTCAACAACAATGTTAGTTTTCTGGTTTTTAATCTAAGTGTGCAGGTGGGGTTAGCATTGTACCATTGGATACAGAGTTGCTTATGGATCCTTGGAGAATCATTTGAGCATGTTTTTATTTATGGATGATGGTTGGAATATTTATATTCCTATCTTGACATAAATTTTTATGTTCATGCATATTTTTGGGCAACATATGTATCACAGTTTCAGGAGAGGTTTTAGGAACCTTTAGGACTTTTGGGTATTCTTATAATACTCTTATCACAATTCTATATTGTGTCCACAGGTGAGTATGCATTAGTTTTACTAAATCATGAGGCACTGTAGCATGCAAAGTTGATATACTATGCATGCTGCTAATAAGTGTGAAAACACTTATCCTTTTACCACTTATTTCCAATAATAACAAGACCAAAACGTGTGATTTATGTCGTAAAAGTCAGAATTATGCGTGGTTTGTGTTTTTATTGTGTTTTAGGACCAAAAGATGAAAAAGGAAGAAAACACGGGCTTTCACGGGCTTTTATCGAAGAAAACGGGAAAAGACGAAGTCAAAAGATCAAGAGTGCTTAAAGAACGGATGTCCAAGACCTATTCTGGAGATTTTCGAAGAACAAGTCTAAAGACGGAAGTTTAATGAAGTCGAAGAACTTAAGTCTAATAGAAGAAGAAAATTAAAAGACAAGTTCAAATCCCGAGACTACAAAGACGAAGAATTAAAATCGAGTCGAGAAGAAAAAGAAAGAAGAAAGCACCACACATGCCTCCCACTCCCCTATAAATACCCTCCTAATCACATTAGGAGGGGGTTAGCTAGTTTTTATTTTCTTTAGTTTCTTTCTAGTTTTTAGAGAGAGAAAGTCTTAAACTTTCTCTCACTAGTTCATCTTTTTCTTTTAATCTTTCAAGATTAAATACTTTTGTATTGCTTATTTCATTAATCAAAGTTCTATTTTAAGCTTTTGATCCTTATTCTCATTCTACACTTCTTGATTCATTTACCTTTGATCCGATTTACATTCTTCATGCTTATGATTTGATGTTTTCGTGATTAAAGGATTGCTCTTTTTAGTTTTACACACAAGCTCTTTCGTCTAAACCATAAGCTCGTAATGCTTATTGGCTTATTCGAATCTTAGCTTATTGATTTTCGGATTTCTTCAAGGTTTTTAATGGTTTAAAGTTCATTTCATAAAGTTCTTGATTTTAAGTTTTGCAAAGTCATCGAATTTGAGCTTTTTGGGATCGTTTAAGATTCGTTTGGATTTGCTTATTGCGTTTGCTTATTGAGATTCACACTTGCCACGAATTTCGGAATCAGTTACATCCCATCGCAATCTTAGGGTTTTGACACACATTCCGACGGTTACTCCACATTGCGATAGCTTTGGTTTTTGATCGCAATAACCCATTAGGGTTTTACTTTGCGATCGGTTGGTTAATCCCCTTATTCCGATCTGGGTTGCGATCGCTTATTGCGATCGCATATTCCGACGGGTCTTAAGGCCTTGGTCAAGACGAAGTGCTGCCCATTTTTCGATAGCATCATTCCGATAGATAGACATTGCGACAATAGAACTTTACATCATTCCGATCTGGATCATTGCGATAGTGGCTTTCCGATAGATGGTCATTGCGATAGTATTGATCTTGACTATTCCGATGGTTAATGTTAGCTATATTCTGATGGTTGCTATTTGGTGTATTCCGATGAACATGAATTGTTTTCTTACAATTGATTAAGTTTTTAAGTTTTTAAGTTTTTCAAAGCTTTAAGTTTTAAGAATTTTCATAAATTAAATTTAAGTTTAATTTTGTCAAAGCTTTAAATTACTCAACGACACTTTAATTTCTTGCTAGTAGTTTAAAACAAACAAACCAAATCATTCTCTTGATTCACCAAAAGACAATTGAGTCGCACTTAAGACCGGTTTTCAATTCGAAAAGATTCGGAACTATAACGAACTTGAACTTTCATATTTGGTGTGAAAAGGCCAAGTATTAAATGGCGCCGCTGCCGGCTCTTTTCGTTAAGATAAACGGTTTCTAGTGAGAGACGCATTGAATTTTGGGATCCGTTCTTTGAACGTTATTTTCCTCGCTTCAAACAATTTCAAAAATCCATAAAAATTATAAAACTTTTCAAAAATACAAAAACATTAAAAAACCTATAAAAACCAAAAATATTATATAGATATTCCTTGTGTATATTTTTCCTCTGCAGGTGTATGCGTACTAGATCTACAAACTATTCTGAGCCCGAGAATCGTGAAGATTTAGATATGGCTGGTGTTAACAACAACAACAATCACCCACCTCAAAATAATTTGAATAATAACAACAACAACAACAACAACAATGTCCTTCTACCTGATTTACGAACCATGGAGGAATTGTGCCAACCCACCATGAATGGACGCGGAGGCCCGATTGCGCCAATGCACGTCACGGCTCAGGAGTTTTCGTTGAAGCATCATATGATACAACAAGTGCAAACGAACCCGTTTCGTGGAATTCCGGATGATGATGCCAACAAACACCTCGACAAATTCATTACCATTACCCAAAGCATGAAGTGCCCCGGTGTTTCTATGGATGACCTTCGACTTCAACTTTTTCCACACTCACTTTCTCACCATGCCGAAAAATGGTTTGACCGTCTTCCCAAGAATTCTATTCACACGTGGAACGACATGACTCAACGCTTTTTATCGCGCTACTTTCCCCCATCCATGGTCACTAGCCTTCGTAACCAAATCAGTGGATTTATGCAAGAGAATGATGAATCGCTTTTCGATGCTTGGGAACGTTACAATGATTTGATCAACCGCTGTCCTAATCACAATATGCTCCCCGTCACTCTCATTGACACCTTCTACAATGGTCTCACCTTTCGTGATCGTGACACGATAAATGTCGCCGCCGGTGGTACTTTTATGAAAAGGAGACCGGAGGAGTGTCGAGAGTTGATCGAAAACATGACTACTCACCACAAGAATTGGGATTCATCCGCATCCTCAAGATCTAACTCGAGAGTCAATGTTTCTTCTTCTTCCTCCAATCCTGAAATGTCTGAAATTTCTCGCCAACTCGCTGAAATGAACAAGAATTTCATGGCCATGGCCACAAACCACTTTCAACAAGCTAAAGCCGTTGCTATTTCTTGTGACACATGTGGTGGCCCTCACTCTTATAATGATTGTCCTTCTACCCAAGGAAATTATTCTGAAAACGTTAACGCAGCTTACGGCACTTATCCCACGGGAGGCTATCAAGCTCGCCCGCAAGGAGACCGTGGCTTGCTAAGTTATCGTTCCAACAATTATCTTGCTCCTCCCGGTTTCCCTCCTGCAAACCAAAAGCAACAACAAAGCTACAATCAATCCCAACCTCGTGCAAACAATCAGTATCAATCCCAAAGAAACCCATACCCAACTCAAGGAAATTCTCAAGCTTACCAGGCTCCACCTCTCAATCAACCGATGGCAGTGAATCCAGAAGTCGAGACATTCATGAAGACTAATCGGGAGTTGGTGACGAATCTTCAGAGTCAAGTCCGCAACTTGAAGGGAGAGATGGCAAAACAAGGGAACGATATTCGAGCCGAGCTAAGGAATGATATGGCCAAACACAATGATACAATGAATGCAAACATGCAAAACTCTTTTAACAATCAAGCTCTTCACCTTCGTGATATGATTGGTTCGCTCATCCAAAGTAATCAACCCTCTTCTTCGGGTACTCTGCCGAGTAATACCGTTGCGAATCCAAGGGGGGGATGAAAGCAATCACCACTCGAAGTGGAAAAGGTTATATGGAACCCGAGCTTCCTACACCACCACCCGTGATTGTGAACAAGGAAAAAGAGCAACTTCCCCCACCTCCTTCACCTTCTATCCCCATTTCCCCACCACCCGTGGTTGTGAGTGATCCTACTCCCTTAAAGCCTTCTTCTTCATCCAATATACCTTATCCTTCAAGGTTGAGGAAAGAGAAGCAAAAGAGCAAGGATGATATTCAGGTTTCGAACTTCCTTAAAATGTTTAAACAACTGAATTTTAACATCTCCTTTGCCGAGGCTCTCGCTCACATGCCCAAATACGCTAAAATGTTTAAAGACCTTCTGAGCGACAAGGAAAAGCTCCTCGACATTGCCAACACCCAACTTAATGAGAACTGCTCTGCAGTGCTCTTAAGGAAATTACCAATCAAGCTTGGTGATCCGGGTCGTTTTCTTATCCCTTGCAATTTCCCGGGAGTAGAGAATTGCATGGCCCTAGCCGATCTAGGTGCCAGTATTAATCTCATGCCTCTAAGTGTTTGGAAGCAATTATCTCTCCCAGAGCTAGTCCCCACTAAAATGACTTTGGAATTGGCCAACCGTACGGTTGCTTATCCAGTGGGGATAGCAGAAGACGTTATTGTAGGAGTCGACAAATTCACCTTCCCTGCTGATTTTGTTGTCGTCGACTACGAGATGGACCCCCGTGTGCCACTTATTGTTGGTCGTCCATTCCTTAGGACCGGTCGCACTCTTATTGATGTGGAAGCCGGAGAGATTATCATGAGAGTGGGTGACGACAAAGTAGTCTTCAACATGGGAAAGTTGTCTAAACAGCCTTATTCATATGAGAGCGTTAATTGTATTGACGTTCTTGATGAGGCTTGTGAAGAACACTTTAATGATGCTTGCAAAAGTATTCCTACCTCTCTTCCCACTATTGAGACCGTGTCCTCCATTGATTCATCGTTGTCTCTATTTGGAGATGGTGATTTATTCTGGAACAATCTTGAAGATACCATGGGAGATGTGAATTTAGCTACTAATGATTCTCCCACCGAGGGGGATGAAGATATGAGTTTCTTTGACAATCTTCTCACCGAAGCCAATCCTTCGCCTCCATCTCCCATGGTCATTGCTATCGATACTCCGACTTTGAAAACGCCTCCCGTCGAAAATCCTCCGGATTTGGAACTTAAGGAGTTGCCGCCACATCTCGAGTACGTGTTCCTTGACGACAACAAGAAGTCTCCCGTCATTATTGCAACGGATTTGAAAGATGAAGAGAAGACTCGCCTCGTTGCTGTGTTGAAAGCTCACAAGAAGGCTATTGCGTGGAAAATCTCGGATATTCGTGGAATTGATCCTCACTTCTGCACACACAAAATTCTCATGGAGGACGACTTCAAGCCCACTATCCAAAGCCAACGAAGGGTGAATCCAAAAATACATGAAGTCATCAAAACAGAGGTTATTAAACTTCTTGATGCGGGTATGATTTACCCTATTTCGGATTCACCGTGGGTTAGTCCAATCCATTGTGTGCCCAAGAAGGGCGGAATAACCGTTGTTCCCAATGAACACAACGAGTTGATTCCCACTCGTCTCGTTACTGGGTGGAGAGTTTGTATAGACTACCGCAAACTCAATGATGCCACGAGAAAGGATCATTTCCCTCTACCTTTCATGGACCAAATGCTTGAACGATTAGCCGGTAATGAATATTACTGCTTTCTTGATGGTTTCTCGGGTTATTTTCAAATACCAATCGATCCCCAAGATCAAGAGAAGACAACATTCACTTGTCCCTACGGCACATTTGCTTATAAACGAATGCCTTTTGGCTTATGCAATGCCCCCGGGACTTTCCAAAGGTGCATGTTGGCTATCTTCCATGACATGGTTGAGCACACCATGGAAGTCTTCATGGATGATTTCTCGGTCTTCGGGGATTCTTTCTCTGCTTGCCTTGCCAATTTGGAACGTATGCTTAAGCGGTGCGAAGACACTCGCCTTGTTCTGAATTGGGAAAAATGCCATTTTATGGTAAAAGAAGGCATTGTGCTAGGACACAAAATCTCTAAAGCCGGTCTTGAAGTTGACCGTGCTAAAGTAGATGTCATAGCCAAATTACCTCCACCTTCAACCGTGAAGGGTGTGAGAAGTTTTCTGGGTCATGCGGGCTTCTATCGTAGATTCATTCAGGATTTCTCTAAAATCGCTCGCCCGATGACCCACCTCTTAGAAAAAGATACTCCTTTTATCTTTTCTAAAGAGTGTCTCGAAGCCTTCAATCTTCTCAAGGATAAGCTCACTAAGGCACAGGTCTTGGTTACCCCTAATTGGGAGCTGCCCTTTGAATTGATGTGCGATGCTAGCGACTTTGCTATCGGTGCGGTTTTGGGCCAAAGAGTGAATAAACACTTCCAACCAATCCACTATGCTAGCAAAACAATGACGGGGGCTCAATTGCATTATACGACAACCGAAAAAGAGCTTTTAGCTGTTGTCTATGCTTTTGAGAAATTTCGCCCCTATCTTGTTTTATCCACCACCATCGTATACACGGACCATTCCGCGTTGAAGTACTTGATGACTAAGAACGATTCTAAGCCAAGACTTCTTCGCTGGGTTTTGCTCCTTCAAGAATTCAACATTGAAATTCGTGACAAGAAGGGAGCCGAAAACCTGGCCGCGGATCATCTGAGTCGACTTGAGGATCCATATCAGGGGGATCATCCGAACAAAGAGATCAATGACTCCTTCCCCCTGGAGACTCTAATGTCTTTAAATCTCAATCTTGATGGCACCCCGTGGTTTGCAGACATTGCAAACTACTTAGCGGGTGGTATTCTCATCCAAGGGTTAACATCCCAACAAAAGAAGAAGTTCTTGAACGATGTTAAGACTTACTTTTGGGATGACCCTTATCTATTCAAACAGTGTGCTGATCTGATTATTCGTTGATGTGTTGACGGACCGGCAGCTTTTGACATCCTCCAAGCTTGCCACAAAGGACCCACCGGTGGTCACTTTGGTCCCAACTACACCGCTAAGAAAGTGTTTGATTCTGGATTCTACTGGCCCACCATTTATTGTGACGCGCACGAAATGGTTAAGCATTGTGATGCTTGCCAACGTCAAGGCAAGATCACACATAAGGATGAGATGCCTCAAAATTTCATACAGGAATGTGAAATCTTTGATGTATGGGGCATCGACTTTATGGGGCCATTTCCATCATCCAAAGGGAACAAGTACATCCTCGTCGCCGTCGACTACGTCTCTAAATGGGTTGAAGCTAAGGATCTTCCTACGAATGATGCGAGGGTGGTTGTGAACTTTTTAAAGCAACTTTTCGCTCGTTTTGGCGTTCCTCGTGCTATCATCAGTGATCGCGGGACTCATTTTTGCAACGATCAATTTGCAAGAGTCATGGCAAAGTATGGTGTCAATCACCGTCTTTCCACCGCCTATCATCCCCAAACCAATGGGCAAGCCGAAATTTCCAATCGTGGCTTGAAGAGAATTTTGGAGCGTACTGTGGGAGAGCATCGTGCCGCGTGGGCCGATAAGTTAGATGATGCTCTGTGGGCTTTCTGTACTGCTTACAAGACCCCGATTAGTTGTACACCCTATCGTCTTGTGTACGGGAAAGCCTGCCACCTACCCATCGAGCTGGAACATAAGGCGCACTGGGCCTTGAAGTGGGCTAACTTCGACATCATCAAAGCCGGTGATCATCGCAAGGTTCAACTCAACGAGCTAAATGAACTAAGGAATGACGCTTATGAGAACTCGCTGATCTACAAGGAGAAGACGAAGATTATCCACGATGCTAAAATCAAGAACCGAGAGTTCCACGTTGGTGATCAAGTCTTACTCTTTAACTCTCGGTTGAAGATCTTCTCTGGCAAGTTGAAGAGCCGCTGGACTGGTCCATTCACCGTCACCAAGGTTTTTCCGTTTGGGACCATTGAGCTTTCTCAGCCGAATGGGCCCAATTTCAAGGTGAACGGCCAGCGTTTGAAGCTGTACTTTGGTGAGGACATTTCTCAGGAGATGATTCCATCCCTCACCACGTTCCCCATGAACTAACATTGGGTCGAGTCAGGCTCATGACTCGGTGAACAAAAACAAGCGCTTCTCGGGAGGCAACCCGTGTTCTATCCTTTACTGCTTTCCTAATAAGTGGAAGAGGGAGCCCCGCATATGTTTGTTGTCTTGTTTCTTGTGCTGTGCAGGGATTAAAGCTTCAGAGAGCATCTTGATGACTTTTGACGAACCGTGATACCGTGTTTCCCATCTTCCCGGTTCTATCCTAAACTCTTGTGATTCAATATTTCATATTCTATATGTTCACATTGAATTCACTTTAGTTGTCCTTTCCTTAGCCAGATTTAAACAAAGTGCACAATGTCCTAAGTGTAGGGGAGTTTACTCCCACATGCTTAAACATTGAGGACAATGTTTATCTCAAGTGTAGGGGGGACTTCTATCGAAGTAAGTGGTCTTTTCCATGTATTTGCCCTCATTTTAACCGGAAAATTTGATTTTTCGACATTTTTCAAAATTTTTAATCTATTTTGGCCTAGTTGTATAGTTGTATTTGCCTTTGTTACGTTTCCTTTACTAGAATAAATTTTTAATATAATGGTTTTAGATTTTTCTTAGTCGTGAACATTTTGACTCAACCCGAGTTTACTTGCCTAAGTTTACTCTAGCTAGTATCCTTAACGTGTTTAAGTCTAGTTTTGCTAGGCTTTTATATAGGGAGCTATAAAACGCGAAAGTCTTAACTCTCACGGGTTAAGAACAAGAACTTTTCGCAAGTTCCTATAATTGATCCTAGAGAGTCGTTTATCAAGGGAACTTTAAAATGCGATTTCTAAACTTGAAAAAGTCTAAGAATTTGCAAGATCCTATAGGCGACTCGAAAACCCAAAACTTTGATTTAATAGGCTAAGCATCCACGAGTCTCATTACTTGAGATTTTAAACTGTGGAGAACGAGAGATGATAGAGTCAATTATAAGTTCTGTATTCTTTCGTGAATTTATGTGAGTTAATTATGAGCCTATTCTCCCTCCGCTTGTTAATAAATTAATCTGCTAATAAGTAAGGTTGTACGATTTGAAAAGTTACTTAGCTTCTAGCCCCAGATCGTTTAAAAGTTGCTCGGTAATGACGAGAGTTCATAGCCAAGGCATAACTTATGAAGCGGGGCGCGAAGATTGGCGAGTCCGAAAAGGCCCTAACAAGGCATGAGGGCTACATTTTGTTGCTAAAAATCCAAAAGTGATGTGAAGAATCATTTATCAAAAATCAATATGAAGGATCGAGACACACGACGAAAAGCAAAAACTCCCCAAAAGTCATGGAGAAGTCTATCCGAAAAGACCCTAACAAGGTATGAGGATAAATAGATCCAAGTCCTAAAAGGAGGCGGATCGTTGTATATCAAAGTCCAAAATAAAGATTGGAGAAAAATGAAGAAGTCGTGGTCCAAAGATGAAGAATCTCTCAAAAACTTCAAGTGAAGAAATTCCTATTATGAAGAGAAGACCATAATTTCAAGAACGTCTCTCGAAGATTCGAAGTATGAAGTCGCTGCCAAATATCGGCCCGAGAAAGGTCTCAAATCGCGAACCAAGTTATGCCAAGATATGAACTTTCTGATATCCCGAGAAGCAGTTTTAAAAGATTTGGTCCTTTAGCTAACTATTAATTAAATCGTTCACCTTATTTTCGGACTAAAATAACTATCGAAATAAGTCAAATAATGCATCCTCGTGATCATTCAAGACAAAAATAAAATATAAGAGATACACCTAGGAATAAGGGAGTCTAAGTGAATAATTAGCCCACATGAGTTCGTGATAGTTTGCTAACTTATAATAACAATGATCTCGTTTCTAAGCTTGGTATGGGGAACGTGAAACTTGAGGATGATAAACGTTCATGGCCGCCAAAACCCAATGTAAGTTTTTAATTTCTTTACCTATTTCTATCTTTTACGTTTAGTATTTAATAAAGGCCAAGATGGGTTATTTATGATGGAGAATGTAAAACGTGCTTAAAATTAATGCATTGCATGAGGGCATTGCAATGGTCAAGTGTAGGGGATTTAATAAGTGTGAAAACACTTATCCTTTTACCACTTATTTCCAATAATAACAAGACCAAAACGTGTGATTTATGTCGTAAAAGTCAGAATTATGCGTGGTTTGTGTTTTTATTGTGTTTTAGGACCAAAAGATGAAAAAGGAAGAAAACACGGGCTTTCACGGGCTTTTATCGAAGAAAACGGGAAAAGACGAAGTCAAAAGATCAAGAGTGCTTAAAGAACGGATGTCCAAGACCTATTCTGGAGATTTATCGAAGAACAAGTCTAAAGACGGAAGTTTAATGAAGTCGAAGAACTTAAGTCTAATAGAAGAAGAAAATTAAAAGACAAGTTCAAATCCCGAGACTACAAAGACGAAGAATTAAAATCGAGTCGAGAAGAAAAAGAAAGAAGAAAGCACCACACATGCCTCCCACTCCCCTATAAATACCCTCCTAATCACATTAGGAGGGGGTTAGCTAGTTTTTATTTTCTTTAGTTTCTTTCTAGTTTTTAGAGAGAGAAAGTCTTAAACTTTCTCTCACTAGTTCATCTTTTTCTTTTAATCTTTCAAGATTAAATACTTTTGTATTGCTTATTTCATTAATCAAAGTTCTATTTTAAGCTTTTGATCCTTATTCTCATTCTACACTTCTTGATTCATTTACCTTTGATCCGATTTACATTCTTCATGCTTATGATTTGATGTTTTCGTGATTAAAGGATTGCTCTTTTTAGTTTTACACACAAGCTCTTTCGTCTAAACCATAAGCTCGTAATGCTTATTGGCTTATTCGAATCTTAGCTTATTGATTTTCGGATTTCTTCAAGGTTTTTAATGGTTTAAAGTTCATTTCATAAAGTTCTTGATTTTAAGTTTTGCAAAGTCATCGAATTTGAGCTTTTTGGGATCGTTTAAGATTCGTTTGGATTTGCTTATTGCGTTTGCTTATTGAGATTCACACTTGCCACGAATTTCGGAATCAGTTACATCCCATCGCAATCTTAGGGTTTTGACACACATTCCGACGGTTACTCCACATTGCGATAGCTTTGGTTTTTGATCGCAATAACCCATTAGGGTTTTACTTTGCGATCGGTTGGTTAATCCCCTTATTCCGATCTGGGTTGCGATCGCTTATTGCGATCGCATATTCCGACGGGTCTTAAGGCCTTGGTCAAGACGAAGTGCTGCCCATTTTTCGATAGCATCATTCCGATAGATAGACATTGCGACAATAGAACTTTACATCATTCCGATCTGGATCATTGCGATAGTGGCTTTCCGATAGATGGTCATTGCGATAGTATTGATCTTGACTATTCCGATGGTTAATGTTAGCTATATTCCGATGGTTGCTATTTGGTGTATTCCGATGAACATGAATTGTTTTCTTACAATTGATTAAGTTTTTAAGTTTTTCAAAGCTTTAAGTTTTAAGAATTTTCATAAATTAAATTTAAGTTTAATTTTGTCAAAGCTTTAAATTACTCAACGACACTTTAATTTCTTGCTAGTAGTTTAAAACAAACAAACCAAATCATTCTCTTGATTCACCAAAAGACAATTGAGTCGCACTTAAGACCGGTTTTCAATTCGAAAAGATTCGGAACTATAACGAACTTGAACTTTCATATTTGGTGTGAAAAGGCCAAGTATTAGCTGCCAAGACATTTTTGGCCTAGATTTAGTTGTGGTCTGTTGGGAGACTTGTGAATGCTTTTATCATGGGTTTACCTAGGAGTTACAAGGAATTTTATGAGATAACTTAGTTGTTAAGAGTTTTGGTTAGCAAGGGACACTAGAGGACTGTTATGTCTATCTTTCATAAGCAAGTGTGCATAACTGGACAGTGCTTGCCGCCCTATAATAATTATCAACTTATAGGTTATCTTCACTAGGATAAATTACTTTGTTAAGGTCCTTTTTCTTTTTTATTACTTTTATTTTTGGACGCTGACAAGTATTTTTCCAAGCGTTATTATGACCAATTTAGACGGTGACATGGCTTTGGCAAACATTGACAAGAATATAGCCGTTGGGCGTTGATGGGTTATTTTTTACCGTTGATACTCATTGGGACCTACCCAGTTGTTATTTTTGACGAATTTTGGGGCCGTAATTCTGGGAGCAGATAACTTTTAATTAATGCATGAGATAACTTATTTTCTTTTCAATATTTTCATCATTATATTTTGAAAATAGTTTCCTCATTTTTGACCAATCACATGCACCTATCTCTCCTATATATTTGGCTCCTATTTTTAACCAGGGTATCTCATATTCTTTTCTAACAATTTTATCCTATAATTCATCTTTCTAAATATTCACAAACAACTTTCTTCAACAATGGCACCAAAATTTAAACCAAGTGATTAGGTATTGGGATTCAGGAGTCAACACAACATGATTGCATATTTGGACGCTAATGATACTCTGTTTCCACAACACACCCAGATGGTGGCGTATTTGAATGCATCCCCAATTAGGTATGCTCTTTCTCATGCTCCTCTCATCTCTATCACACATATTAAGCAGTTTTGGAACACTGTCATTTCCTCAACAGTTAATAATGTGACTACATTATCATCTATTGTTCATGGGCGTACTTGGGTGGTTACTGAAGCCTTGGTTCGCCAGGCTTTTCATCTTGATGATGCAGATGGTATAACCACCATTTCCATTAATGTAATAGAACAAGGACTAATGGCTTTGGGTTATCCTTTTCCTGATGAGGGAACTTTAAACAAATATCATAAACAGGAGTTTCCCCCAGCCTGGAAGTATCTCATATATGTCATCTTGCAATGTTTGAGTCCCAAGTGTACTGCACACAATGAGATTAATAGATCCATTGCTAGTGGTATTGTGTACATTGCAACTGGGCAAAAGTTTAATTATTCTAAAATGATTTTTGATGGCATGTGTAAAAACAAAGGGAATAAGATGACTTTGGCTTATCCCAGATTTTTACAAATGGTTTTTGATGTGCAAAATTACTGCACAAGGGATCATGATGACTTTTATGAGATCCCTGTGTAAAAGAAAGCTATTTTTACCAAGATGAATTCACCCCCTCACCGTGACTTCCCCTTCACCCCAGCTATGCTTGCTGTTATTGTAGCAACGCAACCCCAACCAGACCCTCAACCACAACTTGACACAATACCAGAACCTTTACCTTCACCTCAACACATGGAAATTGACCAAGAACCCTTCAACGCTGACACATTAAATGTTGGCGTTGACACAAGTAATCCAGACGTTGACACCTTTCCTTCACAGACCCAAACACCCCTTAACCTTCTGATAGGTGTTTAAACACCCATCTTTTTACCACTTAACTATAATAATAACCAAGCCAAAACGTGTATTTTATGTCGTAAATGTCGGAATTATGCGTGGTTTGTGTTTTTGTTGTGATTTAGGACGAAAATGTGAAAAGGGGAGAAAACACGGGCTTTCACGGGCTTTTATCGAAGAAAAAGACAAAATACGAAGTCAAGAAATCAAGAGTGCAAAAAGAACGGAAGTCCAAGGCCTATTCTGAAGATTTATCGAAGAAAAAGTCCAAAGACGGAAGTTTAATAAATCCGAAGAACTCAAGTCTAATTTATGAAGAAATCACAAGACGAGTTTAAAGTAATCCTGAGACAAAGTCTGAAAGGTCGAAGAATTTAAAAGATTAAAGACTAAAGACGAAGGATTAAATGATAATTAAAGAAAGAAGAAAGAGAGGAGGAAGCTTCCTTCCACTAATCACCTCCTCCCCTATAAATAGAGTCATTAGCTTCATTTTTAAGTTTTGTTGGCTAATAGTGACAGTTAGTCTTCCATCTTTAATATTTGCACATCTAATTTCCATGTCATTTATTTTAATTGCACATTTAATTACCTTGCATCTTTAATTTCAAGTAAGTTTCCTTTTTATTGTTGTTAATCTTTACTTTTATTGTTAATCTCCTATCTACCTTTCTTGTTTAATCTTTAATCTTTATGCTTCATGTTTATGTTTATGTTCTTGAAGTTTTTATTGATTTAATCAAGTGGGTTTTGATTATTATGCTGTTTATTGTTAGTTTTATTGATTTGGATTGATAGATTATCATTGGTTGATCATTTGTGATTAGTTTGGTTTAATCTTTTGGTTGATTTTGATTAGTTTTGTCTAGATTCGTGTTCTATTTCTTTTCCTTGTTCTTCGCACTTACTGTTTCCCCAGGTTATTTCGAACCAAGCTTCACATTCTGAACCAAGCAATAATTCCGGATCAGTTTGGTATTCCAAATCAGCAGGTTATTCCGAATAAAGCAATATTCCGGATAAACCATTTATTACGGATCAAGGTTTAGTTGTGATTATTCCGAATAAAGGATCTCAGGAAGTTTATTCCAGATCAGCACTATATTCCGAATCAACCACTTTTTCCGAATCAGTCATTATTCCGGACGAAGGCTTTATTCTGAATAAAGCATTTATTCCGAATAAAGGATTTATTCCGGATCAACTAGTTATTCCGGATGAAGTGATATTCCGGATGAGCCCTTGTTATTCCGAATGAACAGCTTTTATTCCGAGTGAAGTGATATATTCCGAACGAAGCAAATATTCCGGATCAACCATTTATTCCGGATGAAGTAAACATTCCGGATGAAGTAAACATTCCGGATGAGTATTTATTCCGGATGAGTGTTTTATCTTGATTATTCCGAACGAAGACTTTATTTCGGATGAAGGTTATTCTTTTGATTATTCCGAATAAGCAAGTATTCCGGATGAAGCTTTTATTCCGCATGAGGTAATTATTCCGAGTAAAGAAGAATTATTCCGGGTGAAGTTGACATTCCGAACGAGTAATTATTCCGAACGAAGGTTTATTCCGAATGAGTTGTTTCTAGTTTAATTTCGAGTTTATGTTTTTAAATTCTTAAGCTTTACTTTTCCCGCCTTTTTCCTTAGTCGCACTTTAAGATTTCTTGCCTTAGCTTTATTTTAATTTTACACTTTAATTTACTTGCCTTTAGTTTAAGTTTGCCTTTAGGATAGTTTTAAGTTTACCTTTTAATTTCTCGTCACGTTTTAATTTCCCGTCATTTATTTTCACTTAGATTTAGATTTATTTTACCCGCCATTTACGTTAAAGTTTGCACTTTTCCTTTTCACTACAACGACACAACATTTGTTTTCACCAAAAGACAGCTGATTTGCACTTAAACCATTTTTCAATTCGATTAGACCACGACAAAGAACAATTTTTCTAACTAATAGTCAGTTATTAAATGGCGCCGCTGCCGGCTCTTTTCGTGAAGATTAACGGTTTTCTGTGAGAGACGCGTTGCTTTTTGTGATCCGTTCATTCGTGAGCGTTATTTTTCTTGCTCAAAAATTTCAAAAAACCATAAAAATTAAAAATTGTTAAAAATCCATAAAAATTAAAAATTTTCAAAAATCCAAAAAGATTTTTATTTTCTTTATAGTGTATATATATTGTCTATTGCTTTGGTATCTTTTTCTTTTGCTTTTGTAGTTGTATGCGTACTAGATCTTCAATTTATCCAGAGCCCGAGACTCGTGAAGATTTAGTCATATCACAGACTAAACCCTTAACCTTCCCACATCCACCCACTCCACATCATCTTCTACCCCACCATAATATAGGTTGCAAAAACGCCAAAGGACTACTAGAGTGTTCTCCTCTAATGGTCCTAGCTATGTAGCAGAGAGAACCACCACCACAAGTGTGGTTGGTGCTATGGATGAGGCTGGGACTATTGGTTCTGGCTTAGATGCAGGCCAAGACAGTCCTAACATCTTTAAGACCTCATCCATGCCCCATGAATCTAACTTGGGAGGTCAAATACCCATTTTAGAGGAAGGCAGATTGGAACCATACACATTAATGGAATTGATGGCTATCTGCATTAGCTTGCAAAAGTAAAATGCAAACTTGGTACAAATTGTCACTACACAAGGCCTTGAACTCAAGCGATTGAGGGAGAGGATTGTTATCTTGGAGAATGCTAGCACAAGGCGTGGGATGGAGGAATCTTGCAAAGGGGAGGATGAGCAGATTAATGTGAGTGATAAGGGCTCACATGATGGTGAACTTTGGGTATTGTTGAGGCCCTAACTGAATTGAAGAAGCAACCAGGTTTTGATAGATCTTTGGTAACTCCTACCAATTTAAACTTGTCTTTTACAGCTATGTTGGAGCAATTTACAAGAGGCGCTGAGACAAGTAATTTGGGCGTTAACAAGCAAAATTTGAACGCTGACACACTAAGCGCTGACATGAGCAAATTGGGCGTTGACACAAGGAATTTGAACGTTGACAGACCTGCAGATGAGGTTGATGTATTCCAGTCATCAGCTATCATTAAAGATGTATCTTCACAGGTATTACCATCATCCTTACCCATCATTGATCCATTAGATAATGGTAAAGGAATCATGGTAGAAGTAGAAGTTCCAAAGGATGCAGCACGGGTAGAGTTTGATAGAAGGTTGGCTGCACAACTTGTGGAACAAGAGATGAAGAAGGTTGGTGAATCACCATTTGTTGTCACTTCAGAGGAACAAGAAGGAAGTGATGAAGCCAGTTCAGATTCTAGTGTGATGATAATTGAGCACCCTGAGAGACTTGAATATGGTGATGATTTGGCAAGAGAGAAGCTTAGAGAGTTGAAATTGCAAGTAGATTTTGATATGCCAGAAGTTGTTCAGATGTACCATGCTTGGGAGGATAGGTGTATGGAGAATCCAGATTTGACTTTCAGATCAAATTTGGGTTTGGAGATTCTTCTAAGAGTCCAAAAAGACTGCAAGGTAATTCTGAAACACAAAGCTAGCAATGTTCTCTCAATGTTGAAGAGGGATATAAGGGAGCTTTACTACATGCTACTCAGATGTCATGGAAAAGGATGACCTATAAGAAATTGTTGGGATTATCCTTTGAAGAGTTGGAGTACAAGGCTTATCCTATTTGGGCAAAAGTGCAGGAAATGAACACTCTAAGACTTCTTCCAGATGAAAGGAAAAAAGAACTTGTAGAAGAGATGGAGTTTAAGAAGGCAATGATTGTTCCAAGACCTTTGAAGAAGGGAGTTCCTCTTGAGTTTCCTAAAGATATGGATAGATTGAAGCCTAGTGAAGCTGTTATAAGAAGGAGCATCAAGCTCTCACCAGTGGAAGCTTCAGATATGGTACAAGTGTTACCTCTTGATGCCAGAAACCCTATCATAAGCTATGAAGAAGATGCAAGTGGGTTTTGGAAGATTGGCAGGAATGGGAAAGAGGTACACACATTCACTACTCTTGTGTCTCTCTTTGCAAGTGTGGATAGAGAAGACTTGGTAGACCTTTGGAGGTTGTTGGAAGCCAAGTATGAGACTGAAGCTCCTACTTCAGTCAATGGAATAAAACTTTGGTCAACATTCAAGAGAATGTGTGGACCAAGAGAAGAAGATCATGCTGTTTGGACGGATCTTGAGGATGATCTTAGTGGTCTTCAATGGCGTTTATATTCAGCTGCTGGTGTGTACTACTTGAGCTCTACAAATTTGCTGAGTATCTTCTTGTAGATGGTCAGTATTCCATGTCTAAAGAAGTTTTGGAGAAGATGAAGACAAGACAGCTGGAGATTGACTATTCAAGTGACGTGGCCAAAGATTTGATCAAACATATTTATTACCAATATGATAAGATTTGTAAGATTCCTCCTAGTTCTTAATTTTTATTCAGAAACTTGATTACTAGAGTAGATATCAAGTTTAGGGGAGGATTGTTGGGAATAAAATGTAGCCAGTCCACTTGAGCGCTGACAAGAGGAAAACAAGCGTTGATAGGAAGAAAACAAACGCTGACAGATCAAGCGTTGACAAGAAGAAGTCAAGCGTTGACAGGTTGAAGACAAGCACTGATAGAAAGATATGGTCTACGCGTATTATGTTTCTAGTTTGTTTCTAGTAAAGATAAGTTCAACATTGTATTTTCTATAATTATCTTTACCTAGAATAGTTGATACGTAGACTCTTCTACAAGGCTTCTTATGTCTATAAAAGAAGACCTTTAGGTTATGTTTCAATATAAGTTTTCATACGTTAAACACTTTCATTGTAAGCAAGTTCTTTATTATCAATCAAGTGAAAGTTTGTTTTACATCTTTGTGTGTTCTTGTTTAAGTGCCGCATAACACTTAGATTACTTTATACATAAACAAAGTTTCTCTACGTGTATAACTTGATCTAATCTCGTTTACACAAGCTTAATCGATCTAAGTTTGGGATCAACAATTAAAACCCACTAACTTATATATTTCATTTATATAAATATGTATAAGGATAAATAAATGGACATTATATAAAAATGGTAGTTTGGTAAGTTTTATAAGTTATAAAAACTATAAACATGATTTTTACGTCTTTTCGGCTAGTACCGTAAAATTAACGTTTTTCGTCAATTAAAACATAGATGATCGGACCCGTCTAATGTAAACTTTTTAAAAGTCATATACTGATATATAAGTACTTAATACAAGTAAAAACCGATAAAACCCGAACTAAATAACATATGGACATTAACGGGCTAAGTTAGCATTATTGGACTAATAATCCAACTAAATGGGCTAAACACTTATAAATTTACTTATTGGGCTTAACCCACTTGGGCCCAACATGTAAAGTATGATACTGATATTAAAAGTATAAAATGGTCTAATTTAAGGTAATGGACTTATAATAGGCTTATTGGACCTAAAACATGTAAATAGATAAAACTAATAAACTAGTATAAAAATGTTACCAACACATAAACACTATAATGAATGAGTAAAGATGTATAAACCCACTTGATCATCATCATATTTATAAAATCATCATATGTATACATAATTGTTATTTTGGTAAAGTCATTGGACAAAAGTCTAAGACGAGTATTATTTGTCTAGGTTCCCGTGATTGAAGCACGTACCGTACATCCGAATTGTTGATAACCCGCTTTCCCACATCAACGTGAGTTCATAGCCTCACACTCTTTTAAATGTTTTTATGAAATGTTTTATAAACCCGCGAGAGAGATAACATGTTAGTTTTGATAAAATAGGACACTATTTGTCCTAATTGTTTGTTTATTGATTTGGACCTGAATGATTGTATGACCCGATGAATGATTCTATGACCCGATAAATGAAATGAAATGGATTATTAAAGTTATGTTATGTCACTAAAGGTCCCATTAGCATGAATTGTGAACTACCGGGATTTGGTAGACGCTTATGCATATAATAGTACTATTTGGGGACGATCACCCCAGTTCGCGCCTTGACGGTTGATCCCCGTCGTGCCACATTAATTGGTAAGCGAATTTATGTATGAGAAGATTTACACAAGCGTGATTATTGTGACGACACGCTAATTTAGATGGGAAAATTGAGTTTCGGGTTAGCTACCCGTTGTTGGTTATAGTAAGGTAACAATCTCATGCGGCTTATAATAATTCAAATAACGAAATACTGCTTTATGCATTGAATTATGATATATTGCCTGACTTGCAATACAGGGTCTTATTATTGATATTATGTTCATGTTTTGGTTTTATATAACCATATCCATATAACGGTTTTTATTTAACTTTATACAACGTGATAAAACATATTGTATGATGTTTTTACGACATTGGTTCGTATATTGGTTTTAAAGGCAACAGCCTATATTATGATTTTGACAAGGATTTGTATAAATTGACTTTGGCCTATTTTATGGCCTACTACAAGGATTTGTACAAATTGATTTTCGATAATAATTATATACCGATTATATATTGATGGTTTTATTTAACTCTATGAATTCACTCGGCGTTATCGCTGACCTTTTCTTTTAACATGTTTTGTCTCAGGTACTTGAAGGTAATTATCGGGAAGAAAACAAGAATTCATGTCCCGCACTATTAATAATTTCCATTCAAATGCTTTGTAAAACTTGTATGAAATACAATGACTTGGGACCTATGTAAATCTGATATTTATGAATGGAAATGCTTTATTATTAAACGACGCAATTTTTAAGCGTTGTCTATGATGTGAGTAATGTGTGTTGGAAATACGTTTTTACGTATTTATGAAGGATCGGTCGCTCCAACGATATATTAATGTATTAGGCTCGTGATCCAAATATAGTCCATATAGCCCACATGTAGGGTGGGCTATATATACCCCTCCTAGCATGTTAGGAGGGGTGGTTCATTCATTTACAACATTTTTTCATTAATCTAATCACTTTCTCTCTCTACTTTTCTTTTCTCTCCTTTCTCTCTCTACATCCCATCTTCATCTTCCCCATTTCCACCACCTTATCAATAGATCAATCCATCATTTATCAAATCCTTAGAAATCGTAGACCTTCAATTGGTATCAGAGCCATGGTTAAATCTTAGGATTTGCATTTTTTTATCTTTTGATTTGGTGGTAAAAATCCTTTCTTTTCTAATTTCTTATCAATCTTTTCATCATTCGATAAACTTTTTATCAATTTTTATAAATTTTATCAATTTTTATTTTTTATCAGTTTTATTTTTACGTGTATTTTTTATAATCGGTTTTTTATTATCAGTTTTTCTTGTTAAATAATCAAACTTTTTAAATAATCAGTTTTTCTTGTTAAATAATCAGTTCTTTTATATCATCATTTGTCTAATCATATTTTTTAATCAGTCGTTTTTTTAATAATTTTTTAATCATTCTGTCATTTTTTTATCATTTTTTTAATCAGTTTTTCTTCCTTCTTTTTCATATCTGTCCATCGGTCCAATCTGTTTACACTGTCCAAACTGTCCAAATCTGTTCAATCTGTCCAAACATATCCATCCCGTTATCAGTTTTCCGTTCTTTTCCGAATAGCACTTTTCCGCATAGGTTTTCCGCATAGGTTTCCGCATAGGTTTCCGCATAAACTTTTTTCCGCATAGACTTTTTTCCGCATAGACTTTTTTCCGCATAGACTTTTTTCCGCATAGACTTTTTTTTCCGCATAGACTTTTTTTCCGCATAGACTTTTTTTCCTTATAAACAGACTCTCGACAATTAAAAAATAACGGGAAACAAATCACACCCTCACATCTCTCGAACCTCAACTCTCAACTCAAAACTCACCCTCGACTCGACTCACACACACAAACCCACACCTCTCGAACACCCTTTTTCTGAGACTCGATTCAAAACCATATCACACCAACAGACACTGACCCTCCTCAAACAACCACTCAACAACAAAACTCTCGATTCTTCTTTCCCTCACCCAACTCACAGACTCTCATCAAAATCAATACTCTCGACTGGAATCCAACTCTTTTTCCAGACAAACCCTCTCGACTCCCTCAAAACCCTCACCTCTCGACCAAGACTCATTTTTCGACCAAGACAAACAATCCACATCAAACAACATCTAGACTCTCAAATATACACAACAAATTTAACAAGACTAGTTTTCACAACTCTTTTTTCAAACCAATCTCAGGATTTTTTAGACCGACACCACAAACCAGACACAAACATCCCCACAACCTCTCACTCGACTCCCCCTCGACTCCCTCACTCTCAACCGACATCAGACCCTCGACAACACCACTCTCGACTCAAAACCCATCACACCCAAACACAACAAACTCAATCCCTCACCCAAACACTCACCCTGACTCCTCACACTCGATCACTTAGCCTCTTTACCCACCTCGATTCGACCCACAAAACCAAGACTCAACGCACACACTCACATCACTCGAAACCCGCTCAATCTAGACACTTGAAAAGAAAGACACGACAGAAGATAGAGGACAGACTCAACAACATTACATCTAGATAAACCTACCCGAGACCTTCATTTGAAGATCTTGTAGCCGTTGTGAAGCACATATCTTTCTTCTGGTGATTGTGAAGCAAATTTAATTATTCGAAGATTGTGAGGAAGAGGTGTTGTAGAGGTGTTTTAAAAATAATTTCTGGTTTGGGGTATGCGTTGGTTTTGATAGAGACGGAGGAGGTTTGGGAAGTTTAGGGATTTGAGAGCGTTATTTAAGCTTAAAGACGGCTGTATTATATGTGTTTTAACACATATACAGACAATAGAGAGATGGAGGTGAGATGAGTGTAGAAGGAAGGCGGAGGAAACAAGAGTTGGTGAAGACGAATTGTGAGAGAGAGAGAGGCGGAGTAAACAAAGTAGTAAGATTTTTAGGGGTTGAGTTTTCTTATCCTTTCTCAATCTGTGCCACGTTTCTTTCTCTTAATTAAGTTACCACGTCACACGTTTATCAGATTATTCTTTTATTTATTTATCTTATTTAAGTAACGTTTATTTTTTTTAATATATCCGTTTTTTTAGAAAACAAATCATACCACGTTTTATTTTCTTATCTTTAAACGTTATTCTTTTATTTTTTATTTCTCTAATTTTATTTTTCATTTTAAAATATCACATTTTTTAATTTTAGTTAAATTAAATTTTTGTATTTTTGTCACTTTTATATATTAATTTTTGGCAAAACGTGTTGAGGCGGGTATTTTTAAAAGTATTAACGGGAAAAAATATTTAACGGGTTTAATTCATAATCGTTTGAGCCGACAACATCTTTTGAGCCGAATCGAATTGTAAAATCCTGCAAACTACAACATCCACATCATTTTTCCTCGATTTTCAATGGAATCGTTAAAATCGACACTTAAAGAGGGAGACTTGCATCGAATGCACGACAAAGCTAGAGAAAGTGGTATAAATTCAATTCAAATGCTTCAATATCATCTAGTTACTCTTTCACGGCTTCAAGGAGGGAGCGAATTTGTGACAATCTTTGGACAAGATCGTCATATATTCATCGACTCAATCTTCACCACTTTGACCCAACTCGCAGAGCAACTCAACAATGAAAATTTTAATCACTCTGCATCGGCACTTGCTTATAAGGCTCTTGTGACACAACTCACGCCTTTCCTCCAATTCAACATCATCAAGTCAGAAAGTTCGATGCTTTGCCAATCATTTCTTCGAGATACACATACCGAGCTTCGAGTTTTTCGTGATACAATATTGAAACTCATGACCTCGGTCTCGTCTTCGATTTATGAAAGATCTCGACTTCAGCAAGGGTATGCTAATGGAGTGCAAGCCTCTTCGATGCAAGAGGAAATTGGTCATACGATTGACAACTTGGAGCCTAACGATGGCAAGAGCACGGAATCAGGAGGACAACATGATACCAGTGGCACGTCAGGGAATGTTCACGAGATCCTTCTTGATGACGCCTTACCCGTTTATGACGAAGACCCTGCAAACATGGTACAATGTAATGTTGTTTATGATGTATATGCTGATGACATGCCACATATTGAGCATTCTGAACCTAATTATGACAAACATGGGATGGAAACGAGTGATAGCAATACCACGTTTGATTCATCCTATGTAAGTCTTAATGGGGGAGAGATTGTTCAGAATGCTATAGTACATCATGATAATTGTATTATAACTGCTTCATTGACTGCTTCTGATTCCAAGATTAGAGAGCTCGAAACGATTGTAGCTCAACAATCAAAAGATTTTGAGGATGCCAAACTTGAATTTTCTAAGAAAACGGACAAATTTGAAACATACTTTGAAAAACTTGAAAAGTCAAACGTTGTTCTTGAAAGAAAATTGGATCAAACTGTTCTAGATTCTAAAGCTGAAAAGGATAATCTTTTGAAACAAATTCAACTGCTTGAATCTAAGTTGGCATCCCAAGATAACTTGCTCAAAGAGAATGAGACTTTAAAGGCTCAAGTACAGGAAAAGGTTTTTGCTATAGCTGCGTTGAAAAACGAGTTAAGGAAAACTAGAGGACCTAGTGTGGACACTAAGCTTGAAAAACCATCAATCTTGGGGAAACCGCCTACAAATCAGTTCGTCAGACAACCTACTGCATTTAGATCCGAGCGACCACAATCCTCGAGACCGCGGTTTGCCTCCCAAGTTGATTTGGGTCATAATTCTAGAACAGTCACTCCACCAACTAGGCCTAACGTGACTAAATCAGTTTTAGCAAGACCTCATCACATGATTGCCCCTAGTTCTCTAAGAATAGTTCAAAGAACACGTCTAGAACGAGTTCAAATGATGTGCGCCATGATTTTGGTCAAAGGGAAGCTATTCTAAAGACACATGTAAGAGATAGCAATGTCAATCCTAGTTACATGCCTTCTAGATTACCCAACACTGCTAACCGTAGCATGTCATCTCCTAGGAGCATCGATCAATCATCTAGGAATTACTCGGACATTAAATATGCTACCTGTAAAACATGTAGAAAATGTGTCTTTACGGCAAATCATGATGCTTGTGTCAAGAAATTACTTGATGAGGTGAACTCCCGTGCTAGAATTAAGTCCCAGTGGATAGCTAAAATCAAACCCTTTGGTAAAGTTTGGCGCCCCACTGGTAGAAATTTCACTCTTGTAGGAAACGAGTGCCCTTTTAACTAGGATAGTCTCTAATTCTACGAAGACTACTAGGGAGGAAACTGATAAAGATGATACTTCACTTACGCCTAAACTTAAGGTTTTCTATAAAAAGAAACGTTTGCCAGCTAAGATAAGTGAATCATCTACTCAGGTCGCCTATGACACAAGTAAAGCCAACTGTGAACCCCCACGTGCTTCTAAAATTGATATCGCTAACCCATGTCAAAGCAAGCAAATTTCTAATGAGAATGCAGGTACCAAAGTTGATGTTCCAAAAGAACGAAGCGGTCCAATCGTTGTTTACCGTTCAACTAAGGACACTCTTAGAGTTTGGTTATTGAAGAAGCAGATATCAGAGAAACAAATGTCTCAGGGGATTCATGGTTAAGCTGCAAAAAGGACTTACAGTCACATAACAGACTGTAACTCGATCTCAAAAGACAGGAAAGTTCATCCCGATGATGACTTATCCTAAAAACGAGAAATTAATTTTTCTCGGGCATGAGCTTATATCAAAAACATTCCAAGTTTTTAAGCTCATGCACAATGGCTCCTCGTTAAATGACAGACGATGACCCGGACTTCAGAGACAGGGAAGTTTATCCACGCAACGATAACTTACCCTCTTAACAAGAAATTAACTTTTCTTGGACACGAGCTTATCCTAAAACCATTAAAAGGTTTTAAGCTCGTGTATATGACTTACAGTTAAATGTCAGACTGTAACTCGAACTTAAAATAAAGGAAAGATTATCTTTTATGATAACTTATCCTCTTAACGAGAAATTCACCTTTCTCGGTCATGAGCTTGTATTAAAACATTCGAAGTTTTAAGCTCAGAAAGGAAAGTGTATCTTTTAAATAAGAGAACTTTTCCTCATAACGAGAAATTCACCTTTCTCGGTCATGAGCTTGTATTAAAACATTCGAAGTTTTAAGCTCAGAAAGGAAAGTGTATCTTTTAAATAAGAGAACTTTTCCTCATAACGAGAAATTAACCTTTCTCGGTCACGAGCTTTCCGTTAAAACAGTCAAAGTTTTCAAGCTCATGAAAACGACTTCTAAGTAAATGTCAGCTTAGGACTCGTTCTTCAGATGAAAGGAAAGTTTATCGCCGATGATAAACTTATCCTTAACAACGGGAAGTTTACAACTTCTCGGACTTGAGCTCGTTTTATAAGATATTCAACATCTTAAGCTCAAGTAATTGGTTTTTCAAAACTTTGAACACAATTTTTCAAGAATTTCTCAAAAGGTTTTTCTAAATCTTTCAAAATTGTGTGTTCAAAAATGTTTTGATAAAAAGAGCATGTCTTCTGGAATCGATAATATTTACGAACCTAGAAATGTCATTCAATAATGACACGGGGTTGTAAATAAAGTTCGAGCAGAAGTTTAAAAGATTTAAAACATGCTCCATATGGTTTGCTATTATTTCAGATAGCAACCCGCTTTTCATAATCAAGTCAAGCATTTCACCGGAAAGCTTTGACTCAACAACGGGAATTAATTTTCTCGGGGATGTGACGAGGTGACCAACATTCGTGAACAAGAACCATGTGCTTCTTTCATATGATGTTCTCCATCATTCAGGTCCAACCTCGTAACTTGCTAATCTTGTGAATACATTATCATATATGATCTTTGCACGCGATAAATACCTTACACTTGTGTTTAAAAGGTATTTAATTTACGTTTCAAGTACACCCTCATTAATTTGAGGGGGAGCTTGTGTAATTCATGAAGATAATTGGATTTGCATTTTTCTTCCCAAATTTTCTTAAACTGCTATTAAATCAATTGATATTAAAAACATCGATTGGGTTAATATTTTTAATATGGGGGAGAAAATGTGATTTAATATGGGATATGATCAATCACAAATGGTTTGACTTAACGTGTTAGCTCATCCCGACATGTGCGAAATGTTTTCGAATATCGTAGCATATGTTAAGGGGGAGCAAAATGGATTTGCACTTCAAAATGGATTTCATGGTGACATACACTTACCCAAAACATCTCTATTCACGACGGTGAAGATTGTGGTGACATAAGGATGGTAGGATAGGTTAAAGTCCAATGATTTCTCTAGATCCAGAGGAATCTTCCCAAGGACATTCCATATCTAGAAATAGTAGTCCTTAGGAAAGATGAAGAAAGATTGTGAACGTAGCTGAATGCCGACCAAGTACTTAAGTTAGCACTGGAACAATCACAAAAAGGTGCTAGTTATGACGTATTGGTAAGCATTGAAGGGGTTGAAGAATGAAAAAGAATTGTAAAGATAAAGGGTGTAAAGAAAGAAGCCCTCCTTACAACTTAGGCAGAAACCGGGTCAATTCATATGCTATTGAGATCATTTTAATGATTCTTGATATTGAAGAAAGACATCATGGACCCAGTGATGCAATGCACAACCCATCCCAGCTAACTCAGATATCTCTCAAAAGATATTTGTTTTAATCACACGGAGACAACACATTATCTATTGGTTTATTCACTCCGAATAAATTGGTATTGAAAAGGTGGCACTCCTCTCCAGCCTCCGATCACTAAAATCCAAAATGCACGATCGAGTCTAGAGCCATTTGAGATCATCAAATATCTCACTAGGACACACTTTCATATTTCCTTGCTTCTTCACACACTGTGAAAAGTAAGAAAGATCTTAAGAGTCCTACGCAAAATCTTCATGATCTTACCTGAACATCCGAGTAATACGAAAGTATTTACAATGAAGATGGAAATCCTTCTTGAGCGAATATCAAAAAGCTCATGGTAGGTGACTTGTGCGATTCTTTACGAATCAAACTTGTGATAACTGGAAAGCAACAGTGGTTTAATTCTTAAATGAATTTAAACACGTTCCAGGCCTCTACGCAATATCTTAGTGATCTTGCCAGAACATTCAGAGTAATACTATTAAGTATTTACAGTGACGAATGGAAATCCTTCTAGTGTTAACATCAAACAGCACTTGGTAGGTAACTAGCAAGATTCTATATGAATCAAGCTCGTGACAACTGGAAAGCAACGATGGTGCGGTTCTTAATTGAACTTCACTTGTTCCAGGAACATGAATTGACGGCTTCAAATCATGCGGATAACATTATCCAAATGATTCACTCTTTACGTTCGCAGTCAGCTTTGGACGGTCGAGTAAAGAGAACGGGTTTACCCGCGAAATCTTGTCAAGGAGGTTCTTTATTGAAACTACCTGTCACAAGTACGATATTTAATATCGTCCAACGGTCTTCACCGACTGGAGGTAAAACGCTACCGAATTAGAATGAAATGTTCAAGGCCATTTCATCCGTGTATATGGTTGTTGCTAACTGTCTTATGCAGCGTAACAAGAAGGTGGCATTGCGGTGTATAATCCAGAAGAAGTCGTCACCACATGCTTATACTACATACACTTAGTACTTCAACAAATTCAAGAAAGTCTGAAGGTCAAGTCTTCCGCTGTATCAAACTCTGAAGCTTTCAAGAATTTAAAGGTATAAGTATGTGGAACATGAAGTCACGAAGAGGCAAATTTCACAAGTGATGAATGCACAAGGTCAAGGCAAGGAAACATGCTCAAGACTAAAGTCAAATATCACATCAAGCATATTCACAAGAACAAGATCGAAGACTCAAGCATAGTATGCTAGGTTTAAGATTTTGTAAAATGGTGTGACCTCCCTTAGGGGGAGATTGTTGGAAATGTGTTTTCCCAAAGAAAGTCTCGGTCACATCATTATTAGCATAGATCACGAGCTATAGAATATTTAGAACTTTGTAACTTGGAGCGACCTCCCTTAGGGGGAGATTGCTGGAAATACGTTTTTACGTATTTATGAAGGATCGGTCGCTCCAACGATATATTAATGTATTAGGCTCGTGATCCAAATATAGTCCATATAGCCCACATGTAGGGTGGGCTATATATACCCCTCCTATCATGTTAGGAGCGGTGGTTCATTCATTTACAACATTTTTTCATTAATCTAATCACTTTCTCTCTCTACTTTTCTTTTCTCTCCTTTCTCTCTCTACATCCCATCTTCATCTTCCCCATTTCCACCACCTTATCAATAGATCAATCCATCATTTATCAAATCCTTAGAAATCGTAGACCTTCAATGTGTTATCCCGTAACACCAACGAGTCTTCCGCTGTATTGAATTGTATAAATTTTGGGGGTGTTACAGTTTGGTACCAGAGCTCTCGTTATAGAGAACGAACGATTTTTAAAACCAAGGATTTGAATAAAACATTTCAAAATCTTTTAACTATAAACATTTTTCACAAAATGTCTAAAAAAAATCTTTTGACTATAACGGTGCCGAAGCATTCCCAAGTTACCGACAAGGCCAGACTGAGAAGTGATATATATATATATATATATATATATATATATATATATATATATATATATATATATATATATATATATATATATATATATATATATATATATATATATATATATATATATATATATATATATATATATATATATATATATATATATATATATAACATGGATTATATATATATATATATATATATATATATATATATATATATATATATATATATATATATATATGATGTAATTTGATTACATGATTGTTTGATGTTTCTTTTAATATTTATACGAGGTATTTATATGACGTAGATTGTCACAAGGAACCCTAAATCTCCTAGTAAATTAATCTAAGCTATTCCTGTAGGAAATCTATCTATTCTAGATCTAAACCAAGTTGTAACACCCCACTTGGATAAGTGGACCGTTACGTGTATTTATGGCGTGTCATCAAAGCATAAGGTAAATGTCCTAAAACATTAACTTACCATAAAGGAGTTACCAGAATCAAACATCGGTAATCCAAACATAAGCTCAAAACATGAAAAGTAAAATACTGAAGGAAAGGACTAAACAATGTCCAAATAAACAGAAAAATGTAAGAAGTGCATAAAGTAAGAAGTCCGGATAGCTTCCATTCAATGCCCATGCTCTCATAATCCTAAGAGCGTCCTGGTGTACCTGCCGTTAGAACATGAAAGAACTACGGCTGGGCATAACGCTCAGTGAACAGATATAAAGCATGATAAGGAATTACTGAAATGAAGCAGATGATAAAATACTGGAGCTGTAAGACTGACAAGTAAAATTGCAGCGGAAAGTATGTGTATAATCTATAAAGTCTAATTTATAAATAATAAAACTGAACTGTTATCTGTTAACTCTAATAAAACTTGCATTTACTGTATTTTAATTCCCAAGAGCTTATATAGGTCATGTGCTGTAACAACGATGCATGAATAACTGGAGGGGTGACCTCGTCATGCTGTAAAGGGGTGACCTCTAAATAACTGTAGAGGGGTGACCTCTAAATAACTGTAGAGGGGTGACCTCTAAATACTGTGTTGGGTGGAGGGATCAGCTCCAATGTGAAGGATGTAGAGCACACACCACATTCACCCTGATAAGTTGTAAACTGATAAGCCTAGGATGCATCCATACGCCCACTAAACATACATATAAAAATGGCCAAACTGAACATGAGTGGGACGATGCAGGATATCACTCTCCTGCATGTGGGTCACGACATCGGTGCCTCTAGTGCCATGGTTACGGTACCTCCGTAACTAGTACATAAACTGGTCATGCTTGTATATAATGCTCAGGCAATTTATTTAGTTATTAACATGATTACTAATAAGCTTAAACACATCCTGGGGAAAACATTTGGCTGCAGACGGGGAATCCTAATCATGCATAGGAAAGGAAGTCCTCACTGAAAGGACGGAAAATCCGTACCTCGTTTCCAGTAATGAAATAAGAATGAAAGCTGAAAGATCTACTCCGACTTCACAGTTACTACATAAATAACGGACGTGAATGAGTAGCTTGTACATGACATGAGTTACTTGTTCTTATTTAAAGTTACTTGTTCTTGACTTGATTACTTGTTCTTGACTTGTTATGTCTTTCCTGAATCTTACATGTTTCATGAATTCTTGATTAATGTTTTTCATGTTTGATGTGTTATTATACTTGATATTTCTATAATTAGTAACTTCTAAAAATAGCAGTTTTTCCTAAATAGTAACTTTCTAAAAATCGTAGGTTTTCATAAATAGCTAATTAGCTCGTTTTTAATTTACGTATATGACTTAACTTATTTTATTGTATGACTATTTTTTTTAATTAATTAGATTTACATGTACAATCGTTTATAAAAGAGATACGCATGTTTAGTAATAAATCGTTTATAAAAGAGATACAATAGTAGTTCTATGTCAAATTAAAGAATCAATGTACAAGTAGATTTATAAAAAGATGATATCAGATATGTGATAGACTGAAACGTCTCTTTCACCAATATGGCCATATTTCTTTTAGTTTGGTTTTAATGGTTGTTGCTTGTATTTAGACTAAGATATTTCATAACTAGTTTTTCAATATAGATATATGATAATTAAGGCTTTCGTGTTACCTTCCAATTCAAAACCGAAAACCAAAGCGGAGCCACATCACCTCAAACGTAACGCAAATAGAAACAGAAACACTATGATTTAACGAAACATTTTTTTTTCATTCGGGAATAATCAAATCCCATCAATGCGAACCCGATTTCGTTTCAAATGGTTAGATATACAATACTCATGAGTTTTAAAAAATCATTTGGCTAACAAATGAGCAAATGTTTGGACGTAAAAACAAAGAACATGTAATATACTAGTCTGTGGTGATCAAATTCATATTGTAGCATGGATTCAAGGGTTACCTCAAGATAAGACACTATCAAGAAACGTAAAACATGATCACCAAATTTAACGAGACACAATCATCCACGAACCCAAAATCAATAGCCTTTCTCCCTTGTTTTCTTATGGTGGTCGGCGGCTATTAGAGCCCTTTAGGGTTTCTTATCTTTTTGTAAACTTTGTACAATGAAAGAAATGAAAGGGTTTTGCTAATTAAATTATTAGTGGGCCGGGCTTGGGCCTATTTCTATATAATTCTTGTTTATTAATATAAAGCCCGTTAAACATGTTTCTATCGTGTTTTACTTGTATTCTCGTGTATTTGTAAATTCGTGATTATTTATTTCGTAATACTTGAAAAGTATTATTATTTATTATTCTGAAATAACTGAAATAATTAATTACGTAATCTTTAATTTAATTTGAGACTGCGGGAAATTACTGTTCAATGATTTTAATTTCGGGTTTTACAATTCTTCCCCTCTAAAAAAATAATTCGTCCTCGAATTAGAGACACGATAATGCTGCGGTTTTACAATTCTTCCCCTCTAAAAAGGAAAAATTCTTCCTCGAATTAAAGGTAAATTAAGCTGGTGTAGTTTATATATAAGCTGAAAGGTACATAGGCTGAAAGATTATGAATGCTGAAAGGACATATAAGCTGAAGAATCATTCGTCCTTGATTTAGAACATGATGTTGCTGAAAGGGTATAAACGTGACATGACTAAAGTAAACATTAAACGTGACCTGACTGAAAGAACTTAACTGGATTTATTGAAGGAAAGTGATGAGAGGTCCGGATGGACTCCTCCGTTCCGAGTGGCTTCCCACTCGAAACGACTCCTTCAAAGGTCTAAACACATTGAAAATCTTGGTCCTGATGACCCTGTCCTGACGATGTTGAATAGTTTCTTGTTCCATACTTAAGATAGATTTTCTGAATTTGATCGAATGAATATAATATAACACGTGGGATACATGAAACGATACGTACAATTAACATGAAACGGTGACTTCTATATCTCTAAGCAAAGCTGCTGAAACATATTGGGACGAACTACGTGAACAATTGTGAACATGTTACGCGATTATATGAAGAACGTTGTGCATAGAATATGTCGTGATCGTGATACATGAAACATACTGTGAACGTGATACGTGCACCTATCATGAACGTATACTGACTGAGGGAGGAATGCCAAACAATACAACCTGAGACGTGAAGCGTCTGCCTAGGTATGGAAAAGCTGTGCTAAACTTGAGTCTGGTTTCTCAAGTTTTCTGTAACCGTGTTCAGTAACAAGCTGTGAAACGTGGATCGTGAGATGGAACACGAACCTGAATGTGAACAATGTCATGAATGCGGATCGTGAATTTAAATCATGATATATCATAAACAGGAACTGAAATAGTATCATACTGTGAATGAGACGTAAACATGAGAGTGAAAATAAACGTGAACGTAAAGTGAACGTAAACATACACGTGATCGTGAGCATGAATTCTGTCTGATATAATGGTCGATGGAATACCCTGAGTTCGTACAATTTACTGCTAAATTTTTATGCAGGTCCGCTACTTCATAATCCTTTCGGATGAAAGAAGACGCGCAGGCTGATTACATGGTTGACGATGACTTAGATAGTATCATACTTGTTCTGAGTCTGTGGTAAACTGATAACAATCTCCATGGAGTCTTGTCTCCTTTCAGTCCAGAATTTCTACTGGTAGTAATAACTCGATAGCATTACGGCGTTCTATTTTAACCCTACTGGCGTGACGAACATTAGATATGAACATAGCTGCCTCAACGTATTATACTGTTTCTATCAAAATCATGCCTGGAATTTTGGAACATTCTAGTGGAATCTGGATGAATAGTCATGAAAGAATTATGAGTCTCTGTAAATTAGATCTCCCCTAGCGTAGGATCCTATGAAATACAAAATTTGGTGTCGGTCCTCTCCTTTATGAGTAAACTTAAACATGGAAAATTTATCGTGAGAACTGTCAGCAATTCCTGCGGTAGTAGTCAACTGAATTCTAGAAAATTTTTGTATTTCAGTCATAGGCGTCGGTCTTGACCAATCTGATGATGGCCTCCACCTTCGCAGGATTTCTGAAATGTCTTTCTATTGAAATAATGCGGCCTAGAAATGCCACTTTGCTCAACTGGAATTTCATATCTAGAAAGTTGTGATATAATTTTCTCCTATCAGAGATTCTGTACATCTGTGAGAAGGTGATTCTCTTGTATTTCTCTAGAATTTAGCAGATCAGAATATTATCAATGAATATACTGACGATTTTGTCTGAGAAGTCATAATAAATTTTTATTCATAAATTTCATACTGTAGCTGGAGCATTAGGGAGCTCAGAAGTATAATCAACATTTTAGAGAGACTATAACATGTGCAAGGAAAAACATCATGTTCTTTCTTTCACCACTGCTGGTGGCATGATCGTGAATGGTTCTGGAAAATATTTAAGACATTGTAGCATATCAGTTAACCCTTCTATTTGCGGAATGAACATTGATTGAGAATGGTGATCTTGTAAATTTTTTCAGTGGTCGATACATGATGTCATGATACCGACTTTCTTTCTGATAGACAGAGAAGATGCACTTCTTGGTGGTGTGCCAAGGCGAATAAAGCCTTATTCCGATAATTCTTGCAGCAATTGTTGCAACTCTTTTAACTTAGCTGAAGCCCTGGAATAAAGAATTTTGAAAACAGGTTCTGTTCTTGAGACAAGCTTGATGTTAAATTCAGTCTCGTGGTTAGGAAGGAATTTCTTGAAAAACTTTCTGAAATTACGTCTGGGAACTCTAGAATAATCTGCTGGTCATGAATTAAGAAATTTCCGAATTGAATTTATAACTGGTAGCTGAAATTCTTCGTATCTTTGGAATAATAAATCACTTGCTGTACAGTATAACAGCTTGTACTGATTTTCTGGCAGAAAAAAATGGCTATATTTGGGATTGAGTAAGACGGATCTCGTCGTCAACTGAAAGGAAAAAGGAAAAGCTTAATAATAATGGTGATACTGTGGAGTCTTTCTGGCTGGGAGGTAGGTAATACCTGATTTAAGATAAAGCTGACATATGAATACATGAAGTAAACATGGCGACTTCTCACTAAATGTGTTCGTCTGTAACCTCACAGAATGAATACTGCGTGTTTAACCTGAATAATACTCTAGTGGTGGTGATTGAATTTTTAAATGACCTGATTCATGTGTGGCATAATAGAACGGGTATACCCCTTTCTGAAGGGTACCCTGAATTACTGAGGGTCTGGTTTAGAAATATACTGGAGATATGATTTCTGACTCGTATTTTGAGGAAAGATTCGTATGACGTGTACTATGACTGGTGTCCTGACATGTGTTTTCTGAAATGATACCTGAGACATGTGTCTTGACTGTTGTCTGGACATGTATTTTAATGGATGAACCTGGACAAGGCGGAAATTTTTTGGTAACTGCTAGGATTGGCAGACCGGTTAGACTACTGACCTCTTGTATTTCTAGTCACGTCGGTGCCGGAGTTCCGATGGTTACTGACTGATTAATTATAAGTACGATGGTTGTCACTACTTCTTTGTCTATCACTTTATGACGGTCATTATCATGACCGTGATTCATGTAACTATTCTGCTGAGTGGCCGGCTGAGCTCCGGTTCCCACTCTTCTAAATGAACGGTTAGCTGAGTGTAGTGTGACATCTAGCTAAGAAGGTAAAAGCATGGAATGGAATGGTATTGTCTGATGGTTGAAATTTATTCTTGTCAGAAATTTCAAACTTATAGTTTTCGTCCTTGTTCTGCAGAGTCTTCATAGTATAAACGGCATCAGCATCTTGAGAAATCTCCAAAGTATCAGCAGCATCAACATTTGTGAGATCTTCAAAGTGTTAGCGGCATCAGCATCTGGCAAAATCTTCAACTCACGAGCAGCATCAGCACCTGGTAGAATATCGACAAGTGGAAATGCCTGAGATGATTGAGGATCGATTAGAAATATCCGTGGAGTAGGGTACCTGGAGTACATCTGGACTACTGTACATGAAGTACAAAATGAATATTGCACATGGAACATATCTGAGGCACTGTACATGGAGTACACATGAAATACTGTACATGGAGTATAACTGAGACACTGTACATGAGGTACATATGGAATATTGTACATGGCACTGATGGAAATTTCATGGGATGATCAATACTGGTTTAAATTGTCTAACATAATCAAAAGAAATAAATTGATTTAACTGATTAGCAAACTGAACTGAAACGGTTAACATGATAGGCTGATAATTTCTTCGTAGACTTAATGCTGGTTGTATAGAGGCTGAAAGGTATGATTAAACGGAGTTTCATCAATGTTCAGTATGAAGACATGATTGATGAAGACCAGAACATGATTTATCATGAAATAAGATTTTTCTGTAATTCTTCTGTATCTTAGCATGAAAACATCATCACCTTGTTGAAAACATAATCATCATAAGGAGACATGAACTTAACCAGCATGAAAACGGCATCCACTTGAGAGTACAAACTTGAATGATACAAAGAACATAGAAGAATAATCAACTGAGGTTTAACATCAACTGATGTGGATAGTTATGGTTTAATTCACAGTAATCATAGTAGTAAGCATGTGACTAAGTATGGGCGATTCTAGGTCGATCCATACTTGTCAAAATTTCATGAAAATTGTCATGTGTAGGATTTACAATTTGGGACTAAACATGGATAGCGGTAGTCCAATCCATACTTGTCAAATTTATGAAATGTCCTGATATGACAAAGGTGGACAACTATGAATCGGTTCACAAAACAACCTTCGACTGAATAGCATGAAATTTGACCTGAACAATGGTGAACGTTTATGGCTGGTTCACCAAGTAATACTTGACTGAAAACATGAGTTAGTCATGAGTAAGGGTAAACGCATATGGTCGGTTTACCAATACAAAATCTGAATGGACAAGGGTGAACGCCTATGGATCGGTTCACCAAAACAAAATTCGTAGAAAAGCACATGCGACTAAATATGGCCAGTCCTGTACCAACCTTTTACTTAGTAAAAAAACTTTAAGAAAACCGACTGATAACTGAAGAAAACTGACTGATAAATGCATGAGAAACATGAAAGATAACAACGCCAAAATCTGGAAAGTTCCTAGTGACTACCCACTAGTCACAGGTCAAGTTTTAGAGCCTACAGGTCGAACCTATAGCTCTGATACCATAATTGTAACACCCTACTTGGATAAGTGGACCGTTACGTGTATTTATGGCGTGTCATCAAAGCATAAGGTAAATGTCCTAAAACATTAACTGACCATAAAGGAGTTACCAGAATCAAACATCGGTAATCCAAACATAAGCTCAAAACACGAAAAGTAAAATACTAAAGGAAAGGACTAAACAATGTCCAAATAAATAGAAACATGTAAGAAGTGCATAAAGTAAGAAGTCCAGATAGCTTCCATTCAATGCACATGCTCTCATAATCCTAAGAGTGTCCTGGTGTACCTGCCGTTAGAACATGAAAGAACTACGGCTGGGCATAACGCTCAATGAACGGATATAAAGCATGATAAGGAATTACTGAAATGAAGCAGATGATAAAATACTGGAGCTGTAAGACTGACAAGTAAAATTTCATTGGAAAGTCTGTGTATAATCTGTAAAGTCTGATTTATAAATAATAAAACTGAACTGTTATCTGTTAACTCTAAAAAACGTGCATTTACTGTATTTTAATTGCCAAGAGCTTATATAGGTCATGTGTTGTAACAACGGTGCATGAATAACTGGAGGGGTGACCTCGTCATGCTGTAGAGGGGTGACCTCTAAATAACTGTAGAGGGGTGACCTCTAAATAACTGTAGAGGGGTGACCTCTAAATACTGTGCTGGGTAGAGGGATCCGCTCCAATGTGAAGGATGTAGAGCACACACCACATTCACCCTGATAACTTGTAAACTGATAAGCCTAGGATGCATCCATACGCCCCACTAAACATACATATAAAAATGGCCAAACTGAACATGAGTGGGACGATGCAGGATATCACTCTCCTGCATGTGAGTCACGACACCGGTGCCTCTAGTGCCATGGTTACGGTACCTCCGTAACTAGTACATAAATTGGTCATGCTTGTATATAATGCTCATGCAATTTATTTAGTTATTAACATGATTACTGATAAGCTTAAACACATCCTGGGGAAAATATTTGGCTGCAGACGGGGAATCCTAATCATGCATAGGAAAGGAAGTCCTTACTGAAAGGACGGAAAATCCGTACCTCATGTCCAGTAATGAAATAAGAATGAAAGCTGAAAGATCTACTCCGACTTCACAGTTACTACATAAATAACGTACGTGAATGAGTAGCTTGTACATGACATGAGTTACTTGTTCTTATTTAAAGTTACTTGTTCTTGACTTGATTACTTGTTCTTGACTTGTTATGTCTTTCCTGAATCTTACATGTTTCATGAATTCTTGATTAATGTTTTTCATGTTTCATGTGTTATTATACTTGATATTTCTATAATTAGTAACTTCTAAAAATAGCAGGTTTTCATAATAGTAACTTTCTAAAAATCGTAGGTTTTCATAAATAGCTAATTAGCTCGTTTTTAATTTACGTATATGACTTAACTTATTTTATTGTATGACTATTTTTTAATTAAATAGATTTACATGTACAATCGTTTATAAAAGAGATACGCATGTTTAGTAATAAATCGTTTATAAAAGAGATACAATAGTAGTTCTATGTCAAATTAAAGAATCAATGTACAAGTAGATTTATAAAAAGATGATATCAGATATGTGATAGACTGAAACGTCTCTTTCACCAATATGGCCATATTTCTTTTAGTTTGGTTTTAATGGTTATTGCTTGTATTTAGACTAAGATATTTCATAACTAGTTTTTCAATATAGATATATGATAATTAAGGCTTTCGTGTTACCTTCCAATTCAAAACCGAAAACCAAAGTGGAGCCACATCACCTCAAACGTAACGCAAATAGAAACAGAAATACTATGATTTAACGAAACATTTTTTTTTCATTCGGGAATAATCAAATCCCATCAATGCGAACCCGATTTCGTTTCAAATGGTTAGATATATAATACTCATGAGTTTTAAAAAATGACTTGGCTAACAAATGAGCAAATGTTTGGACATAAAAACAAAGAACATGTAATATACTAGTCTGTGGTGATCAAATTCATATTGTAGCATGGATTCAAGGGTTACCTCAAGATAAGACACTATCAAGAAACGTAAAACATGATCACCAAATTTAACGAGACACAATCATCCACGAACCCAAAATCAACAGCCTTTCTCCCTTGTTTTCTTATGGTGGTCGGCGGCTATTAGAGCCCTTTAGGGTTCTTATCTTTTTGTAAACTTTGTAAAATGAAAGGAATGAAAGGGTTTTGCTAGTTAAATTATTAGTGGGCCGGGCTTGGGCCTATTGCTATATAATTCTTGTTTATTAATATAAAGCCCGTTAAACATGTGTCTCTCGTGTTTTACTTGTATTCTCGTGTATTTGTAAATTCGTGATTATTTATTTCGTAATACTTGAAAAGTATTATTATTTATTATTCTGAACTAACTGAAATAATTAATTACGTAATCTTTAATTTAATATGAGACTGCGGGAAATTACTGTTCAATGATTTTAATTTGGGGTTTTACACAAGTTGTGGATATTTATGATCCCAACAAAATGGTTGATATTCGTAGAAATGTTAATAGTAGTTGATTATGATATTAAAGAAGAACTGGCGAGATTAAATCTGATATCGATGTCATGACGATCTTTCCTTATAGAGTGGAGTTTGACAAAACGTTACCACCTGGAAAGGTGTCATCTGACTCGTTGTCACCCAATTCTTAAACTTGAAATCGAAAGGGTGAATGTTGCACTTGAGGCTGTCATTGGAACCATTACCCAAAAGCCTCATGCCACTAGTACCTTTCCGAGAAGTCTGATTGAATGTGTGAGTCATTTGATACTAGTGACTCATTTGATAATTGTTGTTGTAAGAGCTATAGGATTGGAAATTAAGTGTTGATCATATCGAGCTTTTATCACCATTTTAAGGTCTAAGAATAAGGTTGAAGGTATTGGAAAATAAGGTAGGATATCGCATTGAGTATAAGTTGATTGAAACTTGAATCAAGTAAAATTTAACCCGTATGGAATATGAGATTGTTAAGGGGAGGTCGTTAAGTCATGTGATTGAATTATAAGGTTTTAATTGATTGTTGGCTCATGTTAAGGGTTGTTCCTAGACCATTGTCCAATGATGAGGATGCCCAGTATCCAAGAAATAAATTGAAGAAGTCTTCTTCTGAATTGGACCGATGGATCTTCTGGGACAGGTGGAACACTTAATGACTCTTGTAGATTAGTATTCATTGTGGTATCTTTTAAAAATAATCCCTAACTTAACTGAGACATCAGTTAGTAGGATGAGTTCTTGGAATTGTATGATATAGTGACACGTAATGTGTTACGGTACAATTTTTACTTGTTTGTGATTAATGAAAAGACTACCTTGATTGCTAAGTTCTACATGTATCGATTTTATCTATCTTTTATTGCTTCATCCTAATGTTCGCATTAGTGATGCAACCATTGAACAAGTACTCATCTCGATTTGATTTATGTTGTGGATTATTCTCTTTGTATTCCTGAGTGCCATCGAGGTCATGAAACTCATGATTATTTGGCTAAAACTCATTTCCTAGCATATTGTAGTTAGTTCTTTGTGAACAAGCTTTCATCACTCTTTTGCATATCACTCATTGTTTTTATAAGATAAAACAGTATCCTTTGAGAAAAATTGAATTTTCATCACTATAAGGATTATTCAAAGTGAGATTTATAAGTGATTGTTATCGAAATGAAGTTGTTTATAAAACACCTTGGAAAACTTAATTGTTTCCATAACAAAGAACATCTTTGTAAATTTATTTTTGATTCTTATTCAAGAATTAAACATGAATTTTTTTTTTTTTTAAATATGATGACAAAGTTTTGACGAACTGAGTATTGCATCGTTAATCTTAAAATTGTATATAGTTGCGCGCCTACCATGCAAGGACTGATTAGTAGTCACCATAAAGTTGATTAATAAACACTACATTTTCATTGAAGTTGGGAAAGATTAAACTTAATGAGATCTGCAAGAAGTACAAAAATTAGGGACATATTGTTAAAGACACCTACATATGTGCCCGTACCATTTATTCTTCTGAGTCAAATTTACTCATCTGTGGATATTGTCTTAATTGACAATTGATATTCCCTTTCTGTCCAGTTCTCTCGTAGTGAGATTATTTGGAAAAGTATCTGATTACCGAGTGTTGATACCCGACTGGATGTATCGACATTCCTATCATTTCTTTTGATTAGATTTCATTTGAATGACCTGGGTAACGATCTGAGGAGCTTTCGAATGCGTACTCGAATCATGAAAACATGGGATATATTCATATTCATTAAATGTTTTCGTTTGTATCTGATTTGAAATTCTCTCGCGTAGATTATGCGTTGACCTTACTCTTGTAAGGTTAGTTATGACTCCATATATCCTTGAACTTGTGAAGGGTTATGAGTTATTATTAGTCTTTTGAGAAGTTCACATCTTATCAACGGTAATAAAAATGAAAAGTTGATAGTGCCAGTAGAATGGATTGATTGATTATGACACGGCGACATTGTCTTAATTGATGGGAACTCGAATAGAATTCCCCTAAATAATAAGATGTTGATTATCAAAAGTGATCTAAGTAATTCTTGATGGATGACCTTATCCTGCATTTAGACTTGAAATTATATCGTGAATGGTTGTGAATTAGTCATAGATATTATAATTTAGAAAGAACCTAATATGAATTTATTAAAAAGATGTTTCCGTTATCTAAAACTTTAGGAGGTATTTGTTGGTGAATTACCTAGACTTTTGCCATTAAGGCAAGATGAAATTGGTATTGCTTATATTCCCGGTGCTGCACCTGTGGCTTGTGCACTGTACGTCAGCACCATCTGAATTAAAAGAATTACCCTACACCTGAGAGAGTTGGCGGGGAGAGCTCTTATTCTACCAAGATCGTCATCATGAAGAGCTATGGTGTTATTATTTCTTATATTTATTGATTACCGTGAACTAGGTAAATTGACGATTAAAAATCTATATCCACTACCCAAGATGATAGATTTGTTCGATCATTTACAAGGTTCTAGAATATGTTTTAAAGATTTGATCCACGACATGGTTATCATCAACTTCGCGTCCGCGAAAAAGATTATCTATTCCAATCACTACATCTAGAACTTGTAATGAACATTATGATTTTCACGTGATGTCGTTTGGATTGAATAATACACATGTAGCATCCATAAATTTGGTGAATCACGTGTGTAGGCTGTAATTTGATAAATTCATGTTTGTGATCATTAAGATCCATCTATTTGTTTATAAGAATAGAATGAGTTAATAATCATTTATAGACTACCCTGAATTAGCCAAACAATGAAAACATGTACCTTGAGTATTTAACATGTGATTAAAGACTAAATCCTTTATATTATTTGATCGTGTGAATAATAGATAATGTAATCTATATTGACTCTTCAAAAAAAATTAAGAGCCCTTTTAAGACTTTGGGTTTTACCAAAAAGAAAGTGCAAATATGTTTTGACAAATGTTTTATCAAAAAGAACTTTTGAGGGATTATTCCCTTATACCCAGAACATTTAACTAAACTCCTGTTTAGGGGTAAATGTTCGTGTATACCTCAAGACAACCTAAGAGGGATTGAGGAAACCATTTAAACCATGACTTGAAATTTGAAACGATAATTTACGCTTTTCAACTAAGAAAATTTTGACCAAAGTATAAACAAAGATTTTTCGAACATTTACGTATCTTATTAATTATCTTCGTTAAATCAACAAAAATCGTATTAATTAAATTCAAATTTATTTTGAACGTTTTTCTATAATTGGACGAACTAAGGAATTTAAAATTTTTACGTTTACATTTCATAAAAAATAAATATTTATTATTTAATTACTTGTAGTAATTATCGACGCTTTAGACGTCGGATTGAGTAAAACGGATAAAAATGATAGTTGAGACGAAACTAAAACTTAGAAAATATAAAGAAAGAATTTCTAAGTGAATTGTGGTCATGATAATTATATCATCAGGAGAGGTGAATTTAGATACCGACGCATTATGTAAAAAGGATAAAGAATTAATTAGGATGTGTTCCTTAAATATGACTGTGCAAAATAAATTGCCGAACAATTTAAAAATAGCCGATGCTTGAAAAGAAGGATAATCTAGATAATAAAACGGGTTCGCGGCTAATGTGAACCATTAGAATTGAGAAGCCGATGGCGTTAAATGTATAAAAGGCCACTTGTGGTTGTCTAAATATGGAGATTTTGAGATTTAGTTATGTTGGAATCCCGTAAGTATAAGTATTCTATTCCTGTCATTTCCGATTTAATTATCTTTATCTGAAGAAGTAGTACTAATAGAAAATTATGAAGGCAGACATCGCCTCATACATTAGTAAACATCTAACTATTGCAAAGGTCATCATATGAATTTGATCCGATTTGGGTCATCGTCGACAGACTGACCAAATCTACTAATATCATTCCAGTTAATGATAAATTCTCGATGAAGAAATTTACTCTTTTGTATTTAAAGGAGTTATGTAAGCATGGTGTGCCTGCATCGATCATCTCTATCAAGATCCTCGCTTCGCATCGAATTTCTAGAGATTTGCTCAGAAGTCATTGGGAACGAACCTTGATGAGAGTACTGTTTACCACCCCAATCGAAGGGACGAGGTAAAGTAATGATACAAAACACTAGAAGTGTTGTTTTATGCTTGAATGATTGACCTTTGGTAATAAACCGTATAATCGCTTTCCTTTGTAGAGATTATCATTGATAATTATCGTGTTAGGATCGAGATTGGATCTAGTAAGGATCTAAATATTAGAGCATCTGTAAGCAGGAGTTGGGACGAAGACACCCGACATACACCCACTGTGAGTTGGACATGTCTTTTAGGTTTAAGGTTTTCTATGACGACAAACCTAACCTTACAAAATACCCGACCCGCGAGACCTGAAATGGTTGTTGAAATTAGGATCTAATTATTGACTGCCGGTAGTAGGCAGGAGGTTATGTGAACACGAAATGTAGATCTCGAAGTGCCAGATGGGTAGCGAAGTTATGCCAAAATTTTCACCTTGGAAGAATGAATTGATGATCTGAAAGATCATGGGAATTAAGTCCCCGTTGTATGGGACTATTGAGATAATGTAAAAGTTGGCATGAAAGGCATATAAGCTGGATATACCCTATGACTTCAAGGTGTTGGGTCAAAAAGTTGATGTGGCAGAAACTCAAAAACGAAGAAAACATGAAGTTATTGTCTAAGCGTTGTCAAGAGCAATCCAAGCATTGACAAGAGCAAATTAAGCGTTGTTGGCTCAAGAGTTGTCATGTGCAATCTAAGCATTGTCACATGTAATTCCAGAGTTGACAGAAACGTAGACAAGAAGCTTATGGAAGCTTCTATTTAGATAAACATGCAAGATATATTCTGCATAAGTTTATTTAAATAGAAGATTTACTTGTTTATTTATTATTATCTCTTGTAAACCCTAATCCTTACACTATAAAAGGAACCAAGGGTCTTAGGTTTTATTTATCATTCATATTCACAATGTAAACCTAAAAGCGTGTGTCGACTAGACGTGGGATTCAATGTATACACTTCTAGTGGTTGTTTATTATTAATATAATGAACAATCCATTTGTTTTAATTCATGTTCTTGTGCCCTAAACACCTTGTTAATGTATCATGTTCTATTCCGCTTTGATTATCTAATCATATGAACATGGTGCATTCCTAGTAGCTTCAAAGATCTGGAAACCAAGGTTTCCACAATTGGTATCAGAGCCTCGTGGCTCGTGATGCTAGGACCAACAAGGTGTTCGTGTATGGTAAAAAGAAGAAAAATCCGTCTAGGGTTTTTCTGGACGTTTTTGTGTGCGCAGCAGTATTCATAAGGTCATAACTTTTTATTAGACCGTTGGATCGTCACGAAATTTCTTGTGAGTATTCTATACACATATATCTAGACATCCACCGGAGGGATTGTCAAGTTTTATCTCCAGTAAAAAGTTATTAATCGTCGAAGTTGTCTGTAGAGATGATTTTCAGATTTTTAGCTTTTACATAAAATCATGATTAGGGTTTCTTTAAACCCTAAATCGGATTGAGGCAGAAAAATTGGAGGTTTGAAGGCTGTTCTAAATGCATAATGGCGTATGACTCAGATCTGTGAGGATGTTAGGGTTTCCAAACCCTAGATTCATTCTATTGACACAGGCAGGAGTCATTATTCGATGATTATGAACAGAAGGCAAGATGTTACTGGTGACATAAATCAGCTCTCTAAATTTTTATTAATGTTCTGGTCAAGTATTTGGATTGAAGGGACGTAGCAGAAGAAGATGCTCAGACATTGTTATTATTTATAACGTTGTTATGGGTTTTATTACACATGCTATTGTAATCCAGAAGATCTGAATAAAGTTCTTGCCACAAAAGGAAGGTATAACGAGATTCAAGAAGATTCTGTTCAACGTGAGTATGGGACAGTTGGCGATTTTGTCCTATTTTTAAGGGATTACAATACGTTATACTAGTTTATCAGTATATGTTCATGCATAGGAAAAGGAATTCAACCGTGAATCATGGAACAACTCTGGATATATATGCGTGAATATTGGGAGAGGTATGGATTCAAATATTTTGTTTCCTTTTATATGAAAATATGGAGGAACGAGGATTGTGGAACTAATAAGGGACGTGATCATCACTGGAGAATCCCTAAGTTTTAGGGTAAAAGACGTGTGATATAAAACACGTTCTTCTCTTATTATTTCTTACAACAGAATTCATATCAAGACAAAGAATATATCTTGTTCACTGTTGGTTATAACGTTGACAAGATTAGACGCTGACAAGGTATGTTTTGACGCTGACAAGAAATAAATCAACGCTGACAAAACAGGCGTTATTACGTGTTGTCCGATATATGAGAATTCAAACGCTGACATGTATTGTCCGATATCAGACAATACATCTGATAAAGATCTTGGATAAGAGAGGATGTCGGATAACACAAGGATTGCTGCTGCTGAGAAATTTAGTACGTTTTGAGCACACAAAAAGGAGGAAATTACACACGAAGGTACATGAAATCTCCGTTTTATTTAGAATATCATGTTGATATTTATGGCTCGGATACTTTTAAAAGGAATTAATGATCTTAAAGCGAGTTAGCAACTATTCGTGGGAATTTGATGGATATTTTAAACTATGTAATCAGGATAGCCTTGTGAAAGATTTATCCATCAAATGCTTTTACATATGGTATGAAGATGTTATTTCATTAAATTTGTTATGAAGAGGTGTTGGCTTAAGGGGAAGAATTCTTATAGTAAGTTTGATGATTGAAGAAGATTTTCGCGAGTTTGTGTTCTATCATATCTTAAAGTCATGCACTTCCAGCCACTGACTTTAAAGGTAACTTGTTCGTGCTTTACATGGTTGGTGGTGAAGACTTGTCATATCTAGCAAGGTCAGGTTGCTATCACTTGAAGGAGTTACATTATCGTGCTCAGTGTCTCACAAAGGATGAGGATTTTGACAATGGGATTGAGGTCTACTTATACTTGGTGACATGAGTATAAGTTCTTTATCACATGGATAGTACAAGACTTGGAACACAAGGTTGGGTTATTCTACTTCTACATCAATAATACTTTATTTATTTTTCTTCAAGATCATTACATAGAGCTACATTTGGATAATCTTCAAAGATTGCATACATTGTTTACTTTCCTGTTGATGTGACAAAAAGGGGAAGATATACATGCTACACTTGAGGGGAAGCAATTTGAAGATCATGTACAACTTACAAGAGATACATAAAGAGTTTTGCCGACATCAACTAGGGGAAGATTGTTGGGTCAAAAAGTTGATGTGGCAGAAACACAAAAACGAAGAAAACATGAAGTTATTATCTAAGCGTTGTCAAGAGCAATCCATGCGTTGACAAGAGCAAATTAAGCGTTGTTGGCTCAAGAGTTGTCATGTGCAATCTAAGCATTGTCACATGTAATTCAAGAGTTCACAGAAACGTTGACAAGAAGCTTATGGAAGCTTCTATTTAGATAAACATGCAAGATATATTCTGCATAAGTTTATTTAAATAGAAGATTTACTTGTTTATTTATTATTATCTCTTGTAAACCCTAATCCTTACACTATAAAAGGAACCAAGGGTGTAAAACCCATAAAAATAAGGTCATAATTTAATTCTATTTTCAATTATTTTGAAGTATTTTATAACGTTAAATATTATTATGTTTAACGATTTAAGTTGAAACCGATATTAAATAATATATTTTAATATTTTGACGAGCAACGAGGACTACTAGTGATCGCGATACCGACGAATGCCAAAAATTTTATATCGTATAATATTTTGAAACTTATTTTTGTGTTGATTGATGAACTCACAATTTACGGATTTAAATTTGGGCTTACGTGCATAACTTAGCGTCCTTTACGACTAAACCGGAAACCTTAGGATTACGTATTTACGTTTTTGAACTCCGTTTTTGATGAGACAATTTTTATTGGATTCGTTTTGTGACGTTGATTCATAATTTATAAAAACGTTTTTCGTGAAACGACCCAAGGGCACACAAATCGAGAAACTAGAATCGAGGGATACCCGTAAATTAGTGAGGTGGGACAAAATACATTATCCCACCCCACTAGCTAGCACGGGATGGCACAACATGACACCACAATCATATGTGGCATCATGTTAGCTAAGTACTTACAAGTGTAAGACTAAGCTTACACTTTAAGCTTACATCTTTCCACCAACACAAAACCACTAGCAACATTTCACACATACCATTTCCATACATGCAAACGACCTCAAAACTCTCTCAACACCACCACCTTGCCATCCACTTTTAAGCTACAAACACCCCTTTTGATCTTTTCTAGCCATGAAATACATGTTATCTAGCTCTATCATGGAGTTATCTTGAAGCCTTGATCATTTGGTGGCCATATTAACAACATAGGAGGTGATTTGCTTGTGTCCTAGGGCTGATTTCTCAACTATTTTTCTTGGTGTTTGATGATCTTGGAGTTACTTGTGGTGTTCATCAAGTTCTTGTCTTCCAAAAACAAGAAATACACTTGGTTGGTAAAGAAGATCATCCTCTCCATTTTCTCTTGTTATTTTTGTAAAGAACAAATGTATTTTCTTTATTATTGTATATTTATATGATGTATATATGATGATAAAAATGTTGTGTGGGGATCAAGTGTTGATAAATATGCTTAAAAAGGTTAATAACTATAAGAAATAAGGCTAAAATCATGCTTATTTAGTTGGCTGTATAAAAACAGTATATAACTAAAACTTGAACTGATAAAATTGCATAGTATGATCCATTTACAGTAAGTACAAGATGTTATACACATGTGATAGTTGGCCATGCAATGGAATCATTATAATGAGTGAGATATGATCAAAACAAAATAGGTGTGCTAATCTGAATAAGCTGTTTTGTAGGGACTGTTAAGCATAGATAAACTTAAAATGAGCAGTAGCTATAACTAAGTTAAATATAGCACATAATATAAAGATCATGCCACCCAAAAATGAGCTTCTAATTCGTTATATAACTCTAGATATGATAAAAATGGTTAAGATGAAAATAAAAATCAGATTTTGAGAATTAATGTTTATTATTATTATATAAGCACTCAAATTTTATTGTATAAAATGTAAAATAAAAACCCACTAACTTATGAAACTTATTTATATAAATATGTAAAAACTTAAATAAATGGATAAATTATATAAATGGTAGTGGAATAATACTTATAAGTAATAAAAACTATAAACTTGATTTTTACGACTTTTTCGGCTATTACCGTAAAATTAACGTTTTTCGCCAATTAAAACTTAGACGATCAAACCCGTCTAATGTAAAGTTTTTAAAAGTCATATACTGATATATAAGTAACTAATACAAGTAAAAACCGATAAAACCCAAACTATAGGACATACGGACATTAACGAGCTAACTAAGCATATTGGACTAATAATTGGACTAAATAAGATAAACACTTATAAAAAGAAATTATTGGGCTTAACCCATTTGGGCCCAACATAGAAAGTATAGATACTGATAATATAGGTATAAAATGGATTAAAACAAGTTAAAGAACTTATACTAAGCTTATTGGACTTAAAATAGGTAAGTAGGTAAAACTAGTAAACTAGTAAAAAGATACCAAAACGTAAACATTAAATGAGTAAACAAGGATATATAAACCCACTTGATCATCATCATATGTACAAAATCATCATATGTATATTGTTATTTTGATAAAAGTCATTGGACAAGAGTCTAAGACCGATTATTATTTATATAGGTTTCCGTGACCGAAGCACGCCCGTAGCCGATAATCCGCCTTTCATTATCAACGTGAGTCTATAGCCTCGCTTTATACTAGTTATTAAATGATTTTAAACCCGCGAGGGGGAATACATGTTTTATAAACTTAGAACACAAGATTTTTATGGTATGCTTTGTCCCTCTATGAATGGACCCGTGGTTGCCTTTAAATTGCATTAAGTGATTGCCTTTGTTAAAACCTCAATTATGGACCGTTAATTAACCTATGATGGGTTAACCGCTAGTACAATTAATAGATCTATGGGGGAAGTCGCCCCGGTTCAGTTTTTGTGGACTTGTCATAGAAGCTTAGGCCCGACCTCCACACTGTTTGAGCATATTGTATTAAGAAGTCAGGTATACGGCAATGTACCAATAATCTGGAGGTAACCGACAATTAATAAATCTCTCGTCTTATTAGACTGATATGGGAGTGTCTAAGGGCTCGGTTCCATGAGCTTTTTGCAATTTATGCTATATACAATTATCATTCTTGATGCAAATTATTATTTGATGCTTATAAGCATGCCACAAACTTATAATCTTTGCTTGTGTTCAAATTGATTTCATAAACCTATAGATTCACTCGGCATTTTTGCTGATTGTTTTACTCGCATGTATTTCAGGTAATCAAGAAGTGGAAGCTTGGAGGTCACGGGGAATGAAGTTGTGCACTGTTTTTGTTGTTCAAACTCTTTGATTTATTTATCGTTCCATTTTTAAAACAAACCAATATGTTGTTTTAACTTATCTTTTGGTAACGATTACTTGGGACTACGCTACTCTGACAAATGTTTTAGGAACGATAAATCTAAAACTTCTCTTTTCGAGTCGTTCTTTATAAATTATGTGTTGTTGTATCATTGTTTAGCACCCAAAGATGTATTCCGCTGCGTGTAAATTTGGGGGTGTTAAAGATTGGTACCAGAGCCATGAGTTATAGAGAACTAGGTCTTTTTCTAAAAACCTAAACTATAACTGTCGGTTTTATTTTTCAAAGAGTCGGTGCACATGATTTCACGTGACTTCAGGTTCAAGCTACTTCTGGGATTACAACTTTAGCATACATTATTATGTATGCCTTATTGCTAAGTATTTCTAAATAAATACTATAATCCTTTATCGATATATATTTATGTCGTTAAACTTTTCGATAAAAGTTTATCATATATTAATGATTAACTTAAATAAATACAATGAATTTTCAAGATCTTTCTGTATATATTTTTGAAGTATTTAAATTGCTTTTATTGCAAAAATTTTATATTAGGACCTTACATACCTTCATCTGCGCGCGTTACTTTCATTATTTGACCCTTTGAGATATCTACGTAGATATCCAAATCGTCTTCCGGCTATTTGTGCTTGGACGTCTTGAAACATAATTTCTAGACCATTGTGTAGCTCAATGTGTCCTTGGAATAGACTAACCGCTATTTATTGACATTTATATGTATCGACTCCGAAGTGTATTGTTCACTTATATCTCGGTAACGTCATCGTCATTTTATAAATCATCGTCTAGATTATGGAGCTAGAATTGGAATACGATTTTACTTATATAAAATTGTATCATTTGTTTTTCATTAACCTTCTCGCTCCCGGAGTGTAGCATGTTAATGTTCCATTCTTTTCTTGCTATGTTTTGTGTTTTTGACAATCATGGCACCAAGGAGATTTGCCTACATTGCATTTTGGAATCTAAATTACAAACGTCTTTCACCGTCTTGCTTCCTAAATTTCGTGTTGAATACCTCGAAGCATTTTCTGTCATTCATCATGCTATATTTTATTTGATGCTCATTACGAGATTTATTTTGTTGTTATAAAATCCACAAGACATGTGTGTATATATGTATATATTTTGAGCCGTTAAGAAGTGTCGAAAAATACACTTTATGTAGAAACTGTAGGGGCAGTATAAACAGGTCAAAACTTAAAAGTAAAACCTGCGTTTTTAAAATAAAATAGTCAAACCTGCACAGAACTTGCAGGGGTATTTTGGTCATTTTACATTGGTTTTCAGGTCTCGGGTAAAACTAGAAAGTCGTCTGAAACGTCGTTTTGCATCAAAATGCTTTAGACTCTGAGTCTTGGAGATGTCGTTTATCGGGTCAATTAATCGGCTCATATTTAAAAGTTAAATCTGATAGAAAATTCAGAACATGAGTTTTAAATGTTTCTAAGCTGTTTTGATTTCATTTGAGATCGTAAAATTTTAACAAATATTATTTTACAACTAACGAATACTAGTTGCATGTGAAAAAATTTAAAAATAAAAACAGTACAGGATTAGCAATTGCCGGATTAATGGTGTAATTAAAAAACGAATAATATATTTTCTTAAAAGTATGTTGTGTCGAGTATCTTACATAGAATACACATTTGGATTGTTTTATCCTTTTTATATATATGACTCTTTTGTCATTCGATATTATTATTTTTTTTTTCTCCTAACCTTCCACTGATTTGAGTTGAGTTTTGAAGTTTTGTCTTCACATTCTTCATCGATATTTTTTTTATCACATGTCTCATGGCATTTTCGTCTAAACCTTATAACCCTTCGAAAACTTAACAACTTGTAACCATTTCATTGGTTGTTTTATGAGCTACTATTTGCCACTTTTTGCAAAACTTTGACTACTTTATACGTTGTCATAATGTCATATTATAAATAAATCTGATATTGTTTTACGATTATTTTCACCAATTAATTTTACTTTGGTCTTATAAAATACTTTTTGTAACATTAAAAGTTGCTTATTGAGTATCTCACAAATTACTTGTAAACTATAAATTCATAAACTAGTTTTAAAATTCCATTTTTCAAATGGCATGGTTTATATATAAACATAAGAAACGTAATACTTTTCGACGAAATTGAGTACTGCATTGCTAGCCCTAAATTATACATGGCCTGGTCACCTATGTCTAATTTAGAAGGAGCCATGCTAGGCTGAATAGTAATCACCTTAAAAATCTTAATAATAAAGAACTTTTTACTTGTACTTATGATAAAGATAAATAAAATGTGAAAAGAAGTTTTGAAAACCTTCATATTTTATGCAAGTAGCGCAATTTCTATGCATCCGCATACGTTTTCTTACCTTTTCTTAAACGAATTACGCGCTTACGAATACGTTTTTACTCGACGATCGCTTTTTCACTTGTTACTTCATTTTGTCTTATAACCGATTTCTTTTGACCGTTCTTTTAATTACTGACCGTTGATAAATGACTTGAAAGTCTCGATGTTTTATCCTTCCTTCTCGTCCAATCTTCTTTATGCGACTGGGTGGATCTTTGGAATGTCTCCGCACGTGAATAATGAATTATCACTAGAGTGATTTTCGTATATCCGGGATGACGTCCGTCACTCTCGTTTGTCTCGAAATCTACTTTTGTGAACCGTGCTTTGACTTCTCTCTTTAAACACTAACATCGTTCATTTGATTTGTTTTAATTACAAGTGATTATTAGGAATTTTATTTTATTAAAATGTTTGTATGGATCATATTTCCGATCGTGTAACGACCATCGCTAAGTTAACGAGTTGATATTGGTGAACCATCAACCGCACTAACCAAATTTGACAACTTGTTTAATCTATTATTTCTTATCGTCTTACCATCAACGCCTTTGTCTTATTATTCTCTTTAAGAATTCATACGACATTTCCTTCGTCCTCTTTTGTACTGTTGATTTCGTACTAATTGTTGACATTATTACCATTCGTATTCGTTTGTTATCTTGTCACACTTTGAAACCCGCATATATCCCATGTTATCTTGAAATAATAAACACCTTTATGTATTTCTACAAAGTATTATAAAATTTTCATGGAACTTTTATATATTTTTTTTCCAACGATTTTCAATTATCGAAATAACCATCACAAGTAAAAGGTCAAATTATTACATCATATTCTGTATAACTAAAACTAATGTTTAAAAAAAATAAAAATTTTTGTTCTACCTTTTGAACTAATTGACTTATCATACTTTACTTTAAATGTAATGAAATTACCGGTTTAATTTATATTTCTAATAATGATTTAATTTGGAAATTATATTTTCTAATTATAACCATCAATATGAGTTTAATTAATAAATTCATGTCATTCTTTCAAAGTTTCTTAAGACAACCAAAATAAATTATGAAGCTACTTAACTTCTATTTTTAATATATCATCTTTATCAAGAAAGTACCTCAATTGAATTTTAAGGTAATACCAAATTCGGGATGGGTAATTGTGACAAATGTTACTTTAATGTTAATATATAATTCTTTCATCGCTCTCATTTTTCTAGTATTGTGAATTATTATGTTTTACGGTTGCGTGAGTCGAGATCCCTCGTCGATCGTCAACCTTAAATCATTTTACCACATCTTGTCCATTTATGCGTTTATTGAATTCATTTTTATCTCGTTCTGTTCCTCGTATTGAAGATCACTATTTTATTCTGAGTTTAAAATGAATCTCAGGAAGCAGTGTATAAGAAGAAACGATAAGTGTCACCAGGATTTATGTGTGTACTCGTGGAATGATTGAGGACCGAATCTCTTAATGAATGGAGTTAATAAATTCGTTACGACCTCGAGGAGTATGTTGAAGCCGACACCGCAAGTGGAAAGACTCTTGAGATCAAGTAGTTATTATCAAGGGTTCTTTCAAGGTTTTCTCGATGATTAAACGGTGGAGATCTATACTCGATGTTTATGTTCGACCTTTTCTTTTATGTACTTACATGGTGTGTGATCTAGTAAAATGATCGTAAGTTGTGAGAACTTGAGACGGCATCACCCGATGACGTCCGATCATGTAGAACACATATTATGTAATATCTTTTGACTTTCAACGACGATATTTATTGAGACTTTAATGCGCATTGGCGAAAGTGAGGCGAGTTGAGCGCCGGGACGTCGTTCCCTTAAGGTGGTGGGGATGTAAAACCCATAAAAATAAGGTCATAATTTAATTCTATTTTCAATTATTTTGAAGTATTTTATAACGTTAAATATTATTATGTTTAACGGTTTAAGTTGAAACCAGTATTCAATATTATATTTTAATATTTTGACGAGCAAAGAGTACTACTAGTGATCGCGATACCGACGAATGCCAAAATTTTTATATCGTATAATATTTTGAAACTTATTTTTGTGTTGATTGATGAACTCACAATTTACGGATTTAAATTTGGGCTTACGTCCATAACTTAGCGTCCTTTACGACTAAACCGGAAACCTTAGGATTACGTATTTACGTTTTTGAACTCCGTTTTTGATGAGACAAATTTTATTGGATTCGTTTTGTGACGTTGATTCATAATTTATAAAAACGTTTTTTGTGAAACGACCCAAGGGCACACAAATCGAGAAAACTAGAATCGAGGGATACCCGTAAATTAGTGAGGTGGGACAAAATACATTATCCCACCCCACTAGCTAGCATGGGATGGCACAACATGACACCACAACCATATGTGGCATCATGTTAGCTAAGTACTTACAAGTGTAAGACTAAGCTTACACTTTAAGCTTACATCTTTCCACCAACACAAAACCACTAGCAACATTTCACACATACCATTTCTATACATGCAAACGACCTCAAAACTCTCTCAACACCACCACCTTGCCATCCACTTTTAGGCTACAAACACCCCTTTTGATCTTTTCTAGCCATGAAATACATGTTATCTAGCTCTATCATGGAGTTATCTTGAAGCCTTGATCATTTTGTGGCCATATTAACAACATATGAGGTGATTTGCTTGTGTTCTAGGGCTGATTTCTCAACTATTTTTCTTGGTGTTTGATGATCTTGGAGTTACTTGTGGTGTTCATCAAGTTCTTGTCTTCCAAAAACAAGAAATACACTTGGTTGGTAAAGAAGATCATCCTCTCCATTTTCTCTTGTTATTTTTGTAAAGAACAAATGTATTTTCTTTATTATTGTATATTTTTATGATGTATATATGATGATAAAAATGTTGTGTGGGGATCAAGTGTTGATAAATATGCTTAAAAAGGTTAATAACTATAAGAAATAAGGCTAAAATCATGCTTATTTAGTTGGCTGTATAAAAACAGTATATAACTAAAACTTGAACTGATAAACTTGCATGGTATGATCCATTTACAGTAAGTACAAGATGTTATACACATGTGAGAGTTGGCCATGCAATGGAATCATTATAATGAGTGAGATATGATCAAAACAAAATAGGTGTGCTAATCTGAATAAGCTGTTTTGTAGGGACTGTTAAGCATAGATAAATTTAAAATGAGCAGTAGCTATAGCTAAGTTAAATGTAGCAAATAATATGAAGATCATGCCACCCAAAAATGAGCTTCTAATTCATTATAGAACTCTAGATATGATAAAAATGGTGAAGATGAAAATAAAAATCAGATTTTGAGAATTAATGTTTATTATTATTATATAAGCACTCAAATTTTATTGTATAAAATGTAAAATAAAAACCCACTAACTTATGAAACTTATTTATATAAATATGTAAAAGGTTAAATAAATGGATAAATTATATAAATGGTAGTGGAATAATACTTATAAGTAATAAAAACTATAAACTTGATTTTTACGACTTTTTCGGCTATTACCGTAAAATTAACGTTTTTCGCCAATTAAAACTTAGACGATCAAACCCGTCTAATGTAAAGTTTTTAAAAGTCATATACTGATATATAAGTAACTAATACAAGTAAAAACCGATAAAACCCGAACTATAGGACATACGGACATTAACGAGCTAACTAAGCATATTGGACTAATAATTCTACTAAATAAGATAAACACTTATAAAAAGAACTTATTGGGCTTAACCCATTTGGGCCCAACATGGAAAGTATAGATACTGATAATGTAGGTATAAAATGTATTAAAACAAGTTAAAGAACTTATACTAAGCTTATTGGACTTAAAATAGGTAAGTAGGTAAAACTAGTAAACTAGTAAAAAGTTACCAAAACGTAAACACTAAAATGAGTAAACAAGGATATATAAACCCACTTGATCATCATCATATGTACAAAATCATCATATGTATATTGTTATTTTGATAAAAGTCATTGGACAAGAGTCTAAGACCGATTATTATTTATATAGGTTTCCGTGACCGAAGCACGCCCGTAGCCGATAATCCGCCTTTCATTATCAACGTGAGTCTATAGCCTCGCTTTATACTAGTTATTAAATGATTTTAAACCCGCGAGGGGGAATACATGTTTTATAAACTTAGAACACAAGATTTTTATGGTATGTTTTGTCCCTCTATGAATGGACCCGTGGTTGCCTTTAAATTGCATTAAGTGATTGCCTTTGTTAAAACCTCAATTATGGACCGTTAATTAACCTATGATGGGTTAACCGCTAGTACAATTAATAGATCTATGGGGGAAGCCGCCCCGGTTTAGTTTTTGTGGACTTGTCATAGAAGCTTAGGCCCGACCTCCACACTGTTTGAGCATATTGTATTGAGAAGTCAGGTATACGGCAATGTACCAATAATCTGGAGGTAACCGACAATTAATAAATCTCTCGTCTTATTAGACTGATATGGGAGTGTCTAAGGGCTCGGTTCCATGAGCTTATTGCAATTTATGCTATATACAATTATCATTGTTGATGCAAATTATTATTTGATGCTTATAAGCATGCCACAAACTTATAATCTTTGCTTGTGTTCAAATTGATTTCATAAACCTATAGATTCACTCGGCATTTTTGCTGATTGTTTTACTCACATGTATTTCAGGTAATCAAGAAGTGGAATCTTGGAGGTCACGGGCAATGAAGTTGTGCACTGCTTTTGTTGTTCAAACTCTTTGATTTATTTATCGTTCCATTTTTAAAACAAACCAATATGTTGTTTTAACTTATCTTTTGGTAACGATTACTTGGGACTACGCTACTCTGACAAATGTTTTAGGAACGATAAATCTAAAACGTCTCTTTTCGAGTCGTTCTTTATAAATTATGTGTTGTTGTATCATTGTTTAGCACCCAAAGATGTATTCCGCTGCGTGTAAATTTGGGGGTGTTAAAAAGGGTCTTAGGTTTTATTTATCATTCATATTCACAATGTAAACCTAAAAGCGTGTGTCGACTAGACGTGGGATTCAACGTATACATGTCTAGTGGTTGTTTATTATTAATATAATGAACAATCCATTTGTTTTAATTCATGTTCTTGTGCCCTAAACACCTTGTTAATGTTTCATGTTCTAATTTCGCTTTGATTATCTAATCATATGAACATGGTGCATTCCTAGTAGCTTCAAAGATCCGGAAACCAAGGTTTCCACACAAGGGCTGCGTGAATTATGTTTCGTGTATCTAACTTGATGAAATATCTATCAAGTGAAAATTTGACTATTCCTTAATGAAGTTTAGATCGGCGAAAAGTTGCATTCATCAAAAACCCGTGAACATCATGGATTGAGAAAGTAAGTCGACATTAAGCCTGATCTTATTCCCGTAGTTATGTTTTGATTAAACTCGCGTATTGTAATGGATTACACTTGAGAGAAACGACCGAATGTGGAGGAAATACCCACATGGCTTTAACTCTATAAGAAGCGAGTAGTTAGATAAATTGATCTTTGAGGACAAAGATCCTGTTTAGGGGTAAGTGTTGTGACAATGCGTCAATTTATGATCGATATTTTATTCTCTAGTATTATTTAAAACAATTATTTTAATGTTATATTATGAACTCACTCATTTTTGGGAAGAAATTTGGGTTTACGTCTTGAAGTAGCATCGACTACGTCTAAACCGGAGGATTCTACGTTACGTGCTTACGTTTACATACACCATTTTAGGTGACAGTGCGACACTTCAGGAAATAAATTTATCCGTGAATATTATTTTTGAATTTAAAATTTGTGTTGGTTCATAAACTCACAAATTTACAAGAAGAGATTAGGACTTACGTTCATAATTTAACGTCCTTTACGACTAAACCGGAAACCCTAGGTTTACGTATTTACATTTTTGAACTCCGTTTTTGACGAGACAATTTTTATAAGATTCGTTTGTGCCGTTGATTCATAATTTATAAAAGCGTTTTTCGTAAAACGACCCGAGGGCACGCAAATCGAGGAAACTAGAATCGAGGAGTACCCGTAAATTAGTGGGATGAGACAAAACAAGTTTTGCCTCACCCTACACATGGGACGGTTTAACACAAGACAACACACCCATGAGGTGTCAAAAATTCTTAAACAAGCTACACACTTGTCATGATGGGCTTAACTTGTAAGCTAACCTTACACAAAAACCATCTACTAAACCATTCAAACTCATTTTCACTCATGCAAAACCACTCTCCAAAAACACACAACTCTCTCCTTCCTCCCCTTTTTGGCCGTCCACCATCATAGCAACACCACCACTAACCAAAAATCTAGCCACAATATCATGTGTTATAAATACACATGATGATGCTCCTTTGAAGCCTTGAAGATTGGAGGTGATTCTAACATCCAAGGAGGTGATTTGATGATAACCAAGGGCTGATTTCTACATAAATTTTACAAGTATTGGTGGTCTTCAAAGTTGGTGTTGATCTATCTCAAGTTTTGCCATCAAAAATCCAAGCCTTGATCATAAACTACTTAATCTTGGTGGTATAAAGATTGTTCTTCATATCCTCTTGTTATTTTGATTATGTAATCTTGTAATTTCTTTATTATGTATATGTATATGATGATGAATGATGATTAAAAATATTGTGTGGGAATTTGGTGTTGATAAATATGGTTAAAAAGATGGAAAACCATAGGTAACAAGGTTAAAATCTTGCTAAATATGATGGCTGTATAAAAACAGTAAGTAACCAAATGATAAACTGATAAAATAGCATGGTGGAATAAATTTAAAGTAAGTATTAGATGTGAGAGTTGGCCATGCAATGGAATCATCAAAATGAGTGAGATATGATCAAAACAAAATTAGTATACCAATCTGAATGGTCTGTTTTGTAGGGACTGTTAAGGATACTTAGGCATGGATTGAGCAGTTGCTATAACTAACTTATTTGTAGCACATAATATGAAGTTTATGTCATCCAAAAATGAGCTTCTATCTTCTTATAGAACTCAAGATATGATAAAAATGGTGAAAGTGAAACTAAAAATCAGATTTTGTGATTAAAGTTTAATAGTATTATATAAGCACTCAAAATAATATAGTATAAAATGTGAAATTAAAACCCACTAACTTATATATTTCATTTATTTTAATATGTATAAGGATAAATAAATGGATATTATATAAAAATGTTAGTTTGGTAAGTTTTATAAGTTATAAAAACTATAAACATGATTTTTACGTCTTTTCGGCTAGTACCGTAAAATTAACGTTTTTCGTCAATTAAAACTTAGACGATCGGACCCGTCTAATGTAAACTTTTTAAAAGTCATATACTGATATATAAGTACTTAATACAAGTAAAAACCGATAAAACCCGAACTAAATAACATATGGACATTAACGGGCTAAGTTAGCATTATTGGACTAATAATCCAACTAAATGGGCTAAACACTTATAAATTTACTTATTGGGCTTAACCCACTTGGGCCCAACATGTAAAGTATGATACTGATATTAAAAGTATAAAATGGTCTAATTTAAGGTAATGGACTTATAATAGGCTTATTGGACCTAAAACATGTAAATAGGTAAAACTAGTAAACTAGTATAAAAATGTTACCAACACATAAACACTATAATGAATGAGTAAAGATGTATAAACCCACTTGATCATCATCATATTTATAAAATCATCATATGTATACATAATTGTTATTTTGATAAAGTCATTGGACAAAAGTCTAAGACGAGTATTATTTGTCTAGGTTCCCGTGATTGAAGCACATACCGTACATCCGAATTACCGATAACCCGCTTTCCCACATCAACGTGAGTTCATAGCCTCGCACTCTTTTAAATGTTTTATAAACCCGCGAGAGAGATAACATGTTAGTTTTGATAAAATAGGAAACCATTTTTCCTGATTGTTTGTTTATTGATTTGGACCTGAATGATTGTATGACCCGATGAATGATTATATGACCCGATAAATGAAATGAAATGGATTATTAAAGTTAGGTTATGTCACTAAAAGTCCCATTAGCATGAATTGTGAACTACCGAGATTTGGTAGACGCTTATGCATATAATAGTACTATTTGGGGAAGATCACCCCAGTTCGCGCCTTGACGGTTGATCCCCGTCGTGCCACATTGATTGGTAACCGAATTTATGTATGAGAAGATTTACACAAGCGTGATTATTGTGACGACACGCTAATTTAGATGCGCAAATTGAGTTTCGGGTTAGCTACCCGTTGTTGGTTATAGTAAGGTAAAAATGTCATGCGGCTTATAATAATCCAAATAACGAAATACTGCTTTATGCATTGAATTACGATATATTGCCTGACTAGCAATACAGGGTCTTATTATTGATATTATGTTCATGTTTTGGTTTTATATAACATATCCATATAACGGTTTTTATTTAACCTTATACAACGTTATAAAACGTATTGTATGATGTTTTTACGACATTGGTTCGAATATTGGTTTTGAAGGCAACAGCCTATATTATGATTTTGACAAGGATTTGTATAAAATGACTTTGGCCTATTTTATGGCCTACTACAAGGATTTGTACAAATTGATTTTCGGTAATAATTATATACCGATGATATATTGATGGTTTTATTTAACTCTATGAATTCACTCGGCGTTATGGCTGACCTTTTCTTTTAACATGTTTTGTCTCAGTTACTTGAAGGTAATTCTCGGGAAGACAACAAGAATTCATGGCCCGCACTTAAATAATAATTTCCATTAAAATGCTTTGTAAAACTTGTATGAAATACAATGACTTGGGACCTATGTAAATCTGATATTTATGAATGGAAATGCTTTATTATTAAACGACGCGATTTTTAAGCGTTGTCTATGATGTGAGTAATGTGCTATCTCGTAACACCAACGAGTCTTCCGCTGTATTGAATTGTATAAACTTGGGGGTGTTACAAATGATCTCATTTCGCCCACTGAAGTAAATCAAATCAGTAATAGACCCCTGAAAACATATCAACAAAAATAAGTAAAAGATATTAAAAAAAATTACAAATTAGTGAATATTGCACATGCTAGATTAAGCATGAGGCCTATTGCCCTACAAGAAGGAAGAGTTGAGCGAATCAATAAACGGTACTGATCTTTTTTGGACCATTCTAACATCTCCACTGATTCAGTGAAAATCAGGGTGTTTACAAAAAGTATCTATCTTAATTCAATTATTTATAGTAAATATGGAAATAAGTTTATGAAAAAGTACATATCTTAATTCGAAATAAGCTACTTTAGTAAAAGAAAAAAAAACTTAAGGCAAAAGATAAGTAGATGAGGAGTAAAGTATCATAATATAAGTAATCTAAGACTCCCTATCAGTTATAGTGTGTATATTCTTATAGGCTTGGATACTATTATAACAGCAACCAAACACCCCTTTTATAGCAGAAGCGGTGTTTGGCTATTGTTGTAACAACAACCAAACATGCCTTTTGCAGCAGAAGATCGAAATAAACTTGTGCATTGCAGCGGGCGCTTGTTTTTTACTGATATGTGTGCAGATTTTACACCCATTTTTTAGCAGAAGTGGTATTGGAAAAACTGGTACAGAATAAAGACTTTGTGGGACTTTAAAGACTTTTGCGTCCCCTTTCAGCGAAGTGTTGTTATCACACTCGAAAATGACAGCAACCTATTAACCAATTCACAAGTTAATGGGTCGAAACCACCACTTTTGCTTAATACTACAATAATTTTTGTGAGACCAGGACAAGTGTATAACTTAACATTATACCTGAGCTAAGTAAGTACACGTTAACGAATCTTGAGAGGGTACTTGACACACATTGCACTGCTCCAACACTGCATACACAAAAAATTGATCAATATTCATAATTTGAATCCCAAATGGTAACAATACTGAAACAGACAACACTTAGTCTCAACAGAACCAAAGGCGACTACAATAATTTTTGTGAGACCAGGACAAGTGTATAACTTAACATTATACCTGAGCTAAGTAAGTACACGTTAACGAATCTTGAGAGGGTACTTGACACACATTGCACTGCTCCAACACTGCATACACAAAAAATTGATCAATATTCATAATTTGAATCCCAAATGGTAACAATACTGAAACAGACAACACTTAGTCTCAACAGAACCAAAGGCGACTACAATAATTTTTGTGAGACCAGGACAAGTGTATAACTTAACATTATACCTGAGCTAAGTAAGTACACGTTAACGAATCTTGAGAGGGTACTTGACACACATTGCACTGCTCCAACACTGCATACACAAAAAATTGATCAATATTCATAATTTGAATCCCAAATGGTAACAATACTGAAACAGACAACACTTAGTCTCAACAGAACCAAAGGCGACTAATACAAGAGATTTTACTAGTTTGAAAGTTCGTTTCTCGGTATCTTCTCGAATTGATCACGGTTCAAAGCGGAATAGTTGTTCTTGGTGGCTAAAAGGGGGATTGATTTTCTATTCTACTAAAAAGGTTTAAATGCGAAAAGTGTTAAAAATAAACTAAAAGCAGTTAATAAAATAAGGCTTAAATTGAATTAAAATTAAACAGTAAAACAGTAAATACCCTTACTTGCAAAACTACTGATTCGGAATAATCAAGACAAAAGGCTCATTCGGAATACTCAATGAAGAAGCTTCGTTCGGAATAAATCAACTCACTCAAAATATTGCTTATTCCGAATAACTCTTCATGCGGAATAAACAGCTTATTCGGAATGTAGGCTTCATCCGGAATAAATCAAAACAAAAGGCTTCATTCGGAATAATTGTGCTCATGCGGAATAATCTAATAGAGCTGCTGGTTCGGAATAATATTGCTTACTCGGAACAAATGAACTCATTCGGAATAATACTGATCCGGAATAAAATTCCTTGGTTCGGAATAATGCTGACTCGGAATAACTGAATGAAACCTTGGTTCGGAATAATGCTGATCCGGAATAAAAGGTTGATCCGGAATAAAATGTTGATCCGGAATAATCAACGAAAATGCTTCATTCGGAATATAGAAAGAAAAGCTGGTTCGGAATAAATTTAACAAATTGCTTATTCGGAATATTTGCACTCATTGGGAATAATTAAATCAACAGCTTCGTTCGGAATGTTTTCAACTCATCCGGAATAATCTAACTCACACCTTCATCCGGAATAAATTGTTTTCATTCGGAATATCGGCAAGTCTTAAAGACGAAGAACAGGAAAATATCAACAACACGATTTTAAGCCAAAATCAACCAAGTTTTTAACCAAAGATTAAACAAAACTAACCACTAATCATCTCCTAATGATAAACATCAAATCAAATCAACAAAAACACAAAACCCACTTACTTTTGAAGATCAAACTCAACAAAATTGAAACTTAAGACTTTGAATCAAAAAGAGAAAGATGAACAAGATTAAATGAAAGATTATATTGAAAGATTAAGGTTAAACAATCAAAAGGAAAGATTAAACTTACAAGATTTGTGAAAACAAAGATGAAAAATCACCAACACCTTAATGGTGTTGATTACCTACGAAAATAATGGAAAGAAAAACTGGAAAATGAAAAACTAGCTCTAAAATGTGAAGGGTTCTTCTATTTATAGGCCTTGTGGTTGGTTGGTGAGTGGGCTTTCTTCTTTCTTTTCGTCTTCTCGTCTTTTCAGTAAAGTTGACGTTTTCGATTCTGATTCGGGATTTGTCGACGAATAAATTCAACTCGTCTTTTAATTTCTTCGTTTAATAGACTTGAGTTCTTCGACATATGTAAATCTTCCATCTTTGGTCCTTTTCTTCGATAAATCTTCAAACAGGCCCATTGACTTCAATTCTTTTGCATCTCTTGGACTATAGACTTCATCTTTTCGTCTTTTCCTTCGATAGAACCCGTGCAATCCCATGTTTTCTTCAATATTTGTCCGGTTGGCTCTAAAAACACAACAAACACACAAACTACGCATAATTCCAAACAAAATACGCGTTTTGGTCTTGTTTTAGCAAGAAATAAGTGGTAAAAGGATGGGTGTTTTCACACCTATCAAATCCCCTACACTTAACCATTGCCATGCCCTCATGCAATGCTTAGTGATAAAGCAAATTTACACTTTTCTCATAATCAATCAACCTTAGCCTTATTAACAATAACCACTACTACTAAAGAGATATATAAAAGCTTGAATGAAACAAAAGGGATAGAAAACCATTTTCACTTGAAAATAGCTATATGGAAATAACTCGCAAAGAGATCTGAGGCTTAAATTAGGGCTTTGGTGCTGCGAAGATTTATCACCCTCAAGTTTCACGTTCCCCAAACTAAGCTTAAAAACGAGATCATTGTTATTATAAGTTAGCAAAACAAACACTTACACACATGGCTTAATTATATGCTTAAACTCCCTTATTCCTAGGTGTATCTCTTATATTTTATTGTTGTCTTAGAATGATCACGGAGATGCATTTTTGGACTTATTGCGATAGTTTATTTAGGCTGAAAGCAAAGTAGGACGATTTGATTAATATTTAGCTAAAGGACAAAATCTCTTAAAACTGCTTCTCGGGACCTCAAAAAGTTCATATCTTGGCATAACTCGCTTCACGATTTGAGACCTTTCTCGGGCCGATATTTGGCATGTACTTCATACTTCATATCTTGAGAGACGTTCTTGAGATAATGGTCTTCTCTTCGTTAATAGAGTTTCTTCACTTGGAGACTTTTGAGGGATACTCCAACATTGTTGACCACGACTTCATCATTATTTCTTCAATCGTTAATTGGGATTTTGAGATACAACGATCCGCCTCCTTTTCGGACTTGGATCTATTTATCCTCATACCTTGTTAGGGTCTTTTCAGATAGACTTCTCCATGATCTTTATGGGAGTTGATTGCTTTTCGTCGTGAGTCTTGATCCTTCATATTGATTTTGGGAATAATGTTTTTCACATCACCTTGGATCTTTAGCAATAAAATGGAATCCTCATGCCTTGTTATGGACTCTTTGGACTCGCCAATCTTTGCGCCCCGCTTCATTAGTTATGCCTTGGCTATGAACTCTTATCATTACCGAGCAACTTTTAAACGATCTTAGGCTAGAAGCTAAGTTATTCAATAAAATCGTACGACCTTACTTATTGCATTTATTCATTTAAGGCGATGGGAGGAAAAGCTTATAATCACACCAAGTGTGCTTGTGCAAGAATACCGACTTATAATTGACTCTATCATTTCTTGTTTTCCACAATTTAAAATCTCAAGTAATGAGACTCGTGGATGCTTAGCCTAATAAACCAATTAAGGTCTATCTGGTTAAGGATACTTGCTAGAATAAACTTGGATAAGTCTATTCGGGTTGAGTCAAAATAATCGCAATGGGCCTAATATGTCAAAGACTTCTAAACTAGCTACACCACTTTATTAATATTTTTGACTTTATTGTGGGATATATACATATGAAAGCAACGATAAAAAATTAAAAAATTACGACTATATGGCCAAAGTTAATTAAAATTTTGATAAATGCTGAAAAAGATGATTTTCCGGTTAAATGAAGGCATTTTAATGGAAAAGTCCACTTAAAACTTCGATAGAAGTCTCCCCTACACTTAATATAAACATTGTCCTCAATGTGTAAGCATGTGGGAAAAGTCTCCCCTACACTTATGACATTGTGCACGTTGGTTAAATCAAGCTAAGGAAGAGACGACTAAAGTGATCAATTTCAAATGTGAGTATGAAGAAAATTGAATCACGATAGTTGAGAGATAGAACCGGATTGCGGATAACACGAGAGCACGGTTCTTCAAAGGTTCCAAAAGTGCATTCATCCCTGTAATCACATCACCACACAAACACAAACAACCTATACATGTCCCCCTATACTTAGGAGGTAAAACGGAAAGGGATAGATAATCGGGTTTCCTCCCGAGGAGCGCTTGTTTTTTATAACCAAGTCACGAGCCTGACTCGACCTAAAACTAGCTCATGGGAAACGTGGTGAGGGATGGAATCATCTCATGAGATATGTCCTCACCAAAGTACAACTTCACTCGTTGGCCATTCACCTTAAAATTAGGTCCATTAGGTTGAGCGAGCTCGAGAGTACCATATGGAAAAATTTGGGCAATGGTGAATGGGCCGGACCAACGAGATTTGAGTTTGCCCGAAAAGATTTTCAACCGAGAGTTGAAGAGTAAAACTTTGTCTCCAACTTGGAACTCTCGGTTTTTAATCTTAGAGTCATGAATGAGCTTAGTCTTTTCCTTATAGATCAAAGAATTTTCATAAGCTTCATTCCTGAGTTCATTAGGCTCATTGAGTTGGATTTTGCGTAGGTCACCGGCTTTGTTGATGTCGAAGTTAGCCCACTTCAAGGCCCAGTAAGCCTTGTGCTCCAACTCAATGGGGAGGTGGCATGCTTTCCCGTACACGAGACGATATGGTGTACAACCAATCGGAGTCTTGTATGCGGTACGAAAAGCCCACATAGCATCATCAAGTTTATCGGCCCATGAGGCACGATGCTCTCCCACGGTTCGTTCAAGAATTCGCTTTAACCCTCGGTTAGAAATTTCAGCCTGCCCATTAGTTTGTGGGTGGTATGTGGTGGAAAGACGATGATTGACACCATACTTAGCCATGACTCTTGCGAATTGATCATTGCAAAAATGAGTCCCGCGATCACTAATAATGGCACGAGGCACACCGAATCTAGCGAATAGCTGCTTCAAAAAGTTACAAACCACCCTTGCATCGTTAGTGGGTAAAGCTTTGGCTTCAACCCATTTAGAAACGTAGTCAACGGCTACAAGGATGTATTTGTTTCCTTTAGATGAAGGGAATGGCCCCATAAAGTCGATACCCCATACATCAAAGATTTCACATTCTTGTATGAAATTTTGAGGCATCTCATCTTTATGTGTGATCTTGCCTTCTCGTTGGCAAGCATCACAATTTTTCACCATTTCGTGAGCGTCACGATAAATGGAGGGCCAATAGAATCCCGAGTCAAACACTTTCTTTGCAGTGAAGTTGGGACCAAAGTGACCACCGGTGGGTCCTTTGTGGCAAGCTTCAAGAATGTCTAAAGCTGCCGGTCCATCAACACATCGGCGAATAATCAAATCAGCGCATTGTTTGAAGAGATACGGGTCATCCCAAAAGAAGTCTTAATATCTTTAAAGAACTTTTTCTTTTGTTGGGATGTTAACCCGTCAATGAGAATTCCACCCGCCAAGTAGTTTGCAATGTCCGCAAACCACGGGGTCTCATCAAAATTCGAGTTGATAGACATTAAGGTCTCAAGGGGAAAAGAGTCATTGATCTCTTTGTTCGGATGATCCCCTTGATAAGGATCCTCAAGTCTACTGAGATGATCTGCGGCTAGGTTTTCGGCTCCCTTCTTATCACGAATTTTGATTTTAAATTCTTGAAGTAGCAAAACCCAGCGAAGAAGTCTTGGTTTAGAATCTTGTTTAGTTAACAAGTACTTCAACGCAGAATGGTCCGTGTACACAATGGTAGTGGAAAGGACAAGATAGGGGCGAAATTTTTCAAAAGCATAGACAACAGCTAAAAGCTCTTTTTCGGTTGTCATGTAATGCAATTGAGCCCCTATCATTGACTTGCTAGCATAATGGATTGGTTGGAAGTGCTTATTCACTCTTTGGCCCAAAACCGCTCCAATAGCAAAGTCGCTAGCATCGCACATTAATTCGAAAGGTAGCTCCCAATTAGGGGTAACCAAGACCGGTGCCTTAGTTAGCTTATCCTTAAGAAGATTGAAGGCTTCAATACACTCTTTGGAAAAGATAAAAGGAATATCTTTTTCCAAGAGGTGGGTCATCGGGCGAGCGATTTTAGAAAAATCTTTGATAAATCGACGGTAGAAGCCCGCATGACCGAGGAAACTTCTCACACCCTTCACGGTTGAAGGCGGAGGTAATTTGGCTATGACATCAACTTTAGCACGGTCCACTTCGAGACTGGCTTTAGAGATTTTGTGTCCTAGCACGATGCCCTCTTTTACCATGAAATGACATTTCTCCCAATTTAGAACAAGGCGAGTGTCTTCACACCGCTTAAGCATACGTTCTAAATTGGCAAGGCAAGCAGAGAAAGAATCGCCATAAACCGAGAAATCATCTATGAAGACTTCCATAGTTTCTTCAACCATGTCATGGAAGATAGCCATCATACACCTTTGGAACGTCCCAGGAGCATTACATAAGCCGAAAGGCATTCGTTTGTAAGAAAATTTTCCGTAAGGACAAGTGAATGTGGTTTTCTCTTGGTCTTTAGGATCGATGGGAATTTGAAAATACCCGGAGAAACCGTCTAAGAAGCAGTAGTAATCATTACCCGCTAGACGCTCGAGCATTTGGTCCATGAAAGGAAGAGGAAAGTGATCTTTTCTCGTGGCATCATTGAGTTTGCGATAGTCGATACAAACTCTCCACCCAGTAACGAGACGAGTATGAATCAAATCGTTGTGTTCATTGGGAACAACGGTTATTCCGCCTTTATTTGGCACACAATGGACGGGACTTACCCATGGCGAATCCGAAATAGGGTAAATCATGCCGGCATCAAGAAGTTTGATAACCTCTTGTTTGATGACGTCGTGAATTCGAGGATTAACCCTTCTTTGGCTTTGGATTGCGGGTTTAAAGTCATCTTCCATGAGAATTTTGTGAGTACAAAAGTTTGGATCAATTTCACGAATATCAGAAATTTTCCAAGCAATTGCCTTCTTATGATCTTTAAGCACGGCGATAAGGCGAGATTTTTCTTCTTCTTTCAAGTCCTTAGTGATGATGACGGGTGACTTCTTCTTGTCTTCAAGAAATACGTACTCGAGATGGGACGGTAATTCCTTAAGCTCTAAATCCGGAGGATTTTCGATGGAAGTCGTAGTCAAATTCGGTTCATCGATAGCAATATCCTTGGGAGATGGTGGAGAAATATGGTCCTCATTGAGAAGTTTCTCAATGGTACGAATGTCTTCATCCCAATCGGTGGGAGAATCGTCATATTGTAAGTTCACATCTCCCAAAGTTGCTTCAAATTCAGTCAAAAGGAAATTACTTTCTCCAAATGGAGTTAGTGATGGAGCAATAGAGGCAACGGTCTCAACATTGGGAAGAGAGGTAAGACTATTTTTGCAAGCATCATTAAAGTGTTCTTCACAAGCCTCATCAAGAACGTCAATACAATTAACACTCTCGTATGAATAAGGCTGTTTAGAAATCTTCCCATGTTGAAGACAATTTGATCGTCACCAACTCTCATGATAAGCTCACCCGCTTCTACATCGATGAGAGTGCGACCGGTCCTTAAGAATGGACGTCCAACGATTAATGGAACCCGAGGGTCCATCTAGTAGTCAACGACAACAAAATCCGCCGGGAAGGTGAATTTGTCAACGCCAACGAAAACGTCTTCGGCTCTCCCCACTAGATAAGCAACCGTACGGTTAGCTAATTCCAAAGTCATTTTGGTGGGGACTAACTCAGGGAGAGATAATTGCTTCCAAATGCTTAGAGGCATTAAGTTGATACTAGCACCTAGATCGGCTAGGGCCATGCAATTCTCTACTCCCGGGAAGTTGCAAGGGATTAAGAAGCGACCCGGATCACCATGTTTGGTTGGCAATTTCCTTAAGAGAACCGCGGAGCAATTCTCGTTAAGTTGGGTATTAGCAATATCAAGAAGCTTTTCCTTGTCACTAAGAAGATCTTTAAACATCTTCGCATATTTAGGCATGTGAGCGAGAGCCTCAGCAAAGGAGATGTTGAAATTCAATTGTTTAAACATTTTGAGAAAGTTTGAAACTTGAATATCGTCATTGCTTTTGAGCTTCTCTTTCCTCAACCTTGAGGGATAAGGTATATCGGAAGAAGAGGAAATCTTTGGGATAGTAGGATCACTCACATCCTTGGGTGGTGGAGGGGTAGAAGTAAGAGGTGGAGGAATTGGGGAAGTAGAAAGTTTAGGAATATGAGTAGGTGACTCGTTTTCCTTTGTCACAATCACTGGTGTAGGTGTAGGAAGCTCGGGTTCCTTGGTACCTTTTCCACTGCGAGTGGTGATTGCTTTCATCTCCCCTCTTGGATTAGTAACGGTGTTACTCGGAAGAGTACCCGAAGAAGAGGGTTGATTACCTTGGAAGAAACCAGCCATCATGTCCCTTAGGTCATTCGTTTGACTACTCAAAGAGTTTCGCATATCGGCTCTAAGATCATTCCCTTGTTTCACCATATCGCCCTTCAAATTAATAATCTGGGTCTGCAGATTCTTCACCAACACATCATTCGTGCGCATGTACGTTTCGACCTCGTGGTTTAAAACGGTGGGTTGAGTAGGATGAGGTGCTTGATAAGCAGGTGGTTGGTTAGGAGCGGGTTGGTAAACTTGAGTAGGATTTTGAGGTGGATATGGTTGTCTTTGAGGTGGTTGGTAAGGTGCTCGAGGTTGTTTTGGTTGGTTCGGTTAAGGTTTTGTTGTTTGTTTTGATTGGTTGGAGGAAAACCGGGCGGGGAAAGAAAGTTGTTTGAGCGATAGCTGAGCAAGTTGCGGTCACCTTGAGGACCTGCTTGATAGCCTCCCGTGGAATAATTACCGTATGCTGCGTTAACATTCTCACAAAGATAGTCTTGGGTGGAGGTACAAGTAGTGTAAGAGTGAGGACCCCCGCATATTTCACATGGTTGGCTTACAGCATTGACCTGAGCGTTTTGAGCGTTGATGCTTTTGGTATTGTTAGCGGTGTGGACAGCAAGCGATTCAATAAGCGACGTAAGTTTATGAATTCTCTTGTCGTTGTCATTGGTGCTAGCACTAGCGGCATTGGTCCGAACACTCTTGGTTTGCACTCTAGACTTATTCTCAATAATATCCCAAGCGGCATTAGAAGACTTAACCAAAATATTACCCCCCGAGACACTATTTAGTGAATCTTGGTCATTCATGCTTAAACCATTGTAAAAAGTATTAATTTGGTGCACTTTGGTAAAACCATGTTGTGGGCACTTTCTTAAAAGGTCTTTAAAACGGTCCCAAGATTCACTAAAAGTCTCATCGTACTTTTGTTCAAAATTAATAATTTCATTCCGCAAAGCGGTAGTACGAGAGGGTGGGAAAAAGTAGTTTATGAATTTGGTCTCTAAGTCCGTCCATGTAAGAATAATTTGTGGTGGTTCCTTTGCAAGCCAATGTCGGGCTTGTCCCTCTAAGGAGAAAGGAAAAAGTTGTAAGCGGATTACCTCTTGTGGAACCCCATTGAATTTGACCGTATTCGTGAGTTGAAGGAACCTTTTGATGTGGTCATGAGGATCTACAATGGTACGCCCCAAGAATGGTTGAGCAGAGACCATTTGAATGAAGCCGGATTTGAGCTCAAAGTTGTTGGCTGCAATCGCGGGTATGACAATAGGATCGTTGTTGCCCTCTACATGTGCTTGCAAAAGTTCGACATAGGACGATTGTCCGGTAGAGGTTCATTGTTGTTATTATTCATGTTGTTTTGAGGTGTATTATTATTGTTGTTGTGTACACCGGCCATGTCTAAGTTATCGAGAGTCTCGGGCTCGGGATAAGACGTTGATCGTGTACGCATGCACCTGCAAAAGAAATAACAAAGCAGAAATCTTTTTGGTTTTTTTTATGTTTTTTTTTAATTTTTTTGTATTTTTGAAAATTTTATATTTTTTAGGATTTTTGAAAAAATTTTATGATGAAAAAGTAACGTTCACGGTGAACGGATCCCAAAATCCAATTTTCTCACAAAGTTCCGTTAATCCTTACGAAAAGAGCCGGCAGCGGTGCCATTTAATACAAGAGATTTTACTAGTTTGAAAGTTCGTTTCTCGGTATCTTATCGAATTGATCACGGTTCAAAGCGGAATAGTTGTTCTTGGTGGCTAAAAGGGGGATTGATTTTCTATTCTACTAAAAAGGTTTAAATGCGCAAAGTGTTAAAAATAAACTAAAAGCAGTTAATAAAATAAGGCTTAAATTGAATTAAAATTAAACAGTAAGACAGTAAAACAGTAAATACCCTTACTTGCAAAACTACTGATTCGGAATAATCAAGACAAAAGAATCATTCGGAATACTCAATGAAGAAGCTTCGTTCGGAATAAATCAACTCTCTCAAAATATTGCTTATTCGGAATAACTCTTCATGCGGAATAACTCATGCGGAATAAACAGCTTATTCGGAATGTAGGCTTCATCCGGAATCAATCAAAACAAAAGGCTTCGTTCGGAATAATTGTGCTCATGCGGAATAATCTAAGAGAACTGCTGGTTCGGAATAATATTGCTTACTCGGAATAAATGAACTCATTCCGAATAATGTTTATCCGGAATAAAATTCCTTGGTTCGGAATAATGCTGACTCGGAATAACTGAATGAAACCTTGGTTCGGAATAATGCTGATCCGGAATAAAATGTTGATCCGGAATAAAAGGTTGATCTCGAATAAAATGTTTATCCGGAATAATCAACGAAAATGCTTCATTCGGAATATAGAAAGAAAAGCTGGTTCGGAATAAATTTAACAAATTGCTTATTCGGAATATTTTGCACTCATTCGGAATAATTAAATCAACGGCTTCGTTCGGAATGTTTTCAACTCGTCCGGAATAATCTAACTCACACCTTCATCCGGAATAACTTGTTTTCATTCGGAATCTGGGCAAGTCTTAAAGACGAAGAACAGGAAAATATCAACAACACGATTTTAAGCCAAAATCAACCAAGTTTTTAACCAAAGATTAAACAAAACTAACCACTAATCATCTCCTAATGATAAACATCAAATCAAATCAACAAAAACACAAAACCCACTTACTTTTGAAGATCAAACTCAACAAAATTGAAACTTAAGACTTTGAATCAAAAAGAGAAAGATGAACAAGATTAAATGAAAGATTATATTGAAAGATTAAGGTTAAACAATCAAAAGGAAAGATTAAACTTACAAGATTTGTGAAAACAAAGATGAAAAATCACCAACACCTTAATGGTGTTGGTTACCTACGAAAATAAAGGAAAAAAACTGGAAAATGAAAAACTAGCTCTAACATGTGAAGGGCTCTTCTATTTATAGGCCTTGTGGTTGGTTGGTGAGTGGGCTTTCTTCTTTCTTTTCGTCTTCTCGTCTTTTTAGTAAAGTTGACGTTTTCGATTCTGATTCGGGATTTGTCGACGAATAAATTCAACTCGTCTTTTAATTTCTTCGTTTAATAGACTTGAGTTCTTCGACATATGTAAATCTTCCATCTTTGGTCCTTTTCTTCGATAAATCTTCAAACAGGCCCATTGACTTCAATTCTTTTGCATCTCTTGGACTATAGACTTCGTCTTTTCGTCTTTTCCTTCGATAAAACCCGTGCAATCCCAAGTTTTCTTCAATATTTATCCGGTTGGCTCTAAAAACACAACAAACACACAAACCACACATAATTCCAAACAAATGACATTAAATACGCGTTTTGGTCTTGTTTTAGCAAGAAATAAGTGGTAAAAGGATAGGTGTTTTCACACCTATCAAATCCCCTACACTTAACCATTGCCATGCCCTCATGCAATGCTTAGTGATAAAGCAAATTTACACTTTTCTCATAATCAATCAACCTTGGCCTTATTAACAATAACCACTACTACTAAAGAGATATATAATAGCTTGAATGAAACAAAAGGGATAGAAAACCATTTTCACTTGAACATAGCTATATGGAAATAACTCGCAAAGAGATCTGAGACTTACATTAGGGCTTTGGTGCTGCGAAGATTTATCACCCTCAAGTTTCACGTTCCCCAAACTAAGATTAAAAGCGAGATCATTGTTATTATAAGTTAGCAAAACAAACACTTACACACATGGCTTAATTATATGCTTAAACTCCCTTATTCCTAGGTGTATCTCTTATATTTTATTGTTGTCTTAGAATGATCACGAAGATGCATTTTTGGACTTATTGCGATAGTTTATTTAGGCTGAAAGCAAAGTAGGACGATTTGATTAATATTTAGCTAAAGGACAAAATCTCTTAAAACTGCTTCTCAGGACCTCAAAAAGTTCATATCTTTGCATAACTCGCTTCACGATTTTAGACCTTTCTCGGGCCGATATTTGGCATGTACTCCATACTTCATATCTTGAGAGACGTTCTTGAGATAATGGTCTTCTCTTCGTTAATAGAGTTTCTTCACTTGGATACTTTTGAGGGATACTCCAACTTTGTTGACTACGACTTCATCATTATTTCTTCAGTCGTTAATTAGGATTTTGAGATACAACGATTCGCCTCCTTTTCGGACTTGGATCTATTTATCCTCATACCTTGTTAGGGTCTTTTCGGTTAGGTTCATAGATTAATACCCTCGTCAAGGCCTTTGGAACTGATCTGAAGTAACATGAGAAACTTAAATCACATATCTTTAAGTGAAGAATAGCAGAACTCAAAGTGTAGGTTAAGAGTTGGTCCAAACTATGGTATCATCCGTTAATCGAGTAGTGAAATTAAATATGTCATGGACCTACACCAGAACATCACAATCAATACGTATATATCAAAAACTTAAACAAATAGTAACGTATCAAAATAATACGAATTCTGAACCGGATCATTTGTGAACAGATCAAGCAAAGTCGGGAAGTCAAATGTAACCAACGTATGGTTCAAATACTTTCTACATTCATACAAATTATCCACGTCAGGAAATGTGTATTCATTGCAACCACATAGAGTAATTTAAAATATAAAAACCTTAAGTTATTATTCTAAGACTTCTAGGGCTAATTTGGTCAAATCATAAGTAGAGGAACCTTTAATCACAAACTGCTTATGAATGTTTCTCTACAGGAAACAAACGCATGCGCTATTAAGATACTACCAACGACAATAAGTTTAAAGAACAAATGTTAGCGCTACTTAGTATGGCACCAATCATATAACATAACCTGCCCCACATACATAAGATGTTAGCAATTTATCACAAAAAAGAAAACATTACACACATACAAATAGCTAACTAAGTTCACTTATGACTGTAAAACCATTAACAACAACGAAGATCAACAATACCAAAGAAAATAGAAAACATATGGGCTCCACCTACCACCTGTTAGTCAAAATTAGTTGCATAGTTTCCAGCAATGGCTCACGCAACCATGGATCAGACAAAATAATCTAATCTTATATGATTGAATTGATCAAGAACAAACACATATTGTCAAAGGTGACCTAACGAATTACGATTTGTATCTAAATTACGTCAACTGGGTCAGTAAATAAGACATACAGAGGTCCAATTTAAAATCTAAGTATTGATTTTAAACTTAGTTTTACTTAATTTCTTAACCATATCAATGAACTGTAACCATCCAAAAAAGAAAGGGACACTAAATTTCACGGAAAATGTCAAAAATTAATCAAATTCGAGAGATTATAATCATAAAAATAAATGAAAAATGAAACGCGGAACTAAATCCTATCATATTTGAACGGTCCAGGAACATGTCTTCTAATAGATATATCAAAATGTATCAGCACAGGAATGAGTTACTAATGAATCCAACACCAAAATAAATCTATCAATAAAACATTTATTCAAAGAACAAACTACCTTGTCTAGAAGTTAGGCCCTATCTAACTCTAAACATCTGGAAACCCGAGCAAATAAACATAGGTATAGTGCCAACCAGCCACAAGAATAGTGGGAATAGTTTGTTTATACCAAGAAAAAGTAGTTTGTTATGTAATCTAACAACATCAAGTTTCTGCATCTTGAAGATCTAATAAGAAAAAAAACTTGGTTACTTATAACTTGCACCAGAAGGCCATTCAAGTATAGTCGTTCAGCTGTGACCAAACGCTCAACTGACCCTTATAGTTCTAGAATACTTCTTTAATAAGATTGGGTGCAATCTCAATGTCATTGTCCTCCAAGTTTTTATCAATCATTAACCGGCATAAACACAAAATAAAAGAAATTAGTACAGAACAACACACATCCACACCAAGATTTTTAGGTGGTTTTGAGTTGAGTAAGATAACCAAGTAATTGCGCTTATGGTTTCAACTCTTACAATATCATTACCTGGCACTTATTAAGAAGAGGTTACTCGCACCGCCAAGATGTAGAAATAGAATATCCTATCCTGATCAGGGTGAAGGCACATTCCAACCTTGCCCATACGATGTTGGTCAGTAATAGAAGTTGGAAAATTTCCTTCCCAGTCAAGCCATCCAAACAGACCCTTCCATTAGTTATGTCTTTTGGCTGTGTTTGGTACGCACCACGGTATAAATTCAACCATTTGGCCAGTTGACAACTTAACCTGAAAGAAACAAAAAAAAGGTTAATCTCATATGAACTATTGAAAAGCGACTGAAATGCTATTTTATAAAGAATACCAGATTAAATACTTTGACATACCTTTTCCTCGGGAAGGTCATGCCAGTCAGCACCAGGACCTTTGGGGTTTCTTTGGCACCTAATCACATGCAACTCATTCATTTCTTTTGATATATGATCCGTGAGAACAGCTGCATGTCCTCAGATTCTCTTCTGAAACCAAGAGACAGATTCGTTTTTGTACTGTAGACACATACAATGAAGAACTCAGCTAATGGGTAAAGGGTTTAACAATGTGCATAGATACAAAAGGAAGAAAAAATATGTACCTCTACTGTAACAACAGAAGCACCATTTCTAACAGCTGGGAGGTCACCAAGTGTGTCTCGAATAGTTATTGCAAGAAAAGGGGCATTAGTTGCAGTACTTCTAGCAGCAGCATATTGTTTGTGGCTATTTAGTGTTACCCTAAGCTGAGGACAGGAAATGACATGCTTGGTTCAAGCCACTCTGGTAGTATTTCCTCGGGTGAGGCTGCCAAAATGAACGCACATTTACATGATTGAGATACGCCAAAAGCTCCAACCTCCAGTATGTATGTACCTTATAGGTTTCTGGGTTTTGGGACATTAATTTCTTTAGTGGGAAGAGGTTCCTATGTTATTCCTGCGCTTCCTATTGATATGGCGATTTGCAGATTTTTCAGGTTGGAGTAGTGATGCGCCTTGCATTAAATCTGTTTCACAATATTGGTTAGTCTTTTGTTAAAGAGATGATGTCCAATGGTAAAATGATTGTATACAATTACTTACTCTTCTCAGGACTGAACAGCCTCTGGTATTTTCAGGTTTACATAGTAGAAGGAAGCTAGAGTGGTTAACAACTGATAATCAGCGAAAACATAGTTTATAATGACAGGCTGTTCCATAGTCGCTAAATAAAAAATATGAAATCTTGTACCTGTTGAGGGTTCGAAAGAAACTTACGTGGGGAAAATTGCAAGCGATGGAATGTTGAGCGGTTGATCTGAGGCCGTAATTGCGATGAATCTTGACTTTTGGGTGTAAAAAAACATTGAAAATAATATATTAAAGATAACATATAATTACCTAAAAGGTCGATCACCCTCACATATTTCAGGATGTGCATCTAGATTTAGAGTGTTGCTTGTTCTTTTGTTGACACTGCTTATGGTATGTGTTTGATGTTGAGAGTGTGAATTGGGATAGATGCATCAAATGTGACGCCTAACACAAACAACCCCAAATTCACTGACATTTGCAAGTGGTCTAGACGCCAATGATGATATATGTACAGGGCAGAAGAAGATGAATAGACCCTTGCAACAAAACTATTAGGTGATGTAACAGAGCTTTGTTAAGAATCCTGAGGGTTTGTAGCTTATGTAGGCGGTGTGACGTTTGAGACTATTGCTTTCCTACCACCTGACCTGTCGTTTATCTCCGAACTACTGATACTAACATCCTTTACTCGTTTAGAAAGTGAATTAACTGGATGACTTGAGGGTAATTTTAGATCTTTAGAAAGTGAATCTGTGGCTCTTTAGCGGGAATTGCAACGGAGGTTTCGGTAGACGATTTTGTCTCTTTATATCATCTTTCAAAGTATCATACTAAACAAATCTACCTGTGAATTTAGAAATAAAAAAACATTTAAATTCTTGAAGAGAAGTAACATTTAGAAGAAGATGAAAAAATTTGATCTGAAAATGAGAAATAGATTAATTAGTGTTAAACAAATAAGAACAGTAGGTTCAACAAAGCGATATCAAATTGTTTGAATGTTTTCTAGAGTTTCCTTTCGGGGGGTTTTTAATATTCTTCAACTTACACAAAAAAACTCATAAAATATTAATTCGGTCACTGTGTTCTTTTTACAATCATCACTTAGCGGGTGTTTGGGACTGCGTTTTGGGATAGATCATCTTGCATTTCTAATACACAAATATCCAGAAACAGTATTTGGTAAACCATTAGAAAACCTATTCCTATAAAGAAAGCACACGTCTAGAAGTCGCAACCTCCTATCTAAAAAGACCGCTATGTATATGTATAAACTGTTTTAAAAATGCACTTCCAAACACCCCATCTACATAAACTTATATATGCAAAAAAAGTAAAAATAAAAAATGACCACTTAGCTTATTGATCATTATTCTACACATCTGATAGGTGTGTAAACACCCATCTTTTCTACCACTTAATTACAATAATAACCGGACCAAACCGTGTATTTTATGTCTTTTATGTCGGAATTATGCGTGGTTTGTGTTTTTGTTGTGATTTAGGATGAAAAGGTGAAAAGTGGAGAAAACACGGACATTCACGGGCATTTACGGACTTTTATTGAAGAAAAAGATGAAAGACGAAGTCAAGAAGTCAAGAGTGCAAAAAGAACGGAAGTCCACGACCAATTCTGAAGATTTATCGAAGAAAAAGTCAAAAGACGGAAGTTTATCAAAAGCCGAAGAATTCAAGTCTATTTTATTGAAGAATTTAAGACGAGTTCAAAGAAATCCCGAAGCCAAAAGTCCCTTAAGTCCAAGTTTAAAGAAGATTAGAAGAAAAGGACTAAGTATGCAATTAATGAAGATTAAAAGATGGAGGGACTTAATGACGCAATTAAGAGAAAAGGAAAGAGGGGAGGAAGCTTCCTTAATCCTCCCCTATATATAGTCATTAGTTGTAATCTTTTCATTGTGTTGGCTAAGTGTGACAATTAGTCTTCCACCATTTACTTTCCTTGCACCTTTAATTACCTTGTCAATTTAAATACTTGTCAAATTTAATTACCTTGTCTTGCACTTAATTACCATTTAATTTCAAGTAAGTTTTTCTTTTAATTCTTGTTAATCTTTATCTTTATCTTGTTAATCTCATTCTACCTTTCTTTAATCTTTGTGTTGATTTGTTTATGTTCATGTTCTTAATTTTTGTTGATTTATTTAAGTGGGTTTTGATTATTTTGATTAAGTTTTGTTAGTTTTATTGTTTTTGGATTGATTGTTTATGCTTAATAGATGCTTTGTTATTGGTTTGATTTAATCTTGTGTTTGATTTAGCTTTGTTTTTGTTTAATTCGTGCTTTATTTTGTTCCTTGTTCTTCGGTTTATTGTTACTGTTCTTTCCCTAAAATCGAGCCCAGATTTATTCCGAGTAAGCTTTTGGTTGGATGACTATTCGGAATATTGATTATTCCGAATAGTGGCTTTATATTCAGAGTAAGGGTTTAGCTGCGAGGCTTATTCGGAATATTCAACATTCCGAATAACAAGATATTCCGCATAGACCTTATATTCCGAATAGGCAAAGATTCCGCATAGAGCTGACATTTCGAATAGGCCTGGACATTCCGAATAGCAAGTTTTTCCGCACAGGCCAAGTTATTCCGAATAGGGGGATTTTCCGAATAGGAAATCATTCCGAATAGGGGGATTTTCCGAATAGGAAGTTTATTCCGAGTAAGGCTCATATTCCGAATAGGGTGACAATATTCCGCATAGGGACTTATTCCGAATAGACTTGATATTCCGGATAGGGATAGTATTCCGAATAGGCCATTATTCCGAGTAGGGTATTATTCAGGATAGGTGACATATTCCGAATTGCCACATATTCCGAATAGGGTTTATTCCGGATAGAGCTTATTTTCAGTTTCTTTAAATTTAGTTTTTAAGTTTCTGCCTTTTTATTTTAAGCTTTATTTTTCCCGCCTTTTTCCTTAATCGCACTTTAAGTTTATTTGCCTTAGTTTAAGATTTAGTTTTAGTTGCGTTTTAAGTTTTCCTAGTTAGATTTAAGTTTGCGTTATTTACTTTTAGTGCCCCTTTAATTTCCGTCAAGCTTTTAATTACTTGCACCATTTACCTTATTAGATTTAGATTTATTTTAATTGCACTTTTACTTTAATTGTTCTGCACCTTTTATTTTAAACATTACAACGACACAACTTTGTTTCCACCAAAGAACAGCTGAGTCGCACATTAAACTCCTTTTTCAATTCGAAGAGATTGGTACAATGATAACTTTTAACCTGGTAAATCCGAGTTAACATTCCACCGCACCTCAATAATAATAATAACAACAATGTTCTTCCACAGCCCGATCTTCGGACCATGGAGGAACTTTGTCAACCAACAATGTTTGGACGAGGAGGACCGATTGCGCCGATGCAAATCAACACTCCTGAGTTTTCGTTGAAGCACCACATGATTCAGCAAGTACAAACAAACCCATTCCATGGATTGCCTGATGATGATGCCAACAAACACCTCGACAAGTTCATTACAATCACCTAAAGCATGAAGTTGCCTGGGCCACAATGGATGTTCTTCGCCTACAACTCTTTCCACATACTTTATCGCATCATGCCGAGAAATGGTTTGATCGTCTCCCGAAGAATTCTATTCACACTTGGGATGATATGACTCAACGCTTTTTGTCGCGCTACTTTCCACCATCCATGGTCACGAGCCTTCGCAATCAGATCAGCGGTTTCATGCAAGACCCTGATGAATCTCTTTTTGACGCTTGGGAGAGATATAATGTCTTGATCGATAGATGTCCAAACCACAACATGCTCCCTGTGACCTTAATAGATACTTTCTACAACGGTTTGACTTTTCGAGATCGTGATACGATCAATGCAGCCGCCGGTGGCACATTCATGAAAAGGAGACCCGAGGAGTGTAGAGAGCTAATAGAGAACATGACTACTCATCACAAAAACTGGGATTCCTCTGCTTCTTCAAGGAACAACCCGAGAGTCAATGTTTCCTCAACCTCAGCAAACCCTGAGATGACCGAACTCACCCGCATGATGGCTGAAATGAGCAAAAATATTACGCTTCTCGCTTCAAACCAACAACAAAAACAAGTTAAACCGGTTGCTAATCCTTGTGAAACATGTGGCGGTCCTCACTCATACACCGATTGTCCTTCTACACAAGGAAATCCGGAAAAAGTGTATGCTGCTTACGGTAATTATTCACCGGAAAATTACCAAGCTAGACAACAAGGGGATAGAAATCTGCTGAGCTACCGTTCCAACAATTACCTTTCACCCAGTTTTTCTCCTCAAAACCAAAATCCCGCCAACAACTACAATAGAAGCAACCAAATCCCACCAAGAGCTTCTAACCCTTATCAACCACCCACCCAACAACACCCACCCATAAACACCGGTGTTGATGCCATCATGAGAACTCAAGGTGAGCAAATCAAGAATCTACAGAGCCAAATAATCAATTTGAAAGGAGATATCTTGAAGCAAGGAAATGACATCAGAACCGAGGTTCGTGATAATATCCAATCTTCCTTCAGCACTCAAACGACTGAATTAAAGAATCTATTGGCTAGTTTCTTGCCCGAAGCTCAACCTTCTTCTTCGGGTTCTCTACCTTCAAACACCGTCACTAATCCGCGAGCTAATGTGAGTGCTATAACTACGCGTAGTGGAATTACCATTGTCAATCCACCTACCCCACCACCATCATCTACACCTCCTCCACCACCATGTATCCCTACTCCTCCTACACCTAGTATTAGTGCACCATTACCGTCTCCGCTTCGTCATGACGATGTATCATGGAAGGACCCTTCAACATCACAACCTTCACCAACTACACCTTCACCATCTCCCTATCAACCCAGAATCCCATACCCTTCTCGCATAGGCAAGACCAATGATCTAACCAAGAATGACTGTCAAGTATCAAAATATGTGGAAATGCTATCTGAAATGACCATCAACATTAGCCTTGTTGAAGCACTTTGCCACATGCCAAAATTTGTCAAAGCATTCAAGGAATTGCTTAGCAAGAAGGAGAAGCTGATTGAACTCGCCAACACACGCTTAAATGAAAACTGCTCAGCAGTTATTCTTAAAGAATTACCGGAAAAGCTTGGAGATCCCGGTCGTTTTGTGTTGCCTTGCGTGTTCAACAAAACTGAAGAATTTACTGCCCTTGCTGATCTCGGGGCTAGTATTAATCTTATGCCTTTGAGTGTTTGGAAAACACTATCATTGCCCGACCTCATTCCAACAAAGATGACTCTCGAACTTGCAAATCGCACTCTCGCTTACCCTGTTGGGATAGCGGAAGACGTGTTTATCAAAGTTGGCACATTTACTTTCCCGGTCGATTTTGTCGTAGTAGATTATGAAATGGACCCTCGTATTCCTTTAATACTTGGTCGGCCATTCTTAAGAACCGGATGTGCTTTAGTTGATGTGGCCGAAGGTGAGTTAATCTTACGAGTCGGGGATGATTAAAAAGTCTTTAAAATGGGGAAGCTTACAGGAAAATCCTTTGGAGGCCGAGAATCAGTGAATATGATTAATGTGCTCGATGACTTTACCGTCTATGAAAATCCTCTATTCGATTCTTCCATCGATAATCCACTCTTTGACGATGATGAGGATGATTCTCGATCCACTTTGGAAGCTCCTCCCATTTATGATTCTCCACCGGTCTTTGATGCTTATGATGATGTTGATTCTAGCTCAGATTCGGATGATTTTGATGATTGTACTTCTGAGTATTCCGAGCTGCCCACTTTCGATGATTTTGATGAGGCCGATACTCTCTCGAGCGATTCTTCACATGATGAAGATCCTCCGCCATCACTCGATCCTACTTTGGAAAATTATTCATTTGAGGAAGATTTTTCTGAATTTCTTAACACTTACTTCCCTCATGAGAGTGATGCACCTCCTTATGACTTTGAAGATTATCGTCTTGATCCTACGTTGGATTTGAAGCACATTTTGTCAAAGGAGAAGAAACCGGTTGACACCAAAATCCGTTGCACATATGATTTGACACCTCTTTGTCCCCCTTCTGAGGACGAGGTTGTGCTTCTTTGCGGATCTTCTTCACACTCGGCTGAGCCTGAGTGCTATTTTCCCTTAAAGGAAAAGGTGTTCGACCCTGGTATTGAAGTCTTTAAGCCATCTCAGTATCCACCTGATGAAATAAAAGGAAAAATCTTTGGAAATTTTGAAAACATGCTTGCACCGCTTCCTACTTGCTTCCACCGTGCTCCATCGCTGCTTAAGGGAACCCTGCCACTTCTTCTTTGGCTTGCCTTGTTTGCCTTAAGCTCGTGCTTATTGATGGATGAAAACTATGTCTTTGATCCTGGTGGATATGTTTTATGCTTCTTCCGTTGATGATCAAGGTCGAGTCAGGCTCACGACTCGGTAAACAAAAATCAAGCGCTTCTTGGGAGGCAACCCATGCATCTATCTTTTCGCTTTCTTTACCATAAGTGTAGGGGGGACCCTTTGGTTTGCTTTCCTCTCCTCACTTCTTAATCAGGGATTCGAGCTTCAATGATCCACTCTTGATGATTCTTGACAACCCGTGATTCCGTGTTCTACTTCTTCCCGGTTATATCCTAAACTCTTTTCGATTCACTATTTTATATTTTCTCAATATTAAAATAGGAATCTCTTTAGTTGTCTTTTCCTTAGCGAGATTTAAACAAAGTGAACAATGTCCTAAGTGTAGGGGAGTTTACTCCCACATGCTTAAAGATTGAGGACAATGTTTATCTTAAGTGTAGGGGGGACTTCTATCGAAGTTAAGTGGTCTTTTCCTTGTATTTGTCCTCATTTTAACTGGAAAATCAATTTTTTGACATTTTTCAAAATTTTTGATCTATTTTGGCCTATTAGTTTTTACCTTTGTATAGTTATTTCCTTTCCTTATTAGAATAAATGTATTAATAAGTGGTTTTAATTTTCAAACGTTGTGAATCTTTTGACTCAACCCGAGTTTACTTATCTAAGTTTGCTCTAGCTAGTACCCTTAACGTGTTTAAGTCAAGTTTTGCTAGGCTTTTATATAGGGAGCTTTAAAACGCGAAAGTCTTAACTCTCACGGGTTAAGAACAAGAACTTTTCGCAAGTTCCTATAATTGATCCTAGAGAGTCGTTTATCAAGGGAACTTTAAAATGCGATTTCTAAACTTGAAAAAGTCTAAGAATTTGCAAGATCCTATAGGCGACTCGAAAACCCAAAACTTTGATTTAATAGGCTAAGTATCCACGAGTCTCATTACTTGAGATTTCAAACTGTGGAGAACGAGAGATGATAGAGCCAATTATAAGTCAGGTATTCTTTCGTGAATTTATGTGAGTTAATTATAAGCCTATTCTCCCATCGCTTGCTAATAAATTTATCTGCTAATAAATAAGGTTGTACGATTTGAAAGGTTACTTAGCTTCTAGCCCCAGATCGTTTAAAAGTTGCTCGGTATGGATTAGAGTTCATAGCCAAGGTATAACTTATTGAAGCGGGACGCGAAGATTGGCGAGTCCGAAAAGGCCCTAACAAGGCATGAGGGCTATATTTTGTTGCTAAAGATCCAAAGTGATGTGAAGAATCATTTATCGAAAATCAATATGAAGGATCGAGACACACGACGAAAAGCAAATACTCCCCAAAAGTCATGGAGAAGTGTATCTGAAAAGACCCTAACAAGGTATGAGGATAAATAGATCCAAGTCATAAAAGGAGGCGGATCGTTGTATATCAAAATCCAAAATAAAGATTGGAGAAAAATGAAGAAGTCGTGGTTCAAGTATGAATCTCTCAAAAACTTCAAGTGAAGAAATTCCTATTATGAAGAGAAGACCATTATTTCATGAACGTCTCTCAAGATTTGAAGTATGAAGTCGCTGCCAAATGTCGGTCCGAGAAAGGTCTCAAATCGCGAAGCGAGTTATGCCAAGATATGAACTTTATGAGGTCCCGAGAAGCAGTTTTAAAAGATTTGGTCCTTTAGCTAACTATTGATTAAATCGTTCACTTTATTTTTAGACTTAATAACTATCGAAATAAGTCAAAAATGCATCATCATGATCATTCAAGACAATAATAAAATATAAGAGATACACCTAGGAATAAGGGAGTCTAAGTGAGTAATTGGCCCACATGAGTTCGTGTTAGTCTACTAACTTATAATAACAATGATCTCGTTTTTAAGCTTGGTTTGGAGAAAGTGAAAACTTGAGGATGATGATTATTCATAACATTTCCAAAACCCAAGGTATACTTTTGATTTCTTTATTTTGTATGTCTTTAATTTTCTATCTCTTTAATAAAGGCCAACGTGGATTGATTATGATGAAAAGTGCAATCTTGCTTTGTAACTAATGCATTGCATGAGGACATTGCAATGGTCAAGTGTAGGGGATTTGATAGGTGTGTAAACACCCATCTTTTCTACCACTTAATTACAATAATAACCGGACCAAACCGTGTATTTTATGTCTTTTATGTCGGAATTATGCGTGGTTTGTGTTTTTGTTGTGATTTAGGACGAAAAGGTGAAAAGTGGAGAAAACACGGACATTCACAGGCATTTACGGACTTTTATTGAAGAAAAAGATGAAAGACGAAGTCAAGAAGTCAAGAGTGCAAAAAGAACGGAAGTCCACGACCAATTCTGAAGATTTATCGAAGAAAAAGTCAAAAGACGGAAGTTTATCAAAAGCCGAAGAATTCAAGTCTATTTTATTGAAGAATTTAAAGACGAGTTCAAAGAAATCCCGAAGCCAAAAGTCCCTTAAGTCCAAGTTTAAAGAAGATTAGAAGAAAAGGACTAAGTATGCAATTAATGAAGATTAAAAGAAGGAGGGACTTAATGACGCAATTAAGAGAAAAGGAAAGAGGAGAGGAAGCTTCCTTAATCCTCCCCTATATATAGTCATTAGTTGTAATCTTTTCATTGTGTTGGCTAAGTGTGACAATTAGTCTTCCACCATTTACTTTCCTTGCACCTTTAATTACCTTGTCAATTTAAATACTTGTCAAATTTAATTACCTTGTCTTGCACTTAATTACCATTTAATTTCAAGTAAGTTTTTCTTTTAATTCTTGTTAATCTTTATCTTTATCTTGTTAATCTCATTCTACCTTTCTTTAATCTTTGTGTTGATTTGTTTATGTTCATGTTCTTAATTTTTGTTGATTTATTTAAGTGGGTTTTGATTATTTTGATTAAGTTTTGTTAGTTTTATTGTTTTTGGATTGATTGTTTATGCTTAATAGATGCTTTGTTATTGGTTTGATTTAATCTTGTGTTTGATTTAGCTTTGTTTTTGTTTAATTCGTGCTTTATTTTGTTCCTTGTTCTTCGGTTTATTGTTACTGTTCTTTCCCTGAAATCGAGCCCAGATTTATTCCGAGTAAGCTTTTGTTTGGATGACTATTCGGAATATTGATTATTCCGAATAGTGGCTTTATATTCAGAGTAAGGGTTTAGCTGCGAGGCTTATTCGGAATATTCAACATTCCGAATAACAAGATATTCCGCATAGACCTTATATTCCGAATAGGCAAAGATTCCGCATAGAGCTGACATTCCGAATAGGCCTGGACATTCCGAATAGCAAGTTTTTCCGCACAGGCCAAGTTATTCCGAATAGGGGGATTTTCCGAATAGGAAGTTTTTTCCGAGTAAGGCTCATATTCCGAATAGGGTGTCAATATTCCGCATAGGGACTTATTCCGAATAGACTTGATATTCCTGATAAGGATAGTATTCCGAATAGGCCATTATTCCGAGTAGGGTATTATTCAGGATAGGTGACATATTCTGAATTGCCATATATTCCGAATAGGGTTTATTCCGGATAGAGCTTATTTTCAGTTTCTTTAAATTTAGTTTTTAAGTTTCTACCTTTTTATTTTAAGCTTTATTTTTCCCGCCTTTTTCCTTAATCGCACTTTAATTTTATTTGCCTTAGTTTAAGATTTAGTTTTAGTTGCGTTTTAAGTTTGCCTAGTTAGATTTAAGTTTGCGTTATTTACTTTTAGTGCCCCTTTAATTTCCGTCAAGCTTTTAATTACTTGCACCATTTACCTTATTAGATTTAGATTTATTTTAATTGCACTTTTACTTTAATTGTTCTGCACCTTTTATTTTAAACACTACAACGACACAACTTTGTTTCCACCAAAGAACAGCTGAGTCGCACATTAAACTCCTTTTTCAATTCGAAGAGATTGGTACAACGATAATTTTTAACCTGAGTAAAATCCGAGTTATCAACATCCTTCAATAGAAATTATATCTAATTTCCCCTCTCTGAGCATGCCTCGCCTGCTCAAAATATATACAACCGAACAATATCCGGATTCGAGAATGAAATAGCAAACTACCACGTTATACATCAAATATGAATGATATGAATCAACTCATATTGAACCTATCATTAAATTTAATAAATTTATTAGAAAAGTAATATCCATATATTATATACACATGTACGAACAAAAATCAAATTCGTTTCGCACAGATCTAGAATCAAATACAAGTAAAGAAAACTTACATGATTTAGTTTTTGCTTTCATGGAGCAGATACATAACGAAATTCCATTTCCACCAGTGAGATGTAGTGACACCAAAATCGGAAAGATAACCAACTCACATTGTCACATTCATATTTACTTTCAATTGAGTGGCGGCTGAAATTATTTTAGGGTTCATCTTAAAAAATAATGATGTGAAAAAAAATATGTGACCGCTCTTGATTTTGTGTATGTAACAACACAAACCCAGCGAAACTTCTTTATATATAAAGATTTACATGGTAATTATTAAAATTATGCATAGCTCAGTTGGTAAAACTGAGTGGTGTTATGTTTTGAGGTCTGGAGACCAGGTTTCGAGTCTGGTTAGTGGTAATTTTTTGTCATTAACCAATTTGACCCGTTTTAAGCCCGACCCAGCCCAAAACAAAGTCGGGCCCGGTTCAAATCAGACTCTGCTCGGCCAAGAATTGAACCATACCGGTCCAGATATAAACCAGACCTTCAAAACACGATTCTAAAAACGAAGTTTTAAAACTGCGTTTCCAAAACGCGATTTTCAAAAATATGCGATTTCAAACTATAAAAAACGTGGAAACTAGATATTTTTTAGGGATTTCTGACATACTATTGGCTATAGCTTCCATGTCACATATGCCTTGGATTAGAAGTGTGGTATTAAATCATAATTATACCTATATATAATATAAAGATATATATATATATATATATATATATATATATATATATAAATATATATATATATATATATATATATATATATATATATATATATATATATATATATATATATATATATATATATATATATATATATATATATATATATATATATATATATATATATACTAGCGTCGTAACCCGCCCAAAGGGCGGGGTTGCTTTTTTTCTTGTTTCGGAGGGTTTTTTGTTGTGTGTTTTTAGTTTCTTGAATTTGTAATTTAAGTTTTAGTATATTTTAGTTATAGTTTACGCTTAAGAAACGTTTATTTGTGGTCAACGTGCTGGATTTTTTTTCTTAATATGAAGGAACCATTGACGATGAACCCGTAAACCGGTGACTCGACCGGGTTATCCCAATGATCGATCTCGTTAACTAGTGACTTGATCGGGTTAACCCGTGGTGATACCGTAACTTGATATTGCTATATTATGATTCTTCAGTTTATATTAAAAATAGATAGTTTTAAAAGATTTAAAATTTAATCTAAATTTAAAAATATATTTCGAAAAATAATAAAAAATTTCATGTCTAAACCTCATAAACATGCATTAATGAAAACAAAAACCATTACACTCGGATAAAACATAAAAAGAATACCAAATTTCACAAAAATAGCGTTATGTTATTTTCCTCTACTGGAATGACGCAAGTTTAATAATAGCAATTGTTATTTTAGGTTTTTAAATATATTTTTATCTGACACAAGTTTTTGGGTTTAATTTTTGTTATTCCATGGCAACTTTTACGTGTCTAAACCTTTACACTCGGATAATTATTGAGTTGTGAAAATTAATCCTAATTTTAGAAAATAAAAAAGTTTGAAACTTAAAAAGAAAACTAATAAAAATATTTCTAAAATTAAAAACAAAAAAAGGGGCTGTTTAGTTGCGGAAAATTTTTCATAATTTTCTGCTTCTAAACTTTTAGAGAATGAAAGAGTTTTTTTTTTCTAGAGTAGAGTTGAAAATATTGAACACCTATTTAGATGGTATTTTTCATTTTCTAAAAAAATGAACAATGTTTAGACGAAGTCATTTTCAATCGTTTTTTTTTCATGATCAATTTTTTTCACGTTTTTACTGGTTTTTTTTACAGTTTCATCTGTTTTTTCCCGTGCTCTTTTTTCACGTTTTCGTAAGTTCTTATACGTTTTCATCAGTTTTTTTATGTTTTCATAAGTTTTTTATGTTTTCATCAGTATTATTACGTTTTCATCCAAATTATTAGGATTTCATCAAGTTTTTACGTTTTAGCCCGATTTTTTACGTTTTCGTCTGATTTTTAGTGTTTCGTCAACGTTTTTACGTTTTCGTCAACGTTTTAACGTTTTCGCCAGCATTTTTATGTTTTCATCAGTAATTTTACGTGTTCGTCAGTAATTTTACGTTTTCATCAGTATTTTTACGTTTCCTCGGTAAATATACGGTTTCGTCAGTATTTTTATGTTTTCGTCATTTTATACTTTTGTCTGTATTTTTACGTTTTCATCGTAGTTTTTACATTTTGCTCATATATTTACGCACATTTCAGACGAAAACATAGAAATACTAATAAAAACGTAAAAACGCTGATGAAAATGTAAAAAATTAGACTAAAACGTAATGGACGAAAACGTAAAAAAATCAGAAAAAACGTAAAAAAAAATTGACTTAAACCTAAAAAATCGGACGAAGACATAAAAAAGCTGAGGAAAACGTAAAAAAATCGGAAGATAACGTAAAAATTAAGACAAAAACGTAAAAACTCGGACAAAAACGTGAAAATACTGACAAAAACGTAAAAAATCAGAAGAAAAAGTAAAAGATCAGACGAAAACGTAAATATTTTGACGAAAGCGTAAAAAACTTGATGAAAACGTAAAAATATTGACGAAAACATAAATATACTGACGAAAACGTAAAATTACTGATGAAAACGTAATAATACAGAGGAAAACTGACTAAATCAAAGAAAAAAATTAAAAATACTGAGGAAACGTAAATATACTGACGAAAACGTAAAGATATTGAAGAAAACGTAAACAACACATAAAAAATGATAAAAACATTTTTAAAAAAATGGCAAAAACGTGAAAATTGAAGAAACGTAAAGAAAACTGACAAAACTTGAGAAACTGTCGAAACGTAAAAAAATTTGAAAAAAAAACGATAAAAAAGTATTTGGAAAAGAAATAGAAAGGGTAATATGGGGTTTTCTAGTTTCTATTTAAAATTAGAATATTAGAGATATTAATTAATAAGGTAATACATCAAGGCCCATCGCCTATCATGGTGGTTGAACGGTGAAGCCAAGGGTAACAAATGAGAAGCGGAACCACCTACATTTTAGATAAAAGCACCATTAAAAATGGTAATTAGAATATTAGAATATGAAAATTTCCTGATTTTTGGAAGATACTAAAAAAAAAGTTGAAATAAACATGTTTTTAATCCGAAATTTAGAAAATAAAAAAATTTAAAACTTAAAACGAAAAATAATAAAAATATTTCGAAAATTAAAAACAAAAAATAAAGGTATTCAATTTTAATGAGTTTACGTATATGGGTTAGTAACATTTAAACAAAAACCTTACCATAGCAAGTTGGTAAGTTTGATTAACCCTAAACGAAAGGTCTCATGTTCAATTCTTTCAAATGGCATATTTTTTATAAAGAATACGGAAATAATCAAAACTGCGTTTCCAAAACACAATTTTAAAAACTGCGTTTCCAAAACACCATTTTCAAAATTGCGTTTCGAAAACGCAGGTTTCAAAACAACGTTGTTTCGAAAACGTAATTTCCAAAAGAGGTTTCAAATTGCGTTTCAAAAACGCAGGTTTCAAAACTACGTTGTTTCGAAAACGCAATTTTCAAAACAGTGTTTCCAAAACGCACTTTCAGAAAAGTTCCAAAACAGCATTTCCAAAACACACCTTCAGAAAACTGCGATTTCAACTCATAAAAACGGTGGAAAATGGAGATTTTCTTAGAATTTCTCAAATACTATTGGTTTAAAGATGTGACTGGGATATGACTGGATTAAAAAGTGTGGTTTCAAATCATAATTATACTTATATATAATATAAAGATATATAAATATATATATATATATATATATATATATATATATATATATATATATATATATATATATATATATATATATATATATATATATATATATATATATATATATATATATATATATATATATATATATATATATATATATATATATATATATATATATATATATATATATATATATATATATATATATATATATATATATATATATATATATATATATATATATATATATACTAGCGTCATAACCCGCCCAATGGGTGGGGTCGCATTTTTTCTTGTTTCAGAGGGTTTATTGTTGTCCGTTTTTAGTTTCTTGAATTTGTAATTTAACCTTTAGTATATTTTAGTTATAGTTCACGCTTAAGTAACGTTTATTTGTGATCAATGGGCGAGACTGTTTTTTTCTTAATATGAACGACCAATTGACGATGAACCCGTGACCCAGTGACTCAATCAGGTTGACCCAATGATCGATCTTATTACCCGGTGACTTGACCGGGTTGACCCGGTGGTGAAACCGTAACCTGATATAATATGATTTTTAAATTTATGTTAAAACTAGCTATTTTTAAAAGATTTAAAATTCAATCCGAATTTATAAAAAAATATATTTAGAAAATGAATTAAAAATTCCATGTCTAAACCTCACAAACACGCATTAATGAAAACAAAAACCTTTACACTCGGATAAACCTTAAAAAGAGTACCAAATTTCACTAAAACAGCATTATGTTATTTTCTTATACTTGAATGACACAAATTTAATAGTAGCAATTGTTATTTTGGGTCTTTAAAAATATTTTTATCCGACACAAGTTTTTGTGTTTAATTTTTATTTTTCCATGGAAATCTTTTACATGTCTAAACTGTTACACTCGGATAATTATTGAGCTGCAAAAATTAATCCGAAATTTAGAAAATAAAAAATTTTGAAACTTAAAAAGAAAACTAATAAAAATATTGCGAAAATTAAAAAAAACAAAAAATAAAGGGGATGTTTAGTTGTAGAAAACTTTTCATAATTTTCTGCTTCTAAATTTCTAGAGAATGAAAGAGTTTTCTTCTCTAGAGTAGAGTTGAAAATCTTGAACAACTGTTTAGATGGTATTTTTTATTTTCTAAAAACATGAACAATGTTTAGACGAAAATATTTTCAATCATTTTTTTCATGATCAATTTTTTTTCAGATTTTTGCTAGCTTTTTTACATTTTCATCTGTTTTTTCGAGTCTTCATTTTTCACGTTTTCGTAAGCATTTTTATGTTTTCCTCGGCTTTTTTATGTTTTCGTCAGTATAATTATGTTTTCGTCCGATGTTTTAAGGTTTCATCAAGTATTTTTATGTTTTCATTGATTTTCAGGGTTTCATCAACGTTGTTATGTTTTTTCAGCATTTTTACGTTTTTGTCAGCATTTTTTATGTTTTCCTCAGTAATTTTACGTTTTCGTCAGTAATTTTACGTTTTCGTCAGTATTTTAATATTTTTCTGTATTTGTACGTTTTCGTCCATTTTTTACGTTTTCATCAGCGTTTTACGTTTTGCTCAGATTTTTCTGCACATTTCGTACGAAAATACTGATGAAAACTTAAAAATAGAGACAAAAACGTAAAATTACAGACATAAACGTAAAAATACTGATGAAACGTAAAAAAACGTTGATGGAAACGTAAAACTTGGGACGAAAACGTAAATATCTGACGAAAACGTAAAAATCTGACGAAAATGTAAAAATACGGACGAAAAAATAAAAATTCGGACGAAACGTAATAATTTGGACGAAAACGTAAAAATACTGACGAAAACTTAAAAATACGGACGAAAACATAAAAATTTTGTCGAAAACGTAAAAATTCGGACCAAAAACATAAAAATACGGACGAAAACGTAAAATTACTGATGAAAACGTAAAAATACTGACGAAAACGGACTAAATCGAAGAAAAAAACTTAAAAATACCAACAAAAACATAAATATACTAAGGAAAAAGTAAAAATACTGACAAAAATGTAAACAACTGACAAGAACGTGAAAAACTAACCAAAAGGTATAAGTAACTGACGAAGACATAAAAAACTGATAAAAACATAAAAATAAATGGCGAAAACGTGAAAAATGAAGAAAAGTAAAGAAATTTGACAAAAACATGAGAAACTGTCGAAACGTAAATAATTTGAAAAAAACCGTTAAAAAGTGACGAAAACTTAAAATAGGGTTAGAAATAGATATTTCAACATGTTTTATTTTTATTTGGTAAAAGAAATAGAAAAGGATATTATGGGGTTTTCTAGTTTCTATTTAAAATTAGAATATGAAAATTTCATGATTTTTGGAAAAAATTGAAAAAAATTTGAAATAAGCATGTTTTTAATCCGAAATTTAGAAAGTAAACAGATTTGAAACTTAAAATGAAAACTAATAAAAATAATTCGAAAATTAAACAAAAAATAAAAGTATTTAATTTTAGTGAGCTTAAGTATATGGGTTAGTAACAATTAAACAAAAACCTTATCATAGCAAGTTGGTAAGTTTGATTACCCCTAAACGAAAGGTCCCATGTTCAATTCTTGCAAATGGCAAAAATTTTTAAAAGAAAATGAAAATAATTAAAAACTGCGTTTCGAAAAGGCAATTTTCAAAAAAGTGTTTCCAATCAAAACTGTGTTTCAAAAACGCAGGTTTCAAAACTGCGTTGTTTCAAAAACGCAATTTTCAAAACAGCGTTTCCAGAACGCAGTTTCAAAAAAGTTCCTAAACAACGTTTCCAAAACGCATTTACAGAAAATTGCGATTTCAAATCATATAAAACATGGAAAATCGAGATTTTCTAGGGATTTCTCAAATCCTATTGGTTTAAAGATGTGACTGGGATATGACTGGATTAAAAAGTGTGGTTTTAAATCATAATTATACCTATATATATATATATATATATATATATATATATATATATATATATATATATATATATATATATATATATATATATATATATATATATATATATATATATATATATATATATATATATATATATATATATATATATATATATATATATATATATATATATATATATATATATATATATATATATATATATATATATATATATATATATATATATATATATATATATATATATATATATATATATATATATATATATATTATAGGTTTAATTATGACTTGATACCACACCCCTAATCCCAGTCGTATGTGACATGGCACCCTTAGACCAATAGGATTAGTTTTTTGCCTAAAAAATCTCAAAAATTTCCGAATTTTGCATTTAGCAAACGCAATTATAAAAAAGCGGCGTCTTGAAAACGCATCTATATATAATAGATAAAAACGCATGGACAGCCTAAAACACACACACACAAAGCTAAAAAAACACAAACACAAACCCTAATAAAAAAACCAGCCGCCACAATCTCTAGAATCCTATCTTTTAAAACCATCTCTGCGAATCCTTGATTTCATTGAATCATAACCATTTATTAACAAATCATTGAATCAAATCCATGATTTCACGCAGGTTAATCATTTAATCATTGTAAATCGTGTGTATAACAAGTATTATTCAAAATCATTTTCAATTACTTTACATAATCCATTTGTTTTCTTTGAATTAACAGGTTGGGTAACTTCTGAATCTATTTTTTGTTGCTGGTCGTTTGTGAAGTGGTGTTTGAGGCTGCAGTGGTGATAGCGAAGGATGCACCTATGGAGTGTGTCAGGAGGATGTTTCACATGTACCACCATATTCTCAGGTATAAGATCTACGTTTTTCTTTTCAATGTCCAAATATTCTGATCCGGTTTCTGTTAGTTATGGAAAAGAGAACTTCCATTGATGATACTATATGAAAATATATTGTAACATGCCGCTGTCGTTTTAGAGTCATTTTCGAAGAAGCAGAACATGTGTAGCTCGAAGATTGAGATTGAAGCATTGAAGTAGAAAGATGCCGCTAACAAGAAAAGAGCAATTTCAAGGTTTGTATTATTCTCCTATCTGTGGATATTAATAAGAGTTAAGACTTAATCATTCAGGTATATCGCTGAGTTTTTTCATATTTAAAAAATTCAGTGTTTTTCCTTTAAATGAATAATTTATGCATAACTTATATATTGGCTCTATGGATCCCATTGGTTTCAATCAATGAATCCTTAAATTTCCATTCAGAAATAACAAAGTAGATGCGGCCTGTATGTTTGAACATTACTTCATACGGTAGTGTTCTCAACCTGACTTTTACATCTCTTACCTATTGTGTCAATTTTTTTTATCATGACCATAGGTAGTGGTTGTTATACATTTTATGTCACATTGCATATATTACTTCAAAATAATAATACATCTTGGTTGTTGGAACATATTTATATGGAATTCACTCATGACTTGCTTGCACCAGAAAGGAGCGGAAAAACGAAATGCTAAAAAGAGCCAAATTATGGCTAACCATCGAGCTCGGAAAGAAGTCAAGCGAAAAGAAAAGGTACATTTCAAGTAACTTTTGCTCATATAAAATAGAAACTCGCGAGTTACGGAACCTTGAATAGGACTTTTGTAAATTGTTTGCAGCCATTGTGTCTATCAAGGTGTGAATGAGTAACAGTGGAAACATTCTCTTTTTTTCTGGTGAGACTATTTTAATCTCCCAGTTTGCATATTTACAATTTATACCATCCTGAATCCACTTAATAAGATTGTAACTGCATAATAAATTACTTAATTATGATTCTTACGAGTTTTCTTTCTTTCAGTATTTAGGTGTGTGATCCTGATTAAAATGCAACTGGTCATTAACAAGATCGCAGTGTCATTCCCTAAAAGGCCTTAACAACCAAAAGAAGTTGCTGCAACACTGGGAGACAGAGTAAGGTATGGTTGCTGCACATTTTCTACAAATGTACAGATTTATGGGTGTTTAGCTAGTCAAGATGTGACAACCCGTCAATTTCAGGTCGTTATTTTAATCTCGACTATTACGTATTACGTGTTTACTTTAATGAGAATTTTAAATTATCGACTAACCGAGAAGGTTACGACTTGAAACTAGCGTAAGAATGTCGATTAGATGAAAACCGACAAGGAATATGTTAGGTATCGTTATTATATTCTCAAATAATCATGAAAATGATTTTTATTATATTTAATCTTTATTTCTCGTATTTTACATTTTAACGAATGACGATAACTATTAGTGATTGCGATACCGACGGATGCCCAAAAATTTACGTTTTATTATCGATTGTCTCGATATTGTATATTTTCGACGTTTCCGATTTAATTGCGTTTTAAGTCGTGTCGAAGCTTTGTTATTATATTTTGAAGCGTTTTAACTCTCGAAAAGTATTTTTACGAAACCCGAGCCCCGTAAATATTTTTAAAATTTACAATTTACATTTTCTACCTTGTAAACTATTTACTTACATTATTGGACCAAAAGAATGCACTTTTGACAAAATCTACCCTCACCCCACTATTTAAAGATTTTCCACTAACTCCTTTCATTTAAAAATTCATTTTAAACAAAAAAAAAATCTCTCTCTTGTTCTTCCCCATTTGGCCGTCCACCCCCCCTTCACCCTAATCCATTGGTTTTTGATTTTGTACTTTGAATCAAAGGAAACTAAAACAAGACCCATCTTGGAAATTCAAAGAGCTTTCTATTGGTATAATTTTCTTCTACATGCATTCACAAAATTTTTATTTTCAATTTTTGGTGAAGAACTTGATGTTTGATCTATTTTTATGTTTATATATGGTGTTAATATTATAATATTCATAGTGGGTTTTTGTTGCATGTAAGATTTTTAATTATTTTATTTTTGTGAAATCAAATTTGAGGGTGTTATGAGTTAGTTAGATGTGTTAGTATGATATTAGGATTATATTAGGACTACAGGAATTGTTGGAATGGGTCGAAAAATTGTTTTGGTATGATTTTTAGATAGGCTATTTTAGGCAGTAACTTTAAGGCCATTTTTGAAATTGTTACTGTGATAAACTTGGTAAACTAATAAGATAGGGTCGTAGAGAATTTCGTTAGCTTCGATTTGAGCTAAAGTAGAGCTTCTAACTCATTACGAGCGAAACGTTACGCTACTTTTAGTATTTGTGTACCGGGAGACGGGTATCGGCACAATCCGAAAATTGTTGTCGATATTTGGAACGAATCTCGGGGACTATAAAATGAGTTTTAAAAATGTTCAAGGGCTGTTGTAAGTTGATAAACCTCAGGTCATGAGTCTATTTTCAAACCCGAGTGTCGGTTTTGTAAACGGAAATGTTTAGATAAGTCAAAATGGTTTTACTAGTCAAAGGCGTAAAACTGTCCAGTTATTGCAACACGAAGGTGTGTCGGGCAGAAGGTCTTAGAAGTAATATTTTTGAATGAAATTTAAACTGAGTCTTATTCATATTATGTGTGAGTTTGTCACCAAGTTTCGTCGAAATCGTACATGTCTAGATAGGTTAGATTGGTGTGTACATTTGGAGTGTACATGCTGAGTGGTATTTTGGACACGTAGTTCAATACTTGTATGGCGTGAGTTGAGTATTCACTATTGGACATAGTGACTTACTCGAGTATTAAGTCATTATATAAATGACTTAGTTACTGGTCTGAGGGAAGTAAAATGATGGTTTGACTCGCGTTGACTTGGCGTCTTATGACGGGTCAATGTCGAGGGTGTAAGTGTCTAAAAGAATAAGTGTTGAATAAAAGTGTATAGAAGTACACTTATATTTTTGTTATTTTTCGGGATTTTCATGGTCATTTGAAATTGACTTTTTGTATTATTTAAGTATTATTTATACTTGAGTCGTTTATTAATGAACGCGCCTTAATTGGTAGGTTGCGGTCTTCGTGTTTAACGGGCATCACAAATCGTCGGCAATCGTCACATTTCTACTATCGTACCAAGGTGAGTCTATAGCCTCGCTTTAACATGTTTACTTGTTTTATAAAACCCGCGAGGGGGATAACATGCTTGTTTTATTAAAATAAAAGGGGTACGACGAGAAGTTGTGGAAACCCTTATTATTAGAAAAACATTATTATAAATGAAGGGTACAACGAGAAGTTGTGGTAAACCCTCATTCTTTTAAAATTGAACACAAAGGACCCGATTGTATGCTTAGATGAAAGTTGTTATAAAAGTTTGTTTAGCCTGAAAAGACCCATGAATCGTGAATTGTTAATCGAAAGGAACGCTAATACTATGGATAGATCTATCGAGGTGACACCCAGTCCGGTCGCGACTAGCTATCGCGTGGTGTTGTGATGCACCAGTAATGAAACATCGGATGCAGTTGTATAAGAGAAATATACGCACTTGGCTAGGTGTGTTGGGCTGAAATAATATATGTTAACGTTCAATTTCACGAGACTTATGAAATAACAACGATAATTATGTCTGATCCACATGATTGTCAACCACGGAAGGTTTATTCAGAATACTTGTGTTCATTTATTTAATTTAAACTCTATAGATTCACTCAACATTTTTGTTGACTTTATAGCATGTTTTATCTCAAGTCCATGAAGAAGGCACTCAGGGAAGGCGGTTTCATGCAGCTTGCTAAATTAAAATGTTTTGGCCCGCTTTTATAAACTATGTTCATTCAAAGAAACTTTTATCGTATGGTTGGTTGTGTAAACCTTGAAACTATTTGGGACCGTATGTGAATTGTTTTATCTTTAAAATGTTGGATGAATGTATGTTTTAACAAAACGACTCATTTTGAGGCGTTTTCTATGATATTGAGGTTGAACCATGATAGTAACACCCAATGACCCTTCCGCTGCTATGACCCGAAATTGGGGGTGTTACAGATTGGCATCAGAGCTCAAGTTATAGAGAACGAAAAGATTTTTCAAAAATATAATTTTGAAATCTTTTGACTATAACATCTGCAAGCGAAACCTCCGAGTTACCAATGGACGAGAATAAGAAAAGTATATATATGTTATACATATTTAATTATTAATTATGCTTAAAGCATAATGAAATTACATTTATTTATTTATAAATGTTTATTATTTGATTATTATAATACTAATACGTGATTTACAAACGACGCTGATTGTCACAATAGAAATCCCTGTCTTTTGACTCATTCCTCGTGAATCTTCGTTCCTTGTCTAAATTCTATCTTTCGTTCTATCATCCATTCTTGTTTCTTTTCATCTATCTATTCTCATTTTATGTTATTCATGTTTTGTTATCACAAGCGTTGAATGAATACTCATTTTGATGTGAATTGTGTAACAGGATCATGCCGCCAAAACAGTTGACTGAGACTCAGTTACGTACTATAGTAGCTGATCAATTTCAGATATCTATGAATGCATTTATGGCAAATTTGAATAATGGAGCCGGTGGATCTGGTGGAGCTAGTGGAGCTGGTGGATCTGGTGGAGCTGGCGATACTGGAGCTGGCAACACTAGAACTGGCGCTACTGGAGCTGGTGCTACAGGAGCTGGTGCTACTGGAGCTGGTGCTACTGGAGCTGGCGCTACTGGAACTGATAATACTGGAGCTGGTAATACGGGAGCTGGCAATGCTAGTGCTGGAACTGGTGATGCTGATAGACCAGTGATTCCTGAAAACAAGAAGTGCAATTATACCTCGTTCATGAAATGCAAGCATCCAACTTTTAAGGGTACTAAAGGTGCTGTTGGGTTAATGCAATGGTTTGAGAAATTGGAATCCGTGTTTCGATTTAGTGGAAGTGAGGAAGGAGATAAAGTGATGTTTGCCTCTGCTACTCTTCAAGGGCGAGCATTAACTTGGTGGAATGGAAGAATGGCATCATTGGGTATGGATGCTTCTTATGCTACACCTTGGGTTGAGGTAAGAAGGTGGATGACTGAGGAATTCTGTCCAAGGAGTGTTATTCAGAGGTTATAACAGGAATTATATCAGCTGAGACTGAAGGGTACTGACATCGATGGATACACCAACAGATTCCATGAGCTTGCTCTACTTTGTCCAAATAAAGTTAACCCTAAATACTTGAAGGTAGAGCAGTATATTCGAGGCTTACCTACCAACATCCGTGGGGATGTGACCTCATCTAAAGCTGCCAATATTGATGAAGCTGTTCGTATGGCCTACCAACTAATGGGTCAAATCATCCAAGACAAGGCTGATGGTGTTTCTGAAGGCAACAAAAGAAGAGCTGAAAATGACAGTGATGATCGTGGTGATAACCGTCAATCTCACAGTAGGAATCAAAACCGAAAGAGGGGCAATGCTAATACGATGACTGAAGCTGCAACTGCTGATAAGGGAACCAAATGTCAACGCTGCAAGAAGTCTCATACTAGTGAGTGTGCTAAGTGTGGAAAGTGCAACAAGTTAGGTCACAAGACTGAAGACTGTTGGGGACCAGGAAAGAAGGGAGTGACGTGTTATAACTGCCAAGGTAAAGGTCACATGAGGAACCAATGCCCTCAACCTCCGAAAAATGCACGTGGTGGAGATAACCAAGGAAAAGCTTATCAGTTGGGAGAAGCCGAAGCGAAGCAAAACCCGAAAGTTGTCACTGGTACGTTTTTACTGAACAACCGTTATGCTACAGCTTTATTTGATTCTGGTGCGGACAAAAGCTTTGTGTCTACAAGTTTTAGTACCTTAATTGATATCAAACCGGTCGAATTAGACGCAAGTTATGAGGTAGAACTAGCTGATGGTAATTTAGTGAGTACCAATCGTGCGCTCCTAGGATGTTCTCTTAATCTCTTGAACCGTATTTTTAAGATAGACTTGATGATTGTTGAATTGGGAAGTTTTGATATTATTATCGGAATGGATTGGTTATCCAAGTATAACGCGTCTATCTTGTGTGGAGAAAAGAAAGTTAGGATTCCCTTGGATGAAAAGACCATGGTTATCGAAGGTGATCAACGTAATTCACGACTGAAAATTGTTTCGTGCATTAAGGATCGTAAGTATATCGAAAGAGGGTGTGAGTTATTCCTAGCTAAAGTAGTGGACAAAGAATCGAAGGAGAAACGTGCTGAAGATGTACCTGTTATCCGTGACTTTCCTGAAGTGTTTCCGGAAGATTTGCCTGGACTTCCTCCTCCAAGGCAAGTAGAATTCCAAATTGATCTAATTCCTGGTGCTGCACCCGTGGCTCGTGCGCCATATCGATTAGCCCCATCCGAGCTGAAGGAGTTATCTGTGCAATTACAAGAGCTATCTGATAAAGGTTTTATACGACCGAGTTCGTCACCTTGGGGAGCTCCTGTCTTATTCGTTAAGAAGAAAGATGGTTCGTTTCGTATGTGTATTGATTACCGAGAGTTGAATAAGCTAACGATCAAGAACCGTTATCCGCTTCCAAGAATTGATGATTTATTCGATCAACTTCAAGGTTCTCGTGTTTTCTCCAAGATTGATCTTCGTTCTGGTTACCATCAACTTCGCATACGTGAGGAAGATATTCCTATTACGGCGTTTAGAACTCGTTATTGTCATTATGAGTTTCTGGTTATGCCTTTTGGTTTGACTAACGCACCTGCTGTATTCATGGACTTAATGAATCGCATTTGTAAGCCGTATCTTGATAAATTCGTGATCGTTTTCATAGATGATATTCTAATCTACTCCAAGAGCAATGAAGAGCATGCCGAACACTTAAGGATTATCTTGAACTTGTTGAAGAACGAAAAGTTATACGCTAAGTTCTCAAAGTGTGATTTTTGGCTTAACTCTGTACAATTTCTCGGTCATGTGATCGATAAAAGTGGAGTACACGTTGATCCTGCAAAGATCGAAGCCATCAAGAATTGGAGTGCTCCGACTACTCCAACTGAAGTGCGACAATTTCTAGGTTTGGCTGGTTATTACGGAAGGTTTATTGAAGGATTCTCTTTGATATCGAAACCATTAACGAAGCTGACTCAGAAGAATAAACCGTATGTGTGGGGCGATGATGAAGAAGAAGCTTTCCAAACCCTGAAGATGAAACTCTGTAGTGCGCCGATTTTATCGTTACCTGAAGGAAGTGAAGACGTTGTTGTTTATTGCGATGCATCTCTTCGAGGATATGGTGCTGTTCTCATGCAACGTGAAAAGGTGATCGCATATGCCTCTAGACAATTAAGGAAGAATGAGGAGAACTACACTACCCATGACTTGGAATTGGGCGCTGTGGTTTTTGCTCTGCGACTTTGGAGACATTATCTGTATGGTACGAAGTGTACAGTATTCACTGATCATAAAAGCCTACAATACATATTGGATCAAAAGGAGCTGAATATGAGGCAACGTCGATGGGTTGAACTCTTGAGTGATTACGACTGCGAAATTCGTTATCATCCAGGAAAGGCGAACGTGGTAGCTGACGCGTTAAGTCGAAAGGAAAGGGAGAAACCGATTCGAGTGCGTGCTTTGGTGGTGACAGTTCATAATAACTTAACTGAGCAGATTCGAAACGCACAAATCGAAGCGTGCAAGAAGGAAAATATTGCTGCCGAAAGATTTAGAGGAGTCGGTGAGACATTTGAGACGCGAGCCGATGGTATCAAATGTTTGAGAGGTCGAATCTGGTTACCATTATATGGTGGACTGAGAGACTTGATTATGTTAGAATCTCATAAGTCCAAGTATTCTATTCATCCTGGATCGGACAAAATGTACCAAGACTTGAAAAAGTTATACTGGTGGCCGAATATGAAAGCTGATATTGCAACATACGTCGCGAAATGCTTAACATGTGCAAAAGTGAAAGCTGAATATCAGAAGCCGTCAGGATTACTTGTCCAACCTGAAATTCCAGTCTGGAAATGGGAGCGAATTACGATGGACTTCATCACAAAACTCCCAAGGACACCGTCTGGGTTTGATGCAATTTGGGTTATTGTCGATCGTTTAACTAAATCCGCTCATTTTATTCCAATCAACGAGAGGTTTGGTTTGGAGAAACTCGCCGATATTTATCTGAAGGAAATCGTGTGCAAGCATGGTGTTCCTATATCAATCATTTCCGATAGAGATAGTCGTTTTGCTTCTGGATTTTGGAGATCACTTCAAAAGTCATTAGGAACCAATTTGGATATGAGCACAGCCTATCATCCGCAAACTGATGGGCAAAGCGAAAGAACAATTCAAACTTTGGAGGATATGCTACGTGCTTGTGTGATAGACTTTGGAAGTAGCTGGGATAAGCACTTACATTTGGCCGAATTCTCGTACAATAACAGTTATCACGCGAGTATTAAAGCTGCACCTTTTGAAGCACTTTATGGGAGAAAATGTAGATCACCCGTTAGCTGGAGTGAGGTTGGTGATGCCCAACTCACTGGACCAGATTTGATTAGAGAGACGACGGATATGATTGTACAAATTAAGAATAGGTTGTTGTCTGCTCGAAGCCGACAGAAGAGTTATGCGGATGTGAGAAGAAAACCATTGGAGTTTAACGTGGGAGATAAGGTTATGCTAAAGGTATCACCATGGAAAGGTGTTGTACGATTTGGAAAACGTGGGAAGTTAAGTCCTCGTTATATCGGACCATTCAAGATTACATCTAGAGTGGGACCCGTGGCATACCAACTGGAACTACCACAAGAACTGTATGGGATTCATAACACTTTTCACGTGTCGAATCTGAAGAAGTGTTTATCCGATGAAGAACTCGTTATACCAGTAGACGAGGTTAAGGTTGATAAAAAAGTTGCACTTTATTGAAGAACCGGTCGAGATCATGGATCGCGAGGTCAAGCAACTGAAGCAAAGCCGAATACCTATCGTCAAAGTTCGATGGAACTCTCGAAGAGGACCGGAGTTTACTTGGGAACGAGAAGACCAAATGTGGAAGAATTACCCTCATCTCTTTGATTTCAACAAGCGATCGGGCAAGAACGCAAGTTGATCTTCGAGGGCGAAGATCCTATTTTGGTGGGGATGATGTGACAACCCGTCAATTTCAGGTCGTTATTTTAATCTCGACTATTACGTATTACGTGTTTACTTTAATGAGAATTTTAAATTATCGACTAACCGAGAAGGTTACGACTTGAAACTAGCGTAAGAATGTCGATTAGATGAAAACCGACAAGGAATATGTTAGGTATCGATATTATATTCTCAAATAATCATGAAAATGATTTTTATTATATTTAATCTTTATTTCTCGTATTTTACATTTTAACGAATGACGATAACTATTAGTGATCGCGATACCGACGGATGCCCAAAAATTTACGTTTTATTATCGATTGTCTCGATATTGTATATTTTCGACGTTTCCGATTTAATTGCGTTTTAAGTCGTGTCGAAGCTTTGTTATTATATTTTGAAGCGTTTTAACTCTCGAAAAGTATTTTTACGAAACCCGAGCCCGTAAATATTTTTAAAATTTACAATTTACATTTTCTACCTTGTAAACTATTTACTTACATTATTGGACCAAAAGAATGCACTTTTGACAAAATCTACCCTCACCCCACTATTTAAAGATTTTCCACTAACTCCTTTCATTTAAAAATTCATTTTAAACAAAAAAAAAATCTCTCTCTTGTTCTTCCCCATTTGGCCGTCCACCCCCCTTCACCCTAATCCATTGATTTTTGATTTTGTACTTTGAATCAAAGGAAACTAAAACAAGACCCATCTTGGAAATTCAAAGAGCTTTCTATTGGTATAATTTTCTTCTACATGCATTCACAAAATTTTTATTTTCAATTTTTGGTGAAGAACTTGATGTTTGATCCATTTTTATGTTTATATATGGTGTTAATATTTAAATATTCATAGTGGTTTTTTGTTGCATGTAAGATTTTTAATTATTTAATTTTTGTGAAATCAAATTTGAGGGTGTTATGAGTTAGTTAGATGTGTTAGTATGATATTAGGATCATATTAGGACTATAGGAATTGTTGGAATGGGTCGAAAAATTGTTTTGGTATGATTTTTAGATAGGCTATTTTAGGCAGTAACTTTAAGGCCATTTTTGAAATTGTTACTGTGATAAACTTGGTAAACTAATAAGATAGGATCGTAGAGAATTTCGTTAGCTTCGATTTGAGCTAAAGTAGAGCTTCTAACTCATTACGAGCGAAACGTTACGCTACTTTTAGTATTTGTGTACCGGGAGACGGGTATCGGCACAATCCGAAAATTGTTGTCGATATTTGGAACGAATCTCGGGGACTATAAAATGAGTTTTAAAAATGTTCAAGGGCTGTTGTAAGTTGATAAACCTCAGGTCATGAGTCTATTTTCAAACCCGAGTGTCGGTTTTGCAAACGGAAATGTTTAGATAAGTCAAAATGGTTTTACAAGTCAAAGGCGTAAAACTGTCCGGTTATTGCAACACGAAGGTGTGTCGGGCAGAAGGTCTTAGAAGTAATATTTTTGAATGAAATTTAAACTGAGTCTTATTCATATTATGTGTGAGTTTGTCACCAAGTTTCGTCGAAATCGGACATGTCTAGATAGGTTAGATTGGTGTGTACATTTGGAGTGTACATGCTGAGTGGTATTTTGGACACGTAGTTCAATACTTGTATGGCGTGAGTTGAGTATTCACTATTGGACATAGTGACTTACTCGAGTATTAAGTCATTATATAAATGACTTAGTTACTGGTCCGAGGGAAGTAAAATGATGGTTTGACTCGCGTTGACTTGGCGTCTTATGACGGGTCAATGTCGAGGGTGTAAGTGTCTAAAAGAATAAGTGTTGAATAAAAGGGTATAGAAGTACACTTATATTTTTGTTATTTTTCGGGATTTTCATGGTCATTTGAAATTGACTTTTTGTATTATTTAAGTATTATTTATACTTGAGTCGTTTATTAACGAACGCGCCTTAATTGGTAGGTTGCGGTCTTCGTGTTTAACGGGCATCACAAATCGTCGGCAATCGTCACATTTCTACTATCGTACCAAGGTGAGTCTATAGCCTCGCTTTAACATGTTTACTTGTTTTATAAAACCCGCGAGGGGGATAACATGCTTGTTTTATTAAAATAAAAGGGGTACGACGAGAAGTTGTGGAAACCCTTATTAATAGAAAAACATTATTATAAATGAAGGGTACAACGAGAAGTTGTGGTAAACCCTCATTCTTTTAAAATTGAACACAAAGGACCCGATTGTATGCTTAGATGAAAGTTGTTATAAAAGTTTGTTTAGCCTGAAAAGACCCATGAATCGTGAATTGTTAATCGAAAGGAACGCTAATACTATGGATAGATCTATCGGGGTGACACCCAGTCCGGTCGCGACTAGCTATCGCGTGGTGTTGTGATGCACCAGTAATGAAACATCGGATGCAATTGTATAAGAGAAATATACGCACTTGGCTAGGTGTGTTGGGCTGAAATAATATATGTTAACGTTCAATTTCACGAGACTTATGAAATAACAACGATAATTATGTCTGATCCACATGATTGTCAACCACGGAAGGTTTATTCAGAATACTTGTGTTCATTTATTTAATTTAAACTCTATAGATTCACTCAACATTTTTGTTGACTTTATAGCATGTTTTATCTCAGGTCCATGAAGAAGGCACTCAGGGAAGGCGGTTTCATGCAGCTTGCTAAATTAAAATGTTTTGGCCCGCTTTTATAAACTATGTTCATTCAAAGAAACTTTTATCGTATGGTTGGTTGTGTAAACCTTGAAACTATTTGGGACCGTATGTGAATTGTTTTATCTTTAAAATGTTGGATGAATGTATGTTTTAAGAAAACGACTCATTTTGAGGCGTTTTCTATGATATTGAGGTTAAACCATGATAGTAACACCCAATGACCCTTCCGCTGCTATGACCCGAAATTGGGGGTGTTACACAAGACGATGAGCTGAAACTTTATGGCTGCAATCTATCTAAGTAACTTAATATACATGAGATGGCTTCTGGTCTACCCTGTTATGTTTTAGTTAAATCTTCCGGTAAAATCAATAATTATATTTTATACTATCAGTCTTGACAATAGGCTTCATATATTATGATTCGAGAATGTATCAATGCTAATGAATACATTGAGAAAGTGTTTAAGAATTCAGTATAAATTCTACTTTATTATCTTTTTTATTTATTACTGACTTATGTTGTCCTATATCTGAGTTGTTTTCAGCCTTGATGCCACATCGAATATATAATGGTTCAACTTATTGCCGTTTCGTAAGTTGATGGAAGTGGTGGGTCCTGGTTACTCTATGTGGTTTATTAAGGTCTAAGTGGTCAATAAATTAAGAAGGTTTGTCATCCTTACATCTACATTCTTACACAAGCTACAGATCCTACTTTTTCCACACTGAAAGGTAAAAGTGAATTACATTTACAATTTCCAACTCACCGTGATCAGACTTAATATCATATCATACTTATAACCTATAGCTCTTAAAACATATATAAGAGAACTTAGTTTGAGATGCTGGTATAGGATATATAATGCATGTTACTATATGATAATTATGATAATTATGACAATTGAAACTATACATGATGCGGTGTACTCTTCTTTTGCCACTTTTGACATATGCGGTGTTTTATAATTATATTAGTTTTACTTTGTATATAACAGAACTTAGTATTGACAATATGTCCTATTTGGGTCAGTTTGTAACAAAAAAAATTCTTAGAACTCTGCTTTAAAAAATGATAATTTATATATACGAATGTTAAGTATGTTTTGGAGTTACCTTTACTTTGTATGCTTTGATTAGATAGGTTGATCCACTTTATGGTTTTCTTTGTAGATCAGTTTAAAGATTATTGTTTTTTTTTCCATAAGATCATGTTCATGGACTACGTCTGCAAGTGTTGGAACAACAAAAACTTTGGCGTGATCTAACACAAAATTTCAATCCACCTGAGAAAAATGTTGCTGAAAATATTCCTATTTCACAAATCCGCAACAACAAAATGTAGAGGCTTCTCACGGGTGTACGAAATGTGTATACGCAAAACGTGTTCTACTACTGCAGGACCAGGTAATGCCTTTATGAACAAAAGGAGCTTGTTTCTCATTTCGTTATTGTAAACATTTTTCCTTTGTGCTTATTGTGTTTGTTTTGACGTGTTTGTAATATTACCTGTTGATGCGGTGTCGTCTTCTTCTCGACCAGATGTGCACAAGCAAAATATAAGTTCTGATATGATGCAATCGTTTGTAACAAATTGTTCGGTCTTTCTTGAAAATGAGAACATATCTCTAAAATTAAAATCAGTGTAGGAATTCCCTTTACTCCACAAGTCTGTTGGAGGGTGGCTGGAGACAGTGGCGGACACGGAAAATTGGGCAGTGGAGGGCAAAAATTTTTGTTGACAATAGCAAAGGAAAAGAAGCTACAATCCAAATAAAAAACCGAATATTTTAACTTGAAAATTGAGGATTTTTAGGTTTTAGAGTGTCAAAAGTTAGATTCCAATGTGTGAGTGAGGGCAACTCACGTTTCCGATGGGGGCATTTAAAAAAACTGTCAAAATCGAAGAACAAATACACTATAATCACGTCTTTTGATCAAGCTATGGGTGGCGCCGCCACCCCAAATCTAACTAATAGATCCGCCCCTGGCTGGAGACACTCTACGCACAAAATCCTGGTGACATGATCGGTACTTCTTTGCAAAATGTGACACTCCAAGGATAAAATCCTGGTGACATCATCAGTACATATTCGCAAATTGTTGATACCGATGTTCCTAGCACAAGTTTGATTGCCAGTCAAGGTAACCACCGTTCTAAATATTTTTTCCTTTGCAGTTAGAAATGTTTGACTGTTTGTTGCAATCCCGCTTATGTACGCTACTCTTGTGTCTTTACAGCATTTCCAAACTCTGACACGTCTTCGTACAACTTACGGAAACGTAAGATAGTCTTAGAATCCATATTGCCTAAGATACAAGGGCGACAATGGGTCAATCCAACGCATGCACATACTGTTGGTGACAGACCTGGATCAAGTGCACGAAATGTCAACACCAATACTCCAGGAACAAGTTCAACTGGCAGTCAAGGTAAATATTGGTCCCACATTTGTATTGTGCTAAGTTCAGATACCTTTTATGACATTTTAGTCGTTTTCCCGTTTAGGCGGTTACCTAAAGTATATTGATTTAGTAGACTGTGACAACGTTTTCGTAATTGCGATAGCTTATCAACTATTGTTTAGACTATGGTCATTGAGTATTGCTGTTCTGTTTTTTATCTTATTGATTTAGGAAGGCTTGACAACGATAGATATGAACCAAGTATGTGGTCAATTTCTGCTTATATTTTTATAAATTAGCTGACAACATTAATGCCTCCCTGGGCTTTTATTCAAACAATTACATGAAAGAGGCCTTAAAATGAGGAAAATGATTCAAAAATATTTGAAGAAGCATGATGATATGTGGTACCCAATGCAGACCCAGTCGTATCCTTCAACATAAAGAAAATTACATCTATTGTAGGACAAGCAAATGCTCCTCATTGAGATTACAATAAACTGGAACAACGGAGATGTTTAAATGTGTGTCTTTTCAGGAGAAAACAACCATATGCAAACACACCAGACCTGCTGTAAACATGATGAACCCACAACAACATCAAACTTAACAGCGACAACAACTGAAACAATTCCAGCAATAACAAAGGAAAATATTGATGCAAAAAAGTAACTTCTGAAGGCAAAGAAATTTGTGATACAACTTTCATCTTTATTGGCTATATTTTATTTTTTGTTAATTTATTGCATGCTTATAATTCTCTGTTATATGATGCAGAGTTTTGCAAAACGATTGTTGCATGTTGCAGATAAATTAGATTGCGTGCAAAGGTTTATCTCTTTAGGTGTCAAGGCAATGTCGGAGGAAAATACTTTAATCATCCAAATGGCCTAATTGTTTGAAAAGTCCAACATGTTTTGACCGTTGTTGGCCCCAATTAAGGAGTTGGTGCAAGAATTCAAGCTGATCTTAAAGCTTGTGTTACTCCACTATGATCATGGCTATTACTGCACAAAATACCCTTGGGATTCAGTTTTAACAACATTTTTCATTTTATTTTTCTATAGTAACGTGGGGTGTTTGGGACCAACAGTTTGTTGTAACAATAACAACTAATATTTGTAACAATGCATAAATGATGTTTATAAATGAGCAAATAAGCATGCATCTTGAACTTTTATTTGAAAAAGATAGGAATCAGCAATAGTCGACAGGCCAATGCAATATGGTTTTAAGTAGCAATAGAAATTGTAAAAAGTTCAAGATTACCATTTTATGTTAGTGGGACCTTTGATAGGTGTGTAAACACCCATCCTTTTTACCACTTAATTATAATAATAACCGAGCCAAAACGTGTATTTTATGTCATTTATATCGGAATTATGTGTGGTTTGTGTTTTTTTTGTGATTTAGGACGAAAAGGTGAAAAGTGGAGAAAACACGGGCATTCACGGGCTTTTATAGAAGAAAAAGACGAAAGACGAAGTCAAGAAGTCAAGAGTGCGAAAAGAACGGAAGTCCAAGACCAATTCTAAAGATTTATCGAAAAAAAGTCATAAGACGGAAGTTTACTAAAGCCGAAGAACTCGAGTCTTATTTATGAAGAAAATTCAAGACGAGTTTAAAGAAATCCCAAGACAAAGTCCAAGTATTAAGAAGATTTAAGAAGATTAAAGAAGCTTAAGGACTTGATCATGCAATTAAGAAGAAATGAAGGAGGGGAGGAAGCTTCCTAAGCACTCCTTAATCCTCCCCTATAAATAGTCATTAGGATAATCATTTTCATTTTGTTGGATAGTTTGACACACTATTTCTTCCATTTTATTTACCTTGCACCTTTAAATTCATGTCCATTTTAATTACTTGTCAAATTTAAATACCTTGTCTTGCACCTTAATTACATTTAATTTCAAGTAAGTTTCCATTTTAATTCTTGTCAGTCTTTACTTTATCTTGTTAATCTCCTATATTCCTTTCTTTAATCTTTATGTTTATTTGTTCATGTTCATGTTCTTGATTTTTATTGATTTATTTAAGTGGTTTTGATTATTGTGGTTAGTTTTGTTAGTTTGATTATTTTGGATTGATTGTTTATGATTAGTATATGTTTTGTGATTAGTTTGATTTAATCTTGTGGTTGATTTTGTTTAGTTTTTATTAGATTCGTGTATATCTTGTTCTTCCTTGTTCTTCGCGCTTGTCTGTTACTGTATCTTTCCCAGGAAAACGTTCCGGATCAAAGAAAGTGAAGGGTTTGTGTTGATTATTCCGAATAAAAGGTGTTCATCCGGAATATTGAACATTCCAGATCAGAAGAGTTCATTCGGAATATTTTATTATTCCGGATCAAACGATTCATCCGGAATATTAGACATTCCGGATAAGCCATTTATTCCGGATCAACAGAATATTCCGGATCAAGGGAATATTCCGGATCAACCTCTCATTCCGAATCAAATAATATTCCGGATCAAGCAAGTTCATCCGGAATAATTTATTATTCCGGATCAAGGAGTTTATTCGGAATATTAAGACATTCCGGATCAAGGGTTCTATTCGGAATAATATTCCGGATCCAGAAATATTCCGGATCAAGGGAAACATTCCGGATCAAGACCATTATTCCGAATAAAGGATTATTTTGATCAAAGTTTTGGGTAAATATTCCGAGTGAAGAAGAACATTCCGAACGAAGGTGACATTCCGGATGGATGTTTATTCCGAATGAGGGTATTATTCCGGATGAGCTATTTTTCAGGTTCTTTTAATTTCAGTCTTTAATTTTCTGCTTTTAACTTTCAAGCTTTATTTTTCCCGCCTTTTTACTTAGTCGCACTTTAAGTTTAATTGCCTTATATTTAATTTAGCCTTGCCTTAGTTTTAAGTTTTAGTTGCGTTTTAAGTTTGCCTTAGATAGATTTAAGTTTGCGTTATATATTTTTGTTGCCCGTTAATTTTAGTCACGCTTTTAAATACTCGTCATTTATTTTAAATTAGACCCGCCATTTACTTTAACGCCCTTTTATTTTAACGTCATTTACATTTAAGTCTTGCACTTTTAATACTACAACGACACAACTTTTGTTTCACCAAAGAACGACTGAGTCGCATAGTTAAACCAAATCAATTCGATTAGACACACATCAACGAATCTTTTTACCTGGGCAAAAGCCCAGTTATCAAATGGCGCCGCTGCCGGCTCTTTTTGTAAAGATTAACGGTTAATAGTGAGAGACGCGTTGCTTTTTGGGATCCGTTCACTTGTGAGCTTTATTTTCTTGCACAAAAATTTTCAAAAAACCATAAAAATTAAAAAATTGTAAAAATCCATAAAAATTAAAAATTTCAAAAATCCAAAAAGATTTTATTTTTATTGTGTATATATATTGTCTTTGTGTTTGGTATTGTTTTCTTTTGTCTTTTCAGGTGTATTCGTACTAGATCTTCTAATTATCAAGAACCCGAGACTCGAGAAGATTTAAGTATGGCAGGTGTTAACAACAACAATAATCCACCGCACCTGAATGATAACAACAACAATGTTCTTCCATAGCCCGATCTTCGGACAATGGAGGAGCTTTGTCAACCTACCATGTTTGGACGAGGAGGACCGATTGCGCCGATGCAAATCACGGCTCCGGAGTTTTCGTTGAATCACCACATGATTCAGCAAGTGCAAACTAATCCATTCGCCGGAATGCCTGATGATGATGCCAACAAACACCTCGACAAGTTCATTACAATCACCCAAAGCATGAAGTTGCCTGGTGCCAAAATGGATGTTCTTCGCCTACTACTCTTCCCACATACCTTATCACATCACGCCGAGAAATGGTTTGATCGTATCCCGAAGAGTTCTATTCACACTTGGGATGACATGACTCAACGCTTTTTGTCGCGCTACTTTCCACCATCCATGGTCACGAGCCTTCACAATCAAATCAGCGGTTTCATGCAAGATCCCGATGAATCTCTTTTTGATGCTTGGGAAAGATATAATGTCTTGATTGATCGTTGTCCAAACCACAACATGCTCCCTGTGACATTAATTGATACTTTCTACAACGGTTTGACTTTTCGAGATCGTGATACGATCAATGCAGCCGTCGGTGGCACATTTATGAAAAGGAGACCCGAGGAGTGTAGAGAGCTTATTGAGAACATGACTACTCACCACAAAAACTGTGATTCCTCCGCTTCTTCAAGGAACAACCCGAGAGTCAATGTTTCTTCTACTTCAGCAAACCCCGACATGACCGAATTCACCCGCATGATGACTGAAATGAACAAAAGTATATTGCTTCTCGCTTCAAACCAACAACAACAAGTTAAAGCGGTTGCACCTTCTTGTGAAACATGCGGCGGTCCACACTCATACACCGATTGTCCTTCTACTCAAGGAAATCCGGAAAATGTGTATGCAGCTTATGGTAATTATTCACCGGAAAATTACCAAGCTTGACAACAAGGGGATAGAAATTTGTTGAGTTACCGGACCAACAATTACCTTTCACCCGGTTTTTCTCCTACAAACCAAAACCCCGCCAACAACTATACTAGAAGCAACCAAATCCCACCAAGAGCTTCTAATCCTTATCACCCACCCCCTCAACAAGCCCCACCCATTAACCCCGATGTTGAAGCCTTAATGAGAACCCAAGGTGAGCAAATCAAGAATCTGCAGAGCCAAATTATCAATCTGAAAGGAGATATCACCAAGCAAGGAAATGACATTAGATCCGAGTCCGAGATAATATCCAATCTTCCTTCAGCAATCAAACAAATGATATAAAGAATATGCTGGCTATTTTCTTGCCCACAACTCAACCTTCTACTTCGAGTTCTCTACCTTCAAACACCGTCACCAATCCGCGAGCGAATGTGAGTGCTATTACTACCCGTAGTGGAGTAACCATCGTAGGACCACCTATCCCGCCCCCATCATCTACACCTCCTCCACCACCATTTATCCCTACTCATCCTACACCTAGTATTAGTGCACCATTATCGTCTCCGCCTCGTCATGACGATGTATCTCGGAAGAACCCTTCAACATCTCAACCTTTAACTACTGCACCTTCACCACCCAAACCCAATATCCCTTATCCTTCACGGCTAGGCAAGACCACAATGCTCACCAAGGATGACTGTCAAATGTCAAATTTTTTGAAGATGATCTCTCAACTAAATTTCAACATTAGCCTTGTCGAAGCACTTGTCCACATGCCGAAATTTGTGAAAGCATTCAAGGAATTGCTGAACAAGAAGGAGAAGTTGATTGAGCTCGCCAACACACGCTTAAATGAAAACTGTTCTGCAGTTATTCTTAAAGAACTTCCGGAAAAACTTGGAGATCCCGGTCGTTTTGTGTTGCCTTGCATTTTCAACAAAACTGAAGAATTTACTGCCCTTGCTGATCTCGGGGCCAGCATAAATTTGATGCCTTTGAGTGTTTAGAAAACACTATCATTACCCGACCTAACTCCAACAAAGATGACTCTCGAGCTAGCAAATCGCACTCTCGCTTACCCCGTTGGTATTGCCGAAGATGTGTTCATTAAAGTTGGCACATTTACTTTCCCGGTCGACTTTGTCGTTGTTGATTATGAAATGGACCGTCGTATTCCTTTAATACTTGGTCGGCCATTCTTGAGAATCGGACGAGCTTTAGTTGATGTTGCCGAAGGTGAGTTAATCTTAAGAGTCGGGGATGATGCACAAGTTTTTAAAATGGGGAAGCTTACAAGCAAATCCTATGGACGAGAATCTGCGAATATGATTAACGTGCTCGATGATTTTGTCATCTACAACAATCCTCTATTCGAGTCTTGCATTGATACTCCACTTTTTGAAGATGATGTGGATGATTCTCTCTCCAATTTGGAACCTTCTCCCATTTATGATTCTCCACCGATCTTTGATGCTTATGATGATGATTCTAGCTCAAATACGGATGATTATGATGACTTTGCTTCCGAGTACCCCGAGATGCCCATTTATGATGATTTTGATGAAGCCGATACTCTTTCGAGTGATTCTTCACATGATGAAGATCCTCCGTCATCCATGCTTAATCCTACTTTGGATGATTACTCTTTTGAGGAAGACTTCTCTACATTTCTCAATACTTACTTCCCTCATGAGAGTGATGATCCTCCTTTAGACTTTGAAGATTATCGTCTTGATCCTACTTTGGATTTGAAGAAAATTCTTTCAAAGGAGAAGCAACCGGTCGACACCAACATCCGCAGCACATATGATTTAACACCTCTTTGTCCACCTTCTGAGGACGAGGTTGTGCATCTTCTTCGCGGATCTTCTTCACATTCTGTTGAGCCTGAGTGCTATTTTCCCTTAAAGGAAAAGGTGTTCGACCCCGGTATCGATCTTCTTGAGCCATCTCAGTATCCGTCTGATGAAATAAAAGGAAATATCTTTGGAACTTATGGAAATCTGCTTGCACCACTTCACCCTTGCTCCCACCGTGCTCCATCGCTGCTTAAGGGAACCTTGCCTACTCTTCTTTGGCTTGCCTTGTTCGGCTTAAGCTTGTGCTATTTGATGGACGAAAACTATGTCTTTGATCCTGTTGGATATGTTTCATGCTTCTTCCTATGGTGATCAAGGTCGAGTCAGGCTCACGACTCGGTAAACAAAAATCAAGCGCTTCTTGGGAGGCAACCCATGCATCTATCTTTTAGCTTTCTTTATCCTAAGTGTAGGGGAGACCCGTTGGTGTTTGCTATTTCCTCTCTTCTACTATTCAGGGATTCGAGCGCTCAATGATCCACTCTTGATGATTCTTGACGACCCGTGATTCCGTGTTCCATTTTTCCCGGTTCTATCCTAAACTCTTTTCGATTCACTATTTCATATTTTCCAATATTAAATAGGAATCTCTTTAGTTGTCTTTTCCTTAGCAAAATTTAAACAAAGTGCACAATGTCCTAAGTGTAGGGGAGTTTACTCCCACATGCTTAAACATTGAGGACAATGTTTATATTAAGTGTAGGGGGACTTCTATCGAAGTTAAGTGGCTCTTTTCCTTGTATTTGTCCTCATTTTAACCGGAAAATCAATTTTTCGACATTTTTCAAAATTTTTGATCTATTTTGGCCCATTAGTTTTTTCCTTTGTATAGTTATTTTCTTTCCTTATTAGAATAAATTTTTAATAAAGTGGTTTTAATTTTTAAAACGTTGTTAATCTTTTGACTCAACCCGAGTTTACTTGTCTAAGTTTACTCTAGCAAGTATCCTTAACATGTTTAAGTCAAGTTTTGCTAGGCTTTTATATAGGGAGCTATAAAACACGAAAGTCTTAACTCTCACGGGTTAAGAACAAGAACTTTTCGCAAGTTTCTATAATTGATCCTAGAGAGTTGTTTATCAAGGGAACTTTAAAATGCGATTTCTAAACTTGAAAAAGTCTAAGAATTTGCAAGATCCTATAGGCGACTCGAAAACCCAAAACTTTGATTTAATACGCTAAGCATCCACGAGTCTCATTCCTTGAGATTTTAAACTGTGGAGAACGAGAGATGATAGAGTCAATTATAAGTTTGGTATTCTTTCGTGAATTTATGTGAGTTAATTATAAGCCTATTCTCCCATCGCTTGCTAATAAATTTATCTGCAATAAATAAGGTTGTACGATTTGAAAAGTTACTTAGCTTCTAGCCCAAGATCGTTTAAAAGTTGCTCGGTATGGATTAGAGTTCATAGCCAAGGCATAACTTATTGAAGCGGGATGCGAAGATTGGCGAGTCCGAAAAGGTCCTAACAAGGCATGAGGGCTATATTTTGTTGCTAAAGATCCAAAGTGATGTGAAGAATCATTTATCAAAGATCAATATGAAGGATCGAGACACACGACTAAAAGCAAAAACTCCCCAAAAGTCATGGAGAAGTGTATCCGAAAAGACCCTAGCAAGGTATGAGGATAAATGATCCAAGTCATAAAAGGAGGCGGATCGTTGTATGTCAAAGTCCAAAATAAAGATTGGAGAAAAATGAAGAAGTCGTAGTCCATATATGAAGAGTCTCTCAAAATTCAAGTGAAGAAATTCCTATTATGAAGAGAAGGCCATTATTTCATGAACGTCTCTCAAGGTTTGAAGTATGAAGTCGCTGCCAAATATCGGTCCGAGAAAGGTCTCAAATCGCGAAGCGAGTTATGCCAAGATATGAACTTTATGAGGTCCCGAGAAGCAGTTTTAAAAGATTTTGTCCTTTAGCTAACTATTGATTAAATCTTCACTTTATTTTCAGCCTAATAAACTATCGAAATAACTCAAACAATGCATCCTTGTGATCATTCAAGACAAAAATAAAATATAAGAGATACACCTAAGTCTAAGTGAATAATTGGCCCACATGAGTTCGTGTTAGTTTGCTAACTTATAATAACAATGATCTCGTTTTTAAGCTTGGTTTGGAGAAAGTGAAAACTTGAGGATGATGATTATTCATGACATTTCCAAAACCCAAGGTATGCTTTTTGATTTCTTTACTTTGAATGTTTGTAATTATCTATCTCTTTAATAAAGGCCAATGTGGATTGATTATGATGAAAAGTGTAAACGTGCTTTGTAACTAATGCATTGCATGAGGACATTGCAATGGTCAAGTGTAGGGGATTTGATAGGTGTGTAAACACCCATCCTTTTTACCACTTAATTACAATAATAACCGATCCAAAACGTGTATTTTATGTCATTTATGTCGGAATTATGCGTGGTTTGTGTTTTTGTTGTGATTTAGGACGAAAAGGTGAAAAGTGGAGAAAACACGGGCATTCACGGGCTTTTATCAAAGAAAAAGACGAAAGACGAAGTCAAGAAGTCAAGAGTGCGAAAAGAACGGAAGTCCAAGACCAATTCTAAAGATTTATCGAAGAAAAAGTCAAAAGACGAAAGTTTACTAAAGCCGAAGAACTCGAGTCTTATATATGAAGAAAATTCAAGACGAGTTTAAAGAAATCCCAAGACAAAGTCCAAGTATTAAGAAGATTTAAGAAGATTAAAGAAGCTTAAGGACTTGATCATGCAATTAAGAAGAAATAAAGGAGGGGAGGAAGCTTCCTAAGCACTCCTTAATCCTCCCCTATAAATAGTCATTAGGATAATCATTTTCATTTTGTTGGATAGTTTGACACACTATTTCTTCCATTTTATTTACCTTTCACCTTTAAATTCATGTCCATTTTAATTACTTGTCAAATTTAAATACCTTGTCTTGCACCTTAATTACATTTAATTTCAAGTAAGTTTCCATTTTAATTCTTGTCAATCTTTACTTTATCTTGTTAATCTCCTATCTTCCTTTCTTTAATCTTTATGTTTATTTGTTCATGTTCTTGATTTTTATTGATTTATTTAAGTGGGTTTTGATTATTGTGGTTAGTTTTGTTAGTTTGATTGTTTTGGATTGATTGTTTATGATTAGTATATGTTTTGTGATTAGTTTGATTTAATCTTGTGGTTGATTTTGTTTAGTTTTTATTAGATTCGTGTATATCTTGTTCTTCCTTGTTCTTCGCGCTTGTCTGTTACTGTATCTTTCCCAGGAAAACGTTTCGGATCAAGCAAAGTGAAGGGTTTGTGTTGATTATTCCGAATAAAAGGTGTTCATCCGGAATATTGAACATTCCGGATCAGAAGAGTTCATTCGGAATATTTTATTATTCCGGATCAAACGATTCATCCGGAATATTAGACATTCCGGATAAGCCATTTATTCGGGAACAACAGAATATTCCGGATCAAGGGAATATTCTGGATCAACCTCTCATTCCGAATCAAATAATATTCCGTATCAAGCAAGTTCATCCGGAATAATTTATTATTCCGGATCAAGGAGTTTATTCGGAATATTAAGACATTCCGGGTCAAGGGTTCTATTCGGAATAATATTCCGGATCAAGAAATATTCTAGATCAAGGGCAACATTCCGGATCAAGACCATTATTCCGAATAAAGGATTATTCCGGATCAAAGTTTTGGGTAAATATTCCGAGTGAAGAATAACATTCCGAACGAAGGTGACATTCCGGATGGATGTTTATTCTGAATGAGGGTATTATTCCAGATGACCTATTTTTCAGGTTCTTTTAATTTCAGTCTTTAATTTTCTGCTTTTAACTTTCAAGCTTTATTTTTCCCGTCTTTTTACTTAGTCGCACTTTAAGTTTAATTGCCTTAGATTTAATTTAGCCTTGCCTTAGTTTTAAGTTTTAGTTGCGTTTTAAGTTTGCCTTAGATAGATTTAAGTTTGCGTTATTTATTTTTATTGCCCTTTAATTTTAGTCACGCTTTTAAATACTCGTCATTTGTTTTAAATTAGACCTGCCATTTACTTTAACGCCCTTTTATTTTAACGTCATTTACATTTACGTCTTGCACTTTTAATACTACAACGACACAACTTTTGTTTCACCAAAGAACGACTGAGTCGCATAGTTAAACCAAATCAATTCGATTAGACACACATCAACGAATCTTTTTACCTGGGCAAAAGCCCAGTTATCAACCTTTTAGATTTTTTTTTAATGATGGTTATGGTGACGTCTCATGTTACTGGACGAGGACAAATGATCCTATTGCTGCTATGGTATAGGACAAATCCAGGTGTGGTAGAAGGCGACACATTAGTTTCAAGTATTTATAACGAGGACTCTGAAAGATCATTTGAACCATGAACATTTCTTTTGGCGGATCAGGTCACAGTATGGAAGGCTAGATGACAAATTTCTGCTTGTTGATGTGCATATCAAAAGGTTTTCTACAATCTCAATTAACATGTTAATTCCGGTAGAATTAGATGCAATTGTAACAGACAACATAGATCAAACAAACATGACTTGAAACTTGCAAGGTCAGGAGCTTTCTTACCTTCGTTCAATCCAAGAGGCTAAGCTCGTGTATACACTCAACATGCCTAATGTCTTTTAGCCCACCCGCACAACAGTTATCTAGCTCATTGCACTCGGCATTTTCCTTTGGTCTACCATCAGTCTCTATCGTTCTTATTCAGTCATTTTCATTGAAAGTAGATTTGTCAAAAAGGAGGGTTGCGCCGTTGTGGTTTGCAAATTGTTTATTTTGGTGTACAAATTACCTCTCGAAAAAAAAGCATTACGAGTAGTAACAACATATAGGAGTTTTAGACCAAATGGCTAAAGCCTACAAGAAACAAACACGTCACAAAACATGTTTTGATGCAGGTAGATAACTACTGCTCTCATTGGAGTGATTTATTTGCCAAGTAAAACATGAAATTATAAATAAATAAAGTAAATGTTCATTTTGCTTATGTTTATATGTAGATAAGCATTGTTGTGCTGTTACTCAGACCGCAAATAGTCTACATAGTTTCAATGATATAAGCAAAATCCCTATGTTGGTGATACAAATGAGAGCTAACAAAAGCCAATATTCAGAAGAAAGCAGCACGTGAACTTTTATTCTTAGAGCCTTCACTTTCCAGCCAGGATACTAAATATACTGTAGTTGAAGATACGAAGTATCCATAGCTGATAGAGGGTGTATTGTGGCGCTGATTCTTCCAGCATTATTTAAGCCTAAGCCTAAGCCTCTTTGGACAAGAAAACAGGCACTATTGTATTTTGTTATTCCCTTTCACACAAGATGTATGTCTGTTTCTAAATATATGTATTTTTGTGCTTCTAGGTCATAACAGAAATATTGAATCAACTGGACTGTTGTTTGCAGCTTATTATCAGGTTACCCAGAAGTCCTTTCAGTCACTACAACTTACCAACCCTTACTTCAGAAACCACATTGAGTCTCGACATGGAAGCAGGTTCTAAGAATAATCCAACCCCAGCCAGAACTGATGCTGCAATAACTGATGCTTACTAGAACTGATGCTGCAAGAGAAACACATTGATGAGGCATACTCTTTTTCGACTCTTTCTTGTGCCAACCACAAGAGAATGTCTATAACCACAACACTCGAGTCATGTCAGGTTTCAAAGAATTCATTTGATTAATAGAAAATGGAAATATAAGAGACTGCAAATGACGTGCACGTGAATTACGTCCAGTTAGATTCAGGGATATCTTACTCTTGCTCCATATTTGAGTAAAATGACTTGAAACAATAGCCCGTTGACTTCAGCTCAAAGGGTTGTGTTCTCTGAAAATATTGCTGGTAATCAATACTAACTTTTTATGCATTTGTATTTCATTACCCATTATTGTAATATGTTTGTGAGTAAGTGGTCACATGATTAGGAATTCAATTACTCATATCAAAACCATTGTCAAATGAACTGTTTACATTTCAAATTTATTCGAGACATGTCAAAATAGATCAGCTTCAGCTGAAGTCATTAAGTTGGATTAATCTGATTACTGAAAGTTATGGACTTAAAATCGATTGTCATGTGATAGAATCGAACTCGAGATCACGGGATTGCACACAGAAGGTTAATTTATTTATTAAATATATTTATTATATTTATTAAATCAAACCGTAGCTTAAACTAACGATCGTTAAGTAATTAAAAGTTAATTATTAAACGACCGTTATAGAATGTTATAGAAGCTAAAAGAAGGTGTCGGAAAAGTTCCGGAAACCCCTTTGTGGGCTTGTGTATATCCGGCCATAGAAGGAGATAAAAGGGAGGGAAAATATTGTGTTGCCTTAATTTGTTTAAACCTTGGAGGAAAAGTTTTTTCCAAGGTGTATATAAACAAACCAAAGGGCTTCGTAATTTTTACGCATTCCTCTCTTTCTTGCTCTCAAACCGCCGGCCATATACACCTAATTAGGGTTCTTCTTTGTTTTTCATTAAGCTATTGTAGATCTATTCCTAGCCCCTCTCTAGGGTTGTTGGGTAGATCTTCCATAGACTTGGAAGCTCGGTTTGTTCGTGCTAGACTCGCGGTTTACTCGCCGTATCACGTGTGTACAAGACCGTGGTGTAGTCTTGCTTTAGACTATATCCTGGTGGTGTTCAAATGATCTATCTCTACCGGTGACCGTTCCATCGACTTGTAGATCTTTCTAGGATAAAGGTATGTAACCCTAATCTTGGTTAATTATAATTGTGTTAAATTTAATGATCTTGTTAATTTGCTTCCGCTGTATGTGCTTTGATCCATATTAGGGTTTTAATAATTGTTATGATAAATATAAACCATCAGTGGCATCGAGAGCCATTTTAACATTATTTTAATTATCAAGATCTAAAGTTTTTTAACTAATATTGAATTGTGTTAAAAATTACATGTTGTTTTTTAGGTTTTATAAAAATTAGGGTTTTTTTTGTTTTTTATTGTTTTTTAAATCGGATCTGGCCGAATTTTTTATAAAAAAATAAAATAATTTGTAAACTCTAAAATTGCATGGTAATTAACTTTAGATGTTTTGCATGAATTAATTGTTATGTCATGTGTGGTTACGATCCGTAGTTTTTTAATTGTTAAGAGAATGTGGGAGATCCGTAATAAACATGCATGTTTTTACGGATCATATAATTTTGATTGCTATTTGCTTTATTTGATTCAAAGTTTTTAAATTAGGGAAGACTTTTTATGTTTATAAAAACCCTAGATTTGATGTTCTTTGAATAAATTGTTATGCATGTGGCTATTTGATTTAGTTTTTTTGTACTACTTGTTTTCATGCGTTTTTATATTGTATGTTGTAAACAAGGGTAGTTTTTTTTTAAGAAAAATAATATGGACTAAATCTTATCAAAATTAGTGAATTGTTTTGAGGTCTAAATTACATATGATTTGTGTTGATTAGAATTGCAATAGCAACTTAACGGCCTACTCAATTTTGGCAAACTATAAAGTGGGTATAACGCACCGCTGGTCAAGTACCCAGTTAAGGAAGGACGTGTTATGGCTTCAGCACTGACCAAATTCCCGGCTCGCCTGTGCGTCAAAATTGGAATTACCTACGGTTGTTATTTGTATAATTCTTTAAGTTTGATTTAACTGCATTAATTCACATCCGAAACACAATGAATAAGGTTATTGTTTTGTGCTTTAGCTGAGTTCTAGAAGAAGTACGGTGTGAATTTAGTTGTGTGTACACTCTTTAATTGATTTAACCAATACCTCAACTTGCAAATATATGATGAAAATTTAGTCTCACCAAAAAGTTTACTAAACGTTTTTTATTAAACTTATGTTATAGAGATGTATGCATGCTTCTCCATACATGATTTTGACACCAAAATCTATACCCTAAAATTTAAGTCATATGCCATCTAATTGACGAACACTTGAAGTAACAATTGTCATCATATAAGATATTGGACGATGTTGTAATGGAGAGAAAACTTCATGACTGAATAAGATTGCACATGAAGGTTTTACGTTCTTTAGATTAGTCGACTTAATTAAGTTACTCAGTAAGAACTGGAAACTTAAGGTGTAAAGTAGGGATGAAACATGTTTACAATGCAAATGATTTTGGCAATGTAAATCCCTAACATATCTACAAATTGCAAATTTGTTTGTCAGTTATTGTTCGAGAAGTTACTGTGTTGAATACATGTGTCACTAGCAGATCAACTGATGTGATAAATCTATGTCAATATGGATTCTAGTTTTTCAAGGAAAATACTATGGTTTTATTACCGGGGTAATTTTATTTTCTTGAATTGTATTATCAAAAATACTAATGTTTGAACTTATTTCTGTAGAAATGGCTCAACCCGAAAACAATCTGACAATAAGCTCGGCGTTCAAAGCTTTCTTTGAACGGCCTGAACTTACTGGCCCTAATTTCAATGACTGGTATCGCTCACTAAGAATTGTTCTGACAGCAGCCGGTACTATTGATATCTTAACTACTCCTTTTCCGGAGGATCTTGCTGAAGGAGCATCTGATGCGGAAAGGCTTCAACACGCTGCTAACGTTAAGAAGCACCATGAGGTGGCTGCTGTAATGTTAGGGAGAATGGCTTCATCACTTCAAAGAAAGTATGAGCTATTTTCACCTCAGCGAATGCTTGATGAACTCAAGGCTGTGTATGAAACGCCGCAAGCGGTAGAGATATATGATTTGGTTGATGCTCTACATAGTTGCAAGCAAGCTCCTGGAAAGTCCGTAAGTGCCCATTATATGGAAATGAGGGGTTATATGGAACAACTCATCGCACTAAGACAACCCTATGATCATAATATGTCCATTAACTTGATCAATAGGTCCCTTAATAAGGACTTCAATGATTTCGTTCATAACTATAATATGCATTGCACGGGGAAGACGGTTAATGATCTGCATGCAATGCTCATTGACTTTGAAAAGGAGTTCAAAGATAAGGCATCCACTGCTACTCCTCAAGTAATTTATGTGCAAAAGGGTAGAGTGACTAAACGAAAACCGCAAGTGAATAAGAAGCAGAAAGGCAAAGGCAAGGTTGATAAGAGCAAACAAGTTGCGACTCCATCAAAACCAAAGAAGAACTTTGTCAAGGTAAATCTTAGAAATATGAGACTTGTCACCACTACAAGATGACTGGACACTGGAAGAGAAATTGCTCTCTCTATGTCCATGAAATGCAAGAACATAAGAAGAAGGCTGAGCTAGCTGTTGCAGCATCTTCAGGTAACTTATTTATGATAGAGTTATTTAATCTTACATACAAATCAAACTCCTGGGTATATGATACGAGATGTGGTATTAACATTTGTAATATCCAGTAGGGATTTGAGTTGAAGAGGAAGCTTTCCTATGGGGAACAATTTCTGCAAGTGGACAATGGCGCACAAGCAGCGGTTGAAGTTATAGGAATATTTAAATTAGTTTTACCTTCGGGTTTAGTACTGTTTTTAAATAATTGTCATTATGCACCTTCAATTATTAGGGGTGTCATTTCCTTTTCTTGTATGTTGGATCTTGGATTTAATCACACAATTGATAATAACAGAATTTCTGTTTTCAAAGATGGTTTATTCTATTTTGATGCAATTTCTATGAATGGTGTTTTTGAAATTAACATGCATGATAATAATTCCAAGAGGAAAAATAACTCTGTTTTTAGCATAAATAAGAAGAGAAAGTTAGACATGAACTCTTCTTATCTTTGGCATTGTAGACTTGCCCATATTTGGAAGACTCGCATACAAAAGCTTCAACGTGATGGTCTTCTGGAAAATATCAATGATGAATCATTTGATAAATGCGAATCTTGTATCTCTAGAAAGATGACCAAGAAACCTTTTAATAGAAATATTGAAAGGGCTACTGAACTACTTGGTTTGAAACATAATGATGTGTGTGGACCACTTAGACATGTGTCAAAGAAAGGTACTAGCTACTTCTTAAAGTTTACAAATGGTTATAGCCGTTATGGTTATGTTTATTTACTTAAGCATAAACATGAGGTGTTTGAAACATTCAAAACGTTTAAAGTAGAAGTAGAGTTACAACTAGGAAAGAAGATTAAACCTCTTCGTTCTGATCGAGGTGGTGAATATTTAAGTCAAGAGTTTAAAGATTATTTATGTGAGAATGGAATTGTTCAGAAACTTACTTCTCCATATACTCCACAACAAAATGGTGTATCTGAAAGGAGAAATCGTACATTATTAGATATGGTGCGATCTATGTTTAATCTTACAACTTTACCATTATCCTTTTGGGATTATGCTCTTGAATCTGTTGTTTGTATTCTGAATATGGTTCCCACAAAGAAGGTTGATAAGACACCATATGAACTATGGCATGGTAAGAAGCCATATTTGTCTTATTTGAAAATCTGGGGTTGTGAGGCGTATGTGAAACGTGACTCTAGAGATAAACTCCAACAACGCTCGGTAAAATGTATCTTTGCAGGTTACCCTAAGGAAACTATGGGTTGCTACTTTTATTATCTGGTTGAGAACAAAATAGTTGTGGCTCGGTATGGAGACTTCCTTGAAAGTGATCTTGTAAATCAAGAAATCAGTGGGAGAAATTATGATCTTAAAGAAATTCAAGAAGATACATTGCCTTTTGAAAATACTAGCGAAGAAATTCCTGTAGAACCAGAAAGTCTGGGAGTTCCACCGGAATTAATTCCTCCACGTAGGTCTAAAATAACTATACGTGCTCCAGACAAACTATGTCTTTACATAGAGGATGATGAGGAGGAAGTAGGGGATCTTGGTGAACCTGCTAACTATCGTTCCGCAATGTTTGATCCAGAAAAGTCAAAATGGATAGATGCGATGAATGAGGAAATGAAATCCATGGAAATCAACGATGTTTGGATTCTTGTAGACGCGCCTAAAAATGCTAAAGTAGTGAAAAATAGGTGGATCTATAAGAAGAAAACCGACATGGATGGTGAAATACAATCCTATAAAGCACGTTTAGTAGCTAAAGGTTTTACTCAAACTTTTGGCATAGACTACGAGGAGACATTTTCTCCTGTAGCATACTTACGAGCTATTAGGATTCTCATAGTTATAGCAGCATACTATGACTATGAGATATGGAAAATGGATGTTAAAATTGCCTTCTTGAACGGTCGCTTAGATGAAGACATCTATATGCAACAACCGGAAGGGTACGTTGATCCTAAATATCCAAAGCGCGTGTGCAAACTTCAAAGATTTATTTATGGTTTGAAGCAAGCATCACGTCAATGGAATAAGCGATTTGATGAAGAACTCAAAAAGTTCGGATTTATTCAAAATCGTGATGAGCCATGTGTATATCGCAAAGTTAGTGGGAGTAATGTAGTATTCCTAATTTTATATGTCAATGACATATTAATCATAGGAAGTAACATTCCAAGACTTAAAGAAGTTAAGGTTATCTTGGTAAATGTTTTTCTATGAATGATTTGGGAGATGCTGCATATATTCTGGGAATTAAAATCTATCAAGATAGGAGTAGACGGTTAATTGGTCTTACTCAAGATGCTTATATTGTTAAGATATTAAATAAGTATAACATGCATAACTCTAAGAAAGGTTTTCAACCGATGGAGGTTAAGCATGAGTTAAGTCATGAGAAAGATGCATCAACACCTGAAGAGGTGGCTTACATGCGAAAGGTGCCTTATGCTTCGGCTGTAGGATCTATTATGTATGCTGTAAGATGCACAAGGCCTGATGTGACGTTTGCTCAGAACTTGGTCAGTAGATACCAACAGAATCCAGGAAAGTTTCACTGGACTACTGTTAAGCATATTCTAAAGTATTTGAGAAGTACGAAAGATATGTTTTTGGTATTCGGGGGTAAACAAGACACAGAATTGAATGTAACAGGGTTCTGTGATGCGTCCTGGCAATGTGATAAAGACGATACGAAGTCTCAGATGGGTTACGTGTTTGTCATCAATGGAGGAGCAGTTGACTGGAAGAGCAGTAAGCAGAAAACCATTGCTATGCATGAGACTCAATCCAAGTACATGGTCGTTTCAGAAGCTGCAATGGAAGCTGTTTGGATTAGGAAGTTTATTAGAGATCTTGGAGTGATGCCTTCAATTAAAGAACCTATTGATATATATTGCGACAATTCTAATGCAATAATATTCGCCAATGACCCTGGAGTTATGAAAGGCGCCAGACACTTTAAACGTAGATATCACTACGTTCGAGAACAAGTGGAAGCTCGAGAAATAAAATTAATAAAAGTTCACACAGATGATAAGGTAGCTGATCCTTTTACTAAGGCTTTATCTAGGCCAAAGGTAGTTAAGCATGCCAAGGCTATTGGGCTGCAACTAGCTAGCGAATTCATGCAATAAATCTGTTGATTAGTATTTGGATAAAAGATGTAAGACATTATTGAATTGATGAAATAAAGATTGGATTTCGTTTATTTTTCTGTTATTCGATTTTGTATCCTATTTTACATGTTTTAATCCATGAGCATTATGATGTTTCTAAATGTCTGTTGTCGATTAATAATATGCGAGTATTATTAAACTGAGACAATTCAAAATAGTGACAGAGTATACTTGAAAGTATATTGGTCAATTTTGGATGATATTTGATGGATCAAATATTGTAATTATCCCAACTATATGATTTTACTTTATGGATCTTTGTCATTGAGTAAATCATAAATAGTTATCCTTAGACCTAAGATACCATAAAATTGCATTGAATGTAGTGCATTTATGTAAGGTAACCTAAAGCTAAACGTAACTGGTAGCTATAAGGGTTATTTTCAGAAGTGTTGAAAAGTTCATGTGTTTTGCGTGTAGTCGAAATGGGATTTGTTTCCTTCAAATTGTTTTTGAAGTATAAATACAGTTGGGCCCCTCGGGGGAGTAGTAAGATGTTTGTGTGGCCACACCCATATGTGTTTTGGTAATCTTGCTTTATCTGTAAACGAGAAACAGAATAGTTAATGAAAGGAATGACTGAGATCCATATCCTTATTAACGATGTATTTGAAATGAAAGGATAATAATAATGATTTTATATCATTAAAAGGTTCTTGTCCAGGAAACCTTACTCGAGTTGTACTAGTGACATTGTTAGTGTAACTAGACGCTAATCAGTGTGATCACGATATTCGAATTTTGTCCATGTGGGAGCTGAAAGTTATGGACTTAAAATCAATTGTCGTGTGATAGGATCGAACTCGAGATCACGGGATTGCACACATTACTTGAAGGGTTAATTTATTTATTAAATATATTTATTATATTTATTAAATCAAACCGTAGCTTAAACTAACGATCGTTAAGTAATTAAAAGTTAATTATTAAACGGCCGTTATAGAATGTTATAGAATCTAAAAGAAGGTGTCGGAAAAGTTCCGGAAACCCCTTTGTAGGCTTGTGTATATCCGGCCATAGAAGGAGACAAAAGGGAAGGGAAAATATTTTGTTGCCTTAATTTGTTTAAACCTTGGAGGAAAAGTTTTTTCTAAGGTGTATATAAACAAACCAAAGGGCTTCATAATTTTTACACATTCCTCTCTTTCTTGCTCTCAAACCGCCGGCCATATACACCCAATTAGGGTTCTTCTTTGTTTTTCATTAAGCTATTGTAGATCTAGTCTTAGCCCCTCTCTAGGGTTGTTGGTTAGATCTTCCATAGACTTGGAAGCTCGGTTTGTTCGTGCTAGACTCACGGTTTACTCGCTGTATCACGTGTGTACAAGACCTTGGTGTAGTCTTGCTTTAGACTATATCCTGGTGGTGTTCGTGATCTATCTCAACCGGTGACCGTTCCGTCGACTTGTAGATCTTGCTAGGATAAAGGTATGTAACCCTAATCTTGGTTAATTATTGTAACACCCCCAAATTTACACAATTAAATACAGCGGAAGACTCGTTGGTGTTACGGGATAGCACATTACTCACATCATAGACAACGTATAAAAATCACGTCGTTTAATAATAAAGCATTTCCATTCATAAATATCAAACTTACATAGGTCCCAAGTCATTGTATTTCATATAAGTTTTACAAAGCATTTGAATGGAAATTATTATTTAAGTGCGGGCCATGAATTCTTGTTGTCTTCCCGAGAATTACCTTCAAGTACCTGAGACAAAACATGTTAAAAGAAAAGGTCAGCGATAACGCCGAGTGAATTCATAGAGTTTGATAAAATCCATCAATATAACATCGGTATAAAATTATTACCGAAAATCGTTTTTGTACAAATCATTGTAATAGGCCATAAAATAGCCAAAGTCATTTTATACAAATCCTTATCAAAAATCATAATATAGGCTTTTGCCTTCAAAATCATTATACGAACCAAAGTCGTAAAACATCATACAATACGTTTTATAACGTTGTATAAAGTTAAATAAAAACCGTTATATGAATATGGTTATGTAAAACCAAAACACGAACATAATATCAATAATAAGACCCCGTATTGCTAGTCAGGCAATATATCGTAATTCGGTGCATATAGCAATATTTCGTTATTTGGATTATTATAAGTCGCATGACATTGTTACCTTACTACAACAAACAACGGGTAGCTAACCCGAAACTCATTTGCCCATCTAAATTAGCGTGTCGTCACAATAATTACGCTTGTGTAAATCTTCTCATACATAAATTCGCTTACCAATCAATGTGGCACGACGGGGATCAACTGTCAAGGCGCGAACTGGGGTGATGGTCCCTAAATAGTACTATTATATGCATAAGCGTCTACCAAATCCCGGTAGTTCACAATTCATGCTAATGGGACTTTTAGTGACATAACCTAACTTTAATAATCCATTTTATTTCATCTATCGGGTCATATAATCATACATCGGGTCATACAATCATTCGGGTCCAAATCAATAAACAAACAATTCGAGACAAATGGTGTCCTATTTTATCAAAACTAACATGTTATCTCCCTCGCGGGCTTATAAAACATTTCATAAAAATATTTAAAAGAGTGCGAGGCTATGAACTCACGTTGATGTGGGAAAGCGGGTTATCGGCAATTCAGACGTACGGTACGTGCTTCAATCACGGAAACCTAGACAAATAATACTCGGTCTTAGACTTTTGTCCAATGACTTTATCAAAATAACAAGTATACATATGATGATTTTGTACATATGATGATGATCAAGTGGGTTTATATATTCTTATTTACTCATTTTAGTGTTTATGTATTGGTAACTTTTTACTAGTTTACTAGTTTTACCTATTTACATATTTCAGGTCCAATAAGCCTATTATAAGTTCATTAACTTGTATTAATCCATTTTATACTTATATTATCAGTATTTATACTTTACATGTTGGGCCCAAATGGGTTAAGCCCAATAAGTAATTTTTATAAGTGTTTAACTTATTTAGTTAAATTATTAGTCCAAATATGCTAACTTAGCTCGTTAATGTCCGTATGTCATATAGTTCGGGTTTTATCGGTTTTTACTTGTATTAGGTACTTATATATCAGTATATGACTTTTAAAAACTTTACATTAGACGGGTTTGACCGCCTAAGTTTTATTTGACAAAAACGTTAATCTTTCGGTTTTAGCCGAAAAAGACGTAAAACTTAGTATATAGTTTTATAACTTGGAAAAACATTTATATTTATACTTTATATAACATAATCCATTTTAATATCAACATTTATATAACTCTTTTATTGTAATCATTATCAACTAGTGGAATTTGTATTTATATATATTTTATATAAATTTTTGAGTGCTTATATTATATATTATTTATACAAAATAAGTCCTAAAAATCTAGTTTACTAAAATGGTCATATCTAGAGTTCTATATGGAGATAGAACCCCAAATGTTTATCACAGAAACTACATGATATGTGCTTCATTTTATTCCTTTATAGCTACTGATGAATCAACCTCTAAGTATTTTATAAAATTCGTCCAAAACAGTGTAGTCAGATTTGCACTCTAAACTTGTTTTGATCATATCTCACTCATTTTGATGATTCCACTGCATGGCCAACTCTCACATGTGTATGACATCTAACACTTACTGTAAATGGATTCCAAAATGCAATTTTATCAGTTTATGACTTGGTTACTTACTATTTTTATACAGCCAACAATTTAAGCAAGATTTTAGCCTTGTTTCTTATGGTTTTTCATCTTTTTAATCATATTTATCAACACTTGATCCCCACACAACATTTTTATCATCATATATTCATCATATACATATACAATAAGAAATAAAATACATTTGATCTTTACAAAAATAACAAAAGAAATGGAAAGGATGATCTTCTTTACTAACCAAGATTATATCTTGTTTTTGGATGACAATAACTTGATGAACACCAAATATATCTTCAAGATCATCAACCACCAAGATTGTTTGTTGAGAAATTAGCCCAAGGACACAAGCAAATCACCTTCCTTGTTGTTAATATGGCCACCAATCAATCAAGGCTTCAAGGTTTCTCTATAATATGGCTAGATAACATGAGATTTGTGGCTAGAAATGATCAAATGGTGGTGTTGGATGGTGAAGTGGGACGGGAAGGGAGGATGGGAGAGAGTATATGTGAGTTGTTTTGCATGTGAAAATGGAGTGAATGGTATTTCTTAGTGGTTTTTGCTAGTTTTGGTGGGATGAGTTAGCTTCCATGTGAAGCTAAGCTTACATGTGTAAGCTAGCTAAGTGTAAGGATGCCATATCATGGATGTGGTGTCCTCTTTAGCCGTCCCATAGTTAGTGGGGTGGGATAAACTTGTTTTGTCCCATCCCGCTAATTTACGGGTATTCCTCGATTCTAGTTTCCTCGATTTGCGTGCCCTCGGGTCGTTTTACGAAAAACGTTTTTATAAATTATGAATCAACGGCACAAAACGAATCTAACAAAAATTGTCTCATAAAAAACGAAGTTCAAAAACGTAAATACGTAAACCTAAGGTTTCCGGTTTAGTCGTAAAGAACGTTAAATTATAATCGTAAGTCCTAATCTCTTCTCGTAAATTTGTGAGTTTATGAACCAACACAAATTTAAAATCTCAAAATAATATTCACGGATAATTTTATTTCCTGAAGTGTCGGACTGTCACCAAAACGGTGTATATAAACGTAAGCACGTAACGTAGAATCCTCCGGTTTAGACGTAGTCGATGCTACTTCAAGACGTAAATCCAAATTTCTTCCCAAAAATAAGTGAGTTCATATTATAACATTAAAATAATGTTTTCAAATAAATATTGAGAATAAAATATCGACCATAATATGACGGATTGTCACAGCATTTACCCCTAAACAGGATCTTTGTCCTCAAAGATCATCTTATCTTACTACTCGTTTCTTATAGAGTTAAACCTATGTAGGTATTTCCTCCACATTCGGTCTTTTCTCACAAGTGTAATTTATTACAATACGTGAGTTTCATCAAACATAACTACGGGAATAAGATCAGGCTTAATGTTGACTTACTTTCTCTATCCATGATGTTCACGGGTTCTGATGAATGCAACTTTTTGCCGATCTAAACTTTACTAAGAAACAATGAGATTTTCACTTGATAGACATTTATCAAGTTCGATATACAAAACATAATTCACACAACCCTTGAAGTCCTAAGGTAGATCCAGCTTATATGCCTTTCAAACCAATTCTTACATCATCTCAATGGTCCCATACAACGGGGACTTATATCCCATGATCCTTCAGATCATCAATTCATTTTTCCAAGGTGAAAATTTTCAGCATAACTTCGCTACCCATTCGGCACTTCAAGATCTACATTTTATATTCACACAACCTCCTGCCTACTACCGGCAGTCAATAATCAAATCCTAATTTCAACAATCATTTCAGGTCTCGTTGGTCGAGTATTTTGTAAGGTTAGGTTCGCCATCATAGGAAACCTTAAACCTAAAAGACATGTCCAACTCACAATGGGTGTATGTCGGATGTCTTCATCCCAACTCCTGCTTACAGATGCTCTCATATATATCCTCACAATATTCGATCTCGATCCTAATACGATAGTTTTCAATGATAATATCTCCAAAGGAAAGCGATTATACGGTTTATTACCAAAGGTCAATCATTCAAACATAGAACAGCACTTATAGTAATTTGTATCGTTACTTTACCTCGTCCCTTCGATTGGGGTGGTACACAGTACTCTCATCAAGAATCGTTCTCAATGACTTCTGAGCAAATCTCTAGAAATTCGATGTGAAGCGAGGATCTTGATAGAGATGATCGATACAGGCACACCATGTTTACACTACTCCTTTAAATACAAAAGAGTCAATTTCTTCATCAAGAATCTATCATTAACAGGGATGATATTAGCAGATTTGGTCAGTCTGTCGACGATGACCCAAATCGAATCAAATTCAGATGATGACCTTTGCAATAGCTAGACGTTTACTAATGTATGAGGCGATGTCTGTATGAGGCGATGTCTGCCTTCATAATTTGCCATCATTAAAACTTCTTCAGATAAAGATACATTTAGTCATAAATGACATGAATAGAATACTTATACTTACAAGATTCCAATATAACTATATCTCAAAATCTCCATTTTCAGGCAACCACAAGCGGCCTTTAAAACATTTAATGCCATCGGCTTCTCAAATCTAATGGTTCACATTAGCCGCGAACCCCTTTTATTATCTATATTATCCTTTTTATAAGCATTGGCTATGTTTTATATTGCTCGACAATTTATTTTGCACATTCATTATTAAGGAACACATCCTAATTGATTCTTTATCCTTTTTATATAGTGCGTCAGTATTTACATTCATCTTTCCTGATGAAATAATTATCATGTCTACTATTTACTCAGAAATTCTTTCTTCATATTTTCTAAGTCTTAGTTTCGTCTCAACTATTATCATTATTAGTTTCGCTCAATCCGACGTTTAAAGCATCGATAATTATTACAAGTAATTAAATAATAAATATTAAATTTTTATGAAACGTAAACGTAAAAGTTTTAAATTTTCTCAGTTCGTTCAATTATAGAAAAATGTTCAAAATAAATTTGAATTTAATTAATATGATTTTTGTTGATTTATCGAAAATAATTAATAAGATCCGTAAATGTTCGAAAAATCTTTGTTTATACTTTGGTCAAAATTTTCTTAGTTGAAAAGCAAAAAGTGTCGTTTCAAATTTCAAGTCATGGTTTATGGTTTCATCAATCCCTCTTAGGTTGTCTTGAGGTATACACAAACATTTACCCCTAAACAGGAGTTTAGTTAAATGTTCTGGGTATAAGGGAATAATCCCTCAAAAGTTCTTTTGATAAAACATTTGTCAAATCACATTTGCACTTTCTTTTTGGTAAAACCCAAAGTATTAAAAGGGCATCTTTGAAGAGTCAATATAGATTCTATTATCGTTAATTACATGGTCATTTAATGTAAAGGATTAAGCCTTAAATCACATGTTAAATATTCAAGGTACAGGTTTTCATTGTTTGGCCAATTCAGGGCAATCTATAATTATTTATTAACTCCGTCTTATTCTTAGAAACAAACAAATGGTCCTTAATGATCACAAGCATGGATTTATCAATTTACAGCCTACACATGTGATTCACCCAATTTATGAATGCTACATGTGTATTAGTCAATCCAAACGTCATCACGTGAAACTCATAATGTTCATTACAAGTTCTGGATGTAGAGATTGGAATAGATAATCTTCTTCGCGGACGCGAAGTTGATGATAACCATGTCGTGGATCAAATTTTTAGAACATACGCTAGAACCTTGTAAATGATCGAACAAATCTATCATCTTAGGTAGTGGATATAGATTTTTATCATCAATTTACCTAGTTCACGGTAGTTCAACAAATATAAGGAATAATAACACCACAGCTCTTCATGATGACGATCTTGGTAAAATAAAAGCTTTCTCCGACAACTCTCTCAGTTGTACGGTAAATATTTTAATTCAGATGGTGCTGACGTACAGTGCACATGCCACAAGTGCAGCACCGGGAATATAATCAATACCAATTCCAACTTGCCTTAATGGCAAAAGTCTAGGTAATTCACCAATAAATACCTCCTAAAGTTTCAGATAACGGAAACATCTTTTAGTACATTTACTTTAAGTTCTTTCTAGATTATAATATCTATGACTAATTCACAACCATTCACGGTATAACTTCAAGTCTAATGCAGGATATTGTCGTCCATCAAGAATTATTTAGATCGCTTTTGATAATCAACATCTTATCTTTTAGGGGATTTCTACTCGAGTTCTCATCAATTAAGACAATGTCGTCATGTCATAATCAATCAATCTATTCTGCTGGCACTATCAACCTTCCAGTTTCATTGCCGTTGATAAGATGTGAACTTCTCAAAAGACTAATAATAACTCATAATCCTTCACAATTCAAGGATATATGGAGACACAACTACCATTAAAAGATTAAGGTCAACGCATAATTTACGCGAGAGAATTTCAAATCAGATACAAACGAAAACATTTACGAATATGAATATATCCCATGTTTTCATGAATTGAGTACGCATTCGAAAGCTCCTCGGATCCTTACCCAGGTCATTCAAATGAAATCAAATCAAAAGAAATGATAGGAACGTCGATACATCCAGTCGGGTATCAACACTCGGTAATCAGATACTTTTCCTAAGAATCTCACTATGGGAGAATTGGACAAGAAAGAATTGTCAATTGTCAAATAAGACAATTTCCACAGATGAGTAAATTCGACTCAGAAGAATAGATGCTACAGGCACATATGTACGTGTCCCTAACACTATGTCCCTATTTTTCACTTCTTGCAGATCTCATAAAATTTAATTCTTTCACAATCTTCAAAGAAAATTTAGTGTTTATCAATAATTTCATGGTGACTACTAATCAGCCTTGCATGGTCACTTCCAAATTGTATGTAGGCGCGCAACTATATACAATTTCAAGATTAACGATGCAATACTCAGTTCGTCAAAATTTTATCATCATGTTTATAATAAAAACATTTTCATGCTTAATTCTTAAATAAGAATCAAAAATAAATTTACAAAGATTTTCTTTGTTATGAAAACAATTAAATTTTCCAAGGTTTTTTATCAACAACTTCATTTCGATAACGATTATTTATAAATCTCACTTTAAATAATTCATATGGTAATGAAAATTCAATTTTTCTCAAGGGATGTTGTTTTAATTTATAAAAACAATGAATGATCTACAAAAGAGTGATGAAAAGTTGTTCACCAAGAACTAACTACAATATAATAGGAAATGAGCTTAGCCAATTAATCATGAGGTTCATGACCTTGATGGCACTCAAAAAGAATAATCCACAATGTAACTCAATTCGAGATGAGTACTTGTTCAATGGTTGCATCACTAATGCGAACATTAGAAAGAAGCAAGAAAAGATAGATAACATCGATACATGTAGAATTTAGCAATCAATGGTAGTCTTTTCATTAATCATAAACAAGTCAAAATAGTACCGTAACACATTACGTGTCACTATGTCATACAATTCCAAGAACTCATCCTACCAACTGATGTCTCAGTTAAGTTAGGGATTTTTAAAAGATACCATAATGAATACTAATCTACAAGAGTCATTAGGTGTTCCACATGTCCCAAAAGATCCATCGGTCCCAATTCAGAAGAAGATTTCTTAAATTTATTTATTGGACACTGGGCATCCTCGTCATTGGACAATGGCCTAGGAACAACCCTTAACACAACTAACAATCATTTTGTAACACCCCATTTTGGAAATGGAATATTACGCATATCATGGCGTGTCATCAAAGCATACAAGGATAAATGTCTAAGCATTATTCAACCATAAAAGGAAATACCGGAATCAAACATCGGTATCCCAAAGTAAAGCTCATCACACACAAACATAAATACTGTAAAAGGAAGGACGAAACAATGTCCAAAGCAACTGTATCAAAGTAAAGGAAATGCATAAAGAAAGACAGTAAAGCTTCCAGTCCATATGCACCTACGTTTGAGATCTACGAGCGTCCCTGAGTACCTGCCGTTTTGGGAACATGAAAAGGAAAACGGCTGAGCAAGACGCTCAGTGCACGGATGTACAATAAAGCATGATATAGGATAAGCATGTAACATATAACAGCGGAAGACCAAGTACTGAGTAAACTGGTTAAGTATCATGAAAACTGGTTTTATAGTTTGAAAAGCCTTATGTTTAACCTGCGAAAACTGTTTTAACATATATATACCATAGCCCATATAGGTCATGAAAAGGTCACGTGCATGAATACTTGGAGGGGTGACCTCATCATGCTGATTAGAGGGGATGCCTCTAATCAATATACTGATTTGGGTAGGAGGGATCAGCTCCTTGTGAAGGGTGCAAGGCACACACCACATTCACCATGATAAACTGAATAAAACATGTAACTAGGATGCACCCATACGCCCCAACTGATATAATAATATGGCCAAACTGAAAAGGGACGCCACGAGCAATCACTCCGCCGTGGGGAAGTCATAACATCGGTGCCTCCAATGCTATGGTTATGGTACCTCCATAACTAGGTGAAACTGGTCATGCTTGTATATGGCTATAGTTTATGCTAAATTAACATAAGCAGTTCAAAACAATAAAACAAATGCTGGGGAAAACAGTTGGCTGCATACGGGGAAATCCTAATAAGGAAGGAATGTCCATACTGAAAGGACGGGAATCCGTACCTCAAGTCCAGTGAAATGAACGGAAGAAAGACTCCTACTTCTGGATCACTAACGCTACATGAATACACACGTGTATAAGTATCGATTCACTGATTACGTACTGGGTTCTGTGTCTTGTTATAGCTGATTTGGTATGTTTGAGGTCATGGTTCACTGTTTAAAGCCTTAAACTGTGTTTATCTAGTATTCTGATTAATCTGATTAAGTATTACTGATGATTCATGTATTAATATACTTACTGTATAATAATAAGTAACTTTCCAAGAATAGCAGGTTTCCAAAAATAGAAAGTTTCCAAAAATAGAAAGTTTCCAAAAATAGAAAGTTTCCAAAAATAGAAAGTTACCAAAAATAGAAAGTTTCCAAAAATAGAAAGTTTCCAAAAATAGAAAGTTTCCAAAAATAGAATTTACTGCTTAAATAGATTAGTTTCTAAAAAATAGAAAGTTTCCAAAAATAGATCAGCTGCCTTAATTAAATAAGTTTCCATATATAGAAAGTTTCCATGATTAGATTAGCTGCCTGAAATAGATTGATTTCCATATATAGAAGGTTTCCATAATTAGATTAGTTGCCTTATTTAATTAAGTTTCTATAAATAGAAGTTTCCATAATTAGAATTAAGCTGATTTCATAAGCTAACATATAAGTCTAAGTGTTATAAGCTTATTCTTAAGTCATATGATATAGTGTATAGTTTAATTATTATTTCATGTATTTTAATTAAACTATAAGTTAAGCATTTTAATTAAAGTGTAACATGTATTAATTAAAATGAAATGAAAATACTTAGGTTAAAATGTGTATTATTATTAATAATAATATAATCTAAGTCATGTCTAAATTAATTAATTATAGGCATGTTTTAATAATTAATTAATTATAACTTATAACATAAAAATACTTAGGTTAAATTAATGTCATGATAAACTAATAATTAAAATAACCTAAGTCATGATTTAATTAATATTTCATGTTATTAATTAATTATATCCTAAGTTCATGATTCATAAAAATTACATGTAACATAGATCATGATTTTAACCAACGAACCATGAATCGGGTAAGAATTCGACACCGTACCCCGGGCCAAACCCGGGGCACACGTGTCCCCTTGCTGCCGTGGGTCCCACATGAGCCAACCAAGACCAATTGTGGTCTTGGTGGTGGCGGCAATAGCAAACCAAACCCCCCCTCGGGTTTGTTTGTTAGGCGGCCAAAAACAAACACCCTTTTAAACCATTCCTTGATTTTAATTAATACCAAAACATGTTAGATCAATGATTAATTACCTTGTTTTCATAAGAAAAATAATAACATGTTCATGAAAATAATCAAAGATTAAAAGAATTAAAAAGAATTAAAAAGAAGGGTTAGAAAGGTATACCACTATGTAGCTTGGAAAAAGGATGAACAAACACGTATTCTAACACTTGTTTTTAAGATCAAAATCAATCAAACACCCTCTTATGGTGGTGTAAGGGTGGCGGCACAAGGAGAGCAAAAAGGAGAGGAGAAAACTATTTTTAGGGTTTTTATGTTTATTTCTTGAAAATGAAAAATGAAAACATGTTTTTACTTTTACCCCCCTTAACTTGTAAAGTCCATGGGCTAAGCCCATTTCATGCATGTGTGCCGTGGGTATGGGGGCCCCACATGGGGTACCCGTACCTTTCTCGTGTCCCGATGTTTCGTGTTCGTTCGTGGTTAAACGTGCTCGTGTTTAACGTGTTTCTGTTTCTTTTAACGTGTCGTTTATCGTAAACTCCACGCTCGTGAATATATTCTGAGTATTTACGTAATTATTATAATTAGTATTTTAAATGGTGTTCATGATTTAATTATGTTCACGTGATATATTATTAACTGTTTATCATGAGTTCGTACGTAATCGATACTTGTCATGTCATACACGTATGCACTTGCTTGATTATTAGCACATGAATGTGATCAATACTACATGAGGTAAGTTTAATCTAGAACGTACGATCTTAAGGGCACTATTCATGGTAAAAGCATGCGGGTTTTACAATTCTTCCCCCCTAAAAAGAATAATTCGTCCCCGAATTATAGATAAAGTAAGCTGAAAAGAAGTGACATACCCGAACTCAAAATATGAAGTGAGGGTAAGAAGCCCGGATAGACTCCTCTGTTTCCCAAGTGGCTTCCCGCTCGGTATGATCCCTCCAAAGGATTTTAACGAAAGGAATCGTCTTCCTTCTCATGACTCGTTCTTGTCTGTCGAGTACTCGTTCGGGTTCTTCTATAAACGTGAGATCTTCACGTATCTGTTCCAGTGGATACTGAACCATGTGAAGGGGATGATAATTGTACCCTCTGAGTAAGGACACATGGAACACGTTATGCACGTGCGAAAGCTGAGGAGGTAACGCCAAACGGTAAGATACTTCGCCGATTCGTTCAACGATATCAAATGGTCCGATGAACCGAGGACTGAGTTTTCCTTTGATCCCGAAGCGTTTAACACCACGTGCCGGCGAAACCTTGAGGAAGACGTGATCTCCCACATTAAAATGTATGTCCCTACGATGCTTGTCGGCGTAACACTTCTGACGTGACCGTGCTTCTTGCAACTTCTGTTTAGCTACCTCAATCTTCTCGTTGGTCATTTCTATAATCTCTGGTCCTTCGAGTGTTCGCTCTCCCACTTGATCCCAGCAAGTTGGAGCGCGACACTTTCTGCCATACAACATTTCGAAAGGAGAACATTTGATACTTGCGTGCCAGCTGTTGTTGTATGCAAACTCGACTAAACAGATGTAATCGTCCCAATCACCTGTCCATTCCAACGCACACGACCTTAACATATCTTCCAATGTCTGAATTGTTCGCTCCGATTGTCCGTCCGTTTGAGGATGAAAGGCTGTGCTCAGCTTAAGTTGTGTACCCCAAGCTTTTTGCAGACCTTTCCAGAATCGCGACGTGAAACGAGGATCTCTGTCTGAGACGATGCTGGAGGGAGTGCCGTGGAGTCTCATGATCTCCCTTCTGTACGTATCTGCGAGTTTACTTACCGGATCTTCCTTGCGTATCGGTAAGAAATGAGCTGATTTGGTGAGTCGATCAACAATGACCCAAATAGCATCGTGCTTCTTCTTGGTAGGCGGAAGACCGGTAACAAAATCCATGGTGATTTTGTCCCACTTCCACTCTGGAATATCCAACGGTTGAAGGAGACCGCCAGATCGCTGATGTTCAATCTTAACCTGCTGACAGGTAAGACATTTGGAGACATACGTGGCTACATCCTGTTTCATACCACTCCACCAAAAGTGCTGTCTGATGTCATGGTACATTTTTGTCGACCCAGGATGTATAGAAAATGGGGAGCTGTGAGCTTCAGCTAACAATGCTTCCCGGAGTTCTTGATTGTCAGGAACGCAAAGTCTCGTGCCCTGCCAAATGATACCGTCTACGTCCATTCTGAATTCTGTCTGCTTCTCCAAATTCTGAATTATCGCCCAAATCTCTCCATCATCCTTCTGCGCTTCCTTGATTCTAGTCAGTAACTCAGGTTCTACACTAAGATTCGCCCAGTATCCGTGCTGCCCACGTACCATGATTTCAATGTCAAGCCGCTCCAAGTCCCTTATGTTTTGTTCCTTGATCTCAATGCCGTTTATCATTCCGGACTTTCTGCTGAGTGCATCTGCTACTACATTAGCTTTCCCGGGATGATACTGTAGGTTAATATCGTAATCCTTCAACAGTTCCAACCATCTCCTTTGTCTCATGTTCAATTCTCGCTGTGTGAAGATATACTTCAAGCTCTTGTGATCCGTGAAAATGTCGCATGATTCTCCGTATAAATAATGCCTCCATATCTTCAATGCGAACACCACTGCAGCAAGTTCCAGGTCATGTGTAGGGTAGTTTTCTTCATAGGGCTTAAGCTGCCGTGAAGCATACGCGATCACTTTCCCATGTTGCATGAGAACACAGCCCAGTCCCTTCCCCGATGCATCGCTATAGATCTGAAATCCACCTGTACCAGATGGGAGAGTAAGAATAGGTGCAGATACTAGCTTCTGCTTTAGGTCTTCGAAGCTCTTCTCTCGATCTTCCGTCCAGACGAAATTCTCTCCTTTTCGCATCAGTTTGGTGAGAGGCAATGCCAGCCGAGAAAAGTTCTCCACAAATCTTCGATAATATCCAGCTAAGCCTAAGAAACTGCGGACTTCTGTCGCTGATGTTGGTCTTGGCCATTTAGTGATAGCCTCAACCTTCGCTGGGTCCATAGTGATCCCTTCTGCTGATACAATGTGACCTAAGAATGCCACCTTGTTTAACCAGAACTCACACTTGGAGAATTTCGCATACAGCTGCTTCTGACGAAGAATCTGTAGTACAGTACGGAGATGATCTTCGTGTTCCTCCGTGGACTTTGAGAATATCAAGATGTCATCGATGAATACAATGACAAATTTGTCAAGGAATTCATGGAAGATTCTGTTCATCAGATCCATGAATACTGCTGGAGCGTTAGTCAGGCCGAATGGCATGACTACAAACTCATAATGGCCATAGCGGGTACGAAAAGCAGTCTTGGCAATATCCTGCTCTTTAACCCTTAGCTGATGGTAGCCTGACCTTAGATCGATCTTTGAGAAGTGTTTGGCTCCTTGAAGTTGGTCAAACAGATCGTCTATACGTGGCAGTGGATATCTGTTGCGGATGGTAATCTTATTAAGTTCACGGTAGTCAATGCAAAGTCGCATGCTGCCGTCCTTCTTCTTAACGAACAAGACCGGTGCGCCCCGTGGAGATGCGCTCGGTCTAATGAACCCTCGTTCAAGAAATTCCTGCAATTGGTCCTTCAGTTCTTTTAGCTCTATGGGAGCCATACGATACGGAGCCTTAGAGATTGGCTCAGCTCCTGGAACAAGGTCGATGTTGAACTCCACTTCTCTTGCAGGTGGTATGCCTGGAAGTTCATCTGGGAAGACGTCTTGAAATTCTGAAACTACTGGTTGATCCTGAATCGATGGGGATTCAGCATCCATGTCATGAACCGTAGCGAGATAACCTTCGCAGCCATGTGACAGTAATGCACGTGCTTGCAAGGTAGATATGACTTGTACAGACCGTCCGGGTATGAACCCGTTATGGATGTACTCTGGTGCATTAATGTCGCCGAAGATCACTCGATAAGAGTGGCAGTCTATGGTAGCATGGTGCTTGGATATCCAGTCCATGCCGAGAATCATATCGAACTCAATCATGTCTAGAGGAAGTGCATCTACTGCACGAACTTTATCGTCAAACTCTAGAGGAAGACTCTTGTATACATGAGTTATTAATACCGAGTCCCTCAGAGGCGTGGAAATGGTAAGCTTAGTTTCTAATGGCAAGGGAAGTGTCCTGATGTTCTTAGCATAAGTAGTGGAAACAACTGAATGAGTGGCACCCGTGTCGAAAAGAACACATGCAGCCTGGCCGTACATATACAAAATTCCAGTAATGGTACCTGTAGATTTGTTTGCCTGATCGCGCGATGTCGTATAGACACGCCCAGTGGTAGGAGGCGGTTTAGTATCAGCATGACCCGAAGTACCCTCCATTTCACCCTTACGGCAATCTCTCATACGATGGCCAGGGAGGCCGCACTTGTAGCACGCGTCGGAGTCACGACGACATTGGCCAGGGTGTCTGCGATGGCAGGTGCTGCAAAGAGGATGAGTAAATCCTCCAGCAGGAGTCCTTGCTTGCTGAGGGCCTGCTGATGACAGAACGTGTTAAGAATAAGGTATATGCACGAGTATAAGACGTAAACGTCGTAAGATGCTTACCAGTGTTAGCTGAACGGTTGGGCTGAGAACCCCTGTGGTTCTGGTCCCTTCCGTTACCGTGGTTCCTGGTAGAGATTAACATAGTGTCAGCATGGGAGTTATAACATGAAATCATAAGAAGATGCGTAAATAGTAGGACCTGCTGTTGTTGGACTGTCCCGCATTGTTACGGTAATTGTCATTACCGCTGCGCCTTTCCACAACAGAACGGTCGTTAGAGTGACCGTTTCCTTTGGGCTGATTGGGCTGCTGCTGAGTAGCCGGCTGAGACCGGTCCCCAGTTTTCTGCCTGGAAGATACAGTTTAAGAGATGATTATAGAACATATAACGATAGGATGCGGTCTGGTTAACGCTAGAACATGAAATGTTTTACCTCTTGTCGGGTCTTTCTGCTTCCCCGAACTCATCACGTTCCTGCAACATCTCAAGCTTTCTTGCTGCGTCAGCCACTTGTGCTACCGTATTGAACGTAGCACATACTAGATTGTTCGCAACCGAGGTGCGAAGTGCCCACCTAAAATGGTGTGCCTGCTCCTCAGGAGTACCAGCCGCTGCTCCTAGAAAACTAGCAAGGCGAAGAAAGCGCTGCATGAATTCGTTGCTATTCTCGCCCTGTCTCTGACGTATCCCGTGGTATTCACGCTTGAGTTTGTCCTGCTCTGCCTTAGGAAAGAACTGTTCCATCACTCTCTCCTTGAATTGGGCCCATGTCAAACCAGCGACCCATTCATCACCTCCTTCTGACTGCGTCAAAGCTAGCCACCAGTTGAGTACATCACCTTCAAACCTGTAGCACGCCAATCTTGCCTTGAAGGCGGGGTCACATCCCATAGCATTGAAGATTTTCTCAATGTGAGTCAGCCAGCTTTCAGCATCGCTGGGGCTATCAGTCTTTTCAAAAGCTCTAGGACGGAGCTTGTTAAATCTTTCCAACCATACCGCTAGAGTCACTGGGGGAGGAGGAGGAGGAGGTGCCTGATTCTGCGGCTGCTGATTATTCGCAGCTTGGACTTCAGCACGAATGTCATTCCTCAGTTGAGGAAGTAAGGCTTGCATGGCAGCCTGAATCGCAGCATTGAGCTGCTCTTGCTCGCGTGTGAGAACCATCTGACAGTATAACATAAACATATGATTAACAGTTCAAACATAAAATATATAAAAGAAAAATTTTATGCCAAAATTTCACGAGAAAAATTTTATGCAAGAAAATCTTTGTATGAATGCATGATGCAGTTTTATGAAAACTTTTGATGCTCGAGAGTGAACGCCTTCGGTCAGTTCACTCAAAATAAAAGACATATCGAGGGGACGCCTATGGGTCGGTCCCAAATCTAAAAGTTTCGATAAAACACATGCGACTAAATAGGGCCAGTCCTGTACCAACCATTACTTAGTCAAAAACCCTGTAACAATGACATGTATATGTATGCTTAAAAATGATGAATGCATGAAAACAACTGTCAGTTCTAGGAAGACCGTAGTGACTACCCACTAATCACATGTCATATTTAAGAGCCTACAGGTCGAAGCCTTGGCTCTGATACCATAATTGTAACATCCCATTTTGGAAATGGAATATTACGCATATCATGGCGTGTCATCAAAGCATACAAGGATAAATGTCTAAGCATTATTCAACCATAAAAGGAAATACCGGAATCAAACATCGGTATCCCAAAGTAAAGCTCATCACACACAAACATAAATACTGTAAAAGGAAGGACGAAACAATGTCCAAAGCAACTGTATCAAAGTAAAGGAAATGCATAAAGAAAGACAGTAAAGCTTCCAGTCCATATGCACCTACGTTTGAGATCTACGAGCGTCCCTGAGTACCTGCCGTTTTGGGAACATGAAAAGGAAAACGGCTGAGCAAGACGCTCAATGCACGGATGTACAATAAAGCATGATATAGGATAAGCATGTAACATATAACAGCGGAAGACCAAGTACTGAGTAAACTGGTTAAGTATCATGAAAACTGGTTTTATAGTTTGAAAAGCCTTATGTTTAACCTGCGAAAACTGTTTTAACATATATATACCATAGCCCATATAGGTCATGAAAAGGTCACGTGCATGAATACTTGGAGGGGTGACCTCATCATGCTGATTAGAGGGGATGCCTCTAATCAATATATTGATTTGGGTAGGAGGGATCAGCTCCTTGTGAAGGGTGCAAGGCACACACCACATTCACCATGATAAACTGAATAAAACATGTAACTAGGATGCACCCATACGCCCCAACTGATATAATAATATGGCCAAACTGAAAAGGGACGCCACGAGCAATCACTCCGCCGTGGGGAAGTCATAACATCGGTGCCTCCAATGCTATGGTTATGGTACCTCCATAACTAGGTGAAACTGGTCATGCTTGTATATGGCTATAGTTTATGCTAAATTAACATAAGCAGTTCAAAACAATAAAACAAATGCTGGGGAAAACAGTTGGCTGCATACGGGGAAATCCTAATAAGGAAGGAATGTCCATACTGAAAGGACGGGAATCCGTACCTCAAGTCCAGTGAAATGAACGGAAGAAAGACTCCTACTTCTGGATCACTAACGCTACATGAATACACACGTGTATAAGTATCGATTCACTGATTACGTACTGGGTTCTGTGTCTTGTTATAGCTGATTTGGTATGTTTGAGGTCATGGTTCACTGTTTAAAGCCTTAAACTGTGTTTATCTAGTATTCTGATTAATCTGATTAAGTATTACTGATGATTCATGTATTAATATACTTACTGTATAATAAATAAGTAACTTTCCAAGAATAGCAGGTTTCCAAAAATAGAAAGTTTCCAAAAATAGAAAGTTTCCAAAAATAGAAAGTTTCCAAAAATAGAAAGTTACCAAAAATAGAAAGTTTCCAAAAATAGAAAGTTTCCAAAAATAGAAAGTTTCCAAAAATAGAAAGTTTCCAAAAATAGAAAGTTTCCAAAAATAGAATTTACTGCCTAAAATAGATTAGTTTCTAAAAAATAGAAAGTTTCCAAAAATAGATCAGCTGCCTTAATTAAATAAGTTTCCATATATAGAAAGTTTCCATGATTAGATTAGCTGCCTGAAATAGATTGATTTCCATATATAGAAGGTTTCCATAATTAGATTAGTTGCCTTATTTAATTAAGTTTCTATAAATAGAAGTTTCCATAATTAGAATTAAGCTGATTTCATAAGCTAACATATAAGTCTAAGTGTTATAAGCTTATTCTTAAGTCATATGATATAGTGTATAGTTTAATTATTATTTCATGTATTTTAATTAAACTATAAGTTAAGCATTTTAATTAAAGTGTAACATGTATTAATTAAAATGAAATGAAAATACTTAGGTTAAAATGTGTATTATTATTAATAATAATATAACCTAAGTCATGTCTAAATTAATTAATTATAGGCATGTTTTAATAATTAATTAATTATAACTTATAACATAAAAATACTTAGGTTAAATTAATGTCATGATAAACTAATAATTAAAATAACCTAAGTCATGATTTAATTAATATTTCATGTTATTAATTAATTATATCCTAAGTTCATGATTCATAAAAATTACATGTAACATAGATCATGATTTTAACCAACGAACCATGAATCGGGTAAGAATTCGACACCGTACCCCGGGCCAAACCCGGGGCACACGTGTCCCCTTGCTGCCGTGGGTCCCACATGAGCCAACCAAGACCAATTGTGGTCTTGGTGGTGGCGGCAATAGCAAACCAAACCCCCCCTCGGGTTTGTTTGCTAGGCGGCCAAAAACAAACACCCTTTTAAACCATTCCTTGATTTTAATTAATACCAAAACATGTTAGATCAATGATTAATTACCTTGTTTTCATAAGAAAAATAATAACATGTTCATGAAAATAATCAAAGATTAAAAGAATTAAAAAGAATTAAAAAGAAGGGTTAGAAAGGTATACCACTATGTAGCTTGGAAAAAGGATGAACAAACACGTATTCTAACACTTGTTTTTAAGATCAAAATCAATCAAACACCCTCTTATGGTGGTGTAAGGGTGGCGGCACAAGGAGAGCAAAAAGGAGAGGAGAAAACTATTTTTAGGGTTTTTATGTTTATTTCTTGAAAATGAAAAATGAAAACATGTTTTTACTTTTACCCCCCTTAACTTGTAAAGTCCATGGGCTAAGCCCATTTCATGCATGTGTGCCGTGGGTATGGGGGCCCCACATGGGGTACCCGTACCTTTCTCGTGTCCCGATGTTTCGTGTTCGTTCGTGGTTAAACGTGCTCGTGTTTAACGTGTTTCTGTTTCTTTTAACGTGTCGTTTATCGTAAACTCCACGCTCGTGAATATATTCTGAGTATTTACGTAATTATTATAATTAGTATTTTAAATGGTGTTCATGATTTAATTATGTTCACGTGATATATTATTAACTGTTTATCATGAGTTCGTACGTAATCGATACTTGTCATGTCATACACGTATGCACTTGCTTGATTATTAGCACATGAATGTGATCAATACTACATGAGGTAAGTTTAATCTAGAACGTACGATCTTAAGGGCACTATTCATGGTAAAAGCATGCGGGTTTTACACATTTAAAACCTTATAATTCAATTACATGACTTAACGACTTCTTCTTAACAATCTCATATTCTATATGTAAAACCCGCATGCTTTTACCATGAATAGTGCCCTTAAGATCGTACGTCCTAGATTAAAACTTACCTCATGTAGTATTGATCACATTCATGTGCTAATAATCAAGCAAGTGCATACGTGTATGACATGACAAGTATCGATTACGTACGAACTCATGATAAACAGTTAATAATATATCACGTGAACATAATTAAATCATGATCACCATTTAAAATACTAACTAAAATAATTACGTAAATACTTATAATATATTTACGAGCGTTAAGTTTACGATAAACGACACGTTAGATTAAACAGAAACACTTTAAACACGAGCACGTTTAACCACGAACGAACACGAAACATCGGGACACGAGAAAGGTACGGGTACCCCATGTGGGGCCCCCATACCCACGGCACACATGCAAGAAATGGGCTTAGCCCATGGACTTTACAAGTAAAGGGGGGTAAAAGTAAAAACATGTTTTCATTTTCATTTTCAAGAAATAAACATAAAAACCCTAAAAAGAGTTTTCTCCTCTCCTTTTTCTCCTCTTTGTGCCGCCACATAAACATCACCACAAGGGGGTGATTAGTTGATTTTGATCTTAAAAACAAGTGTTAGAATACGTGTTTGTTCATCCTTTTTCCAAGCTACATAGTGGTATACCTTTCTAACCCTTCTTTTTAATTCTTTTTAATTCTTTTAATCTTTGATTATTTCATGAACATGTTATTATTTTTCTTATTAAAACAAGGTAATTAATCATTGATCTAACATGTTTTGGTATTAATTAAAATCAAAGAATGGTTTTTAAGGGTGTTTGTTTTTTGCCGCCTAGCAAACAAACCCGAGGGGGGGTTTGGTTTGCTATTGCCGCCACCACCAAGACCACAATTGGTCTTGGTTGGCTCATGTGGGACCCACGGCAGCAAGGGGACACGTGTGCCCCGGGTTTGGCCCGGGGTACGGTGTCGAATTCATGCCCGATTCATGGTTCGTTGGTTAAAATCATGATCTATGTTACATGTAATTTTATGAATCATGAACTTAGGATATAATTAATTAATAACATGAAATATTAATTAAATCATGACTTAGGTTATTTTAATTATTAGTTTATCATGACATTAATTTAACCTAAGTATTTTATGTTATAAGTTATAATTAATTAATTATTAAAACATGCCTATAATTAATTAATTTAGACATGACTTAGGTTATATTATTATTAATAATAATACACATTTTAACCTAAGTATTTTATTTCATTTTAATTAATACATGTTACACTTTAATTAAAATGCTTAACCTATAGTTTAATTAAAATACATGAAATAATAATTAAACTATACACTATATCATATGACTTAAGAAATAAGCTTATAACACTTAGACTTATATGTTAGCTTATGTAATCAGCTTAATTCTAATTATGGAAACTTCTATTTATAGAAACTTAATTAAATAAGGCAACTAATCTAATTATGGAAACCTTCTATATATGGAAATCAATCTATTTCAGGCAGCTAATCTAATCATGGAAACTTTCTATATATGGAAACTTATTTAATTAAGGCAGCTGATCTATTTTTGGAAACTTTCTATTTTTAGAAACTAATCTATTTTAGGCAGTAAATTCTATTTTAGGAAACTTTCTATTTTTGGAAACTTTCTATTTTTAAAAACTTTCTATTTTTGGAAACTTTCTATTTTTGGTAACTTTCTATTTTTGGAAACTTTCTATTTTTGGAAACTTTCTATTTTTGGAAACTTTCTATTTTTGGAAACCTGCTATTTTTGGAAAGTTACTTATTATTATACAGTAAGTATATTAATACATGAATCACCAGTAATACTTAATCAGATAAATCAGAATACAAGATAAACACAGTTTAAGGCTTTAAACAGTGAACCAGGACCTAAAACATACCAAATCAGCTAAGATGAGACACAAAACCCAGTACGTAATCAGTGAATCGATACTTATACACGTGTGTATTCATGTAGCGTTAGTGATCCAGAAGTAGGAGTCTTTCTTCCGTTCATTCACTGGACTTGAGGTACGGATTCCCGTCCTTTCAGTATGGACACTCCTTCCTTATTAGGATTTCCCCGTATGCAGCCAACTGTTTTCCCCAGCATTTGTTTTATTGTTTTGAACTGCTTATGTTAATTTAGCATAAACTATAGCCATATACAAGCATGACCAGTTTCACCTAGTTATGGAGGTACCATAACCATAGCATTGGAGGCACCGATGTTATGACTTCCCCACGGCGGAGTGATTGCTCGTGGCGTCCCTTTTCAGTTTGGCCATATTATTATATCAGGTGGGGCGTATGGGTGCATCCTAGTTACATGTTTTATTCAGTTTATCATGGTGAATGTGGTGTGTGCCTTGCACCCTTCACAAGGAGTTGATCCCTCCTACCCAAATCAGTATATTGATTAGAGGCATCCCCTCTAATCAGCATGATGAGGTCACCCCTCCAAGTATTCATGCACGTGACCTTTTCATGACCTATATGGGCTATGGTATATATATGTTAAAACAGTTTTCACAAGATAAACATAAGGCTTTTCAAACTATAAAACCAGTTTTCTTGTTACTTAACCAGTTTACTCAGTACTTAGTCTTCCGCTGTTATATGTTACATGCTTATCCTATTTCATGCTTTATTGTACATCCGTGCACTGAGCGTCTTGCTCAGCCGTTTTCCTTTTCATGTTCCCAAAACGGCAGGTACTCAGGGACGCTCGTAGATCTCAAACGTAGGTGCATATGGACTGGAAGCTTTACTGTTTTCCTTTACTTTATGCATTTCCTTTACTTTGATACAGTTGCTATGGTCATTGTTTCGTCCTTTCCTTTTTACAGTACTTATGTTTGTGTGTGATGAGCTTTACTTTGGGATACCGATGTTTGTTTCCGGTATTTCCCTTTTATGGTTGAATAATGCTTAGACATTTATCCTTGTATGCTTTGATGACACGCCATGATTATGCGTAATATTCCATTTCCAAAATGGGGTGTTACAATTATGGTATCAGAGCCAAGGCTTCGACCTGTAGGCTCTCAAATATGACCTGTGATTAGTGGGTAGTCACTACGGTCTTCCTAGAACTGACAGTTGTTTTCATGCATTCATCATTTTTAAGCATACATATACATGTCATTGTTACAGGGTTTTTGACTAAGTAATGGTTGGTACAGGACTGGCCCTATTTAGTCGCATGTGTTTTATCGAAACTTTTAGATTTGGGACCGACCCATAGGCGTCCCCTCGATATGTCTTTTATTTTGAGTGAACTGACCGAAGGCGTTCACTCTCGAGCATCAAAAGTTTTCATAAAACTGCATCATGCATTCATACAAAGATTTTCTTGCATAAAATTTTTCTCGTGAAATTTTGGCATAAAATTTTTCTTTTATATATATTATGTTTGAACTGTTAATCATATGTTTTATGTTATACTGTCAGATGGTTCTCACACGCGAGCAAGAGCAGCTCAATGCTGCGATTCAGGCTGCCATGCAAGCCTTACTTCCTCAACTGAGGAATGACATTCGTGCTGAAGTCCAAGCTGCGAATAATCAGCAGCCGCAGAATCAGGCACCTCCTCCTCCTCCTCCCCCAGTGACTCTAGCGGTATGGTTGGAAAGATTTAACAAGCTCCGTCCTAGAGCTTTCGAAAAGACTGATAGCCTCAGCGATGCTGAGAGCTGGCTGACTCACATTGAGAAAATCTTCAATGCTATGGGATGTGACCCCGCCTTCAAGGCAAGATTGGCATGCTACAGGTTTGAAGGCGATGTACTCAACTGGTGGCTAGCTTTGACGCAGTCAGAAGGAGGTGATGAATGGGTCGCTGGTTTGACATGGGCCCAATTCAAGGAGAGAGTGATGGAACAGTTCTTTCCTAAGGCAGAGCAGGACAAACTCAAGTGTGAATACCACGGGATACGTCAGAGACAGGGCGAGAATAGCAATGAATTCATGCAGCGCTTTCTTCGCCTAGCTGGTTTTCTAGGAGCAGCGGCTGGTACTCCTGAGGAGCAGGCACACCATTTTAGGTGGGCACTCCGCACCTCGGTCGCGAATAATCTGGTATGTGCTACGTTCAATACAGTAGCACAAGTGGCTGACGCAGCAAGAAAGCTTGAGATGTTGCAGGAACACGATGAGTTCGGGGAAGCTGAAAGACCCGACAAGAGGTAACACATTTCATGTTCTAGCGTTAACCAGACCGCATCCTATCGTTATATGTTCTATAATCATCTCTTAAACTGTATCTTCCAGGCAGAAAACTGGGGACCGGTCTCAGCCGGCTACCCAGCAGCAGCCCAATCAGCCCAAAGGAAACGGTCACTCTAACGACCGTTCTGTTGTGGAAAGGCGCAACGGTAATGATAATTACCGTAACAATGCGGGACACTCCAACAACAGCAGGTCCTACTATTTACGCAGCTTCTTATGATTTCATGTTATATCTCTCATGCTGACAATATATTAATCTCTACCAGGAACCACGGTAACGGAAGGGACCAGAACCACAGGGGTTCTCAGCCTAACCGTTCAGCTAACACTGGTAAACATCTTATGACGCTTACGTCCTATACTCGTGCATATACTTTATTCTTAACACGTATTGTCATCAGCAGGCCCTCAGCAAGCAAGGACTCCTGCTGGAGGATTCACTCATCCTCTTTGCAGTACCTGCCATCGCAGACACCCTGGCCCATGTCGTCGAGACTCCGACGCGTGCTACAAGTGCGGCCTCCCTGGCCATCGTATGAGAGATTGCCGTAAGGGTGAAATGGAGGGTACTTCGGGTCATGCTGATACTAAACCGCCTCCTACCACTGGGCGTGTCTACACGACATCGCACGATCAGGCAAACAAATCTACAGGTACCATTACTGGAATTTTGTATATGTACGGCCAGGCTGCATGTGTTCTTTTCGACACGGGTGCCACTCATTCAGTGGTTTCCACTACTTATGCTAAGAACATCAGGACACTTCCCTTGCCATTAGAAAATAAGCTTACCATTTCCACGCCTCTGAGGGACTCTGTATTAATAACTCATGTATACAAGAGTCTTCCTCTAGAGTTTGACGATAAATTTCGTGCAGTAGATGCCCTTCCTCTAGACATGATTGAGTTCGATATGATTCTCGGCATGGATTGGCTATCCAAGCACCATGCTACCATAGACTGCCACTCATATCGAGTGATCTTCGGCGACATTAATGCACCAGAGTACATCCATAACGGGTTCATACCCGGGCGGTCCGTACAAGTCATATCTACCTTGCAAGCACGTGCATTACTGTCACATGGCTGCGAAGGTTATCTCGCTACGGTTCATGACATGGATGCTGAATCCCCATCGATTTAGGATCAACCAGTAGTTTCGGAATTTCAAGACGTCTTCCCAGATGAACTTCCAGGCATACCACCTGCAAGAGAAGTGGAGTTCAACATCGACCTTGTTCCAGGAGCTGAGCCAATTTCTAAGGCTCCGTATCGTATGGCTCCCATAGAGCTAAAAGAACTGAAGGACCAACTGCAGGAACTTCTTGAACGAGGGTTCATTAGACCGAGCGCATCTCCATGGGGCGCACCGGTCTTATTCGTTAAGAAGAAGGACGGCAGCATGCGACTTTGCATTGACTACCGTGAACTTAATAAGATTACCATCCGCAACAGATATCCACTGCCACGTATAGACGATCTGTTTGACCAACTTCAAGGATCCAAACACTTCTCAAAGATCGATCTAAGGTCAGGATACCATCAGCTAAGGGTTAAAGAGCAGGATATTGCCAAGACTGCTTTTCGTACCCGCTATGGCCATTATGAGTTTGTAGTCATGACATTCGGCCTGACTAACGCTCCAGCAGTATTCATGGATCTGATGAACAGAATCTTTCATGAATTCCTTGATAAATTTGTCATTGTATTTATCGATGACATCTTGATATTCTCAAAGTCCACGGAGGAACACGAAGATCATCTCCGTACTGTACTACAGATTCTTCGTCAGAAGCAGCTGTATGCGAAATTCTCCAAGTGTGAGTTCTGGTTAAACAAGGTGGCATTCTTAGGTCACATTGTATCAGCAGAAGGGATCACCATGGACCCAGCGAAGGTTGAGGCTATCACTAAATGGCCAAGACCAACATCAGCGACAGAAGTCCGCAGTTTCTTAGGCTTAGCTGGATATTATCGAAGATTCGTGGAGAACTTTTCCCGCTTGGCTTTGCCTCTCACCAAACTGATGCGAAAAGGAGAGAAATTCGTCTGGACGGAAGATCGAGAGAAGAGCTTCGAAGACCTAAAGCAGAAGTTAGTATCTGCACCTATTCTTACTCTCCCATCTGGTACAGGTGGATTTCAGATCTATAGCGATGCATCGGGGAAGGGACTGGGCTGTGTTCTCATGCAACATGGGAAAGTGATCGCGTATGCTTCACGGCAGCTTAAGCCCTATGAAGAAAACTACCCTACGCATGACCTGGAACTTGCTGCAGTGGTGTTCGCATTGAAGATATGGAGGCATTACTTATACGGAGAATCATGCGACATTTTCACGGATCACAAGAGCTTGAAGTATATCTTCACACATCGAGAATTGAACATGAGACAAAGGAGATGGTTGGAACTGTTGAAGGATTATGATATTAACCTACAGTATCATCCCGGGAAAGCCAATGTAGTAGCAGATGCACTCAGCAGAAAGTCCGGAATGATAAACGGCATTGAGATCAAGGAACAAAACATAAGGGACTTGGAGCGGCTTGACATCGAAATCATGGTACGTGGGCAGCACGGATACTGGGCGAATCTTAGAGTAGAACCTGAGTTACTGACTAGGATCAAGGAAGCGCAGAAGGATGATGGAGAGATTTGGGCAATAATTCAGAATTTGGAGAAGCAGACAGAATTCAGAATGGACGCAGACGGTATCATTTGGCAGGGCACGAGACTTTGTGTTCCTGACAATCAAGAACTCCGGGAAGCATTGTTAGCTGAAGCTCACAGCTCCCCATTTTCTATACATCCTGGGTCGACAAAAATGTACCATGACATCAGACAGCACTTTTGGTGGAGTGGTATGAAACAGGATGTAGCCACGTATGTCTCCAAATGTCTTACCTGTCAGCAGGTTAAGATTGAACATCAGCGATCTGGCGGTCTCCTTCAACCGTTGGATATTCCAGAGTGGAAGTGGGACAAAATCACCATGGATTTTGTTACCGGTCTTCCGCCTACCAAGAAGAAGCACGATGCTATTTGGGTCATCGTTGATCGACTCACCAAATCAGCTCATTTCTTACCGATACGCAAGGAAGATCCGGTAAGTAAACTCGCAGATACGTACAGAAGGGAGATCATGAGACTCCACGGCACTCCCTCCAGCATCGTCTCAGACAGAGATCCTCGTTTCACGTCGCGATTCTGGAAAGGCCTGCAAAAAGCTTGGGGTACACAACTTAAGCTGAGCACAGCCTTTCATCCTCAAACGGACGGACAATCGGAGCGAACAATTCAGACATTGGAAGATATGTTAAGGTCGTGCGCGTTGGAATGGACAGGTGATTGGGACGATTACATCTGTTTAGTCGAGTTTGCATACAACAACAGCTGGCACGCAAGTATCAAATGTGCTCCTTTTGAAATGTTGTATGGCAGAAAGTGTCGCGCTCCAACTTGCTGGGATCAAGTGGGAGAGCGAACACTCGAAGGACCAGAGATTATAGAAATGACCAATGAGAAGATTGAGGTAGCTAAACAGAAGTTGCAAGAAGCACGGTCACGTCAGAAGAGTTACGCCGATAAGCATCGTAGGGACATACATTTTAATGTGGGAGACCACGTCTTCCTCAAGGTTTCGCCGGCACGTGGTGTTAAACGCTTCGGGATCAAAGGAAAACTCAGTCCTCGGTTCATCGGACCTTTTGATATCGTTGAACGAATCGGTGAAGTATCTTACCGATTGGCGTTACCTCCTCAGCTTTCGCACGTGCATAACGTATTCCATGTGTCCTTACTCAGAGGGTACAATTATCATCCCCTTCACATGGTTCAGTATCCACTGGAACAGATACGTGAAGATCTCACTTTTATAGAAGAACCCGAACGAGTACTCGACAGGCAAGAACGAGTCATGAGAAGGAAGACGATTCCATTCGTTAAAATTCTTTGAAGGGACCATACCGAGCGGGAAGCCACTTGGGAAACAGAGGAGTCTATCCGGGCTTCTTACCCTCACTTCATATTTTGAGTTCGGGTATGTCACTTCTTTTCAGCTTACTTTATCTATAATTCGGGGACGAATTATTCTTTTTAGGGGGGAAGAATTGTAAAACCCGCATGCTTTTACCATGAATAGTGCCCTTAAGATCGTACGTCCTAGATTAAAACTTACCTCATGTAGTATTGATCACATTCATGTGCTAATAATCAAGCAAGTGCATACGTGTATGACATGACAAGTATCGATTACGTACGAACTCATGATAAACAGTTAATAATATATCACGTGAACATAATTAAATCATGATCACCATTTAAAATACTAACTAAAATAATTACGTAAATACTTATAATATATTTACGAGCGTTAAGTTTACGATAAACGACACGTTAGATTAAACAGAAACACTTTAAACACGAGCACGTTTAACCACGAACGAACACGAAACATCGGGACACGAGAAAGGTACGGGTACCCCATGTGGGGCCCCCATACCCACGGCACACATGCAAGAAATGGGCTTAGCCCATGGACTTTACAAGTAAAGGGGGGTAAAAGTAAAAACATGTTTTCATTTTCATTTTCAAGAAATAAACATAAAAACCCTAAAAAGAGTTTTCTCCTCTCCTTTTTCTCCTCTTTGTGCCGCCACATAAACATCACCACAAGGGGGTGATTAGTTGATTTTGATCTTAAAAACAAGTGTTAGAATACGTGTTTGTTCATCCTTTTTCCAAGCTACATAGTGGTATACCTTTCTAACCCTTCTTTTTAATTCTTTTTAATTCTTTTAATCTTTGATTATTTCATGAACATGTTATTATTTTTCTTATTAAAACAAGGTAATTAATCATTGATCTAACATGTTTTGGTATTAATTAAAATCAAAGAATGGTTTTTAAGGGTGTTTGTTTTTGGCCGCCTAGCAAACAAACTCGAGGGGGGGTTTGGTTTGCTATTGCCGCCACCACCAAGACCACAATTGGTCTTGGTTGGCTCATGTGGGACCCACGGCAGCAAGGGGACACGTGTGCCCCGGGTTTGGCCCGGGGTACGGTGTCGAATTCATGCCCGATTCATGGTTCGTTGGTTAAAATCATGATCTATGTTACATGTAATTTTATGAATCATGAACTTAGGATATAATTAATTAATAACATGAAATATTAATTAAATCATGACTTAGGTTATTTTAATTATTAGTTTATCATGACATTAATTTAACCTAAGTATTTTATGTTATAAGTTATAATTAATTAATTATTAAAACATGCCTATAATTAATTAATTTAGACATGACTTAGGTTATATTATTATTAATAATAATACACATTTTAACCTAAGTATTTTATTTCATTTTAATTAATACATGTTACACTTTAATTAAAATGCTTAACCTATAGTTTAATTAAAATACATGAAATAATAATTAAACTATACACTATATCATATGACTTAAGAAATAAGCTTATAACACTTAGACTTATATGTTAGCTTATGTAATCAGCTTAATTCTAATTATGGAAACTTCTATTTATAGAAACTTAATTAAATAAGGCAACTAATCTAATTATGGAAACCTTCTATATATGGAAATCAATCTATTTCAGGCAGCTAATCTAATCATGAAAACTTTCTATATATGGAAACTTATTTAATTAAGGCAGCTGATCTATTTTTGGAAACTTTCTATTTTTAGAAACTAATCTATTTTAGGCAGTAAATTCTATTTTAGGAAACTTTCTATTTTTGGAAACTTTCTATTTTTGGAAACTTTCTATTTTTGGAAACTTTCTATTTTTGGAAACTTTCTATTTTTGGAAACTTTCTATTTTTGGAAACTTTCTATTTTTGGAAACCTGCTATTTTTGGAAAGTTACTTATTATTATACAGTAAGTATATTAATACATGAATCACCAGTAATACTTAATCAGATAAATCAGAATACAAGATAAACACAGTTTAAGGCTTTAAACAGTGAACCAGGACCTAAAACATACCAAATCAGCTAAGATGAGACACAAAACCCAGTACGTAATCAGTGAATCGATACTTATACACGTGTGTATTCATGTAGCGTTAGTGATCCAGAAGTAGGAGTCTTTCTTCCGTTCATTCACTGGACTTGAGGTACGGATTCCCGTCCTTTCAGTATGGACACTCCTTCCTTATTAGGATTTCCCCGTATGCAGCCAACTGTTTTCCCCAGCATTTGTTTTATTGTTTTGAACTGCTTATGTTAATTTAGCATAAACTATAGCCATATACAAGCATGACCAGTTTCACCTAGTTATGGAGGTACCATAACCATAGCATTGGAGGCACCGATGTTATGACTTCCCCACGGCGGAGTGATTGCTCGTGGCGTCCCTTTTCAGTTTGGCCATATTATTATATCAGGTGGGGCGTATGGGTGCATCCTAGTTACATGTTTTATTCAGTTTATCATGGTGAATGTGGTGTGTGCCTTGCACCCTTCACAAGGAGTTGATCCCTCCTACCCAAATCAGTATATTGATTAGAGGCATCCCCTCTAATCAGCATGATGAGGTCACCCCTCCAAGTATTCATGCACGTGACCTTTTCATGACCTATATGGGCTATGGTATATATATGTTAAAACAGTTTTCACAAGATAAACATAAGGCTTTTCAAACTATAAAACCAGTTTTCTTGTTACTTAACCAGTTTACTCAGTACTTAGTCTTCCGCTGTTATATGTTACATGCTTATCCTATTTCATGCTTTATTGTACATCCGTGCACTGAGCGTCTTGCTCAGCCGTTTTCCTTTTCATGTTCCCAAAACGGCAGGTACTCAGGGACGCTCGTAGATCTCAAACGTAGGTGCATATGGACTGGAAGCTTTACTGTTTTCCTTTACTTTATGCATTTCCTTTACTTTGATACAGTTTCTATGGTCATTGTTTCGTCCTTTCCTTTTTACAGTACTTATGTTTGTGTGTGATGAGCTTTACTTTGGGATACCGATGTTTGTTTCCGGTATTTCCCTTTTATGGTTGAATAATGCTTAGACATTTATCCTTGTATGCTTTGATGACACGCCATGATTATGCGTAATATTCCATTTCCAAAATGGGGTGTTACACTATACGAGTTAAATTTTTCTTAATTCAATTTTCAATCAACTTATGCTCAATTCGATATCCTGCCTCATTCTCCAATATTTTTAACCTTATTCATAAACCTTAGAAGGGAAATAAAAGCTCGATTTGAACAACACTAAATTTCCAATCCTATAGCTCTTACAACAATAGCTAACAAATGAGTCACTAGTATGAAATGACTCACACATTCAATTAGACTTCTCAGAAAGGTACTAGTGGCATTAGGCTTTTGGGTAATGGTTCCAATGACAACCTCAAGTGCAACATTCACCCTTTCGATTTCAAATTTAAGAATTGGGTGACAACGAATAAGATGACATATTTCTAGGTGGTAACATTTTGTCAAACTCCACTCTATAAGGAAAGATCGTCATGACATCGATATCAGTTTTAATCTTGCCAATTCTTTTTCAATATCACAATCAACTAATATTAACATTTCTATGAATATCAACCATTTGTTGGGATCATAAATATCCACAACTTGGTTTAGATCTAGGATAGCTAGAATTCCTACGAGAATAGCTTCAATTAATTTACTAGGGGATTTAGGGTTCCTTGTGACAATCTACGTCGTATAAATACCTCGTATAAATATCAAAATAATCATCAAATAATCATGTAATAAAATTACATCATATATATATATATATATATATATATATATATATATATATATATATATATATATATATATATATATATATATATATATATATATATATATATATATATATATATATATATATATATATATATATATATATATATATATACTAGTTTCGTAACCCGCCCAACGGACGGGTTCGGCTCATATATATATTTTTATTACATTCTTCGATTAGTTACAGTCTATGTTAATAGCAAACCAACTTTTCATATTCTTTGACCTTAAGTCGTCCATCGGACAGGTTCAGTTCATGTATCTTGTTTTAAAAAAATGTTTGATATTGTTTAGTTTGGCTTATCCATTTGCCGGGTTCGGTACATATACGTTTAGTTGAAGTGTAACATATTCTATCACCAAGAGGGCAAATAATAAGTATATTATGCAAACAGTTATTTAAGGATAATCGTTTTAAACTGCGTCTTTTATTCTCAAAATGACTAATGACTGTTGTATTGAGAATATAGTACCAACACTACCATTCAATATTATCTCAGAGTGACTTATATTTGTTTTCATCCTTAGTACTTGAGAAAAAGTTAAATGCTAACATTTAATAATGATTGGTCTTGGCCTACTCAACTGCCGATGTTGAGGTACACAAATCAACATGTTTGTTTCAGTTTGTAATTTTTTTTAAAACACGCCTGACGGAAACGTTCATTTCCAAATTTGTTTATTTTTTATGAAAAATAATATTTTTCTTTTTATTCAAATGTTAACGTATTATTTAAAAAAATAGATGTTATTCATATACGTAACATCTTTAAAAAATTATTTGATGATATTATTTCAAAATTAATAATTTTACGCTAATTGATCATGAATAATGCATAACATCTTTAAAAAAAGTTGAATAAAAGGGAAGTATTCATGTAATTCAAAAAAATGTTTGATAAAACACTACTATATGGTCATAAGATGGTTAGAATAATACCTATAGAAGATTATTTACATGAGTCATGATCTCTCGAAAATGCTTTAAGCTTTGTCCCACTACAAAGGCAAACGACTCTATACCAATTTTAATACGAACCAATCCTTCATTCCTAACACAAACACTTAAAGCATAAACCACTACTTAGCTTGTAATTATGTATTTCAACTAAAACAGAATGGTTGTATATAAAAAAAACATTTTTATACAAAAATTAGGTAAAGTTTGACTTTTTGGACACACATACTAAAACTAAACTATCTTTTTTTTTGAACAAATAAAACTAAACTATCTATAGGGGATAGCATTTTATATTTTGCTTGTACTAAATAATCCTAATGAAATTTAATGAATAACTTAAAAAGGTTATATATTTTACCATAAAAGTCGTACATGTATGACTTGCCAGGTAAATGGATGACAAACTCATATTTAGGATGTTTAGTGCGAAATTCTATATCATCACATATGGCTTCAAGTTATACCAAGTGCGTTGCAACGGGGCGGGTTTGGGGCGGGGCGACTGTCCCCATCCCCAAACCCGATTAGTAAAATTTTCCCCAAACCCGCCCTAATTCCCGTCGGGGATTTTATCGGGGTGCCCCGTTGGGGCGCAATGCTCCCTCAAAACCACTCCGTATTAATTGAGGATCTTATCGGGTACCCTCTTTGGCTAAAATTTTCTATCAAAACCGCATCATTTTTTATTATTTTTAGACAGTTAGAAATAAGCTTGAAGTATTAAAAACTTACTATTTATATAATAATGAATTACAAACAAGACTTATAAGGTTTAAAACGATACTATTATAAATAAATAATGATATGTTACACCACAAAGAACTTACAATACATTAAACAAGTTTAATGTAATAACAATTTGCAATAGTGAAAAGATAAAATACTAAAGAAATATTTATTATGACGTAAATAGTAAGAAAATACTATATAAAAATACTTATATTTGTATATGTGTATATTAATCGGGCGGGGCGGGTCGGGGACCTTATTCCCCGCGTTTGCGCCAAAGCCAATTAAAATCCCTGTTTAAGCCCCAAACCCGCCCCATAACCCAATAAAGTTAACCCGCCCCGCCCCAATTAATCTGGGTTTCGAGTTTCCCCGTCGGGTTCGGATTTTTTTGCCATCCCTAAGTGCAACTTGACCCACAATAAAATCTATTTAAAATCATACATTTACAAAATTTAATCATACAAAAAAGATATTTCATGAAATATTAATACCGATAAAAAAGAAAGATGCTCGAGACATATGAAAGCATGTAAACCATGGAATCTCCTTCAATCATTCATAACACATATAGCTAAGTAGGGGTGTTATCGGGTTTATGCGGCTGGGTTGAGTCATTTATTAAAAGTGACCCGCACCTCGACCGATAAAAAATCGGGTTATCATGTTCGGGTATTTATCGGGTCAGGTTAAGTCAAGTCGGGTGATTCGAGTTGTTAGGTTATAAGATCTATACAATTCTACGTATACATTATGTAGTTTTTGGATATAAATGTCACTGTATATTTACCCCTTGCGTGTTGATTTCATGGTTGTAAGCATCTGGCTTCTTCGGATGAGTTACTTTTGTTCTTGATTGTTTCGAACTCATATGACATTTATTGTGCTTTGCCAAAAACATTGCCATTGTGATCGACCATAAAGTAATTCCAGCTTTTCCATGTAACAAGGTTAGCACTTTTTTTATGTATGCATTCAGTGTCATTCAATCATCCCTGGATAATATTTGACTCTTGTAATCCAACTATGATATTCATTTTAAATGTCAACTTATCATGCACAAAATAGAGCAATCGTTTCTTTACGTACATAGACAAATAACCGAAACATTAGTGTTTTAACGCACCATTTATAAAGTATTTCCTGCATGTATTAGCGACTATTTAAAAAATAAATTAATTGCATTTTTTCAGTCTTATGGGGCTGACTCGATAACCCGTTAAGAAAAATAATTCAACCCTAATACGACCGATAACAATAACGGGTTATTGGGTTCGGGTCAAAACTGCCCGACAAGATTTTTTCGCCCGATTTAACCCAACCTGATATGCCTTATCAGGTTTAGATTCAGGTTCGCGTTGGTACAATGGTCTCTATATTTGTGTCATAGATCCAGTCAAATATTGTATGCTTATCATACCGTTGGTGCATCTCTATAATACTCTTTTGCTATGGGCACCCATCTTTTTTTCTTTATATTGAAGGATGATTCATACTTGAAAGTTACGTTAGCACAATCGGCGTGGACTTCGTAAGAAATCTTGATTGGATTTTACTTTTCATGAGTACTTTATAGAGTTGTACTCACTGTGATATCTTTAGTAGAAAAAACGCACAACCGTGCAAATTAAACATGCCTTGCTCCAGACGGTTAGGTGATCCAGGGCGATTGAACTACCCTTCATTCTTGGTTCCTTTTGGGAAGTCAAGATAAGTGAAATACATCCAAACACTGACAAATGTTGGACCTGTGACGTTACAACTGAAGCAGTTCAAATTAGCGAGATAAGATGAGGTACATAGTCACATTTCTCTCCCAAAAGGGTGGTAGCGGTGATGGCTTTGGGCCTATCACTTGGAAGAACGCTAAAAATCAAGCTTGAAGCAAACCTATTGACCTATTGTTGGGAGGATGTGAATCGAAAGCTAGAGTAAATGGCCGTGAGGGCATGTTTGTCATTCTACTCAATGTGTTGCTAATGGTGTTGTGGCAGCCTCTTGGTTTACTGAGTTCTTGTACACATGCCTCTCAGGCTCTCTGGTGCTTATTCTATTTTTCATGTTATCAATCATAGTAGTTATAGATATATAGTGCACTTGCTTTTTTCTGTCCGATAGTATACAAACAAATAGTGAACATTGTTTGTGTGTACCTTATTCGTGGCCAAAAAAAGATATATTGTTTAAAAAAGCATACATGATGCCACATTGGTCTCTTACGATACAACATTTACTTCATTATCCATAAATGAATCGATCTTAACAGCTTTTACGCTATCCTTCTTTACCCACCTCTCTGTGGATTTCTTTTCGGTCACCTAGTTGAGCATCTTGTGTTGTACACATTCTGCACACTACTCTCCGTTATCTGCGCAGTATTCTCTTTTTTCACAACAATACCTTCCTCCTGATGCACATCAAAACAGATGCAGGCTCCACCTTCTGATTCACCACACCCTCTTCATTTGCCTCCTCTTCACACTCTTCTAATTAGCTGCTGACATTACGACAAGAAGAAGTTTCAACAGCCTTCCTCCTAGAACTTGAGATAGCAGGTGTTTCGAGCATCTCGTTCTTCGATTGCTCAACCCCACCAACAAATTTCTTGGTTCCTCTGCGAGTAGTAGTTCTGGTGGTAGTGAGAGGTAAATTCATAGTTTCGGCTGTTTTCCCATGTCGAGTAGATGTTCTACATCGGGTTTGAGGAGCCTTAGGCGAGAAAACCTCAAACGTTTCTGCTTGTTCAACCACATCACCTGCCTTTGGATTGTGGGACATTCAAAGAATCCTCAATACCTTCAACCTACCCAATTTAATACAAACTGAAATTAGTGACCTGTAATGTGCACATAAATAAGACTCTTGAGACTCGACTAAAAAACACTAAGCTATGCTAATGTTAAAAAGTTTCCCTCATCAAATGCAACAAAACACAATAAAAACACTATAATCAGGTAATAAAGATTAGTAATTAATAACATAATCAATCATTGTGTCATTTATCATATTGTACCATTTTTTGATTCATAATCACATTGGATATCTGCAGCCAAAAGGTAACTTATTGAAAAATTAACTCAGGTTCATACCCGACAGACCTGGATGGATAAAACACATAGGTTTTCCATCTAAACGGTGAAAGGTGAAGGAATGGGTGTTGATGCTTTGAATAACTCAAGTCTTTATCCTGACTATAAAAAAACCTTAGCCACTATAAGGACATGACCTAGGAATAACGATTCCAGCGTTGATTCAGAAAAGGTAACCCCTTGTGATTACATGCTTTTCTTGAAACACCAGTAGGCTGTTAGTGCATCATCAAGTTACGGTTTCCCTAAAAATCCTCTCACCTGCAACATAAAACAAATAACCGATAATGAAAAATGCAGAATGCATTTCAAATAATCAAAAATATTTTTTTAGATATATGGTTGTAAAGAATAGTTAGAGGTGAGCATTTCGAATGTTTGTAAGGGATAGTTAGATTACGCCTAACGTCTGTATTCCCTGATCTAGTACGTATTAACTATCGGTAATTCCCACATGTTTGGACCCCTAAAATATGAAAAAGATATCAGTGTAAACCATGACTATATCACGAGGTGGTTGATGAGAAGGAGCTAGAGCCAAGCTTGAGATGGAGTGACATGCACTTGCCTGCCAAAAAGTGAATACATGCTTAAAGCTTGTCTATTAAAAATTTAGCAATGCCCTATATCAATATAAGGTTTCAATACTGTGGTAATTTAAAGCTTCAAGCACCTACCTGCATATTGATGTTGTTGTTATTGTTATTGTTGAGACCTTCTACCGCATCTTTAGCTTTCTTGTTTCCAGAAGTGTCAGCGACTGGTTGGATCAACATGTTAGTATGTAAACCACTTGTATCTGTTCCATTTATTATAACGTGGTTTTTCACATCGCGCCAAAGATCTGATCAAAAGATGAATGATCAAGATCAAAGATAGATAGTAACAACATAATAATTTATAAGCTATTTTGTTCTTACTATACTTGCTTTCACAAGACCATCACAAATATACCTACGCTTGAATCTTTAAGCAAAAAATTCTTCAATTTTCTTCGATTTCTTCTTTAAAGATCGTGATTCACATGGTTTCTTATTTAAGGTTACTATCGGTGCTATTGTCATCTTTTTTTTTTCATTTGTGAAGTTTCAAGGTTTGGTGTCAACTATTCTCTCTTTTGAGTAAGATATTTGGGAAGCTTGTGCAAGGAGGTGATGTACTGAAAAAGATTGAAATTACGGGTGATGAAGATGGAAGACCAATAGTGACAGTAAAGATCATTTATTTTGGTGAAATAAGCGAGGGCGAGAATCAGAGTTCTAGTATGGTGGATGAAGTTTCTCGTATCTGGTTGTAACTTACATTGTTGCCACTTGTATATTAGTCACTTGTGACTTGCATGGAAGTTAAACGTTGTTTCTAGTACTCATATAGATAAGAATCCACCGAGCATAAAAACGGGCAAAGATGTTTCATTAGAGGTCCACAGCCACGAAGTAAAGAATTAATAAAGCGTAAGAAGTCTTCAAAAGAGCGTAGGAAGAAGAGAAAAAGATATTCTTCTTCTAATTCAGATAACTCTTCAGACATGGAATTAGAATCTTCTGATTCTGATAGTGATTCTAACTCTGATATATCGTTGTCATCATCATCTTCGGATCTCAGCTCTTCGAGTGATGATATTTACCAATTTGAAGACCAGCGAGTAAAAGAAAGACCTAACTTGATGATTACCATGTCGACCAGTAGTAGTATAAAAATTCAATATACAAATGTTTGGGTACATGGAAGGAATTTCATCATCGTGTGCATGAGTTGATTAGGAACGGGACCTTTCAGCTGAAATCCAGCCATATGCATGTTTTAGATAGAATTTTAGTACCACCTCATGAAAATTTTTTACTAAAATCCATCCATGAAATCCATGATAAAATCAAGTTAACACTTCTGCAGAAGTGTTAAATATGACATTCTATATACTTCCTCGATGGGAAGTACTAATCTTTCTTTTTCTCTCGGTGTGTCTTCAAAGACGCCTACACACAGAACAGAAGACACATCAAATACTCGATCACGTAACAACAACCAATGGTGTAAAAAATCCTATTAGTATCTGATTTTTGTAATTTAGAATCAATAGAGACAAAAGTATGCCACTGGATATGATAGATATATAAAATTTTAATTTCGCAACCACTGTTCAAAAATATAAAATGTAGCATGACCGGAATCTAGTATTTACTTGATGCTTGGTCAGACGCTTGCGAATGGCTATTGTTTTCTTTGGACATAAATCAAGAGGCATGTACTTCTCATTTTTGTATGCTTCCCTAAGTGTGGCTTATATTTTTTGGACGTAAACGGTTTAATGACCATTTAAACCAATGTGAAGCCAACTTTCTTTATGCAGAGTTACAGTTTTTCAATTGGCATCATTCAAGTATCCTAAAGGCACAAAAAATATGCGCAAACTTTCTGCTTGATTTAAAGCATGGTCTCTGTCTCCTTTAGAACCGGGCATATCAATACCAGCACGTCTACGCACGTTGTGCTGATGTGGTCCAGCCACGTTAAAACAAAAAACAACATCTATCCGCCTCACAATGAAGATGACGATGATTTAGTCAAAAGAGCCAGCTAACATACACTAAATAGCTCCTAAAACCTTGAGAGATTTGCTTAGGTGTAAATTGAAACACCAAACAGCTCTTAAAATTAGCTTATGGAATTCTATTAAGCAAATCCCAAACAACCTCTACAATGAGTGAAATTAGAAATAACTTTTCGGCCTTCTAATCATATGCCTGTTAAACATGTAATAATTGAATAACTAAGAATTTCGAATTAAACCTAACCTGATAATATTTTTGAGACGTTGCAACCACATCCCTGAATCATATGATATTTTCTAGACGCTGCAATCACATTCCACCAAAACATATGATATTTTGATATCAATATCTCTTCTTGCAGTTGTGCTATATTAGATTTATCACTTTATGCAAAGGAATACAATAATCAGCAATTCAATATGAATGATATTATTGATAACAACTTTCTATTATTGATAAACAACTTGAGATTATTAATAAACATGTATAAAAGATGAATCAAAATTAACAAATTAATAAAGCATATACCAATGAAACACGTCCTCTTTATAACCATTGTAAGTACCAATTAACCGCGCATAAAGGCGACAATAGTAGCTGGAACGTTGAGCCCTACTTCAATAACATTGAGAAGTTCAGCAATTGACGATGCTTGAAATTTTAATAGCCGCTTCCTGGTGTTCATCAGCTTGATCTCAAACATAGATAATCTGGACGCCATTTCTACAATCTCCTACCGTTCCAGCTTGAGGTATAAGAGTTATTCATTGCCATCATCATAAACAACTCGACTACGACGTAGTTGACCTGGCTAGAACATAAATGATGATAAAGTCCATGCCGTGGTATTTGTAATGCTTTGGTTGCCATTTGCTCAAAAATCTGTGAAAAAGGAGCATCAGATTAAAATTAAAATTATGCATATTGGTGACTGCTGTTGTTGCATCAAGAACAGTATGCATGGAGAAAACGCCCTTCCACGCCTTAATATAATCCGCACTACCAATTCACTATGACCGACATATTTGTTCAAAAGTTCAGGTCCCTTGACAGTAATAAAGAAATATGACAGCAATTAAATTACACTCTTTTCAAAGGTTGTTTGTAACTCCAAGACTTAACAGCAAATGTAAAGCCACCTTTGTAGTATAATTTCAATGTTATACAAAAGAGTTCTGCCATTCTTTGTTGAGGTAAAAATTTGAATGCTAGCAAACACATAATAACCAATGTCGAAGTAATAGAAACAGTTGTGTTGTTACACATCATCATCGAAGTAATATACTGATAAGGCACACATGATTAATCTTCAATTAAGTTTGGCTCAGAAACATCGGCATCTGATACAAGTATTCCACACTCCATAGTGATGGCTCTGGCCGTTTGAAGATCGTCACCTGTAACCATTCTAACATGTGCCCATATTCAAGTAAAAAGATGAAATTGCAAAATCTAATAACAACATTATTTTAAAACGGAACTGTTTTAAGACCTGATTAGGTATTGAATTGCCATCGAGAAGGATTGTACGCATGTAAGATGTTATCCATCCAGCAAGTTCAAACGGCCTCCTATATGACATGAAGCTGCAAACCAACCATGATTGATATCAAGTAAATAAAAGAATAATGATAAAAAAATAACACAGTTTAATTAGGGTTTTGAGAAAACAATATATACCTTAAAACAAAACAAAGAAGTTGACTAACCTGTAAAAACAACAATATATATAACACAGTTGATCATTAGGCAAATAGGACTTGTTATAAAAAATTAGAGGGGTATATCATAGTTAAACACAGTTTATTTATAACTCATCAGTGGGTTCATGCTGTGTGACGATGATGTTTAAACTTGCAGGATGCACCAAACTTACAGCTTGTGATCAATGGTTCCTGTTAGCTGGATCTATTATTAGGGTTTACGAATGAATGAGGTGATACTTACATGGAAGGGATACCGAATGAATCATAAAGGAAAAAAAATCTGTCGATTTTAAAAAATAATTCTCTAAATCTAAAAAAAGATTTTGTTTCCAAAATAAATTAAATATAACCTTATAAAAAAATACACGCATGGAATGTTTTGATCAAATATTTAGTCGTAGATTGAAATATAGAATAAAAAATAGATATAGTAATTATATATTATGAAAAAATATATAGAATAAAATAATAAATATAGTAATTATATATTAGGTAAAAAATATGTAGCCAATGAAATAATGCCACATAGGATATGACATGGCACTATCTTATTTTCCTATGTCAAACTTAGCCCCATATATATATTATATATATTATAGATATATATATATAATTATATATATATATATATATATATATATATATATATATATATATATATCCAAGTTATATATATATTAAAATAACACTTCTCAGTCTGGCCTTGTCGGTAACTCGAGAATTCTTCGGCACCGTTATAGTCAAAAGATTTTTAGACATTTTTAGAAAAATGTTTATTATTAAAAGATTTTGAAATGTTTTATTCAAAACCTTGGTTTTAAAAATCTTTCGTTCTCTATAACGAGAGCTATGGTAGCAAACTGTAACACCCCCAAATTTACACAGTTAAATACAGCGGAAGACTCGTTGGTGTTACGGGATAGCACATTACTCACATCATAGACAAGCATAAAAATCGCGTCATTTAATAATAAAGCATTTCCATTCATAAATATCAAACTTACATAGGTCCCAAGTCATTGTATTTCATATAAGTTTTACAAAGCATTTGAATGGAAATTATTATTTAAGTGCGGGCCATGAATTCTTGTTGTCTTCCCGAGAATTACCTTCAAGTACCTGAGACAAAACATGTTAAAAGAAAAGGTCAGCGATAACGCCGAGTGAATTCATAGAGTTTAATAAAATCCATCAATATAACATCGGTATAAATTATTACCGAAAATCGTTTTTGTACAAATAATTGTAATAGGCCATAAAATAGCGAAAGTCATTTTATACAAATCCTTATCAAAAATCATAATATAGGCTTTTGCCTTTAAAATCATTATACGAACCAAAGTCGTAAAACATCATACAATACGTTTTATAACGTTGTATAAAGTTAAATAAAAACCGTTATATGAATATGGTTATGTAAAACCAAAACACGAACATAATATCAATAATAAGACCCCGTATTGCTAGTCAGGCAATATATCGTAATTCAGTGCATATAGAAATATTTCGTTATTTGGATTATTATAAGCCGCATGACATCGTTACCTTACTATAACAAACAACGGGTAGTTAACCCGAAACTCATTTGCCCATCTAAATTAGCGTGTCGTCACAATAATCACGCTTGTGTAAATCTTCTCATACATAAATTCGCTTACCAATCAATGTGGCACGACGGGGATCAACCGTCAAGGCGCGAACTGGGGTGATCGTCCCCAAATAGTACTATTATATGCATAAGCGTCTACCAAATCCCGGTAGTTCACAATTCATGCTAATGGGACTTTTAGTGACATACCTAACTTTAATAATCCATTTTATTTCATCTATCGGGTCATATAATCATACATCGGGTCATACAATCATTCGGGTCCAAATCAATAAACAAACAATTCAGGACAAATGGTGTCCTATTTTATCAAAACTAACATGTTATCTCCCTCGCGGGCTTATAAAACATTTCATAAAAACATTTAAAAGAGTGCAAGGCTATGCACTCACGTTGATGTGGGAAAGCGAGTTATCGGCAATTCAGACGTACGGTACGTGCTTCAATCACGGAAACCTAGACAAATAATACTCAGTCTTAGACTTTTGTCCAATGATTTTATCAAAATAACAAATATACATATGATAATTTTGTACATATGATGATGATCAAGTGGGTTTATATATTCTTATTTACTCATTTTGGTGTTTATGTATAGGTAACTTTTTACTAGTTTACTAGTTTTACCTATTTACATATTTCAGGTCCAATAAGCCTATTATCAGTTCATTAACTTGTATTAATCCATTTTATACTTATATTATCAGTATTTATACTTTACATGTTGGGCCCAAATGGGTTAAGCCCAATAAGTAATTTTTATAAGTGTTTAACTTATTTAGTTAAATTATTAGTCCAAATATGCTAACTTAGCTCGTTAATGTCCGTATGTCATATAGTTCGGGTTTTATCGGTTTTTACTTGTATTAGGTACTTATATATCAGTATATGACTTTTAAAAACATTACATTAGACGGGTTTGACCGCCTAAGTTTTATTTGACAAAAACGTTAATCTTTCGGGTTTTAGCCGAAAAAGACGTAAAACTTAGTATATAGTTTTATAACTTGGAAAAACATTTATATTTATACTTTATATAACATAATCCATTTTAATATCAACATTTATATAACTCTTTTATTATAATCGTTATCAACTAATGGAATTTGTATTTATATATATTTTATATAAATTTTTGAGTGCTTATATTATATATTATTTATACAAAATCAGTCCTAAAAATCTAGTTTACTAAAATGGTCATATCTAGAGTTCTATATGGAGATAGAACCCCAACTTTTTATCACAGAAACTACATGATTTGTGCTTCATTTTATTCCGTTATAGCTACTGATGAATCAACATCTAAGTATTTTATAAAATTCGTCCAAAACAGTGTAGTCAGATTTGCACTCTAAACTTGTTTTGATCATATCTCACTCATTTTGATGATTCCATTGCATGGCCAACTCCCACATGTGTATGACATCTAAAACTTACTGTAAATGGATTCCACCATGCAATTTTTCCAGTTTATGACTTGGTTACTTACTGTTTTTATACAGCCAACAATTTAAGCAAGATTTTAGCCTTGTTTCTTATGGTTTTTCATCTTTTTAATCATATTTATCAACACTTGATCCCCACACAACATTTTTATCATCATATATTCATCATATACATATACAATAAGAAAGAAAATACATTTGATCTTTACAAAAATAACAAGAGAAATGGAAAGGATGATCTTCTTTACCAACCAAGATTATATCTTATTTTTGGATGACAATAACTTGATGAACACCAAATATATCTCCAAGATCATCAACCACCAAGATTGTTTATTGAGAAATTAGCCCTGGGACACAAGAAAATCACCTTCCTTGTTGTTAATATGGCCACCAATCAATCAAGGCTTCAAGGTTTCTCCATAATATGGCTAGATAACATGAGATTTGTGGCTAGAAATGATCAAATGGTGGTGTTGGATGGTGAAGTGGGACGGCAAGGGAGGATGGGAGAGAGTATGTGTGAGTTGTTTTGCATGTGAAAATGGAGTGAATGGTATGTGTTAGTGGTTTTTACTAGTTTTGGTGGGATGAGTTAGCTTCCATGTGAAGCTAAGCTTACATGTGTAAGCTAGCTAAGTGTAAGGATGCCACATCATGGATGTGGTGTCCTCTTTAGCCGTCCCATAGTTAGTGGGGTGGGATAAACTTGTTTTGTCCCATCCCGCTAATTTACGGGTATTCCTCGATTCTAGTTTCCTTGATTTGCGTGCCCTCGGGTCGTTTTACGAAAAATGTTTTTATAAATTATGAATCAACGGCACAAAACGAATCTAATAAAAATTGTCTCATCAAAAATGGAGTTAAAAAACGTGAATACGTAATCCTAAGGTTTCCGGTTTAGTCGTAAAGGACGTTAAATTATAATCGTAAGTCCTAATCTCTTCTCATAAATTTGTGAGTTTATGAACCAACACAAATTTAAAATCTCAAAATAATATTCACGGATAAATTTATTTCCTGAAGTGTCGGACTGTCACCAAAACGGTGTATATAAACGTAAGCACGTAACGTAGAATCCTCCGGTTTAGACGTAGTCGATGCTACTTCAAGACGTAAATCCAAATTTCTTCCCATAAATAAGTGAGTTCATATTATAACATTAAAATAATGTTTTCAAATAAATATTGAGAATAAAATATCGACCATAAATTGACGGATTGTCACAATTATGATTGTGTTAAATTAATGATCTTGTTAATTTGCTTTCGCTGTATGTGCTTGCTCCATATTAGGGTTTTAATAATTGTTATGATAAATATAAACCATCAATTACACCTTATAACTCTTTTTTTACGAAAATGTGACAAATAGTAGGAAGACGTACACTAATGGCAAATTGGTAGCATAACATAACGCTGTTGAAATTGGTAAATTTAGTCAATCTGATCTAATTTCCATGCAGTTCTTGTGTCTAAATTTCAAGGTATCTAAAAAATGTTTAACTACATACGTTCCTTAATAAGAGACCACAAGATGGATCAACCTATAAGGTTCAGATTTCAGGATATGCCTCTCAACGACCACATGGCCATAGCCTTAAGGAGGCTGAGCTTAGTTGATCCAACAAAAAATATTGCATATTTCTTTGGAACAAATGAACTAACTGTCTTTGACATCACATGGTCTTTTGTTGAGGCATTGCAAGCATGTAGCACAACCACATTTCATGGCCAACAGAAATGGCTCCTATAAAATCAAACTTTGAGAAAGCTGGAGGTATGACATAGACGACGAATTATTTAGACGAGTAATAACTGGGTTTTACCCAGTATAAAATAATTTCGTTCCGATCTTTTCGGATTGATTATTGGTAGAAAGTGCGACTCAATTGTTCTTGGTGGAAATGAAAATGGTTTGGTTATCTATTACTAAGTAAAATGAAAATGTAAATTGCGATAAGTAAAAGGAATGCAAAAGGAATGTGAAAGGAATGTAAAAAGGAATGTAAAAGGAATGTAAAAGGAATGCTGAAAGGAATGCTCAAAGGAATGCTGAAAGGAATGCTAAAAGGAATGCTGAAAGGAATGCTGAAAGGAATGCTAAAAGGAATGCTAAAAGGAATGCTGAAAGGAATGCTAAAAGGAATGCTGAAAGGAATGCTAAAAGGAATGTTGAAAGGAATGCTAAAAGGAATGCTAAAAGGAATGCTGAAAGGAATGCTAAAAGGAATGTTGAAAGGAATGCTAAAAGGAATGCTGAAAGGAATGCTAAAAGGAATGCTAAAAGGAATGCTGAAAGGAATGCTAAAAGGAATGCTTAAAGGAATGCTGAAAGGAACGCTAATAGGAATGTAAAACCCTTTTCCAATCAAGATGATCGGAATGTAAAAGGAATGTATAAAAGGAATGTAAAACCCTTTTCCAATCAAGATGACCGGGATGTAAAAGGAATGTATAAAATAAGCTAAATCTAATAAGCTATTAATCAAATAAGCACACGCCTAAAAACCTAATCAAAACACGTTTAAGAAAAGCTAATAAGCTAGAATTTAAATACTTTTAAAAACATAAAATAAACAACTTTATAAAATAAACTTTAAAAATATAAACTTTTAAGAAAAACTAAAAAAACAAATAAGCTAAACATAAAATAAGTCAATAAGCATGTCAAGCTCAAAACTCATTTGTATTAAAACTTATAGATGAATAAAAAGATAAACTTTTTAATCAATCAAACATCAAAACTAAACAAGATCAAAGATTATATCGAATCAAAGGTAAATAAAATCAAGAAAGGTAGAATGAGAATGATTGTAAAAAGCTTGAAATAAGATTAAGATTAAAGATTAAAAAGTACAAGATTAAAGATTAAGATTAAGAAAACATGAAAGAAAAGCTTAAGAACATGAAAGAAATCTAGAGAGAGAAAGGAATCTACTCCTACTCCTAAAACTAATCTACTCCTAAAATGACTAACACCCTTTCATGTGGTGAAATGAAGGGTATTTATAGGAAAGGAGGGGATGCTTGTGTTGCTCTTTTCTTTCTTTCTTTCTTCACGTCTTTTCGTCTTTTAAGTTCTTCGACTTTTTCGACTTTGTCTCGGGATTAATTTAAACTCGTCTTATAATTTCTTCATTTATTAGACTTGAGTTCTTCGGCTTAATTAAACTTCCGTCTTTAGACTTGTTCTTCGATAAATCTTCAGAATAGGCCTTGGACTTCCGTTCTTTTTTCACTCTTGATCTTTTGACTTCGTCTTTTGTCTTTTTTTTGATAAAAGCCCGTGAAAGCCCGTGTTTTCCTCCCTTTTCATGTTTTGGTCCTAAATCACAACAAAAACACAAACCACGCATAATTCTGACATTTACGACATAAAATACACGTTTTGGCTTGGTTACTATTGTAATTAAGTGGTAAAAGGATGGGTGTTTTCACACCTATCAACGAGCAAAGAAGATTTCACTGTTCATCCTATTGGAGCAGAAACTCTTGTCAACCTCAGGAGTCACATTGAAAGAAGCCTGAAGCACCTCAGGGAACAACGCCTTCCAAGCAGATGTCCTTCCAGCCATATGAGTGAATATCGGGCTGCAAATGAACCATACTCTCTTCTTTTCTGCAGGTCCTTAGCGAGAAATAGGTTGTCTACCATTACTTTAACGTACGAGCTCACAGATATGAGATATCTGTTATTGAATTTATAATCAGTCTCATGCGGTACTGCTCTATATATTGTAAAGTATTTAACCTTTATATTCTAATAGGTTTAACTACACTTTGGGTCCTTATATTTTGTCAAGTATAACAGTTTTGGTATAATAGTTTAAAATGTAACAACTCCAGTCCGTTTTTGGTTGACCTGTAACACCTTTGGTCCATTTGACGCTCTAAATCGTCCCAATGTTAATATGCACAAGTGTTGGTATTTAAACAACATGTTTCGGAAGCCAAGTGGCTGCTGAAATAGGCTATCCAAACAGCCGTTAATTAACGTGACAAGGCAAATCCATATGTTCATGTTCTGCTGAGTGTTTGGATCCTGTTAAAACAGCAGCCAAACACCCTTACTGCTGTGAAAGGCAAGTTTGGCAAGCCCTTCGTTAATCGTTATTCGTCCATTGTTTGTACTTTGTACAGACATCGATCAATAATGTAATTGACCAGGTGACCATTTTCCACTAATATAATATTTTTCTCGACCCTGTCAGCGAAGAAAAAAACAGTTAGATATTTTCTTAACAACCACTACCATTTATAACATGCTTTTTTATCTCACTGGTTCATGTTTAGATAATTGCCAGTTGTTCCAAATATCCAAGTGGGGTTGTATGTGTTGAACATAATGCAGAATACATGCCAAACATGCCATCTTTAATTCAAATGCTTAGTGGTGAAGGTGGACTGCATATCTTAACGAGCTCACATTTTTTATGGAAAAGGAGTTGTAGCTGACTTCTCTTTAAGCACTTACGCAGGAGGTTCAATAAATGATGTTACTATTACCGAGGTAGAATGCTTGATAGGAAACTTAATGGTTCCTATCCTTTGCTTCACAACTATTATCTGCATGTGACTAATGCAGATTTGTTCATTTAGGAGGTGATGAAGTGCACCTGATGGAACAGTATATGAAAGCTCCATTTGGTGATACAATGCGAGCGGTTATCTCACAAGGTACCGTGTAAACTGTTTACACAAAAAATTACTGCTACCCCAAAACGTGTACGGGTTTGGACCTTTGACCTCTTATGAGGAAGTCAAATGCCTTACAAGTAGACCATTTTGTCGTGGTTTGAACCATTGAAAGCAAATAGTTTTCATAGTGTTGATGCAATATCGGCATACCAACAGGAATGTCTTGCTTCGATTAAGAAAAGTAATATATATAACCATATATTCTCTTAGGGAAAAATCCCTGGAAATGACTTGGTTTATTTAATCTGATGAAGTTCTAAAAAACTGAACACCTTTGTATTTGCCAGAACACCAAGTTACATTATAAACTAATTATTCATACTGACTTGACCTTTCTTCCATTGATCCAATCTGATGTTATTAGTCAAACATTTGTAGATGAGCGTACAGGTGATTTGAAGTTGGTACGGGAAAATTATGAGGAAATACCCAATTACCATGTACAAAAGGATCATATCGACAAAGGTTAAATGGAAGTGCGATGTCTGAATGGCCTATATCAGTTCTATCAAACATAACCACTTTGTCGTTGTGTAAGAGTTGCATATGCATATGGGGTATACCGATGTTTTCGTGCAGCATTTACCTTTCACCTTTGAAGCCAGAGGTTTCTTGTGGAATTACAGGTTCGGTTGTTATCGCAGCCAATACTAGATAATAAATACAGGAATGAACTGCAGAAATTACCCCATGTCGATATATACTGATTTATGTTTAAATAATGGTAGTTGTCTTAAACTCTATGAGCTTATATGCGGATAGATGTGCTTCATGGTGCAGTGGTTTCTTCTGGTTCTGTCAACTCTTCTGTTACAGCTGGTATGTCAATTTGTTTATGGTAAAAAATGAAATGCCTTTCTTCTGCACATTATACACAACTTTATTTCCATTCTTGTAAGGTTCATATATCAGTTTAAACAGTTAACTTTTGAATATAGTTTATTATATCATGTTCTCTTTCTCTTTATCCCGTGAGTAATAAATCTTACTATTTAGGTGGAGGGCAGTTGTACATGTAGGGAATGATAAAGTGCACTGGTGATGAATCGATATACCCTAAACCTATATTAGGTTTCTATCTTCTTGCTTATGCTCATGTTAATATCAGCACATGTATCTCCTTTAATATACCTTTTATGCGTACTTCTCAAGGTTCAATTGGAATAATATTGTATTGTGCTCAATTTCTTTCTTACCCTATGTTCAGTTTATTTTTAAAGTCTTTAACTTGGTTGACATTCAGAAGCATGTCCCTCAGCCCTCACCATTGAGCAAAGCTTCAAAAGTATCAGATATAATATATAATGAGAAATAGGATATGAATACTGTGGCGCTTATTCATTTACTATAAGCTCTTTCTGAGGGATCTTGGCCTACAGAATGCGTGTGAGTACTCAAATTACTTTGCGTCAAGGTTTTGTTGTGTTTCTCGTTGATTAGTGATGTAGCGAGAACAACAAAGTAACAAAGATAGATAATTGTATCTGTTGATTCCAAAGAATGCCAGACACAATCCTTCCAACTATCGTTGATTCAAAAAGAATACCGATAATCAGGTAAACTCCAATAATCGTTGATTCAACGAATACCCGATTATTTGGATGAAATCGAACAATAAACCCTAACTTGGATTTAAGTTGATTAACAAAAGACTAAAAGTCTGTGATTTTTATTCATAACTCCATTATAATTCAATACAAAAAGTCCTAATTATACAGAAAAACTAAACTTGGGAAAAAAGATAACAATATTCTTCCCAGGAAACACAAAATCAGAAAAATAAATAAAACATACCACAAAATAACAAAATTAAAATAAAAGATATCATAAACTAAGGAAACTAAATAATCAGTTTATTCTTCTTTCTCCATCATTTCGCTACATCAATTAGCTAAACGGTAAAATTTGATCATATGCATTTACATATTATTCCTTTTCAATCTTTGAGCAGTTATAATTTTCTCGATAAATCTGTTTGGTTGAATACTCTAGTTGATTGAAGAGGTAACCTCGGGATTGAAAAAAAAATAGTATCTATAGCTTCTTTTCATAACGCCTATCTAATACCTTTATTTGCTGGCCTCATCTTCAGCCTGTAGGTGGTTTGACTCTGATTTTGTAAATCTATAGTTAGTTGTACCTCAAATTTCTAGAATTTGAATAGATATTTGCAACAATCTATATTTGATTTTGCAATATACATGTTGTTGTGTTTTTTATAACTATTGTATGAGCTTTTGACAGATGAGCAGTGTAGGTATATTTTAATGGTATATGTCATAATATTCAGCTATTTTTTCAAATGAGTAGTCTATTTAATAAGGACCTATTAAGCGCTGAAACTTATTCACTGACCTACGTCAGTTAATACTTTGACTAATTCAAATTTAATATAAAATCATGTTTAAAAAATAGAACAATATGCATAATGAGAGAAAATCACGCATATCAGTTACCAGTTTACCACTTTAAATTTTTGAACGCTTAATTTTCTATTCGTCATAAGGTCACAGACTCACAGGTCACTCGATCACGCATCAAATACAATTGTTCAAACGGACAGAACCACACAAACAATAAAAAAAGCATCAAACGAATCAAGTGATCATCATTTTTTCTTTTCATCAATTTTAATCAAGTGATAACTTATTATTGTTGCTTCGATAGATCGAGTATTATATAATTTACACTCGAGATTATTATGTTGCGTCGTTCACAACCGTCAAGTGTCCAAAATAGAAAACGAAAAAAATTCAACAAGAATCTAGGCAATATGTACACGATTCTACGGATAGTTGGGTAATAACGAAAAAGAATAGTAATAGTGTTGCGGAAAATAATGACAATGTTACGTTAATGTAGATACTGAAAATCCTATAAACAATGAAAAAGTAGAAAATTAAAGATAGTGAAGTCTTATTTGCGAAGTACAAAGAATCAAGAGAGGCTAAACGGGTTAGTGATCGTGAGTATTGAAAGTAGTTTTTTTAGCTAATGTGGACAATGATAAGAAAATTGATATTTTTGCTTCAAGAAACGCACGAAATCATCGTTATAGGTAAACCATGTTGAGCTTTTAATTCGGAGTTATCTCCTCGTATTAACAATTTTCTTAATGAATAAACATCGGTGTGGGATGAGCCGTCTGGCTTGACTAGGTTCCAATTCCAAAAAAATGTGTTGTTTGTAATAAAGGGGATAATTCAATCGGCTCGCCCAGGGCATTCGAAATCTCAGGACCGGCCCTGCCTGCAGTATAGACTTCATGAGTTCGTGTGATAGATAGCTTGGATTCATGATAACCTGATGCTACGTAATTGAGAATGTCATTTGAGTCAAATTAATTAATGTTAACTACCGAATGAATAAAGACCCGCTAGGATGATTGTATAGTTAAACAACTATATACAACAAGCGTAAACTATAACTAAAATATAAAAAAGGTTAAATTAAAAAACAATAAAATAAAAAATTACAAACAATAAACTCTCCGGAACAACAAAAGAAACGATTCCGCCCGTTGGGCGGGTTACGACGCTAGTATATATATATATATATATCATAAAACATGTAAACACTTAGTATGGAAAAGCATATCATTTCACAACATTTGTTTGTTTTAAATTTATACGTGTTTTAAACCTAAGTCATTTCATTAAAACATTCAGCATAAAATGATTTTGGAATAGACTTAGCCTTAAAAAATCTCGTGAAACTTATGACAAATATTCCGGAATAACATAGCCTACAAGATCTCGCAACGTTGAACTAGTCAACATCTCTCAATATCCTCTTAATTCACATCTCGCAATATAATAATAAGGACAAACATCCCGCAATAATTTATCTTAGATAATCTCGGAATAACAGAGAGATTCCGCAATAATATTATGGCGAAACAACATCTCGCAATATTCAGTTATTTTGACATTCCGCAATAACTTTGCGAAGAATGTTTCCGCAATAAGATTGCGAGACATGTTTCCGCAATAACTGATGAAAAAGATCCCGCAATATTTTCAAAACAAAGATTCCACAATATGTTACGAACCAAAGATTCCGCAATATCTTAAAGTAAAGTTTCTGTAATAATTTTCTATAAATCTCGCAATACTGGGAGAATATTACGAGAAACTTGGTTTTGAGGTTCAATCTCGATGCTAAATACGTTTTGGGTAAATCTAAGCAATATCCCATCTATATCTATCCTAAACGAACACATCCCCCTTATCAATTATAGCTTTCGCGACAAAAAATTTTAAAAAACCCTAATTCGATTGGATATTCGATCTGGGATAAATTTAGATAATAGAAATGAAATTGAATTGATGGGAGTGTCCGTTGTAATAAACTAAACAAGAGATAAATACCTTAACGCTTGAATCGGCTTAACACTGTTGAAAATCGAAGGTCAGGGAGATGTAACAATGGCGGCAAAGAGGAGGTTTGTGTGTGTGGTTTTTGCGAGAAAAAAACAAACAGGGGGTGGTTTGACTTGGTCAAACTGTGAACCAAATTTGCAATTTGGTCCCCCTAGTTAATGTAATTATACAACTTGTATTTAAACAAGTTTTCATCACTTAACATCCATTATGTCTTAACTCTCGTTAACTATTTTTCCAAATAACGCACGTAAAAAACACAATCACCTAAGGCTTAAATTTGATATCCTAAGACACAATTATCACTCAGCACATAAGATATTGGAGCATTAATCGTTTGAATTTTTCTGAAAAATATTTTGAAGACCAATTTGATTTCCAAGACGATTTCATATTTTTCCCCCTTAAACAATGACCCGTTTTCTATTTGAAGAGTTGTAGTCGTTGTTTAAAGAGTCAAATACCCATGAAGACATTTTCCTTTTAGTGATTTGAAGAAACGATTATGGTGGCAATAAAATTTCTCTTATTTTAACAAATAAAAGCACTAAAGCGTACACTAATTTGTGTTAGACCAAGTTATAAAGTAAACTTGATCCCTTGTATGGTTTTAAAGTAAATCATACCCGAGAAAATAAATTTCCGTTGTGAGCTAACGTTTTCCGAAGAAATACGTGACTTTAATGCGAAAAGCGGGTTGCAGTCTGAAATAACTACAAGCCATATAGGCATGTTTTAAAATATTTACAACTTTTATACGAACTCTATTTATGACGCCGTGTCAATTTTAATCGACATTTCTAAGGCCGTAAATATTATCGTACTAAAAGACATGCCTTTTGAAAAATGAAAAATCTTTTTGGATTTTGTTGATTTTATATTTTTTATGATTTTTTTAGGTTTTATATTTTTCAACAAAATCCACGGGGTCACAAGTATCCACGGGGTCACAAAATCATGTCAACGCGTGGACATGATTTTCTCAAAACGGTCAGACATATCTTGGGTAGTGGCAGCAAATATTATATCATAAACATAAATTTGTACCAGTATCATGTCGTTGCCTTCCTTGAGAATGAACAATGTCGGGTCCACTTTGCCTTTGGAGAAGCCTTCTGAGATAAGATATGATGATAGGAGATCATACCACGCGCGTGGAGCTTGTTTCAACCTATAAAGAGCCTTCATGAGCATGTACACATGATTAGGATACTCTGTGTTCACAAATTCATTCGGCTGGCTTACATAGACTTCTTCCTTTAATTTACCATTAAGAAATGTCATCTTAACATCCATTTGGTAGACGATCATGTTCATGTGAGCAATGCATAAGTAAGGAATAGTCTTATTGACTCCAATCTTGCTACGGGAGCAAAGGATTCTTCAAAGTCAATACCCAATGCTTGTTTGTAACCACAAGCGACCAATCTAGCCTCGTTCTTTAAAATTCCACCCATTTCATCGAGTTTGACCTTATATACCCACAAAAAAGTAAGAACGTTGACGTTGTCGGGTAAATGAACTAATTCCCATACTTCAAGTCTTTTGAATTCATTAAGTTCCTCTTGCATGGCTTCAATCCAAGATGATTGTGTCATCGCTTGCTGCCATATTTTAGGTTCAATCTCAGAGAGAAACGCATCAAAGTAGCAATATAATACGTGATCTTGTAATTGATGGCGTGTAGAGACTGGTCGGTCGATGTCACCAATGATATTTCGTATTGGGTGATCCTTTGTCCACTTGGTGTTATGAGTTTCAATCCGTGGTGGTCTAGAGTAAATGGTTGCAGGAGCTTCCTCTGAGGTAGACGCCCAGTTAGGGTTTTTAGCTATCGGTAAATCAATGTATAGAAGCTCTTAAATGTGAGAAAATTCTAAATCGTGATCATAGTTATCCTCTTTAACATCAGTATGAACGAGTGGGGGTGTTGATTTAGGTGTAGTTTGAGAATTACTAGGGGGATGGTGCATCTAGTTCAAGAGTAAGTGTAGATGCATTGGATTGATCTCCATTATCTTGAGCAACAACTTCGGGAATCGGAGCTACTACTGCAAGAGCTAGAGCATCATCACTTGAGGGATCAAAGAATTCATCAAATATCGGTTGAAATAACTTATCCCACGCGGGCCTTGTAGGTGGTATAAATGATGTAGAAGTAGGATTGTTGGGATCTAATCCGGAACTAATAGTATGGGTTCCCATCTCATGAAGCGCGGGGTCAGAGTTGCGTTGCTCAAAAGCCATCGCTGTTAGCTCATCAAAATCGATATCTATAGTTTCTATTATCTTGCCAAGACGACGGTTATAAATCCGGTAAGCTTTCTTCGCGGGTGAGTAACCAATGAAAATTCCTATATCTGCTTTCGGTTGAAGTTTTCCCAAATTTTCACTGTTGATGGTTGGGTAACAAAGTGCACTAAACACGTGAAGAAATGACAAGTCAGGTTTTCGTTCATGAAGAACCTCATACGGTGTTTTTCCATTGCGCTTACGAACAATAGAGCTGTTTTGGGTATAACATGCGGTTGCTACAACTTCTTCCCATAAGAATAAAGGAGCATTTGCGTAAATCAACATAGTTCTAGCAGCTTCCATAAGTGTGCGATTACGTCTTTCCACGACACCATTTTGTTGTGGAGTGCGAGCAACTGAAGTTTCATGTGAAATGCCCACTTCCTCATAATAATTATGCAGAGTCTGATTGAGAAACTCAGTTCCATTATTAGTACGGATTTGGCAGACAGTGGCATTAAGACGCACTTGGATCATCCTTAGAAACTTGATAATATATGCAGGTGCTTGATCCTTTGTTGTTAAAAACTTTACCCATGTAAACCTTGAAAAATCATCCACAATTACGAGGACGTATTTTCTACCGCTCACACTTGTTGTACGCATTAGCCCACAAAGATCCATGCACAAAATATACAATTTTTCTTGATTGGTGTCTTTAGCTTTGGGTTTGTAAGATTTCTTGGTGCTTTTTCTCGATGAACATGCAGAACATATATGATCCTTGTTAAACTGGAGCTTTGGAAGACCACGAACAAGTTCGTTTTTAGCCAAATGATTAATAGCATCAAAGTTAAGATGATATAAACATCGATGCCACAACCATGACTTAGTCTTAGATGCTTTGGAGAGAAGACACACGAGAGAAGCAGCCATCATATTTTGTATGGACAATGTGTATAGATTATCCCCTCGGGAACCTTTTAACAAATCTATGCCTTCCAAATCACGGATGAAGCAAGTATGTTATCGGAAAGCAACCTAAGGTTTGAATCACAAAACTGTCCCACTGAGAATAAATTATGACCGAGTCCTTCCACATAATACACACGAGAAACCGTAACATTCCAAATCTGATGTTCATCATAACCCATGATCTTTGCAATGTGGTCATTACCAAATTTAACCATGCCTAGAAACTTGCTGACATAATTTTTTAGCATAGAGCGATCTCCGATCATGTGCTTTTAGCACCCAGAGTCCAAGTACCAGAGGATGATTTGGACCACCTAGAAATATCACCAGACAAAGATGATGTATCATAATCTAATTGTTCCTCTGTGTTAGCAGGTAGAGATACAATGATCTTAGATTTTCTATAATAAGGTTTCTTAGATTTCTAATTTTTCCTCCTATTTTCGGCTTAGATTCTAGTTGTCTAAGATCCTAAGGTACTTCTTCACTGGTAGGCACAGTAGTGGGGGCTGACCTAGTTAAAGGGCACGGGTTCCATACTTTAGTGTTAGTGCTCATATTTAAAGGGCACTTAGACCTAACCTTAGTGGAAGCAATCCTTATTAAAGGGCACGTAGTTCCATTTGCAGTGAAGGTCCTACCAGTGGGTTGCCATTGCCATCCAACTTGGGTGAATTTCTTCCACGTTGGTTTCCATTCAAGGTTGTTCCTAATGGCATACATTTAATTAACATGATCAGCAAGGCATAAATCATGACGCTGAGAAAACATACATTCATGACAATTCCAGTATCTCAAATCAGAATTCACAATACGCTTAGGCTACTAAACAAACACAGGGCGTTTAGTCTTAGCTACATGATTCTTTTTATTTAAATCTGAAATAACATTCCTATGATGAACTTCTACTTTCTTCTTCTTTGTCCTACTAGTGGAAGGCTTGATCCTATCTTTCTTGACTTGAGATCCTTTAGCCTTAGTAGAAATATATACTCCTGTAGAAGGCAAGGGAACATTAGTGGCAGATTTTGATTTAGCCTTGTTGGGTGTACCTAGAGAAGGTTTAGCTCCCGGGGTTTTGTTGAATGGATTAATGGCAATGGGTTATTTTTTAGTGGTGTAGAACCCGGTTGACCGATGTAATTAAGTTATTGAACCCGCTCAATGTATGCATGAACAGAGTTATAATCGCTATTTTTGGGATCTGATTCATATAAGTCATCTAAATATCCCTCGTAAGGTATACATGCTTAATTGCGTTCTTCATATAATCCATGTATGTGAGGGGGTTGTTCATATGGTACGGATTATTATAGATCACCACTTCATTGGTTTTTGGAGCACTAGAGGACGGTGCAGAGATTGTAGCTGCGTTATCAACAACTTCTTGTCCTTTGAGTTGAAGTGTCTCCTTTAACTCAGCTAAAACCATGTTTTTGTCTATGAGCTGAGTATTCAAATCAGAGATTTCCGCAGACTTTTGGTTCAGTTGGTCAACAAGTGACTTATATTGCGCCGCATTAAAAGCGAAGCGTTCTTCTAGTGAACCATAAATTTGCGAAGATCCCTGATTTACTCGTTCAAGCTCCCCTAGAATAGAGATGATTCTATTTTCCAAGGCATGTGTTTTAAGCTCTGCAGCCTCTAGTTCCATTTTCACATATTCTACTGATGACTCCCTCTTAAGTCTCATAATCTCTTCCTCTAATGCCTTAATCACCTTGTCACTCGTCTTAACGTTATTTTCACATTCATTTGTTAAAAAAAGAGTTTCATTTTTAGATTGTTGTTCTATTATAAGAGATATACATGTGTTTGAAGCTCATCAAAACGTTTTGAAAGTAAATTATAAGAATCTTGAAGATTTAAAAATTCAGCGTTAGATTCGTTACAAGGTTGAATATCTACCACATCATTTACATTTTCAACAATATTCATAGAGAGATCATGCACATCATCACATTATTCACAAAGAGATTTACAATATCGAAAGACATCACTTTTTCCAAGGGTCGGTCGTTTTCTTTCAAAACTTTTTCTTTCTCAACTAGCATAAGCTCCTAGGCGTCATCCATTTCATAGAAAGCTTTTTGAACTTCTTTAATTTCCAAAAGTAAGTTTTGATCAATGGATTTAAACGTGGCTTTAATATCTTTCACAAATGGAATAACTTCTTCTTGAAACGCATCTCTAGTGTGCTCGAAATTCCATTCCCCTTCGGTTTGTGCCGTTGGAGTCACACGTTCCTCAATGACCTTGTCAAACCTTGCAAAGTGTCGTCGTAGCTCTTTTAAGATAGTGAACACTTTACTTACCGGTGGAACTTCTTTTGAAAGTTCTTTAGGTAATTCCGGTTCAACAAGTGTAGGAAACGTATTAGGAATTTCAGTCAATGAAACTTTAGGTGGTGCGAAAAGAACTTCGTGTAATTTAAAGGGAGTTCGTAAATCCAATTTTTCTTTATTATGAGATTCATAATCAAATGGTTTAGGAAATTTAGCAAGCATTTTAGACCGATTATCATCATAAAGTGGAATATCTGTCGGATCATCATGAACATCAGGTGGACCTATCACCTTTCAAAGTTTGGTAGCATCATAAAGTCTTGGGTTGTGGATAAGAGCTTGCTCTACGTAACCCGGGTTAGGTGGAAGGTCTTGTTGACGAGATAAGTTAAATTCCATAAAAGATGAATCAAACAAATGTACTACATGTGAGGCAGAATATTGTTTCAAAAGCAAATTATCAATCTTTTTAATTTGGTTATACGCATTAATTTCCGTTTCAACCTTTTTAGACTCAAGAATTTCGAAATTCGTTTTAGGTTATTGAAAATTAGTGACGACTGACTCTTTCTCTTTAACTTCTTTTGAAAAATTTTCTCTTAAATTTTCAATCTCTTGTCAATGATCCATTTGAAGTTTTCTAAACTCATCAAATTCAGGATTGGTTAGCGTATTGGTCGAGGGAGTTAATTCCAAGGTTTGAACCTTTTCCTTATACAAAGCAAGCTCGGCAGATAAGGTCTGATTAACACTTAGGGTTTCAAGGACCGCAATATTAATTTGGCCAAGCATAGTTGCCGAAACCATTACCAAATCTTGTTGAGCAGGGGAATCCATATGCGAAATAGCTCCCGGTTGTATGTCACTCAAAGTTTAGGGACTTGCATTGATATTACAATCATTGTTTGTCTCCTCGTTTGAGTTACTCACCACCGGAGGCTCTTCCAGATACTGAGACTCTTGCCCAACTTGATGTGATGCAATACTAGTATCAATAGTAACACTTGGTACCTCATATGTTTGATCAGAACCGTAAACTGGAAGATTTGTAATAAGAGCTGCTTTGGCAGTGTTGAAGTCATCACAGTCAGAATCGTATGCATCGAGATCATCTGCTTGATATGCTGCATCATGAGTAAAAGCTGTTGTGTGTTCATCATTATCCGCAACTCTTGGATCAGCAAAAAACGCTAACTCCTCCTCGTCTAACTCACGGCCATTTGCTTGGGCATTAACCAAGAAAACCTTCTCCTGAAACCACGAAGCATTATGTCTCCTCTTTGGTTTCTTACAATCCCTAGCCATATGTCCTTCCCCTTGCAATTGTAGCATGTGATCATCTTCAACTTGCTAGTAGTATTTCCCCTCAGAGCATTGTTGTAAGTTCTTGCACCGGTGTTGGATGAACTCGATGTCCCCTGAATAGGTTGAACCACGACTCTGCCTTCTTGAATGGTATCTTGTTGACGAGAGTTTGAAGAAGTCCTCAACTGATTGTTTGTGGTAGGAAGTCCTCGATATGCTCGTTTGTTCAACGTTTGAGTGATGTAGGCAGACATGGTAGCTAACACTTCAGTAGGATTATCACCGTGTTTGAATTCGGGAATTGGGACCTCATCATCACAATACGATACATGTGCTGGTGGAGCTACATTAACACTTGAAGGAGCACTGACATGTTGAGAATAGTTGGGTTGAAGAACTTTCGGTGACTAATAGGTTATGGCATGAGCTGTAGGTGCCTGATGAGAAAGTTATTGTTGATGAGCATAAGTTGATGGATATGAGTCTCTTTATGATGATGGTACTTGATATTGTTGATGTGAAGTAAGTGGTTGTGGTAACATCGAGTATTGTGGATAGCTTGGAGTTTGATACACGGACTGGTGATAGAAGTGCTGCCCAATAGCATAAGGAGTATTGTTATATGACACTAGTTGATGATTCGCCATTAATGCCATTGGTTCAGGATAAGATCCTTGAGACACACGAGTCATGATCACATGCTTCTCGTGTTGTTGGAAGAAAGCATAAAGTTGATCTAGATTTGACTTACGCAAATCCCTTACCAATTTAACATCCGTGACATAATGGCTCCACTCTAGAGGCAACATATTCAAAAACTTGGTGTTGATTTGAAATTGAGCAATCGTCAGATCATAAGTGTTCAATTTATTCATCAATGTAGTGAATCGCCAATAGTAGTCATGAAGAGTCTCCCCTAGAGTGTATATGAATCTATCAAAAAGATAATAAAGTTGACACTCTCGTTCTTGCTTAGTGAGTGAAGTTCCATGTAGCAAAACAGCCAAATGATCCCATAGTTCCTTCGCTATCTTGTGTTGAATTACCATTCGATAAATATCGGGTGTAAGAGCTTGAAGAATAGTCTGAACAGCCTTTTCATCCACATCGGCAATAAGTTGATTTGCAACAGTTAATTCAGAAAAATTCCCTTCGTCGGGTCACATCATTTGTAGTGACGGTTCCCCAATCAAGTGAACCTTGTTCGATTGACTTAATCATAAGTCTCCCACTAGGTCTACCAACAATGTATGACTTTATTCGGCCCTGCCGTGCGTCAAATAGCTCTTTGATAAGTAATGGTAGATGAGTATCGGTATCCGATATGATGGATAGGTCGGAAAGCGATGGCATTGTCAGCATTACTGAGTGAGGATTCATTTTTTGATCACTTGAAAAAGATTATCGAGTGATTGGGCAATGAAATAAAGGTAAAGTGTTTGTGGTTGTTGAAACAATATGTAATTATCCTGTGGTCGTGTGTTGTTGTGGAAATCTTCAAATAAATGCAAAGTCTAAAATCCGTGAAGTCTTGCAAAAGTTTTGAAAAAAAATCTCGGAATAATGCCGATGAGACTGCTTTTATACATAGTCTCATCGTCCAAATAGGGCTTAAAATGCATTAAATATCATCAAAATACCCAAATATATGCTTGTGTTTGTTGCTTGTGTATTTTAGGTACGGATATTGAGAAAATGACAAAAGATCACAAGAATCAGTCAAAACGAACACGGGAAACGAAGCCGCACGATGAACCAAGCCCTAATGAAGAATTTTCCAAAGAAAGTCCTTGAAGATTTGAAGAATTATGAAGAAGGGTCCTCCAATATGGAAGAATTGACACTTTATACCCTTGTATCTTCATAATTACAAGTTTGGTCCCTAAAGTTTGTCAAAATTACAAAAAGGACCCTTAACTTTGAAGAATTGGCAAATTTAGTCCCTCAACAAAACTAAATTGTCAATATTGGTCCTCCAAGAAGTCAACAAACAAGTCAAACCTTGAAGAATGAAGAAAATGCCAAAATCAGTCCTTCAAATATGAAGAAATTGCATTTTAAGCCCTTGTTTCAAGTTTAGAAAGTATTTGTGCCAAAAATGACAACTGCCCAAAAGTTGTTACATGGAAATGGGGCGTTGATAGCTATTTATTACAAAATGAAGAAAAGTGAAATCTTTGGGGGCCAAAGCTGTCAAACACACTAACTTACCCCCACCAATCAGATTGCCACATCACCTCCATCCTCCACTCATAGCCCTCCACCTCACCATCCACCCCACGTCACCTTCCACTACCCTTTTAAATAACTGATTAATCAGTTATTTAATCCCTTCCCTCCAAACACCAAATTTAAATAATTAAACCCCCAATTCAGATTAAACTCACCCCTTAAACACACATAAACCCTAGCTAATCCCCAGGATGAACCTTAATTAAAACAAAGGGTTTTTTGTTACAACTCTCCAGATCTTTGATTAACCTCATTGTCATCACATCCCACCTCCCAAAACATATCACACTCAACCCATGTGACCACCCCATGGTCCCCTGCACCCGTCCCTTTCCACTAAACCCCAAAAAAGGACAAGATGAACGTTTGAGATCATATCCTTGGCCCCAAAGGCTTGTTGAACGTCCAGGATCACAAACAACAGCTGGCATCTTCACATGACACCACCAAGATCACATGTTGCACAATTTGACCAAGAATTTCAAGATTCGTCCAAGGGCACTTTGGGAAGATTACACACTAGGGTTTTCACATTCTAGATAGTTCTGTAGTCCACTATATAAGCACGTATAGGTTTTCATTTGTTCTTGTTCCTTGTTTTTTCTCCTTTTTCACAACTTTGTAAATCCAGTTTTTTAATGAATGAAAAATGGTTTAAGGTTTGTTGATGAGAAGCAAAGAACCAATTTACTTATATTGTTTGAAGTCTTGTTGGTTGTTATTATTGTTTTACTTGTTTCAAAAGGTTTTTAGTTTCCTGAATTTCCAAAAAAATTTCAGTTAAGAAAAGTCAGTTTTTATTTGTCTGCTTTATTTTTAAAAAGTCATAAGCTATAGGTTAACTTGTCAATAAGTTAACCCTATAGCCTAAGCTCTTGTACCAGTCACCCTTGTTCTTGGTTTTCAGTTTTTGGCAGGTTCAATTCAAGGCCAATTATCATCATCATTTTCATTTCAAACAGAAAGAAAAGTCTGCACAGACCCGAGTCTGTATGGAGGTGACTTTTCAGTCACTGTTGGGCCTGGATGTAGGCCCAACAAGGTAGCATACTTGTTTCCTATTTCAGTTTTTAAATTTTTAGTCTTTTGTGATTTTGCATGAAATATGTGAGAAGTTGTTCATGTGGTGTTTAAGTGGTTTGTTTTGAGTTTATTTGGTATTATATGCATGCTAGATTAATTTAAAATCAGTTTGGGTGTCATTTGATTTGATTTTCTTTGTAAAATTGATTTTCAGTTTTTAAAAGGGGTGTTTGGATTAAGGGATTAGCCAAGAATTGTGATAAGATTATTGTGTTAAAACCTGTTTAATACACTTCCTAGGTGGTTATTAGGTAGTACATGTGCTTAGATTTCAGATTGGTAAGGTATAAAATACAATGGCATGCTAAAAATGGTCATCATAGCATTAAATCAGTAAGGGTCCTATAACTGCCTGTTTTGTGATCTTTGAACCACCAATTTGTGAAGTCTGTTAGATTGTAGGTTTAATCAGGATTGGGAGTAGTATTTGTTTGATTTAGTGCACTTGTATGCTAGTCATTGGCCATTAAAATCCATTTGAGTGCATAATGAACCAGTAACTGCTCATCAGACCAATCTTAGGCCTTAATCAGAAACTTTCATTAGTTTTTGTGCTTGATTCTTGTTTAGATTCTTGCTTGTTTTGTGTTTGTGTTGACTCCCTATACTCAACTGAGTATAGGGGTGCCCCTTTTATCCATCAAAAACATCAGCAAAATCAAGATCAAGCTCCTCTTGATCAGTCTTCACAAGTGAAGAAACAACTTTGTGTTCATCAGTTAAATAACAATCTAGGCACGTTTTTTTATTCATAGGGCTTAATTTTGTTTGAATTGGGGTTGGTATTTGTGTTTTAGAGTAATTTAAGTTACTGTGTTTTAGTATTTAAAGTTTAAAAAAAACAAAAAAAAAGGTTTTTCAAAAAGCTCCTTGGCCTGGACTCGAACACGAGACCCCTCGTTGGAGGACTATACGTGTTAACCAGTGATCCAAGTGCTTTTTTCTGTCATCCTTCCCACCCTTTATTCATTTAATGCCTTTTAATTTGTCTTAAGTTTAAATAAGCCGTAGCTTAATAAGCTTATAAAAGCTTATTGGAAAAGCTTTTTTGCTTGATTTCATTTTTCTTGTGTTCTTATTAGGGTTTAGGATTTTTAAGTTCAAAAAATTTATTTTTTACATGCTTATTTAATTTTCTAGGATTATTTTGAGTTTTAATTTTGAAAAGTAAATTAAAAATAGGAAAAAGTATTTTTAAAATCTGAAAAAATAGTTTTTAGGTTTTTAATTATATTTTTGAGGTTTGCATCACTTTAAGTTTTCAAAAAAGTCTAATTTTTGATTTTATAGGATTTTAGGGTTTTTAACCAACTTTAAAATTTAATATAAAATTATTAAATAGGTTTTAGAAACTTTTAATTGCATTTTTGTCTTAGTTACAATATTTTAGATTTTTGGTAATTTTTTAGAAATTTTTTATGAACTTTGAAATTTTATTGAATATTTTAATATTATTTTATTATTAAAAATTGAAAGTTTGATTTTTTAAGTTTTTACATTTTTCCTAGATTTTAGACACTTAATTAGGAGTTTTGTAACTTTCCAAATATTTTTAGGACTTTTCAATTATTTTCTAGAATTAATTTAAGTTTTAATTAATTTTAATAGTTTTTAAGTGTTTAAAAATAGTTTTATTTGGTTTTAAAATTCTAAAAAATACTTTTTAGCTTAATTAGGTTATTTTTGAGGTTTACAAACTTTAAAATCTTGTTTAGGGATTTTTAATAATTAATTGTGATTTTTAGGGCTTTAATTAGCATTAAAAAGTCATTATTTAATTAATTAAAAGGTTTTAGCAAGTTTGGATTTTTTGTAAACTCTTAGAATATTATTGTGGATTTTTAGTAATTTTTAGGAATTTTTAGGTTAAAATTTTAATTTTTGCACTATTTACGGTTTTACGTGATCGCCTTTTTCGTCTTAGTTTAATCCGTCTTCGTAACCGTCTTTCTCTTCTAATCTCATTTCTTTCTTTCTTTCTCAATCATATAATCACAAATCAAAATCATCTCTTAACACAACGCACTAGCCTCCTTGAGAACGAACTCACTTTTAGGGTCATTCACACACGGTTTTCCTAAATCGTCGTGCTTACTTGCCCTATTTACCTTCCTTTTCCTAAAGGGGTAATTTTACTCAAAAATCATTTTGGCGCCACTGCCGGGGAGGCGTGTTGTGTTTTGGTTGAACAATTGTTGTTTCTATATATAGCCATAATAGTATTTGTATTAGTAGCACTCTACTAATACGTATTATCGGTTTTTCGTTTTTTGTGAATACTATTACTATATTGTATACGTAGAACAATAAATTTACAAGTACTCCAAATACGTGAGAAATCACAACCTTGACTTGGGAGGTCATTACCCAATCATTGTATTCGAATCTCAAACCAAAGAAAAAAGGCAAAAATAGATAAATACTTTCGCGAAGCTCGATTTTTAAAAATACAAACTATAAGGTGGGTATAAGGCGGTTGTATTTCACGACCTAAAGGAAAAAGGCTCTTAAGTTCTTCGCGCCGCCTCGTTTCCTCCGCTTGCTTGTGCGTATTTTGAGATTGAAAGCTAATCGAGGGTTTTGCCGCCCAAAGTATTACTTAAGTATCATATATATTTTCTTGGTTTCTATTGATTAAACCCTCTTGAACGGTTTGGTGTTCCACCATCGTTCTAAAGTCATCGAAGGCGTTCACTTCACGTGATCGTTTTCATTCCTTGAGGCTTCTTTAATCGAGAGATTTGATTAAGGAGGAGATTTGTAGATTTGTGTCTACCTAATACATTCCAAAAATCCAAAAAAAAAGTAAAAACAATCAAAAACCACAAAAAATTGAAAAAGTAAAAACACCAAAAAGAATCTTCTTTGCTCACCCTCTCGTTGTACGTGACGTTTATGCAAACTCGCTCCAAAGTAAGACGTGCTCTGTGACAATCCGTCAATTTACGATTGATATTTTATTCTCAAATATTATTTGGAAATATTATTTTAATGTTACAATATGAACTCACTTATTTTTGGGAAGAAATTTGGATTTACGTCTTGAAGTAGCATCGATTACGTTTAAACCGGAGGATTCTACGTTACGTGCTTACGTTTACATACACCGTCTTTGGTGACAGTCCGACAATTCAGAAAAATAAATTTATCCGTGAATATTATTTTGGAGTTTTAAATTTGTGTTGGTTCATAAACTCACAAATTTACGAGAAGAGATTAGGACTTACGATTTTATTTTAACGTCCTTTACGACTAAACCGGAAACCTTAGGATTACGTATTTACGTTTTCGAACTCCGTTTTTGATGAGACAATTTTTATTGGATTCGTTTTGTGACGATGATTCATAATTTATAAAAACGTTTTTCGTAAAACGACCCGAGGGCACGCAAATCGAGAAAACTAGAATCGAGAAATACCCGTAAACTAGTGAGATGGGACAAAATACATTGTCCCACCCCACTAGCTTAATAGGACGGCACTAACAAGGCACCACATCACAAGATGTGGCAACCATGTAGCTTACTACTTACATGTGTAAGTAAGCTTACAAGATAAGCTAACCATCTCACAAAACCACAAGCTAAAACAAGTTTCTTTCATTTGTGACATGCAAAACCCACTCAACTCTCTCCCTACACTCTCTCTTTGCCGTCCCATATTCAACAAAAACACCACCTTTCATACAAATTTTAACCATAAACATATGTTATAATTAACATATGTTAATCTCCATTCAAAAAGATGAAGATTGGTGCAACTTATAACATCCAAGGAGGAGTATTCATGGTGTCTTGGGGCTGATTTTCCACAAGGTGATCATAGAGATTGATGGTCTTGAAGATGGTGTTAGCTAAGCACAAGTTTCTCCATCAAAATCCATGTTTTGATCACAACCTACATCATCATGGTGGTATAAAGATTGTCCTCCTCAACTTCTTGTTATTTTGATTATGTAAACATGTATTTTATTTCATATTGTATATGTATATGATGATTATATGATGATAAAAATGTTATGTGGGGATTTGTTGTTGATAAACATGATTAAAAAGGTGAAAAACCATAAGAAACAAGGTTAAAATCTTGGTTAAATTTGATGGCTGTATAAAACAGTAAAGAACCATATGATAAACTGATAAAATGATGAAGTAGAATGGATTTACAGTTAGCTATGGGTCTTGTACACATGTGAGAGTTGGCCATGCAATGGAATCATTGTAATGAGTGAGATATGATCAAAACAAGTTTAGGGTATAAATCTGAGGTTACTGTTTTGGACGATTTTTAGAAAATATTTAGAAGATGATTCAACAGTAGCTATAGAAGAGTTAAATGTAGCACATAAACTGATAAAATGATAAAAATTTGAGCTTCTATCTCCATATAGAACTCAAGATATGGCAGTTTTGGTGAAAGTGAAGATAAAAATCAGATTTTTGGAAATTAAAGTATATTACTATTATATAAGCACTCAAAATTTAATAGTATAAAATGTAAAATAAAAACCCACTAACTTATGGATTTTATTTATATAAGTATTTAAAAGGTTAAATAAGTGGACATTTTATAAAAATGGTAACTTGTTAAGTTTTATAAGTTATAAATAAGTGGACATTTTATAAAAATGGACCCGTCTAATGAAAACTTTATAAAACTTATATACTAATATATAGACATGTATAACAAGTAAAAACCGATAAAAACCCGAACTATAGGACAAACGGACATTAACGAGCTAAGTAAACACATTGGGCTAATAATTGGACTAAATAAGTTAAACACTCATAAAAAGACCTTATTGGGCTTAACCCATTTAGGCCCAACATGGAAAGTATAGATACTGATAATATAAGTATAGAATGGATTAAAACAAGTTAAATAACTTATAATGAGCTTATTGGACTTAAAACGTGTAAATAGGTAAAACTAGTAAACTAGTATAAAAGTTACCGACATATAACACTAAAATGAGTAAACGAGAATATGTAAACCCACTTGATCATCATATATAATAATCATCATATGTATACATAATTGTTATTTTTATAAAGTCATTGGACATGAGTCTAAGACGAGTATTATTTGTCTAGGTTTCTGTGATTGAAGCACATACCGTACGTCCGAATTGCCGATCACCCGCCTTCCCACATCAACGTGAGTTCATAGCCTCGCACTCTTTTAAATGTTTTTATAAATGTTTTATAAACCCGCGAGGGAGATAACATGTTAGTTTTTATTAAATAGGACACCATTTGTCCCGATTGTTTGTTTATTGATTTTTGGACCCGAATGATTGAATGACTCGATTGTATGACCCGATAAATGATTAAAGGACCCGATAGATGAAATTAAATGGATTATTAAAGTTAGGTTATGTCACTAAAAGTCCCATTAGCATGAATCGTGAACTACCGGGATTTGGTAGACGCTTATGCATATAATAGTACTATTTGGGGACGATCACCCCAGTTCGCGCCTTGACGGTTGATCCCCGTCGTGCCACATTGATTGGTAAGCGAATTTATGTATGAGAAGATTTCCATAGCGTGACCTTTGTGACGACACGCTACTTTAGATGGGCAAAATTTGGTATCGGGTTAGCTACCCGTTGTTGGTTTAGTAAGGTAACAATGTCATGCGGCTTATAATAATCCAAAACTTAACGAAATACTACTAGACGCTCCGAATTACGAGGTATTGCCTGACTAGCAATACATGGTCATACTATTGATATTATGTTTGTATTTTGGTTTTCATAACCATACTCATATAACGGTTTTTATTTTCATACCACGTCATAAGACGTATTGTATGATGTTTTTACGACATTTGTTCGTATAATGATTTTTAAGGCAAATGCCTATATTGTGATTTTCGATAAGGAATTGTATAAAATGACTTTGGCTATTCTATGGCCTATTACAAAGATTTGTATAAAATGATTTTGGCTATTTTACGGCCTATTACAATTATTTGTACGAATTGATTTTTGGTACTAATTTTATACCAAAGTTATATTAATGGAATTTATTAAACTCTATGAATTCACTCGGCGTTATCGTTGACCTTTTCTTTTAACATGTTTTATCTCAGGTACTTGAAGGTAATTCTCGGGAAGACGACAAGAATTCATGGCCCGCACTTAAACAATATTTTCCATTCAAATATTTTGTAAAACTTTGTATGAAATGTAATGACTTGGGACCGATGTAACTTTGATGTTTATGAATGGAAATAATTTATTATTAAACGACGCGATTTTTATGCGTTGTCTATGATGTGAGTAATGTGCTATCCCGTAACACCAACGAGTCTTCCGCTGTATTGAGTTGTACAAATTTGGGGGTGTTACAGTTTGGTACCAGAGCTCTCGTTATAGAGAACGAAAGATTTTTAAAACCAAGGTTTTGAATAAAACTTTTCAAAATCTTTTAACTAAAAACATTTTTCTAAAAATGCCTAAAAATCTTTTGACTATAACGGTGCCGAAGAATTCCCGAGTTACCGACAAGACCAAGACTGAGAAGTGTTATTTTAATATATATATATAACTTGGATTATATATATATATATATATATGATGTAATTTTATTACATGATTGTTTGATGATTATTTTGATATTTATACGAGGTATTTATACGACGTCGATTGTCACAAGTAACCCTAACTCCCCTAGTAAATTAATCGAAGCTATTCTCGTAGGAATTCTAGCTATCCTAGATCTAAACCAAGTTGTGGATATTTGTGATCCCAACAAATGGTTGATATTCATAGAAGTGTAGATATTAGTTGATTGTGATTTTGAAAAAGAATTGGCGAGATTAAATCCGATATCGATGTCATGATGATCTTTCCTTATAGAGTGGAGTTTGACAAAACATTACCACCTAGAAAGATGTCATATGATTCGTTGTCATCCAATTCTTAAATTGAAATCGAAAGGGTGAATGTTGCACTTGAGGCTGTTATTGGAACCATTACCCAAAAGCCTCATGCCACTAATACCTTTCCGAGAAGTCTAGTTGAATGATCAAGTCATTTCATACTAGTGACTTATTTGATAACTATTGTTGTAAGAGCTAATAGGATTGGAAATTAAGTGTTGATTCATATTGAGATTGTATTGCCTTTACAAGGCCGAAGAATAAGGTTGTAAGTATTGGAATATGAGGTAGGATATCGAATTGAGTATAAGTTGATTGAAATTTGAATAAAGTAAAATTTAACCTGTATGGAATATGAGATTGTTAATATAAGTCGTTAAGTTCTGTGATTGAAGTATAAGGTTTTAAATGATTGTAGGTTCGTGTTAAAGGTTGTTCCTAGGCCATTGTCCACTAATGAGGATGCCCAGTGTCCAAGAAATGAATTGAAGAAATCTTCTTCTGAATTGAGACCGATGGATCTTCTGGGACATGTGGAACACCTAATGACTCTTGTAGATTAGTATTCATTGTGGTATCTTTTAAAAAAAAATCCCTAACTTAACTGAGACATCAGTTGGTAGGATGAGTTCTGAGAATTGTATGACATAGTGACATGTAATGTGTTACGGTACAATTTGACTTGTTCGTGATTAATGAAAAGACTACCTTTGATTGCTAAATTCTACATGTATCGATGTTATCTATCTTTTATTGCTTCATCCTAATGTTCGCATTAGTAATGCAACCATTGAACAAGTACTCATCTTGAATTGAGTTACGTTGTGGATTATTCTCTTTGTATTCTTGAGTGCCATTGAGGTCACGAACCTCATAATTATTTGGCTAAAACTCATTTCCTATCATATCATAGTTAATTCTTGGCGAACAAGCTTTCATCACTCTTTTGCAGATCACTCATTGTTTTTATAAAGTTAAAACGGTATCCTTTGAGAAAATTTAATTCTCATCACGATAAGGATTATTCAAAGTGAGATTTATAAGTGATTGATATCAAAATGAAGTTGTTTATAAGACGCTTTGGAAACTTAATTATTTCCCTAACAAAGAAAATCTTTGTAAATATATTTTTGATTCTTATTTAAGAATTAAGCATGAAAATGTTTTTATTATAAACATGATAATAAAATTTTGACGAACTGAGTATTGCATCGTTAATCTTGAAATTGTATGTAGTTGCGCGCCTACATACAATTTGGAATGGACTATGCAAGGCTGATTAGTAGTCACCATAAAACTGATTAATAAACACTACATTTTCGTCGAAGATTGTGAAAGATTAAATTGTATGAGATCTGCAAAAAGTGCAAAATAGGGACATATTGTTAGGGACACCTACATATGTGCCTGTAGCATCTATTCTTCTGAATCGAATTTACTCATCTGTGGAAATTGTCTTATTTGACAATTGACAATTCTTTCTTGTCTAATTCTCCCGTAGCAAGATTCTTAGGAAAAGTATCTGGTTACCGAGTGTTGATACCTGACTGGATGTATCGACGTTCTTATCATTTCTCTTGACTTGATTTCATTTGAATGACCTGGGTAACGATCCGAGGAGCTTTCGAATGCGTACTCAAATTATGAAAACATGGGATATATTCATATTCGTTAATGTTTTCGTCTGTACCTGATTTGAAATTCTCTTGTGTAGATTATGCGTTGACCTTACTCTTTTAAGGTTAGTTATGTCTCCATATATCCTTGAATTCGTGAAGGATTATGAATTATTATTAGACTTTTGAGAAGTTCACATCTTATCGGCGGCAATGAAACTGGAAAGTTGATAGTGCCAGTAGAATGGATTGATTGATTATGACATGACGACATTGTCTTAATTGATGGGAACTCGAGTAGAATTCCCTAAATGATAAGATGTTGATTATCAAAAATGATCTAAATAATTCTTGATGGGTAACCATCTCCTGCATTTAGACTTGAAATTATAACGTGAATGGTTGTGAACTAGTTATAGATATTATAATCTAGAAATAACTTAAAGTGAATTTATTAAAAGATGTTTATCTTATCTGAAACTTTAGTAAGTATTTGTTGATAAATTACCTAGACTTTCGCCACTAAGGCAAGTTGAAATTGATATTGATTATATTTCCGGTGCTGTACTTATGGCTTGTGCACTGTACGTCAGCGCCATCCGAATTTAAGGAATTTTCGTACAACTGAGAGAGTTGTCGGAAAAAGATTTTATTATACCAAGCCTGTCATCCTGAAGAGCTATGGTGTTATCATTCCTTATATTTATAGATTACTATAAACTGAGTAAATTGACAATCGAAAACAATATCCATAACTCGAAATGGAAGATTTGTTCGATCATTTACAAGGTTTTTGATCCTCAGCATGGTTATCATCAATTTCGCATCTGCGAAGAAGATTATCTATTCCAATCATTACATCCAGAACTTGTAATGAACATTATGAGTTTCACGTGATGTCGTTTGGATTGACTAACACACATGTAGCATTCATAAATTTGGTGAATCACATGTGTAGAATGTAATTTGATAAATTCATGCTCGTGATCGTTAAGGACCATTTAATTGCTTATAAGAATAAGAATGAGTTAATAATTATTTATAGAATGCCCTGAGTCGGCTGAGTAGTGGAAACTTGTACCTTAAATATTTAACATGTAATTAAAGACTTAAACCTTTACATGATTTAACCATGTGATTAATAGATAATGGAATATAAATTGACTCTTCAAAAATTAAGAGCCCTTTTTAAGACTTTGGATTTTACCAAAAAGAAATGGAAATATGTTTTGACAAATGTTTTAACAAAAGATTTTTAAGGGATTATTCCCTTATACACAAACCATTTAACTAAACTTCTGTTTAGGGGTAAATGTTTGTGTATACTTCTAGACAACCTAAGAAGAATTGAGGAAATTATATAATTTATGACTTGAAATTTGAAACGAAAATTTTTGCTTTTCAACTAAGAAAATTTTGACCAAAGTATAAACAAAAGTTTTTCGAACATTTACGAATCTTATTAATTATTTTCGATAAATCAACGAAAATCTTGTTAATTAAACTCAAATTTATTTTGAACATTCTATATAATTGGTCGAACTAAGAAATTTAAAACTTTTACGTTTACGTTTCATAAAAATTGAATAATAATTATTTAATTAATTATAATAATTACCGACGCTTTAGAACGACAGATTGAGTAAAACAGATAAAGATAATAATAAAGACGAAACTAAAAGATAGAAGATATGAAGAAAGAATATCTGAGTGAATTGTGGACATGATAATTACATCATCATGAGAAGTGAATAAGGATACTGACATATTATATATAAAAAGGATAAAGAACCAATTAAGATATATTTCTTAATAATGATTGTGCAAACTAAATTGCCGAACAATATAAAAATAAACGATGTTGGTAAAAAGGATAATATAAATAATAAAAAGTGGTTCGCGGCTAAAGTGAACCATTAGAATTGAGAAGCCAATAGCGTTAAATGTTTTAAAGACCACTTATGATTGTCTAAATATGGAGATTGCGAGATATAATTATGTTGGAATTTGTAAGTATAAGTATTCTATTTATGTCATTTATGACTAAAAATATCTTTGCCTGAAGAAGTTGTACTGATGATAAATTATGAAGGCAGATATCGCCTCATATATTAGTGAACGTCTAGCTATTGCAAAGGTCATCATCTGAATTTGATTCGATTTGGGTCATCGTCGACAGACTGACCAAATCTGCTAATATCATTCCCATTAATGGTAAATGCGAAAGAATTATGTAAACATAGTGTGCCTGTATCGAACATCTTTATCAAGATCCTCGCTTCGCATTGAATTTCTAGAGATTTGCTCAGAAATCATTGAGAACGAACCTTGATGAGAGTACTACGTACCACCCCAAATCGAAGGGACAAGGTAAAGTAACGATACAAAGCAATATAAGTGTTGTTTTATGTTTGAATGATTGACCTTTGGTAATAGGCCGTATAAACGTTTTCCTTTGGAGAGATTACCATTGATAATCATCGTATTAGGATTGAAATCGAATCTTGTTAGAATCTATATTAGAGCATCTGTAAGCAAGAGTTGAGATGAAGACTTCCGACATACACCCATTGTGAGTTGGACATGTCTTTTAGGTTTAAGGTTTCCTATGATGGCGAACCTAACCTTACAAAATACCCGAACCGCGAGATCTGAAATGATTGTTGAAATTAGGATTTGATTATTGACAGCCGGTAGTGGGCAAGAGGTTATGTGAATGTGAAATGTAGATCTTGAAGTGCCAAATGGGTAGCGAAGTTATGCCAAAAATTTTAACCTTGGAAAAATGAATTCATGATCTGACAAATCATGGGATATAAGTCCCCGTTGTATGAGACCATTGAAATGATGTAAAAGTTGGGATTGAAAGGCATATAAGCTGGATCTACCCTAGGACTTCAAGAACTGCGTGAATTTTGTTTCGTAAATCGAACTTGATGGAATATCTATCAAGTGAGAATCTGATTATTCTTAGTAAAGCTTAGATCGGCGAAGAGTTGCATTCATCAAAAACCCGTGAACATCATGGATAGAGAAAGTAAGTCAACATTAAGCCTGATCTTATTCCCGTAGTTATGTTTGATGAAACTCACGTATTGAAATGGATTACACTTGTGAGAAAAGACCGAATGTGGAGGAAATACCCACATGGCTTTAACTCTATAAGAAGCGAGTAGTAAGGTAAGATGATCTTTGAGGACAAAGATCCTGTTTAGGGGTAAATGCTGTGACAATCCGTCAATTTACGATTGATATTTTATTCTCAAATATTATTTGGAAATATTATTTTAATGTTACAATATGAACTCACTTATTTTTTGGAAGAAATTTGGATTTACGTCTTGAAGTAGCATCGACTACGTTTAAACCGGAGGATTCTACGTTACGTGCTTACGTTTACATACACCGTCTTTGGTGACAGTCCGACAATTCAGAAAAATAAATTTATCCGTGAATATTATTTTGGAGTTTTAAATTTGTGTTGGTTCATAAACTCACAAATTTACGAGAAGAGATTAGGACTTACGATTTTATTTTAACGTCCTTTACGACTAAACCGGAAACCTTAGGATTACGTATTTACGTTTTCGAACTCCGTTTTTGATGAGACAATTTTTATTGGATTCGTTTTGTGACGATGATTCATAATTTATAAAAACGTTTTTCGTAAAACGACCCGAGGGCACGCAAATCGAGAAAACTAGAATCGAGAAATACCCGTAAACTAGTGAGATGGGACAAAATACATTGTCCCACCCCACTAGCTTAATGGGACGGCACTAACAAGGCACCACATCACAAGATGTGGCAACCATGTAGCTTACTACTTACATGTGTAAGTAAGCTTACAAGATAAGCTAACCATCTCACAAAACCACAAGCTAAAACAAGTTTCTTTCATTTGTGACATGCAAAAACCACTCAACTCTCTCCCTACACTCTCTCTTTGCCGTCCCATATTCAACCAAAACACCACCTTTCATACAAATTTTAACCATAAACATATGTTATAATTAACATATGTTAATCTCCATTCAAAAAGATGAAGATTGGTGCAACTTATAACATCCAAGGAGGAGTATTCATGGTGTCTTGGGGCTGATTTTCCACAAGGTGATCATAGATATTGATGGTCTTGAAGATGGTGTTGGCTAAGCACAAGTTTCTCCATCAAAATCCATGTTTTGATCACAACCTACATCATCATGGTGGTATAAAGATTGACCTCCTCAACTTCTTGTTATTTTGATTATGTAAACATGTATTTTATTTCCTATTGTATATGTAAATGATGATTATATGATGATAAAAATGTTATGTGGGGATTTGTTGTTGATAAACATGATTAAAAAGGTGAAAAACCATAAGAAACAAGGTTAAAATCTTGGTTAAATTTGATGGCTGTATAAAACAGTAAAGAACCATATGGTAAACTGATAAAATGATGAAGTAGAATGGATTTACAGTAAGCTACGGGTCTTGTACACATGTGAGAGTTGGCCATGCAATGGAATCATTGTAATGAGTGAGATATGATCAAAACAAGTTTAGGGTATAAATCTGAGGTTACTGTTTTGGACGATTTTTAGAAAATTTTAGAAGATGATTCAACAGTAGCTATAGAAGAGTTAAATGTAGCACATATCATGTAGTTTATGTGATAAAAATTTTAGCTTCTATTTCCATATAGAACTCAAGATATGGCAGTTTTGGTGAAAGTGAAGATAAAAATCAGATTTTTGGAAATTAAAGTATATTACTATTATATAAGCACTCAAAATTTAATAGTATAAAATGTAAAATAAAAACCCACTAACTTATGGATTTTATTTATATAAGTATGTAAAAGGTTAAATAAGTGGACATTTTATAAAAATGGTAACTTGTTAAGTTTTATAAGTTATAAAACTATAAACTTGAATTTTACGACTTTTTCGGCTATCGCCGTAAAATTAACGTTTTTGTTAAATAAAACTTAGATGGTTGGACCCGTCTAGTGAAAACTTTATAAAACTTATATACTGATATATAGACATGTATAACAAGTAAAAACCGATAAAAACCCGAACTATAGGACAAACGGACATTAACGAGCTAAGTAAACACATTGGGCTAATAATTGGACTAAATAAGTTAAACACTCATTAAAAGACCTTATTGGGCTTAACCCATTTAGGCCCAACATGGAAAGTATAGATACTGATAATATAAGTATAGAATGGATTAAAACAAGTTAAATAACTTATAATGAGCTTATTGGACTTAAAACGTGTAAATAGGTAAAACTAGTAAACTAGTATAAAAGTTACCGACATATAACACTAAAATGAGTAAACGAGAATATGTAAACCCACTTGATCATCATATATAATAATCATCATATGTATACATAATTGTTATTTTTATAAAGTCATTGGACATGAGTCTAAGACGAGTATTATTTGTCTAGGTTTCCGTGATTGAAGCACATACCGTACGTCCGAATTGCCGATCACCCGCCTTCCCACATCAACGTGAGTTCATAGCCTGGCACTCTTTTAAATGTTTTTATAAATGTTTTATAAACCCGCGAGGGAGATAACATGTTAGTTTTTATTAAATAGGACACCATTTGTCCCGATTGTTTGTTTATTGATTTTTGGACCCGAATGATTGAATGACTCGATTGTATGACCCGATAAATGATTAAAGGACCCGATAGATGAAATTAAATGGATTATTAAAGTTAGGTTATGTCACTAAAAGTCCCATTAGCATGAACTGTGAACTACCGGGATTTGGTAGACGCTTATGCATATAATAGTACTATTTGGGGACGATCACCCCAGTTCGCGCCTTGACGGTTGATCCCCGTCGTGCCACATTGATTGGTAAACGAATTTATGTATGAGAAGATTTCCATAGCGTGACCTTTGTGACGACACGCTACTTTAGATGGGCTAAATTTGGTATCGGGTTAGCTACCCGTTGTTGGTTTAGTAAGGTAACAATGTCATGCGGCTTATAATAATCCAAAACTTAACGAAATACTACTAGACACTCCGAATTACGAGGTATTGCCTGACTAGCAATACATGGTCATACTATTGATATTATGTTTGTATTTTGGTTTTCATAACCATACTCATATAACGGTTTTTATTTTCATACCACGTCATAAGACGTATTGTATGATGTTTTTACGACATTTGTTCGTATAATGATTTTTAAGGCAAATGCCTATATTGTGATTTTCGATAAGGAATTGTATAAAATGACTTTGGCTATTCTATGGCCTATTACAAAGATTTGTATAAAATGATTTTGGCTATTTTACGGCCTATTACAATGATTTGTACGAATTGATTTTTGGTACTAATTTTATACCAAAGTTATATTAATGGAATTTATTAAACTCTATGAATTCACTCGGCGTTATCGCTGACCTTTTCTTTTAACATGTTTTATCTCAGGTACTTGAAGGTAATTCTCGGGAAGACGACAAGAATTCATGGCCCGCACTTAAACAATATTTTCCATTCAAATATTTTGTAAAACTTTGTATGAAATGTAATGACTTGGGACCGATGTAACTTTGATGTTTATGAATGGAAATAATTTATTATTAAACGACGCGATTTTTATGCGTTGTCTATGGTGTGAGTAATGTGTTATCCCGTAACACCAACGAGTCTTCCGCTGTATTGAGTTGTACAAATTTGGGGGTGTTACATGCTCGTAAACGAAGAAACAAATCAACCACTCCTTCTAGTGAGGAGTCTCCTATTGACGAACCCATCGTAGTGAAAGAAGCACCCATGGCTAATCGAACTATGATGGAGTTGCTTCAAGCACCCACCGAGGGTTATGGAGAAGAGATTGTGATTCCCGCTATCCTTGCGGAGAATTTTGAGGTTAAGACGGGTTTGTTGTCCATGATTCAAAACAAAAAGTTTCGAGGTGACGAAAAGGACAACCCTCATAACCACATTCGCCAATTTAATCGTTTCACCGCCACTTGCAAGTTTAAGGACGTCTCTAACGACTCGATTAGATGATGCTTTTTCCGTATTCCTTAGTGGGGCCCGCAAAAATTTGGTTAGAGAAAGAGCCACCCAATTCTATATTGACGTGGAAGGATCTCGTTTCAAAATTCGTGAACCAATTTTTTCCGCCCTCTAAGACTACGCATTTGAAAAACGATATTTCAAAGTTTTCACAAGAGTATAATGAGAGTTTTTCAACGGCTTGGAATAGGTTTAAGGAAATGTTGCACGAATGTCCTCATCATGGTTTTTCCGACTTGCATCAAATTGGCACGTTTTACAATGGCTTGAACGATCATGAGCGTGATTATCTTAATGCCGCCGCGGGTGGTAATTTTTTGTGTAAGACGGTCGAGGAAGCATTGTTAATCATTGAGAATAGGTCTAAGGTCTATAGTCCTCGTAGCACGTCGAGTGTTCGTAAGACTTCGTCTTTGCCTTCGCCTTCATTGTCACACACCGTTGATGCTTGCTAAATCGAGGCTAATTTGGAGAACAAGATTTTTGATAAGCTTAAGGGATTGTTAATTGAGTTTAAAGTTGGTGAACAACCCACTCCCGCTACGGCTAAAGCGGTCGAGGTTTCTTGTATGTATTGTGGTGGAGCTCACGATTATTCCGAGTGCATTACCAACGGTGGTAACACTTCGAGTGCCTTCGCGGCCGCGGGAACTTATAACCAAAACGGTCAAGTTCCCCGCACTAATCAATTGACTCCACCGGGTTTTCCACCAAATCAAAATGCTAACAATTATCGAAACAATCAAGTTGGTTACCAAAACAATCAAAGAAACAATTACAAGGGTAATAACAACTATGGGAATCAAGGAAGTAGTGGCCAATTGCAAAATCAAAACCAAAACCGTAATTTTCAAAACACAAGTCAAGGTCTTCAAAATGTTTACACTAAAGAACTTCCAATGGACTTTTTGAATTACGCTACGGTAAATGATAAGATTTTGGAAAACATTCAAGAGCAATTGGCTAGTCAAGCTAGGGACACGGCTAAAAACACCAAGGAGTTAGCTAATTTTGTGAAGGAAAATCTTAACATGAGAAATGAGTTAAAAAATGATTTTGCTAATCAAATTAGAGGTCAAAACAATAAAATTGAACAAATTCATGCTAGGCTTGAACAAAGAATTTACCAAAGAGCCGCTAGTCAAGATGTTAAGTTTAATAGTCAAGATGTTAAGCTTAATGCCATTTTCGAAGCCGTCATGGGGAACAAAGCCTCTACTTCGGGAAGTTTGCCTAGTAACACCGTATCAAACCCGAAGGGAGAGATGAAAGTGATTACCAGACGAAGTGGTAAGGCACTTAAAGAACCGACTCCTCAACCAATTACTCCAACGGTGGAGGAAATTGAGGAAGAACCCGAGGTGGTGGTCGAAAAGGAGCATATCTCAAGCCCACAAAGTACCGCTCATGCCACACCTACGGTCGACCCTTTACCAACATTGGAACCCGAGATTCCAAAGGCTATGCCTATGCCCCAACCCACACCACCCTTGCCTTACCCATCGAGACTTAGGAAGGAGAAACGACAAGAGCACGACAACTATCAATTTGAGCTTTTTATGAAAATGTTTCGTGAGTTGCACCTTAATGTGAGTTTCGCCGATGCTTTGGTCATGATGCCTCGATTTGCCGCTAACTTTAAGAGCATGTTGAACAACAAGGAGAAATTGCACCAATTGTCTAGTTGTTCGTCGGTTTATCTTAATCGCATACCTCAAAAAGTCGGTGATCCCGGTAAATTTTTGATCCCTTGTGTAATTCAAGATATGGAAGAATGCTATGCCTTGGCCGATCTTGGTGCTAGCATTAATTTGATGCCACTTGCAATCTTCAAGTCTCTCAATCTTCCTAATCTTACTCCTTCACTAATGTCTATCGAGATGGCTGACCATTCCACGATTCGTGCATGTGGTTTGGCGGAAGACGTTTTTGTGAAAGTGGGGAAGTTCTACTATCCCGTAGACTTTATCGTCGTTGATATCCCCACGGATCCTCAAGTTCCTCTTATTTTAGGTCGTTCGTTTTTAGATATGTCTATGGCTTTAATTGATGTTCATGCTAGAAAGATCACCTTACGTTTCAACGACGAGGAACTTGTTATAAACGCAACTCAAAATTCTCCACTTTCTCATGTTTATTCCGTTGCTACCATAAACCTCGTTGATATGATCGACGTAGTTTGCGAGGAATTTTCACAAGAATTTTTAGGGTTTGGTGATGAAGAAACTAGTGGCAATCCCACTATGTTAGATCCAATTCTTGATAATTCGACACCAACCTTCACTCCATTTGAAGGTGGTGGTTTTACGTTGGAAGAATGCAATGTTCCACGTACTTGTGACAAAGACCTCGACAACGATGAGGACTTCTCGATTATCAAGGATTTTCTTAACGATTTCCCATTTCCTCCACCCGAGGAGGTTATGAGTATCGAGCCCAAATCTTCACTTGAGGAACCACCTATCCTCGAGTTGAAAGATTTACCTCCTCACCTCTAATATGTCTATTGGGAGGAGGACGACAAGTTGCCGGTTATTATTGCGAAGGAACTTTCGAATGATGAAAAAACCGCACTTGTCGATGTTCTAAAGGATCACAAAGGGGCGATTGCGTGGAAGTTATCCGACATTAAGGGAATCGATCCCAAGTTTTGTACCCACAAAATCTTAATAGAGGAGGATTTCAAGCCCACAATCCAAAGTCAAAGGAGGGTGAACCCTAAAATTCACGATGTCATCAAAAAGGAGGTCCTTAAACTCCTTGACGCGGGAATGATTTACCCTATTTCCGATAGCCCTTGGGTGAGTCCTATTCATTGTGTCCCTAAAAAGGGAGGGATGACCGTTGTGCCAAACGATGCCAACGAGTTAATTCCCACTAGACTCGTGACCGGATGGAGAGTGTGCATTGACTATCGAAAGTTGAATGAAGCCACTCGAAAAGACCATTTTCCCTTGCCCTTCATGGACCAAATGTTAGAGCGTCTTGCGGGAAACGATTTCTATTGCTTTTTAGATGGTTTTTCCGGTTACTTCCAAATTCCCATCGATCCTCGTGATCAAGAAAAAACTACGTTTACGTGTCCATATGGAACGTTTGCCTATCGTAGAATGCCATTCGGACTTTGTAATGCACCGGGAACCTTTCAAAGGTGCATGATGGCTATTTTTCATGATATGATCGAGAAGACGATGGAAGTCTTCATGGATGACTTTTCCGTGTTTGGTAATTCGTTCACTTCGTGTTTGTCGAACCTTGAGAGAATGTTAAAACGTTGTGAGGAAACCAACCTTGTGTGTTGGGAATAAAATATGGGTCAGTTCGCTAGACGCTGATAAGAAGAATGTCAACGCTGATAGGATGACATTGGACGCTGACAGCCAAGCGTTGACATTGAAGAAGTCAACGCTGACAGCCTTGAAGATTGACACTGATGGAATATCTTCATACGTATCTTTTGTTTTTTTGTTTCTTTATTTATGTATGGTAAAGATAAGCACAATATTGTATTTTCTATTGTTATCTTTACCTAGAATACTTGATTCGTAGCTTATTGTACAAGACTTCTTGTTCTATAAAAGAAGGTCTTTTAGGTTAAAGTCATATATCAGTTTTCATAAGTATTCGCAAGTTAAACTCTTTCATTGTAACCAAGTACGATTATTCTAATACAAGTGAAAGTTTGTTTAACATCATTGTGTTTTAGATCAAGTGTTAATTCCGCATAACACTTTGTTACTTTATTCATAAGCAAAGGTTTCTCTACGTGTAGTACTTGATCTAATCTCGTATACACAAAGCTTAATCGATCTAAGTTTGGGATCAACAAGTGGCATCAGAGCTTGTTGAGAAACTTTTGATCTTTAAGTAACACAAGAACCCTAAAACACCAAAAACCCTAAAAACCCTAAAATTCTCCAAACCCTAAAAACATCATGTTTGGCACAGATCAACCTGCTTCTTTGCTACAAAACAACTTCTCAAACCCTAGTATCAAAATTCCCATGTTTGATGCCAGGAACTTTGAGCTTTGGAAGTCAAATTTTGAGCAATACATAGCTATTCATGACTACACTCTTTGGGAGATTATCGAATATGGGAACACATTCGATAAAGCAGCAAAGATTACTGCTGCAATTGCCACAAGGACAGCTGTTCCTAATTGTCCTGAAGCTGATAAGGTAGAAAAGCCTGGAGATGGGAGAGCTGTAGCTGTTGAAGATATAGCCAAGAAGAGGGTGGACATGAAAATCTTGAACATTTTGAAACACGCCCTAGGTCATGAGAATCAGCACAAATACAAACGTTTTGAGTCTGCAAAAGAGCTTTGGGAAGCTCTTGAAGTAGCACATGGTGGCAATGCTGACACAAAAGAAGAAAAGAAGAAGCAACTATTGCATGAGTATGCTGTCTTTAAAGCTCAACCTAATGAGAATCTCAGCAGTGTGAGAAGTAGACTTCTTGACATCACAAGTCAACTTTCCTTCATGGGAAAACAGATTGATGATCCTGAATTGAATGCTACTTTTCTCAAAAGCCTTGGTGATGTATGGAAGATTGAGACAAGATCCATTCTTGTCAATAATACCCACAAGACTTCCAGGTTTGATGACATCTTCAACAAACTAAGACTGTTGGAGAATGAATGGCAATTGGATAGTGATAATAAATCTTCCAGTAGTAACATGGCCTTCTTCTCAAAAAGTGAAGGCCAATTTGATTCCATGAACTTCTATGGACATCCAGCCACTGGATCTCAAGGTGTCAGCGCTGGATGTCAGTCTGTCAGCGCTGGATCATATCCTGTCAACGCTTTGTACTCAAGCGCTGACACACACAATCATGGCGCTGATAGAATTAAGCCTGCTGGTTTTGATCTAGATACTGTGTGTGCATTCATTGCTTCTTTGCCCAGTGATTCAAGGATTACATATGAAGATCTTGAGCAGATAAGTGATGAACAATTGGAAGAGATGGACATCAAGTGGACTATGGCTCTTGTAAGCTTAAGAGCAAACAGGTTCAATAAAAGGTTCAAGAAGAAGATGACCTTTAATGCTAAGGATGTTGCTGGATTTGACAAGTCCAAGGTTGAGTGCTACAACTGTCATAGGATGGGGCACTTTATGAGGGAATGTAGATCTCCAAGAAGATCTGATGCTGGGAAGCCTTCAAGCCAAATGATTAAGAGCCCAGATCCCAAGGCCATGGTTGCTGTTCAACAAATTGATGGTGTTGGAGAATGGGATTGGAGCTGGATGGCTAAGAATGAGGAAGAGGACAGAGCTTTGGTTGCTGAAGTTAAAGAAGAGCATGCTGAATATGCTCTCATGGCACACTCCTCCTCTTCATCAGATAATGAGGTATATGATGATGCTTTCTGTTCTAAGGGTTGTCGTTTAAATACTGAAAAATTAAAACAAGAGATAGTTAAATTATTAGATGAAGCAAGTACTGAAAGATGCAAAGTATCTAATTATCAAATTGCTCTTACCCAAACAGAAAAGACAGTAGCTGAGTATAAGAAAATGGAGTTTGATTTAAAGGATCAAATAAATATCTTAAAACATGAGTTACATCAGAGTAAGGATGTTCAAGATATAGTAAATAGGGTTAATCTTGATTTGATAGCTCAGTTAGAGGAGGCTAACAAAAATAAAGATAATGTGAGTCTTAAAATCCAGAGATTTGATAAGGCCACACAATCCCTAGGAGAGTGTGTTAGTAAACAAAGAGACTCTAAGGATATGAGTGGGATTGGGATGAATAATTATACTGGTGTTCCACCACCAGCTGGGGATTTCTATGGTGTCCAATCAAAGGACTTATCTTGGACTGGCTTGCCAGAATGCCAAGAGGAGGAATTCATTCCTCTACCTAGAGTGACTTCCCCAGTTGAGGAATACAAGCAAAAACTGACTGACCTAGATGAGTGGAAGAAAGCTAACCACACCTTGTTTGTTAAGGGAGGGTTGTTGTGTGAAAGTCCAAATGAGCCCACACCAAACATGATACCAATTGTGGAGTCCTATGATCCTAAACCTATTAAGATCACACACCCTACCACTGGCAAAGCTGTTGACCTTGGCCCACAAACTGTTAGAAAACCTAGTGTTAAGTATGCTGAGATGTATAGAAATACTAGGTCACCAAAAAGCCAAGTTAGTAACCATGGAACAGGCTTCTTTGCTTCTAGACCTAAGACTATGTCTAGAAAAGCTTGTTACACATGTGGTAGCTTCTCACATTTGGCCTACAAATGTGTCAACGCTTCCAATGTCAACGCTGATAGGAACCATTTCAGCGCTGACAAAAGTCAACATAGGTCAAACACTGTCAGACCCAATACCTTTGTGAACAAAAGTTCACAAGTTGTTAGACCAGCCCCATTCTTTTCTAGAGGGTCTAACACACAAGGCCTAAGACCTTTTCAAAAGTCAAACACTTGGTCCAATAGGCAATGGGTTCCTGTAGCAAACCCTAGGTTCAACGCTGATAAGAGCAATCGGGGCGCTGACAAGAGAAATTTCAGCGCTGACAGACACACTGCTAAACCTAGGTATTTGCAACCACAGGGAAATAGGTCTAAAGCTTCTACTAGCTTAACATGGAGACCAAAACAAGACCAAAACCCTAATTCTACTGGTATTTCTATGACATGCAACAGGTTTCATTATATTTCAAAGGCATTGTCAACACCAATTGGGGTTAACTGGGAATTTCATTCAAACAGGGATGAAAATGGGGTTGTTATGAGAACCAAGTCTGTTCTTGTTGAACAACCAAATGAATCCAAGTCTTCCAAGGCTTGGGTTCCCAAAGAAAACTAATGTGTTTTCTTTATGTGCAGGGCATTCAGAAGAAGATCAATGATTATGGATACTGGGATAGTGGATGCTCAAGGCACATGACAGGAAAGGAAGACTATCTGACTAATTTCTCTCCTATTCAAGATGGTGATAAGGTATACTTTGGAGGGGGCTATGGCACCATCACAGGAAAAGGAACCCTTGTCACCAACAATCTAAGATTTGAGAATGTCTTCCTGGTAAAAGAACTGGATTATAATTTGTTTAGTGTATCACAAGTGTGTGATAACAAAAATAAGGTTCTTTTCACAGATACTGAGTGCTTGGTGTTAAGCAAAGATTATAAGCTCCCTGAAGAAAAATACATAGATTTTAGAACACCAAGGCATAAAGACATATATAATGTGAATCTTAATGGAATTAAGATAAATAATAAAATGTCATGTCTATATGCTAAAGCCTCAGTAGATGAAAGTAATCTTTGGCACAGGAGATTAGGGCACATAAACTTTAAGAATATCAATAGACTTGTGAGGCTTGGTTTAGTTGATGGTTTGCCTGAAAAGGCTTTCCACAATGACCACTCTTGTGTTGCATGTCTTAAGGGCAAGCAGCACAAGGTCTCATTCAGGTCTAAACAGGTGCACTCTAGTTCTAAACCACTTCACTTATTGCATATGGACCTCTTTGGTCCAACTAATATAGAAAGTTTGAAGGGTAAATCATATTGTTTTGTTATCACTGATGATTATTCCAGGTTTACATGGACTTTCTTTTTAGCCAAGAAAAGTGAAACTGCCCAAAGTCTGATTAACTTCATTACCCAAATTGAAAAGAAGAATGGTAATGAGGTCAAAATTATTAGAAGTGACAATGGGGGTGAGTTTAGAAATCAGTTGTTAGATGATTTTTGTGCCAAGAAAGGGATTACTAGGCAGTTTAGCATAGCTAGAACCCCACAGCAAAATGGGGTTGCTGAAAGGAAGAATAGGACCCTTATTGAAGCAGCCAGAACCATGTTGGCTGATGCCCACTTTCCTATAGCCTTTTGGGCTGAAGCTGTTAACACAGCTTGTTATGTTCAAAATAGGGCATTGGTCAACAAGATACATAATAAGACACCTTATGAATTACTTTGGGGAAGGAAGCCCAATATTGGCTTTCTCAAGCCATTTGGTTGTCATGTAGTTGTTTTAGAAACTAGTGAGGCCCTAGGTAAATTTGATTCAAAAGGTGATGAAGGCTACTTCATGGGTTATTCAGTGCAGAGCAAAGGATATAGGGTTTACATTAAAAAGGAAAAACGTATACTTGAAAAAGTACATGTTAGGTTTTTAGAGAGTAAACCTAGTGATCCTGAGAGTGGTCCAAATTGGTTGTTTGACTTAGAACCTTTATCTAGAGCTTTAAATTATATGCCTGTTACTGATCCAGACATTGTGAAGGTAACTTCAAGTGTTTTGGAAAAGAGAATTGGTAATGTTTCAGGTATACAGGTTGCTAAGGAGGATGGACCACCAGCAGTTGAATCATCTCCCACACAAGAATATGTTACACTTCCTATATGGACAGATGAGTATTATGCTGCTGCTGCTGCTGCTAGAAAAGATAATGGTGGTTTTCAGATACCACCAAATACAAACATGCATACTTCTTCAGGCGCTGACAAAGGGAAATCAAGCGCTGACAAGAGCAATTCAGACGATGATGGATCAGACACTGACAACAATAGTTCAAGCACTGTTAGCCCAAACGCTGACAAGCAAGGTTCAGAGTTTGATGACACCTTTGCACATCTTTTCTCTTCCCATTTTGAACAGGGTGGACCTTCTAATGTCCATGAAGAGATTTCTGTTGATCAAGAAGAATCTGAAGAAGATATTGGCAACATGGAGCGTGAAGTTGAGGACACCAGACTTTTTGAAGGAGGAGTTCTCACTTCCACAGCTAAGGATCACCCCACATCTCAAATCATTGGTGATGTTATGGCTCCAGTTCAGACAAGAAGATCCCATCAAGGTCTTGGTGGATTTATTGCCAATATACACAAGAAGGTTGATACCCCTCTTGTACAAGCATGTTTGTTTGCCTGTTTTCTGTCACAGGAAGAACCCAAGAAGATTTTTGATGCTCTCAAAGAACCAAGTTGGGTGGAAGCAATGCAGGATGAGCTTCATCAATTTGCTATACAGGATGTTTGGGAGCTGGTTGATTGTCCTAGATATGTGAGACCAATTGGGACAAGATGGGTTCTAAGGAACAAGAAAGATGAAAGAGGCATTGTGGTCAGAAACAAGGCACGTTTGGTAGCTCAGGGATATACACAAGAGGAAGGAATTGATTATGAAGAAGTTTTTGCACCAGTTGCAAGAATTGAAGCTATAAGAATTTTTCTAGCTTATGCCTCTTGTATGAATTTTACTGTTTACCAAATGGATGTGAAGAGTGCTTTCCTCTATGGGACAATTGTTGAGGAAGTATACGTTATGCAACCTCCTGGTTTTGAAGATCCTGAAAATCCAGACAAGGTCTATAGAGTGAAGAAAGCAATGTATGGACTTCATCAGGCCCCTAGAGCATGGTATGGTACCTTGTCTACCTATTTGGTGGACAATGGATTCAAGAGGGGCACCATAGATCAGACACTATTTACAAAGAAGAAAGGAAAACATGTGTTGCTTGTGCAGGTCTATGTTGATGACATCATTTTTGGGTCTACTGATCCAAAAATGAGTGAGGATTTTTCCAAGCTCATGACAGATAAATTCAAGATGAGTGCAATGGGTGAGATGAACTTCTTTCTAGGGTTACAAGTTCAGCAGAAAGAAGATGGTATCTTCATCTCCCAAGACAAGTATGTAGCTGAAATCTTGAAGAAATATGGTTTTTCTCCACATGAGAAGGAGGCTTCCACTCCTATGGATAGGCAAAACCCTTGGGGAAAAATTGGAGCTGGAAAGGATGTGGATGTTAGGCACTATAGATCAATGATTGGATCATTGATGTATCTTACAGCCTCAAGACCTGACATCATGTTTGCTGTGTGTGCATGTGCACGCCATCAAGTGACTCCCAAAGAATGTCACCTATTTGCTGTGAAGAGAATTTTTAGGTACCTAAGGTGTTATCCAGATCTTGGATTATGGTACCCAAAAGATTCTCCATTGGATCTTATTGCATATTCAGACAGTGATTATGGTGGTGACAAGTTTGATAGGAAATCCACAACTGGTGGATGCCAATTTCTTGGGAGCAGATTAATATCTTGGCAATGCAAGAAACAAACAGTGGTGGCAAACTCTACAACTGAAGCAGAATATGTTGCTGCAGCTGCTTGTTGTGGACAAGTCTTATGGATTCAGAACCAGCTGTTGGATTATGGGTATAATTTTATGCATACCAAGATTTTTGTAGACAATAACAGTACTTTATGCATTATTAAAAATCCTGTACATCATTCTAAAACCAAACACATAGAAATTAGACATCATTTTATAAGAGATTGCTTTGAGAAAGGTTTAATACAACCAGATAGGGTAGATACAGAAGATAATGTGGCTGATTTATTAACTAAACCTTTTGATGCTGGAAGATTTCAATATTTGGTAACAAATATTGGAATGGTTAATCTCACTTAATATGTGTTTTGGAATCTTTTTGTAAAAGTATGTACAGGATAATGCATTGTTATTGGTCTTTGTGATGATTTAGATTTCCACTTTATTTTTCTAACACTGACAAAGGTAAATGTAACGCTGTCAAGTGTTATTTTACCGTTGTTGGAGATATTATTGTCTAACGCTGACAAGAGTCCCTTCAACGCTGACAAGTGTTGTCGGGGCGCTGTCAGCAACATATGTTAGTTTTGTGGTTTTCATCTAAATGTGTAGGTAGGTGGTAGCTTTATGCCATTGGATACAGAGTTGCTTATGGATCTTTGAAGAGCTATTTGGACATGTTTTGTTTATGGATGATGGTTGGAATATTTATATTCCTATCTTGACATAAATTTTTTAATGTTCATATATATTTTGAGAACTCATGTATCATAGTTTAAGGGGAGGTTTAAGGAACCTTTAGGACTCTTGGGTATTCTTACAATACTCTCATCACAATTCTAGATTGTGTCCACAGGTGAGTATGGGTTAGTTTTACTAAACCATGAGGCACTGTAGCATGCATAGTATATCAACTTTGCATGCTGCCAAGACATTTTTGGCCTAGAATTGGTTGTGGTCTGATGGGAGACTTGGGAATACTTTGGTTATGGGTTTACCTGGGAGTTACAAAGAATTTTGTGAAATAACTTTGTTGGTAAGTATTTTGGTTAGCAAGGGACTCTAGAGGACATTTGTGTCTATCTTGCTTATGCAAGTGTGCATAAATGGACAGTGCTTGCCGCCCAGTAATTATTATCAACTTGTAAGATATTTCCCTTAGGATAAATTACTTTGTTAAGGTCTTTTTCTTTTTAAATATTTTTTTATTTTTAGACGCTGACAAGTTTTTCTCCAAAAGCTGTTACGTCCAATCGTGACGCTGACAAGGCTTTAGGCAAACGCTGACAAGAAAATATAGCCGTTGGGCGCTGATGGGCTATTTTTGACCGTTGACACCTAGTGGGCCCTACCCAGTTGTTATTTTTGACTAATCTTTGGCCGTAATTTTGGGGAGAAGTTACTTTTAATTAATGCATGAGATAAGTTATATTTGATTCAATATTTTCATCATTATTCTTTGAATATAACTGCCTCATTTTTGACCAATCAAAATCATGCATCTCTCCTATAAATTTGGCTAATCTTTTTATTCTGGGTATTCATATTTTCTTGTCTAACATTTTTCTCCTAGATTTTTCCCATCTCACATAACCTAAACAGCTTTCAAACATGGCACCCAAATTCAACTCAAAGAATTTAACATTGGAGTTCAAGAGCCAACACAATATGGTAGCTTACTTGACTGATGATGATGATTTGTTTCCTCAGTATTCACAGATGGTGGCATTTTTAAATGCATCTTCATTGAGGTATGCACTTTCTCATACACCATTAGTCCCTGTCGCACACATTAGACAGTTTTGGAACACTGCTAGTTCCACAACAGCTAATGGAGTGACCACATTAACATCTACTGTTCATGGAAGAACATGGGTGGTCACTGAAGCTTTGGTTCGCCAAGCTTTGCGTCTTGATGACGCTGATGGTGTGACTACCCTTGCCATTGCAACAATAGAACAAGGTCTTAGGGAATTGGGTTATCCTATTCCTGCTGATGTCACTTTAAATAAATATCATAAGCAGGAATTTCCCTCTGACTGGAAATATTTGATACATGTCCTTTTACAATGCTTAAGTCCAAAATGTACTTCTTTTAATGAAATAAACAGGTCAATAGCAAGTGCTTTGGTTTGTATAACACGTGGGCTTCAGTATAATTTTTCAAAAATGATTTTTGAAGGGATGTGTAAAAACAAGGGAAGTAAAATGACTTTGGCTTACCCTAGATTTTTGCAAATGGTCTTTGATTTACAAGAATATTGTTCTAGGGATCATGACACTTTTTATGAGATCCCTAAACAACAGAAAACCATTTTTGCTAAAATGAGCTCCACGAACGAATCCATACCTCTTACCCAACCCATGCTTGAAGTAATTCAGGCTGCACAACCACAACCACAACCACAACCAGACCCTGAACCCCAACTTGAGCCTATTCATGAACCATTACCTTCCCCAGACCACATGGACATTGACCAACCCAGCGATGACACTCACAATGTGGGCGCTGACACAGCCAATCCCAACACTGATACAATTCCTGAACAATCCCAAACACTCCTTAACCAACCAACTCCCACACAATCTACTTCATCTTCCACCCCATTACAATCTAGGTTGCATAAACGCCAAAGGGTTACTGGAGTGTTCTCCTCTAGTGATCCTAGCCTTGTAGCAGAGAGAACCACCTCCACAAGTGTGGCTGGTGACATGGGTGAGGCTGGGGCTATTGACACAGGCTTAGATGCTGGTCAAGACAGTCCCAACATCATTAAGACCTCATCCATGCCCGATGATTCTATTTTGGGAGGTCAAATCCCCATTTTAGCTGAGGGCAGATTGGAACCTATGACAATAATTGAATTGACGGCTGCTGTCATTAGCTTGCAAAAGCAAAATGTCAGCCCTGTACAAATTGTCAACAAACAGGGACGTGAACTCCAAGTTTTGAGGGAGCGTGTAACTGTTTTGGAGAACCCAAGTAGCAGGAGTCTCATGGAGGAATCTTCTAAAGGGGAGGATGAGGAGGATGAGGAGGATGAGCTGATTCATACAGCTAGTGAGAAGAGTTCAGAGAAGAGTTCACAATTTAGTGAATCTTTACAGGTTGCTGAAGCTCTCACAAACTTGAAGAAGTACCCAGTTATTGATACATCCAAGGTGACACCATTAAACTTGGAAGGATCTTTCAAAGAAACAATGGGCACTGATACAGGTTTGAACGCTGACACATCCAGCACTGACAAAGGTAATCGTGGCGCTGATAGGAGTAACTTGAACGCTGATAAAGTTGCAGGTGGTGTTGATGTATTCCAGCCATCAACAATCATCAAAGATGTGTCCACACAGGTTTCTTCTTCCACTTTACCAATTATTGATCCAAAAGACAAAGGTAAAGGTATTTTAATTGAAGAAGATGTTCCAAAGAAAGATGCAGCACAAATTGCATTTGATGAACAGTTGGCTGCACAACTTGTGGAAAGAGATTTGAAGAGGAGTAGAAGATCACCATTTGTTGTTTCTGAGAGTGAGGAAGAAAGTGGTGATGATAAAGAAGGTGATAGCTCAGATTCAAGTATTCAAATTATTGAAGATCCAGAAAGGCTTGAATATGGGGATGAGCTTGCAAAGGAAAGGTTGAGTGAGTTGAAGAATCAGATTGATTGGGACCTACCAGAAATCACCAGAATGTACCATGCTTGGGAAGACAAGGTCATGGACAACCCAGGTATGAGTTTATCAGATCAAATTTGGGGGTTGGAAGTTCTTCTTAGGGTACAAGAAGACATAAAGGTGATTATGAGGTTTAATGCACAAGAGGTCAAGACCTGGCTCAAAAGAGATAGAAGGCAGTTGTACTATAAGTTGCTTAGATGTCATCAGCCTAATTGGACATCAAAGAAGTTGCTGGCCTTATCTTTTGAGGAGCTAGAGTATAGGGCACATCCTATTTGGAGGAAGGTGCAAGAACAGAATGTCTACAAGTTTCTTTCAGAAGAAAGGAAACAAGAGCTTGCTGAGGAAATGCAGATTCAAAAGGAAATGAGGATTGCTCAAAGACCAGTGAAGAAAGGAGATCCTTTCCAATTTCCTAAAGACATGGATGTGTATTTTCCAACTGAAGGTGTTATAAGGAAGCATCTCAAGCTTTCTCCATTGGAAGCTTCAGATTTGGTAAATGTAGTACCTCTAGATGACAGAAATCCAATCATCAGTTTTGATGAAGATGAGTGTGGATTTTGGAAGATTGGCAGATTTGGAAAGGAGGTACATACTTTCACTTCAGTTATTTCTATATTTGCAAGCATAGACAGGGAAGACTTGGTGCATCTATGGAGATTAATAGAGGCCAAGTATACAGCTGAAGCACCTACTTCAGCAAATGGAATAAGACTTTGGAACACATTTATGACTTTGTGTGGTCCAAAAGAAGCAGATCCTGCCATATGGAAGGATCTTGAAGATGATCTCAGTAATCTTCATTGGAGGCTGTATTCTACTTGTGGTGTATTTCATATGAGCTCTACAAAGTTTTCAGAGTATTTACTTGTGGATGCTGACTATTTCTTGTCCAAAGAAGTGTTGGAGAAGATGCTAGAGACACCCTTGGAGATTGATTATACTAGTGACGTGGCCAAGGACTTGATCAGATATGTTTATCACCAACATAAGAAGTTTTTGCAAGATTCCTCCTAAGTCTTAAGTTTTTATTCAGAAACTTGATCATTGGAATGGATATCAAGTTTAGGGGAGGATTGTTGGGAATAAAATATGGGTCAGTTCGCTAGACGCTGATAAGAAGAATGTCAACGCTGATAGGATGACATTGGACGCTGACAGCCAAGCGTTGACATTGAAGAAGTCAACGCTGACAGCCTTGAAGATTGACACTGATGGAATATCTTCATACGTATCTTTTGTTTTTTTTGTTTCTTTATTTATGTATGGTAAAGATAAGCACAATATTGTATTTTCTATTGTTATCTTTACCTAGAATAGTTGATTCGTAGCTTATTGTACAAGACTTCTTGTTCTATAAAAGAAGGTCTTTTAGGTTAAAGTCATATATCAGTTTTCATAAGTATTCGCAAGTTAAACTCTTTCATTGTAACCAAGTACGATTATTCTAATACAAGTGAAAGTTTGTTTAACATCATTGTGTTTTAGATCAAGTGTTAATTCCGCATAACACTTTGTTACTTTATTCATAAGCAAAGGTTTCTCTACGTGTAGTACTTGATCTAATCTCGTATACACAAAGCTTAATCGATCTAAGTTTGGGATCAACATTGTGCTCAATTGGGAAAAATGTCATTTTATGGTTAGGAGTGGAATCGTCTTAGGGCACAAGGTCTCGAAAGCGGGTATTGAGGTAGATCAAGCTAAGGTAGACGTCATCGCCAAATTACCTCATCCCAAAACCGTTAAGGGAGTTAGGAGTTTCCTAGGCCACGCGGGCTTTTATCGTCGATTCATCAAGGATTTTTCAAAGATTTCTCGACCCATTACACATCTTCTAGAAAACGAGGCACGTTTTGTCTTTGAAGAAGATTGTGTACGAGCCTTTGAAATCCTTAAGAGGAAACTTACCGAAGCTCCCATTCTTGTTGCTCCCAATTGCAACCTCCCCTTTGAGCTAATGTGTGATGCTAGTGATTACGCTATAGGGGCCGTTTTGGGGCAACGTCATAATAAGCACTTCTTGCCTATTCACTATGCTAGCAAGACGATGACCGAGGCTCAACTAAAATACACTACAACGGAAAAGGAGTTCCTTGCCGTGGTGTATGCATTTGAGAAATTTCGACCTTATCTCGTCTTGACGAAATGCATAGTGTATACGGACCATTCGGCTATTAAGTATCTTATGGTAAAGCAAGATGCTAAGCCTAGATTACTTCGTTGGATTCTCCTCCTTCAAGAATTTGATCACACCATTGTTGACAAAAAAGGAGCCGAGAATCTAGCGGCCGATCATCTCTCTCGTTTGGAAGATCCTCACCAAAGTGTTTACGAGCCCAAGGAAATCACCAAAACATTTCCGCTCGAGACACTTGGTGTAGTGAATTCTAAGCTTGATTCTTCTACCCCATGGTTTGCGGATTTTGCAAATTACCATGCGGGTAACTTCATCATTAAGGGTATGACGACTCAAGAAAAACGGAAATTCTTTCGTGACGTCAAGTTCTACTTTTGGAACGACCCTTACTTGTTTCGAATTTGTGCGGATCAAATCATCCGACGTTGTGTATTTGGCATCGAAGCTTCTAACATCCTTAGAGCTTGTCACGAGGGACCCACGGGTGGTCACCACGGTGCTAATCTCACGGCTAAGAAGGTGTTTGATGCCGGCTTCTTTTGGCCTACTATTTACTGAGATGCACAAGATCTTGTGAAGTCGTGTGATGCATGCCAACGACAAGGAAAAGCCTCACAAAAAGCTGAAATGCCACAAAATATCATCCAAGTGTGTGAGATCTTTGACGTTTGGGGCATAGACTTTATGGGGCCGTTCCCATCATCTCGTGGTAATAAGTACATCCTTGTTGCGGTTGACTACCTATCTAAGTGGGTGGAAGCCAAGGCCTTTCCCACCAATGATGCTCGTGTGGTAGTTAAGTTCTTGAAAAGCTTGTTTTCTCGGTTTGGAACCCCTCGTGCTATTATAAGCGATCGTGGAACCCATTTTTGTAACGACCAATTTGAAAGGGTTCTAAGGAAATATGGGGTTACACATCGGCTTTCTACGGCTTATCACCCACAAACGAGTGGGCAAGTCGAGGTTTCAAACCGAGCGTTGAAGAGGATCTTGGAGAGATCCGTTGGGGAAAACCGACAATCTTGGTCGGATAAGTTGGACGATGCTTTATGGGCCTTTAGGACCGCTTATAAGACACCCATTGGGTGCACTCCCTATAAGCTTGTGTATGGATAGAATTGTCATTTGCCTATCGAATTAGAACACAAGGCTTATTGGGCCCTAAAGCATTGTAATGATGATATGGAGACCGCGGGAAAACACCGGAAAATGCAATTGAATGAATTAGATGAATTGAGGGATATTGCTTATGAAAATTCATTGATTTATAAAGAGAAAACTAAAAAGTTGCATGATTCTAAAATTAAAAACCGGGTTTTTAACATTGGGGATCAAGTTTTGCTTTTTAATTCAAGATTGAAAATCTTTTCCGGTAAATTGAAATCCCGTTGGTCCGGTCCATTCACCGTGACTCAAGTGTTTCCGTATGGGACCATCGAGCTAGCTCAAGATGATGGTCCTAACTTCAAGGTGAATGGACATAGGTTGAAGCACTACTTTGGCGGGGAAGTTCCATCCTTGAACTACCTCGACCAAATCACTTTCCCCAATGATAGTTAGTATTGAGGGGATCGAGTCGAGATCATGACTCGGTAATCAAAAACGAGGTGCCTCGTGGGGGAGTCCCATGCTTATCCTATGTACATATTATCGCTTTCTAATTAGTTTAATGTGAGGGGATTTGTGCCCTTCCAACCTTTGTTCCGTGGTTGTTTGTGAATTGTGGACTTTAGATGATCATGATCTTCACGATTAGAGCCTCTCGTGTTCGTTTTATGGGAGCACTCGATCGTTTGCTTTGAAGACTTTCTCAATATCCATGATATATCCTTTGATGTTCTAACCTTAGGTTTTTAGCACACTTCATAAACGGCTATAAATTTATTGGTTACACCCTTTCCATGCTAGATTAGGCATTCGACTACGTCTCTAGTATGGGGGTGTTTGCACCCCTAGACTCGAAACATTGAAGATAATGTTTAACTTTAGTATGGGGGGTGAATAGATACTTGCCTTGCCAAACCTTCACGCTTTCCAAAATTTCATCTTTTTGTTATCATTTTGTTGCAAATAAGGCTAAAAATGGCCAAATTTTAAAATTTTTCTCATATTTTATAAGTGTTTGAAGACACGAATGTAGGTTTTCCGATGGCGAGAATAAGAGTAATTTTTGACTCGACCGTGCGTGTTGAGCACTTAGCTTTGATTCCTTAACTACACATTAGGCTAAGTCTCTTAAATGAGGACGAGAAATGATAGGGTTAATTATAAGTTACTATGCTAAACGTAGAGTACTCGTATTCTTTCAAAAACTCATGTGTTCTCGTTATTTGCTTATTCTCCCTTCGCTTGTAAATATTTTTTGCTTAATAAATATTGACTTAGCGGTTTAGTTAGGATTGTTGGGTTTCTAGTCTTTTCTAGTAGCTTCCGTGTAATTAAATTGGGAAGACATTAAGGTATCGCCAGCGTCACGGTTTTGAAGTATTGGCACCCGAATAATCGAAAGCTTCACCTAATAATAAGATTTCAAGTGCTCACCTAAATCTAGCAAACAATTTGAAGCCCCACAAGGCCTAAAATCTATGCAAAATTGAAAGTGAATCAAGCCTTAATCTTCGAAGCTTTAAAGATCCAAAATTCGCCTTAGCGTGAGGATATACGTCTTTGGCTAATAAAACCACCGATGAGGCGGATAATAAAAGGCAAGGCAAGAACGAAGTCATAATAAAAGCTTCATGGCGAAGTTGAATAAAAGATGGAGGTAAACCAAAGATAATAAGGCCCTTCCGTTAGGGGGCATATAAAAGTCTTGGTAATAAGTCTCATGTTCAAAACCGTTATAAAACCGTGTTTATCGATTCTTCTTGTCAACTTAATTTTTTAACATCGTTGTCTATTAGGAGGGGTTATTGATTTGATGATCTTAGTTACACCGTTAGGACTCTATTTTTAGACCTAAATCTCTATTATCGCATAAGTCAAACAATGTATCCTCGTGAAACATTCAAGACAAAATAAAATATTAGAGATACAACTTAGGATAATGGGAGGATAAGTACGTGATTAGGGCATATGAGTAGTGTTAGCATTACTAACTTATAATGACAATGATCTCGTTGCACGCTTGGCATGGAATTAAGGTGAAAATCAAGGACGATGAAATTATTTCTAACGAAGCATTCACGTGTTCTTATTCTATGAACCTAAACGTCCCATTTTGCGATGAAAATCATACATTATGTCTAAAACGCAAGTAGTAGTAATAGTAGTAGTGTAGCTAGTTTATCATTCAATAAAAGTGAATAAAAATGAATTTTGGAGGTGCTACGATACTTTATTCTAGCATTGCGTGAGGGCACGGCAATGGTTTAGTATGGGGGAGTGATGAGACTGCTTTTATACATAGTCTCATCGTCCAAATAGGGCTTAAAATGCATTAAATATCATCAAAATACCCAAATATATGCTTGTGTTTGTTGCTTGTGTATTTTAGGTACGGATATTGAGAAAATGACAAAAGATCACAAGAATCAGTCAAAAACGAACACGGGAAACGAAGCCGCACGATGAACCAAGCCCTAATGAAGAATTTTCCAAAGAAAGTCCTTGAAGATTTGAAGAATTATGAAGAAGGGTCCTCCAATATGGAGGAATTGACACTTTATACCCTTGTATCTTCATAATTACAAGTTTGGTCCCTAAAGTTTGTCAAAATTACAAAAAGGACCCTTAACTTTGAAGAATTGGCAAATTTAGTCCCTCAACAAAACTAAATTGTCAATATTGGTCCTCCAAGAAGTCAACAAACAAGTCAAACCTTGAAGAATGAAGAAAATGCCAAAATCAGTCCTTCAAATATGAAGAAATTGCATTTTAAGCCCTTGTTTCAAGTTTAGAAAGTATTTGTGCCAAAAATGACAACTGCCCCAAAGTTGTTACATGGAAATGGGGCGTTGATAGCTATTTATTACAAAATGAAAAAAAGTGAAATCTTTGGGGGCCAAAGCTGTCAAACACACTAACTTACCCCCACCAATCAGATTGCCACATCACCTCCATCCTCCACTCACAACCCTCCACCTCACCATCCACCCCACGTCACCTTCCACTACCCTTTTAAATAACTGATTAATCAGTTATTTAATCCCTTCCCTCCAAACACCAAATTTAAATAATTAAACCCCCAATTCAGATTAAACCCACCCCTTAAACACACATAAACCCTAGCTAATCCCCAGGATGAACCTTAATTAAAACAAAGGGTTTTTTGTTACAACTCTCCAGATCTTTGATTAACCTCATTGTCATCACATCCCACCTCCCAAAACATATCACACTCAACCCATGTGACCACCCCATGGTCCCCTGCACCCGTCCCTTTCCACTAAACCCTAAAAAAGGACAAGGTGAACGTTTGAGATCATATCCTTGGCCCCAAAGGCTTGTTGAACGTCCAGGATCACAAACAACAGCTGGCATCTTCACATGACACCACCAAGATCACATGTTGCACAATTTGACCAAGAATTTCAAGATTCGTCCAAGGGCACTTTGGGAAGATTACACACTAGGGTTTTCACATTCTAGATAGTTCTGTAGTCCACTATATAAGGACATATAGGTTTTCATTTGTTCTTGTTCCTTGTTTTTTCTCCTTTTTCACAACTTTGTAATCCAGTTTTTAATGAATGAAAAATGGTTTAAGGTTTGTTGATGAGAAGCAAAGAACCAATTTACTTATATTGTTTGAAGTCTTGTTGGTTGTCATTATTGTTTTACTTGTTTCAAAAGGTTTTTAGTTTCCTGAATTTCCAAAAAAATTTCAGTTAAGAAAAGTCAGTTTTTATTTGTCTGCTTTATTTTTAAAAAGTCATAAGATATAGGTTAACTTGTCAATAAGTTAACCCTATAGCCTAAGCTCTTGTACCAGTCACCCTTGTTCTTGGTTTTCAGTTTTTGGCAGGTTCAATTCAAGGCCAATTATCATCATCATTTTCATTTCAAACAGAAAGAAAAGTCTGCACAGACCCGAGTCTGTATGGAGGTGACTTTTCAGTCACTGTTAGGCCTGGATGTAGGCCCAACAAGGTAGCATACTTGTTTCCTATTTCAGTTTTTAAATTTTCAGTCTTTTGTGATTTTGCATGAAATATGTGAGAAGTTGTTCATGTGGTGTTTAAGTGGTTTGTTTTGAGTTTATTTGGTATTATATGCATGCTAGATTAATTTAAAATCAGTTTGGGTGTCATTTGATTTGATTTGCTTTGTAAAGTTGATTTTCAGTTTTTAAAAGGGGTGTTTGGATTAAGGGATTAGCCAAGAATTGTGATAAGATTATTGTGTTAAAACCTGTTTAATACACTTCCTAGGTGGTTATTAGGTAGTACATGTGCTTAGATTTCAGATTGGTAAGGTATAAAATACAATGGCATGCTAAAAATGGTCATCATAGCATTAAATCAGTAAGGGTCCTATAACTGCCTGTTTTGTGATCTTTGAACCACCAATTTGTGAAGTCTGTTAGATTGTAGGTTCAATCAGGATTGGGAGTAGTATTTGTTTGATTTAGTGCACTTGTATGCTAGTCATTGGCCATTAAAATCCATTTGAGTGCATAATGAACCAGTAACTGCTCATCAGACCAACCTTAGGCCTTAATCAGAAACTTTCATTAGTTTTTGTGCTTGATTCTTGTTTAGATTCTTGCTTGTTTTGTGTTTGTGTTGACTCCCTATACTCAACTGAGTATAGGGGTGCCCCTTTTGTCCATCAAAAACATCAGCAAAAACAAGATCAAGCTCCTCTTGATCAGTCTTCACAAGTGAAGAAACAACTTTGTGTTCATCAGTTAAATAACAATGTGGACACGTTTTTTTATTCATAGGGATTAATTTGGTTTGAATTTGGGTTGGTATTTGTGTTTTAGAGTAATTTAAGTTACTGTGTTTTAGTATTTAAAGTTTTTTTAAAAAAAAAAAGGTTTTTCAAAAAGCTCCTTGGCCTGGACTCGAACACGGGACCCCTCGTTGGAGGACTATACGTGTTAACCAGTGATCCAAGTGCTTTTTTCTGTCATCCTTCCCACCCTTTATTCATTTAATGCCTTTTAATTTGTCTTAAGTTTAAATAAGCCATAGCTTAATAAGCTTATAAAAGCTTATTGGAAAAGCTTTTTTGCTTGATTTCATTTTTCTTGTGTTCTTATTAGGGTTTAGGATTTTTAAGTTCAAAAAATTTATTTTTTACATGCTTATTTAATTTTCTAGGATTATTTTGAGTTTTAATTTTGAAAAGTAAATTAAAAATAGGAAAAAGTATTTTTAAAATCTGAAAAAATAGTTTTTAGGTTTTTAATTATATTTTTGAGGTTTACATCACTTTAAGTTTTCAAAAAGTCTAATTTTTGATTTTATAGGATTTTAGGGTTTTTAACCAACTTTAAAATTTAATATAAAATTATTAAATAGGTTTTAGAAACTTTTAATTGCATTTCTGTCTTAGTTACAATATTTTAGATTTTTGGTAATTTTTTAGAAATTTTTTATGAACTTTGAATTTTTTTTGAATATTTTAATATTATTTTATTATTAAAAATTGAGATTTTGATTTTTTAAGTTTTTACATTTTTCCTAGATTGTAGACACTTAATTAGGAGTTTTGTAACTTTCCAAATATTTTTAGGACTTTTCAATTATTTTCTAGAATTAATTTAAGTTTTAATTAATTTTAATAGTTTTTAAGTATTTAAAAATAGTTTTATTTGGTTTTAAAATTTTAAAAAATATTTTTTAGCTTAATTAGGTTATTTTTGAGGTTTACAAACTTTAAAATCTTGTTTAGGGCTTTTTAATAATTAATTGTGATTTTTAGGGCTTTAATTAGCATTAAAAAGTCATTATTTAATTAATTAAAAGGTTTTAGCAAGTTTGGATTTTTTGTAAACTCTTAGAATATTATTGTGGATTTTTAGTAATTTTTAGGAATTTTTAGGTTAAAATTTTAATTTTTGCACTATTTACGGTTTTACGTGATCGCCTTTTTCGTCTTAGTTTAATCCGTCTTCGTAACCGTCTTTCTCTTCTAATCTCGTTTCTTTCTTTCTTTCTCAATCATATAATCACAAATCAAAATCATCTCTTAACACAACGCACTAGCCTCCTTGAGAACGAACTCACTTTTAGGGTCATTCACACACGGTTTTCCTAAATCGTCGTGCTTACTTGCCCTATTTACCTTCCTTTTCCTAAAGGGGTAATTTTACTCAACAATCAAATGCTAAACCAATCAAGATCTCGCAATACTTGGACTAGACAAGATCTCGCAATACCCTGATACAAATAATGCAAAGAATCTCGCAATACCTTAATGCAAAGAATCTCGCAATATTCAAACTCAAAGATCTCACAATATGTAAACAGAAGATCTCGCAATAACCGTATCATAAAGATCTCGCTATATTCTCCTTCAAAGATCTCGCAATAATCACGATGAAAGATCTCGCAATATCCAGACACAAGATCTCGAAATAACCTTGAATGACACAAGATCTCGCAATATCCAATATGAAAGATCTCGCAATATCCAGACACAAGATCTCGCAATAAGCAGTCTTCGCAACCCTAGATATTGGAAAATCAATTAAGAAAAGATTCAGCAATACCACTGAAAGATTCTACAAAAAAGCTTATAATTCCGCAATAAATGAAGAAAAACGAGACTTTTTTGCCTAAAATTCGTGTTTTTGAACGATCCAAAGTACCGAAATCCCTACTATGTATGAGATATCTAAATCAAATGGATCAACAAAAACACGAAATTTTTTTGAAACTTGGGTTTTTGCTTTAAAAACTCACGAACCAAAAACTTTAGACCAACAACAACACAAAGCACACCTCTATTTCATCCCATGGATCTTTATACCAATTGTAGAATATTGGTAATCTTGATCCATAAGTGAGGTTGATGTTTCTAGAGAGAGAAAGTGGTGAGAGAAAGATGAGAGAAAATGTGTAAATGTATAAATGAAAGTGAAACAACCAACACCCCTTTCCATGAAGGAAAGGGGTTTATATACCCAAGTCCATAAATGGACTTGGACCTCCGGCCCATGAACATGCTCATGGGTTGGGCTTTCTTAAAGTATTACTATGACTATACTACGAGCCCGTAACTATATTGTTGGAGTCACTGAAACTTTCTAACTATAAGACATATTTCCAACAAAAAAATATAGAGCTTCAATATGCTAATCATGCCAAACATGCTTTGAAGACATATAGATGCACATATAGCAAATAATATCACATAAGCAATACAATCCATTTATGAAAATCATGTTCAAATTATAACTTTTTAGAACACGTGTCATTTAGACCATCCTACTGATTTGATTTGAGAAATGACAACAAAAGACAAGAGCTTTTAAGCATAGATGCATCCATATTAAAAGGCATGTTGAGCATGTGAAACATCATATAAAAGATAGAATAGCATATTATGCAAGTCATGGTTAAGCATTAACACTTAGTGGCATGAAGCATACAAGCATACAAGCACACAAGTCTTTCGAAAGTTTACACAATTTTTTAATTGATCAAATAGTTATCAAATATCCAAGTAATGTCATAACTATTAATCACTTTAAACAAGAATGTGTACTAGTACCTAAATGAGTAATGCACGAAAAAGGTAAAGACACATAACTTGCTTTATTATGATTCTCTAGGTTAAGATACTAAAAGACAAGAAGGAACAAAAGAGTTCAAGAATCATGACATATATACCATATACATGATCATGTAAGTCTTATTTAATCATACCAAGTTAAGAATCTAAAGGGAATCCAAAAGCATATTGTGATAGACATACCAATTTGCTACAATTTGGACCAAAGTATTATATGTGTACAATTAACAAACAAGACATGCATACAAGAAGTAATAGCTTAAAGGTGCAAGCATCATGTAAACCAAGTTGCCATTTTAGCATTTGAGAACATGCATCAATTATACGAGCTAAGATGTATTATATTGGCATTGATTTGACAAGAGCAAAACATTACAATAAGCATGTGTTTAGCACATAAGCATGAAGATATATGAGCATGTTGCAATTACTAATTTGGATATATAATTACTACTTATTTTTTATGTACTTCTAGTGAGATACAAAGTTCATCCATGTAAACTAGCATTAGACATATTTAGGAAAACCCATTTAGTCATGTTAGAGCATGAGTATGAGACTATCATTAGTGGTGCTCAATTAAAGCTAAACACGATCATTTTTACGGGTTATACACGAACCCAACTTCTCCTCGAAGCAATCCAACCGTTAGGTCAAATTGAGTTTCTAGTGCAATAGGTTCTCTAGTAGTCATCCTCATTTTAGACGAAATGTAATTCCTATGTTTGCCTAATGAAGTGAAACAAGGATTTGATTTGCATTGACCATTAGTAATTAGCCTAGAGTGACTCAACTATCATGTTTCATAAAATCCTAATCAAGCATATGGATTGAGTAAGAAACTAAGCAACATATAGAGGCAAAATCAAGAAAGAATCAGTTAGAGAAAGATGTATGCAAAAAGGTATATAAAGTAATGTCTACGTAAAAGAGAGCTTTTTAAGAATGCACCATTGCATATCTTATAAAAACTGACAAATTAAGGTTACTTACTGTTGGAAATACGTTTTACGTATTAGAAAGGATCGGTCACTCCAACAATAGTCTAAGTAATAGCTTGTAGTTTAGTTTTACTAATATTAAACAACTAAGGCCATGCCAAGCCTACAACATGTGTAGGCTGGCCCAACTTGTAAGCCCAAGCCCATCTCATGGGCTTGGGTATATAAACCCTCTCCTTAGATGGAGAGGGTGTGGTTTCATTTTATATTTTCACATAGTTTCTTACTTTCTCTCTCTAGAAGTGTGTGTGAAATCTACCATCTTTTTATCTCTTTCTCTCTAAACATAAGCAAGATTTACAATATCCTACAAATGGTATCAAGAGCCATAGGATGATTTTTTTGTTTATGTGTTTGTGTTCTTGATTTTTTGTGCCTATTTTGATCCATTTCATACGAACAAATTTTTTTTTGTGTTTTTTATGGTTTTTTCTTGATACAAATCTTCTACATAGTTGTGGTAGAGATTTGGTATATTTACTTTGGCTAAAAACACAAAATTTTTGGGTGTTTTGATCATTTTTTGGCTTAAAGTCTCGAATTGGTTGAGTTTTGTCCGAGAAAAGTGGGTATTATTCAGACAGAATCCATCGGAAAAGGGTTTAGATATTCCGACAGGTTATTCCGACGAGTATTCCGATAGTGGTATTCCGATAGGTCATTCCGACGGGTATTCTGTTAGTGGTATTCCGACAGGTCATTTCGACAGGTTTTCCCGATTGGTTATTCCGATAGATTATTCCGATAGTTGATTCCGACAAGGGTATTCCGATAATTATTCCGACCGAGTTTTCCGACAGTTTATTCCGACAGGGGGTATTCCGATAGATTATTCCGACAGGGTTTTCCGATCAAATATTCTGATCAATATTCCGAGACTTCAACACATAACAACAAACACATTTACTTTCTCTCATTGTTCGATCAACGTTTGTAAATCTTAACTTATCGAAATGGAGTACACATCTCTTACGGATAAGTCCATCCTCTCGGGTACGGATAATCGTCCACCAATGTTGGTGAAAACTATGTACGAGGATTGGGTTTCCCGCATGGAACTTTATATCTTGAATAAAGAGAAGGGACATCTCATTTGGGCATCAGTGCTCAATGGACCATTGGTATATGGTACTGTGACGGAAGGTGCAGTTACTCGTCCTCGCACAACAGGTGAATTGACCAGAGGTATGAAGATTCAAGACAAATGTGATAAGTATGCCACAAACATCATTCTCCAAGCCCTTCCTCCAGATGTCTACAAACTCGTCAGCAAACATAAAGTTGCCAAAGAGTTATGGGATAGAATTCGTGTTCAAATGCAAGGCACCTCGTTAACTAAACAAGAACGAGAGTGTAAGGCACATGATACGTTTGATAAGTTTGCCTATGTTCCCGGGGAGACTCTCAATGATTACTATTTGAGATTCACTCTTTTGATGAATGAGCTCAACATCTATGGTCTGGCAATTCCGACGTTTCAATTAAACACCAAGTATTTGAACACTCTCCCTTCTGAATAGAGCAAGTACGTGACGGCTGTTAAATTGGCTAAGGATTTGCATCAAACAAACGTGGATCAACTTCAAGCTTTTCTTCAACAACATGAATGCCATGTGATCGAGGCTCGGTTGTCTACACAACAAGTTCGTGATCCACTTGCCATGTATGCTTCTCAACAAATGACCCCCCCAACAAAACATGGCTTACACTTATCAACAACCATCATACTTGCAGCAGCCACAACAACACAACTATCAGCAACCACAGCAACCATCTTATCAACCACTAATGATGCCACAGGAAGCATTTCAACAAAGTGTTCATCAACAGTCTTTTCTACAGCAACCAACACATCAGGCATCTCCATCACAAGCTATCATTTCTCTAATTGGCTATACTCCTCAGCAAGGATACTTTCCAATTGAAGAACCACAAGCACAAGCCCTTTACTCCAATGAACTTCCACCAATTGAAGCACCGGTCTTTACTCCAAATGATACGCCAACTGATGTTCTAAACCATCTCACTGCCTATCTGTCAAAACTTGTTGCAACTAGAGGATTTCCACCAACAAACAATCAGCTTCGCACCTCTTTAAATCCTCGACAACAAGCCACTATTCAAGATGCTCAAGTGACGGTGCAATCCATTCAGGGTAGGCAAAATTCATATGGACCTCCTACAAGGACCGTGAACGCTCAAGCCGTAACTTCTCATGCTACTGGAAATGGAAGCCCTATTGGTCCTCAAAAGCTTGTGACTTGCTACAATTGTCGAGGACAAGGTCATATGGCTAGGGAATGCACTCAGCCGAAAAGGAGAAGGGATGCAACATGGTTTCGTGAGAAGATGTATTTGGTCGATGCTCAATCTAAAGGAATGATCTTGGATTTGGAGGAGTTAGCATTTCTTGCAGACCCAGGGGCAGCAGATAATGAAGGCATTGTAGTCGTCTCTACTTCTAATGCAGCATATCAAGCAGATGATCTTGACGCATATGATTCGGATTGTGATGACATTCACTCAGCCCAAGCTGCACTCATTGCTAATCTCTCGCACTACGGTTCTGATGTCGTCAGTGAGGTACCAACCACATCTAATAATGTTCATGATAATCCACATCATGTTGACAATGAAAATGACAACCTCGAACAGCATTTGGGAACTAGTAACTCAAATGATGCGGTCTCCAATCCAACACATTTGAGTGAACCTCAACCAAATGCTACGACGGGTATGGAATCTTATTATCAACGTGATTTGGTAATGCTACCTAAACATATTATTGATAACATGAATGTGGCTGTTCGACAAACCATAGATATGAATGCCAACCTAACCGCTGAGCTTGCGATGTATAAGGAAAAGGTCAAAACATTTGAAATGGTCCTTCAAGTAGAGAAAATAACGTGTTCTGAATTTGACCAATTTCATTTTGAAAAGATTGAACACTTAAAAGAAATAGAATCATTAAAAGCTAATATTTCCATTGAATTAAAAGAAAAAGAGTCGGTTGTAAATGATTTTCAGAAACTTAAATTGGATTTCGAAACTCTCGAGTCTAAAAAGTTTGAATGAGAAATTAATGCTACCAAACTTCTTAAATTCAAGGAACAACAACTTTTAAAACAATACGCTTCCACAGAAAAGGTTCATCTTTTAACTAAATCGTTCAAAGAACTCGAACTTAAGCGTCTTCAAGATTTACCAACTAATCCCGGTTATGAAAAACAAGCTCAGGAATATATTCCTTGTCTATATGATGTGACCATAATTGGCAAATCGAAAGAAGCACCTTATGTTCTTAGTACTGAGGAGACATAGTCACTTGCGGAAGAAACTCATTCTAAAATGCTTTCAAAATTCCATAAGCTTAATTATGTTCAGCACAATAAAGATCAATTTTCTAAAAAGACACGTATTCGTTTACAAAAGGAATTAGCTCAATTAACAGTTTTTGTGCCTCAAAGTTTGTCAACAGAAAACCTTCCTAGTACGCCTCCTACACTTGTCAAAAAGGATTTAACTAAGTTAATTCCACCGGTAAGTAAGGTGTCAGATAGCTTAAATACAGTGCATGCCGATTTTGACAAGGTCATTACGGAACGTACGACAGCCACGGCCATAACGGAAGGTGAATGGAATTTTGAGCACACTAGAGCTGCGTTTCGAGACCAAATTGTTCCATTTGTAAACAATGTTAAAGCTTGTCTTAGTAATATTGATCAAGATTTGATTTTGGAAATAGAAGAAGTTAGACGTGTTTTCAATGAAATGGATGATGCTTATGTAAGCAGTTTACTTGAAATAGAACGAGTTTCACGGCAAAATGATCAGCTTCTGAAGCAAGTGATATCTCATGATATTGTTTCGTCTGTGTGAATGAAAGTGTTGATAATGATTCTATTGTGCATAATGTTGAATCTGTAGATAATGTGGTAGATAGTACTTGTCACAAATCTGACGCTGAATTTTTAAAGCTTCAATATTCGTATTCTTCGCTTTTAAAACGTTTTGATGAGATTCAAACACATTGTATTTTGCTTGAATGCAAGAAACAATTTATTCAAGAAATATTTGAAACGTCATTCGAAGGTGTTAATATCGATGATGCAAATTTTCAAAAGAATTTTCGATTGAATTTACAATCAAAACAGCGTCAGCCAAGTGACAAGGTTGCTAAATCATTGCCGATAGACATAGAGAAATCTAAGGAGATTAACTGTGTGAACGTACTTGAGGCCGCTGAGAATTTTAAACTTGATCTAGATAATCGAGTTTCCAAGATTTTGTCCAAAGTTGATAACTTAAAACAGAAAAATACACAACTCTTCGATTCAGTAAAGCCCGCATGTGCTAATACCACTGCACATAATCAATCACTGATTGAAAAATTGAATCGAAAGTCGGTGGAAATATCTGATTTGAGGGAACAAATTTGTGATAAAAATTTGGCTTTGGCTGAGTTAAAGGAAACACTTCGTACCCTAAAAGGTAAGAATGTTGTGGATAACGCAGCCACTGTCTCAGCATCGTCCCCTAGTGCAATCAAAACGAACCTCATCGCCGTCACACCACTTAACAAGGGCCCTAGGACTAAACCATCTCAAACATTGGTCACCACATATAAGGCAAAATCAAAACTAGCTTTTAATATTCCTGTGTTGCCTTCTACAGGAGTAAGCACCACTACTAAGGCTCAAAGATCTAAGCTTAAAAGAAACAAGAAGAACGATAGGATCTTGCCCCCATCTAGTAGTCAAGTGAAGAAGAAAGTAGAAGCCCATCCTAGGAATGTTATTTCTGTTTTGAACAAAAAGAATCATGTAGCTAAACCTAAAGGCTCTGCGGTTGTGCAGCGTTCTAAGCCTACTGTGAATTCTAATTTGAAATGTTGGAATTGTAATCAATGTATGTTTTCTAGTCGTCATGATTCTTGCTTTATTGACCATGTGAATGAGATGAATGCCTGGAAAAATGGATTAGAATGGAAACCGACTGGGAAAGTGTTAACCCAAGTTGGTTGGATGTGGCGCCCCACTGGTAGAACTTTCACTATAGTAGGAAATGCGTGCCCTTTAACTGGGATCACTCCCACTAAAGCGAAGAAAGTGTGCCCTTTAACTAGGAGTACCAAGGATACCAAAACACAAGCGTGTCCTTTAACTAGGAACACCAACACTACTGTAGGAAACAAGTGCCCTTTAAATAGGTCAACTCCCTCTGTAGTGCCCGCTAATAATCCAAAACCTCAAAAAGTTAGAACAGTAAAACCTATTAGTGGTAAAACTCACACTAGAAAACGCAGGAAATCTAAGGGTACACAAATGTTAGAAATTCTAATAATTTTATATCTGTATCTGCTAACAATCCGGAACCAATAGTTTCTAATGCATTGTCTACTGTTATTGTTGAAAACAGGTGGTCCAAATTGTTCTCTGGTATTTGGACTCTAGTTGCTCCAAGCATATGACCGGAGATCGCTCTCAGCTCAGAAATTTCGACAGCAAGTTTCTTGGTACGGTTCGATTTGGTAATGATCATATTGCAAAGATAATGGGTTACGGTGAATATCATATTAGGAATGTTATAATTTCAAGAGTGTATTATGTGGAAGGTCTCGGTCACAACTTATTTTCTGTGGGACAATTTTGTGATGCAAACCTAGAAGTTGCTTTTCGAGAGCATACCTGCTTCATTCGTAATTTGGAAGGGGTTGATTTATTGAAAGGTACTTGAGGGAATAATTTGTATACTTTGTCTCTACAAGACATGATGGCCGCTTCTCCCGTATGTCTTCTCTCCAAAGCATCGAAGACTAAGTCATGGTTATGGCATCGACGGTTATCTCATCTTAACTTTGACCCTATTAATCATTTGGCGAAAAACGAACTTGTTCGTGGTCTTCCTAAACTTACATTTCACAAGGATCATATGTGTTCCGCGTGTACAATAGGGAAAAGCACTAAGAAATCATATAAACCCAAGACTGAAGACACCAACCAAGAGAAACTTTATATGTTGCATATGGATCTTTGTGGTCCAATGCGTGTCGAAAGTCTTAGTGGTAAAAGGTACATCCTCGTCATTGTGGATGATTACTCTCGGTTTACATGGGTGAAATTTCTTACAACAAAAAGTGAGGCACCTAAATTCATCATCGGATTTCTTAAGATGATTCAAGTGCGTCTCAACACTATTGTCCGACGCATTCATACAGATAATGGAACCGAATTTGTGAATCAAATTTTGCGTGATTATTATGAAGAAGTTGGCATATCTCATGAAACATCCGTTGCTCGCACTCCACAACAAAACGGTGTCGTTGAAAGGCGAAATCGCACACTTATGGAAGCTGTTCGGACGATGTTAATTTACGCAAAGGCTCCATTGTTTTTATGGGCAGAAGCAGTATCTACAGAAGTGTACACCCAAAACCGGTCACTAATTCGTAAACGCCATGGTAAAACACCTTATGAGCTTCTCCATGGAAAAGTGCCATATTTATCATATCTTCATGTATTTGGTTCTCTTTTCAATCCAAATAATGATGGTAACAATTTGGGAAAACTTCAACCAAAGGCTGATATTGGTATTTTCATTGGTTACACACCCGCAAAGAAGGCATACCGAATCTACAACCGTAACTCTCGCAAGATCCTCGAAACTATGAATGTTGATTTTGATGAGCTGACGGCAATGGCTTCTGAGCAAAGCAGCTCTGAACCCGCACTTCATGAAATGGGACCCAGTAACATTAGTTCTGGTCTTGTCCCAAACAACCCTACTTCATCATCATTTACACCACCTTCTAGGAATGAATGGGATACTTTGTTTCAACCGTTCTTTGATGAATTCTTTACTCCTCCAAGTATTGTTGCTCTAGAACCTGAGATAATAGCTCCAGTTACCGAAGTTGTCGTTCTAGCAACCGAAGCACAATCAGATACGTCTACACCTACTATTGGTCAAGATATACCTTCAACAAGTAATTCTCAACCAACACCCGAATCAACTACCCATGTCATGCCTGTTGATGATGAAGAGGATGATGATGATCACGACTTAGAATTCGCTCAAATGCGTGAACTTCCATTCTTTGGTGTACCTATTCCTGACCATAATCAAGTCAGGTCGTCCACCTCAGAGGAAGCTCCTACTACGGTCTACTCCAATCCACGGATTCATGAACATGACAGCAAGTGGACAAAGGATCATCCTATAGATTCTATTATTGGTGACCCTAATCTTTCGGTATCCACACGAAGTCAATTACAAGAAAATGCAATGTTTTGTCATTTTGATGCTTTTCTCAGTGAAGTTGAACCTAAGACGTGGCAACAAGCATTTACCCAATCTTGTTGGATAGAAGCTATGCAAGAAGAACTTAATGAATTTATACGTCTTGATGTATGGGAACTTGTCCTATGCCCGGATCAAGTGCAGTTACTCACTTTGAAATGGTTTTACAAGGTGAAACTCGACGAGTTAGGCGGAATATTGAAGAACAAAGCTCGACTAGTAGCTCGTGGATACAAACAGTTATTAGTCATCGACTTTATGGAATCCTTTGCACCTGTTGCCCGTTTGGAAGCTATTAGACTATTCCTCACATATGCAGCCCACATGAATATGATTGTCTATCAGATGGATGTGAAGACGGCATTTCTCAATGGTTAAATCAAGGAAGAGGTTTATGTTCAACAGCCGGATGGTTTTGTGAATTCTAAATATCCTTATCATGTGTACAAGCTTAAGAAGGCTCTCTATGGGTTGAAGCAAGCTCCACGTGCATGGTATGATCTATTGTCACAATTCCTCATTACACAAGGCTTCGCTAAAGGCAAGGTGGATCCCACGCTGTTCATTCAGAAACGAGGTAAAGATATGATTATGGTACAAATATATGTTGATGATATTATATTTGTAGCCTCGACCCAAACCTTATCCGATGAGTTTGGGACACTCATGTCTTCCAAGTTTAAGATGTCAATGATGGGCAAGGTATCATTCTTCTTAGGACTTCAGATATCTCGGAGTCCTAGAGGCATCTTTATCAATCAATCCAAGTATGCCCTTGAATCTCTTAAGAAATATAAGATGGAATCTTGCGACCCCGTGGATACTCCAATGGTGGAACGAACTAAGCTAGATGCAGATCCACATGGGATTGCCGTTGATCCGACAGTTTATCGTGGAATGATTGGTACCCTTCTGTATATCACAGCTAGTCGACCTGATCTTCAGTTTGCTATATGTATGTGTGCTCGGTATCAAACTCGGCCTACTGAGTTACACTTAGCTACTGTTAAACGGATCTTTCGGTATCTTAAAGGAACCATTAATCGGGGACTTTGGTATTCGAAGGACTCTTTGGTAACACTAATGGCATATGCAGATGCGGATCACGCGGGTTGTCAAGATACACGGCGTAGCACGAGTGGAACTTTGCAACTACTAGGAGATCGACTAATCAGTTGGGCATCTAAAACGCAGAAAAGCGCTGCAATTTCAAGTAAGGAAGCGGAATACATAGCTATGTCAGGTTGATGTGCTCGAATTCTTTGGATGAGATCGCAATTAACCGACTATTGTCTAGGTTTCAACAAAATTCCGATGTACTGCGACAACAAAAGTGCAATTGCCTTATGCTGCAACAATGTTCAATTCTCCCGGTCAAAGCATATTAACATTCGCTACCACTTTATCAAGGAGCAAGTGGAAAAAGGAGTGATCGAGCTTTACTTTGTCTGATCTGAGTATCAATTGGCGGATATTTTCACGAAGGCTTTAGATCGCGCTCGAATTGAATTTTTAGCCGACAAGCTAGGATTGAGAACTTTCTCGCCCGAGACTCTAAAGGAACTGGCAGATGAAGCGAAATAATAGTGGTGGTAAACTATTCTCCGTATCCTTGGTGATCATCTATATACATTGTTTATATTTTATCCACAAAAGAAAATACAAAAATATAAAACCATATAAAAACCATAAAAATTGAAAATTTTCATTAAAAAATCCAAAAATAATTTTACTTTATTTTTCAAAGGCATGTCTTTTGGTACGATAATATTTACGGCCTTAGAAATGTTGATTAATATTGACACGGCACCATAAATAGAGTTCGTACAAAAGTTATAAATATTTCATAAAACATGCCTAAATGGCTTGTAGTTATTTCAGACTGCAACCCGTTTTTCATATTAAAGTCAAGTATTTCTTATGAAAGCTTTGGCTCACAACAAGAATTAATTTTCTCGGGCATGGTTTACTTTATAACCATGTAAGGGACTGTGTTTACGTTATAACACAATCTAACACGGATATATGTACGCATCAGTGCATTCATTTGACAAAACAAGAGAAATCTTGTTTTTATGAACCTATCATATCTACAACCATTGCAATCTACAATTGGTATCTACATACTCGACGATGCGACTACTCAAACGAAGACTACAGCTCTTTCGATAGAACACGGGTCAACAATTGAGGGGGAGCAATTGTCAAGCATTTAGAATCTTTGATGCCGAACGTGCCAAGTTCACAAATTGGTGTCAAGACAACAATACCAATCGTACATATGGTGTCAAGAGATGACTTCAGACGTGACGAGGCGACCAACATTTGCTGATAAGAACCATTTGATCTTATCATATGATGTTCTCATCAATCAGGTCCAACCTTGTCAGTTTATTCTAATATGGTGAATATGTGATCATATTACAAATCGGTATCATATCTCACAAATTGGTCTCATGAAGATTAAACGGACTTACATGTTTCTTCCCAAAACCTTTGTTAAAACTTCATTAAATCAATTGAAATTAAAAACATCGATTGGATTAATATTTTTAATATGGGGGAGAAAATGTGATTTTAATATGGGAAATTATCACAAATGGTTTGACTTAACGTGATGGCTCATCCCGACATATGCGAAATGTTTCGAATATCGTGGCATATGTTAAGGGGGAGCAAAATGGATTTGCTATATCAAAATGGATTTCATGGTGATTTATACTTACCCTCAACACATCTATTTCACGACGATGAAGATTGTGGTGTCATAAGGATGGTAGGATAGGTTAAGTCCAATGATTCTTCCAAAACCGAAGGAATCTTCCCAAGGATATTCCATAGCTAGAAATAGTAGTCCTTAGGAAAGATGGAGAAAGATTGTGAATGTAGCTGAATGTCGACCAAGTACTTAAGTTAGCACTGGAACAATTACAACAAGGTGCTAGTTATGACGTATTGGTAAGCATTGAAGGGGTTGAAGAATGAAAAAGAATTGTAAAGATAAAGGGTCTAAAGAAAGAAGCCCCCCTTATAACCTTAGGCAGAAACCGGGTCAACACATATGCTATTAAGATCATTTTAATGATGCTCGATATTGAAGATAGACATCATGGACGCAGTGATGCAATGCACAACCCATCCCAGCTAACTCATATATCTCTCAAAAGGTATTTGTTTTAATCACACGGAGACAACGCATTATCTATCGATTTATTCACTCCGAGTAAATTGGTATCGAAATGGTGGCACTCCTCTCCAGCCTCCGATCACTAAAATCCAAAATGCACGATCGAGTCTAGAGCCATTTGAGATCATCAAATATCTCATTAGGACACTTTCATAATTCCTTGCTTCTTCACACACTATGAAAAGTAAGAAAGATCTTAAGAGTCCTACGCAAAATCTTCATGATCTTGCCTGAACATTCGAGTAATACAAAAGTATTTACAATGAAGATGGAAATCCTTCTTGAGCGAATATCAAAAAGCTCATGGTAGGTGACTTGTGCGATTCTTTATGAATCAAGCTTGTGATTACTGGAAAGCAACAGTGGTTTAATTCTTAACTGAACTTAAACACGTTCCAGGTCTCTACGCAATATCTTAGTGATTTTGCCAGAACACTCAGAGTGATACCTTAGTGTTCACAATGATGAGTGGAAATCCTTCTAGTGTTAACCTCAAACAACACTTGGTAGGTAACTTGCAAGATTCTATACGAATCAAGATTGTGACAACTAGAAAGCAACGATGGTGCGGTTCTTAATTGAATTTCACTTGTTCCAGGAACATGAATTGACGGCTTCAATCATACGGATAATTTTATCCAAATGATTCACTCTTTACGTTCGCAGTCAGCTTTGGACGGTCGAGTAAAGAGAACGGGTTTACCCACGAAATCTTGTCAAGGAGATTTTTAATTAAATCTAGCTGCCACAAGTACGATATTTATATCGTCCAACGGTCTTCACCGGCCGGATGTAAAATGCTACCAAAATAGAATGAAATGTTCAAAGCCATTTACTTCGTGTCTACTTATGTTGCGGCATTTGAAGACGGTGGTGATGCGGAATCCGAGAAGAAGTCGTCCCCGCATGCTTATACTTTATGCACTTAATACTTCATCTAATTCTAGAAAGCCTAAAAGTCAAGTCTTCCGTTGTATCAAACTCTAAAGCTTTCAAGAATTACGAAGGTATAAGTATGTGGGACATGCGGTCACGAGGAGGCCAAAATCACAAGTGGTGGATGCACAAGATCAAGGCAAGAGATTAATGCTAATGATTGATATCAAAGATCACATCAACATGTTCACCAGAAAATAAAGGAAAAGAAAGACGAAGACTACGAGCTCAAGACAAGCATAGTATGCTAGGTTTATTTCATTATTGTAACTTGGGTAACACCCTTGTTTGGAGTGACCTCCCTTAGGGGGAGATTGTTGGAAATACGTTTTACGTATTAGAAAGGATCGGTCACTCCAACAATAGTCTAAGTAATAGCTCGTAGTTTAGTTTTACTAATATTAAACAACTAAGGCCATGCCAAGCCTACAACATGTGTAAGCCGGCCCAACTTGTAAGCCCAAGCCCATCTCATGGGCTTGGGTATATAAACCCTCTCCTTAGATGAAGAGGGTGTGGTTTCATTTCATATTTTCACATAGTTTCTTACTTTCTCTCTCTAGAAGTGTGTGTAAAATCTACCATCTTTCTATCTTCTTCTCTCTCTAAACATAAGCAAGATTTACAATATCCTACACTTACCTTGGCTGTTTTTGTGAAATAAATAAAAGAGTTTGAAAACCTTAAGTGACCAATTTTATCAAACAAAGCTCTGATCATGTTTTCCACTAAATTTAACTCATACTAAATCGTGTTTTATTACTCAAAATGATTCATAAAACATTTATGTAACATTTTTGAGTTAATGCCTATATGCAATTAACACACAAATACACAAACTTAATGCAAGGGATCTAGCATAATTCATATTGAGCATTGTTGAAATACTAGTGATGAACAAGTACAACACACGTTGTTTATGAAAAACATTCATTTTTTACTGGGGTGTATATTCACACACGTTTTACAAAAACTACGTATTCATTGTACATGGGTTGATTCAATTTATTTTAGAAAAACAACATTTTGATACTGTGAGGTCACGAACCCTAATGTAAAAGCGGTCCGACGGGGTCCGTGCACCTCTAAGACAGTTTTTAAGGAAAACGTAATTTTGACACCAATTTGGAAGATAGACTTAAGGAGTAGTTTAATAACCATGTTCCACATGTATACGCTTGAAGCTAAGGGTTAAGAGAGTGTACCTTTGTAGCAAGCATATTCATAGCATACTCGAGTGGTAAGCATGTTATTATGACGTTATCATCAAGGATAACATTACCTCTTTCCGTAGATTATCATGTGCTAAAAAGGTTCCTATTACCCGTCATATGTCTTGGATAACCATTGTCCTTGATCTATTCGTTGGGCTCAAGTGTGGCATTCAATCATACCTATAAATAATGAAACTCAAGTGTTTGGTCCCCATTGTCTTATGGGTCCGTTTGGGTTAATCATACCTCTCATACTAATTTGAGTGTTACCGAACATATCCCATGGAAAAATGTTTCTCATTAAAAACTGATTTCAACATGTGCACATAAATGTTAACATGAAAGCATAAATGCATATAGAATGAAAGAAAAATGGAAAACACATAAGCATATAGGTGTAATGCAATGGTTATCTATAGTGATGTGCAAGTATAAGAAGTACTCATATAAGCATACAAGGTTTGACACAAGTAAGATGTTCATATACACAAATATCCATTAGTACTCAACACAAGGAAAGTCCTTTGGATCCTTTTTAACATCATAGTTTTATGTTATACCAAACATCCCTTTTTAAGAACACTATATGTTTAGAAAAAGATTGAAGGTGGTAAGCTTGACATGTTTACTTAGTTCATGTTTCTAAGTTACTTAATATGTTCAAGTAAGAGTATAGCATATGCCAAGAGAGTGAGCTAAGTCTATATTGAAAAACAACTTCCCACATTAGTGCACAAAATCAAGTAAATGTCCTATTGTGCATAATCATGTAATTCTACAAGCAAGCAAGTAGGTAACATGGCAAGTTTGACATATATTTATCACACATAGAAGTAATCTCAACTTACAATGATCAATCAAGAGATATTCAAACTCATAAACTAAAGCAAGTAACTTTTATCATACAAATATTTTTCTTCACTTTGTGTTTAAGTATGACGATGTATACCAAACTTGATTAGTTTCCTTTATATGATAAAATTATTTATTTTAGAACGTGGACAAAACCTTATTCAATGACAAGCTAACTTGATATGTCTGACTCAAGAGAAATAAGACGAAATGCTTAAAGTAAGTTCATAATTTTAGACACATTATTGAATTTTGACTTGTTTCACTATCTTATGAATCTAATCAGCACTTAAGAGTGTTCTTGCATGAAGGTAGACTCAATTACCTTCAAAATGATAGGTGGCATGACTTCTACGGACTTACGGTTAAAATTTTATGACCTTTTGAAAAACTGCATCACAGACAGTCATGAAACCCGACGGACCCTTTTAACAAAGGGTCCGCCCCTTTACAAAAGGGGTCCGTGGGTCTGTGAGACAGACTGTAAATTTTCCCCAAAAATTTTGTTTTGACATAGCGGAAGTGCATGGGACTTACTAGACTTGATAACAACCATATAATATACATCTTAAACATCATTTCTACTTATGAGACTTATCTATGAGTTTACTGAAATAATTTTTCAACAAAATTAAGTGTTGTGCCAAACACTCCTTTAAAAACCGTACTTTGTAAGTTTTCTTTATGGACACACAACGACACTCACCGAATCCTTTTTAAACATCTTTATTTGTGTTTCATGGAAATCTTCAAGCTAATATCACAAGTTAGACTAAACAACAAAATTTGCAAGTAATAAACAAACAAACGCTTCTAATATTTTACCCCGCTTTAAAGTAATTTGATACATGGATCGTGCGCTATTTTAAAAACCATTTGTTTTAAAGAAATTAGAGCTACCCGCTCTGATACAAATTGTATAAAGCTAGAAGGGGGTTGAATAGTTTTCTTTTAATCTTTTAAAACTTTGTCAAATGTCCATTGGTGAGTACATAGTATGAGATGCGTTTGCTTATAGTCAAAGACTATATGAATCAAGTAGCACATTGAGAGATCACACCACACACAAGCAATGCAAGTATAAGGATAAATCAATAAGGAAAAGTAAATGCAAACCGACACAATGGTTTATAGTGGTTCGACTATAAGGACTCCTTCCTTGCCCTACATCCACTCCCCAAGTCAACTACTCGAGAGTTCGACTTCACTAGTAAAAGAATCTCCTTTACACTGGTGGAGAAACCTTCACACATTGGCTTACAATCTTTACCGACACCTAAGCTAGAATGTCGTGTTCTTTCACATGGGTACAACAAGTCCCTTCTACACCGCTAACACTTTATCCGATACTAAGCTACACACCGAGTCCTTGCACAATGGATATGACCAACACCCGGGTTCTCACATGCAAGTAGAACCAACACGACTTCTAACCTTACAACATTTGTAGGTACTAATCCAAGTACCAGGTTCACAAAAGAACTGACAACACACATCGGTTTGTGATAGTTTGTGATAGATAGAGATGACTCTATGATATGATCTTGCCTAGATCATGGATTACATCTTGAAGAACATGTCTTTATATATTCGTAATCCTTATCAAATCGAGTTATGAAGCATCAAGATCATAGATCTCATAAAAGAGAAATATGGATCTATACACTAAGTCAACACGTACTTAGCCTTTGTCCTTTCCTCTCCTAAGATGTATAGATCAATGATGATAAGTCATGGATCTTGGTTGAGAAAAACACGAGATGTCAAGATCATAGATCTTGTACATAATACCATGAGATGACAAGTACAAAGAAACTAGTCAAGATGGAGGTGACACAATGACTTGATGTATGTCTTGTGCTTGAACTTCTTGATCTTGTTTACACCTTGAGTGATCTCCATAACTACAAAGAGAAACACTAAACAAGAAGAAGAACAATTATAGATTCAAGATCTACATGTTAGAGAAAAGAAATATTTGATAGAGGATCATATTTAGAGAGAAGAATATGTTAAAAAGGTGTGTAAAATGAGTGAGCTTGAGGTCTCTATTTATAGCCAAAGCTCAAGTACCCACGGACCCCCGTCGGACCCTTTCCAAAAGGGTCCGTCGGGTCCGTCTGTCTGTCAGAAAAGCAGCAATTTGATTTTGCAAATCTTTGGTTAAGTCAACTCCTAAACCATATTAATTGTCAGATTTTCTTGAGGGATTTGTCTAGCTTTTGCAAGGCATGTTACTTAATGATGTAAAAAATATCTATCTTTATTTTTACAAAGATGGAAACGTGTAAATATACACGAAATATGATTACGAGTAACTTGTACATTTTACGTTATGTATTACAAGTTACATGTTTGTCATCAACAAAACATACAGACCCCTGTTTGATGTATAGTTTAAATATAGTAATATTTGCACTAACAGAACCAATCCTTTTTGGAACGTGAAACAATAAGATGAAATAAAAGAGCACAATAGCAATGGTAATAGGTGCAATAACCTCAGCTTATTTGTCAAGTAAGTTGGCTTATGGCATATTACCACAAAAACCTCCAAAAATCAATAACTTGATTTTGGTTAAAAGAAACTTCGGAAAATAACTTTGCAAGTGAAATGATAAACAAAGCTCACAAACTTAACATAAGCTCTTTGTCAGAGAGCTTATGATTAAGCTTGATGAACAATTTGTAATTAAAAAAGGTAATTTTCTTTTTGTTTGAGAAAATTAAGAACAGTGCAATAAAATTAAATGACAAGTAATAAAAGATTGCTGGAAAGTAAATATGAAACTCAATATTTCATTCTCAAAATTTCGTATGAATTACAAATATGAAAATCAAAATTGGAACAAAGGACTAAGCTAACCACTCTAGTATATATATACTACATGAAGATGAAACCCTAGCTCAGATAATCAATTACAAAATGACCAAAATGCCCTAGCATATGTTCTTAGCATATTCTAAAATTTAAATTGTGTTCTTGAGCTCCCATGTGTTGCAATGTCTGTGATGATCTTAGACGTTGAGAAGTTGTGGTGAGCAAGCAAACGAATCTCATCCATCAATTAGTCTTCAATCACTGGCAACAATGGAATCTCGTTACTTGCTAGCTGGTGAAGAAATGGCACATGGGGGATGTGTTTGGCTTGAGCTAAATTGTCTTTGCCCTTAGTTAATTTGTATTTTCCCCTTGATTTGAGCTTAATTAGAACTAGGTGAGTTCGAGTGATCTTGGGTGATTAAGGGATGGTTTAGATCCTTATTGGGAAAGAAAACGTGTTTCCTACCAGTGAAAAAGTTTAAACCGTTTTTAATAAATTAAATTTTAAAATTTGGACCCTGGAGTTGGATTATAGTTGTGATAAACTTTGAACTTTGGCAACTTTGATCCTCCAAGTTTTGAAATCTAGGGTTGATGAATCTTTCATGTAATGACATTTTCGTCCCTCATATTTGTTAACATTCAACATGAATTAATAACATTCTTTTAACTTTCCACAATGTTAAGTTTGGTCCTTTACTTGTAATTATCCATTATAAGGACTAAACTTGCAATGTATCCAAACTTTAGGGACCTAATTGTAAATATAGGATATCACAAGGGTATAAAGTGTAATTCTAGGAAAGTTGAGGGGCAAAATGGTAATTTCACAATTCTTCAAAGGCAATTTGGTAATTTGAGATCTTGGGGGTTTCAAAACCCATAAAATGACATCCGGGTTCGGTTTTCTTGTACGTCTTCGTTCCTCGTGTCCATTTTTTCTTGTTTTTTGGTATTTCTTTTGTGATTTTTCGATATCCGTGCCTGCACATACACAAACAAGAAAACAAACAAATATGGTGCATTTTTTATGATATTTTACTCATTTTAAGCTTGTTTTAAGGTAAGAAAATATGTGTAATTATAGTCACATCAACAATAAAAAAGGTAAAAATACATAGGCAAAGGGGAGAATTTTATAATGCACAACATAGAAAAGTATTCTTTCAGAAGTTACAATTGTATATTCACTTTTTAGTGTATACGCCGTATTCACTTTTTAGTGTATACGTCGTATTCAATTTTATTAAAGGCGTGTGGTTTTACAAAACAAAGTCGTACAACATACGACATTTAAGCCTATATGTCGTATAAAGGTAGGAAGACTTTTATTTTATGCGATGTCTTGAAGTTCTATAATAAAAACAACACACAAACATATGTCATTTTAGGCATAACGTGGATGTTAGATTTGGTTATTTCCTTGCAATTATCTTCATCAAATTAAGGTATGAGTTACTTTTTTACTTTCTTTTTTAAGTTTCAATTTCTTTATTGGTTGAATTTTGATTATTTTGATTTTGAGGGTTTTCGATCTAATCGTTATTTATAACCAATTGATTGGGGGTTTTGTTTTTGTTTGTTAAGTTAGATGTGTATATTAGTTTGTGCTTAATTTACATTGTTATGGATGTTGGATATGGTTTTAATTATGGATCTTTGGTTTTGAATTGTGGACTTTGATTTTGATATTTATTTAGTTGCTAATTTTTATTGAAATTAATTACTAGGTTGTTTTGGGTAATACTTTGTGGTTTAACAGCGGTTGTTGCAATCATTTTTGGGTTAATAATCCTATCTATACATGTTGATGTGTTTGGGTTTTTTCAGATCCATATAGGAAATGGCAATTTCCGACGGCGCATTGGTACTGACGTTGGATATGGCGTATGTGCATTGTTGTCTTTTAACTTTTTTAATTCGGTCATTAGCTATTTGGGGGATGTTTTGCTTTGGGTATGTTTGGCGCAACGGGTTTAGGCTTGAGCTTATATTATAAGCTGAGAGCTGAAGCTTATATCTTTATAAAGTTGTTTGGCGAATTGAGTTTGAACCGAAGGGTATTAATGTAAAATTGTTAAATACATTCAATTGAGTTCACGTACATTTACAGCTATTGCGTGATAATTTGTTATATTTTAAATGATATTTAAGAGCATAAGGTATGGTTTTGGCGTTTTTGTGTTGAGCCGTGAAAAAAGTACATGCCACATTAGATTTTTTCTATAACACTAAAACTTACCACAACGCGAAAAACACCATCCCTAGCTAACACCACAAATTCTGGTGTCACATTGACCCCGCTTTTCAAAAAAAAAACCCGACGACGCGAGAACTTGAAGATGCGACGGTCGGTGTGGTTCATCGCGTTGTCCTGTCTCGTTTTCTGGGACCATTTGGGCTAGCAAGTAAGGCGCGAAGTACGAAAACGCCACCCACAATGTGGTTTCTGGCGTTTTCGCGACAACGTCACCCGTACCGACAACTCTAAGTAATTTGATTAGTTATAAGCTTCTTTAAGCTCTTTTTTATGCGATTGAGCTTATAAAAAACTTATAACTTGTAAAACATTTCATAAACATGTGTGAGAAACAAGCCTTAATTTATAAGCCGACTTGTTCTGAAAATCCAAAACTTAATAAACCTTGTTAAGCCCCGCGCCAAACATGCCCTTTATCAGAGGCCTGCCTGGCCATGTATATTGGGCCAAATAACAAGTAATATATAGCCTGCCTGATTCAAGTATATATCTTCCCCAAATTGACGCCATTGTTTGATACTATTTGATCTGAAAGTCATTTGTTCTTACAAAATGAGTGTTGTTTCGAAGGAAAGTATTCAAGTGATGGCACAAAGCATCGGTGTTTCCAATTTATCCCCTGATGTTTTGCCTCTTCTCGCCAACGATATCGAATACCGTGTTCGCGAGATCATGCAGGTTTTATTCTAATTACTAATTATTCTTTATTTCATTAAATTTACTTCATTTTTAATGTTTTAGGTTTTTGACTTTTTTTAAATGTGGATGAAAAGTGGGTGTTTAAGATATCTTATTTTAAGTGCTTAGCTATAATATGCAATCCCAAACACCCCCTTAGTGGCTAATCTAAAATGTGGGTGCCAAATTTTATCTTTTTGTATGCTTTAGGAGTGTTTGTTTCGCCTTGAGCTTATTTGATTTCTTTTTATATTTCATAAGCCTCAATTTTCTGGCTTTTTTTGAAACTTGTGGGCTTATATAAGTTTATTACGATATGATAAAGTTATATAAGCTTCAGAATAAGCTAGTGAAATATAAGCCGAAATCATATAAGCTCATAAGCCCGCATATAATCCTAAACAAACACCCCCAAGTAGCTGGTTCGAAAAAAGTTGAATGGTCATCTATGGATATACGAAAATATGATTATTAAATTAGATTACACCCATAAGTCCTTAATCTGAATTTGTGCAATTGCAGGATGCTATAAAATGTATGCATCATGGTAAGCGGACTGCTATGACTGCAGAGGATATCGATAATGTCCTCCAGTTTAGAAGAATGGAGGTACTTTCTTTGATACTTTTCGTGAGCTGTTTGGCTTACCTTATTCAGAAAGCTTATATTTTTTTTGCCAAAAAAAGGACATGTATAAGGTGGTTTTGCAACAAAATAAAAGCCATTTGTTTTGCTTCCAGGGCTGGAAACGAGCCTAGCCCGAGCGTGCCAGAGCTTGAGCTCGGCTCGGTTTGAGCCTTATGATTCGAGCTCGAGCTCGGCTCGTGGTATGATATATTAAGCTCGAGCTTGGCTCGGGCTCAGATTGTTTGTGAAGCGCTTATAAAAAATAAAGCTTTGCTTCTTGAGCTTACTTGTTCGAGCTCGTTTATTTTGAGGCTCGTTTAGGCTCGCGAGCCTAGTCGAGCTTTGCATATAAAGTTCGGGCTCAGAATCAATTAATAAATGAGCTCCAGTTTAGGCTTGGCTCGTTTGAGCTTTTTATCGATCCGATCCTGAGCTTTTCACGAGCGGCTCGGCTCGTTTCCACCCCTATTTGCTTCTCAATATGCACTTTGTTATAGGTGTTCGGGTAAGATAATTGTACTTTGATACATAAGCTAATTTAAGCATCTCAAATAACGTTATGGAAACACCCCATTACTGTATAGAATCACCTTAGTACCTTACGAAATATAATTGCTTTTCGTACTTGTTTATTTTATTGGCAAGTGATGGGTATGCTACTTTTGATTTGTATCTGTGAGGTGAATATTATATGTGTCATGTCTCATGATTCTCAGCCAATATATGTCGCAACTGGGAATTCTCTGCGATTCAAAGCAGCTGGTAGGCATAAGGATTTGTTTTATATCGAGGACAAGGATGTGGAATTTAGAGAGGTATTAAAGTGGTTTGTGTTTATTAAAACGTAATAGTTATAAATTTCAGTATGATTGGTTCTTAGGTTACTGAATAAATTTTATAGGTGATTGAAGCGCCCCTTCCGAAAGCTCCCTTAGATACTGCAGTTGTCGGTCATTGGCTGGCTATTGATGGTGTACAACCTGCCATTCCTGAAAATCCCCCGCTTGAAGGTATCTATAGCTTAATCGAGTTGTATTATGTTTTTTTTTTTTCTTTTTTGATTATTTTTTCTATATCAAGTATTATTGAAGTTTTCCTGTTCGTTAGTATGCATTTGTGTCACTACTTTGACAAAGTATCAATCTGTCTTCTTCAACTCTTTTGTCACATGCTAATATGATGCGATTGGTTAGATATGTATATATGATTATAGCTAGTTTACTATGTTTGGTAATTTTCAGTTAACTAACTGTTATGCAATCATGGTTTATTAGTAATCAACATTTGCTTAATCTGCAGTGCTCTTGGCACCATCTGAGAATAAGAAACCTGATTCCAAAGAAGACGGGGTGTCTAATGATGTTAAAACTCCTGTGAAACATGTGCTCTCGATAGAGCATCAGGTATATCCTTGTTATTATAGGTAATAGCCTATAGTTACGTAATTAAGCTGTCCTTAAAGTGTTTTAAGTTGCTGCCTTTTGGATATGGTTCAGCTTTACTTTGAAAAGATCACAGATGTCACTGTAAATCGGTCGAACTCGATCATCTTTGACAAAGCATTGATGAGCTTGGCGACTGGTTCAGGGCTTCATCCTTTGGTGCCTTATTTCATATATTTTGTTGCTGAAGAGGTAAATACCTTGCTATTTTCAGTAGTTGGTGCTGTTAACTTCTCTCTCTAGCTTTACATAACCATAATTATTCGTGCTTTTTTTTATATTTTTTCAGGTTACTCGTAACTTAAAAAACTTTCAGCTTTTATTTGCTCTGATGCGACTTGTTCAAAGTCTTATACAGAATCCAACCATGAACATTGAACTATATGTAAGTACAAGTATTTGGCATATTATTTCTCGTGAACTGATCATCTTAAACATCTGGTGGCTCTTAATAACCTTCGTTTCGAAATTTACTCTAAGCATTCTTTTTGTTTCTAATTGCTTCTTTTCTTCAGCTGCATCAACTGATGCCATCTGTAATGACTTGCCTTGTTGCAAGAAGCTTGGGAAATAAGCTCACCGATAACCACTGGCAACTTAGAAACTTCACAGCTAACCTGGTGGCTGTAATATGCAGAAGGTGCGTTTACAATTATACAGTTGATACTGAGTTGTATGATTCCATCTGCAATATGGATATACATGTTAAATAAAAATGCAAAATGTAACCAAAGAGTCGTGTTGTTTTCTGTACAACAATTGAAAACATACGTATATTTATCCTTTCACACCACGTTTTGGTAAGTTGTGTAAAAAAATAAAAGCTTAGCATCTGGCCTCTTTATATTATAAAGTTTTTGTGAAATATTAACCATGTTAATGTCTGGTCATTATTTTTATATCTGACATTCCTATATTTATACTTGGTTTTGCATATTGGGCAGGTTTGGGTATGTCTATCATAACCTCCAATTACGTGTGACTAGGACTCTTCTTCATACTTTCTTGGATCCGGCAAAAACATTACCACAGCATTATGGTGCTATAAAAGGAATTAGTGGCCTGGGATTAAATGTGGTACGCTCCTTTGTTTTCCGTTTCCACTAGTGTTTGGTGCCAGAATATCTTTGTATGATCTTATTTTATTATCATTTATAATTCATTCTTACTAGTGAAACCTGCACATTGGGTAAAGGGTTTTACCCTGGTAAATGGTTTTACCCTGGTAAATGGTATATATCAAATAAGTAACAGGTGATATGGTAAAGCACCAAAGCGACTATACAATTACCCTCTATTTGTACAAATACCATACTGCACGCAATAGGCTTTAGCTTGTTTGTAATCTTTGTTCTAATGAGTGTTTACAACTATCTACATGTCATAGGTGCGTATGCTTTTGCTACCAAATCTTGATGCATATCTACAATTTTTAGAACCAGAAATGCAACTTGAGAAGCAAAAGAACGAAAACAGGAGACATGAGGCTTGGAGAGTGCATGGAGCCTTAATGGTGAATTGTCTTTTAGATATAATATAGATATTTCTCTTGACAGCACAAAACATACATCCACATTGTACATCCAATCTTTGCCTGCTAATAATTAGTCTCTTGAAATGAGTTTGAACTACATTTTGCAGTCTGCAGCGGGTCTATGCATTTATAATCAGTTTAAGACGATTCCCAATCTGTTAGCTCCACCAACACATAACATCTGGAAGAAAATTGGGAAATCAGGGACATCAAACCCAAGTATGGCTTCTTTCTCATATATGTTGTTTGTATATTTCTTTTAGGCACTATGAAAATCCATGGGTTAAAGTCGGTCACACACATTCAGGCTTCCGTATGCAATTTTCCTTGGGTGTTCATTTTTTCTTTAAACCTAGCTATTTATTGTGAAAAATATATGAATTATATTAACAGCCAAGATTAATAGAAGGCACGATAATCTATTGTAGTTAGATATGTGATATTGCACAGTTTCTACATTCTTCGGTTTATGGTGCAACTTGTGAGCGTTTGCAGTATGTTTGAAGTTAACTTTCAAGAGGAAAATCTAGAACATGTGCATAATGTGTGAACCTTCTTGATTGAGTTTGGTTAAATTGCTTGAGAAACAATTTGTTTTGATATAAGATTTGCGTCCTGTGAAAGAAACACTTTTTAAAGAAATGCCTAAGGTCCTATCACCAGTGTCTTTCGAAAGTCAGACTATGAAGCCATGTGGCATCTGTGAATCATTATGAAGTTTTTGATCATCTATTGTTTGTCATTTTTATGTTTATCAAGACAAACGGAAGGCAGCGATGATGAACAACATGATGGAACAGCCACTTAAAAAAGTAGCAACAGCTGATGGTTCACATCTAGTGAAGGTGGAGATGCAAGGAGGCAACAGCGGGTTTTCAATAACTCGTGATGGTGGGATGCATCAGTTACCAAGGTTTATGCCTAATGACAACATGCCAGGAAGCAGTGGCAGGAGGGACAAGTTTGGTGGCGTATCTCAGATGTCAGCAGTGGCTGTGTCCCGAGCATGGAAAAAGGAAGTAAATGCTGGTCACTTGCTTCCTAAACTATATGACCTTTTCGGTCAAAGCATGTTTCCTTTTGTACCTTCCCCAGAGTTGTGTAATATCCACCTATGATTGGTCCCATTAAAATAGGATTATGTAACCGGTAATTTAATGGTATGTAGAGGACTCAACCTTTCAGTGTGAATATTGTTCTATCAGATTCTGCTATATTTCTTTTGGTACAATGTTCTGCATATTAGTTAAAATTGTGAAGCATATTGTCTACCTCAGTACAGTGCGTTGTAATTGTGAAGCATGAGTGAGCTTAGAGCTGGGCAAAATAATCGGTTCAAGATCCGATCCAAAAAAATTATACAAAAGCGGTTTGAAAAAAACCCAATTTCTTAAAACTGGTTTTTCTCAAACTGATCCGGTGGTTCGTAACTGGTTTAATAAAATGACCGTTACCGGTTTAAAAACCAGTGAAAACCGGTTAAAACGAACCGATCCGATTTAAAACCGAGTAAAGTCTAAACAAAAAGCAGTTTCAAACCGATTTGGTTTTAAGCCAAACCGGACTGTTGCCCGATTGACTCAACTGAACCAATTTAAAATCCGATCCAGTTTTGAAAAATAATCGGTTTGCCCACCTTTGAGTGAGCTTTACACACATTTTTGTAACTTCCCATTTGACCAGTTGTGATGAGTTTAATGTTTGTGCTTTTTTACCTTGTGTTCTTAATCTTTTAGGCAAACAACAATCTGAATTTACAAACTTTCCCAAACAATACAATTTCAACATAAGACTACAATACTTGAGTCAAGTGAACAGTCTATGTCATTTGCAAACCACTGGATTAGCTATCAGATTTCTGCAACACACAACATTGTGCCAGATACCAGAAAAAACAGTAAGGGAAAAAGAACAGCAGAAGACATCTTTTGAAAAATTGGTCCGGGAATCAACTACTTCAGAAGACATTGTAATGGGGAAGCATGAGTGAACTTGTACACAGTTTTGCAGTTTTTCATTTGTTCAATTGCGGTTAAGTCACTTTGTTCAGATCATGATTTTTCACATTTTATTCCCAATCTTTTAAGCAAGCAGCCTTTCCAATCTTCAAGTTAGCCCCACACACACACACACACACACACACACACACAAAACCAACATGAAACTGATCATGATTATGATTTTCCGAGGAAATACTATTTTTACACAACTAAAACTTCACATTTGCAATAACTGTCAGGTTTCTGTAACAATTACTGAAACTACTACACACCATGGTGCCAGATACTGAAAAAAAAACAAAAAAGAATAATGAAGACAACAGCGAGGGTGAAAACTTTAAGATTAAAAGAAGAGTTTCCTAGAAGATCGAACTGGAGTCGAAGATGGCATGTTCAAAGACTTGGGTGAAATCGAAGGTTGTGTGGCTTCTTGGTTTCTATCAACAAGTTTAGCTCCCTTAGGATCAGCCAAAAGAGACTTCTGAAACGACTGTGCAAATCCTGTAGCAACAATAGTCACATGGATCTCCCCATTATATCTCTCATCCACCACTGCCCCAAATATAATGTTTGCAGAAGGATCCGCCAAGCTCGTCACAACCTAACAAATTAACGAGATTTCAATATTTACGCAACGCTAATATATTTTACTTACATATGCATCAAGTGTAATAAGTTTCTTGTGAAGAAATATACCTGAGACACCCTATTGACTTCTTGCAAAGTGATGTCTTTCCCTCCTGTAATATTATAAACGACTCCAGTAGCAGATTGGATTGACGAACCAATTAAAGGAGCAAGTGTTGCTTGTTCAGCTGCTTCTTCAGCTCGGTTTTTGCTTGAGGAAACACCAACACCAAGCATTGCAGTTCCAGAGTCTTTCATCACTGCCTTAACGTCTGCAAAGTCCACATTCACCAGTCCAGGTATCTGCATTTTGATCATACATCCATCAGCTTAGGAAACAATAGACAAAGAGACATCGGTAATTGCATAATGCACTTACTGTAATTATATCTGAAATTCCTTGAACTCCTTGACGGAGTACATCATCAGCAAGAAGAAAGGCATCCTGAAGTGGAGTTTGTTCATCAGCAATGTCCAACAAACGATCATTTGGGATGACAATGAGCGTGTCGACATTCTTTTGCAGCTTCTCAATAGCCTCCAAAGCCTGAAAACGTTTCCAGAGATACTATCTTATTAAGGGCCTTGGCTTGCAATTAAAAATGACGAAAGACATAAGATGGTAATATTTATGTGGATTATTATATGCATAAAATGGTATACAACTGCCCAAAATAGCATATCCCGTCACCTGCCTGAACTGATCTTTTACGTCCTTCAAAGCTGAATGGGTAAGTAACAACACCTACAGTGAGATATCCCGCTTCCTTTGCTATCTGAGCTACAACTGGAGCAGCACCAGACCCTGTACCGCCACCCATACCGGCTGTTATGAAGACAAGATCCGACCCTTTAAGAGCATTTCCAATAGCTTCCTTGGATTCCTCTGCTGCCTGCTCACCCAAAAGCGGATTCCCACCCGTACCTGCATATACATATCTACAAACATCAATATCAACTAAAGACTAAACGACATAGCACCTATGCAAATATAAAAGCATAATAATCATACCAAGTCCGCGAGTCAAAAGCTCTCCGATTTGAATCGGGTTTTCTGCAACGGATTGGAGAAGGGCTTGAGAGTCTGTGTTTATGGCGTAAAAATCAACACCCTGTTGTTCAACAAAAAAACATTATCAAAGAACTAATCATAAAAATAATACACTTGAATTGAAATCGACGTGTCCAATATATGTAGAAAACGTATAAAAGTCTGCAACATGATATCAGAAGATCCTTTATAGAACAATATCTAACACACAAAACCAGTTCGTCATAGATTAACAATACACAAGTATTTAGGGGGTGTTCAGAAATAAAAAATTAGTTCTTTTTTTCTGCTTATGTTTCTACTTGATATAAGCACTTTAAGACATAGTGTTTTGAATTGCAAATTTGCTTATTTTGTGTCTAATTCTTTACTTTTAGGATAGATATGATATAGTAAACAAGTAATTTTAGTCTCATCTCAAATAAGCATGTCCAACCGATTTGCCCCAGAATAAGCAGAAATAAAAGCAAATCACAACACCCCTCTAGCGCTTATCTGCTATTAGCATTGCTTCTTATGCAAATCCCAAACACTGGATTAAAGTCTGCTTGTTGTACTAAAACTAAGTCACTAGAGCCAAATAAGCACTTTCAATAAAGGCAATCCCCTAAAATGTAACATAACAAGAATAAGGGGGTGTTTGATAAAGCTTATCTATTGTGTTATCTGTTTTTTCTTATGTTTCATAAGCACGCTAATTTCAAAACTTATATAAGTTTATTATTATGTCATAATAAGCGATTAATTAAAATAATCTGGAATGAATGGGTTTATGAAACATAGGGAGTGTTTGGTTTAAGCTTATAAATTGGGCTTATGTATATATTATATAAGCCATTTATGACTTATATATAATAAGCTTATAAGCCGTTGTTACGTGTTTGATTAGCTTATATAATTAATAAGGTAAAATGACAAAAAAAGTACATAAAAATAAGAAAAATGATAGAGAGACCTAATTCGTATGTCTAAAAAGAGACCTAATCACAAGATTAAAACACGTGGCACAATTAAAGGCTGAGGTGAAGAAAGAGAATATATGAAATTGTGGCCCCGTGTATTTCACTAATCACAACACGCCACGTGGCATTAGGTCTGTTTTTAGGTCTTCTTATTAGGTCCATGTATCAACACTCTAAAAATAAAAAGGATGTAATTATTAAATGAAGATATAAGGTCTTTTTATAAGCCCACTTATATAAGCTTAACTAAACACTTAGTTTCGGCTTATAAGCTTATATAAGCTAATAAGCCCACTATATAAGCTAAAACAAACACCCCCATAATCCAAAACCACAAAAGCCCACTAAAATGACATTATCCTGAACAATATGGAGGGGGTGTTTGTTTCATCTTATATAGCCGGCTTATGGCTTATTTGGTTTCGGGCTTATGTTCCATAAGCTCACTTTTTGTGGCTAATTTCGAAACTTTTAACCTTATATAAGTTCATTATGTCAAATAAGTGATAAGCTATATAAGGGAAAACAAACACCCCCTTTAAGAAATGAAGAAAACCCAGTATAGTACCTGTAAACCACTACCAATCATACGGTTAACAGCATTATTACCACCGCCACCGACACCAACAACCTTAATCCTGGCAGACTCCATTGAGGTAAATGAACAACATACGGCGCGTGTGTGTCGGCGAGATACCCTAGTTGCATATGGTTTTAAGAAAATAGGTGAAACTGTTGAGATTGAGGTTGTAGATGAAGATAACGGCGTTACATTCATACAAATGGTGTGTGTGGCCATTGAATTGTGTGAGTATGGGCAGCCTTGAGTTTGCAACTGGATGTAGACACTAGTACTACTATATTAGGGCTTTTTGTTTTTGGTATTTACTTTTCCTTTTTCCTTTTGCTTTTTTTTCCTTTTTCTAATTTTCACTCGTATTGCCAAGTTTAAGAGCGTTTTTTAAACGTGATATATAGCCACACAAAATATTTATAAATTAATATTTATATATCAAATTTACAAAAGATATTATATATGATTAAATTTGTTAATTAATACTACCTCCGTCCCATAATTATTGTTCATTTTTGACTTTTTGAGTTTTTATTCGTTAACTAATTTGTTTGTGTTATACAATACTTGATAAAAGTTATATCAATAAAAAAATACATTTAAAACTTTATCTATTCATGTATTATGCATCAAATTTTAAATAACACAAACAAAAATATTTAAGGTCAAAATTGACGAAGAAAGACTTAAAAAGTCAAACATGGACAATAATTATGGGACGGAGGTAGTAACATACTCCTCACATAATACAAAATGAAGCAATATTTTAATTTAAATTTAAAATAAAATCGGCTAATAATTACTCAAATATTTATCTTTATACGCATATTAAAATTAATAAGCCTAAGTCTAGTAAATAGCCCAAAACTAGTAAACAAGTTCAATTCCTGTAAATTTGCAAAAAGATTAAAAAAAAAAGTGACAGCTACGCCTAAAGATGACGCTTTAGTCTGTTTTGTAACGTGGAAGTCACACTTCACGCTATAGTCTGCTTTTTAGAACCATGTTTTTACCTTATGCTATAAGACTTAACTTAGAGCGGCGGTAGTGTTAATACAATGATGCCTAAAAACGTTACTTGCATTTTTCGGTCTCGCTTTGTTTTGATTACGACAAAATATAAAAACATGTATTTACCAAAACAACGAAAATCGAATTCTTAAGTTCAAATAGTTTCCACATCATCCATAATCACTTAAGGTGCGAATAAATAAGTTCTTAACATAACTAAGTGATTAAGGATTTATACTTTTCTTAAACCTCATTTTTATTTTTAAGTGACAAAATTTTTTGAATAAACTTTAATTTTAAGAAAATATTTTATTAAAAAGAAAATGAAAATTTGAAAATCAGATATTTTAAATGGATAAAGGATATTCCTTTTGGATAAAACTTTAACCAGATGGAGTTTCCCTACTAGAGAACAAAAAGGAGCGGACTCTAGAGGGCGTGGATCATTATATGTACATGCGGTTCCTTAGTTATAACTATTTATTTAGCCACGCTCAGCTAACCATTGGACCTTGTCTCCTATATATAGTGGACCATTTACAGATTTCTTTTTCACCTCTTTTGCACCCACTTTCTCATATTCAAAACCCCTTCTTTAATCACATAAATCCTTGGTTATTTGGTTGATTGTACTTGTTTAATAAGTGAATCTTTCTCCTCATATCTCATCCTTTCAAATGCAAAGAGAAGAACACTTTCACCCTTGAAGTGTTGTGTCAAGTTTAAGATATACTCAAGATCTAAACTTTATTTTTACGTCATTGTGAAGATCCAAATTGTTGTGTAATTTGGATTTTGTGTATGTATTGTGGTTAATACTTAGGCCTTAAAGTATATTGGTGTAGATTGGTCCTAACTAAGATTAGGTCTCGACTTTTAGCTTAATGTCCGAAATTGGTTAAGCGACGTGTAAGGTTTCTCCACCTCAAGGAGCTTGTTGATTAGTGAACTCTCGAGTAAGGTGTACTCGAGGAGTGGAGTAGCAACGAAGAGAGAGTTTCGTTGCCGAAGCACCATAAATCCTTGGTGATGACGTATAGTCCCTAGTCGTGTCACGAACCCGACCCACGGGTACTATCTGCATCCGGCCCAACAAGCATGGGTTGGATAATTATTGTCGTGGGCTCATGAGGCCCAAATGGCGGTGGCTGCACGTAGGGCTGAGCAGGCCCGACCAAAACCGACTAGGCCCGATAGAAACCGAAAAACCAAGTGAACTGAAACCGAGTTATTCAGTTCGGTTTTTGGTTTGTAAAATGTCTAGTTTTCGGTTTCGGGTCGGTTCAGTATAAAAACCGACTTAAGCCTGAAATAGCCCAGAATTAACTTTTATTATGTTTATGTTTTGGGCTTTTGGTTAACAGATCCAGCCCACTCCAATTGGTTAACATATCCTTATTATATCTCATATCGCTCATACGTGTCTCTCATCTCCCTAATCTTTCCGCCTCCATGAAACTAATTCTTCCATCATCTCAAAGTCTCATCGTCTCTCAAACACAGATCATTTATCCAAATAATAACCCATTTACAAAATAATGAATCTCACTAACAAACAAATCTCACTAAACCCATTTACAAAATATAACCTTTTTCATTTATCAATAAGAAAAGTTGATTTAGATCTTATTTATGAAATTATGGGCTTGTGGTACAAACCCACTGTTGAACAGATCGACTGCCTATAAAGGGGTGTTTGGATATATTTTGTTTTTGACTTTTTTGTTGCTGTAAGGGGGTGTTTGGGGTAAGGAATTCGGTTTCAGTATAACCTGACTGAAACCCGACTGAAACCGAGTTTATACCAAACTGAACCGAACTTTTTCGGTTTCGGTTCAGGTTTTTGAGCTTTTTTAGTTTCGGTAATTCTCGGGTCGGGTCGATTTCGGCCCGAAGCTCAGCCCTAGCCGCACGCGGCACAGTGCGGACAGCGTTCTGACTGTACGCGGTCATGATTAGACAAAGTCACAATCTAAGTAGAATTGTGATTCACCTAAAGCAAGAGGATATTCACTATCCTTAATTGGGAGATAAGGATCAATACCTATATGGTACTTATCTCTTACTTGGGGCCCAAGATTCAGTAAGCCCAACAAGGGTTTTACCGCCTATATAAGGAACCCCCTAAGGTTCCACAGAGGTACGATCTCATCACAATACTAACCATCACTGATTATCTTAAACCTCAAACCGATTACTTACTCTCACGCCGGAGTCTAATCGTGGGAAACAATCCCACTGTAAGCCTAACAACGTGCTCTTCTTTAGTGTGCAGGGTCTCGTTAGAAGTTCACTTGGTACGAGGGAACAGTGTACAATACGACCGTCTCTATCAATGAGGGGAACATCAAGGATTATGTCACTCAGAACCTTGATACCATTATCCCGCTCATCACATCAAGGTTAAGAGCGAATCAAAGAGAGAGTCTACAGTCCCGACTTAACTTTGATACTGTCACAGGAGATATGTCGCAGCGCTCACGCTAGAGATGAAGGAGGTATCATGCCGAAGGACAACCTCAGCCATGGAATATCTTCGAAAGAATGGGAGATCGAATCATCAAAGATCTAGAAGCGGAGCGGGAAACTTCAGACTATTCTGATGATCCTTAGAACGCGCAGATATAGAAACTCCTGTGGGAGACGCTCAACGGACAAGCGTCTTCAAAAGAATTAGCCCTCGGCCAATAGAAGGGATCTAACCCTGGGGACGAACCCCCCGGAGAAGTCAACGAAGCCGGTCACGGCGAGGGAAACACTCACGAAGTGATGACTCGTCTAGTTCCGACTCTGATGATCACCACCCCAGGCATCATAGGCCAAGGTACTCCTTCTCGGACTCTTCAGATGGTGAAATAGAAAGCAAGAGACATTCCCATCGCCAGTTTCAGCGCGAGAATGAGGATTCGTCTCTCCCGTGGCACCGAAAGAAGATTGACGCATTTACAACTCGTATTCAGAATTACTTGGAAGATAAGAAACGACGGATTCCATCAAATGTTAAGACCTACGATGACATGCGCGACCCGGATGACAACTTGAAAGTCTTCGAGTCGCAGGCAGGAATCGAGTAGTGGCCAATGCCCATGTGGTGCCATATGTTCAACTCAACCCTAATCGGTAACGCTCGAGACTGGTTCGAGAAACTTCCGTATCGAAGCATTGATGGGTTCAAAAACCTGCAAAGGGAATTCAGAAAGAACTACACTCAGCGAAAGAAGTATAAAAAGGACCCCGTTTCACTTGCAACGGTGAAACAGCTGCCCGGTGAGTCCACAGAAGACTTCACGGAGCGATTCAAAGACGAGTGTAACAAAGTCAGGCCATGCCCAGAGGTTTTAAAAATTTCTGACTATATGCAGGTAATAACGGACCAAGAATTGATCAAACGCCTGGATGACAGGGTTCCGTCAACCTTTGACGAACTAATGAAAAGGGTCAGATCCTTTATACAAGGAGAGACAGCGGCTGCTCATAGTAGAAAGGGAAACCAGAGCTATAGGTCGCACGATCAGCCTAAACGACAGTCGAATACCCAGACCAACAACCGAAGCCTTAACTATCGCGGCCAGCAGAGGGGAGGACGTGGGAATGACAAATTCACCCCCTCAAAATGACTCCAAGGGAGATATTAATGTCTGAAAGGGCGAATTTTTTGAAACCACCCCCAATGACCACCCTAGTGGATCGACGCCAAGGCAATCGGTACTGTAAGTACCACAACGATAAGGGTCACGGTACGGATGAATGCATCCAGCTCAAGAAGCACATTGAGGGACTGGTAAATTTGGGCAAGCTCAAGCATCTCATCAAGGACTGGAAGGATGGGAAGGACAACAAGAAAAACGAGAAGAAAGACCAATCAAAGGACAAGCCAACAACCATATTCATGGTACAATCGTGGCAACGCAGGACTAGGCAAAAGGCCAACCAAAATTTTTCTAAGTAACAAAGATATATCGTTTCCTCTGTTGACCGCGAGTAACATAGCTGATGGGCCTCTCACTATCGAGGTATATATGGGGGACCACGTTGTTCGTCGCATGCACATCGACTGGAGATCGTCAGCGGAAGTCTTGTATTAACATTGATTCACACGTTTACGACCAGAAGTTCTGAGTCAGTTAACTCCGGCCACGTCGCCGCTTAAGGGCTTCAGTGGGAAGTGATTTGGCCACTGGGCCTGCTGAACCTATTAGTAACAATTGGGAATGATGATCACTCAACCACGGCATGGATGAACTTCATGGTGATACGCTTACCCTCGCCATAAAACGGTATCCTAGGAAGGCCTGTAATTTTAGCCACCCGAGCCATACCTTCTAAAGCCCATGGTATGCTCAAGTTCCCTGTTGAAGGTGGTATTGTTACTATCTTCAATACAGTTATACCACCGCGCGGAGTGCCATACGATAGCGTCCCCACCATAGTTGGCCGAACCAGATAAAGTGTAAAACCCGCATGCTTTTACCATGAATAGTGCCCTTAAGATCGTACGTCCTAGATTAAAACTTACCTCAGTTAGTATTGATCACATTCATGTGCTAATAATCAAGCAAGTGCATACGTGTATGACATGACAAGTATCGATTACGTACGAACTCATGATAAACAGTTAATAATATATCACGTGAACATAATTAAATCATGATCACCATTCAATATACTAACTAAAATAATTACGTAATTACTTATAATATAATTACGAGCGTTAAGTTTACGATAAACGACACGTTAGATTAAACAGAAACGCTTCAGACACGAACACGTTTAACCACGAACGAACACGAAACATCGGGACACGAGAAAACATGTGGGTTACCCCTTGTGGGCCCCATATCCACGAAATTAGGAAGAAGAATGGGCCTAGCCCATCATTTTACTAAACAAGGGGGTTAAGGGGAAAAAAAGGCATTCATTTTCACTTTTCAAGAAAATAAACATAAAACCCTAAAAAGTTTTCTCCTCTCCTTCCTTTTCCCTTTTGTAGCCGCCACCTATAATCATCAAAAGGAGGTGTTCTTGTTGATTTTGATCATGGATATTGTACAAGTATTAGTGTTTGTTCATCCTTAATTCATCTACACAATCGGTATATTTTTTTAACCTTTCTTTTTAATTATTTCTTTTGATTTGATTTGGTAAAATTAATTAAGAACATGATGTTTTTAAAATCTAATTAAAAACATAAAATAAACATGTATTTGGTTAAAGGGTAAAATCAAAAGGTTGTTTTAGGGGTGTTTAGTTTGGCCGCCACCTAGCTAGTGCCCTAGGGGGGGTCACGGCTTGGTCATTAAGCCACCACCGAGACCATATGGTCCCGGTTTGGTGGTGTGGGTCCCACGGCAGCAAGGAACCAAGGGGAACCCCGATTTGGTTCGGGGTACGGTGTCGATTTCATGCCCGGTTCACGGTTCGTTGGTTAAATCATGATTCATGCTACATGTTAATTTTTATGAATTATGAACTTAGGATATAATTAATTAATAACATGAAATATTAATTAAATCATGACTTAGGTTATTTTAATTATTAGTTTATCATGACATTAATTTAACCTAAGTATTTTATGTTATAAGTTATAATTAATTAATTATTAAAACATGCCTATAATTAATTAATTTAGACATGACTTAGGTTATATTATTATTAATAATAATACACATTTTAACCTAAGTATTTTCATTTCATTTTAATTATACATGTTATACTTTAATTAAAATGCTTAACCTATAGTTTAATTAAAATACATGAAATAATAATTAAACTATACACTATATCGTATGACTTAAGAATAAGCTTATAACACTTAGACTTATATGTTAGCTTATGAAATCAGCTTAATTCTAATTATGGAAACTTCTATTTATAGAAACTTAATTAAATAAGGCAACTAATCTAATTATGGAAACCTTCTATATATGGAAATCAATCTATTTCAGGCAGCTAATCTAATTATGGAAACCTTTTATATATGGAAACTTATTTAATTAAGGCAGCTGATCTATTTTTGGAAACTTTCTATTTTTTTAGAAACTAATCTATTTTAGGCAGTAAATTCTATTTTTGGGAACTTTCTATTTTTGGAAACTTTCTATTTTTGGAAACTTTCTATTTTTGGAAACTTTCTATTTTTGGAAACTTTCTATTTTTGGAAACTTTCTATTTTTGGTAACTTTCTATTTTTGGAAACTTTCTATTTTTGGAAACTTTCTATTTTTGGAAACTTTCTATTTTTGGAAACCTGCTATTTTTGGAAAGTTACTTATTATTACACAGTAAGTATAGTAATGCATGAAACAACAGTAATACTTAATCAGATTAATCAGAATACTAGATAAACACAGTTTAAGGCTTTAAACAGTGAACCATGACCTAAAACATACCAAATCAGCTATAACAAGACACAGAACCCAGTACGTAATCAGTGAATCGATACTTATACACGTGTGTATTCATGTAGCGTTAGTGATCCAGAAGTAGGAGTCTTTCTTCCGTTCATTCACTGGACTTGAGGTACGGATTCCCGTCCTTTCAGTATGGACATTCTTTCCTTATTAGGATTTCCCCGTATGCAGCCAACTGTTTTTCCCAGCATTTGTTTTATTGTTTTGAACTGCTTATGTTTAATTAGCATAATCTATAGCCATATACAAGCATGACCAGTTTCACCTAGTTATGGAGGTACCATAACCATAGCATTGGAGGCACCGATGTTATGACTTCCCCACGGCGGAGTGATTGCTCGTGGCGTCCCTTTTCAGTTTGGCCATATTATTATCAGGTGGGGCGTATGGGTGCATCCTAGTTACATGTTTTATTCAGTTTATCATGGTGAATGTGGTGTGTGCCTTGCACCCTTCACAAGGAGTTGATCCCTCCTACCCAAACCAGTATATTAATTAGAGGCATCCCCTCTAATCAGCATGATGAGGTCACCCCTCCAAGTATTCATGCACGTGACCTTTTCATGACCTATATGGGCTATGGTATATATATGTTAAAACAGTTTTCACAAGATAAACATAAGGCTTTCAAACTATAAAACCAGTTTTCTTGATACTTAACCAGTTTACTCAGAACTTAGTCTTCCGCTGTTATATGTTACATGCTTATCCTATTCATGCTATATTGTACATCCGTGCACTGAGCGTTTTGCTCAGCCGTTACTTTCCTTTCCATGTCCCAAAACGGCAGGTACCCAAGACTCGAGCATTTGGAGGGCGCGCATAGGATGGAAGCTGCCAGAGACTTCTTTTCCTTTTTGCCTTCATATAGTTATGCTTGTTTAGTCTTTATTCAGTTCATTTCCTTTATTTATGTTTTGGGCTTATGTTTGGGAACCGATGTTTGATTCCGGTTTTCCCTATGGTCATGTATGTTTTACTACATATCACCTTGCATGCTTTGATGACACGCCATAATTACGCGTGACATTCCATTTATCAAAATGGGGTGTTACAATTATGGTATCAGAGCCAAGGCTTCGACCTGTAGGCTCTAAAACTCGACCTGTGACTAGTGGGTAGTCACCAGGAGCTTCCTAAGTCAACGCTTGTTATTCCACGTATTGACGTTTTTCAGCACCTTTTTGTTTTAACCATTACGTTTTCAGCACCTTGTTGTTTTAACCGTGATGTTTTCACCAGTATCGTTTTACCAATATGGAATGAACAACCGTCATCCATATTTAGTTATGTGTCAGTGTCTATGCATGACGTTCCTCGTGAACTGTGATTATGTGGACTGAACCCCAGTAGTTCACATTTTTCACATAAAATTTTTTCTGTTAAGTTTTGACAATGACTTTTAATTATTATGTTCCATGCATTCATGCATTTATATCATATGTCATCTGTTGCAGGAATTTTGACTAAGTAATGGTTGGTACAGGACTGGCCCTATTTTGTCGCATGTGCTTTTATCGAAACTTTTAACTTTGGGACCGACCCATAGGCGTCCCCTCGCCATGTCTTTTGTTTTGGAACCGACCCATAGGCGTTCCCTCACACATATAAAGGTTTTATAAACTACATTACGCATTCATGCACTGTTTTTCTTGCATAAAAATTTTTCTCATGATTTAAATTGGCATAAATTTTTTTTTTCATGTCCCATCATAAGTTATTATGTCTTTATGTCAAGTATGCCTTCATACTGTCATGGTTAACTTCAGTTTCATGCTGATTATGTTACACTTCTTCGTAATAGATGGTTTCATGTTTCCTCATGATAATTCCGTCTTCATGTTGATTATGTTTCACGCCTCTTTTGTTATTTACGTTGTCCTGCAAGACATTGTTAGATTTCTTTAATCATGCTTTCATGATAGTCATGGTTGGTTTTCATTGATCATGCTGTCAGGCAAATCATCGTTGAATTTTGTGTAACCACACTTTAGCGTTTCTCTATGCAACCAGAATGATGTCTATGCTAATACTGTCAGGTTATCATGATGGTTTTCCTAACCGTTTAACCGGTTTACTTTCCTTGAATCAGGACAAATGATCGAGCCCATACCGATCATTTCATGTGTATTCCATGTGTGCTCCACGTACCGTATTTCATGTGTATTACATGTACCTTAATCCATGTGTATTCCACTTGCAATACTTCACGAGTATTCGCTAGTCGATTCTAAATCGTGTCAGGCGTAGGTTCACTTGCTGATATTCTACAAGATTGTCGATGCCGCTCATAGCTTGGAGATGTTACTGAAGGTTGACGCTGCTGATGTTGGGAGACGCTACGAGATGCTGATGCTGATGCTGTGCACAACCTGGAGATCCTAAAAGACGAAGACAAAGGCGCCGGAGCAAAGCAATTGGACGGGAAGATGCTTCACCATCAGATGATTCCCATCAATCATTGTCCCAAATTCATAATTACATGTCACACGTCGTTCGGCTGTCATTTCAGCCATATTAGTGCAAACCAGTACCAGCCAGTCACTCAGCTAAATAGTTACATGAGTCACGGTCATGAGAATGACCGTCATGGAACCGACAAACAAGATGATAGTAACCACTACTATGACAGCAACTATCCTAGAAATCACAACCGAGGCTCCGGCCACGGACGTGATCAGACATACAAATGATCAGTAACCCAACCGATCCGCCAATTCTGGCATTTTAACCTAACATTTGTAGTTCTAATTGTTTCACATCTCGAGACACATGTCAAGACATCAGTCAAGACACATGTCTCACGTATACTTTCTGAGGACACATGTCAAGATACCAGTCAAGACATATGTCACGCTTACATTTCTCAGGACACGAGTCAAGACACATGACTCACGTCTAATTATGGAACATTTCTAAGAAATTCAGGGTACCCTCCAAGGGTATATCCATTTTTTGTGCCATGTATTAATCAGGCCACAAGTATTTCAATACCATTACCGGCGCATAAGTGAGAACTGTCACGTTGTCGATGTCACTTTCATTTCTTTCACCATATTTCATGTATTCATGACCATGAAGGACGCCTTTCGTATTCCCACGCATACGAAGGTTTTCCTTCAGCTTAAGGATAAGACCCAAGCTGCTAACGCATTTCCTCGGACAGACACGAGATGAATTTATATCCTAATTATGTACTATGAACACCACACCATGCTATGATTCATAATTATGTACAGTAACGTTCAGGCTCCTGAATACATTCAGCTTGATTTTCCATCCGAAAATCTTTACAAATTATCTATGCTTTTCAAGCACGTGCTTTGTTAGCCATATTGCTAAAATTTTCTAGCTGTTAGTAACACACGACTACTAAGGTCCTTTTACGCATAACCAACGGATTATTCCAAAATTGTTCCTTACACTCCAGAAGAACCTTCAAGGAGAAGGATGGTACCATGAGATTATGTGTCGACTACCGTCGACTTAAACAAATCACCATTCATGACCGTTATTCTCCTCCACATATGGACAACATGTCCAATCAACCGTATAGTGTTAATCACTTTTCCAAGATCGAACTCACAATCATGCTGCCAACAGTGACGAGTGAAAAAGCAGGACATGTCCATGACTGCTATTCGTGCACGACTCGGTCATGCCAGATTTATGATTTTGAATTAGTCTCATCAATGCTCCAACCGCATTATGGACTTAATTAATTGAGTTTCCATGAACTCCTAAACAAATTCATCAGCGTTTTCATTGAGGATAACCTGATTTCCTCTAAGCCTAGAGAAGAACAGGAAGACCATATCTGCACTATGTTGCAAATTCTATGACAAGGGAAATTCTACCCTTGAATATTTTTCCAATATCAATTCTGTTTGATTACAGTGACACGCTGAATCACATGGGTTCCTACGGTTAATCTTACCATGACTCGGCTTATGACGTAAAGGAGAGAACCCTACACTACAGTAGGTGTTCTAGAAAATCATACCCTAGGAGAAGTCTAGATTCAGAGACTTAGAGTTTCGCAAACTCCTAGGTATCAAGTTCTACGAAGCAAGATACAGTTACGTTCATATCTAGGTACCTGACATACCAACAGGTTAAGATAGGACACCAACAAACTGAGATGTTTTCATCATATGAATTTGTGAATCGAAAAGGGACAAGATCTCCATGGATTTTAGTTACCAGATTTCAGCAAACTCAGAAGAAGCATGATGCTATCTGGGTTATTGTCAACAGTTTGATCAGGTCTGCAGAATCCTTACATCCGTACGGATTTCAGAACCAACAGATTGAACAAACATGTTCCAACCAAGGCTCATCCGATCACTTGGCAATCCCTCAGCTATCGGGTCAGACAAAGATTCGTAATTGTACTCCTAACTTACTTCACGTCTTCATTCTAATTCCACGACTTGCTTTCGCGCTCACGTTCATGACACTATTCACGTTCATGATCGTATTTTGGCTTACGATTTTACGTTCATTTCTTTTCTCATTCTGGGAAGTTTGCAAGAACTTGTGAGACAGACCCAAGTTTAGTATAACTCTTCATCATCAGATAGACGTTTCACGTCATATTCCACGTCTCACCTTGTAGCGTTTGGCGTTACCGCCATTATATTCTATGATCACGATATGTCTCACATGTCATGTTCATTCCACGTTCCTCATATCATGATCAAGATATGTTACACGTATCATGGATCACGATAGGTTTACTCATACTACACTCGCCATATCTCCACGTAGCACGTTCAAAATTTTTCACGTATCACGTTCAAAATTGTTCACGTACTACGTTTCTTTATGTCTCGCGCATCGTTTCTAATTATCAGTTAAGTCAGATGGTCTTGCATCGTAACGTTTCAGTTACCCTTGCACGTTAACTCTTATTTTTCTCGATCGAATTTAGGGGATCTACCTTCCGTTGATAACCAAGAATTTCTTCGTATTCCAAGTCAAGGTCAGGAGGACCAAGATTTATCATTAGTGTCAGGATCTTCTGAAGGAACCGTTCCAAGAGGGAGGCCACTTGGAAACGGACAAGTTCATCCGGACTTTTATCCGTTTTTCTCATCAATTAGATATGTCCTTTCAGTCACGTCACGTTCCATGTCTTTTCAAGACATGTCACGTTCCACGTTCCCTTCTACCATGTCACCTTCATTTCCGTTATTTTGCATACCTTTCCAGTTTGATTCGGGTATGTTTTGCTTCCAGTTACTTTATCTATAATTCGGGGACGAATTATTCTTTTTAGGGGGGAAGAATTGTAAAACCCGCATGCTTTTACCATGAATAGTGCCCTTAAGATCGTACGTCCTAGATTAAAACTTACCTCAGTTAGTATTGATCACATTCATGTGCTAATAATCAAGCAAGTGCATACGTGTATGACATGACAAGTATCGATTACGTACGAACTCATGATAAACAGTTAATAATATATCACGTGAACATAATTAAATCATGATCACCATTCAATATACTAACTAAAATAATTACGTAATTACTTATAATATAATTACGAGCGTTAAGTTTACGATAAACGACACGTTAGATTAAACAGAAACGCTTCAGACACGAACACGTTTAACCACGAACGAACACGAAACATCGGGACACGAGAAAACATGTGGGTTACCCCTTGTGGGCCCCATATCCACGAAATTAGGAAGAAGAATGGGCCTAGCCCATCATTTTACTAAACAAGGGGGTTAAGGGGAAAAAAAGGCATTCATTTTCACTTTTCAAGAAAATAAACATAAAACCCTAAAAAGTTTTCTCCTCTCCTTCCTTTTCCCTTTTGTAGCCGCCACCTATAATCATCAAAAGGAGGTGTTCTTGTTGATTTTGATCATGGATATTGTACAAGTATTAGTGTTTGTTCATCCTTAATTCATCTACACAATCGGTATATTTTTTTAACCTTTCTTTTTAATTATTTCTTTTGATTTGATTTGGTAAAATTAATTAAGAACATGATGTTTTTAAAACCTAATTAAAAACATAAAATAAACATGTATTTGGTTAAAGGGTAAAATCAAAAGGTTGTTTTAGGGGTGTTTAGTTTGGCCGCCACCTAGCTAGTGCCCTAGGGGGGGTCACGGCTTGGTCATTAAGCCACCACCGAGACCATATGGTCCCGGTTTGGTGGTGTGGGTCCCACGGCAGCAAGGAACCAAGGGGAACCCCGATTTGGTTCGGGATACGGTGTCGATTTCATGCCCGGTTCACGGTTCGTTGGTTAAATCATGATTCATGCTACATGTTAATTTTTATGAATTATGAACTTAGGATATAATTAATTAATAACATGAAATATTAATTAAATCATGACTTAGGTTATTTTAATTATTAGTTTATCATGACATTAATTTCACCTAAGTATTTTATGTTATAAGTTATAATTAATTAATTATTAAAACATGCCTATAATTAATTAATTTAGACATGACTTAGGTTATATTATTATTAATAATAATACACATTTTAACCTAAGTATTTTCATTTTATTTTAATTATACATGTTATACTTTAATTAAAATGCTTAACCTATAGTTTAATTAAAATACATGAAATAATAATTAAACTATACACTATATCGTATGACTTAAGAATAAGCTTATAACACTTAGACTTATATGTTAGCTTATGAAATCAGCTTAATTCTAATTATGGAAACTTCTATTTATAGAAACTTAATTAAATAAGGCAACTAATCTAATTATGGAAACCTTCTATATATGGAAATCAATCTATTTCAGGCAGCTAATCTAATTATGGAAACCTTCTATATATGGAAACTTATTTAATTAAGGCAGCTGATCTATTTTTGGAAACTTTCTATTTTTTTAGAAACTAATCTATTTTAGGCAGTAAATTCTATTTTTGGGAACTTTCTATTTTTGGAAACTTTCTATTTTTGGAAACTTTCTATTTTTGGAAACTTTCTATTTTTGGAAACTTTCTATTTTTGGTAACTTTCTATTTTTGGAAACTTTCTATTTTTGGAAACTTTCTATTTTTGGAAACTTTCTATTTTTGGAAACCTGCTATTTTTGGAAAGTTACTTATTATTACACAGTAAGTATAGTAATGCATGAAACAACAGTAATACTTAATCAGATTAATCAGAATACTAGATAAACACAGTTTAAGGCTTTAAACAGTGAACCATGACCTAAAACATACCAAATCAGCTATAACAAGACACAGAACCCAGTACGTAATCAGTGAATCGATACTTATACACGTGTGTATTCATGTAGCGTTAGTGATCCAGAAGTAGGAGTCTTTCTTCCGTTCATTCACTGGACTTGAGGTACGGATTCCCGTCCTTTCAGTATGGACATTCTTTCCTTATTAGGATTTCCCCGTATGCAGCCAACTGTTTTTCCCAGCATTTGTTTTATTGTTTTGAACTGCTTATGTTTAATTAGCATAATCTATAGCCATATACAAGCATGACCAGTTTCACCTAGTTATGGAGGTACCATAACCATAGCATTGGAGGCACCGATGTTATGACTTCCCCACGGCGGAGTGATTGCTCGTGGCGTCCCTTTTCAGTTTGGCCATATTATTATCAGGTGGGGCGTATGGGTGCATCCTAGTTACATGTTTTATTCAGTTTATCATGGTGAATGTGGTGTGTGCCTTGCACCCTTCACAAGGAGTTGATCCCTCCTACCCAAACCAGTATATTAATTAGAGGCATCCCCTCTAATCAGCATGATGAGGTCACCCCTCCAAGTATTCATGCACGTGACCTTTTCATGACCTATATGGGCTATGGTATATATATGTTAAAACAGTTTTCACAAGATAAACATAAGGCTTTCAAACTATAAAACCAGTTTTCTTGATACTTAACCAGTTTACTCAGAACTTAGTCTTCCGCTGTTATATGTTACATGCTTATCCTATTCATGCTATATTGTACATCCGTGCACTGAGCGTTTTGCTCAGCCGTTACTTTCCTTTCCATGTCCCAAAACGGCAGGTACCCAAGACTCGAGCATTTGGAGGGCGCGCATAGGATGGAAGCTGCCAGAGACTTCTTTTCCTTTTTGCCTTCATATAGTTATGCTTGTTTAGTCTTTATTCAGTTCATTTCCTTTATTTATGTTTTGGGCTTATGTTTGGGAACCGATGTTTGATTCCGGTTTTCCCTATGGTCATGTATGTTTTACTACATATCACCTTGCATGCTTTGATGACACGCCATAATTACGCGTGACATTCCATTTATCAAAATGGGGTGTTACATAAAGGGCTACCACCACCAAATCTAAAAGTGTCGATCCACCCAGATTACCCAGAACAAGAAGTCACAATATGAGGGACATTTCACGACAAGGGAAGAGCTGCCATGTGCACTCTTCTAAAGGATAACATCGAAGTTTTTTCCTGGGAATCAAGGGACATGACCGGAGTCCCCCGGTCATTTGCGGAACAACAAGCTACAGATTCGTACAGGATACCCTCCTGTGAAACAAAAGAAGCACGGGCAAGCCTCCGAGCACAGTAGGGTAATACTTGAAGAAGTAAAAAATCTGGTTGATGCGGGCATTATGTAGGAAGTCTACTACCATGACTTCCTATCCAACCCGGTCTTGGTCAAGAAGCATGATGATAGTTGGCGCATGTGTGTTGACTTCACAGAGCTCAACAAAGTTTGCCCTCAATATTGTTACCTAATGCCAGAAATTGATTGGAATGTTGAATCCCTATGCAGGTATCCCTTTAAATTCTTTTTGATTGCATAAAAAGGATATCATCAAATTCAGATGGCATAGGATGATGAGGAAAAGACAACGTTCCATACAACCCAGGGGGTATATTGCTACACAAAAATGTCGTTTGGTTTAAAGAACGCATGTGCTATCTACCAGCGGATGGTCGACAAAGCTTTTGATAGCAAGATCAGGTGTAACCTAGAAGTCTATGTGGACGAGCTGGTTATAAAGAGCCACACAGAGGAAGAACTTATCAGGGACATTCAGGAAACTTTTGGAATGTTAAGGAGGATCAACATGAAGTTGAACCCCAAAAAATGCACATTTGGAGTCACCGAAGGGATGTTCTTAAGATACATGATCGATCCTAATGGCATCAAGCCGTGCCCGGATAAGACTGAAGCTGTGATACAACTCCCATCTCTACGAATGCTGAAAGAGGTGCAGTCCCTCAATGGAAAACCGACGGGGCTGCAGAGGTTCCTCTCCAATCTGAGGAAAAATCACTTTCCCTATTCAAAACACTCAAGAAGTGTATGATAAAGGGAGACTTCCGTTGGACGAAGAAAGCATAGGTAGCTTTTAACCTACTCAAGCAGCATCTGGCTGCTCTCCTTATGCTCGTCGCACCACGACCCAAGGAGGAACTGGTTGTTTACCTATCCGCCACGCAGGGCGCGATCATCGCAATGTTGATGACGGATAGAAACTCAGTCTAGACATAATTCTACTTCGTGTGATCCGATGGAGAAGCTAGTCTTAGCATTAGTATATGCTGCGAAGAGGTTGTGCCGGTACTTTTAGGCACATCCCATTGTAGTAATCACAGATCAACCAATCAAGCAGATAATATCGAAGCCAGATGTGACATGAAGGTTCCAGAAGTGGAGTGTTTTGTTGGGCGAGCACGACATCTTGTACAGACCTTGCACAATGGTAAAAGGCCAAATCTTAGCAGACTTTATCATAGAAAAACTGGACAAAGGAGGCAGAGGTGGCTTTTAACCTACTCAAGCAGCATCTGGCTGCTCTCCCTATGTTCGTCGCACCGCGACCCAAAGAGGAACTGATTGTTTACTTATCCGCTACGCAGGGCGCGATCAACGTAGTGTTGATGACGAATAGAAACTCAATCCAGACACCAGTCTACTTTGTGAGCACGACGCTACAAGGATCCGAATTGAACTGTGCTGGAGAAGCTAGTCTTGGCATTAGTATATGCTACGAAGAGGTTACGCTGGTACTTTCAGGCACATCCCATTGTAGTAATCACATATCAACCAATCAAGCAGATAATATCGAAGCCAGATGTGACAGGAAGGTTCTAGAAGTGGATTGTTTTATTGGGAAAGCACGATATCTCGTACAGACCTTGCACAACGGTAAAAGGCCAAATCTTGGCCAACTTTATCATAAAAAAACTGGACGAAGAGCCAACGGTCACTCTGAAGGTTGAGGAACCATGGATTCCGTTTACAGATGGATCCTCATGTATTGATGGATCAGGGTCAGGCCTTATTCTGACAAACCCCGAGGGTATGGATTTCACTTATGCCTTACGTTTCGAGTTTACAACCACAAACAACGAGGCTGAGTATGAAGCATTAATTGCGGATTAAGAATAGCTGCGCGGATGGGTGTACGCAACCTCGAGGCATACATAGACTTGTGATTGGTAGCAAACCACATTTTAGAAGAATACGAGGCCAAGGAGGACAATATGGTCCAATATCTGGAGAAAACTAAAGCACTCATTGGAGGCTTCAGTAAGTTCACTATACGACAGGTTCCGAGGGGTGAAAACAAAAAGGTTGACGCCCAAGTCAAAATTATGTCCACTAGCTTCGCTCACTTATCCAAACAGGTGCTGGTTGAGATCTTGAAAGATAAATCAATCGTAGAGAATGAGGTTTCTACGGTTATAGAGGAGAAAGGACCAACGTGGATGAATCTGATTATCGAGTATTTGACTAATGAAACGCTCCCTGATGATGAAAAGGAAGAACATCGTATTCGGAGGAAGTCATACCAGTTTGAGGTCCGTGATGGAGTCCTTTACAAGCGGTCATTCTTGAAGTCGTGGCTATGATGCATGAGACCGTGACAAGCCAGCTACATGATTAGCGAAATCCATGAAGGGTCTTGCAGCATGCACGCGGGGCCTAGATCTGTTGTAGCAAGAGCTTTACAGTCAGGGTACTACTGGCCAACCATACACAAGGATGCACAAGATCTAATTCTTAAGTGCAATGATCTCCAGGTTCATAGGCCGGTACCGCGTCATCCACAACAGGAGCTAACGTCCATCACATCTCCATAGCCGTTCCATAAATGGGGAATTGACATTGTAGGTCCTTTTTCAGTAGCGGTCGGAGGTGTTAAGTTCTTGATATAGCTATGGACTACTTCACCAGATGGATCGAAGCTAAAGTAGTGGCAACCATTTTGGGTAAACAGGTAAAAAAGTTCGCATGGGAAATTATTGTATGTCATTTTAGTTTGCCAGGAGAGATAGTCTCAGACAATGGGAAGCAGTTCGCGGACAACCCATTCAAGGATTGGTGTGCAGCGCTAAACATCACACAACGGTTCGCATTAGTCAAACATGCGCAATCCAGTGGGCTGGTGAAGCGAGCTAATCGAAGCCTGGGAGATGGGATCAAGGCGCGCTTAGATGGAAAAAGTGCTAAGTGGGTAGACGAGTTACCCTATGTCCCATGGGCGCACCGGACAATGATCAAGACAGGCAATGGGGATACTCCATTTGCACTGGCCTATGGTACAAAGGCGGTAATCCCAGTAGAGATCGGAATGCCAACAATCCGTACAACGGAAGTAGAGGTTGTCACAAACGATAACAAGCTACATATCAACTTGGACTTACTAGAATAAAAGCGAGAATTAGTCGTAATCAATGAAGCCATGTATAAGTAAAAAATGAAGAGATACTATGACGCCAAGGTTCGAGGAGTCTCTTTCAAACCAGGCGACTTCGTTTATTGTGCTAACGAGGCAAGCCGCGTGGAAAACTCAGGGAATCTTGGACCAAAGTGGGAAGGGCCTTACGAGGTGACGGAAGCTCTGGGAAAAGGCGCGTACAAGTTACGTGACATGAACAGTCACGAGTTGGGCCGCACATGGAACATTTGCAACCTCAAGAGGTGCTATCTTTAAGGCTACAACCTCCGCATGGATAATCTTTAGTTGTAGTCAGCCCCAATAAATATCCATGTATTTTTCCTTTTTACGCATTAGGTCTTTTATGTTTCAAAACTTGCAAGTATTAATGAAATGCCGCGGTCCCTAGCTAGTTCTGTGGCTCATTTTTTCTTTAATAAGTGTTGTCTTTCAGTTTTCTCGTTCAATCTTTAATTATCACTGGTTATCAATTATTTCATCCTGTTATCATTACATTCTGCCTACGGGCGTACATATACTTATCGTTTCCATGTGAAATAAGAGGATTGAGTGAACCTAATAATTCAACTTGCCGTATAAGAGGGGTGCAACCCCAACGACCACAGATCATGTATCCTTGCTAGACCCCTCATTGTTCAAGACGTTGTAATAAGTTAAACATACCACACGAACTTGTGATGGACTTGTAAAAGACACACAATGCACGTCTAACAACACTTAGTCAAATTGACACGACTTATGTTAGTAGTGGCATACCGCACATACTGATATGCATAACCCATAAGTTAAATATATTACTACAATAATAGTTAACATAATGTTATCCGCATATAGGAAGTATTAGGTTACAAAATACTTGTTTGGATAAAGCACCACATGCGGTGCAAACAAATAAAATAAGAGTTTATTCTGGTAGAACATCTTGAGTAATGGTCTTGCTTTGTTCCAGGTTACTAATAAAGGCCATGGATGATGTGTTGGCCGCAGGGTCTTTTTCAAAAAGGGCCACAACTAAAACCATCCTTGGTAGGGGCCGATACCGCAACCCCATCGGACTGTGGCAGATGAGCGGATCCAACTGTAGGTGTCTGGCATCTGATGCGATTTTCCTTTTTTTGGCCCGAGCCTTGTTCACATCTATCGTTTTCCTTAAAGTCATCTCGCCCTTAAGAGTCCATGGGTCATTAGGGGAGGGTCGTCTGCATAGATTGGGATATGTACATGCTGGATGCTAGGTTGCATCTTAACCCACAACTCTGGGGTGTTTTGGGCACCAGGGTCACCAGCCATATGCAGCTTCTCCATGATCAGGTCCAGCGGTGCGTCTTTAAGGTCCTCACTCATTTATCAAGGGATACTTTGTGTTCTTAAGAGCTAGCATGGACACATTCATTTCTTGCTCAACATTTGTCTTGAATTACTCATACGACTCCACCTCGTTTCCCTCTTAGACATGCTTGACCCCGGCTAGTAGTCCCTCATGCCTCCCTCGGTCTATGCCATCAGATACTACGTTGGCGAAGGGCATTATCATCTCTAAGGACTCCGCCACCTTCATCACCGCTAGCCGCAATCCATGTAAAGGAATCCATTTGCGACCTGCGATGGCAGTTCGCATGTGGGGGTACAATTCTTCATTAAAGTCAATGGCCAGTACATCCAAACGGATGTCATGATCTTCCATCTTCTCCGCCACAAACTTATCCTTCTCAACCCTTAACTCAAGGAACTCTGCTACTATGCGCTCCTCCCCTTTTACGAGAATCTTTAGCCTGTCGCGCTCTAAGGTTAGGCCGACCATTTTATCGGTTAACGATTGGATGGAGGAGTCAGCAGCAATTACCTATGGAGTAATAAAATATTGTTATACAGGATACGGACGTGTATATATTTATTATTCAAGAATTATTGTTACCTTCTCGTTAGACGTTTTAAGCTCGGCTGACAACGCTACGGTTTGAGATTCAAAATTGGTGGCATGCTTGGCTTGCTCGCTAATTGTAGCTTCGGTAGTCGCTAGCTGGGCACGGAGTGATGCAATTGTAGCCTCAAACGCCTTTAAGGAAACAACACCCATAGAGAGCTGGCTCAACTTGTGGTCCTGTTCTTCAATGATTTTTTCCCATCGCTTCATCTTTCTGTCAGCACTTTCAAGTGTATGGATGACTTCCTAGAATCTCTTTCGTAGTTTCGCGCCTAATGAAACTTGATGGGTGCTGGCCACATTGAATTCTTCCAATAGCTCTTCATGTGATAGCACATTTAGAGCGGCCGCATAGGCAGGAGAAGTGACGTGATCAATGAACTCCTTGCAAGAATTGGGCGTATTCAGCATGTCCTCGACCGTAATGTTCTATTGAGGCATATAAGTGCTATGTGATGACTCTCCACCTTTGGGCTGTTGCAGACGGGGGACGGGAGAAGGTGACTTGGGTATATCCTCGAAAGCTGGAGAGGACTCTCGGTGGTGTATTGATGGCTCGGGAGATTTCTCCCTTGTTCCTTCATCTTCTTGTGCTATGTCCTCGGCTTGGCCGTCACTATAAATTGTGACATGGTTATGGGTTAAAGCTGTATGTATGTAACTATAAGATTTGGAAGGATGAGCTGGGTACTTACGGGTTGCATGTGGCAAGTTCAGATGATGTGGGCGGTATGGTGGTTACCGGGTCCGGATTAAGGATAATCATAGGTCCTTTCTTCCCCATCTTGGCAACCGTGGCAATCCCAGCACTACTTCAAGCTTGGTATTGCGGATGATCTTTTCTTAACCTCTTGAGTGGAGCATTAAATTGGTCGTACTCTATTGCGGGGGTTCTGTTCTTTATGGTCTTACGCTTCCTAGGATGATGTGATGCGGGAATTCCTCAGCTGCCCCTTCCTCCATGGTTTCTTCAGTAGCGGGTAGTTCAATGGTCGCACCCGGAGCAGACAATATAGCTTCATCTCCCCCTAAAAAAAGATTGTCACCATCTTCGTTGGCAAAATCTAGGGGTGACTTCTCCACTTGTGAATCTCCAACATCGAACTACGGCTCGACGTGGACAACCAGAGGCACGATGATATTTTTGTGGCCTTTAGAAGGGGTGGTTCTTGTTGGGTCCACTAGATGTGGATCTTGCAGCCTGTTAAGGATGGTGAACGACTTCTGTAATCACAAGTCTATTCACAGAGAGACTCTTAATGTAATACAAAGTATAAGTGCGGAATACAAATACTATGATCAAGAAGAAACAGAATAATTAAATAACTTGATCCTTACTAAGGATTTCTACTATTGATATGAAATGAATAATGGTGAAAGGTGTGTCTAACCCTTCTGCCAATGGGTTCCTTTTATACTACAAGAAAACCTTAATACTACATTAAACATAAACGTGTAACTCCTGGTATGCATATCCTTTCCTAACATATCTCATGCATATCCTAACAAACTACTAAGAATAACATTGTTTGACTTTCTACTAGACCAGGAGCACGTGTTGCTCCTACTACCACTAGGACCAGGAGGAACTACATACCTCCTAGTTCATCTATTACAAATATCTATTACACAGGTCCTAACAATCCTCCCCTAAACTTGAATTTGACTGGTTGAGTTCAAGTTTCTTGGTAGATCTTGCAAAAGCAGCACGAGGATTGAAATAACAAAACAGTAGCAGCACAATAACCATCAGAAGTAAAAGCACAAAGACCGCTGCAACTAGTAACTCGGAGAAGCTTCTTGAAAGCTTAGAACACATCTGCACTTGTTGGATCTTCACAGCAACATGAGCAGATTTGATTAGCCTTTACCAAGTAGTTGCTCGCTCTTGGGCTAGCTAGTCTTTGTGGTGGAATAAGCATCACCCTGGGAGACCAGAACCCAACCCAACTCTTAGAACGTAAATCAATGGTGAGTGGGAGTACCCTAATCATTTTGGGCAAATCATCACAGCCGTTAACGGATTTGATTGAAGTCTTTACCAGAAGTCGTACCCTTCCGGACTAGCCAACTCTTAGCAATAAAGCATCGGTGAGCTGAAAACCCTATAACTTTGAGCAAGCTATTACAACTATCAACAGATTTGATAAAATTATTTACCAAGAGCCGTACCCCCTTGGACTAGCCACTTTTCAGTCTAGGACCAAGGCAAGTGAAAACCATCCAATTTTGGGTAAACTGGCAACCATCAACGGATTTGAGAATCACACCAGAGCCGTACCCTCATGGTGAACCAACTCTTTCTTGTCTGCAAGACATGATGAGTTGAACACCAATTGTTGTGTGGAACAGGTCCAACACCAGTAGTACATCACATGACAGCCCAAGTGTTAAAAATCCAAGAGATAAAGAGTTTCATGATGGAAAAGTAAAGCAGATATTATATGATTTACAAGTTTAGAAATTTCCATCACATGTTAGAAGTATAAGCAGATATTATATAAAAGTATATATATATATATATATATATATATATATATATATATATATATATATATATATATATATATATATATATATATATATATATATATATATATATATATATATATATATATATATATATATATATATATATATATATATATATATATATATATATATATATATATATATATATATACTAGTTGCAAAACCCGTCCGATGGACGGGTATGACTTGTGATTATCGTTTACATTTCTTATTTAGCTAAATATTGATGTTAAAATTTATATTATTTTACTTAGAATTTTTTAAGATAGTAGAAATATTTGTCGAATTATTTTTGTTAGTTATATTACTAAGTGTATTTTATGATTTACATAGTTTATAAAATCCGTACTAAATTTCCTTTTGATCAAGTACTAACTTTATTTTGAATTGTATACTATAAACCATCAAATGGCCTGTACATTAAGCGATAACATGATCAGAAGTAGCGTTTTTTAATAAGAAGACGTATTTTCTATATTTAAAATAGTCGAAAGGGTATATGGATGAAAAAGAAACATAATGATTAGTGGTAACTTGATAGCCATTTTATCGATTTATATACTATTTTGATTACACCCCGCTTTATAGTTTTTCTTGCAACTTGTGTAGTGGAATCATTTCATTTTTTTGGTCTTTTTATCTTCAAACTCACCAATTTATGATCATAATGTGTTTAACCTCTCAATCAATGAGAAACAATTTTTTTCTAAAATTTAGATTCAAACCCCATTGAAACCATTTTCAAAGATATATGAATATCCAACATTGACAATCATCGTCATATAATTCAACAAACAGACTCATGAAATAAGATAACACAAAATAATGTCACTTCTATACAACGGGTTCAAAACGAAAATTGATGATAAATCATGGTAAATTTGGACTTAAGAAAAATATAAATTATTTCATGTATATTGGGCTCAGTTGAGCCATCTTGGTTCTATGTATCTCGACAGGACTTAGCAGTGCGATCATCCAACCTCGAAGACGGTTTTGTGGGCCGAGTAACATCCAAACTCACATTTTTACAATTATCAGGAACATGTAGATGATCAGGGAGAATAACAGGTTGACGCGAAGATACAGCCTAACCTTTTTTTGCATAACATCACGCTTTGGAGATGCAGTCATATGCTTAGAGACAATCACTATATCTAACTTAGATGAACAAAAGGATCGTCAGATGATAACACATAACATTCATATGCTAACCAATATATGTTTAAATTAATCTAGCTAATTGAGATTACCTGATGATAGACCTCAGAACTGGATGTATTGGTCCTTAGGAATACAAAAACCAGAATTGATATTGAGCCTTTCATCTTTGTACCTTGTGGTTCTGTAAATATAAAATTTAGATGATTAATATTTGGTGAAGCAATCATTTGACGGAACCTTGTAAGCTTAATTTGTGAGCTTATTCGCTTATTTGGAAGGGAAAATGAGACATAATCCATTTCTTTCATATGGCTCTTTGGAAAACCTTAGATCATTGTAAATAACTTTACCCCCACCATCCCTAAAGTGATGCACTGAATAAACTTACAATAAAAAGCATGACTTACCTATATATTGAGACATGAAGTACCGTATAAGAAATTAAAACATATTCATATGAAGCAGCAATGAGTCATATAAGTTTGCACCAAGTTCTTTGAATTGCAGATAGCCCAGCATTGGCGTATGTGTAGTCTTCTACCTTACAGGACACCACCATGTATTTCCAACACGCAGCCACCCTTATTTTCGTGTTACAACTCGAACAGACTTTCAAACCGTAACCATGCTTACAATCTTACAGTAAGAATCTCAACATTATCGCAATCAGTTTTCCTTCTGGCCTTGAAATCCTTCCAACTTGCACCTGCAATTAAAGTGTTATCTCTTAATTATGCAGGCTGTCGTGAACCCCATAAGCTGTAGAATATGCATACAGTATCATAAAGCACATCTAGAGAAAAGCTGCTTTGGATCAGCTGATTAAAATTATCATCACAAGATTTTAAGGCTTGCATGTTCTTTGACGTATTAGACATTCAAACCAATAACTCTATTGACGTTAAATTAATATCTCATTCATAATAATCAAATTCAACTCACCATAACAGGGGTGAGCAAAATATGGTTCACAAAAAGACCCATGCCTTCATTGCTCGTGCATCGCCTGACTGTCCACAATCTGCATCCAATGTCACATCCACAAAAGACGCTGCTTGTTGAAAAAGTAATGACATTAAATCAAGAAGATCCAAAATCGTAATACAATCAAATATGTGACGTCACGACTGATATAGCATAATACAATGTGCTAAAGCTTATATTTCCTGGATAGTATCAATAGTAGGTCAGTAGTATTGTGGATTTTCAGTTAAGACATGAGTACAGATGGTAGGGTTTCTCTCAAAAGGACAATACATCTATGACATCAACATAACAGTTCAATCTGCCTTAAAAATATGCAAGTTTCCATATGAACTGTCCAGACTCAAAAAAGATTCTTTTTCAAACTTAAAATTATTTTAAATCTACTAAAAAAAATTAATGATGTTGTAACATATATGTACCTTTGTCTACAGCAGGAAGATGTGAAAATTTCAATCGTTCATGATATGCAGGGCAGTGTAATTCCACATGGTTTGCTATCAACGCATACAATTGAATATTTAAGGCCACACTCCAACATCGTTTTTGCTGCAATTAGAACTATGAACAAAATACACCTTGTTAAGGATGTTTGTCAGACAACATTACAAAAAAGTTCATAAAATTATAGAAGTACTTAGCCATCTCGTCTCCTTGACTATGAAATACATTGATAAGAACACATATATTCGCAGATTTTCCATCTTAGTACTAAATAGTAATAAATTAGTTATTTAAAATTAAATAAACAACATAATACAATAATAATCTAAACCTTGAACATAAAAAATATTAATAGGTTGTATGCTCAAACTACCACACCGATGTGTTTGACTCAATATAAAAACACAGTTACCATCAACCCTCACTTAAAGAATAAGTATATAGGTCGAATAGTCAAACAACGTGTCCAACATCCAGAGAGGAACCAATACGAAAAGACCCGCAAAACAATTTAATAAGTACCTGGAGGGTTTACTCCTCCTGTTAGCTCATACATTTTCTTATTCAAAGCAAATAAGTAACCAAATCCACCTGATTGTTACAAAAATGAAACATAGAGAATTACTATAACTTTAATACTATGGTGCTCAGGACCGTTATGAAAGAAAGAAAAACCTCCAATGGAAATGATATAAAAAGCAACTAAACATGTCTGAATCATTGTGCTCTCGTGCCTGGTAAACAGAACAATTGCAATTCCAGACTTCTGAAGGACCTTTGTCCATGTACACAAAAGCAAGAAGTGTAGCTGAGACATTAAGCTTAGGAAGTATACCTATTGTAAGATTTTGAGGTAACTTTTACATGTAAATTATTAAATGAACATAATTTATTAAAATTAATAGAATCTGATTATTGTTTTAATTATTTCAATTCAATTTGACCCTTAAATTTGCAATAGTGCGAACATTTCCGGACACTATATCCATTAATCTCAGAACCAGGCCTTGCAGTATTTTAGAAAGAAAGTGACTATTTACCGCTGTCAAACCCACACAGATATCAATAGTTAACGTGTCTTCTATCTCTCCATTGTCACAATATGAAATCCTTGTTTTGGCGAATATGGTGCAAGAACAAAAAGGGAGATAGTATTTACTGCTTTCGACTTTAGTAGTCGTAACCAAGCCCACCTCTTTCTTGATATGACATATCGTCCACACAACATGTTAGGTATGCAAGTGTCCCTAACTGAGAATACATGTGGTTGATAAATGACAATAAAGGCAAATTAGTTAGGCGTTTATAACTAAATAATGATAAATCTCGAGAAATCAAGAACATGATCAGAATCACAAAGAGTTATAATTTTACATAAAGGGTCTACTATAATTTTACATAAACGAAAATAAAGAGTTGTGCTTTGTTTTTATAAATTTAATCTAAGTGAGCTTCTTTATTTAATCTAAGTTGCTGATATATTAATAAGAGTTACTTGACCAACATTGAGCTGAAATGGTATTAATACACCTCCTCGAATCATACTTTACGGATTAAGCGAGGTACTTAAGTTACCTTGCTATCAAACACATACATAGAAACGAATCAGCCACAAACAACAATCCCATAAAACACATAATCAAATATTTTTCAAACACTTACCTGAAGGTAACTAAAGTATCAAACTCATTTGAAACATGGCTCTTTAAATGGACGGTTATCAGTCTAATTTCAGGATTGTAGCTTACACACATGAATGTGGTTGGGTAAAATTACCTTTTAAGAGCAGGGTTATATGATGTTTTTTTTTCAATCAGCGCAGTCCATTGGTGGGTTTTCCATCTAATTTTTTTGTTCAGCATACCTATTGTATTGGGCCTTCAGCTTCATGCTCTTCGCCTTTATACTCTTTCAACAATATATCATAATTTGTTGGATATTTATAAACGTTTTTTCACTACTGAAAGGAGAGGCCTCTTTGACCTCTTCTTGTATATCATCACCAGCTGATATCCCAATGGATGTCCCCACAGCAAAAACACGGATGCTCAGAGCTTGCAAGCACATATGCTCACATTCTGAGGGGTAACATTTTTATAAACAAAATAGCCATACAGTTTAGTAAAGTGAATTATCTGTCATGAAAGTACTTAATCAAAATAGTAACTAAAATATGACTAACCGTTGGCTATGTCATTGATGCTATTTGGGCCACTAAAGCGCATGTCGTTTTCTTCCATCTTTCGAAATCAAGATACAGTAATAAATTCCTTCCTGATGCAAACTCGTAAACCAAAAAACATTTACCTCTTCCTTTTGAACAACAAAATCCTCTAAGCCGGGACATATTTTCTTTTTTTAAAGACGGTAATATGCTCAACCCTTTGTTAACTCAGCTTTGTCGCTTTTACGACTTGTGGCACCTACGATCCTGATCGCAACAACTGATCTGTCACATAGAACACTGTTGTAGATGAAAGAAAACTTATTTCTTCCGACTAAAGTAGCTCCTATAATGATCTGGATAACATAAAAGACTGAATCATACTGGCCAACTTTCAACCTGGTTAACCATTGCCCATCCTCATTACCACCCAAACACAGCAAAACCTGTTAATTAAAAAACATATACTACGTAAAAATTTCAAGGTAAGGAAGCACATGTCTTATAAAACAAAATGATTTCAAATCCCTTCAATTTAGAGATGATATAGCAAGTTCCACTATTGTGCGATCGAAGTAGTGAATGAATTCATAAGATTCATCTGATCTAGATTCATGAGACTTTGCTACTCGAAATCCATTGTTGAGATTTTGCTACTGGAAAGTCATATGTCAATCGTAGTGTCTGTAGTTTGATCTTGTGAATTTTCTTTTGTAATGCAAACCTGATTGAAAATTTTCGTTTAAAATCCAGTAGCTATGTGCCTATAGTGTCACATGAAGTCACAAAAGGCGGAAATTAGTGAATGAAATTAACTACACAATATAAGTTAAAACGGTGTTTTGATTAGTACAATGTATAAGGTTTTGAGGCTTATGTGAGTAATGTAGAATATATGCATTACACTAATTTAAGCATGTTAGAATGGAAAATGGACTTATGGTATTTTTCTTGACATTCAGGTATCCTTAGTCGATTATTCAGTAACACTTGCTCTTTTGGTGGTAAATGGTTATGAAGGATGACATCTTGACTGGTTTGCTTGAATCATTGATGCCAACATCCACATTATCTCCTAATTAAATGAAAACAGATGAATGTACCACAAAAATACCTTATTTTTATAATCGACGCCAATTTTAGCTTTCCACTCATCGGTAGATTCTTTTAGCCCATTGGTAGCTCGTGTCCGCTCCTCTGTTGCCATTCACTTCTATGCAGCTTATTGTCGCTCTTAGCAGCTTGTTTTTGCTACTCCACTTTGTTTGCTTGATCTTCTAGTTGTTACATTTTTTCAAGCTACAAATGTAAACACATATCACATATGAAAATCTGAACCATTAGTTAGTATGTATACCCAATACTTAATTCGACAAATGGTTCACAATTCTGATCTGCAAGCTGCATATGTTCTTCTTTCTTATGAGGCTGAGTTGTGGTAAGGCCAAGGTGGACCCATATTCACTACAACTCCAATCGAATGATGCAATGCACATGTTACCACTTTCTGCCTTCTACACACAATCTACATTGATTCAAATACTTTTAGAATCAGCCTCTAGGATACACACTTGCGTTAATCAAAATGAACTTATCAACCTGCATATTAGAATAAAAATTATTATCACTCCAGCATGTTTTGGTCCTTTATACTCATTAGTTTTCTTTATTTCAGGCCATACCTGCACGATACTCGAGCTATTGCTAAACGGGAATTTTCTTGATTAGTTCCTCATCATCCAGAAGAAAACAATACACACGAAAGAAAGTAAGAGTGCACAAATATGAGAAAGAACATATACCATAGGTACTGTCCTCTTTGGTGCAAGTAGAGATACTACAATATACGGCTTCTCGAGGATTGAAAGTACGTTCCAGTAATGTGTTAAAAACCTTTGCAATTTCTTCTTGAAGGCTCCATCTATTACGTTCCTATATTATAATACAAAATAATCTTCTTCACTGTTAACATGAATAGACTTACATTGGGATATAGTTGACGTGTGTCACATGAATAGACTTACATTGAGATCTACCATGGTCGATGCAGAGCAGTTTTATAGTCAAAAGATCTCACCCTCTTCTAGCTAATCAGAGATAATACCATTATCATAGTCTGAATACTCGTACCCATAATATCTTTGACCCAATCAGGACTATAGTCGGTTTGATCCTAGAGGTCGTAGATCTCAAGTAACTATCAGGAAGCTTAAAAGGAGGTTGCTTTTTCTTCTTGTCTGCGTGTTTGCTACAATCAAAGCTTGGATAGATTTGAGATTTACAATTTGGTTATAAAATATCTCTTTTCAATGCTAATGAACTCAACCAACATGTTCGGAAGTAAATTAGCACTTTAAGATTAGTAGTTGTTACCGGTTTATTTGGAAGTGTTAATTAAGCAAATGAATACTTTGACATAAGGAAACCCAAACTCCAACCATATTTTTTTTATGTTACAAATGTTTTTCTGCTGCATAAGTCTATATGCAAACTTACTTGGCATTTAGTTGTTCTTATTCTGGGCTAAATTGTGAATGACTTGTATTCTCATAGATCCATTTTCCTCTTTTCGAGTGCCTATTTCCAGTTTGCATTAGGGATTTCAAGGTTCAGCATGAAAGTAGAGGTGGATTGGAGGAAAGTACATGATTATGTGCAATATGATTTGAAAGAAACTGCGTTCTCTCATCTTTGCCCGAACCCCCTTATTTCAAAAAGGGGAGAAAATTAACGCCATAAGAGAATATTTGGTAGGTTTTTCCTTGCCTCGACAACTTATATATATGAGCCAGCCCACTTCATACATATAATTAATTAACTTGAATTCATATGTCCGTAGATAAATTTTTCTATATTCTGGTGGATTCCATGATAGGACGGTTGAGATAAAAACATAAAGTACCTGTTCTATTATAAGGCAATTTTCGAATAGGTTACCTTATACTATTCTTCAAATAAATAAAAAATTAACATTTTTTTTCAAAATAAACAACGTAAACAGTAATCATAATTCATACCCGCCCATTGGGCAACCTCCTTAACCAAACAACCCTTAAAATTGCAAGTTTGTAGCAGAACCAAACACCCCTTAAAACTTTAGTTTTGCAAAATAAAAAACTGTAGCAGGCATACCTAAACGCCGCTTTAATATGCAACACTTTGATGCGAGAAACGTAAAACGTCAAAGTACTCGTTCAATGGTTAGTTTTAATGCGAGTAAATTTTTCTAGACTATATCAAACGTTAGACATTAATAAGCAGAATAATAAAATAGAATGTTTATTATTTGTTCTCGCCTTGCTACAAAAAAATCAACCAAGTGTGCAGGCTTCATTATTCTATAAATACGAAAGCCTTTTTCGGACCCTAATAGTATAGCTGCACGACAGGTGGTCGCCCTAACAATCACCAAAAAACATCATAGGGAGTACATAATAAAACGGGTTGGGTCAAGGTTACTGAAAAAGACAAAATGCTTAAAGCTTGTCTATTAAAACTTTAGGAATGCCCATATCAACAAAACCAATCGATTATATTATATGTATACACATAAGTGTTATTAGCTTTTTCCTTTGTAAATCGTTCATCAATATTTCCTCAGGATTTAGCACTAACTACAAAAAATGGCTATAAAAACAATCTCAACAAAAGATACCTTGGTAACTTTTTAATTAACTTCGATATTTTTTCTCGCTTAAGCAGTCACAGCATCATAAAAGGTACATTCATCCAAATATTAAAAGCCAAAATAATTATGAATTTAAAAAACAGTCAGTTCTAAAGCGCAAATCCAAACACCCCATAAGTCTCACTGTAAGTATCTAACATGCTATGATTGGAGCAAAGCTGAGTGTCACCCCACTGGAGGTACAATAAAGCAATCACCTAATTAACATAAGGTCAATAGCTGTATAATATATACAAAAAGGCAGCACTAATCTAGTGTAAGGCAAAAAAAAAAATACTCATGGGTTTTTCAGATCTATGTATCTAACAAAATCTAATAATGCTTCTTGCTCCAGTTGGTGAATATGAGATTCCATATCAGTTTCCCGTGCATTCTAAGATACCTGAAATAGCGGAGTGATGTTGGATCCCTTAGCAATCATTATGTATGCTCTTACATCCCCAAACTGATACTGGAACCGCCCTGCAGTTAATAGAAAATAAGTCTATGTTCGGATATATTATAGTTTATTTGACTACAACTCCTAAGGTATATGTCAATTACATTCAAGTTACTACGTACAATCAGCAAGTATCTTAATCGGACTTTAATAAACCATAACATCCAGAAAATTCTACGGATTACTTACCTTTTGTTCGGCTTAACGGTTTCATCGATTTGCCAGAGGTATTGTTTGTATAATTGATGAGTTATGTTGAAGGATTATAATTCAAGGCTCATATCCTTGTTAACCAATTATTGCTCAATATCCATATATTCCTATCTATAATTTTCATATCCAGAGAGGATAAAAAAATGTACATGTACAATGCTCGAGATAAGTTTGAATCTTGAATCACGAAACGTATCATTGTCATCAATGAAATTTCCCACAACGTTCCAATATATGGAGTTGGTTAAGTATTTTGATAACTTTCAAACGCAAATTAACAACAGACACCACACATATTGTTAAGCCTGATTTAAAAATCTGGTATATTATCATCTCTGATTTGAATCAGCTCCCCCCAAAATGATGCATTCGGTTGTTAACTTCATTCTCTATATCATATTATGTAGAGCTGTAAGAATCGAGGTTTGACCTTCTTCAGGGCAAAGAGAATCAATCTGGTGGTATATTTGGCCGGATATTTTAAAAATAAAAGGACCTCTGCCGTGTTGATTGAATGATCACTCTGATTGTATGCGCCAATGTTGTCCATAAAGTGTTTGTTAGTCAACAACTCTTGTATAAAAGCTGGTGGCGGCGGTGTGGGATGCATAAACTAAAACATGATCAATAAAATAGTGTCACTTCTTTATGGTTCGAATCCTTTTTTATTCATACGACTAAAACAAAACAAATAAGTCCCTTGAATAAAAGACAACTATTATCTATTCATACGATATGCAGTGTAGTGATTAACTAAATAGCACATACGTATACAACCAATAGGGGTCATCATTACCTTTGCTGCATTGGTAATCCATTGACAACCCTACTATTTGAGAATTATTATTAGGATTTTGAAATCTAATCATCTCATGTAGATTGAACGGGCAGAAAAAAAGATACAACCAAACATAATAATTAGGGTTTATCATTACCTCTGCTGCGTTGGTAGTCCCTTCTCCTATTTCATTAGGCTTTCAAAACCATAACAATAATTAGGGTTTCTTATACATCTGACACTGAATGATGATGGCTAAGATTCACGTCAACTTATTATTCATGAAGAAACATATCTGGACTTGCATTAGGTGTAGAGAGAAAAAGAGTCGTGTGTGTTTTTTTTTCATATGATATTGGCGTTTTTTTACATACGGGCGTTGTTATTTTGTGATAACAGGTTTTCTAATAATTAATATTTAATTAGATATTAGAGAAGTCCGAAATTTTCAATAAAACAGTGTTTATATATTTTGGTTTTCAATTCTTCAGCACAACTTGTGTCTTAGTCCATTGGTTGAAGTACTTATTTGTGAATGAGGAGACCTAGGTTCGAATCTCTTATGAGACAGATTTTTTTAAAAGTTCCGAAATTGGCATGGCACAAAGTAAAAAGTGATGACGTGGATTAATGACATGCTTATGTGGCATTTCCCTCCTGTTATATATAATGTAAAGATATATATATATATATATATATATATATATACATATATATATATTAACAATCTAAGTAAAGTGTTAGTCACCAATCACTGTACATATTGGTGAAAAGAATGTATGAAATAGCAAAAGTATCGAAGAAACAAACCAATCACATACCAGAAGCTGCAACCTTGTCCGCAAGTAGCCGAGCTTGAATACCTTCAACTAAGGTGTCGGCCATAGCAGACTCGTTGCCAGAAGGAGCCTTCGACACCACCAAGTGACTCTCCAACATAGCTTCCATGGTAGCAATGGTCAGGGGATACTCCAAATCCACAAGCATAAACACACTAGCACCAGATTCCAATTCCAATACATGCACAGCACAGCCTGCATACAACTTCCACCTTTTAATCACCCAACGAGGCTGTTCCTTCCACACACCAGCACTAGGAGAATTAGGGAGACAATCCAACATGATCTTCAAATCACCCTAAAGGACCAACCCAGGCCAGCTAGGAACATCACTAGGAGACTTTGGAATTGCAACATCAACCAACCCATATTACACCATAAGATCCTGACGATCCACCCAAGATAAGATATCATTCAAACTAGAGAAGTATTTATGGTGGCTATCATTGGTCTGGACCATATGAGTAAAAGTTCCAGCACGAATGTGCGATGGTTGAACCTCCTAATGCACAATCCGTCCACGGCCAAGGGGCAAGTCATCATCGCTATCAGAAGCGTATCTATTAAGTGAGCAGGATCCCTCTTCTCAAATGGAACCGTCTTACCACGGCGAGCCTGCTTCTTGTGAATAGACCGGCGAGGGGTGGGGACAGTTGTAGAGGGTTCCTCATTTACCTTGACCGTAGTGGCAGCAGTAGTAGAAGTATGAGCATCAACATGCTTTGGATTAGTAGTAGCTTCAGCTGCACGTTGTAAAGAGGTTGGTGCAGAAACCGACAGAGGTGTAGGATCATCAACATGTATAGGATGAACAACAGGTGTGACATCCACATCAGGTGTGGTGGTAGCATCATCATGAGAAGGGGTGGGATCAAACTTTGAAGAAGAAGTAAAGGGAACATCAGTAGTAGCTTCACCAGTAGTTGGGACACTAGAAGTACCTTCTTTAGGAAGACCGGAGGATGGAGGTTGGGCAACTCTAGGATTGGGACATGGAGCAACAGGAGCAGGGGGCGATATACATCATTTGCAGGCCTGGGCACTTCCCCGCGATTCAGCTGGACCATCTTGTTGTACAAGGTTTTAAGCTCGTCATCAGACAATGTCTTAACCTTCTACATTGTCCAGCCATGAGTAAAGAAGGCTCCAGTATGATTCTTCACATATTGTTGCATAATCCGCTTCTGTTCAGCATAAGAGAGAGTCATGTTATGGCAATTTTGTCGAAGTTGTGCAGCAAGATCCTCCCTTTGCCTTTGCATCAGAGACATGGCCCTATGAACACAATTTCCCTGGTTCACATCCGCACCTAATACATCGGTAAATTGAGAGTAGTCAGAGGTGAGGATGGTAACCACATTCATCCAATCCGCATTATCCCAAAACATAGCATTGTGTCTGATCTGCTCACGGCGTTGTTGCTGTAAAGCTTCATCCTCAGCCACAGCCGTTGAGGCAGCCCCATCATCTTGGTCTAGCTCCTCTTGAAGTTTCTGAGCAGCCTCCTCTCTCGATCTTTCTTCTTCCAGTTGTCTAAGGGTTCTCTTTCTAGGAAGGAAGGGTGCATCAGTCATTGGGGATTTACCCTTTGGATCATGAGAGGGACCAGGAGTGGGGGATGAAGGACCAGTAGTATCAGTCCTTGGCACGGGGCCATCAGCAGTAGAGGGAATGCCTGAAGCACTAGGAGGAACATGTAAGTCTTCACTCGGCTTTGAGGCAAAAGCATCCCTAGCCAGAACAGTCAATCCATCTTCCTCCTCATCCTCATCAGAATCAGATAACACAACCTTCTTCCTATGGCGCTTCAACTGCTTTTCCAAGGACTTGACCCTGTTTTCCAAAGGAAGCACAAAATCCCTTGTGAGCTTTCGATGCTGGTTTAGCTCATCCTCCAAAGATATGATCTTTTCATAGTACCTGTGCACTAAAGCAAGCAAAGATGTCAGAGTAACAGGTTCCTCAGCTTCCCCACCAAGAGGACTTGGTTTGGGGTATGCTTCATTGGGACCAGAAGCAAAGGATTGGTCAGCCACATGAACACGAGAGCTAGAAGGCTCTTCAGCTGAATGATGAGCTAGGCTAGGAGGGGGAGAATAAGTAAATAGGGATACATGTGGGCGAGAAGAAGAGGTGGCCTTTGAGGTAAATGGCATTTCTACCACCACCTCTCTAGCCGGCTCCTCAACCTCCACATGTGGCACACCAGTAGCAGGAATATCCTCCTCCATGGGATCATCAACCAATGGAGGTTCCTCCTTGGCTTGAACAGCCGGAGGAACCACATTGGGACCCCCTTGGGCAAGGCCCAACATAACATCAGTGAGGGACCTTAGAGGACCAAGATACTCAATTGTCATGTTTGCATATACTTTCGGAGTGAGCTTAGAAGGAACATATTCTTTCCTATTTCTAGGTAAACACATAAGAATCTATTGCAAAAACCGAGGATACATGAGAAACTTCTTTTTAGAACTAGTAACACTAAGATTTCTAAGCAAACCATCAAGTAGATAACAAGAAAAGTTAAATGGGCGACCCTGAGTAATACACACCAAACCAGTAGCAAGAGAGATGGGAAATGCATCCCAACTCCCAGCTTTGGGACCCAAGCAATGTATCAAGAAGTGAACAAGCAGCTTCCATTGAGGGGAAAATCGATGTTTTTGAAAGTTAAACTTCTCCTCATGATTGTAACCAATAGCAGCCATACCATCCAACACCTCCGCATTGGGGAGAGAAATAATGCCATCCTCATCTTGGAGATGAAGGGCAGACCGAATGGATGCCTTTGTCACCACATAGGAGCAACCATCTATAGTAGCATGGATCTCCAATGGGCGACCCAAAATAGCATGGGTGTTGGCAGTAGCCCAGAAATGACGAATGACTAAGTCATACACAGTGGGGCAAATAGTTAGGGCATACCTGAGATTCGAAGCCTCAATGTACTCCAAGATATCAAGGAACTCCTCCCTTCTAGGGCCTTCTCCAAGATAAGCAACCTTGTTATGATCGGGTTTGTACTGTAGAGATGCCATTGATGATGATTGAGTAGTGGAAGATGATTGCTTGAAGATTGTTAAGGGTAGGAGCGTGTGTGTGTGTGTTTAGATTGTGATAAGTGAGTCAAATAAGCCCTTTGACCATAAATAATGGTGAGGAAAAACTGTTCATTGACCCCTAATTATGGGGGTTGCCCTTTCCAAATTAAGTCATTAATGTTGAGTAACCACTTGCCCTATAATCTATTATTAGCAAATCCCAGTTACCAAAGATAAACAAATATGGGTACCAAAAGTAACCTTCGTTGAATGAAAGTCAAAATGACTAGAGGTCAACGCTAGGAGCAGTGAGTGGTCAATAAAAGTCAACATAATGAACAGTAACCCAAAGTAGTACTAGAAGCCAAACACACGTGGATAAGAGAGGTATGACCCACTAGGAGTAGAAGAGTGCTACTAGGAGTAACCAAATGCTTGCACCAGAAGTTGCACACACAGCAAATACCCATGGAAAATGTCGTAAGTAGCTACTAGAAGTAAGAATGTACAAGTATATATGTACAATAAGCCTCCCCTTAGGCTTTGCCTCCCCTCAATCCTAGACCTCAAGGATTGACCATACCAGTGTGAACCACCAAGTAGTTGAACCTTGGACCATCAAACGCTTTAGTTAGCAAATCAGCAACATAATCATCCGTATGTACCTTGAGAACCTGTATAAGCTTCTTTTCATTGGCATCACATATAAAATGGTGCCGAATCTCTATATGTTTGGTTCGTTGATGAAACACAGGATAATTTACTATGCAGATAGTGCTTTGATTGTCGATGATAATTTTGGTGTTCATAAAGTTGAACCCATAATCCAGCATTTGATTTTGTATCCATAGGACTTGTCTGCAGTAACTAGCAGCAGCTACATATTCAGCTTTTGTTGAGGAAGTAACTACTATTGTCTGTTTCTTACATTGCCATGAGATAAGTCTTCGACCCAAAAATTGACAACCACCAGTAGTAGACTTCTTATCATTATTAGCACCTGCATAATTACTATCACTATAGGCTTCAAGAACAAAAGGTGTTTCCCGTGGATACCACAAGCCTAGCTTGGGTTGTGCCTTGATATATTTGAAAATTTTCTTGACAGCATTCAAATTAGACACAGTGGGTGCCACCTGATGTCTAGAACAAGCACTAACAGCAAACATGATGTCCGGGCGTGAGGCAGCCAAATACATGAGTGAGCCAATCATTGACCTGTACATGTGAACATATATCAGGGGATCTGGCTCATTCTTGAGTTTGACTTTAGTGACTTCATAAGGTGTTGCTGCTGTTCTAATAGGTTCCACATCAAACTTCTGAATGATCTTATGAACATACTTATCTTGACTAATGAAAATACCATCTGACTGCTGCTTGACTTGAAGACCTAGGAAAAATGTTAGTTCTCCCATGGCACTCATTTGAAATTCGTCTTTCATTAGCTGTTCAAGCTCATCACACAATTCCTTCTTAGTAGAACCGAAGATAATATCATCCACATATACCTGAACCAGGATGATGTCTTTGGCATTCCTCTTAAGGAACAATGTTTTGTCAATAGTGCCTCTTCTATAGCCATGCTTCAACAAGAATGTAGATAGACGCTCATACCAAGCTCTAGGAGCTTGATGAAGTCCATAAAGAGCTTTGACCACCTTGTAGACTTTCTTAAGGTGAAGTGGATCCACAAAGCCCTTAGGTTGAGTGACATATACTTCCTCGTCAATTTTGCCATAGAGAAATGCACTCTTGACATCCATCTGAAAAACCGTAAAGCCAATATAAGAAGCAAAAGCGAAAAACAGACGAATGGCCTCAATTCTTGCAACATGAGCAAAAACTTCACTATAGTCAATTCCTTCAAGTTGAGTGTGACCTTGTGATACTAGTCTAGCCTTATTCCTCACCACAATACCCCTTGCATCTATCTTGTTTTTGAGAATCCATTTGGTACCAATTGCTTTCTTTCCATCTGGTAAATCAACTAGGATCCAAACATTCTGAAACAAGAATTGCTGCATCTCTTCCTGCATAGCCTCCACCCAACTTTGATCCTCAAGAGCATGTGAAACAGACCTAGGTTCCACCTGTGACAGAAAACAAGCTAACAAACAGTGAAGAAAATCTGTGTGATTATTACGCTTTTGGTCTTCAATGTAGCTCACAAGAGCATGATGACCAGAAGTTGCTTTCTTATGCATGACGCGAGTCTTGACAGTAGAACCAGGATCTCCTATGATTTAAGTAGTAGGATGCACTTTGTGGATCTGCTGAATAGGAGTAGGAGCTACTTCTACTTCTGGTGACAAGTTATTAAGATTCCCAACTATGTCATCATCATATGAAGTAGAGTCGAAGATGCCATCTATTAGTTGCTTATGAATATCATCCAGCTTAGTTGAAGACTTCTTTTGATAGTTTCCCAGGTTAGAAGGACCAGAGAACCTAGTTGTGGAAGTAGGATCACTAACCGGGCTTCCATAGGTGTTGAACTTGCACTAGGAGTAACAATAGGATCACTAGGAGTAACTGTTACAACAGGAGTACCCAAAGGAAACTCAAAGCCTCCTTGAGTAGCTGTTGTAGTAGCATCTTGTTGTTGCTTAAGCAGTGTATCAAGAGCTCCTTGCGAGTCCACAATGTATGATGAAGTAGAACCAATAGGAGTAGCATTGGTCTCAGGAGCGACTGTGGTGGAATAGGGTGGTATGACAAAAATGTCATCATCTTCTTCTGAGTCCGAAAAACTAGATGTAGCACCTACACTAGAAGACGCAAACACTTGTGGACCTGCATTTTGGTTAGTTTTGAAACGAAAATATCCCAATGAGTCACTAAGATAATCAAGATCAAAATACCATTCAGGACCTTTGCCTTGGATGTTTGTCTTCTCCTCAAAGTACCGGAGATTAATAGTTTCAATGACACGCTTGGCAGTGAGATTATAAACCCTATAGGATCTCGAGTGAGCTGAATATCCCACAATGTAGCCTTCATCCGCCTTGCCATCAAATTTCCCCAAATAGTCACTAGTATTTAGAATGGTAACAGGACAGCCAAATGGCTTCAAATGAGTAATGCTTGGGACTTTAGCTGTGAGTAGCTCATAGGGAGTCTTCTTATGGGGATTGGTAATGGAAACCCTATTCAGCACATAACAAGCAGTGTTGACAGCTTCTGTCCAAAACATAGTCAGAAGCTTGGAATCAGCAAGCATGGTTCTTGCAGCTTCTATAAGAGTCCTGTTTTCCCGTTCTGCAATACCATTCTGTTGAGGAGTCCTGGCAGCACTATAATCTCTTTTGATACCTTTGGAATTGCAAAGTGCTATAAGGTCTGCATTCCTGAACTCAGTTCCATTGTCACAACGAATACCTTTCACCTTTTTGGACAGCTGATTCTCAATGAGTGTAATGAAGTCTTTGAGAATGGGGTAGGTCTCACTTTTAGCAATCAGAAAGAAAACCCATGAAAACATGCTATAGCCATCAGTTACCACAAGACGATAGTGTTTATGGTCAATGCTCTGAATAGAGGTAGGAACAAACAAATCCATATGTAGTAGCTGCAATGGTTCAGTTATTAAGCTGTAACACCCCCAAATTTATACGATTCAGTACAGCGGAAGACTCGTTGGTGTTACGGGATAGCACATTACTCACATCATAGACAACGCGTAAAAATCGCGTCGTTTAATAATAAATCATTTCCATTCGTAATTATCAAAGTTACATCGGTCCCAAGTCATTACATTTCATACAAAAGTTTTACAAAGTGTTTGAATGGAAAAATATTGTTTAAGTGCGAGCCATGAATTCTTGTCGTCTTCCCGAGAATTACCTTCAAGTACCTGAGATAAAACATGTTAAAAGAAAAGGCCAGCGATAACGCCGAGTGAATTCATAGAGTTTAATAAATTCCATCAATATAACTTTGGTATAAAATTAGTACCAAAAATCAATTCGTACAAATCATTGTAATAGGCCGTAAAATAGCCAAAATCATTTTATACAAATCTTTGTAATAGGCCATAAAATAGCCAAAGTCATTTTATATAAATCCTTATCGAAAATCATAATATAGGCATTTGCCTTAAAAATTATTATACGAGCCAATGTCGTAAAAACATCATACAATACGTCTTATGACGTTGTATGAAACCAAAAACCGTTATATGAATATGGTTATGAAAACCAAAACACAAACATAATATCAATAGTATGATCCTGTATTGCTAGTCAGGCAATACATCGTAATTCGGAGCGTCTATTAGTATTTCGTTAATTTGGATTATTATAAGCCGCATGACATTGTTACCTTACTAAACCAACCACGGGTAGCTAACCCGATACCAATTTTGCCCATCTAAAGTAGCGTGTCGTCACAAAGGTCACGCTATGGAAATCTTCTCATACATAAATTCGCTTACCAATCAATGTGGCACGACGGGGATCAACCGTCAAGGCGCGAACTGGGGTGATCGTCCCCAAATAGTACTATTAAATGCATAAGCGTCTACCAAATCCCGGTAGTTCACAATTCATGCTAATGGTACTTTTAGTGACATAACCTAACTTTAATAATCCATTTAATTTCATCTATCGGGTCCTTTAATCATTTATCGGGTCATACAATCGGGTCATTCAATCATTCGGGTCCAAAATCAATAAACAAACAATCGGGACAAATGGTGTCCTAATTTTATAAAAACTAACATGTTATCTCCCTCGTGGGTTTATAAAACATTTATAAAAACATTTAAAAGAGTGCGAGGCTATGAACTCACGTTGATGTGGGAAGGCGGGTTATCGGCAATTCGGACGTACGGTACGCGCTTCAATCACGGAAACCTAGACAAATAATACTCGGTCTTAGACTCATGTCCAATGACTTTATAAAAATAACAATTATGTATACATATGATGATTATATATATACGATGATCAAGTGGGTTTACATATTCTCGTTTACTCATTTTAAAGTTATGTGTTGATAACTTTTATACTAGTTTATTAGTTTTACCCATCTACGTGTCTTAAGTCCAATAAGCTTATTATAAGTTATTTAACTTATTTTAATCCATTTTGTACTTATATTATCAGTACATACACTTTCAAGTTGGGCCCAAATGGGTTAAGCCCAATAAGTTCTTTTTATGGGTGTTTATCTTATTTAGTCCAATTATTAGCCCAAGTATTAGTCCAATATGTTTACTTAGCTCGTTAATGTCCGTATGCCCTAAAGTTCGGGTTTTATCGGTTTTTACTTGTTATACATGTCTATATATCAGTATATAGGTTTTATAAAGTTTTCATTAGACGGGTCCAACCATCTAAGTTTTATTTAACAAAAACGTTAATTTTACGGCAATAGCCGAAAAAGTCGTAAAAATCATGTTTATAGTTTTATATCTTATAAAACATAACAAGTTACCATTTTTATAAAATGTACACTTATTTAACCTTTTACATACTTTTATAAATAAAATCCATAAGTTAGTGGGTTTTTATTATAATTTATACTATTAAAATTTGAGTGCTTATATAATAGTATTATTCTTTAATTTCCAAAAATCTGATTTTTATCTTCACTTTTACCAAAACTGCCATATCTTGAGTTCTACATGGAGATAGAAGCTCAAATTTTTATCACATAAACTACATGATATGTGATACATTTAACTCTTCTATAGCTACTGTTGAATCATTCTTTAAATATTTTCTAAAAATCGTCCAAAACAGTAACCTCAGATTTATATCCTAAACTTGTTTTGATCATATCTCACTCATTACAATGATTCCATTGCATGGCCAACTCTCACATGTGTACAAGACCCATAGCTTACTGTAAATGGATTCTACTTCATCATTTTATCAGTTCACATCATGTTTCTTTACTGTTTTATACAACCATGTAAATTGATCAAGATTTTAAGCTTGTTTCTTATAGTTTTTCACCTTTTTAATCATATTTATCAACAACAAATCCCCACATAACATTTTTATCATCATATAATCATCATATACATATACAATAGGAAATAAAATACATGTTTACATAATCAAAATAACAAAAAGATGAGGAGGACAATCTTTATACCACCATGATGATGTAGGTTGATCAAAACATGGATTTTTGATGGAGAAACTTGTGCATAGCCAACACCATCTTCAAGAACACCATTCTTCATGAATACCTTATGGAAAATCAGCCTCAAGACACCAAGGAAACTCCTCCATGGATGTTATAATCACCACCATTCAAGAGAGCTTCAAGAGGGCTTCAAGATATGTGTATATAACATAAGATTTTGTGGTTAAATTTGATCAATGATGGATGTTTATGGTGAATATGGGACGGCCAAGAATGGGGAGGAAGAGAGAAAATAAGTTGTTTGCATGAGTGGTAAGTGAACAAATGGTTTTGGTAGCTAGTTTTTGTGGTGGTAAAGCTTAACTTGTAAGCTAAAGTGGACAAGTGTGTACTTGTTCATGAGGTTGTAACACCTCATGGTTTATGTAGCTAAATGTGGCCAGTTTTGGTGGGGGTGGGACAAGTGTCCCACTTGTCTCATCCCCATTTATTTACGGGTACTCCTCGATTCTAGTTTCCTCGATTTACGTGCCCTCGGGTCGTCTTACGAAAAACGTTTTTATAAATTATGAATCAACGTCACAAAACGAATCCAATAAAAATTGTCTCATCAAAAACGGAGTTCGAAAACGTAAATACGTAATCCTAAGGTTTCCGGTTTAGTCGTAAAGGATGTTAAAATAAAATCGTAAGTCCTAATCTCTTCTTGTAAATTTGTGAGTTTATGAACCAACACAAATTTAAAACTCCAAAATAATATTCACAGATAAATTTATTTTCTGAAATGTCAGACTGTCACCAAAGACGGTGTATGTAAACGTAAGCACGTAACGTTGAATCCTCCGGTTTAGACGTAGTCGATGCTACTTCAAGATGTAAATCCAAATTACTTCCCAAAAAAATAAGTGAGTTCATATTGTAACATTAAAATAATGTTTTTAAATAATATTCAAGAATAAAATATCAACCATAAATTGACGGATTGTCACATAAGCTGAGAGCAGTAATGGCTTTAAAGGATGCTTTGTGTTGTTTGCCTTTGCTGCAAGCAAGGCAATTGATGTCATTCCTGAACGTTTTGGGAGGTAAACTAGAGACCAAGTTCATATTCACCAGCTTGTGAATGGTCTTGAAGTTTACATGCCCCATCCTCCTATGCCATTTGGTGGCTTCATCTTCTGATGCTTTGGCAACCAAACAAGCTAGTTGACCAGTAGGATTAACTTCATTCAGCTTGATACTATAGAGATTATGTCTTCTTGGGATTTTGAGAAGAACATGGGATTCATCTGGTAGCTTAAAGTCTTTGGATAACACCAGTGCTTCAGTATCCGTAAAGAGGACAAATTGCTTCTTATCACAAATCTGAGAGACAGAGATCAAGTTGAAGTGTTGAAGTGCTTCTACATAGTAAACCTGCTCAAAATTAAGGTTAGGGGTCTGAATGGTTCCTTTGCCAGAGATCCTGCCTTCACGACATCCAAAGGACACCTTCCCACCTTGAAATGGTACAAAGTTAGTCAAAAGTCCTTTATTCCCTGTCATGCTCCTAGAGCATCGACTATCTACAATTTCAAGAGATAGATCTTGGTATGGAGTTATCTACAACAACACAAAAGTCATATGTAAAAGTTAGTGTCTTAAGGGGACCTAAACCTTTTCAGGCTTGAGTCTGCCTTGTGGATCATTAGTAGATAGCCAATAAGATTGATGAGATCCACTGTTGTTCTTGCGTTGCCTGTGCATCATATGGGTGTTATTTTGTGACCAAGAACAACCTGCTGAGGGCTTAACAACAGAACCCAAATATCCAACCCAAAATGTATTTGGTCGGAAGTAGTAGAATAATTTGGATTAAAATTCTTAAAATAATTGCTGGTTGGTCTATTAGGGGTATAGGCATTGCCTCTCCAAGAAGTAGAAGCTGAAAGAGAGGTCCTTCTAGTAGAAGGAAAAGATTGGGCAGATGGATTTAATCTTCTAAAAGCAAAACCCATACCAATAGGAGCTACTCATGGTGGACCAGGAGTAGCAAGCTTGATAACCGGGAGGCTTATGATCATAAAAATCACAATCCTTAATCAAATGAAATTTAATACCACAAACAAAGCATGTTTTAAAAGACCTTTTATTCGAATGACATTGTTTCAAACTGCTATTCTTATTTACAGACCACTCTAGGAGAAACAAAATTCCTAGATTTCAACACGCTAGAATTAAAAACAATGGAAGTAGAAGCAGTAGCAACTCCCTCATCACTCATCCTAGCACTAGTAGTAGCAGGGTCATTTGTCTTGGGACTCGAAGGTCTTGACTCTTCACTTAAACCACAGGATGCATAGTCACTAGCCTTGTCACTGAAAGTACAAGAGACAAAGTCATTAGTATTAGTAGAGCTTTTGGGAGACTCATGCATCTGTGATCCATCCAAGTCAGTATGCCTGGATATGGGCATAAATGTTCCTGTAAGAGGTGGAGGAACAACATGCATTGCTGCAACTGGTTTAAACCTATTGTAACTAGGTTTTCCCTCCTCCTCTTTGTCAGGATCAAAGACACTTGAAAAGGATAAATCAAAAACATCATCTGGACCAATATATTTGTCAAAATCTAACCCTCTCTTGGTTCTACCAGACATGCTACTATCTATTAGTTTGGAAAGATTCTTGGGTGCTTTTTGCCATTCATTAAATCTTAATAGTGTAGCATCCAATTTTTCTTGCATTTCTTGTTTTGCCTGAATACTCTTAGTGTTAAGTTTTTCAGTATATTTAAGCATGTTAGTGGTATTCTCTAAATCAATGCTTAACACTCGAATCTTATCCTTATACTCAAGTTGAGTATTTTGAAGCCACTTCTTTTGTTGTTCTAAAGTTTTTAAAGAACTCTTATACGCTTGAACTTCTAAAAAATATTTATCATTTTGAGCATTTAGTTCATTGCATTGAGTTAGGAGGTCTGAGTATTTATCATCAGAACCAAGAGGGCAATTTTTTACCTGAGGAGAGATTCCCATAAGAGCAAATTCCTCTGCTTCCTCTACATCAGATATGTGACCAGCAATCATAGCAAACACATCAGTAGAAGATTCAACTGATTCTAATGATGGAGTCTCATGCTCATTCTAGTTGACCATGGTATCAACTGACACCAAAGCTTTCTTTTCATCCTTGAGCTCTTGAACCTTGAAAGCTGAATACCTGTTCTTCTCCTGTTCATTTTTGTTAGGGAATTCCCTAGAAAAATGTCCTTGCTGCTGAAAATTATAGCATTTGACCTTGCTCCTATCAAACTTGGCTGACTCTCTTGGGTTGTAGCTGAATTTTCTACCAGCTTTCTTTTCAAACTTATGATCCCGGAGAGTGAGCATAGCCATCTACCACTTTAGATCCATCTCATCCAAGTCAAGCTTATCAACCTGTTTGAAATCATCAAAAGCTAGCTGTTGTTGTGGGTCAATATCAGCAACAAAAGAGTGAAGAATAGTTTCTACCATGCTACTAGTCTTGGCTTTTGATTCAGGAGTAATAGTATGTTGGGATGACAAAGTATAGCTTGGGCTACTAGCATAAGACATTGGACTAGATCCCATGGAACTCACAAAGGCAGAGTTAGCAGGAGTGGAATAGGAGTCACTCGAGTATCCTCTCACATGAGACTCAAAGGTTTTAAGTTTATAGAACAAGTCATCAAAATAGAGATATTCAAGGCCTCCTTTTGCTTTTAGAGAGATGACTACCTAATTCCATGAATGAGGTAGAGCTATAAGAAACCTGGAATTGATGTCTTCATTCTCTGGTTTGGAGCGAGTTGATTCAATTGGCTAAGAATCTTTTAAAACCTGTCATAGCCTTGATGAAGACCTTCTGTCTCAGAAATCTTGAATTCTGTAAATTCATCTCTCAGAATTGATCTACGCATCTTCTTTGATTTCTCATTCCCTCCAAATCTTGCCTTGATCCCATTCCAAATCTCTCTAGCATCATCCAAGTGATAGAAATTACCCATATGATCATCAGGAAGAGACTGAAGCAAAATAGTTTTTGCTTTGATTTCATTCTGAACAACAGTGATTTCTTCATGAGTTTTAGGATCTAGAATGGTGATATTACCATTCTTGTCTCTACCAGTAGTCTTCTTACTGTTGCCATTCTGAACAATTTTCCCAAGGTCTAGATCAGTGTTGGTGATCTAGCACTCCATCTTCATGGCCCAGCTATCATACTCCTCCTTTTTTAAGAGTGGAAATTTTCCATTTGTATTGGAAACAGTAACAACGATTTGCTGTGTTTGTTGTGTTGTGTTGGTGCTTGCTTCTCCTGTTCGAGTAGAACTAGAAGCAGACATGATTAGACAAAGATGTTAATAAAAAATGGCTCTTCTTTAGCAGAGACTCTCCTAGGCTCTGATACCACTTGTTGGGTCCACTAGATGTGGATCTTGTAGCCTGTTAAGGATGGTGAACGACTTCTGTAATCATAAGTCTATTCACAGAGAGACTCTTAATGTAATACAAAGTATAAGTGCGGAATACAAATACTATGATCAAGAAGAAACATAATAACTAAATAACTTGATCCTTACTAAGGATTTCTACTATTTTTATGAAATGAATAATGGTGAAAGGTGTGTCTAGCCCTTCTGCCAATGGGTTCCTTTTATACTACAAGGAAACCCTAATACTACATTAAACATAAACTTGTAACTCCTGATATGCATATCCTTTCCTAACATATCTCATGCATATCCTAACAAACTACTAAGAATAACATTGTTTGACTTTCTACTAGACCAGGAGCACGTGTTGCTCCTACTACCACTAGGACCAGGAGGAACTACATACCTCCTAGTTCATCTATTACAAATATCTATTACATAGGTCCTAACAATCCTCCCCTAAACTTGAATTTGACTGGTTGAGTTCAAGTTTCTTGGTAGATCTTGCAAAAGCAGCACGAGGATTGAAATAACAAAACAGTAGCAGCACAATAACCATCAGAAGATGTAGCTTCATCTCCCCCTAAAAAAAGATTGTCACCATCTTCGTTGGCAAAATCTAGGGGTGACTTCTCCACTTGTGAATCTCCAACATCGAACTACGGCTCGACGTGGACAACTAGAGGCACGATGATATTTTTGTGGTCTCTAGAAGGGGTGGTTCTTGTTGGGTCCACTAGATGTGGATCTTGCAGCCTGTTAAGGATGGTGAACGACTTCTGTAATCACAAGTCTATTCACAGAGAGACTCTTAATGTAATACAAAGTATAAGTGCGGAATACAAATACTATGATCAAGAAGAAACAGAATAACTAAATAACTTGATCCTTACTAAGGATTTCTACTATTGATATGAAATGAATAATGGTGAAAGGTGTGTCTAACCCTTCTGCCAATGGGTTCCTTTTATACTACAAGGAAACCCTAATACTACATTAAACATAAACGTGTAACTCCTGATATGCATATTCTTTCCTAACATATCTCATGCATATCCTAACAAACTACTAAGAATAACATTGTTTGACTTTCTACTAGACCAGGAGCACGTGTTGCTCCTACTACCACTAGGACCAGGAGGAACTACATACCTCCTAGTTCATCTATTACAAATATCTATTACATAGGTCCTAACAGTTCATCTTCCATTCTCGCACGTTGGGTCTCTGTTACTTCCTTGGGATTGCCTTGGCGTAGGAGTCCAAAAAAATTCATTTCTGCATAGCATAAACAAATTAAATAGTTTTGATTATAGCCAGATACTTAAATATTATTTCAAGAATTGCACCCACCCTCATTACGATTGTTCACAAAGGTTGGATAGAGATCTGGACTTCCAAAATAGTTGTGTCTGATGCCTATAAGTTATAAGAAGGATTCGGCAGCTTGTTGAACATGGTTCGGTGGGTGTATAGGCTACTAACGTCTGGCGAACTATATGTGTCTGTGGCCAGAGGATAATCTATATGTATGCGATATTTAAGCTCGAATGGGCGGTGGAATGCCGTTGCATCTACAAAGAAGGATATGTTGTACCAATTTTTAAGGGAGTCAATTGGTTTGGAATAACATTAGGGTGCGGTTGGTGATTGTTTTTTAAAAGGAAACCCACTCGTTGACCATGGAGGGGACGTAAAATACCCTAAATAAATTTAAAGAGGGGATAATATTTAGGCATCGACAGCTAACCTCAAATTGACTTATCTTGCACGCTCCTATACAGTGTAATTGGGATATATGGAAGTCATAATATTCTAGAAGGTTTACAAGAAATCTAGTGAAGGGAATGCGATCGTTGGTTGTGTCAAAAAGTCATGTATTACACATGTCTTACCAGGGGGTGGTCTGTGATCACGTCCATTTCCCTAGGGAGTTCGGGGTGGACGTATTTTGGGATATAAAACTTAGAGCAGAACTCTAAAAATTTATGCTCTCGAAGTTCATTCAGCACGGACGTGACCATAGTTGTATCCTTAACCATGTTTTACCTAGTATTTGAGAGGGGCACGGTGAGCTAACCTGGGAATAGGAGGATCCGTAGAAAAACGTGGTTGTGTGGCTGTTGAAGGTGCAATAATGGCGGATCTACTTATACAGTGGTGTGTGTGTACAACACACGAGTAATATAATAGGGTTGCTTCAGTTATCGTGCACCGATGGATGATTGCCACATATATTCCACTAACCTAATCTAACGACTAGGGATACGTGGGTAGTTGTAACGTCAAATGGGGCCACACGGTCTAATCAAGCACAATTTACGTGGCTTGAGGGACAGACCCACTTGGGTCACTTTTTCAGTATATGTTAGTTGAACAGTTGCTTACGTGGTACAATGTTTTGCCGTGAATGACAGTTATTAATTCCATTCATTGAATTGGTTCCAGTGCGCCACGACTTACACAATTTTGTGACCTTGAGTGTAATTATTTGTTTCTCACAGTTCAGTTGTCATGTTATTTAGGATTTACTAGTCTAGTAGTCACATCTATGGTTGTAACTACTAGACTAGGGGGACATGATGACGTATAGTCCCTAGTTGTGTCACGAACCCGACCCATGGGTACTACCCGTATCCGGCCCAGCAAGCATGGGTTGGATAATTATTTCCATGGGCTCATGAGGCCTAATTGGTGGTGGTCGCACGCGATATAGTGCGGACAGCGTCCTGGATGTACACGGTCATGATTAGACATAATCACAATCTAAGTAGAATTGTCATTCACCTAAAGCAAGAGGATATTCACTATCCTTAATTGGAAGATAAGGATCAATACCTATACGATAATTATCTCTTACTTAGGGCCCAAGATTCGATAAGCCCAACTAGGGTTTACCGCCTATATAAGGAACCCCCCAAGGTTCCACAGAGGTACCATCTGCTCACAATACTAACCCTCACCGATTATCTTAAACCTCAAACCTGTTACATAATCTCACCCTGTAGTCTAATCATGGGAAACAATCCCACGGTAAGCTTAACAGCGTGCTCTTCTTTAGTGTACAGGGTCTCGTTAGAATTTCACTTAGTACGAGAGCTGGAGTCCCAAGCACCCGAATTAGGTCTAATTCGAGTTATACAAGGTCCAACCAACTTTTGTATCAACACTTGGCGTTCGGTTCGATCTTTCCTTTCCTTACCTCTTTACGTTCTTGATTCTTTCTTGTATATATCTTGTGATTATTAGCTTAGTATAACTATCACTTGTTCATAATGTACATAAGAAGGTTTGTTGATCCCTTTGAATGGATCTATATTCTATTAAGAATTTGTACAATAGCTTGTAATCAAACTAGAGCACTTGAGAACTCTTACTCAACCAAATAAGTTATGCGGAATCTAACTTATAAAGCAAAGAAGAACATAATTACTTTTAACTATTCGATATTCTATTAATCGACTTTCAATGAGGTACAATAAACTCATCATACCTATGTTCCTTTTATAGTGATAAGGAACCCTAAAATCCTTAATATATTCTATTATGATAAGTATATCACACACGATATATTATCAATATTCTAAACTATTAAGTATATCACATAAGATATACTCTAAATATAACTATGACATATCTTTTCTAAAGATATATTCATCCTAATCAATATAGCAGTACTTACATTATAACTAACAATACTTACTATGTACCGCGTTAACACTAACGGTACTTGCCAACACTAACAGTACTTGTACTTGTACTAACGGTACTTGGTACTTCACAAATAATTCCCAACAATCCTCCCCTAAACAAGAATGATAACTTGTTATCTTCTTGTTTCTCTGTGTATTGAATGTATAAGAATACATATCTTCAAACTTGGACTAAACTTGGTAATCTTGTACTTGTATACCAACTGAATATAGGCAAACACTTTATGTAGATCTTCTTCTGATATGATAATCTTCAAGTCTTCATGAATATCATCTTTGTCTTCAAAATATGATCTTCTTGTATCTTGTGAACATTCTTTTGCAACAACAATATTGTCTTCATATATGATCACTTCCCCTTGAGTGGTAAGGACTCAACTTCTTTGTAAGTTTCTTGAGCTAAAACATATATCACATATGTCTTCTTCCCCTTTTTGAAATCTTCAAATATGAGTCTTCTTATGAATCAATATTTCTGCTTGTATCTTCTCACCTGAAATAAAATAGTTAGCAACAAACCAGTCTGTATTGGCATTATAATTTTTAGCAAATCATCAGCTATCAACGGATTTGATTTATTCTTTACCAGTTAGCCGTACACTCTGGAATAGCCAATACTTTATTCATATAGAATAAGGTGTACTGGTAACCCTATAATTTTTGGTAAACTGTCAACCATCAACAGATATGATAATGTCTTTACCTAGTACCGTTTTCCCTAGGACTAGCCAACTCTTTGTCTCAAAACATGAAGAGTTAGAACCATATAGTTTTTAGCAAACTACCAGCTTTCAACGGATTTGAGAAGTCTTTACCACAAACCGTTTGCTTATGGACTAGCCAGTTCTTATGTGTGTTAAACATGGTGAATTGAGAACCATTTTTGAAGTGTTACTAAAAGTTAAACACTTAAGGTTCTTTCTCAGCTTCTTATTCTTTTTCCAAATCCTTGAGTTGCTGTTTAACCATTTTGATCAACTCCAAAGCACCATTAGACTCTTCTGAAACCTCCAGTTGTTGTTCTAACATTCTTTCTAACAACCTTGTTCCAAAATGATATATTTTCTCTTGAAGCATGTAATAGGTAATGTCTTCCACATCCAAAGTATGTATTCCATAGGATCTATAATATCTCCAGTAAGTAGGAACCTGATTCTCTAAATCCTTCAACATTCCATGATCATAGTTATGTGGTTCATACATAAACTTTAACTCTCTTCCTAATAGTGATATTTCATCTTGACCTTCACTTCCTCCTTGAACAAATTAATAACTGAAAAATTGTTAGTTAAAAAGTTCTTTGAATTGGTCTAATCGAATTGATCACGGATTAAAGTGTAACTCAGTTGTTCTTGGTGAAAAAGAAAGAATTGTCGTTGATTATCTATTTTAAAATGAAAATGTCGTTGAGTAATTAATTGAAATAAAATAAATATAAAAGCTTGAAAAGATTTAGACTAAAAATTAAGACTTTAAAATAAACGACGAAAAATTAAAACTCGACAAAAATTAAAATTTGAAAACTTTAAAATAAAACTAAGACGAAACAAGTTTAAAATAATACTAAGTAAAATGCGGGAAAAGTTAAATTTAAAGCTTAAAATAAAAACAAGAAATAAACATTAAAACTTGTGAATGGATCGTAGCTGAGATCGTGGCCCAGATCGCAGTCCTAGATCGTACTCACGATCGTGGTCTTGGATCGCAGTCCAGATCGTACTCTTGGATCGTACTCAGTGATCACACTCAACGCGATCGTGGTTTGGATCGCAACCAACGATCGTGACGACCGATCTTGGTCCCTGATCGCACCAAGGGATCGTACCCACGGATCTTACCACTCGATCGCACCCACGGATCGTAGTCCAGATCGCAACAAGCGATCGTGGTCCAGATCGTAATATGTGATCTCAGTGTAGATCGCAAGTAGTGATCGTAGTCATTGATCACAAGTAGAAACCCTTAGGTTTATGTGATCACGAAACTAGATCGTAACAAGTAAACCCTTAGAATATTACGACAGTACACAAAAAAAAGCAAATAAGTAATAACCGAATAAGCACTTTAACAATAAGCAATTACCAAAAAACTTAATTAAAACAATAATAAGAAGAACTAAATAAGAACAAATTTAAAAACTTTTAAAACAATAAATGAACAAGATTTATTAAATAAACTTAAAAAAAGATAAAACTTTTAAAACTCTTAAATGAAGATAAGCCAAACGCGAAATAAGCTAAAAACACCAAAAGTTGAGATTTTCAATCGTATGAAAATGATAAGAACAAAAAGATTACAACTTTAATCAAATAAACATCAAGATGAACAAACTTCAAGATTAATCAAACAAAACAAGATATTTAAAAGCAAGAAAGGAAGAATGAGATAATTATGAAAAGCTTGTAATTAAAATTGAAGATTAGAGATTCAAACAAGATTAAAAACTTACATGAAATAACTTGAAATTGAAGACAAGTATGTAAATGACAATATGAAAAGTGCATGAAATAAAGTGGAGAGCTATGTGTCAAATAGCTAACACCTCCAAAATGAGAAGGAGGGTTAGTATTTATAGGGAGAGGAGATGGTGGTAGGTGGTTGGAAGCTTTCTTCTTTCTTTCTTTCTTTCTTTAGTCTTCACATTTTTGACAATAAACTAGTCATTCTCGACTTTGTCTCTGGATTTGTCGATAAATAATTTGAACTCGTCTTCTAATTTCTTCATCAATTAGATTTGGTTCTTCGACTTCGTTAAACTTCCGTCTTTAGACTTTTTCTTCGATAAATCTTCAGAATAGGCCTTGGACTTCCGTTCTTTTCTCACTCTTGATCTTTTGACTTTGTCTTTTGTCTTTTTCTTCGATAAAAGCCCGTGAAAGCCCGTGTTTTCTTCCCTTTTCATATTTTGGTCCTAAATTAAAACAAAAACACAAACCACACATAATTCCGACATTTACGACATTAAATACACGTTTTGGCTTGGTTATTATTATAATTAAGTGGTAAAAGGATAAGTGTTTTCACACTTATTACAAATCTGTTGAGGTCTTGAATATCTTGTCTGTCAAGGATATGAAGAATATCTTCTAGTAACCTGAACATCCTAAATGTTCCATCTATTCTAGTTATTCCATGAATTTCTAATCCTTGTTTCATTTCACTTGTCCACCTTATGATTGATGATTTCTTTTCAAAAATCTTTGTATCAATACATTGGTCTTCAAATTTTACTATCTTCAAGTGCTTTCTACAACTTACATCATCATCACTATCTTGATCTGTAGATTTTACCTTTTACTTAGCTTCTTGCTTATTCCTGGTTGATCTCTTTCTTTTAATACCTTTGGAAGTTCCTTCAATCTCAATGGATCCCTCTTCCAAATCAGTATGTACCATTTCTTCAAGTACTGTTGACTGTGTATGTACTGCTTGTACATTTTCAGTCTCTTCAACACTTTGAGTTGCATTTCCCTCATCCATCCCTTGATCATTCTTTGATTCTTTTGAAACTTCCTTCACCATTTTCTTCTTTCTAGCATATGTAGTCTTGATAGGTGCAGATGCTTATTTCTGTCCAACAGTACTTGCATCAAGTCTGGGGGTACTTATAAATTGTCTTTGTTGTTGCAGATGTTTCTTAACATCTTTAATGTCCTTTTTATCTTTTCAGATCCAATCTCAACAAAGTTCAGTTTGCTCCTCTTGTGTTGCTCATACAAAGTCTTTATTTCGTCAAAACTTTTTCTGACTAGTTGAGCATGGGTGAAATTGTGATACCCTAGAACCGAGGTCACTAACATTACCCTAAATTACGCTTATTTTCGAAATTTTTAATAAAATTTAATTGCTATATATTTTAGTATTTTGGTTGAAACCGATGTTCGAGGTTATAATTTTGACGATTGACGATTTAAGAAGGACGATGACGAATACGATCCCGATGGATGCCCAAATTTCTATAATCATTGTCGTTTTATCGATATTGTAATTTTTCGAGAATTTTACTTACGGTTCGTGTTAAGTCGAGTCGGGTGAGTTTTATTGCTTTCCGGGTACATTTAAAGTGTCCTAAAAGTATTTTGGAGTGTTTGGGATGATTCCCGACTCCCGTAAAATTTTCTAAAATGACTAGTGAGTCAAACCCGTAAAGTTTTAGAGTCGTTTTTACTTAAGGCCAAAAGAGCTTAAATTGCACATTTGGTCCCTCCCATTTCACAAAAAGGGAACAAGCACTCACACACATAACATTTCAAAAAAAAAAGATCAAACCCACCCTTTGCTCTCTCTAGGCCGACGGCCAAACCCACCACCACCACCACTTCAATTTTTTTTAGGTTTTGATTAATTCCAATCAAAGACCACCTTCTAAAATCCTTTAGTAAGTGTTAATCCATGGTTATTTCAAACATGCATTAACAAAAATTCTTCCAAAAATTAAAGATTTTTCAAAAGTCCATTTGGATGTTAATTGGGCATTTGCATGTTTAATTCATGCTAGAATGATGCTAGAACACCAAACAAATCAACAAAAATCAATTTGGTTGATGGGTTTTGATCACCCAAACCCCACGGCTCAAAGGGGGGTGTTTGGGGATTATGGTGATCAATGTTTTGATGTTTGATTTTGTGTTTAATCTTATGTTTACATGTTTTTAGATGGGTGTATTCACTTGCATGTATGTTTTTATGATTTGGGTTTTATGAGGATGTTGATCAATAGGGGATTAGGACTGAAAATGATGTTTGGTTATGATTAGGAGTACTTAGGATGATGTCTAATGTTGGTAAATGGGTTTGAAAACGAGCGTTGGTATGATTTTGGTATAGGTAATTTTAGGCAGAAAGTTTAAGGTGTTTTCGTAAAAATTATTTTGTAAACAGGTCTTGTGATTAGGATAGAGTTGTAGAGCATCTTCTTAGCTTCGATTTGGTATACGATAGAGCTTACGACTCCTAACGAGTCAAAAGTTACGACGTTTTGAAATTCGTGTACCGGGAGATGAAAACCGTCATAATCCGAAATTATGCTTGGTTTTAGGTCAAATCCCGGGGACTATAGGTTTAGTTTGGTAAATGGTCAAGGGTTGATTTTTGGTCTCAAACCTGCACATTTGAGTCTATTATAAGACTTAGGTGTCAAATGGGTCAATGGAGTATTTTAAACGGGTCAAATGAGTCCGACTTGGTCAAAGTACAATTTTAGTCCGAAAAACGTAGTTTTGGAAAAGTGTTGAGTAGCGGGTCGTAGAAGTGAAAACTTTTGTTGGGATTAAATATGTGTTTTCTACAGGTCTTAAACTATTTTTGAGAATTTTCTCAAATTTTATAAAAAGGGTTAAGTATAGTAAAACAGTCCGTACTTTTGGTAAGTATCGGCGAAAATGAGTAAAAATGAATAACGTTAATAATAAGGACAAATGGTATAAAACGAGTAACACTTGTTAATTTGTTTTGGCGTGAGTTGTAATTGTCACAAGTGACTAATATGTATGTATTTTATACAGTACCATAAGGTTTATAAAATGAGATTACTCATTACGCGTTATTTGGTTTGATAGGTGTTGATTTACCCGGGCATCCGTATCGTCGTCAGTGACCGTCACTCGAACTATCGACTACTTGTTATATAAGGTGTGAATTTATAGCCTCGCTTATTATTATTTCAAACTGATTTACCCGCGAGGGAAATGCATGCTAGTTTTCAAAATGAACATATGTCATGAATGATTGTTGGACCCGAATGTTGCCTTTGAAATTGTGTTGAGTACCTAGTTGAAAAAGGCCCTAAATTCATGAACTATTAACTATTGTTTAGTCCTAGCGTGGATTAGAAATAGCCGCTTATACAAAGTGATAGTACTATGGGGTTGACTACCCTATCCGAGACGAGGGCTAGTACGTTGATACCCCCTGCGGACGGATAATTTGTGATAAGAGATAAGGTATAATTGCAACTGATGCCTTAGTAGGGGCACTGGTTTCATCTGAATCACGCCGGTAATTATTACGCGGGTGATTGAGTTAACGGTTTAGTTTCATGAGCTTAAACACAATTGTCAGTATCTTGAATATAGATTGTTTGATCGACAAGTCTATGAATGATCGTGAATGGTTTTTATTTCACATATGTTCAAAATGAATTGTAAAACCTATGAATTCCACTCAACGTTTTCGTTGACCAAATTTAGCATGTGTTTCAGGTAACCGCTGAAGTGTAGCATGGAGCGTGCATTGGATGGATGTTGTGTGTATGGCTTGGAGTCTGCTTGTTTTTCCGCCCAGTATTCCTTAAACATTTTTAACTTTGATGTCATGTTGTTGTGAAAACTGTAACTTTTGGGGTTGAGATTCATGGGGACCGAAAACGCAAAACTCTGTTGTATCATTTGGGGTTGGAAAACCGTAGACATGTAACTTTTCAACAATTTTTAATTTAAGTTTAAATTTGACGTCTCTTTGGAGTCGTTCGATATATCTTGTGTGCAATGATAACTGCCTAGCACCCAAATGTTGTAGTTCCGCTGCGCATAGCATTTGGTGGGGTGTTAGAGATTGGTAATCAGAGCCATGAGTTATAGAGAAATAGGTCGTTTTGAAAATTCCTAAACTATAACTTTTGGTGTCGAAAGAAATTGTCCAAGCGCACACAACTATCCTGCATGGCTCCGGTAAGGTTTATTTTTTTTGTATTCATGGCATTTAACGTATACTTTTAAGTTGAAGTATATATGTGGGTATTTATTACGTAGATATGGAAATTACTATATGTAAACGTTGAAATTATACGTGGAATACTCGACACCGTAATTCTTGTATTACTCATGCATGAGCATCATATTATCGCATTTTGGGCATGTGTACCACCTTTGCATTGCATTTGCATGCATGTATTTATAAATATTGTATAGTTATCTTACGTACCCTCCAAAATTCTCTGTTATTGCAGGAATGGCCGAGGTACCGCCTAATGGTAATGGAGACGAATATGTCGTAGGTCACGAAGGGGGACCGTTTCCTCCGAACCCGCCGGATAATGACAATGGATGGATCGCTCCAAAAGAAGCAATAGAGCCGGGAAATGACAGTGACAAAAGTGACGTGGACAACTTCAGTATCAGTAGTGATGGTAGTGAGGATTCTGAGGAAGAGCCCGAGGAACCGGTGGATGATGGAATTCCCGAGAATGCTGTCGGTCAGACCGAACCTTATTTATTTCAATCTCCAAATTCGCCAAAGGGTTATGAAGTGCCTCCGACCGACCGATATGAGCAGCAACCTTTTCGTCGCCCGATGGACAATTGTAAGGACTACCTGAAGACAGTGCCAGGGTTTGTTCGAGTAAGTAATGGGAGTGGTGCAGAATCCAGCAATTCATCTAAATCACAATCTATTCATGAGAATATCGCGAGGGTCTACTTTCCGAGACCAAGACACTACTGGGATCCCGAAGGTCGTTTGAGGAGGATGGATAGGTTGATGTATGAGCGGTTTGTGGTAGAGACCAGGGTAATTAAGAGGTTTGATAAGAATGAGAGGGAACACCAAAGATTATTGGCAAGAACTTCAAGAATTGAGTATGATGGAAATGCAAACAAGAGTGATATCAACAGTCTAAGATCGATGATCGCGAACTTGAGCGCCAGTCTTGATCGAGTTAGGGAGGATCAAGCGAGATTGTCTAGGATGCAGAGTTGGGAGCATCGAGTGAGAGCATCATTGCCCCCAGATTGGAGATTTGTGGACGACTTGGAAATGGAAGCTAACGACTTCATGATCCAGCCACCTGCCAGAGGTGCTTGTATCACTGTGGGAAATCATGTAGCGGTTGAGTGTGGGTCTACGTCAGGGACGAGGAAGGCGACTGAATGTGGGCCGAACGACAAAGGAAAGAGGAAGATGGATGAAGTGGACGAGGAAGATAGCGACGAGGAACCCGAGGAAGATGATGATGAACCGCCATCCAAGAGGCCGTGTGGATCACCACATGCCTAGTTGCTTGTCTTGTATTTTATCTTTGATCGTTGTAATAGAACTGTTTTAGACTTTTGTATGATGGCATTGTCACGAAAAACTTGAGGACTTAAGTTTTATGGTGAATGGTTGTAGTGGCAATACTTGTCACAATTTTGGTTGATTATCAATACAATCCACGTTTACCTTTCATGATCTGTGATATGTCTTTAATTTGATCTTTTGTGATGTGAATTGATGAATATTAGTAACTCTGTAGTGATGTGTCGTTGTATTTATATTATGTCTTGAAAGAGAATTCCATCTTAATCTTGATGTGTATACTTACATTGTTTTTCTATTTTCCCTGTCTTTGCAGAGAGGTGTATTTGATAACGCACCATGCCTCCAAAACTAACCGCCGACCGTGTGAACACGATGATTCAGGAAGCCATTGCGAATGCACTAGAAGCAGATCGAGCAGGGAGGAACCCAGACCAGGGCAGAAATGCGGGGAGACAGCAAGCCCCAAGAGAGTGTACTTACTCTAGTTTCATAAAATGTGGTCCCACGCAATTTCGTGGAACTGGTGGAGCTCTAGAACTCAGGAGATGGTTAGAAAAGGTCGAAAGTACTTTCGAGATTAGTGGTTGCTCAGAAGTGAACAAGGTCAAGTTTGCGGCTGCTACTTTTCTTGACGATGCATTGAGTTGGTGGAACACCCAAGTAGCCACTGTTGGATTAGCGGTAGCGAATGCAAGAACATGGACTGCTACTAAAGCTCTTTTGACCAAGAAGTTCTGTCCTGAAGAGGAGTTAGGTCAATTGGAAGATGAGTTGAGGCACCTAACTTTGAAAAACAATGATATCACTGCTTACACCAGGAGGTTTAATGAACTAAGCCTTTTGTGTCCAGACACCTTTGCCGATGATAACAAGAAGATGAAACAGTACATCAAAGGTCTATTCAGTAATATCAAGGGTGAGACGACTTCGTCTAAACCTGGGTCGTTTGATGAAGCGGTCCAGATGGCTCACGCGTTGATGGATGTCAAACTCCAAGACAAGAAGAACTTCATTGCTGAAGGAAATAAGAGGAAGTGGGAGGCGGCGCAGAGCAACCAATCCCAGGGCCAAAGCCGAGGTGGAAACCGAAACAATAATGGTCAGAACCGCAATCAGCAGTTCAACCAGCGAAGGAATGACGGGATGAGACCTGTTACAAACCCCAGAGGAGCGAAGGTGAATCCCCACCGTGGTCGATGCAACTTGTACCATGTAGGGAGTTGCCCGCCTGCATGCGGCAAATGTGGAAAAGCGGGTCACAGGATGTCTGATTGCCGAACAAAGGGGGTAGCCACTGAGGCGAATGCTACGAGAGTAATGGGTTGTTTTGGATGTGGAGAAAGAGGCCATAAGCAAGGAAATTGCCCGAAGGCAGGAAACAAGCAAGGAGGTAACAATGATGCTGCCGTGTATCAAGTAGGGACGGCTGATAAACCACAGGGTCCTAACGTGGTTACCAGTACGTTTTTGCTAGACGCTTGTTATGCTAGTATTTTGTTTGATTCTGGTTCCGACAAGAGTTTCGTAGATGTTAAATTTAGTCGTCATATCGATAGAAAACCGATATTGTTAGTGACTAGTTATAACGTGGAGTTAGCCGATGGGAAGATCGTTAGTACGAATTCTATACTGAAAGGGTGTACCTTGAAGTTAGGAAATTACGCTTTTGAAATTGACTTGATGCCTATAGAGCTAGGATCGTTTGATGTGATCGTAGGAATGGATTGGCTGATGGCGCACAGTGCTGTGATCGTCTGTGGTGAGAGATTAGTTCAGATCCCGTTGAGGAATAAAGTCTTGACTGTGAAGGGAGACGAATGCACTTCTCGTTTGAAAGTGATTTCTTGTTTGAAGATGATGAAGTATGTAGAAAATGGATGCGATGTGTTTTTGGCACAAGTTTCTAGTGATGGTGACTTAGAGGCAAAGTTAGAAGAGGTACCTGTAATTCGCGAATATCCGGAAGTTTTTCCAGACGAGTTGCCGGGTTTACCACCCACCCGTGAGGTCAAATTTCGAATCGATTTGGTGCCGGGAGCTGCACCAGTTGCGCGTGCACCCTATCGAATAGCACCATCAGAGCTAAAGGAGTTATCAGATCAACTGAAGGAGTTGATGGATAAGGGATTTATTAGACCGAGCTCATCACCATGGGGAGCGCCAGTGTTGTTTGTAAAGAAGAAAGATGGGTCATTTCGGATGTGTATTGACTATAAAGAACTCAACAAGCTGACGGTTAAAAATCGGTATCCATTGCCGAGGATTGACGATTTGTTTGATCAACTGCAAGGTTCCTGTGTATACTCAAAGATCGACTTGAGATCAGGGTATCATCAACTGCGTGTGAGAGAGGAGGATATTCCTGTAACCTCCTTTCGTACGCGGTATGGACACTTCGAATTTCGAGTAATGCCGTTTGGGTTGACAAGCGCGCCTGCTGTATTCATGGACCTTATGAATCGCGTATGCAAGCCGTATCTAGATAAGTTTGTCATTGTTTTTATTGATGATATTCCTATTTACTCTAAGAGTAAGGAGGAGCACGAGAAGCACCTGAGAAAGATATTGGATCTGCTGAAGAGAGAGAAGCTGTATGCGAAGTTCTCGAAGTGTGAGTTTTGGTTAGAGTCTGTGCAATTCCTTGGTCACGTAATTGATAGCAAAGGAGTTCGCGTGGATCCTGCCAAGGTCGAAGCGATCAGGGAATGGTCGACACCGACAACACCGACTGAAGTTCGAGAATTCCTTGGTTTAGCTGGGTATTATCGGAGATTCATTGAAGGATTTTCGTTGATTGCGAAGCCATTGACAAAGCTTACCGAGAAGAATAGGGTGTATGAATGGGGAGATGAGGAAGAATTCGCTTTCAAAACGCTCAAGGACAAGTTATGTTCCGCACCGATATTGTCATTACCTGAAGGAATCGAAGACTTTGTAGTGTATTGTGATGCATCTCGTAAGGGTTATGGAGCTGTGTTGATGCAGCGCGAGAAGGTGATCGCTTACGCGTCGAGACAACTGAGGAAGAATGAGGAGAACTACACGACGCACGATTTGGAATTAGGAGCGGTAGTCTTTGCGTTGAAATTGTAGAGACATTATTTGTATGGGACGAAGTGTGTTGTATTCACTGACCACAAGAGTTTGAAGCACATTTTAGATCAAAAGGAGTTGAACATGCGACAGAGACGATGGGTAGAATTACTGAGTGACTATGACTGTGAAATTCGCTACCATCCTGGCAAGGCGAATGTTGTAGCGGATGCACTTAGTAGGAAGGATCGAGAGAAACCTTTGAGAGTCAGAGCATTGGTGATGACTGAGAGTGTTGACTTAACCGAAACTATACTGAAGGCTCAAGAGAGGGGATTAATGAAAGAGAATGTTGATGCTGAGAACTTGGGAAGAATGTTGAAACCTCTTTTTGTGATTAGGTCAGACGGACTGAGATATTTCGAGAATCGGATTTGGTTACCGTTGTGTCCATCCGAGGAAGGAAAGCCTGGAGTACGAGATTTGGTTATGAACGAGTCTCATAAGTCGAAGTACTCGATACATCCTGGATCGGATAAAATGTATCATGATTTGAAGAAAGTTTATTGGTGGCCGAATATGAAGGCGGATATTGCTCGTTACGTTAGTAAGTGTTTGACTTGCGCGAAGGTTAAAGCAGAACATAAGAAGCCGTCTGGGTTGTTGGTACAACCAGAGATCCCAGAATGGAAATGGGAGAGAATCGCTATGTATTTCGTGATGGGTTTACCCAGAACTCCTAGTGGATGTGATATGATTTGGGTAATAGTGGATAGATTGACGAAATCTGCTCATTTCTTACCTATGAAGAAGACGGACAGTATGGAAAAGCTGGCCAGTGTGTACGTGAAGGAGATCGTTTGCAGACATGGAGTACCGTTATCGATCATTTCGGATCGTGATAGTAGATTTACTTCGGAATTTTGGAAATCGCTTCAACGTGCGATGGGCACTGAATTGAATTTAAGTACGGCTTATCACCCGGAGACTGACGGCCAGAGTGAACGAACTATTCAGACGATGGAGGACATGCTCCGAGCATGCGTGATTGATTTTGGAGGAAGTTGGGAACGCCACTTGCCTTTAGTGGAGTTTTCGTATAATAATAGTTACCATGCGAGCATCAAGGCTGCACCGTTCGAAGCATTGTATGGAAGGAAGTGTAGATCGCCTGTGTGTTGGAGTGAAGTAGGAGAAAGTCAATTGACTGGACCCGAAATGGTTTTAGAGACGACCGAGAAGAGTGTGCAAATCAAGAACCGACTACTTGCTGCAAGAAGCCGACAGAAGAGTTATGCCGATAACAGAAGAAAACCGTTGGAATTTGAAGTCGGAGATATGGTTATGCTTAAGGTATCGCCGTGGAAGGGTGTAATTCGTTTTGGGAAGAAAGGAAAGTTGAGTCCGAGGTATATTGGACCATTTAAGATCGTTAAACGAATTGGACCAGTAGCGTATAAGTTAGAGTTGCCGAGCGAGCTTAGTGCTATTCACGACACGTTTCACGTATCGAACTTGAAGAAGAGTTTGGCGGATAAGGAATTGGTGATTCCTTTGGACGAGATTCAACTGGACGACAAAATGCATTTTGTGGAAGAACCCGTGGAAATTATGGACCGAGAGGTCAAGAGGCTGAAGCGTAGTAGAATTCCCATTGTGAAGGTTCGATGGAATTCTAGGCGTGGACCGGAATACACTTGGGAACGTGAGGACTTTTTCAAGGAAAGGTATCCTCATCTTTTCCAGCGGCACGAAATGTGAGTATAAGAAGAGGCGAGCGCCGGGACGTCGCTCTCTTTAAGGAGGGGTGGATGTGATACCCTAGAACCAAGGTCACTAACATTACCCTAAATTACGCTTATTTTCGAAATTTTTAATAAATTTTAATTGCTATATATTTTAGTATTTTGGTTGAAACCGATGTTCGAGGTTATAATTTTGACGATTGACGATTTAAGAAGGACGATGACGAATACGATCCCGATGGATGCCCAAATTTCTATAATCATTGTCGTTTTATCGATATTGTAATTTTTCGAGAATTTTTCTTATGGTTCGTGTTAAGTCGAGTCGGGTGAGTTTTATTGCTTTCCGGGTACATTTAAAGTGTCCTAAAAGTATTTTGGAGTGTTTGGGATGATTCCCGACTCCCGTAAAATTTTCTAAAATGACTAGTGAGTCAAACCCGTAAAGTTTTAGAGTCGTTTTTACTTAAGGTCAAAAGAAAGCTTAAATTGCACATTTGGTCCCTCCCTTTCACAAAAAGGGAACAAACACTCACACACATAACATTTCAAAAAAAAAAAGATCAAACCCACCCTTTGCTCTCTCTAGGACGACGGCCAAACCCACCACCACCACCACTTCAATTTTTTTTAGGTTTTGATTAATTCCAATCAAAGACCACCTTCTAAAATCCTTTAGTAAGTGTTAATCCATGGTTATTTCAAACATGCATTAACAAAAATTCTTCCAAAAATTAAAGATTTTTCAAAAGTCCATTTGGATGTTAATTGGGCATTTGCATGTTTAATTCATGCTAGAATGATGCTAGAACACCAAACAAATCAACCAAAATCAATTTGGTTGATGGGTTTTGATCACCCAAACCCCACGGCTCAAAGGGGGGTGTTTGGGGATCATGGTGATCAATGTTTGATGTTTGATTTTGTGTTTAATCTTTTGTTTACATGTTTTTAGATGGGTGTATTCACTTGCATGTATGTTTTTATGATTTGGGTTTTATGAGGATGTTGATCAATAGGGGATTAGGACTGAAAATGATGTTTGGTTATGATTAGGAGTACTTAGGATGATGTCTAATGTTGGTAAATGGGTTTGAAAACGAGCGTTGGTATGATTTTGGTATAGGTAATTTTAGGCAGAAAGTTTAAGGTGTTTTCGTAAAAATTATTTTGTAAACAGGTCTTGTGATTAGGATAGAGTTGTAGAGCATCTTCTTAGCTTCGATTTGGTATAAGATAGAGCTTAACGAGTCAAAAGTTACGACGTTTTGAAATTCGTGTACCGGGAGATGAAAACCGTCATAATCCGAAATTCTGCTTGGTTTTAGGTCAAATCCCGGGGACTATAGGTTTAGTTTGGTAAATGGTCAAGGGTTTATTTTTGGTCTCAAACCTGCACATTTGAGTCTATTATAAGACTTAGGTGTCAAATGGGTCAATGGAGTATTTTAAACGGGTCAAATGAGTCCGACTTGGTCAACGTACAATTTCAGTCCAAAAAACGTAGTTTTGGAAAAGTGTTGAGTAGCGGGTCGTAGAAGTGAAAAATTTTGTTGGGATTAAATATGTGTTTTCTACAGGTCTTAAAGTATTTTTGAGAATTTTCTCAAATTTTATAAAAAGGGTTAAGTATAGTAAAACAGTCCGTACTTTTGGTAAGTATCAGCGAAAATGAGTAAAAATGAATAACGTTAATAATAAGGACAAATGGTATAAAACGAGTAACACTTGTTGTTTTGTTTTGGCGTGAGTTGTAATTGTCACAAGTGACTAATATGTATGTATTTTATACAGTACCATAAGGTTTATAAAATGAGATTACTCATTACGCGTTATTTGGTTTGATAGGTGTTGATTTACCCGGGCATCCGTATCGTCGTCAGTGACCGTCACTCGAACTATCGACTACTTGTTATATAAGGTGTGAATTTATAGCCTCGCTTATTATTATTTCAAACTGATTTACCCGCGAGGGAAATGCATGCTAGTTTTCAAAATGAACATATGTCATGAATGATTGTTGGACCCGAATGTTGCCTTTGAAATTGTGTTGAGTACCTAGTTGCAAAAGGCCCTAAATTCATGAACTATTAACTATTGTTTAGTCCTAGCGTGGATTAGAAATAGCCGCTTATACAAAGTGATAGTACTATGGGGTTGACTACCCTATCCGAGACGAGGGCTAGTACGTTGATACCCCCTGCGGACGGATAATTTGTGATAAGAGATAAGGTATAATTGCAACTGATGCCTTAGTAGGGGCACTGGTTTCATCTGAATCACGCCGGTAATTATTACGCGGGTGATTGAGTTAACGGTTTAGTGTCATGAGCTTAAACACAATTGTCAGTATCTTGAATATAGATTGTATGATCGACAAGTCTATGAATGTTCGTGAATGGTTTTTATTTCACATATGTTCAAAATGAATTGTAAAACCTATGAATTCCACTCAACGTTTTCGTTGACCAAATTTAGCATGTGTTTCAGGTAACCGCTGAAGTGTAGCATGGAGCGTGCATTGGATGGATGTTGTGTGTATGGCTTGGAGTCTACTTGTTTTTCCGCCCAGTATTCCTTAAACATTTTTAACTTTGATGTCATGTTGTTGTGAAAACTGTAACTTTTGGGGTTGAGATTCATGGGGACCGAAAACGCAAAACTCTGTTGTATCATTTGGGGTTGGAAAACCGTAGACATGTAACTTTTCAACAATTTTTAATTTAAGTTTAAATTTGACGTCTCTTTGGAGTCGTTCGATATATCTTGTGTGCAATGATAACTGCCTAGCACCCAAATGTTGTAGTTCCGCTGCGCATAGCATTTGGTGGGGTGTTAGAGAAATTCTTTACCTTTTTGAGATAAGACATCATTTAATTCTTGATTTGCATAGTAGTTGGAGGCTTAACTCTTTCTCTTCTTCTCTTTTCTGCAAAGAATCTTTGTTGCTCCCTTACCAAATCATCAATAAATTTATCTTTTCTTCCTCATCATAAGCATTTCTTTCTTCAACTAATAAAGATTCTGCTAGAAGTTCACTTGCCTTCAGTTCAGCCTGAATCCTATCATATTCTACTATGTTCCATTCTTGCTGCACTCTTTGAGCTTCAAGCAATTGTTTCTTGGATGCAAGTTATTCTTGTAACTCTTCTTCACGCATTTGTGCTTGTAATCTAAGAGCTACTTCTTCATCATGCTCTAATTGATGAAATCTGTTCATGACTTTGTTGATATCATCATCTGAATCACTTTCATCTTTAGACTCAGATTGTAATTTCTTTTTGCCCTTATCCTTTGGATTTATCTTAGGTAATTTCTTCAATAACCTTGAAGATCTTCTTTCTTCATCTTCATTGGATTGTTGCTGAATAATAATACCTTTTGTAGTGGGTTGTGAAGCTTGAACTTTCTTACCTTTGTCTTTATCTTACTGGCAAGATTTTCTTGTTGTGTCTTCATCTCTTCTTCTGCTAGCCTTGCTTTCTCAGCTGAACTCTTCTCTTTGAGATCAAGCAGCACTTGTGCTAATGTCTCATCTTCTCCAAAAGATGGAGTTTGGCTTTCTTCAGAAGATAGTAGTGAAGCTTTTTCACCAGCAGTACTTACAGTTGGCTGAGCAGTACTTGGTGTTTCAGCAGTATTTACTTCACATGTTATAGACACACTCCTTTCTTCTATCACCAAAGTATCTCCAGATACTTTTTCTCCTTTGGAAGCTGTCTTCTCAATTTCTAACTCCTCAGTCTTGTCTGATTCAACATTTCTTGATCTTGACAGTACGTGGAAAGACTGTTTCTCATGAAACCAATTTGTGGTGGAGTTGTAGACATAGGAAACTTAACAGTTTTTTCCTCTAGCTTCTCATAAAAACTACTCCAATTTGCTTGTAGTTTTGGTGATTGAGGTTGTGGCTGAGTTACCACCATTTCTTCATCAGCAGATGGTTGTGGTTCCTCATGAGCAGATTGTTGTGGTTCCTCATGTTTAAGCTCCATATTTGTATGCTCCAAACTTGCATTATCCACATCATTCTCTATGCCATCATTAACTTTAAAATTTTCAATGCTATCATCAGCTTCAAAATTGATGTCATTGCCAGAGATCTTTGTATGAATATCTGAAGAAGGTCATGGTTCTTCATTACTTCTCCCCTGTTTGGTTGTATTCAGTTGCTTCTTCTTGAAGTTTCTGAGCTTTTGCTTCATAAGAGTAGCTTTCTGAATTGCCATGTGTTGCCTCATCCAAGGAGTGACTTTATTCCTTAGCTTTGTCAAATTGGCTTCCAATTTAGCAATTCTTTTATCTTGATCAAGCTTCTCCTTTTGCAAAACCTATACCTGTTTGGACAAGCTTGTGCACAAAGTAGTTAAATTTGTAACATCCACCACCTCTATTGCTGTTGCCTGTGGAGAACCATTAGTAGCAATTGAAGCAGCAGGTGTATGGATCATCTCATCAGAATTTGGGTGATTACCATCATGATGAGAAGAAGATTCTAAATCTTTAGATGGTTGGGAACTCTGGTTAAAAGAAGTTTGTTGAGAAGCACTAGCTGAGCTAGGTTCCTCACCTTCTTGATTAGCTAGGTGTGCTAACATACTAGCAAATAATGGTGTGACTATCCTTGAAAAAGAACTACCATTCTTTATCAAGAAAGAAAAGGTTCTCTTAGTGAAAGTGGGGACATCCCATGTATCTGTTAATTCTGGTAGGTTTGGGATTTGGTCATTAACTAAAGCCTGAATGAATCTTGGATACATTAAAAAAATTTTAGACCCTTCCAAATTCCTAGTCATGCCTTCAAAAATTAACCTTGAAAAATTAAAAGCTCTGTTGTTTGCTAGACAAATACCAGCTGATGCTAAGGCAGCCGGGATTTGATCAAAAGATGTACTTTTTGAGCTTAAACATTGAATTATAGCATGAAAAAGTAATTTCCATTGTTGTGAAAATAAACCTTTAAAGAAAGTAAGACTTTCACAACCACCCTCATAACCCATGGCTGTAAGGCCATCATGTATCTCAGTGTTAGTCAACATACTAGTTCCATTTGCATCATATAGTCTTAAAGTAGCCCTAAGCAGTACTTCAGTCACATAAATATTTCTATTATTAACCCTATCCCTTATGCAAGATTGATTATGACGAGTACCTATAACAATAGTATTCCAAAATTGTGTAACAATAGGAATAGAGATAACAGGACTTACAGTAAGTGCAAAACGTACATGACTTCGAGAGAGAAAGTCAAGTATCTCATTAAAACCAAGAGAATTATCATTCTGAGTAAGATTAGCAACCTGCTTATGCTTAGAGATCACTTGTAGAGCAGCCATTATAATTTTTGATGATCGAAAATTAGAGAGAAGGTTATAGAATCGAGGTATAAAAATAAAGATTAGGTGAATCAATTGTATAATTGAGGTTAGTACTTATAGGAATAACAAACCCAAGCACGAAGAAACCGCCAAATTTACAAAAGAGACCCTTAATGGTACAACGGTTATGTATCGGTACATGGAACATAAACTGTACTTCAAATTTACCTAGAGGTACATGGTTACAAAATGGTACCTCAAAAATTTGACTGGTTCATGCATTCCACTATCATTGTAACCTCTTTTATCTAAATCTAATAACATGCAATCACATCAAAAACACAAACAAACACTATATAATAATAATTAGCATAAAAATTGTACAACTGTTATCTCCCTTAACATATGTAGTAGTTATTGGTTGAGCATACCAATATGTGTTACCAAGAACTCAAATCTCTTTGTATCAAATGCCTCGGTTAATAAATCAGCTGCATTGTTATATGTATGGATCTTAAAAACCCGAATAACCTTTTTGTCATAAGCATCCCTTACAAAGTGATGTCTTATCTCAATATGCTTTGTTTTGGAGTGAAAGACTGGATTCTTGACAATGCAAATAGTACTTTCATTATCAATGTAGATTTTGGTGTTCATGAAGTTGAAACCATAGTCTAACATCTGATTTTGGATCCAAAGTACTTGTCCACAACAATGAGCAGCAACTACATATTTAGCTTCAGTTGTAGAAGTAGCAACAATGGTTTGCTTCTTGCACTGTCATGATATGAGTCTTCAGCCTAGGAATTGACAACCTCCTGTTGTGGATTTCCTATCATGATTGGCTCTACCATAATCACTATCTGAGTAAGCTTCCAAATCAAAAGTAGAATCTCTAGGATACCATAATCCTAAGTTGGGCTGACTTTTAAGATACTTAAAAATCCTTTTCACAACATGTAGATGTTACACCTTTGGATTAACTTGAAACCTTGAATAGGCACATATAGCAAACATAATATCTGGTCTTGAAGCAGTAAGATACATCAATGAACCAATCATTGATCTATATAGGTGAATATCAACATTTTCACCATGTTCATCTTTTAACAAAGACTTCTTGGCTTCAAAAGGTATGCTTGTACTCCTTGTATCCATACTTGAAAATTTCTTTAAGACTTCAGCAACATATTTATCTTGGCTGATAAATATTCCATCCTTCTTTTGTTTGACTTGAAGTCCTAAAAATAAGGTAAGTTCTCCCATAGAACTCATCTGAAATCTTCCTTTCATTAAAGCTTCAAACTCCTCACACCATGATTTCTTGGTTGAACCAAAAATAATGTCATCAACATAGACTTGAACTAAGATAATATCCATGGCATTCTTTTTGATGAAAAGAGTTTTGTCAATGGTCCCTCTCCTATATCCATGTTCTAAGAGGAAACTGGATAAAGTTGTATACCAAGCCCTTGGAGCTTGATGTAGACCATAAAGAGCTTTAATAAATTTGTAGACTCTGTTGGGAACTTAGGATCTATAAAACTTGGAGGTTGTGAAACATAACCTCCTCAGAAATAATACCATAAAGAAAGGCACTTTTCAAGTCCATTTGATAGACTATAAAACCCATATATGATGCAAAGGCCAAAAATAACCTAATGGATTCTATCCTTGTCACTGGTGCAAAAAACTCATCATAGTCTATCCCTTCTTCCTGTCTATAGCCTTGAGCAACAAGCCTAGCCTTGTTCCTCACAACAACACCTCTTTCATCCTTTTTATTCCTGAAAACCCACCTAGTACCAGTAACTCTTTTTCCAGAAGGAAGATCCACAAGAATCCAAACCTTTTGTAGTTCAAATTGCATTAATTCTTCTTGCATGGCATCTACCCAACTTTCTTCATCAAGAGCTTGAGAAATATTCTTAGGCTCTACTTGTGATAAGAAACAAGCTAACAAATAATGCTGAGTATCTCTATGATTAGTTCTCTGTAGTTGTTTGACATAGCTTACAAGTGCATGAGTTTCAGTACTAGCTTGAAGCTGTCTTCTTATTTGTACAACGGACTTTGGGATTCTAATGATTTGAGTTGTAAGAGAGTTGTTATTAACTTTATGAGTGGGAATAGAACTGATTGGTATTTCAGTTTCCAAATTATTGAAATCATTTACTGCACCCTGCTCATCATAGGAAGCTTTGGATAAGATTCCTTCATTTAGACTAGTATATGCGTCTTGACTGTCCATTGCTTGTAGAACATCTTCTAATGAATCAACAGGCTTTGCAGAACTTGGCTTAGCAGTACTTGCAGATGAAGTACCGCTAGGTTGAATGTGTACTACTGAGTGTTGTGATTCTAAAGATTCTTCTCATGAATGCTTAGTATTAGCTGTAGCATTCTTCTCTTGATCTTTAAGCCTCTAAAGCTCATGTGAGGCTTGATCATCATTAGATGGCACTGGTTGCTTCTGTTGGGGGCTGGTAACACTAGGAGAAACAATATGCATACTAGGCATATAGATGTGAACACCATCATCTTGAGAGTCTGATGAAGAAGGTCCTTCCTGAGTACCTAAAGTTGTTGTTTCAGTCTCTTTACCTGCATTGTTAGTTTGACAATCTTTTTGCACAGAATAGTAATCCATGGTGTTAATTAAATAATCCAAATCAAACATCCAAGCATAACCTATTCCTAGGACATTGGGCTTATTCTTTAAGAAATTAACATGGGCATTTTCTTCAACTTTTCTAGATTCCAAATTATAAACCCTATATGCTTTACTTTGCAAAGAATATCCTACTAGATATCCTGAATCAAATTTTCCATCAAACTTCCCCAATTGATCAAGAGTATTCAAAATAAACACATGACACCCAAAAGGTTTCAGATGACTTATGGTTGGCTTAACACTAGTCAAAAGTTCATAAGGTGTTTTATTTTGAGGCTTGGTTACTAAAACTCTATTTAGCACATAACATGCATTATTGATTGCTTCTGCCTAAAAGGTGTTTGGCAAAAGAGAATCAGCTAGCATAGTCCTAGCAGCCTAAATTAGTATCCTATTTTTCCTTTTAGCTACTCCATTCTGTTGTGGAGTCCTAGGATTACTAAATTGTCTGTTGATATCTTTAGACCTATAGAATTCATCAAATTCAACATTCTTAAATTCTGTCCCATTATTTGTCCTAATGATCAAGACTTGTTTAGTGAACTGTTTTTCAACTAAGGTGACAAAGTCCTTAAGTAATTCCTTGGTTTCATTCTTGTGTGCTAAAAAGAAAACCTAACTGAATCTACTAAAATCATCAGTTATAACTAGGCAAAAGGTCTTGTGACTAATACTCCAAACAAATTGGACCAAACAAATCCATATGTAAGAGTTGTAAAGGCTTAGTCACAGAATTGACAGTCTTGGTCTTACAAGAGGCTCTATGTTGCTTACCTTTTTGATAAGCAGTACCTGTGAGATCATTTTGAAAAGATTTGTTAGGTAACCCTCTAACCAAATTTCCATTAACCAATTTATTTAGGTTCTTAAAAGTCACATGACCTAACCTCCTATGCTATAAATTAGACTCATCATTAGAAGCTTTAGCTAAAAAACATGTAATGCCACATGTTGGAGTAATAGTATGAAGATTGAAGGTGTACATATTTTTTTGCCTGGGTACCTTAAGCAGTACTTGAGATTCCTTTGGCATCTCAAAGTCTTTGGAGAGTACCAAGCAGTCTGTATCAGTAAAGAGCACCTTGTTCTTTTTATCACACATCTGTGATACAGAGAAGAGATTAAACTCATTCAATTCTTTCACAAAGAATACATCTTCAAATTCCAACTTTCCTGTGTTGATTTTTCCTTTTCCAGTGATCCTGCCTTTACTTCCACCAAAGGCTACTAGTCCACCTCTGAATTCTTCAAATTCAGCAAGGAACTCTCTGTTCCCTGTCATGTGCCTTGAGCATCTACTATCTACAATTCCTTGGTCTTTCAATTCATCAACTAGATGCCCTACACATACGCACAACTCACTAGTTTTTAACAGGGACCCAAGCCACATTTGACTTGGATCTTGTGGCATCTACATACTTAAGAGTTTGAGAAGTAGTTTTTCCAGTAAGAATACACACACTCTTATTTTCATGGTTCCAGTTATATAGTAAAAAACATAAGGTGACTCTATATACTTAGGCTTCTTTGACTTAAGTACTGCTTTAGCAGTACTAGGTTGAACACATGATGTTTGTCCTTTAGGAACCCATATTTGCACTAGTTTGTTATGAGGCTTACTTCTAGGTGATCTGACAATCTCAAATAGACTCCTAGAAGATTTGTGGGACAATGGTTTGTTTGACTTTTGACCAACATTATTTGCTTTTGGTCTAGCAGTACTTGTAGTTCTAGGCTTGCCGGTACTTTTCTTGCTAGACTTTAAAGGTACTAGACCTTGTTTCATAAGTACTGCTCTTGGAACAAAATCCTTGGTTGTGAGAGGGTGACTTTCCTTATTGGTCTTATTAGGCTTAATTACCCTTTTAGTATGATTAAACTTAGGTTTGTCATCTTTTTACCTGTGTATTTTTCTCATTACCTTTCTTTGTGACCTTTTGTGCAGCCTTTAGCTTTGAAATTTTATCTTCTTGTAAAGTGCAATATTTGATAAAGTGATTTAGACTACCACAAACATAACATCCTTTTCTTCTCAAAGAAGACCCAAAAGGTTGTTCTGACTTAGTGTTCTTAAAACCTAGCCCACCCCTCTTGGTATGATCATGATGTTTTGTACTGTTATCCAATACCTTACTAGGAGATTTAACCTGCTTGGGAGCAGAACTAGTTGTAGGCACATTTCCTTCAGGCACAAAGGTGCTCATTAAAGGTGGATAAACAATATTTTGGTCACAATAGGCTTATCTTGGGTCAAGGTACTAGAGTTTGATTCTGAATCAATAGACTTATTATTAACACTAGCTTTTGACTCATCTAACTCTATGCCTATATCATTATTAGGGGGCATAAAAGTTCATGACAAAGGTGGAGGAACTGCCTTCATTCCTTCAGCATACCTATCATTTTCAATAGTATCAACTGACTCATTAGAACCATCAAAAATCCCCTTTGACAAGTCCTTCCTAGTTAGGGTTATCCCACGTTGGTCCTCTATATATCCTAGGCATGTTTTATCATAATACCCCTTTTATGAGTTAATCAGCTTATCCATTCCTTTTGAGGATTTTTGCCATTGATTAATCATTTTTGTTTCATTAAAAGGACTAGCTTTTAAAACTTCATTTTCTGCTGTTATTTTCATAAGTTGTTTTTCAAAAGCTTTAATAGCCACATCTTTTTCTGTCATTTGAAGAGTTGAAATCCTAATTTTCTCTTCATAGTTTTGCTGACCCTTTTTATATAAAACTATATTTGTTTCTAACTTAGCAACACCTTGTTTAAAAGCATTTACTTCTACAGTACATGTGTTTACTTTTTGATATTGTTCATCAAGTTCTACTTTTAGACTATTAAACTTAAGAACATAATCTTAGAACAAGGATGTACCTCAATATCTTCATGAGAGAGAGTCATCAAACCAAGCTCTTCTTCTTCTTCCTCTTCAGTCCAGTTAACCACTCCATCTACTCTAACCAATGCTTTAGTTCCTTTGGGGCTTCTGTTAACTCCTTTAGGAAAGATTTCAGAGACTCTTGGACTGGTTCTATAGCTGTTCTTGGACTTCTGTCTGCTTCCTTCAGCCTTATCCCTATTACACTCTATTGCAAAGTGTCCATTCCTTCCACAGTTGTGACATTCAACTTTGGATTTTTCATATCCTAATGGTTCATTAGGATCAACATTCATCTTCCTTTTAGTCCTTTTGTAGAGTATATTAGATCTAACATAGAGCATAGCAACTTGCCATTTGAGATCCATCTCTTCAATATCAGCATCATCCATCTAGAATAAGTCATTGAGGGTTAACCTTGGTCTGTTGTCTTGTCCAGCAAAGAATGAGAAGGCATCATTGTCACTAAACAGTGATGAGGATTTTCCTTACGAATTCTGAGACATAGATGGACTGCCTTCAGTACTTTGAGAGTAAGTACTGCTAGTTAGTCCTCCAACGGTATTTTGGAAGTAAGTACCACTACTTGATCCACCAGTGGTACTTTGAGAGTATGTACCGCTGCTTACTTCTGACATAAAAGCCAAGTTAGACTTTGGTGTTGCTGCTGCTTTGGTTACTTCAATGCCTTTAACATCCATCTCATAAACTCTAAGATTGTTATAGAGATGATCAAAAGGAGTTGAATCCAGATCATCCCTTGTGATGAAGTGCATGGCCATTGCTTTCCACTCTTGTGGAACACTTCTCAAAAATTTTAGATTAGCTTCTTAATGAGGAATTACTAGTCCATGAACTGCTAACTGAATGAGAAATTTACTGAACCTTCCATAACCACTATGGATTCCTTCTGTACTAGAAATTGAGAAGTTATCAAATTCTTGTTTCAAAACAATCTTTTTCATCTTCTTAGACTTGTCATTGCCTCAAAATCTAAGCTTGATGGCAGCCCACATAGCCTTTACATCCTTAAAGTGATGAAAGCTAGGTAGAATGTCTTTTGAAAGTGCCATAGCTAAAGCAGTTCTGGCCTTTCTTTCTCTGATCTTTTCTTATACCTCTTCAACAGTGACAAAAGGTAAAGCATAACATGTACCATCAGGTAACCAATACAAATTCTTAGGAGTATTCCCATTCTTGATAACCTCCCACAGAGTGTGATCTGTGTGATTTAATTAATGTTCCATCTGCATTGCCCATGTATCATAGTTATTGTGACACCCTAGAATCGAGGTCATTAACGATACCCTAAATTACGCTAATTTTTGAAATTTTTATTAAATTATAATTTCTATAATTTATAAGTATTTTGGTTAGAGCCGATGTTCGAGGTTATAATTTTTACGGTTGACGTTTTAAGAAGGACGATGACGATTACGATCCCGAGGGATGCCCAATTTCATATAATTTTTGACGATTTATCGATAATGTAATTTTTCGAGAATTTTATTTACGGTTCGTGTTAAGTTGAGTCGGGTGAGTTTTATAGCCTTCCGAGTACATTTAAAGTATCCCAAAAATATTTTGGAGCGTTCGGGAAGATTTCCGACTCCCGTAAAATTTTCAAAATTGACAAATGAGTCGAACCCGCAAAGTTTTGAGGACGTTTTTCATTTAAGGACAAAAGAAGCCAAAAATTGCACAAAGGTCCCTCCTAACCCACCAAAAAGGCCAAATTTGCCATAAACACAAACACACACAACACTTGCACCAAAAATCAAACCATCACTCTCTCCTCTCTCTCTAAAGCCGACGGACACCCCCAACACCATCAAAAACCCACCAAAAATCTTCTTCCACTTGATTTTTCAAAAATCTAAGGTTAGACCACACTTAGTTTGGTCATTCCCCACCTATTCATGTGCTCAAATCCAACATGCATTGATAAAAATTTTTCAAGATTTTTCCATATGATCCAAATTCGTTTTTGAGGCTAAATGAGCTAATGCATGTTGATATTAAGTGTTATGGAAGTATAAACACCATGAAAACCCACCAAAATTAATTTGGTTGTGGTAATTGGGTCACCCAAACCCCACGGCAAAGGGGGTGTTTGGGGAGCCATGGTGGTTGTTGGTTTTGCATGTTAATCTTGTGTTTGGTTTGATGTTTAAGGGTGTTTTACATAGGTGTTAGTGGTTGCATGTTCATTTTCTTTGATTCTTGATTTTGAGTTTGATTGATCAATAGGGGTAGGATTGAAGTTTGATGTTAGGATATGTTTGGGAAGGCTTAGGATGATGTTTAGTGGTGATTAGAAGTCTTGGAATCGAGTCTAAGCATGTTTTTGGTATGGTCATTTTTAGGCAGAAACATTTGGTCCATTTTATAAAAATGATTTTTGTTCCAGGTCTTGAAAGCTAAATGTAGTGATAGAGGGTCTTTCTAGCTTTAATTTGGTATAAGGTAGAGCCCGTGACTCAAAACGAGCTAAAAGTTATGACATTTTAAAGATCGGGTACCGGGAGACGAGGACTTTCACAATCCGAATTTGTGCAAAGTTTTAGTCAAATCCCGAGGGTCACAAGTATAAATTGGTAAATGGTCAAGGGTCAAAATTTGGTCCCTAACCTGTGTAAATGAGTATATATGTTGACTTAGGTGTCAAGGAAGTCAAAGGTATTTTTCATATAGGTCAAAGAGGTCAAAATTGGTCGAAGCGCAATTTCAGCCCGTAAAATGTAGTCGTGGAAATGAGTTGCGTAACGGGTCGAAAAAGTAAAAACTTTTATTGAGCTTAAAAACATGTTATCTACAGGTCATATAGGATTTTTGGAAATTTTGTCAAATTTTATAAGCATGGTTTAATAAGGTAAAACAGCCCGTACTTTAGTCAAGTACCGGCGAGAACGAATAAAAATGGACAACGTAAGTATTGAGAACGAATGGAATAAAATGAATGATACTTGTTGTTTTGTTTTTGGCGTGAGTTATATTTGTCCTAAGTGACTTGTATATATGTATTTTATACAGTACCGTAAGTATTTAAATGAGATTACTCATTACGCGTTATTTGTGATAGGTGTTGATTTACCCGGGCATCCGTTTCGTCGTCAGTGATCACTCCTCGAACTACCGACTACTTAATACCTAAGGTGTGAATTTATAGCCTCGCTTATATTATTTCAAATTGTTTTACCCGCGAGGGAAATGCATGCTAGTTTTTTTAAAGGAACGTATATCATGAATGATTGTTAGACCCGAAAGTTGCCTTAGAAATTGTGTTGAGTACCAAAGTTGCAAAAGTCCCTAAAATCATGAACTATTAACTATTGTCTTGCCCTCGAGTAGGGGGAAATAGCCGCTTATGCAATTTGTAGTACTACGGGGTTAACGACCCAATGCTAGCCGAGAAGCTGTACTTATAGTAAGTTCTGCGGTAGATTATTTTGTATGAGAAATAAGGTATAATTGCAACTGATGCCTTTAGAAGGGGCACTGGTTTCATCTGAATCATGCCGGTATATTTACGCGGGTGATTGAGTTAACGGATTAGTGTCATGAGCTTAAACACAATTGTCAGTATCCTGATTATAGTTTGTTTGATCGACAAGACTATAAATGATCACGAATGGTTTTTATTATATATACGTTCAAATGGATTGAAAAACCTATGAATTCCACTCAACGTTTTCGTTGACCAAATTTTTGGCATGTGTTTCAGGTAACCGTTGAGAAGTAGGATGGAGCATGCATGGGATGGATGTTGTGTGTACGGCTTGGTGTCCGCTTGTTTTTCCCTCCTTTTCTACTTAAACAATTTTTATGTTTAATGTCATGTGGTTGTAAACTGAAGTTTTTGGGGTTGAGATTCATGGGGACCGAAAACGCTAAACTCTGTGCACTATTTGGGGTTGGAAAAACTGTGGACATGTATTATCTAACAATTTTTAAATTTCAAGTTTTAAGTTGACGTCTTTTAGCGTCGTTTGATATATCTTGTGTGCAATGAATACTGTGTAGCACCCATTGTTGTAGTTCCGCTGCGCATAGCAATTGTGGGGGTGTTACAGATTGGTAATCAGAGCCACGAGTTATAGAGAACTAGGTCGTTTTTGAAAATCCTAAACTATAACTTTTGGTGTCGTAAGAAGGGGTCCAAGCACACACAACTATCCTGCATGGCTCCGGTAAGATTTATTGTTGTATTTATGGCATTTGACGTATACTTTTGAGTAAAGTATATATATGCGGGTAATTATTATATAAGTATGGAATTACTATATGTAGACGTTAAATTTTACGTGAAATATCCGACATCGTAATTTTTGTATTAATCATGCATGAGCATCATATTATTACATTTCGGGCATATGTACCACCTTTGCATTGCATTTGCATGCATATATTTATAATTATTGTATAATTACTTATGTACCCTCCGAAATTCGCTGTTATTGCAGGAATGGCCGAGGTACCGCCCAACGATAACGGAAACGATTACGTCGTAGGTCACGAAGGGGGACCGTTTCCTCCGAACCCGCCGGACAATAATAATGGATGGATCGCTCCAGAAGACGAAATAGGGCCAGAAAACGACAATGGCGAAAGTGAGGTGGATAATTTCAGCATGAGTAGTGACGACAATGAGGATTCCGAAGAAGAGCCCGAGGAGCTATTGGATGATGGTATTCCCGAGGATGCCGTAGGCCAGACCGAACCCGATTTGTTTCAGTCCCCGAATTCGCCGAAGGGTTATGAGGTACCACCGACCGGTCGTTATGAGCAGCAACCCTTTGATCGCCCGATGGACAATTGTAAGAATTATTTGAGATCAGTGCCAGGATTTGTTCGAGAAGGTGATGGGAGCAGTGGAGAGTCCAGCAAGTCGCCATCGATTCATGAGAATATTGCAAGGGTCTATTTTCCGAGACCGAGACACTACTGGGATCCCGCAGGTCGTTTGGGGAGGATGGAAAGGTTGATGTATGAGCGGTTTGTAGTTGAGACTAGGGTGATTAAGAAGTTTGATAAGACTGAAAGGGAACATCAAAGACTGTTGGAAAGGACTTCAAGAATTGCGTATGATGGGATAATGAACACAAGTGCCATCAACAGTTTGAAATCAATGGTTGCAAATTTAAGTGCTAGTCTTGACCGTGTGAGGGAAGATCAGATGAGGTTGTCGAGGATGCAGAGTTGGGAGCATCGTGTGAGGGATTCATTGCCCCCGGATTGGAGATTCATGGACGATGTGGAGATGGAGGCGAACGACTTCATGGTTCAGCCGCCTACTGGAGGTGCTTGTATTTCGGTGGGAAGTCAGGTAGCGATTGAGTATGGATCCACATCAGGGACGAAAAAGGAAACAGAATGTGGGCCAGATGAGAAAGGAAAAAGGAAAGTGGATGATGTGGATGAGGACGTAAGTGATGAGGAAACCGAGGAAGACGACGACGAGCCGCCATCCAAGAGGCCGTGTGGATCACCACATGCCTAGTTACTTGTTTTGTATTTTCTTTGATCATTGTAATAGAACTATTTTAGACCTTTGTATGATGGTATTATGACGAGAAACTCAAGTACTTGATGTTTTGTGGTGAACGATTGTAGTGGCATTACTTGTCACGACTTTGGTTAATTATCAATACAATCTATGTTACCTTTCATGATCTGTGATATGTCTTAAATTTGATCTTTTGTGGTGTGAATTGATGAATATTAGTAACTCCGTAGTGATGTGTCGTTGTATGTATTTTATGTCTGGGAAACTTGATATGAATACTTACATTGTTTTTCTATTTTCCTTGTCTTGCAGAAAGAGATATTCGATAACACGATGCCTCCAAAGTTGACTGCCGATCGTGTTAACACCATGATTCAGGAAGCTATAGCAAATGCGTTGCAAGCGGACCGAGCTGGGAGAAATCAGGATCCAGGAAGGAATGCGGGGAGACAGCAAGCCCCGAGAGTGTGTACCTATTCTAGTTTTATGAAGTGCGGTCCCACGCAGTTCCGTGGAACGGGTGGAGCTTTAGAACTTAGACGGTGGTTGGAAAAAGTTGAAAGTACGTTTGAAATCAGTGGTTGTACAGAAGCAGATAAAGTGAAGTTTGCAGCAGCTACGTTTCTGGACGATGCGTTAAGTTGGTGGAATACCCAGGTAGCTACGGTTGGATTGGCTGTGGCGAATGCAAGGACGTGGAATGCGACCAAAGCTTTGTTGACAAAGAAGTTTTGCCCAGAGGAGGAATTGGGGCAATTGGAGGACGAATTGAGGCATTTGACCTTAAAGAACAACGATATAGCTGCTTACACCAGGAGATTCAATGAGTTAAGCCTTTTGTGTCCGGACATATTTGCCAATGATGCCAAGAAAATGAAGCAGTATATAAAGGGTTTATCTAGCAACATCAAAGGTGAAACAACTTCGTCAAAACCTGGAACGTTTGACGAAGCGGTTCAAATGGCACACGCTTTGATGGACGTTAAGCTTCAGGACAAGCAGAACTACATTGCTGAAGGCAACAAAAGGAAATGGGAGGCAGCACAAAGTAATCAATCCCAAGGCCAGAACCGAGGTGGAAATCGAAACAACCATGGGCCGAACCGTAATCAGCAGTTTAATCAGAGAAGGAACGAAGGGATGAGGGCAGTGACGAACCCTAGAGGTGTGAAAGTAAATCCCCATTGTGGAAAGTGCAATTTGTATCATGTTGGAAATTGCCCGCCGGCATGCGGCAAGTGTGGAAAGGCAGGTCATAGGACTGCTAGTTGTCGAACGGGAGGAGTAGCCACTGGGGCTAATGCTATCAGGATGAGAGGATGTTATAGTTGTGGAGAAAGGGGTCATGTGCAAGCGAATTGCCTGAAGGCAGGAATCAGGCGGGGAGGTAATAATGCGGCTGCTGTGTATCAAGTGGGAACTGCTGATAAGCCACAGGGTCCAAATGTGGTTACCGGTACGTTTTTGCTAGACGCTTGTTATGCTAGTATTTTATTTGATTCTGGCTCCGACAAGAGTTTTGTAGACGTTAGATTTAGTCGTCATATCGATAGAGAACCGGTGTTGTTAACGACTAGTTATAATGTTGAATTAGCCGATGGAAAAATTGTTAGTACGAATTCTATACTGAAAGGGTGTACCTTGAAGTTAGGAAACTACGCTTTTAAAATCGACTTGATGCCTATAGAGCTAGGATCGTTTGACGTGATTGTGGGAATGGATTGGTTAAGGGCGCATAGTGCTACGATCGTCTGTGGTGAGAGATTGGTGCAGATTCCGCTGAGGAATAGGGTTTTGACGGTAAAGGGAGACGAATGCACTTCTCGTTTGAAGGTGATTTCGTGTTTGAAGATGATGAAGTACGTAGAGAGCGGATGCGATGTGTTCTTGGCACAAGTTTCGAGCGATGGTGATGTAGAGGCGAGGATTGAAGAGGTACCAGTTATTTGCGAGTATCCGGACGTTTTTCCAGACGAGTTGCCAGGTTTACCGCCTAACCGTGAGGTCGAGTTTCGAATTGATTTAGTGCCAGGAGCTGCGCCGGTTGCACGTGCACCTTATCGCTTAGCACCATCTGAGTTAAAGGAGTTATCGGATCAATTGAAGGAATTGATGGACAAAGGATTTATTAGGCCGAGCTCATCACCTTGGGGAGCGCCAGTGTTGTTCGTAAAGAAGAAGGATGGTTCGTTTAGGATGTGTATCGACTATAGAGAACTCAATAAGCTGACGGTTAAGAATCGGTACCCATTACCGAGGATTGATGATTTGTTCGATCAATTGCAAGGTTCCAGTGTATACTCAAAGATCGATTTAAGATCAGGGTATCATCAACTGCGTGTAAGAGAGGAGGATATTCCTGTAACCGCCTTTCGTACGCGGTATGGACACTTTGAATTTCGAGTGATGCCGTTTGGGTTGACAAACGCGCCTGCTGTATTCATGGATCTTATGAATCGCGTGTGCAAGCCGTATCTAGATAAGTTTGTTATTGTTTTCATCGACGACATACTTATTTACTCTAAGAGTAAGGAGGAGCACGAGAAGCACCTAAGAAAGATTTTGGAGTTGTTAAGGAAGGAGAAGCTGTATGCAAAATTCTCTAAGTGTGAGTTTTGGTTGGAATCAGTGCAGTTTCTAGGTCATGTGATCGATAGTGAGGGAGTTCGTGTAGATCCTGCTAAGATCGAAGCAATCAGGGAATGGTCAGCACCGACGACGCCGACTGAAGTTCGACAATTTCTGGGTTTAGCTGGGTATTATAGAAGGTTTATTGAAGGATTTTCGTTGATTACGAAACCATTGACGAGGCTTACCGAAAAGAATAGGGTGTATGAATGGGGAAATGAGGAAGAGCTTGCTTTCGAAACGCTCAAGGATAAGTTATGTTCCGCGCCAATTTTATCATTGCCTGAAGGAACCGAAGATTTCGTAGTGTATTGTGATGCGTCTCGTAAAGGTTATGGAGCGGTATTAATGCAACGTGAAAAGGTGATAGCTTACGCGTCGAGGCAATTAAGGAAGAATGAGGAGAACTACACGACGCACGATTTGGAATTAGGAGCGGTGGTTTTTGCGTTGAAACTGTGGAGACACTATCTGTATGGGACAAAGTGTGTTGTATTCACTGATCACAAGAGTTTGCAGCACATTTTAGATCAAAAGGAGTTGAATATGCGACAAAGACGATGGGTTGAACTACTGAGTGATTATGACTGCGAAATTCGCTACCACCCTGGGAAGGCGAATGTTGTAGCGGACGCATTGAGTAGGAAGGAACGGGAGAAACCTTTGAGGGTTAGAGCTTTAGTGATGAGTGAGAGCGTTTACTTAACCGAAACCATACTAAAGGCTCAGGAGAGAGGTTTAATGAAAGGGAATGTTGAAGCCGAGAATTTGGGACGAATGTTGAAACCTATTTTCGTGATTAGGTCTGACGGACTGAGATATTTTGAGAATCGGATTTGGTTACCACTGTGTTCACCTGAGGAAGGAAAGCCTGGAGTTCGAGAATTGGTTATGAATGAGTCGCATAAGTCGAAGTATTCGATACATCCTGGATCGGATAAGATGTACCACGACCTGAAGAAAGTCTATTGGTGGCCGAATATGAAGGCAGATATTGCTCGTTACGTCAGTAAGTGTTTGACTTGCGCGAAGGTTCAGGCAGAACATAAGAAACCATCTGGATTGTTGGTACAACCAGAAATCCCAGAATGGAAATGGGAGAAAATCGCAATGGATTTTGTGACGGGTTTACCTAGGACTCCTAGTGGAAGCGATATGATATGGGTAATTGTGGATAGGTTGACGAAATCTGCTCATTTCTTACCTACGAAGAAGACGGACAGCATGGAAAGACTCGCCAGCGTGTACGTGAAGGAGATCGTCTGTAGACATGGAGTGCCGTTATCGATCATTTCGGATCGCGACAGTAGATTTACGTCGGAATTTTGGAGATCGCTTCAACGTACGATGGGCACTGAACTGAGTTTAAGCACGGCTTATCACCCGGAAACTGACGGCCAGAGTGAGCGAACGATTCAAACGATGGAGGACATGCTCCGAGCGTGCGTGATTGATTTTGGAGGAAGTTGGGAACGCCACTTGCCTCTGGTGGAATTTTCGTACAATAATAGTTATCACGCGAGTATCAAGGCAGCACCGTTCGAAGCATTGTACGGAAGGAAGTGTAGATCGCCGGTGTGTTGGAGTGAAGTAGGGGAAAGTCAATTGACTGGACCCGAAATGGTTTTAGAAACGACAGAGAAGATCGTGCAGATCAAGAACCGACTACTTGCTGCGAGAAGCCGACAGAAGAGTTATGCCGATAACCGAAGGAAACCTTTGGAGTTTGAAGTTGGAGATATGGTTATGCTCAAGGTATCGCCATGGAAGGGTGTAATTCGTTTTGGAAAGAAAGGAAAGTTGAGTCCGAGGTATATTGGACCGTTTAAGATCGTTGAACGAATTGGACCAGTAGCGTACAAGTTAGAATTGCCGACCGAGCTTAGTGCTATTCATGACACGTTTCACGTATCGAACCTGAAGAAGAGTTTGGCGGACAAGGAATTGGTGATTCCTTTGGACGAGATTCGACTAGACGACAAAATGCACTTTGTGGAAGAACCTGTGGAAATAATGGACCGGGAGGTCAAGCGGTTGAAGCATAGTAGGATTCCTATTGTGAAGGTCCGATGGAATTCTAAGCGTGGACCGGAATACACCTGGGAACGTGAGGACTTTTTCAAGGAAAGGTATAATGTGAGTACAAGAAGAGGCGAGCGCCGGGACGTCGCTCTCTTTAAGGAGGGGTGGATGTGACACCCTAGAATCGAGGTCATTAACGATACCCTAAATTACGCTAATTTTTGAAATTTTTATTAAATTATAATTTCTATAATTTATAAGTATTTTGGTTAGAGCCGATGTTCGAGGTTATAATTTTTACGGTTGACGTTTTAAGAAGGACGATGACGATTACGATCCCGAGGGATGCCCAATTTCATATAATTTTTGACGATTTATCGATAATGTAATTTTTCGAGAATTTTATTTACGGTTCGTGTTAAGTTGAGTCGGGTGAGTTTTATAGCCTTCCGAGTACATTTAAAGTATCCCAAAAATATTTTGGAGCGTTCGGGAAGATTTCCGACTCCCGTAAAATTTTCAAAATTGACAAATGAGTCGAACCCGCAAAGTTTTGAGGACGTTTTTCATTTAAGGACAAAAGAAGCCAAAAATTGCACAAAGGTCCCTCCTAACCCACCAAAAAGGCCAAATTTGCCATAAACACAAACACACACAACACTTGCACCAAAAATCAAACCATCACTCTCTCCTCTCTCTCTAAAGCCGACGGACACCCCCAACACCATCAAAAACCCACCAAAAATCTTCTTCCACTTGATTTTTCAAAAATCTAAGGTTAGACCACACTTAGTTTGGTCATTCTCCACCTATTCATGTGCTCAAATCCAACATGCATTGATAAAAAATTTTCAAGATTTTTCCATATGATCCAAATTCGTTTTTGAGGCTAAATGAGCTAATGCATGTTGATATTAAGTGTTATGGAAGTATAAACACCATGAAAACCCACCAAAATTAATTTGGTTGTGGTGATTGGGTCACCCAAACCCCACGGCAAAGGGGGTGTTTGGGGAGCCATGGTGGTTGTTGGTTTTGCATGTTAATCTTGTGTTTGGTTTGATGTTTAAGGGTGTTTTACATAGGTGTTAGTGGTTGCATGTTCATTTTCTTTGATTCTTGATTTTGAGTTTGATTGATCAATAGGGGTAGGATTGAAGTTTGATGTTAGGATATGTTTGGGAAGGCTTAGGATGATGTTTAGTGGTGATTAGAAGTCTTGGAATCGAGTCTAAGCATGTTTTTGGTATGGTCATTTTTAGGCAGAAACATTTGGTCCATTTTATAAAAATGATTTTTGTTCCAGGTCTTGAAAGCTAAATGTAGTGATAGAGGGTCTTTCTAGCTTTAATTTGGTATAAGGTAGAGCCCGTGACTCAAAACGAGCTAAAAGTTATGACATTTTAAAGATCGGGTACCGGGAGACGAGGACTTTCACAATCCGAATTTGTGCAAAGTTTTAGTCAAATCCCGAGGGTCACAAGTATAAATTGGTAAATGGTCAAGGGTCAAAATTTGGTCCCTAACCTGTGTAAATGAGTATATATGTTGACTTAGGTGTCAAGGAAGTCAAAGGTATTTTTCATATAGGTCAAAGAGGTCAAAATTGGTCGAAGCGCAATTTCAGCCCGTAAAATGTAGTCGTGGAAATGAGTTGCGTAACGGGTCGAAAAAGTAAAAACTTTTATTGAGCTTAAAAACATGTTATCTACAGGTCATATAGGATTTTTGGAAATTTTGTCAAATTTTATAAGCATGGTTTAATAAGGTAAAACAGCCCGTACTTTAGTCAAGTACCGGCGAGAACGAATAAAAATGGACAACGTAAGTATTGAGAACGAATGGAATAAAATGAATGATACTTGTTGTTTTGTTTTTGGCGTGAGTTATATTTGTCCTAAGTGACTTGTATATATGTATTTTATACAGTACCGTAAGTATTTAAATGAGATTACTCATTACGCGTTATTTGTGATAGGTGTTGATTTACCCGGGCATCCGTTTCGTCGTCAGTGATCACTCCTCGAACTACCGACTACTTAATACCTAAGGTGTGAATTTATAGCCTCGCTTATATTATTTCAAATTGTTTTACCCGCGAGGGAAATGCATGCTAGTTTTTTTAAAGGAACGTATATCATGAATGATTGTTAGACCCGAAAGTTGCCTTAGAAATTGTGTTGAGTACCAAAGTTGCAAAAGTCCCTAAAATCATGAACTATTAACTATTGTCTTGCCCTCGAGTAGGAGGAAATAGCCGCTTATGCAATTTGTAGTACTACGGGGTTAACGACCCAATGCTAGCCGAGAAGCTGTACTTATAGTAAGTTCTGCGGTAGATTATTTTGTATGAGAAATAAGGTATAATTGCAACTGATGCCTTTAGAAGGGGCACTGGTTTCATCTGAATCATGCCGGTATATTTACGCGGGTGATTGAGTTAACGGATTAGTGTCATGAGCTTAAACACAATTGTCAGTATCCTGATTATAGTTTGTTTGATCGACAAGACTATAAATGATCACGAATGGTTTTTATTATATATACGTTCAAATGGATTGAAAAACCTATGAATTCCACTCAACGTTTTCGTTGACCAAATTTTTGGCATGTGTTTCAGGTAACCGTTGAGAAGTAGGATGGAGCATGCATGGGATGGATGTTGTGTGTACGGCTTGGTGTCCGCTTGTTTTTCCCTCCTTTTCTACTTAAACAATTTTTATGTTTAATGTCATGTGGTTGTAAACTGAAGTTTTTGGGGTTGAGATTCATGGGGACCGAAAACGCTAAACTCTGTGCACTATTTGGGGTTGGAAAAACTGTGGACATGTATTATCTAACAATTTTTAAATTTCAAGTTTTAAGTTGACGTCTTTTAGCGTCGTTTGATATATCTTGTGTGCAATGAATACTGTGTAGCACCCATTGTTGTAGTTCCGCTGCGCATAGCAATTGTGGGGGTGTTACAGTTATCACTTTTGAGAACAGGAGTTTGACAGCAGAAAGAGTATGGGAAGAAGGTGTAGTTGTATGAGTAACTACAGCATTTGTTGCTTGTGCACCTTGTGTAGGTGGAGGTGTAGGATGCACAACTTGAGGTTGTCCCTGTGGTATGGGATCAGGTATTGGAATTTCTTCCAAGTGAGGATTATTATCGGATTGAGACATTGGATTTTCGGTAGTGGAGATTTAGGGTTGTGTTCTTCTTATTCAGAGTTTCTCAACAAGCTCTGATACCACTTGTTGATCCCTTTGAATGGATCTATATTCTGTTAAGAATTTGTACAATAGCTTGTAATCAAACTAGAGCACTTGAGAACTCTTACTCAACCAAATAAGTTATGCGGAATCTAACTTATAAAGCAAAGAAGAACATAACTACTTTTAACTATTTCATCTTCTATTAATAGACTTTCAATGAGGTACAATAAACTCATCGTACTTATGTTCCTTTTATAGTGATAAGGAACCCTAGAAACCTTAGAATATTCTTTAATGATAAGTATATCACACACAATATATTATCAATATTCTAAACTATTAAGTATATCACATAAGATATACTTTAATATAACTATGACATATCTTTTCTAAAGATATATTCGTCCTAGTCAATATAGCAGTACTTACATTATAACTAACAATACTTACTATGTACCGCGTTAACACTAACGGTACTTGCCAACACTAACAGTACTTGTACTTGTACTAACGGTACTTGGTACTTTACAAATAATTCCCAACAAGGTTTTGCATAACCACTTGAATCTAACCTTTTTAAAAGTATTTTTATAAACCGATCTTTAGATCATTTAACTAGTGAAGCTATTCAACCTCCCCCCTCCAGTTTCTACATTTGGTATTAGAGCCTAGGTCATTCATGTTTTTGAAGTATATTGTGTTTTAAATCTTGGATCTTTCTATGGACTCCAATAAGTACCTAGAAGGGAAAGTTATGTAAAGACCACCACTTTTTGAAACCGATAGTTTTATTTATTGGAAAAATAGATTCGAGACTTATGTGAAATCAAAATATTTAGATTTTTTGGCATGTTATTACTAATGGTGAATTTTTACCTTTACAATATAGTGAAGTTTCTAAAAATAAAGAACTAGTTTTTTAAACTCTAATGATGACACTAAAAGAAACTTGCTATAAATAATGATGCTAAAATGTTTATTTACAATGCTTTGCCTAAGAAAGAGTATGAAGGATTTTATGTGTAAACCCGCTAAAGAAATTTAGCTAAATCTTTTGATAACCACCAAGGTAATAGTTAAGTCAAAGAAAGCAAAATCGATTTGTAGAAACTAGAAGGGGGGGGGGGGGTGGTGGGGAGGGTTGAATAGTTTCTCTTTGATTTATCTCCTAATTAAAATTCCTTTTCAATTAGGTAAGTACCAAAACTATCTTTTACTTGAAATCTAGTTGCATAATGATTAGGTTCAATTCTAATGCATTAACAATTACAAGTAGTAAGTGTAATGATGATGAAGGTAAGTGAAGAGTAAGGAAAGAAACAACCTAGTAGGAAGACACCAAGATTTATAGTGGTTCGACAACGAAGCTCTATCCTCGTTCCTACTCCACTCTTCGAGTACACCTACTAGAGATTTCCACTATATCCACAAGCTCCCTTCTTGGCGGAGAAAACCTTACAACTTCACTTACATTATTTTCCGACACTAAGCTAAATGTCGAGACCTAATCTTAGCTAGGACCAATCTACACAATGTCTCCCACTTCACCATTTTACGACACAAGGCTTCGAGTTATAATTGAAAGATAGAACCAATCTTCACAACGTTGCCTACTTCACCATTTTTCGACAAAAGGCTAGATGTTGAGTTCTAATCCAAAGCTAGAACCAACCTTCACGACTCTTCACTTTGAAGCTAAGTGAGAACTTCACACAACACAACTACACATCACTTTATAGTTTAGTGAGAACTCACAAGACACAACCATATCACTTTATAGTTTAGTGAGAACTTACACAACTTATTACAACTTAACTAAACATATCCAAGTACACACATGTAAATTGGATCTACACAACACAAATCCAAGCACACACATATGCAAAGGATTTACACAACACTAATCCAAGTATTCACAAATAGCTTGGATGAACACAACTTGTCCAAGTATTCACAAATACATTGGATCTACACAAGACATAAATAAAAAAATGATGAACATGACTAGATCTTTAGGAGAGGATGATCTTCATCAAGGATTCATCTTTAATCACATCACACGAGTGTGAGTGATCTTCTCTTTGGACAAGGTAAAGAAGGAGATCAAGAGGATAATCATAAGTAAACATACTTAACACATTAAGTGATCATTTACAAATGATTAGGATTAGAAAAGAGAAAGAAGGCTGAAAGAAGTGTCCAAAAAGGGTTATTGAAAATGCAGATTTGATCCACTATTTATAGGAGACAAAAACCAACCGCTAGCTGAGCGCGGCTCCTTATCTACCTAGGCGGTTCCTTATTGATAGAGAACCGCTGGGCACTTAAGGAACCGCGGAGGTAGACTCCGCTACTTTTTGTCTTTTAGTAGATTTGAAATATCTGAGGCTGTTCAAACCTTCAAATGATATTCTTATGGCATTTGGAATATGCCATATTCAATTTTTCATTTTCCATTTTAATAAAACATTTTCTTAAAAATAAAGTTTATTAGAAATCTTTTGTCACATTTGACAAAAGTGAGTTTTAAGGCTAATCATTTTTATGATCACTAAACATGATTAAGATATGTTAGTGTAATGATTATTACCTTGATGATAGTGTTTGTTAGATAATTCGTTTTATGATTATATTTGACAATAAATGTCTTTGTAATTTGTCGTGATCAAAACTAAGAAAGATTACTTAGCACTAACAATGTTTTTAGGCATTGCTTTGCATTAACACGATCTTCTTGTTCAACAATATGAATAATTTGTCATCTTAGAAGATGAAACTATTGATAGTGAATTTGCTAGATTTAATACTATTTTACTAGTCTAAAACCACTTGATGAAGCTTTTTCTAGCAAGAAAAATGTTAGGAAGTTTCTTCGCGCGTTGCATCCAAAGTGGAGAGCTAAGGTCACGACATTTGAAGAATAAAAGGACCTCACCACATTGTCACACGATGAACTTGTTGGAAACTTGAAAGTTCATGAGATGATAATCTTGAAGGACTCGAAGATAGTTAAGAGCAAGAGTGAAATAAAGTCTCTAGCATTAAAGGCCAAGAAGGTGCATAGTGATGATAAATCCTCATCCTCCGATAGTGAAGATGAAGAATACACTATGGCGGTTAGAGACATCAAGAAGTTCTTCAAGAGGAGAGGAGAATACGTTAGGCAACCGAGCAACGAAAAGAAGCCATTCTCGAAGAACCGGTTTGTCAAGAATGAAAAAGTGAAAGAAAATGCTTTAGATGCGGTGATCCAAATCATCTAATTAGTGAATGTCCCAAGCCACCTCACGACAAGAATCATGCGGAATTCGTTGGAGGGTCTTGGAGCGATAGTGGTGAAGAATGTGAGGAAAATGCTAAAGACGAGAAATGTCTCATGGCTCTTTCTTCAAAAGAGGTACATTTCGAACCGAATACTATTGCAATGATAGTTCTTCTTTAGACGAACTAGAATTAGAAAGTTAATAGATAATCTATGCAAACTAAGTCTAAAGTTCATAAAAAGAATAAATTGCTAAAATCAAGTAAGGCTAAACTTGAAAATGAAATTAGTGAGTTAAAAGGTAAATTAGCTAAAATGGATAAAAATAAAGAAGTTGATTAGGATGTCTAAGGTGTGAAAATCTTCGACAAGAAAATGAGGATCTTAAGAGCAGATCTATTAAGTTGGAAAAGTTCATGAAATGAACAAATGCTCTTGATGATATGCTAAGTAGACAAATTTACTCTAAAGAAAGACTTGGTTTAGGTTTAACACAGATGAAGCATTACGAGTAAAACTAAACAAGTTAAATTTTCAGAAAAAGTGTCTGCTGACCGGGGATCAAGATTATACTCTTCGGTTCCTTATATTTATGGAACCGCAAACAAAAGAGCGTAAATGAGCGGTAAGTATTAAACAAATGATTTAGGAAAATCAACTGTTAATGACCCAATTAAGTTCGTTTCCCAAGGAGGTATATGTGTGTGACTAAAATGTAATGATATTTGAGATTAATATTGAGAAAGAATGGGATGAGAAAATAGAATGACGGATACGTGAAAATTATTACTACGACGACCAAATTAAAAATCGTAAAAAGAGCTAAAATAAAAATTAATTCTAAAAAATTCCAAAAAATTACCAAAAATCAAATTAAATAAACTAAGAGTTTACAAATGATCAAAACTTTTTCAAACCTTTTAATTAATTAAATATTAATTTTTAAATTCTAATTAAAGCCCTAAAAATCAAAATAATTATTAAAAAGCCCAAATAAAGATTTTTCACTTTTAAACCTCAAAAATGACTAAATAAGAATAAAAACTATTTTTATAAATTTTTAAACTAATTAAAACTATTTAAAATGATTAAAAACTATTGAAAACTTAAAATAATTATAGAAATTAGAAAAATGACGATAAAATTAATCTAAGAGTTGCAAAAATCCTATTTTAATGTATTAAACCTAAGAAAAATATAAAAGTGCTAAAATGTGAAAAATGAAATTTAATAATAAAATAATATTTAAAATCCAAAGATTATAAAAAATTCTAAAAACTTGCAAACTAGTTTATTTTAACCTAAATAAACATCAAATGAAAGTGAAATTACCAAAATACCCCTAATGGGCCCCCAAAAGGGCTAAAAATGAAAACAATCCACTTAAATGGGCTTTTAGGCCAAAAAAGTTCAACAAGGCCCAAATGACCTGGAAACGCCCTATCTGACTCAAAATTTTATTTTGAACATAAAAGTCTAAGGCCCAAAAGCTGGTTTTGAGCTTATCACAGCTTATTGGTATAACGACTTATCCTTATTGGGCCCATACTTCCATTAAGCAATAAGCCAATGCCATAAGCTCAGATTAGACACACAACCTTATTTTGAGATGCCTAAGAGATCTGTGAAAAGAAATTTTGAAAAAGCAAACCCAATAAGCCAGAAAGAAGCAAAGTAGAATTTCACTAAAAGACAAAATAGTCGACTTAGAGTTCTAGACCACCTCAGACCTTCAAATAAGTTGCAAAAGACTCTAAATGACTTAATTAAGGCAAATGAACAAAGAAAAGTTCAATAAGCCAAGCTAATTAAGCTGAATAAGCTGATAAGCACTTATGTAAAAGTCAAAGTTATTGGTTTTCTAGTCAAAGCTCAAAGTCAACCCCTCAAATGCTCCAGAATGAACAAATGGGTCAAATAAGTGACACCTATTACAAATTCAAAGTTGTTGCAGGTTTAAATAAGCTAGAACAGCTTATTGATAAGCACATGTTGAAATAACACTAGCAGTGGCTAGCAGCAGGGGAAAGGAGTTCCCACTGCTTTGACTATTTGATTTCCTCTTTTAGAGAGATCCAGTTGGATTCAAATGAAAACAAAGGCACCCTTGTAATCAGTGGATCACAAGGAGTCATTATCAATCAACAAATCACAATTTCGTTCACTCAATAAGCACAGAATAAGCAAACAGTCCACATATATGATACAAACCTGGCAAATAAGCAGTTATGCACAAATAAGTAAATTAAGCATGAATAAGCCAGCCAAATTGAACCATATACATACAAAAGCTATAATAAAGTCCAATAAGCACAAATAAACTTGTTTCAAGCACTGGAACAAAGTAAATAAGCAGATTCAAGCACACAAAATTTCTGATGAACAAAGGTACATTTCCAAAATACTTTTGCTGATCTATTTGACCACCAATCCAACTTCAAGCCCTCAAATCCCTTTCCTTGGTGATGTTAACCAAAATTTAACACTTGTTAACCCTAGTCTACCCTTAGATCTAGGTGTCCCCAAAATTTTAGCCAAAATACCCAAGTAAAACAGATTTTATGAACCCTTGATTGAGTTAGGTGTTTAAACCCTCAAAACTTGCAGATAACCAACCCCTTACACCAGATAAACAGATACCAACAATAAGAAACAACAAACAACCATAAAGGTTGCCTTGAATCTTGACAAATCAGTTAACCCAAACACCCCTTTAGAATCTGATTTCTCAATTTTCCAAAGGATTGTTGTGATTTAACCTTCAATCCAAGATCAAAACAACCCTAGGAATGATAATCTAACCTCAGAAACACAAATCAACCATAAAAATCACAGGTTCACAATCAAATATCCAAAATCACATAAATCATGCAATATTTTCAAAAAAGTAAAAGAGATAAGAGATTCAAACCTCCAAAATGTACATCCACACTTTGTAATGTTTGAGCTGAGGTGCTAGCAAGAACAAGCACCAGCTTCCACAAGCTGCTAAGATGAACAAACACAAAAGTAAGATCAAAACAGATTATCCTTTGATTTTTGAAAACAAGAGTTTTAAACCTTAAAACCTTTTCTCAAAATCAACCAAACATGTATATGGAACTCAGACCTTAGCTATTCAAACACCAAACTTTTATAAACAACAAAAGAGAATTCAAAATTTTCAGAAATTCATATTTTATTTTATAAAAAGGAATTACAAAGAAGATAGGTAAAATCTGGAACAAAAGCTCTCTCACATGTTGAGGAGTCTTTATATAGACGGTTACAAGGTAGAAAAATGCAAAACCCTAGGCTATGAAGTCTCAAAAATACCCTTGAAATCTTCTAGACGTTTGTTGTTGTTGAGTTGTCCAAAATGATCCTGAGTGTTCATTTTAGCTTTGTGATTAAGCAATGAGCCTAAAGCGTTGATCTTGCCATGTCAGCTTACTTGGAGAGGAAGTTGTGTTTTGATTGGTTGACATGTTGAATGGTGGCGCCTTTTGGTGAGTGGGATTGAGGGTTTTTGGTGTGGGATGGGTTTCTGGGCGTGTGAATTAAGCATGTGCTAAGGTAATTGAAATTAACCCCTTGTTTTAAATGGAGGTAACTGGGTTCATGTGGGTAAACAGTAATTCGTTTGATCCGAAAAAGGGGGTGGTAAGTTGTTTGGCGCGTGTAATTGTGTTTAAACTTTGGGAATTGGCACTTTGAGTCCTTGTGTTTTGGCAGAAGTGGTATATAATGTTTTTCAGCCCAAAAACTTGATTTCCTTTGTTATAAAGCTTTCAAACTTCATACTTTTGCCCCAAAACTTTGGTAAAAGGTTTTCAAGGGTTATTTTTGCCATTTTTGAATACTTCAAGGGCTGATCTTGGACATTTCTCATCTTTGAAGGTCTTCATTGGATCTTTGACTTCATGAGGGACCATTGTTGACAATTTAGAATTGTTGAGGGACTAAACTTGCCAAATCTTCAAAGTTGAAGGACCTTTTTGTAATTTTGACAAACTTAAGGGACCAAACTTGTAATTATGAACATACAAGGGTATTTAAGTGTCATTTCTTCTTAAATGAGGGATTAATCTTGTACATCTTCAAGTCTTCAAGGTATATTCTTTGAGAAATCCATAACTAGGGCCCGGTTCATTGTACGGATTCGTTTCTCGTGTTCGTTTTCCTTGTTTCTTGTGATCTTTTGTCTTTTTCACGATATCCATACCTAAAATACACAAGTAAACAACCACAAGCATATATATGGTATTTTATGACATTTTTATGCATTTAAAGCCCGAAAAGAACGATGAGATCGTGTATAAATGCCATCTCATCACTCCCCCATACTAAGCCATTGGCGTGCCCTCACGCAATGCTAGAATAAAGTATCTAAGCATCACCAAAATTCAATTTTATTACCCTTTATTGAAAAGTAAAAGACTTGCAACAATACTACTAAGACGTGTAAAGACATAATGTATGATTTTCATCACGTGTGTGACTTTTAGGGTCAATGAATAGAAACAAGTGAATGTCTCATAGAGTAAAATTCGTCATCCTTGATTGTCATACATTACATGCTAAGTGCAAAAACGAGATCATTGTTGGTACAAGTCACAATGCTAACACTACTCATACGTCCAAATTGTGTAATACTTTTTCTCCCCGCAATCCTAGTTATTATGAAAGGAAATGGGTTTCTAGAATCTTTTAACTATTTGTCATGGATCACAAGTGATTCATATTGACTTATTTGAGTATTTATTAGTCCGAAAGTAAAGTAGCACGATTTAATCGATAGTTAGCCAAAGGAAAAAATCTTTTAAAATGGCTTCTCGAGTATATCCTTAAGTTCATATCTTGACATAACTCGTTTCACGATTTGAGACCTTTCTCGGACCGATATTTGGCATGTACTTCATACTTCAAATCTTGGGAAGACGTTCTTGAATTTATGGTCTTCTCTTCATATTTTGGAATTTCTTCACTTGACGTTTTTGAGAGATTCTTCATACTTGGACCACGACTTCATTTTTCTTCAATCTTTATTTTGGATTTTGATATACAACGATCCGCCTCCTTTTAGGACTTGGATATATTTATCCTCATACCTTGTAAGGGTCTTTTTGGATAGACTTTCTCCATGATCTTTAGGGGAGTAATTGCTTTTCGTCGTGTGTCTCGATCCTTTATATTGATTTAGGAATAATGATACTTCACATCATCTTGGATCTTTAGCAACAAAATAGAGCTCCTCATGCCTTGTTAGGGCATTTTTGGATCTTCACCAATCTTCGCGTCCTGCTTCAATAAGTTATGCCTTGGCTATGAACTCAATTCAACCCCGAGCAACTTGTAAACGATATTGTGATAGAAGCTAAGTAACCTTTTAAATCGTACGACCTTTCTTATTGCAATTATTTTTATTCCTAATGCATTGATCTTATGGGAGAAAAAGCCACAATTAAAAACATGTGAGTTTTTGAAAGAACATTTTCATGTTCTACGTTTAGCATGATCACTTGTCTAACTCTATCATTTCTCGTTCTTCACTATTTAAAGACCTCTAATTAAAGAGACTCGTGAATACTTAGCCATGCAAGTCAAAATTAAGCCAAATTTGGATTAGCTTTCATTAAGACTATATCAAATCGAAGTTTTGGGTTTTCAAGCCACCTATAGGATCTTGCACTTTCTTGGACTTTTTCAAGTTTTAGAGAATGCATTTTATAGTTCCCTTGATAAGTGACTTTGTAGGATCAATTATAGGAACTTGCGAAAAGTTCTTGTTCTTAACCCGAATGAGCTATGACTTTCGCGTTTTAAAGCTACCTATATAAAAGTCTAGCAAAACTTGAATTGAGCGGGTTAAGGAATGTAAAGGGCTCCAAATGCCCATCAAGTCAAAAATTAGCTCTTATTCTACCCATCGGAAAATATACATTTGTGTCTTAGAAACACTTATGAAAACTAAGAAATTTTTTAAAATTTGGCCATTTTTAGCCTTATTAGCAACAAAATAAAACAAAACGTTGAAAGTTGGAAAACGTGAGGACGTAGCAAAGCAAGTATCTATTCACCCCCATACTAAAATTAAACATTATCCTCAATGTTTTAAGTCTAAAGGTAGAGCACCCCCATATTAGAGACGAAGAGTCGAATGCTTAGGATCTAGCATGGAAAGGGTGATCAACAATATATCTAAAGCTGTTTATGAACTATGCTAAAAGATAATTGTTAGAACAATAAAGGATATGTCATGGATTCATGAAAAACTCATCAAGCAAACGATCGAGGCTCACGTAAATGAACACGAGTGTATTCAATCGTGATGATGATGATGATCTAGATAACACATTCACAAACAACCATGAGACAACGAGTTAGAAGAGCACAAATCCCCTCTCATTATTTATTAGAAAGCATAAAAGGATAAGCATGGGATCTCCCCCACGAGGCACCTCGTTTTTGATTACCGAGTCATGAGATCGACTCGATCCCCTCAATTCTAATTATCATTGGGGAAGGTGACTTGGTCGAGGTCGTCCAATGAAGGAACTTCCCCACCAAAATAGTGCTTAAGCCTATGTCCATTCACCTTGAACTTAGGACCATCATTTTGAGCTAGCTCGATGGTCCCATAAGGAAACACTTGTGTTATGGTGAAAGGACCCGGCCAACGAGATTTCAGATTTCCGGAAAATATCTTTAATCTAGAGTTAAAAAGTAACACTTGATCACCAACGTTAAAAACCTGGTTTTTTATCTTTGCATCATGAAACTTTTTAGTCTTTTCTTTGAAAATCAATGAATTTTCATAAGCATTATCTCTTAATTCATCCAATTCATTCAATTGTATTTTCCGTTGATCTCCCGCGGTCTTTAAATCAAAATTTGCATGCTTAAGGGCCCAATATGCCTTTGCTCCAATTTAATGGGAAAATGACAATTCTTTCCATAAACCAACTTATTTGGAGTACAACCGATAGGTGTCTTATAAGTGGTCCTAAAGGCCCATAAAGCGTCATCGAGTTTGTCAGACCATGAAGCACGGTTTTCTCCAATCGACCTCTCTAAAATCCTCTTCAAAGCTCGGTTTGAAACCTCGACTTGCCCACTCGTTTGCGGGTGATAAGCCGTAGAAAGACGATGAGTAACTCCATATTTCTTTAAGACCTTATCAAATTGGTCATTACAAAAATGGGTTCCACGATCGCTTATAATAGCATGAGGGGTTCCAAACCGAGAGAGTAGTTGCTTCAAAAACTTCACTACCACACGAGCATCATTAGTAGGTAAAGCCTTAGCTTCCACCCACTTAGAAAGGTAGTCGACGGCGAAGAGGATATACTTGTTACCATGAGACGATGGGAACGGCCCCATAAAGTCTATGCCCCAAATGTCGAAAATCTCACACACTTGAATTACCTTTTGCGGCGTTTCATCACATTGAGACGATTTTCCTTGACGTTGGCACGTATCACACGACTTCAAAAGTGCGTGTGCATCACGATAGATAGTAGGCCAAAATAAGCCGGCATCGAAAACTTTCTTAGCCGTGAGATTAGCATCGTGGTGACCACTCGTGGGACCCTCGTGACAAGCTCTAAGGATGTTAGAAGCTTCAGCACCAAAAACACGACGTCGAACGAGTTGCTCCGCACAAACCCGAAAGAGATAAGGGTCGTCCCAAAAATAGAACTTGACGTCACGAAAGAATTTTCTCTTTTGTTGTTCGTCATACCCTTGATTATGAAGTTCCCCGCATGGTAATTTGCAATGTCGGCAAACCATGGGGTGGTGTCCTTAGAATTCACTACACTGAGAGTCTCGAGAGGAAATGTTTTGGTGATTTCCTTCTTCTCGAAAACATCTTTGTGAGGATCTTCTAGACGAGAGAGATGATCGGCCGCTAGATTCTCGGCTCCTTTTTTTTTCAAGCACGGTGACATCAAATTCTTGGAGGAGGAGCATCCAACGAAGCAATATCGGCTTAGCATCTTGCTTAGCTAAGAGATACTTGATAGCCGAATGGTCGGTATACACGATGCTTTTAGTTAAGACGAGATAAGGTCGAAATTTCTCAAAAGCATACACCACGACAAGGAATTCCTTTTCCGCTGTGGTGTACTTTAATTGAGCCTCAATCATCGTCTTACTAGCATAATGGATAGGACGAAAATGCTTTTCATAACGTTGCCCTAAAACGGCCCCTATAGCATAATCACTTGCATCACACATGATTTTAAAGGGTAATTCCCAATTAGGAGCAACAAGAATGGGAGCTTCGGTAAGTTTCCTTTTAAGAGTTTCGAAAGCTCTAACACAATCCTCATTGAAATTAAAAGGAGCATCCTTCTCAAGAAGGTGTGTCACAGGTCGAGAGATTTTCGAAAAGTCTTTGATGAAGCGACGATAAAAGCCCGCGTGGCCTAGGAAACTCCTAACTCCCTTAACGGTTTTGGGATGAGGTAACCTGGCGATGACGTCTACCTTAGCTTTATCGACCTTAATCCCCGCTTTCGAGACCTTGTGCCCTAAGACGATTACTTGTTTACACATAAAATGACATTTTTACCAATTAAGCACAAGGTTAGTTTCTTCACAACGTTTTAACATTTGCTCGACATTAGATAAACACGATGTGAACGAATTGCCAAACACCGAAAAGTCATCCATAAACACTTCCATCGACTTCTCGATCATATCATGAAAAATAGCCATCATACACCGTTGAAACGTACTTGGTGCATTACAAAGTCCGAAAGGAATCCTACGATAAGCAAACGTTCCATAAGGACACGTGAACGTAGTTTTCTCTTGATCACGAGGGTCGATAGGGATTTGAAAGTAACCGGAAAAACCATCTAAAAAGAAAGAATTCATATCCCACGAGTCGCTCCAACATTTGATCCATGAAGGGCAAAGGAAAGTGGTCTTTACGAGTGGCGTCATTTAACTTTCGGTAGTTAATACACACCCTCCAACCGGTCACAACACGAGTGGGAATTAACTCGTTGTTTTCATTGGGCACAACGGTCATTCCTCCCCTTTTAGGGACACAATGGATTGGGCTCACCCATGGGCTATTGGAGATAGGATAAATCATTCCCGCGTCAAGGAGTTTTAAGACTTCCTTTTTTATGACATCGTGAATTTTGGGGTTTACCCTTCTTTGACTTTGAATTGCGGGTTTGTAGTCCTCCTCCATTAAAATCTTGTGAGTGCAAAATTTTGGGTCAATACCCTTAATGTCAGAAATTTTCCACGCAATTTCCCCTTTATGAGCTTTAAGAACTTTCAAGAGCGCGGTTTTTTCATAATTAGCAAGACCTTTTGCAATAATAACTGGCAACTTGTCATCACCTTCCAAGAATGCGTATTCAAGGTGAGATGGAAGATCTTTCAATTCAAGGATAGGCAGTTCCTTGATTGAAGATTTTTGCTCAACACTCATAACTTCCATTGGCGGAAGAACCGGTGGAATAGAAGTATCATTACCAATTGTCACCTCATCTTCATTGTCCATTTCATTTGAAGTAAAATCGCCTCCTTGGAATTGAGTGAGATTTGGTGTAGAATTAGCAAGAATCAGATCCAAAATAGTGGGATTGCCACTTGACGAGCTATCGAAAAAACCTAACACTTTTTGTGAAAACTCATCGCAAACCACATCAACTAAGTCGATGTGATTGATGGTAGCGATTGCATAAATATGAGAAGGTGTCGAGTTTTGAGTAGGGGTGAGCACAAACCGAACCGCAAACCGCAAGAAACCGCACCACAATAACCGCACCACAATAAAAACCGGTGGATCAATTTTAAGAAAAAAGAAAAACCGCAAATGCGGTGCGGTTGCGGTTTTACCCTTAAAACCGCACCACCAAATCCGCACCGCATCGCATAGTAATTATATAAAACCAAAAATCGGCATATCGATCATTTAACGTGTGTTATAGGAGTTTTAGTGCACAAAATCATTAATATTCTAAATAATGTGTGTGTTTACATTAAATATTGCATTGTTATAACTGAAAATACGTACATCATGAATCAAAAACCGCATAAATCCGCATTAAGTATATAAATCATAAGCGGTGGTGCGGTGCGGTTAACAGCAAAACCCACAAAAACCGCAAAAATCCGCAAAATCGAAACCGCAAAAAACCGCGCGGTGCGGATTCTCACTTTTGAAAAAACCGAAATTGCGGATGCGGTATCATTTTTGCCAAAATCCGCACCGCACCGCACCATGCTCACCCCTAGTTTTGAGTAGCGTTTATAACAAGTTCCTCTTCGTTGAATCTCAAAGTGATAGTTCTTGCATGAACATCGATAAGCGATCTCGAGGTGTCTAAAAATGGATGACCTAAAATCAGAGGAACTTAAGGATCCGCGGGGATGTCAACTACTATAAAATCAACGGGATAGTAGAAGTTCCCACTTTCACGAGAACATCCTCGGCTACTCCACATGCTAAAATCGTAGAATGATCGGCCATCTCGATAGACATGTCCGAGGGAGTAAGAGCCAGAAGCGAAAGCGATTTCCAAATGGAAAATGGCATCAATTAATGCTTGCACCAAGATCGGCCAAGGCGACGCATTCTTTCATATCTTGTATATCACAAGGAATGAGAAACTTCCCGGGGTCACCAACTTTTTCCGGTATGCGGTTAAGATAAACCGAAGAACAATTAGCAAGCTTTGAAAGCTTTTCCTTATCGTTCATCATTCCTTTGAAAGTGGAAGCGAAAGGAGGCATGTATAACAACGCGTCGGCTAAACTTACATCAAAATGAACGTGTTGAAAATTTTTATAAAAAGCTCGATTTGTTGTTTGTTACGTTCTTGCAATTTCTCTTTGTTTCGTCTCGAAGGGTAAGGTAAGGGTGGTGTGGGAAGGACATTAGGCAACGGCCTTGGAATCTCGGGTTCCATAATTGGTATTGGTTCAACCATAGGTGTGGTATGAGCGGTACTTCGTGGGCTTGTGATATGCTTCTTTTCGACCATCACCTCGGGCTCTTTCTCGATTTCCTTCTCCGTAGAAGTACTTGGACGAGAGATTGGTTCTTTTAAAGTTTTACCACTACGTGTAGTAATAACCTTCATTTCTCCCTTCGGGTTTGCAATGGTATCACTAGGAAGACCACCAGAGGAAGAGGGTTTACACATGATTGCTTCAAACATTTTTGCCATACGGTCTTCAAATTTTGATTGCCTAGCATCCGCTTTTAACAATTCTTGCTTAATCTCATGTTGTCCTTGTTCCATCTTTTGTTGATTTTGTTGAAGACATTGAACGTTTCCTTCCATTTTATTAGCATGAGTCTTAAGTTCATTAGAAAGTTCGTTTTTAAGCTCGTTTTTCAACTCGGATCTTAAGCTAATCATCTCACGTTGCATATTATCAAACTTAGCATCGTTTGCTTTAGCATAATTCAAAAATTCTCCTTGAAGATTTTTGGTGTGATCATTTTGAAAACCTTGTGTAGTAGTTTGAAAATCACGGTTTTGGTTTTGATTTGAAATTTGTCCATTCCCACTTTGATAATTCCCTTTGTTGTAATTACGTGAATTACCTTGATAACCACCATTTTGATTGTTGTTTCGATAGTTGTTAGCATTTTGATTTGGTGGAGCTTATTTTGGGCGGGAACCTTGGCCGTTTTGGTTGTAAGTTCCCGTTGCTACGTAAGCACTCGAAGTGTTACCACCGGCGGTAATGCACTCGGAAAGATCATGAGCTCCACCACAAGATAAACAACTCTTTTCAACCGCTTTAACCGATGCGGAATTCAAAGCATCTTGTGCTTTCCAATGTGTCATAAGCGTCGAAAACCTATCGAAAAACTGATTTTCCTCATTTGCTTCATCATGTAAGGCATTAATGCTACGAGACGATGACGACGATGACGAACCCATATTGGCAACACTCGGTGTGTTACGAGGGTTATAAACCTTAGATCTATTCTCGATAATCTTTAAAGCTTCATCGGTCGTTTTGCACAAAAAATTACCACCCGCGGCGGCATTCAAATAATCTCGTTCATGATCATTAAGCCCATTATAAAAAGTATCTATTTGATGCAATTCCGAAAAATCATGGTGTTGACATTCATGTAACATTTCCTTAAATCGTTCCCATGCCATTGAAAAACTTTCATTATTACGTTGTGTAAACCTTGAAATCTCATTTTTCAATTGTGCTGTTTTAGATGGTGGAAAAAATTGGTTCACAAACTTAGAAACAAGATCACCCCATGTCAAAATTGAATTTGGCGGTTCTTTCTCGAGCCAAATTTTAGCGGGTCCATCCAACGAGTATGGAAACAACATCAATGGCGTCATGTGGAACATCCTTAAACTTGCTTGTTGCGGTGAGACGATTAAAATTTCCTTATGTGGTAATGCGGGTTGCCTTTTTCATGACCTCTAAACTCATTTGCTTGCAACATCGACATTAAACCCGTCTTAATCTTGAAATTCTCCTCAAGGATGGAGGGAATCACAATAGCTTCTCCAAAACCCTCGGTGGATGTTTGAAGCAACTCCATCATAGTACGATTATCCATGACGACTATTGGTTCTACAACGGGTTCGACAATTGGAGTTTGTTCTTCAATCAAAGACTCTTGATTTCCTTGACTTTGACGACGTTTACGAGCTCGTTTTGCTTGATTACGAGATAGCATAAACTTGAAGTAGAATGGGAGGTGAGCAAAGAAGATTCTTTTTGGGTGTTTTGTGGATTTTCAATTTTTTGTGTTTTTGATTGTTTTTAATTTTTTGGATTTTGTGTATCTTCGTAGACAACAATCTACCAAATCTCTCCTCAAATCAAACTCTTGATTAAAGAAGCCTCAAAAGAATGAAAACGATCACGTGGAGTGAACGCCTTCGAATGACTTTAGAACTTTGGTGAAAACCAAATTGTTCTAGAGGGTTTAATCACAAAGAAACCAAGCAAATATATATGATACGTAATAATACTTTGGGCGGCAAAACCCTCGATTAGCTTTCAATCCCAAAATACTCACAAGCAAGCGGGGAAACGAGGCTGCGCGAAGCACTTAAGAGCCTTTTTCCTTAGGGTATATTTTATAATACCCGCCTTATACCCACCTTATAGTTTGTATTTTTCAAAATCGAGCTTCACGAAAGTATTTATCTATTTTTGCCTTTTTCTTTTTGTTTGAGATTCGAAAACAATAATTAGGAGATCAAATCCCAATTAAGGTTGTGTTTTCACACTTTTGGAGATATTTTGATTTTGTTGTGATAGTTAATACAATATAGTAATAATAATTTCACAAGAAAAACGAAAAAACCGATAATACATATTAGTAGAGTTCTATTAATACAAATACTATTTATGGTTAATATTAAAAACAAAATGACAAATTAATCACGACACACTTCCCCGGCAGCGGCGCCAAAATGATTGTGGTAAATTACACCTCTTGTTTAGGAAAACAAAAGAGCGTAAATGAGCGGTAAGTATTAAACAAATGATTTAGGAAAATCAAGTGTTAATGACCCAATTAAGTTCGTTTTCCAAGGAGGTATATGTGTGTGACTAAAATGTATTGATATTTGAGATTAATATTGAGAAAGAAGGGGATGAGGAAATAGAATGACGGATACGTGAAAATTATTACTACGACGACTAAATTAAAAATCGTAAAAAGAGGTAAAATAAAAATTAATTCTAAAAAGTTCCAAAAAATTACCAAAAATCAAATTAAATAAACTAAGAGTTTACAAATGATCAAAAATTTTTCAAACCTTTTAATTAATTAAATATTAATTTTTAAATGCTAATTAAAGCCCTAAAAATCAATATATTTATTAAAAAGCCCAAATAAAGATTTTTTACTTTGTAAACCTCAAAAATGACTAAATAAGAACAAAGTCTACTTTTATAAATTTTTAAACTAATTAAAACTATTTAAAATGATTAAAAACTATTGAAAACTTAAAATAATTCTACAAATTAGAAAAATGATGATAAAATTAATCTAAGAGTTGCAAAAATCCTATTTTAATGTATTAAACCTATACAAAAATATAAAAAGTTCTAAAATGTGAAAATTGAATTTTAATAATAAAATAACATTAAAATAATATTAAAATAATATTAAAATAATATTAAAAATCCAAAAATTATAAAAATTATAAAAACTCTAAAAACTTGCAAACTAGTTTATTTTAACCTAAATAAACAGAAAATAAAAGTGAAATTACCATAATACCCCTAATGGGCCCCCGAAAGGGCTAAAAATGAAAACAGTCCACTTAAATGGGCTTTTAGGCCCAAAAAGTTCAACAAGGCCCAAATGACCTGGAAAAGCCCAATCTGACTCAAAATTTTATTTTGAACACGAAGTCTGAAGGCCCAAAAGCTGGTTTGAGCTTATCACAGCTTATTGGTATAACAGCTTATCCTTATTGGGCCAATAAGCCCATTAAGCCATAAGCCAATGCCATAAGCTCAGATTAGACACACAACCTTCTTTTGAGATGCCTAAGAGATCTGTGAAAAGAAATTTTGAAAAAGCAAACCAAATAAGCCAGAAATAAGCAAAGTAGAATTTCACTAAAAGACAAAATAGTCGACTTAGAGTTCTAGACCACCTCAGACCTTCAAACAAGTTGCAAAAGACTCTAAATGACTTAAATAAGACAAATCAACAAATAAAAGTTCAATAAGCCAAGCCAATTAAGCTGAATAAACTGATAAGCACTTACGTAAAAGTCAAAGTTATTGGTTTTCTAGTCAAAGCTCAAAGTCAACCCCTCAAATGCTCCAGAATGAACAAATGGGTCAAATAAGTGAAACCTATTACAAATTCAAAGTTGTTGCAGGTTTAAATAAGCTATAACAGCTTATTGATAAGCACCAGTTGAAATAACACTAGCAGTGGCTAGCAGGAGGGGAAAAGAGTTCCTACTGCTTTGACTATTTGACTTGCTCTTTTAGAGAGATCCAGTTGGATTCAAATGAATACAAAGGCACCCTTGTAATCAGTGGATCACAAGGAGTCAATATCAATCAACAAATCACAATTTCGTTCACTCAATAAGCACATAATAAGCAAACAGTCCACATATATGATACAGACCTGGCAAATAAGTAGTTATGCACAAATAAGCAGATTAAGCATGAATAAGCCAGCCAAATTGAACCATATACATAAACAAGCTATAATAAAGTCCAATAAGCACAAATAAACTTGTTTCAAGCACTGGAACAAAGTAAATAAGCAGATTCAAGCACAAAAAGTTTCTGATGAACAAAGGTACTTTTCCAAAATACTTTTGCTGATCTATTTGACCACCAATCCAATTTTAAGCCCTCAAATCCCTTTCCCTGGTGATGTTAACCAAAATTTAACACTTGTTAACCCTAGTCTACCCTTAGATCTAGGTGTCCCCAAAATTTTAGCCAAAATACCCAAGTAAAACATATTTTATGAACCCTTGATTGATTTAGGTGTTTAAACCCTCAAAACTTGCAGATAACCAACCCCTTACACCAGATAAACAGATACCAACAATAAGAAACAACAAACAACCACAAAGGTTGCCTTGAATCTTGATAAATCAGTTAACCCAAACACCCCTTTGGAATCTGATTTCTCAATTTTCCAAAGGATTGTTGTGATTTAACCTTCAATCCAAGATCAAAAAAACCCTAGCAATGATAATCCAAACTCAGAAACACAAATCAACCATAAAATCACAGATTTACAATCAAATATCCAAAATCACATAAATCATGCAATATTTTCAGAAAAGTAAAAGAGATAAGAGATTCAAACCTCCAAAATGTACATCCACACTTTGGAATGTTTGAGTTGAGGTGCTAGCAAGAACAAGCACCAGCCTCCACAAGCTGCTAAGATGAACAAACACAAAAGTAAGATCAAAACAGATTATCCTTTGATTTTTTAAAACAAGAGTTTTAAACCTTAAAACCTTTTCTAAAAATCAACCAAACATGTATATGGAACTCAGATCTTAGCTATTCAAAACCAAACTTTTATAAATAACAAAAGAGAATTAAAAATGTTCAGAAATTCATATTTTATTTCATAAAAAGGAATTACAAAGAAGATAGCTAAAATATGGAACAAAATCTCTCTCACATGTTGAGGAGTCTTTATATAGACGATTACAAGGTAGAAAAATGCAAAACCCTAGGCTATGAAGTCTCCAAAATACCCTTGAAATCTTCTAGACGTTTGTTGTTGTTGACCTGTCCAAAATGATCCTGAGTGTTCATTTTAGCTTTGTGATTAAGCAATGAGCCTAAAGCGTTGATCTTGCCATGTCAGCTTACTTGGAGAGGAAGTTGTGTTTTGATTGGTTGACGTGTTGAATGTTGGGGCCTTTTGGTGAGTGGGATTGAGGGTTTTTGGTGTGGGATAGGTTTCTGGGCGTGTAAATTAAGCATGTGCCAAGGTAATTGAAATTAACCCCTTGTTTTAAATGGAGGTATTTCTGGGTTCATGTGGGTAAACAAAAATTCGTTTTATTCGAAAAAGGGGGTGGTAAGTTGTTTGGCGCGTGTTATTGTGTTTAAACTTTGGAAATTGGCACTTTGAGTCCTTGTGTTTTGGCAGAAGTGGTATATAATGTTTTTCAGCCCAAAAACTTGATTTCCTTTGTTATAAAACTTTCAAACTTCATACTTTTGCCCCAAAACTTTGGTAAAAGGTTTTCAAGGGTAAATTTTGCCATTTTTGAATACTTCAAGGGCTGATCTTGGACATTTCTCATCTTTGAAGGCCTTCATTGGATCTTTGACTTAATGAGGGACCATTGTTGACAATTTAGAATTGTTGAGGGACTAAACTTGCTAAATGTTCAAAGTTGAAGGACCTTTTTGTAATTTTGACAAACTTAAGGGACCAAACTTGTAATTATGAACATATAAGGGTATTTAAGTGTCATTACTTCATAAATGAGGGATTAATCTTGTACATCTTCAGGTCTTCAAGGTATATTCTTTGAGAAATCCATAACTAGGGCCCGGTTCATTGTACGACTTCGTTTCTCGTGTTCGTTTTTCCTTGTTTCTTGTGATCTTTTGTCTTTTTCACGATAACCATACCTAAAATACACAAGGAAACAAACACAAGCATATATATGGTATTTTATGACATTTTTATGCATTTAATTCCCGAAAAGAACGATGAGATCATGTATAAATGCCATCTCATCAGGGACAAAACATCTTGTCATTAATAAAGCTAAAGTACATGTTTTTTTTAATGAAAAGGGGTTTAGTAAACTCTATACACAGTTAAGTAAACCTTTAATAGGAATGAAAGATATAATGAGGAAACCATCTACTCCTCCTCCTCCGAGAGTAAGAAATGTTTCAAGGCCTAGAAGTAAAACACCCGCACCTAAAAATAACGACCATTCTAAGTCAAGACCTAGGAGCAAAACACCTACACCTGGAAATAACATTCATTCTAGAACTAGATCAAAGACACCTAAAAAATACAATGGACACCAAAATACTCCAGTTGATTGGAACAATTTTCAACAACAATGTTTTTCTCCTTGGGGTATGTGTGTGCCATTCATGCATCCCAACCAAATGCAAGGGATGTTTGGAACTAACAACTTTGGACCCATGAGATATTGGGGGAGTAAATGTTTGATTTTTTTTGTTGTCACCTAGATATGCTTGGGGATTGATAGAGCCCGACGAATGGATTAAGGATAGCGGTTGTTCTAAACATATGATAGGAAATCAAAGTCTATTCTATACTTACAAAGCATATAATGGAGGTAATGTCACTTTCGCTAGTAAACTATGTGGTAAAATAATTAGTAAAGGGACGGTTTCTCTTGACTTCATGACCATTCAAAATATTGAACATTTGGATGAATTAGGTTTTAATTTACTAAGTATAGGTTAAATTTGTGACAGTAAGTGTAAGGTTATCTTTTCCGTCATACGGAGTTATGGAGATAACCTTTATACCCTAGTTATAGTTGATAACCATTCTAGATTCACTTGGACTAGATTTTTTGCTAATAAGAATGAAGCTTTCTATCATTTTGAAATCTTTAGTGGAAAATCCAAACTCAACTAGGATGTCCAATTGTATCTATTAGGACGAATTATGGTAGAGAATTTGATAATGAAGTGCAATTTGGTTCCTTTTATGAAGCTCATGGTATTACCCATAACTTCTCGGCTCCTCGCACTCCACAATCAAATGGGGTAGTCGAAAGGAAGAATCTGACTCTCCAAGAGATGTGTAGGACCATGTTAAGCGAGCAATCTTTTCCTCAAAAATGTTGGTGCAATGTCGTAGAAACATCGACTTACATTCTCAACCCCTTATGAGATTCCTAGGTAAAACCCCTTATGATATTCTTAAAGGTAAGAAACCCTCATTAGAATACTTTAAGGTGTTTGGAAGCAAGTGCTTCATTCTCAACACCAAATATTACCTTACTAAGTTCGACCCAAAGTCATACAAAGGTATCTTTTTAGGGTATTCTCAAAAAAGTAAAGCTTGTGTAGTCCTTAATAGAACCTCTAGCATAATAGAAGAATCACTCAACGTGACATTCAATGAAACTCCTCCTTCATCTAAGACACCACCTTTGGTAGATGATGACGTAGATGAAATAGACTTAGTTAAAGCCAAACATATTAGAAAAATAGGTATTGAAGACCTTATTGTTGAAAAGGTAGTGAACATTAAGGAGTATAAGGATCATGCCATAAAAAATGTCATAGGCGACCTTAATCAAGGGATAATGTTCAAAAGGGGAACATTTATTGTAACACCCCATTTTGACAATGGAATATCAAAGGATAATTATGACGTGTCATCAAAGCAGGCAAGGTAAATGTCTAAACATTAAATGACCATAAAAGGAAATACTGGAAACAAACATCGGTAGTCCAACATAAGCTCACACACATGAATATAAGTACTGAAAGGAAAATGACTAAACAATGTCCAAAAGAAATAATGTACGAAAATGCATAAGGTAAAGGAGGCTGGATAGCTTCCGTCCAGATGCACATACTCTCAAGGTCCTAAGTGCGTCCTTGAGTACCTGCCGTTTCAGAACATGAAAAGGAAACGGCTGAGCAAAACGCCCAGTGAACGGATATATAACATAGTATGAATGTAATAAGCATAATAAAGACTATATAGCAGCGAAAATGTATAAGTCCTGGGAAACCTGTTACATGTTTAGAAAACTGGTTTTATAGTTTGAAAAGACTTACGTTTTTATATGAAAACTGTATTTTAATTAGCCAAGAGCCCATATAGGTCATGAGGTTCACCGTGCATGAATACATAGAGGGGTGACCTCATCATGTAATTAGAGGGGTTTCCTCTAATTATATAAGTCTGGGTATGAGGGATCAACTCCTTGTGAAGGATGCAAGGCACACACCACACTCACCATGAAAATCCTGTAAAACATGTAACTAGGATGCACCCATACACCCCACATAATAATATACATAAATGACCAAGACTGAAAGGGACGACACGAGCAATCACTCCGTCGTGGGGAAGTCATAACACTAGTACCTCTAGTGTTATGGTCATGGTACCTCCATAACTAGATGACGTGGAATGGATGAATATATAGCTCAGGCATTTAAATCAAAACATAAGCATTCAAAACATATAAAATAACTAGGGAATACAGTTGGTTGCAAACGAGGAATCCTAATCATACATACGAAGGAATGTCCATACTGAAGGACGGAATATCCGTACCTTATGTCTAGTGAACGATGAAAGATGAAAGGATGAAAAGTCCTTACTCTGACTTCACTAGTGCTACATAAATAAAGGAAATGTATGAGCTGTCTGATTACTGAGTGTGTTACTGGTTCTATGTGTTCTTAATTTATTTTATATGTTCTTGTCATGTTTTACTGGTTTAATTGTTATCTTGTATTTATTCATGTTTTACATGTATTCTGATTATGCATTTCATGTTTTATTGTATTACTATACTTGTAGTGTAATAATAAGTAACTTTCTAAAAATAGCAGGTTTCCAAAAATAGAAACTTTCCAAAAATAGAAACTTTCCAAAAATAGAAAGTTTCCAAAAATAGGAAGTTTCTGAAAATAGTAAGTTTCTAAAAATAGAAAGTTTCCAAAAATAATAAGTTTCTAAAATAGAAAGTTTCCAAAAATAGTAAGTTTCCTGAAATAGAAAGTTTCCATAAATAGAAATAAGCTAGATTAATAAGTCTAAAAATATAAGCTAATGCTTATTAATCATAAGTTATAAGTCATGATAATTATTAGTAAAGTCTATTAAATTAAATACTTAGGCTAAAGTAATTATAAATTAATAATGGTTAAACATGGTTTATTAATTAATAAAATGTCATGGTCCATTTAATAAACTTTACCTTATACAATTTATTTAAATTAAGTCATGGTTTTAATTTAATTAAGTTTAATAAAATACTTAGGTTATACATGTATTATTAATGTAAATAAAATAACCTAAGTCATGAATTAATTAAATAAATTACTAGTTCATGTACATTAAGTATAATAATTAATTAATTAAACAAATGTCTAAATAAAAATACTTAGGTTAAAACATTTATTATTAATTTTAATAATATAACCTAAGTCATGGTTTTAATTAAATTATTTAATTAGTCATGTAAATTAATTTAATTAACTTAATAAATAAATTAATAAAAGTATCCTGAGTCCGTAACCCGAGAAAAAAAACCCGAGCACCAACAACCACCAACAGCCGAGGCTGTGGTGGCGGCCCGTGGCTGTGGTGGCGGCCCATGGCTGTGCAGCCGGCGGCTGCAGTCCTGGTTGCCGCTGCTGGCTGCGGCTTCCCAATGCCGGACAAAAGTTCACACCAGCCGAAGTCGGTGGTCTCCCCTGCCTCGCCTGCGTAGCCACTGCCGGACTAAGGTACCCGCTGTGGGTGCCTTGGTTGCCGCAACTCAATCCGAAAACCACACTGAACCCCAAAGGGGGTCTCGGCTTTTGGTGTAAAACAGCCACCGAGAGCCTTGTGCTCCCGGTTGGTGCACCGGATCAAACCTAAAACCAAACGAACCCTTATTCTTGTTTAATTCATAACCATAACATGTTTTGATTTATTTAATAGGATTAATGAACACATAATTAAAATAAAGATGAAAAGATTAAAGTTATGGTTATACCGAATGTGTGGATGAATGTAGAATCGAGACACGAACACAAACACGTACAAATCAAAGATCAAAATTGTGATAACCGGAACCCGTGGTCATTATTTAATATTATTAAATATTATTTTACGAATAATTTTGAAATTTTTAATGAGTTTGAATGATATGACGATTGATGGTTTTATTTAAAACCGACGTTGGAGGTCTTATTTTTACCTTTTTACTAATAGCGAGGATTATTAGTGACCACGATATCGACGGATGCCCGAGATTTTATGTTTTATTATTTGTTGTGTCGATGTTTATATTTTTGACGTTTTTATTTTAATTTCATATTAAGTCGAACCGGGATCATATTATTATCATATTCTGAGTGCGTTTTAACTTTTAAAAAGTATTTTTACGAAACCCGAGCCTCGTAAATATTTTCAAAATTGGCAATTTACATTTTCTACCCTTACAACTATTTAATTGCATTTTGGACCAAAACTATCACAAATTGGCAAGAAAGGTCCCTCCATCCACCATATATAAACAAAAATCTCACACAAAAACACATAGAAAATAGAATTTTATCTCTCTTCTCTCCCTCTTGCTATTTCTGTCCACCACCACCACACAAAATCCATTTGATCTTTGATTTCTACTTTGAATCAATGAAAACTAATTGATATCCCATCTCTAAAATTTGATGGTGATCATTTTGATTTTAAAATTTACAACATGGAAGAACTTTTAAAATTTGATGATGATCCAAGGTAGTTTGATCTTGTTTCTTGTTATATAATTCTTGTTAGTGCTATTATATATATATTTTAAGTATTGCATGTTTGAATTTTTGAGTGGGTAAATTTTTGGATGATCATTCAAGGGTGTTATGGGTTAGATGATTTGTTTAGGATGATATTAGAGGTGTTGGATGATGAGAAAAATGGTTGGAATTGGTTGAAATATTGATTTAGCATGATTTTTAAAGAGGTGTTTTAGATCAGTAGGTTCAAGGCTAATTTTGGGTATCTTACTGTCTGAAAATGGATAAACTAACAGCATAAGGTTGTAGAAAATTTCGTTAGCTTCGATTTGATATAAGGTAGAGCTTCTAGCTCCAAACGAGCGCGAAGTTATGATGTTGTGATTATTCGTATACCGGGAGACGAGTATCGACGCAATCCGAAGTTGTTGTCGATATTTGGATCGAATCTCGGGGACTATAGAATGAGTTGTGAAAATGGTCAAGGTCTGATGCTTGGTTCTAAACTTAGAGTTGTGTGTCTATTTTCAAACTCAAGTGTCGGATTTGGAAATGGGATTGTTTGGAATGGTCAAAATGGTTGTATGAGTCGGTGACGTAAAACTGTCCGGTTTTTGTAGTTCAAAGATGTGTCGGGCAGGGAACTTTAAAAGTAAAATCTTTTGATGGGCTTTTAACAGGTCTTTCTATATATAGTAAGTGATATCACTGAGTAGTATCATAAGTATTTGAGGTGTTTAAGTGGGGTAAATGAGCCCGTACATTTGGTGTATACCGGCAGATTTTTATCGAAAGGATTGACTAATAAAGTAAACATATAGAAGGAAGTAAAAGTATTACTTGTATTGTTTTCTTTCGGGTTTGTCGTGATTTCATGGTTTTGAGTTTGATGTTATTAAGTATGTATATTATTCGAGTTTATTATTAATGAACGCGCCTTAATTGATAGGTTGCGGTTTTCGTGTTTATCGGGCATCAACTATCGTCGAAGGTCGTCTTGCTACTGCTATTACTCAAGTTAAGTCTATAGCCTCACTTTTGTAATTGTTTTGAATGATATAAAAACCCGCGAGGGGGATACATGCTATTTGAAATTAAAATGAACACAAGTCATGATTGATTGTTTGGACCCGAATGTTGCCTTATGTTGCCTGTTGTTGCCTTGAATTGTATAAGTACCTAAATTGCAAAAGTCCCTAAATTCACGAGCCGTTAACTATCTTCTGACTTGATGTTGTGAGTTGGGAATAGCCGCTTATTCTAATAATTGTACTATTAGGCTGACGACCCTATCCGAGACCAGGGCTTTACGCTGAGTAACCTCTGGGAAGGATAATTTTACGAGAATGAGAATGTGGTATTTTTGCAATTGATACCCTAGTAGGGGCACTGGAATTCATCTAGTCATGCCGGCTTTAGGCGTGGGTGACTAAATTTAGGGGTCGGTGTCATGAGCTTAATACAATTCTATAGCTATTGCTATATGCTAAAATGCCTGATTAATAGATTGTATGTACAACAATTCTATTAAATGATCTTGATTGATTTTTCTCTTGTGTTCAAATGATGATTTGGAAAACCTATAGGCTCGCTCAATCGTTGTGTTGATGATTTTAAGCATGTATTTCAGGTGATTCAAGTTGATGAATTGCGGAGCTTGCTGGAGAAGGATTGCGGGTTGCTTTTGTGGTGATTGGTCTAAAACATAATTTCTTTCCCTTTTGTCATAAAAATAATAATGTACGGTCATGTACTTTGGTAAATTGTTTGTTGATTGGATGAAATCTTTGGGGGACCTAAATGTTACTCTAATATTTCTAAAATTTATTGTTTTACTTGGGATCAAAGGTTTTAGACAATGGTTAATTTAAATCCTTTTATATTTCAAATATACGATTTTGAGATCGTTTAAAGTGTTTTGTGTATTTATGTTTGCGTTTAGCACCCAAATGTGTATTTCCGCTGCGTAATGTAATTTGGGGGTGTTAAAAAAATCAAACAATGAACCTTCCTTGTTGGTGTGGCTTCCGCGGCTCATGAACACAAGGGGATAGGGTTTCTTTTTGTTTTGAAAAAAATTAATAATGAAATCCCTGTAGTTTATGTTTACTAGTTAATTCCAAAAAATGGACCGGGCCCTCCTTTTCTCTTGTTGTTGCCGCGGGTACACCAAATCCCAAGAGGCAAACCAAATGTTTTTCGTGTTCATAATTATTCGTGTATGTTCGTGTTTAATGTTTGAGCATTAGTTATTATACATAATAATTATCGTGCATTAATAATATACGTAGTTCTCGATATTTAATGTTCGTGACACGTGTCGTATATTATAAATGGGAAGTTTTAAATTATTCGTGTTCTTACGTAGTGCATTGTTCATGGTATTTATATGCGGGTTTTACAACTCTTCCCCTCTAAAAAGAATATTTCGTCCCCGAATTATTGATAACGTAAACTGAAAGAGAAACATACCCGAATCAAAACTGGAAATGAGGGTAAGAAGTCTGGATAGACTCCTCCGTCTCCCAAGTGGCTTCCCGCTCAGAATGGTCTCTCCAAAGGATTTTGACGAATGGGATCTTCTTCTTCCTCATGACTCGCTCTTGACGATCAAGAACTCATTTGGGTTCCTCAATAAAAGTAAGATCCTCACGAAAATGTTTTACAAAAGCACGCAACTTCTCCGCAAGGCTCTGGTAAGATTAATTGTTTTGTATTGTTTTATAGTTAGATGTATCCCTTAATACTGAAATGATTTTGTTAGGACCATTGTAATAGTTATTGTAATAGGTAGACTAGGAGGTATGTAGTTCCTCCTGGTCCTAGTAGTAGTAGGAGCAAGTCGTGCTCCTGGTCCTAGTCAAAGTCAAACTTTATTATTTATTTATTATTCTGTTAGGATATGCATGAGATATGTTAGGAAAGGATATGCATATTAGTTTTACACGTTTTGTTTAATGCTGTATTAGGGTTTCCTTGTAGTATAAAGGAACCTTGGGCAGAAGGATTAGTGACACATTCATCAAACGTAGTTCTAGTCATTATCAATATTAGAAATCCTTAGAAAGGATCAATTCTTTATAGTTATTCTGTTCCTCTTTATTATATTTGTATTCTGCATTCATATTGTGTATAGAGTCTCTGTGTGAATTGACTTGTGATTATAGAAGTCGTTCACCGTTCCTGACAGGCTGCAAGATCCACATCTAGTGGACCCAACAAGTGGTATCAGAGCCTGGGAGGGTCTCTATACAAGAAGAATCAAGTTTTCTTATTTCTGACATTTTTGTTTTATCATGTCTGCCTCAACTTCTACTCAAACAGGAGAAGACAACACTCCTAAAACTGTGTAACCTCAGCAGATCGTTGCTACGGTTTCCAACACAAATGGTAAATTCCCTCTTCTGAAAAAGGACGAATATGATAGTTGGGCAATGAAGATGGAATGGTGGATCACCAATACTGATCAAGACCTTTGGAAGGTTATTCTAAATGGGAACAACAGGAAGCTAACTGGAAGAGACAAGAATGGTAATATTACTCTTCTTGACCCTAAAACTCATGAAGAAATCATAGCCATTCAGAAGGAGGTCAAAGCAAAAACTATTTTGCTTCAATCTCTTCCTGATGATCACATGGGTGACTTCTACCATTTGGATGATGCTAGAGAGATCTGGAATGGAATAAAAGCAAGGTTTGGTGGGAATGAGGAGTCAAAGAAAATGCGAAGATCCATGCTGAGAGATGAATTCACAGAATTCAAAATCTCAGAAACTGAAGGTTTACATCAAGGGTATGACAGGTTCCAAAAGATATTGAGCCAATTGAATCAACTTCGTTCAAAGCCTGACGATGGTGATATTAATGCAAGGTTTCTTAGAGCCTTACCCTACTCATGGAATCAGGTGGTAATCTCTCTCAAAGCAAAAGGTGGGCTTGACTATCTCAATTTTGATGATCTATTTCATAAGCTCAAAACTTTTGAACCTCATGTGAGAGGATATTCAAGTGATTCTTTTCCCACTCCTGCTAATTCTACCTTTGTGAGTTCTATGGCATCCAGTCCCATGTCGTATGCTAGTAGCCCAAGCAATACTGTGTCTTCTCAACATACTTTTCAGCATACTTCTGCTCCTGATCCTACTGCCAAGTCTGGTAGTATGGTAGAAGCCGTTCTTCATTCTTTTGTGGCTGATGTTGATGCTCAACAACAACTTGCTTTTGATGACTTCAAACAAGTCGATAAACTTGACCTGGATGAGATGGATCTTAAATGGCAGATGGCCATGCTCACTCTTAGGGTTCACAAGTTTGAGAAGAAAGCAGGTCGAAAATTCAATTACAACCCACGGGAGCTAGCAAGATTCGACAGAAGCAAGGTTCGATGCTATAACTGCCAGCAACAAGGTCACTTTGCAAGGGAATGCCCTAGCAAGAATGACCAGGAGAAGAGCAGGTACTCAGCTTTTAAGGTTCAGGAGGTAAAAGATGACAAGAAGGCATTGGTATCTGTTGACTCTATGGTCAACTGGAATGATCATCAGACTACCACTTTGGAATCAGCTGAATCCTTGACTAACGTGTTTGCAATGATTGCTGGGAATCTGTCTGATGCAGAAGAAGCGGACGAGTTTGCTCTTATGGGCATCTCACCTCAGGTACAACATTGTCCTCTTGGTTGTCATGATAAATACTCAGAATTGTTGTCCCAATTTAATGAAGTAAATGATCAGAATGATAAGTATTTTTTAGAGGTTCAAGCCTATAAGGCTTCTTTAAACACATTGGAACAACAAAAGAGGTGGCTACAAGATACTCAACGAGAGTATGAGGATAAAATTAGGATACTGACCATCGATTTAGAAAACACAACTAATATGCTTAAATATACAGAAAAGGTAAAAGATGCCAGTATCAAAGAAAAACAGGAGATGCAAGAAAGCTGAGATGCTACAATGTTGAGATTTGAAAAATGGCAAACGACACCTAAAAATCTTTCAAAATTAATCGATAGTAGCATGTCTGGTAGGACTAAAAGAGGGTTAGGATTTGATAAATATATTGATTCAGAAGATGTGTTTGATTTATCTTTTTCAAGTGTGTTTGATGTCGACAAAGAGGAAGAGGTAGAACCTAGGTACAATAGGTTTAAACCAGCAGCAGGAATGCATGTTGTCCCTCCCCCTCTTACTGGAACCTTCATGCCCACCTCTAGGCATAATGACTTGGATGGATCACAGATGCATGAGTCCCCAAAAAGTTCTACTAATTCTAATGACTTTGTCTCGTGTACTTTCAGTGACAAAGCCAGTGACTCTGCATCAAGTGGTTCAAGTGAAGAGTCAAGACCTACAAGTTCCAAGAAGAATGATCATGCTGCTACTAGTGCTAGGAAGTGTGAAGAGAAAGTTACTGTTAAGCCAACTGTGTCTGGTACTGGTTTATTGAGTCCTAGGAAGATTGATTCTCCTAGAATTGTGTGTAATAATGTTAGCAGTATGAAACAAAATCATTCTAATAAAAGGTCGATTAAAACATGTTTTGTTTGTAGAAGTGCATTTCATTTGATTAAAGATTGTGATTTTTATGAAACACATGCTTCTGCTCATCAAGCATTTCCAGCTCCTGGTCCACCAGGAGTTGCTCCATATACTTCTAGCAGACTCAATCCTAGTGCTCAATCATTTTCTTCTTCTAGAAGGTCCTCTCCATTAGCTTCTGATCATTGGAGAAACATTGGATTAACAACAAATAGAACCACCAGTAACTATTTTCAAAATTTTAATCCAATTTATCCACATAATTTTGACCACATGTATTTTGGTTTGGGAAGTTTAGGAACTGCTGTTAAGCCCTCGGCAGGTTGTTCTTGGTCACACAATAATACCCATATGATGCATAGGAAACCAAGGAACAACGGTGGATCTCATCAATCTTCTTGGCTCTCTACTAAAGATCCACAAGGCAGGCTCAAACCTGAAAAGGCTTGGGTCCCCTTAAGACACTAACTTTTGCATTTTTATCTTGTTTTTGTAGGTTACTTCATACCAAGATCCTAGTCTAGGAATTGTTGATAGTGGTTGCTCTAGGAGCATGACAGGAAATAAAAGTCTTCTCTCTAACTTTGTACCATTTCAAGGCGGCAAGGTCTATTTTGGTGGAGGTGAAGGCAGGATCACTGGCAAAGGAACAATTAAGACACCTAATCTAAATTTTGAGCAGGTCTACTATGTGGAAGCACTTCAGCACTTCAACTTGATATCTGTCTCTCAGATTTGTGACAAGAAGCAGTTTGTTCTCTTCACGGATACTGATGCACTTGTGCTCTCCAAAGACTTTCAGCTTCCGGATGACTCACAGGTTCTGCTCAGAATCCCTAGAAGACACAATCTCTATAGCATCAAGCTGAATGAAGTCAACCCTACTGGTCAACTAGCATGTTTGGTTGCTAAAGCCTCAGAAGATGAAGCCACTCAATGGCATAGAAGGATGGGACATGTGAACTTCAAGACCATTCACAAGCTAGCAAATCTGAATCTGGTCTTTGGTTTACCTCCCAAGTCATTTAGAAATGATATAAATTGTCTTGCTTGCAGCAAAGGCAAACAACATAAAGCATCCTTCAAGGCCATTACTGCTCTTAGTCTTATTACTGAACCATTGCAGCTACTACACATGGATTTGTTTGTTCCTACTTCCATTAGGAGCATTGACCACAAACAATTCTGTCTAGTGGTAACTGATGGTTATAGCAGGTTTACGTGGGTGTTCTTCATGGCTGCCAAAAGTGAGACCTACTCAATTCTTAGAGATTTTCTTACCCTTATAGAGAACCAGTTGTCCAAGAAAGTTAAGGGTATTCGTTGTGATAATGGAACCGAGTTCAAAAATAAAGACCTCATAGCACTTTGTAACGCTAAGGGCATCAAAAGAGATTATACTGCAGCAAGAACTCCTCAACAGAATGGCGTGGCAGAAAGAAAGAACAAGACACTAATAGAAGCAGCAAGAACAATGCTTGCCAATTCCAAGCTTCCAACCATGTTCTGGACAGAAGCTGTTAATACTGCAAGTTATGTTCTGAATCGTGTTTCTATTACCAATCCTCACAAGAAGACTCCTTATGAGCTCCTAACGGCCAAAGTTCTAAATATTGCTCATTTGAAGCCTTTTGGGTGTCCGGTCACCATTCTGAATACTAGTGACTATTTGGGGAAGTTTGATGGCAAGGCAGATGAAGGATACATTGTGGGATATTCAGCTCACTCTCGGGCTTATCGTGTCTACAATCTCCAAGCCAAGCGGGTCATTGAAACTATTAATCTCAGGTATTTTGAAGAGAAGTCAAACATCCAAGGCAAGGGTCCAGAATGGTATTTTGATCTTGATTATCTTAGCGATTCATTAGGATATTTTCGTTTCAAAACTAACCATGATGTAGGTCCACAAGTGTTTGCAACTTCTAGTACAGGTGTTCCTTCTAGTCTTACTGACTCAGATGACGAGGATGATATTTTTGTGGTTCCATCCTACTCCACCACAGTCTCTCCTACTCCTCCTAGTGATGCAACTCCATTGGATGTACTGGATTCCCAAGTAGCTCTTGACACTCTACTCAAACAACAGCAAGAAGCTACTACAACAGCTTCTCAAGGTGGCTTTGAGTTTCCCTTGAATACGCCTACTGACAAAGCTGCTCCTAGTACCCCAGCTTCTGCTCCTAGTGCTAACTTATCACCTATTGGTACTCCAGCTAGTGAGTCTGCTTCAAATACTCGTTTCTCCAGTCCTTCTGATTTGGGGAACCATCAAAAGAAGTCTTCTACCAAGCTGGATGATATTCATAAACAACCAGTAGATGGCATTTTCAACGCTGCTTCATATGATGCTGACTTTGTTGGGGATCTCAATAACTTGGCACCAGAAGTGGAGGTAGCTTCCAATCCAGTCTTGCAATCACACAAAGATCACCCTACCACTCAAATCATTGGAGATCCTGGTTCTACTGTCAAGACACACAGGATGCAGAAGAAGGCCTCGTCTGATCATCATGCTCTTGTGAGCTATATTGAAGATCAAAAGCGTAATAATCATACGGACTTTCAACACTGTTTGTTTGCTTGTTTTCTTTCACAGGTGGAACCTAGATCGGTCACTCATGCTCTTGAGGATCAAACTTGGGTGGAGGCTATGCAGGAGGAAATGCAGCAATTCTTGTTTCAGAATGTTTGGGTTCTGGTTGACTTACCAGATGGAAAGACAGCAATCAATACCAAATGGATTCTCAAGAACAAGAAGGATGCACGGGGAATTGTCGTGAGGAATAAAGCTAGGCTTGTCGCACAGGGCCACACTCAAATTGAGGGCATTGACTACACTGAAGTTTTTGCTCCGGTTGCAAGGATTAAGGCCATTCGTCTGTTTTTGGCTTTTGCTTCTTATGTGGGCTTTACGGTGTTTCAGATGGATGTCAAGAGTGCATTTCTCTATGGCAAGATTGATGAGGAAGTGTATGTCACTCAACCTAAGGGCTTTGTAGATCCACTTCATCCCAAGAAAGTTTACAAGGTGGTCAAGGCTCTTTATGGGTTACATTAGGCTCCTAGAGCTTGGTATGGGCGTCTTTCAACTTTCTTGTTAAAGAATGGCTATAGACGAGGTACTATTGACAAAACACTATTTCTTAAGAGGAATACCAAGGACATTATCCTTGTTCAGTTTATGTGGACGACATTATCTTTGGTTCTACTAAGAAGGAATGGTGTGATGAGTTTGAACACTTGATGAAAGGCGAGTTTCAGATGAGTGCTATGGGAGAGCTTTCCTTCTTCCTTGGTCTTCAAGTCAAGCAACAGTCGGATGGGATCTTCATCAGTCAAGATAAATATGTTCATGAGATCCTTCAGAAGTTTGACATGGATCCTCTTCGACCAGCAGCAACTCCTTATGAAGTTGCTAAAGTCAAACTCAAGAATGAGCCAGACCCCCCGGTCAATGTTCACATGTACAGTTCTATGATTGGCTCACTCATGTATTTGACTGCATCACGTTCGGATATCATGTTTGCAGTAAGTGCTTGTTTTAGACATCAGGTGACTCCAACGGTTTCGAACTTGAATGCAGTTAAGAAGATTTTCAAGTATATCAAGGCTCAACCTAAACTGGGCTTGTGGTATCCTAAAGAATCACCTTTTGTTCTTGAAGCATATAGTGATAGTGACTATGCAGGTGCTAATAATGATAGAAAGTCTACTACTGGTGGTTGTCAATTTTTGGGTCGCCGACTTATTTCATGGCAATGCAAGAAACAGACGATAGTAGCTACTTCTTCAACAGAAGCTGAATACATTGCTGCTGCTAGCTGTTGTGGACAAGTATTGTGGATCCAAAATCAGATGTTGGATTATGGGTTCAATTTTATGAACACCAAAATTTTCATTGACAATCAAAGTACTATCTGCATTGTGAAGAATCCTGTTTTTCATCAACGTACAAAGCATATTGAAATTCGGCACCATTTTATACGGGATGCCAATGAGAAGAAGTTGATACAGGTTCTTAAAGTTCATACGGATGATAATGTTTCTGATTTGTTGACAAAAGCCTTTGATGGTCCTCGGTTCAACCACTTGGTGGTTCACATTGGGATGGTCAATCCTTGAGGTCTAGGATTGAGGGGAGGCTAAGCCTAAGGGGAGGCTTCGTGTACATATTACTTTGCACAAACTAACATATTGGTAGATTTTATCGACATATTGCGTTGGTTCTAGTGGTGTGTGTTACTCCTGGTGGAGGATTTTGCTAACTTCTGGTGGTTATATTCTTTCATGACTGGCTTCTAGTCCTCATTGGTTAACTTCTGGTGGTTATATTCTTTCATGACTGGCTTCTAGTCATTGGTTAGCTTCTAGTCCTCAGTGGTTACTATGTAATAACTGTCTAATTTAAAAGGGCAGCCCCCAATTATTAGGGGTCAATGAACAGTTACACCCACCATTATTTATGGTCAATTAACCCCCCCTTGACTCATTCATCTCACTCATAACACACACACAACCGATCCTACTCTCTCCACCCTAACACAAAATCATCTTCCATTCAATTAATCAAGATCCATGGCTGTCCTGGTATTCCAACCTGCTCACAACAAGGTCGCCTACCTAGGTGATGGTCCACACCGTGATGATTTCGCTGACATTCTGGACTTCATTGAGGCTTCCAACCTAAGGTATGCTTTTACTGTATGTCCCACTATTTTTGCTAGTGTCATTCGTCAGTTCTGGGCATCTGCTCGTCTTGTGGTTGTGGTTGGTCGTCCACGTGAACTCCATGCTACCATAGATGGCCGTTCATACGTGGTTTCTAAGGCTTCTATTCGTAGTTCCCTTCATCTTCAAGATGAAGGTGGTGTGGTTTCCATCCCCAATGCGGAGGTGTTGGAAGGGATGGTTGCACTTGGGTATAATCATGGGGGGAAGTTTAACTTCCAAAAGAATCGGTTTTCCCCCCAATGGAAGCTTCTGGTGCATTTTCTCATTCATTGTTTAAGTCCCAAGTCTGGGAGTTGGGATGCTTTCCCTACTCCTTTGGCTACTGGTCTCATTTGCTTAGCACAGGGTAGGGTTTTTAATTTCTCTCGTTATTTGTTTGAGGGGATGGTTAGTAATCTGTCTAGTGCTGGTTCTAGGAAGAAGTTTCTGATGTATCCTAGGTTTTTACAACAGATCCTTGTTTGTATACCTCGTGATAGGGCTGAACATGTGCCTTCTAAGCTCACTGCCAAAGTGTATTATAATATGGTCCATGGGTTTACCGAGGAGTGGAGGCCCCTTACTGAGGCCATGTTGGGGCTGGCTCAAGGTCCTCCTGATGTTGTTGTTCCTCCGGTTGAACAAGCCGAGGAGGCACCTCAACTTGATGATGACCCAATGGAGGAGGAGGATCCTGCTGGTGGCGCACCTCATGTGGTTGAGGAAGAGCAGGTTGAGGAGGTGGTGGTTGAAAGACCATCCACTTCCAAGGCTGCTCCTTCTTCATTAACACATATGTCTCCGTTGGTAGAGACTCCCCCTCCTAGTCCTGCACCACACTCTTCTGATAAGCCTTCTGGTGCTAGTGCTCCTTATGTTGACCCATTTGTTGCTTCTGGCTCCAATGACGCCTTCCCTGACCCAAGTACTCTTGGTGGGCAAGCGGAGGAGCCTATTACACTTACTTCTTTACTTGATCTTATGCACAGGTATCATGCGTGGATTCTTTCCTTGGAAGCAGATTTGAATCAACACCGGAAGCTTACTAGGGAATTTGTTCTTCCCATGGCTGATCGCATCAAAGCCTTGGAGACTCAGCAAAGACGACGAAAGAAGCATGTGGTTCACTCTGATTCTGATGAGGAGGTTAAGGATCGTGTTGAGGATGATTTGACTTTGTTGGCAAAGGTTGCCTTTGCTGATAAATTGTATGATGATTTGCCGGTTCCTCCGACTTCCTCAAGTGTTCCTTCTCCTGCTGCTGTTCCCACACCCATGGAAGGTGCTTCTAGTCCTACTGCTGGTTCCAATGCTGGTCCCTCTCATGATCCAAAGGGGAAGGCCCCAATGACTGATGCTCCCTCACCACCTCGCAAGCGTACACGCAGACAGCTTGAGGAGGATAGGTTGGGTGAGGAGGCTGCTCAAAGGATGCAAGCCGAAATTGATCAAGCTGCTCGGGCTGAGGAGGAAGCGCTTCAACAGCAGAGACGTGAACAAGTGCAGCATGATGCAATGCATTGGAATGATAGCGATTGGATTCAGGTGTTGACTATTCTTACCAAGGATTACTCCTAGTTCACTGATCTTTTGGGCTCGGATGTGGATGAGCATAACTGTATTCCTCGAGCCATGGTGTTAATGCGCAAGCATCAACTGGAGCTTGCTGCACAGCTACGTGAGAAGCGTAAGCACAGACCTTTGTCGAGAGCTGAGGAGCGAAAGCAGATGCAGCGATATGTGAAGTATCAGTCGGCTGCTTATTTCACTACTAGTTGGAAGTGGGACAGGGTTCGGGCTTTGTCTTTTGATGAACTTAAAGCACTCTATGAACGTATGGTCAAGCATCAAAGCACCCCCATTCCGGAGCGATTTATTTATCGTCCTTCTCCACGTGTGGTGACCACTTCTTCACCTGCTGTTCCTACTGGTCCTACATCTGATACTACTCCTGGTTCTGCTGCTATTCCACCGGTTTTTGCTGCTTCTACAGTTGGTACCACCTCTACTCCGTCGGTTGCTCCTCCGGTTTCTTCTTCAGGTCCTGCTATCACCACCACACATGATACCACCACCACCTTTGCTACCACAACCACCACTGCTGCTACACCTGCTATGGCATCCCCATCACCACCAGTGCCTGGTCCTCACCCTGTTCCTTCTTCTAGTGCAGCTCATGTTGATCCTTTGGGTGGGAAAACTATTGATTCTACTTCTACTGCTCCCACTTCTGCTGCTCAGGTACAGGTAAAGGTTGAACCCTCACCTAGTGATCCCACACCTCGTCGTTCGCTTCGCAAGAAATTGGCTCGACGTATTCGCCATGGCAAGACTGTTCCCTATGAGAAGCGTGCTCCCGAAAATCTTATTGATGCAGCTTCTGATAGTGACTCTGATTTGCCCTTGGGTAATGGATATATTACTGGTTGGACGGTTGCGCATTCCACGACTCTTCCTGGTACGGTATCTCATAGGATTACTCTTAGTGATGGATCTGTTAGGATAGCTTTGGGTCTGCAAGGTATTTTGTCTTGGGCGGATCGTAAGGATCTTATGGCTTTATATGGGTTTGTGGATACCGGCATGCCTGATGATCCTAATGTTGTGTCTTCCTGGCATGGACTGCGAGTATGGGCTGATTTAAAGATGATGCTTGATGCTCCTCCTCATGCTCCTGTTTCTGGTGTCTGGAAGGATCAGATGCAATGGGTTATACGATGGAAGTTATATGCGGGATGTGGTGTGCATATGTTAGAATTGGAATCTGGTCATATGGTCTTCATGCTCACAGACATGGATTATCCGTTGACGATTGCTTCGATGGAGGCTATGTTGGCTTGTCACTTGCAGATTTCAAATGCTCCATCAGGGAATGAGTCTTCTATGGCAACTGCTTTGGTGGAAGGGATTCAGGCTCGTTTGAAAGCAGATAAGAAGGCTGCTTCTGGTCTCTGAAATGGTTGGTTTGTAAGTTTTATGTTTTGTGTTTTTGTTCATTTGTTAATACTACCATTCTTTTCACCAATATGTAAAGTGATTGGTGAATTTCATTAATTCTAGTTCAAAAAAAAAAATATACTTTTTATATAATATCTGCTTATACTTTACACATATCATGGATTTTACACTTGTGAATATGATACCATCTGTTGATTCACACTTTGGGTTCTGGTTGCTGTGTTATACTTGTGCTGGTTACTGGTTTCATCTGGTGTTGGACTTGGTCCTCACAACAAATGGTCCTCAACTCACCATGTCTAATCGACAAGAAAGAGTTGATTCACCTTGAGGGTACGGCTCCTGGTGCGATTCTAAAATCCGTTGATGGTTGCCAGGTTACCCAAAACTGGATGGTTTTCACTTGCCATGGTCCTAGACTGAAAAGTGGCTAATCCAAGGGGGTACGGCTCTTTGTAAAGATTTTATCAAATCCGTTGATAGTTGTAATAGCTTGCTTAAAGCTATAGGGTTTTCAAATCACCGATGCTTCATTGCTGAGAGTTGGCGAGTCCAGAGGGGTACGGCTTCTGGTAAAGACATATCAAATCCGTTGACGGCTGTGATGGTTTGCCTAAAATCATCAGGGTACCCCCACTCACCATTGATTCACGTTCTAAGAGTTGGGCTGGGTTCTGGTCTCCCAGGGTGATGCTTATTCCACCAGAAAGACTGGCTAACCCAAGAGCGAGCAGCTACATGGTAAAGGCTCATCAAATCTGCTCATGTTGCTGTAAAGATTCAACACGATGCTGATTTGTTTCAAGCTTTGGAGAAGCTTCTAGTGTTCTATGTTGCGGCGATTCTTCTGATTCTTATCTTGTTGATGCTGCTGTTTCTTTTGCTGATTCAATCCTCAAGCTTTCATGTACGTTTTCCGGGAAACTTGAACTCAACAGGTCAAATTCAAGTTTAGGGGAGGATTGTTAGGACCATTGTAATAGTTATTGTAATAGGTAGACTAGGAGGTATGTAGTTCCTCCTGGTCCTAGTAGTAGTAGGAGCAAGTCGTGCTCCTGGTCCTAGTCAAAGTCAAACTTTATTATTTATTTATTATTCTGTTAGGATATGCATGAGATATATTAGGAAAGGATATGCATATCAGTTTTACACGTTTTGTTTAATGCTGTATTAGGGTTTCCTTGTAGTATAAAAGGAACCTTGGGCAGAAGGATTAGTGACACATTCATCAAACGTACTTCTAGTCATTATCAATATTAGAAATCCTTAGAAAGGATCAAGTCTTTATAGTTATTATGTTCCTCTTTATTATATTTGTATTCTGCATTCATATTATGTATAGAGTCTCTCTGTGAATTGACTTGTGATTACAGAAGTTGTTCACCGTTCCTGACAGGCTGCAAGATCCACATCTAGTGGACCCAACAGATTTTTAGAGTATTTATTAAGTAAATGCTATGATGATGTATTGATGATGTATTGATGTTGTTGAAAGTACGTTGAGTACTTGTTATCGTAATTTTCTTTATGTAATGAATATGTATAATATTAAATAATGACCTTATATACGGCCGAGGGTCTAGGACAGTAGACTAGATGTTAAATGATTTTACAACTGAATTGCTTGCGACTTATATCGGGTATGAGGAAGTTTGACTAGCAGATGTATGATAGATATGTGGTTAAAATTGGTGCGATTAGAAGGTTGATGTGAAAGAAAAGTTGTTTTAAAGGTTGTATTTGGTATGTGGAGAATTGAGTTTGTTAGGACTTGGAAGATGGATGAGATTGCTAGTCTTAGTTCGATTGTGATGAATTTGTGTGCTTGAATTGAAAGATTTGAAGAGAAGTAAGTAAGTTTTGAAAGGATGAGTGAGTGGGAGTCTCATGTGAGATCATTTCTGAGTAGAGCTTGGAAGTTTAGGAATGTCGAAAGTCGTACTGAGATTTGCCTGATGATTAATCTGCTGTGTAGGAGTGAGTATTTGAATTTTGAGAGATAGCTTCCATCATGTTATGGATTTGACCTTGAGGTGCGAAAGGGGAAATAGACGAGTGTGATGAAGTTGACAACACTGTTAAGGAGGATGAGGAGCTGGTGTCTAAGGAAATAATCGCGTAATGGATTTCTTTGTATCTTATTTTCTTTTTGTGATCGAACTTATTTAAACCCTGTGTCGTAGCATTGTGATGGAACTTATTATCTTTTAAGTTTGTCCGGTAGATGATTGTAGTGACAGACACTGCCACTATCCTGTTGAATCCTCAACACAATCTAAATTACCCTCATGATCTATGATGTATCTTTATTAAATCTTTTGAGTTTTGGTTGATGAACCATTGTAGTTATGTTGTTCGTGCATGTAATATTCATGAGATGTCCTGATAAAGAATTCTTCTTTTATCTTGATATGTATACTTATCATGTTTCTTTCTTCTGTGATGATGGAAGAAGGAGTAGGGGAATCATATTTCTGTCATTAGTGGATAACCACGTGACTAAGTGTCTTGAAATATGTCGCCAAAACTAACGACTACTAATGTGAACGCTATGATCGAACAAGTTGTTGCTAGAGCACATGAAGCTGATCGTGCTGCAAGGAATCAAGATGCTGGAGTTAGTTGTGCTGGAGATAATGGTGCTGCAGTTGATGCTGCTGAGAATAATGATGATGCTGCTGAGAATAATAATGTTGATGCTGTTAAGAATAATGATAATGCTGCTGATCCAGATGATAGTGTTGCTGTTGTTTTGTGAGTTCAAGAGAATGTACTTATGTTAGTTTTTGGAAGTGTGGTTCTACACAATTTTGTGGTATTAGTGGTGCATTAGAATTACATAGGTGGATTGATAAGAAAGAGAGTACTTCTGAGATTATTGGGTGTTCAGAAACTAAAAAAGTGAAATTTGCTGCTGCTACATTTCAAGATGGTACACTAAAATGGTGGAATAACCAAGTGACTACTTTAGGATTGGTTGTGGCTAATGGTAAGACATGGATTGTGACTAAAGAACTATTGACTTCTAGGTTTTGTATTGAGTAGGAACTAGGACAGTTGGAATCCGAATTGAGATAATTAGTGCTAAGGGACGATGTTATTACTGCTTACTGGGAAATTTTTAAGCTATATTTGCCATGTCCTGATACTTTTGTGAATGACTGTAAGGCAAGGAAGCAGTACATTAGAGGATTGTCTAGTGATATCAAGGGTGAGATTATTTCTTCAAAACCTAAATCTTTCGATGAAGCTGTTTAGATGGCGCATGATTTAATGGAGGTAAAAGTGCAAGATATGAAAGATAGTATTGTTGAAAACAATAAGAGAAAGTGGGAATTTGCTCAGTCCAACCAGAATCGAGGTTAGAATCGTGGGATTACAGTAATAACAATAACTAAAGATAGAACCGAAATCAGCATTTAAACTATTGAAGGAATGAGGAAATTCGTGCTGCCACTGTGTTTGGGAGTAACAACATAAATCTCAAGTGTGTTTGCTGTACTCTATACCATGTAGGTGATTTTACACAATTACGACTAGAGTTAGGACAACCTGGTCATAAAACTGCTAAGTGTAGGACAAGAGGATTAGTCACTGGAATTAGTACCCCTGGAGTAGTGATATGATTTAGCCGTGACGAGAAAGGACACAAGCAAGGGAATTGTCCAAGGAAAGGAAATTGACAAGATATGAATGTTGCCGCTCCAGTTTACGTTTGAATGATGCTGACAAACCTTAAGGTCTGAACGTTGTAAATGGTATATTCTTATTTGGTGATCTTTATGTTAGTATGTTGTTTGATTTCAGATAAGATAGAAACTGTAGAACTGTAAAGATTCAGTTGCTTTATCAATGGAGAATTAGTAAGAATGACAACTAACTATGATGTGGAGTTGACCGATGGAAAGGTTGCTGGTATTAGTTATATACTAAGAGTGTGTTCCTTGAATTTAGGAAGGTAGGTGTTTAGTATCGACTTGATGATCAAAGAGTTGGAATATTTAGATGTAGATTCTTGGTGTAAATTGGTTAGTTGTATGTAGTGCCGATGCTTGAGATTGAACTGATCTTCACCCTAAATTGATAGCTGCTGGTTTAGATTTTGCTGAAACGCTGAGTGTTGACTATGAAAGGTGATGAGTGAACTTTCCATTTGAGAAGTATTTTGTTTGGAAACAAGGAAGTATTTGGAAGAGGGATATGATGTATTCCTAGCTCAGGTAATTAGTGATAGGGTAGTTGAGGAGAAGTTGAGAGATTTGTTAAATTGAGAGTATTCTGAGGTTTTTCTTGAAGTTTTGCAGAGTTGCTGCCGTCTTGTGAAGAGGGATTCGTTTCGATTGAGTGTTTTAAGCAATAGGTGTAGTGTTTCTGCGTTTCGTTGAGTAGTATTTGTATACCTTATCATTTGGCACCGTCAGAGTGGAATGATTTATCCGGTCAATTGCGAGAAGTGATGAATAAGGGATGTATTAGATTAAGTTTTTTTTGCCATGATGATCGCTTGTGTTGTTTGTCAAGAAGGATGGATTGTTTCGAATGTGTATTGATTATCGAGAGCTTAACAAATTGACAGTCAAGAATTAGTATCCACTGCCAAGGTTTGAGTTATTTGACCAGATGTCTGGATCCAGTGTGTACTCAAAGATCGCTTTGAGTTCTGGTTATCATTAACTGAGAGTTAGGGAAGAACATGTTCCTATAGTTTTTTCTCGTACTTAATGTGGTTACTTGAAGTTTCAAGTGATGTTTTTGGAATTGACGAACGCGTCTGGCATATTCATGGACTGGGTGAATCTTACGTGTAAGATGTGCTAGTATGAGTTAGTCATTGTATCTACTGACGATATTCTATATTATTCCAAGAGGAAGGAGGAACATAAGTAGCATATGAGGATAATTGGGATGGTTGGAAAAAGAGAAACGGTATGTAAAGTCTCCTATGTGTGGATGTTGATTGAAATATTTATGTTTTCTAAGGCAGTTGATTGACAACCAAGGTATTCGTGAAGATCTTGTCAAGATTGAAACGATTAAGGATTGGTCAATACCAATGACGCCGACAGAAATCTGTTAATTCCTTGGTCTAAGCTGGGAATAATCGAAGGTTTATCGAAAAGTTTTCACTGATTGTTGAACCATCGATTAAGCTAACTAAGAAGAATTAGATGTGTGAGTCCCACTTATACATCTAAATTTTAAAGTTTCGTGATCTGATCCTTATCAGATGGGGAAGCTGTATTCTGAACACTAAAGGGTAGGTTGTGTTCTGCACCGATGTTGTCATTGTTGAAAGGATTTGAAGTATTTATAGTTGTAGTTGCTGTGATGTGTCTCATAAGGGTTATGTAGTTATGGTGTTTGTTTTGAGATTGTAGGAAATATTACTTGTACGGAATCAAGTCTGTACTAATTAAGGATCATAAGAGTTTGCTTCATAATTAATTTCTTGGGATGATAAAGGAAATGAGTAGAGGATTACCAGTTATATATGTTTCGAGTACCTGAGTATGATGATGGTTATTACTGTGAGTGACTACGACTACGAGATTCTCTACCATCCGGGAAAGGCGAATGTGGCAGCTGATGCACTTATCAGGAAGAAAAAGGGAAAAGCTTCTAAGGTTGAGTTTTGGTAATGACAAAAGTGTGGACTTGATAGAAAGGATATTGAAATTTTAAGTTAGTGGTTTGATTTGAGAAGGATGTCAAGGTAAGTGATTTCAACATTTTGTCAAACTTATGGAAAGGATTTTGTTGTAAATCCAAGTTAGGCATGGTATATTGAGCAGTCCTAACATATCTAAGTTGAGAGAGTGAGACTTAGTGATGAAGGAATCTCACAAGTCAAGTAATCGATACGTTTTGGTTTGGGTAAAGGTGAAAGTTGAGTTTAGTACTGTGTTATACCGAGAATGATGGACATAGTGAAAGAACGATTCAAACATTGGACGGTATACTTGTGTGCATTATGGACATAAGTTAAAGATCGTGAATTATGGACATAAGTTAGGTTTTCGGTGTATTACAGAAATGTAGGTGGAATTGCATGACTGAACTAGAAGTGATATTGGCAATATTGATAAGATTGTATGGGTTAAGAATCATTCATTAGTAACAAGGAGTCATCAGAAGAGTTATCTTGGCATTCGAAGAAATCGATGGAGTTTGAAATTGGGAAACGTGGTTATGCATAAGGTGTCGTTATGAAGGGTGAAATTTGTTTTGGGAACAACAAGGAAAGAATTCAACTTGAAAATAAGTTGCATTTCATAGACGAGAAGTGTGAAGAGTTCTTAAGAGGTTGAAACATAGTAAGAATTATATTGTGAAGATTTGAGTGGAATCAGAAAATGTGAAGGAAGCATGAGGATTTCTTTAAGGAAAAGAGTTCTCTGTTGTTCCGGAGGTATGGAATGTGAGTATAAGAGGGGCCGAGCGCCAGGACGTCGCTCTCTTTTAGGAGGGTAGGATGTGATAACCCGAACCCGCGGTCATTATTTAATATTATTTAATATTATTTTACGAATAATTTTGAAATTTTTGATGAGTTTGAATGATATGACGATTGATGGTTTTATTTAAAACCGACGTTGGAGGTCTTATTTTTACCCTTTTACTAATAGCGAGGATTATTAGTGACCACAATATCGACGAATGCCCGAGATTTTATGTTTTATTATATGTTGTGTCGATGTTTATATTTTTGACGTTTTTATTTTAATTTCGTATTAAGTCGAACCGGCATCATATTATTATCATATTCTGAGTGCGTTTTAACTTTTGAAAAGTATTTTTACGAAACCCGAGCCTCGTAAATATTTTCAAAATTGACTATTTATATTTTCTACCCTTACAACTATTTAATTGCATTTTGGACCAAAACTATCACAAATTGGCAAGAAAGATCCCTCCACCCACCATATATAAACAAAAATCTCACACAAAAAACACATAGAAAATAAAATTTTATCTCTCTTCTCTCCCTCTTGCTATTTCCGTCCACCACCACCACACAAAATCCATTTGATCTTTGATTTCTACTATTAATCAATGAAAACTAATTGATATCTCATCTCTAAAGATTGATAGTGATCATTTTGATGTAAAAATTTACAATATGCAAGAACTTTCAAAATTTGATGATGATCCAAGGTAGTTTGATCTAGTTTCTTGTTATATAATTGGTTAGTGCTATTATATATATATATTTTAAGTATTGCATGTTTGAATTTTTGAGTGGGTAAAATTTTGGACGATCATTCAAGGGTGTTATGGGTTAGATGATTTTTTTAGGATGATACTAGGGGTGTTGGATGATGAGAAAAATGGTTAGAATTGGTTGAAAAATTGATTTAGCATGATTTTTAAAGAGGTGTTTTAGGTCAGTAGGTTCAAGGCTAATTTTGGCTACCTTACTATTTGAAAATGGATAAACTAAAAGCATAAGGTTGTAGAGAATTTCGTTAGCTTCGATTTGATATAAGGTAGAGCTTCTAGCTCCAAACGAGCGCAAAGTTATAATGTTTTGATTATTCTGTACCGGGAGACGAGTATCGACACAATCCGAAGTTGTTGTCGATATTTAGATCGAATCTCGGGGACTATAGAACAAGTTGTGAAAATGGTCAAGGTCTGATGTTTGGTTCTAAACTTAGGGTTGTGAGTCTATTTCGAACTCAAGTGTCGGATTTGTAAACGGGATTGTTTGGAATGGTAAAAATGGTTGTATGAGTCGGTGACGTAAAACTGTCCGGTTTTGTAGTTCAAAGATGTATCGGGCAGGGAACTTTAAAAGTAAAATATTTTGATGGGCTTTTAACAGGTCTTTCTATATATAGTAAGTGATATCCCTGAGTAGTATCATAGGTATTTGACGTGTTTAAGTGGGGTAAATGAGCCTGTACATTTGGTGTGTACCGGCAGATTTTTATCGAAAGGATTGACTAATAAAGTAAACATATGGAAGGAAGTAAAAGTATTACTTGTATTGTTTTCTTTCGGGTTTGTCGTGATTTCATGGTTTTGAGTTTGATGTTATTACGTATGGATTTTATTCGAGTTTATTATTAATGAACGCGCCTTAATTGATAGGTTGCGGTTTTCATGTTTATCGGGCATCAACTATCGTCGAAGGTCCTCTTGCTACTGCTATTACTCAAGGTGATTCTATAGCCTCGCTTTTGTAATGTTTTGAATGATTTAAAAACCCGCGAGGGGGATACATGCTATTTTAAAGTAAAATGAACACAAGTCATGATTGATTATTTGGACCCGAATGTTGCCTTATGTTGCCTGTTGTTGCCTTGAATTGTATAAGTACCTAAATTGCAAAAGTCCCTAAATTCATGAGCCGTTAACTATCTTATGACTTGATGTTGTGAGATGGGAATAGCCGCTTGATCTAATAATAGTACTATTGGGCTGACGAACCTATCCGAGACCAGGGCTTTACGTTGAGTAACCTCTGGGAAGGATAATTTTACGAGAATGAGAATGTGGTATTTTTGTAATTGATACCCTAGTAGGGACACTGGAATTCATCTAGTCTTGCCGGCTTTAGGCGTGGGTGACTAAGTTAAGGGGTCGGTGTCATGAGCTTAATACAATTCTATAGCTATTGCTATATGCCAGAATGCCTGATTAATAGATTGTATGTACATCAATTCTATTATATGATCTTGATTGATTTTTCTCTTGTGTCCAAATGATGATTTGGAAAACCTATAGACTCGCTCAACCGTTGTGTTGATGATTTTAAGCATGTATTTCAGGTGATTCAAGTTGATGAATTGCGGAGCTTGCTGGAGAAGGATTGCGGGTTGCTTTTGTGGTGATTGGTCTAAAACATAATTTCTTTCCCTTTTGTCATAGAAATAATAATGTACGGTCATGTACTTTGGTAAACTGTTTTTTGATTTGATGAAATCTTTGGGGGACCTAAATGTTACTCTGATATTTCTAAAATTTATTGTTTTACTTGGGATCGAAGGTTTTAGACAATGGTTAATTTAAATCCTTTTCTATTTCAAATATACGATTTTGAGATCGTTTAAAGTGTTTTTTGTATTGATGTTTGCGTTTAGCACCCAAATGTGTATTTCCGCTGCGCAATGTAATTTGGGGGTGTAAAAAATTAAACAATGAACCGTCCTTGTTGGTGTGGCTTCCGCGGCTCAAGAACACAAGGGTGATAGGGTTTCTTTTTGTTTTGAAAAAAATGAATAATGAAATCCCTGTAGTTTATGTTTACTAGTTAATTCCAAAAAATGGGTCGGGCCCTCCTTTTCTTTTGTTGTTGCCGCGGGTAAACCAAAGCCCAAGAGGCAAACCAAATGTTTTTCGTGTTCATAATTATTCGTGTATGTCCGTGTTTAATGTTTGAGCTTTAATTATTATACTTAATAATTATTCGTGTATATTCGTGACACATGTCGTATATTATAAATGGGAAGTTTTAGATTATTCGTGTTCTTACGTAGTGCACTGTTCATGGTATTTATATGCGGGTTTTACAACTCTTCCCCTCTAAAAATAATATTTCGTCCCCGAATTATAGATAACGTAAACTGAAAGAGAAACATACCCAAATCAAAACTGGAAATGAGGGTAAGAAGTCCGGATAGAATCCTCCGTCTCCCAAGTGGCTTCCCGCTCAGAATGGTCCCTCCAAAGGATTTTGATGAATGGGATCGTCTTCTTCCTCATGACTCGCTCTTGACGATCAAGAACTCGTTCGGGTTCCTCAATAAAAGCAAGATCCTCACGAATCTGCTCGAGTTGATACTGAACCATATGTAGGGGATGATAGTTGTACCCTCTGAGTAAGGACACATGGAAACCGTTGTGGACGTGAGATAGATGCGTAGGTAACGCCAGATGATACGAAACCTCACTGACACGTTCGAGGATATCAAATGGTTCAATAAATCAAGGACTGAGTTTTCCCTTGATTCCAAAATGCCTAACTCCACGCGCCGGTGATACCTTGAGAAAGACATGATCACCCACTTTGAAATGCAGATCTCTACGGTGCTTATCGACATAGCTCTTTTGACGTGCACGAGCTTCCTGCAATTTCGCCTTAGCGACGACAACCTTTTCATTGGTCACCTCTATCATCTCTGGACCCTCAAGAATTCTCTCACCAACCTGATCTCAGCAGATTGGGGCGCGACACTTCCTGCCATACAAAATCTCAAACGGTGCACACTTGATGCTGGCGTGCCAACTGTTGTTGTATGAAAACTCTACTAAGAAGATATAGTCGTCCCAAGTTCCTGTCCATTCTAAAGCACAAGCTCGTAGCATGTCCTCTAGTGTCTGAATGGTACGCTCCGACTGTCCATCTGTCTGAGGATGAAAAGCCATGCTAAGCTTAAGTTTGGTGCCCCAAGCTTTCTACAGACTCTTCCAGAACCGAGATGTAAAACGAGGATCTCTATCAAAGATGATACTAGATGGAGTACCATGTAGTCTCATGATCTCCTTCGGATAGATGTCATCCAATTTGCTAACTGAGTCATCCTTGCGGATTGGTAAGAAATGAGCAGATTTGGTCAGTCGATCAACAATAACCCAAATGGCGTCGTGCTTTCTCTTGGTCTACGGAAGTCCAGTGACAAAGTCCATGGAGATCTTATCCCACTTCCACTCTGGAATGTCTAATGGTTGTAGTAAACCACTAGATCGTTGATGCTCAATCTTAACCTGCTGGCCGGTAAAACATTTGGAGACAAAGGTAGCAACGTCCTGCTTCATACCACTCCACCAGAAATGCTGCTTGATGTCGTGGTACATCTTGGTGGAACCAGAATGAATAGAGAATGGAGAGCTATGAGCTTCAGTCAGCAAAGCCTCCCTGAGTGTAAGATCATCAGGAACACAAAGTCTAGTGTCCTACCATAAGATATCGTCATCATCCACCTGAAACTCCGTCTACTGGTCTATGTTCTGAATAATCACCCAGATTTCACCAGCATCCTTCTGAGCTTCCTTGACCCTAGAGAGTAAGTCAGGCTCCACTCAAATATTAGCCCAGTAGCCATGTTGTCCACGTACCATAAACTCGATGTCCAGTCGTTCCAAGTCACGTATGATTTCCTCATCTATCTTAATGCCGTTGATCATGCCCGAATTTCTACTAAGAGCATCTGCCACTACATTCGCCTTGCCAGGATGATACTGAAGATTGATGTCATAATCCTTCAGCAGCTCTAACCACCTTCTTTGCCTCATGTTCAGTTCACGCTGGGTGAAGATATATTTCAGGCTCTTGGGATCTGTGAAGATATCACATAATTCGCCATACAAGAAATGCCTCCAAATATTTAGTGCAAACACAACTGCTGTAAGCTCCAAGTCATGGGTAGGATAGTTCTCCTCATAAGGCTTAAGTTGTCGTGATGCGTAAGCAATCACTTTCCCATGTTGCATGAGAACACATCCAAGACCCTTTCCTGAAGCATCACTACAGATCTGAAATCCACCTATACCAGATGGGAGAGTAAGAATAGGTGCAGATACCAACTTCTGCTTGAGTTCTTCAAAGCTCTTCTCTCTTTTTCAGTCCAGACGAATTTCTCCCCTTTGCGCATCAGTTTGGTCAAAGGCAGTGCTAGTCGTGAAAAGTTCTCCATGAACCTACGGTAGTAACCAGCTAAGCCCAGAAAGCTGCAAACTTCAGTCGCTGACGTCGGTCTTGGCCACTTGGTAATAGCCTCAACCTTCGCAAGATCCATGGTTATTCCCTCTGTGGATACGATGTGGCCCAGAAACGCCACTTTGCTCAACCAAAATTCGCACTTGGAGAACTTGGCATACAGCTGCTTCTTGCGAAGTATCTGTAATACTGTACAAAGATGGTCTTCGTGTTCCTCCTTGGATTTAGGGAAAATCAGAATATCATCAATGAAGATGATAACAAACTTGTCCAGAAACTCATGGAAGACACGGTTCATCAGATCTATGAAGACTGCTGGAGCATTGGTAAGTCCAAAAGGCATGACTACAAATTCGTAGTGTCAATAGCGTGTACGGAAAGCAGTCTTGAAGATATCCTACTCTTTCACTCGTAGCTGATGGTAGCCAAACCTCAGATCGATTTTAGAGAAATGTTTGGCGCCTTGCAGCTGGTCAAACAGATCATCTATACGTGGCAAAGGATATCGGTTTCTGATTGTGATTTTATTAAGATAACGATAATCAATGCATAGTCGCATACTGCCATCCTTCTTCTTCACGAACAACACCGGTGCACCCCATGGAGATATATTAGGGCGGATGAAACCTCATTTTAAAAGTTCCTGCAGCTGCTCCTTTAACTCCTTAAGCTCAATGGGAGCCATGCGGTAAGGAGCCTTGGAGATTGGCTCGACTCCTGGGACGAGCTCAATACCAAACTCTACTTCACGAGAATGTGGTATACCCAGAAGTTCTTTAGGAAAAACGTCAGGGAATTCTGACACGATAGGCTGATCATGAATGTTTTGGGAATAAAATGAGCCAAGTCATTCAGACGCTGATAAAAGTAAATTGGACGCTGATAGGAAGAAGTCAAGCGCTGACAGATCAAGCATTGACAAGAGATATCCAAGCGCTGACAAGAAGAAATCCAACCACTGATAGGAAAAATTAATCAACACGTTTGTTATTTGAAGAAAAGATATACTCAATATTGTATTTTCTATATTTATCTTTTCCTAAAATAGTTGATAGGTTATCCATTGTACACGACTCCTTATGTTATAAAAGGAGGTCGCAGGGTTTGTAGTTTACACACATTATTCAGTATTCGACTTTCATTGTACCCAAGTTGGATTATTAATCAAAAGTGAAAGTTTGGTTTATTTGTTTTACTTGTTCTTTAATCTAAGTGTTAATTCCGCATAACACTTGGATTGTTCATACAATAACAAAGTTTCTTTACGTGCTAAACTTGATTCAATCTCGTTAACACAAAGCTAATCAATCTAAGTTTGGGATCAACAAGTGGTATCAGAGCTTGTTGAGGAACTTTGATCTAGAAGAGCAGTAAACCATAAAAACACCAAAACCCTTAAACCAGAAAAGATGTCTGCTACAGAATCTTCTTCCTCATCAAACCACAACCTAAAAATCCCCATGCTCGACCCTGACAACTTTGAACAATGGAAGTTCAATTTTGAATAATACCTTCAAATTCATGATCATACTCTCTAGGAAATTATTGAATAAGGAAATCAATTCGATAAAGCAGCTAAGATTGCTGCTGCTATTGCAGCAAGGTCTACCACTGGTTCTACTGTTGAAGAACGTAGAGAAAGACATGAGGATGGAAGAGCTGTCTCAACTGCTGATATAGCCAAAAGAAGGAATGACATGAAGACCTTAAGCATTCTCAAACTCTCTCTGGGTCCAAACAATCAGCATAAGTATAGAAGCTTTGAGTCTGCCAAAGAACTTTGGGCAGCTCTTCAAGTCAACTATGGTGGTAATGATGATACTGCCCAAGAAAAGAATAAACAACTTTTGCATGAGTATGTTGTGTTTAAGGCTCTTCCCAATGAGAAGCTAAGTGAGGTAAGAAGCAGGCTTCTATACATCACTAGCAAGTTAACCTTTATGGGAACACAGTATAATGATGCTGATATCATTACTACTTTCCTTAAAAGTCTTGGTGATGCGTGGAAAATTGAAGCTAGGTCTATCATTGCTACCAATGCCCATAAGAGTTATACTTTTGATGACGTCTACAATAAGCTAAAGATTGTAGAGAATGAAATCTTATTGGATCATGGAAGCAAGTCAACATCTGGAAACATGGCTTTCATCTCACATAGTGAAGCTCAAGTCAATAAGAGAGAGTCATATGTGCATCCTGTTATTGGATCACCTTATGTTAGCGGTGGATCAACCTTTGCCAACGCCTCACATTCAGACGCTGACACATACAATGTTGACTCACCAAGGATTAAACCTGATGGTATTGATTTGGATACAGTATGTGCATACATTGCTGCATTGCCCAATGGTTCCTTGATTACATATGAGAGTCTTGAGCAAATCAGTGATGAGAATTTGGAAGAGATGGATATTAAATGGAATATGGCACTTGCAAGCATAAGGGCCAACATATGAAATATGAGATTTAGAAAGAAGATGACCTTTAATGCTAAAGACACTGCTGGATTTGATAAATCCAAGGTTGAGTGTTACAACTGCCGTAGGATGGGTTACTTTATGAGGGAATGCAAATCTGCAAGAAGATCTGATGCTGGAAAGGCTTCAAGCCAAGTCGTCAAGGTTAAAGAGACAAAGGCTATGGTTGCCATGCAAGACATTGATGGTGTTGGATGGGACTGGAGCTTTATGGCAAAGGATGTGGAAGAAAATAAAGCTTTGATTGTTGAGAAGGAAGAAGAAGAGCATGTTCACTTTGATCTTATGGCACATTCCTCGTCTTCATCAGATAATGAGGTATATGATGATGCTTACTGTAGTAAAGGCTGTCGTTTAAACACTGAAAAGCTTAACAAAGAAATCTTGAAGTTAAAATAAGATGTTTTTGATGAAAAATGCAAGCTATCAAATTATCAAATGGCACTTGTTCAAACTGAAAAGACTGTAGAAGAATATAAGAAAATGGAATTTGACCTAAAAGATCAAATTAATGTTTTGTCTTATGATCTTAAAGTTAGTGTTGAACTTAGGGACACTCTGATGAGATCCAGAGAATAAGTACAACTTAAGTTAGATGAGGCCATTAAGGATAAAGAAAATGTAGGGCTTAAAATTAAAATTTTTGATAAAGCCAGCCAAACCCTAGAAAAATGTGTTAGTGAACAAAGAAACCCTAGGGATATGTCTGGGATTGGGATGAATGAATATGTTGCTGTTCCTCCACCTGCTGGGAACTTTTATGGTGTTCAGAGAAAGGATCTCTCTTGGACTGGTATTCCAGAAATCTAAGAAGAGGAATTTATTCCTCCAACTAGAGTGCTCACCCCAGTTGAGGAATATCAACAAAAGGTGACTGACCTTGAGAAGTGGAAAGCAGACAACCCTTTTCTCTTTGTTAAGGGTGGAATGATTAGTGAGAGTCCTATTAAGCCAACACCCATTATTGTGACCAACCCTACCACTGGAAAACCTGTTGACCTTGGCTCATCTATTAAGAGAAAACCTAGTGTTAAATATGCTGAAATGTATAGAAAACCTAGGTCACCACAAATCCAAGCTAGTGTTAATAGGACAAGGTTCTTTCAATCTAGACCTAAAGTTATGTCTAGAAAAGCGTGTTATACATGTGGGAGTTTTTCTCACTTGGCCTATAAATGTGTCAGTGCCTCAAAAGTCAACGCTGACAATAGGTCAACCATGGTCAAACCCAGACCTTATGTCCAACCAAGTCCACAAGTTACTAGACCAGCTTCCTTCTTTACTAAAGAGGCAAATACTCATGGACAAAGGCCCTTTCAAAAGACCAACACCTGGTCTAACAGACAATGGATTCCTGTAGCAAACCCTAATTTGGGCGCTGACAAGAACAAGTTCAGCGCTGACAAGAACAAATTTAACGCTGACAGGAACAATTCCAACGCTGACAGCTCTAGGTATGGTATGAAAATGCCACAACAAGTTGGTGTTGGTTCTTATGTTAGACCAAGCAAGAATAGGTACTTACAACCTAAGGGAAAGGGGTCTAAAGCTTCATCTAGTTTGACTTGGAGACCTAAACAAGACCAAAACCCTAATTCTGATGGGATTTCTATGACCTGTAACAGATTTCATTATATTTCAAAGGTCATGACTAAACCAATTGGGGTAAACTGGGTGTTCAGGCCACAAAGGGTTGAACAAGGGGTTGTTATAAGGACTAAATCTGTTCTTGTTGAACAACCAAATGAATGCAAGTCTGCTCAGGCTTGGGTTCCCATAGAAAACTAATTTGTTTTCTTTATGTGTAGGGCATTCAAAAGCAGGTCAATGATCATGGATATTGGGACAGTGGATGCTCTAGGCACATGACGGGGAAAGAAGATTATTTGACTAACTTTACCCCCATTAAAGACAGTGACAAAGTGTACTTTGGAGGAGGATATGGTACTATTTCAAGCAAAGGGACTCTTATCACCAATAATTTACGTTTTGAAAACGTATTTTTGGTAAAAGAACTTGACTATAATTTGCTTAGTGTGTCACAAGTGTGTGATAACAAGAATAAGGTTCTTTTCACTGATACTAAATGCTTGGTGTTGAGAAAAGACTTTAAGATGCCCGATTAGAAGTTTATTGATTTTAGAACACCTATGCATAAGGACATTTATAATGTTCATCTTAATGGAATCAGGATGAACAACAATTTGTCATGTCTTTATGCTAAAGCTTCAGTAGATGAAAGTAATCTATGACACAGAAGGTTAGGGCACATAAACTATACGAATATCAATAGACTGGCGAGACATGATTTAGTTGATGGTTTGCCTTGAAAAGCTTTCCACAATGATCATTCTTGTGTTGCATGTCTTAAAGGCAAACAACACAATGTCTCATTTAAGTCTAAACTTGTGCATTCTAGTTCTAAACCACTTCACTTGCTACATATGGACTTATTTGGCCCAAGTAATATAGAATTTAAATGGTAAATCTTATCTTTTTGTTATAACTGATGATTTTTCTAGATTTACTTGGACTTTCTTTTTGGCCATAAAAAGTGACTGTAGGGAATAATCACACGACTTATATAATAAGAAATAAAGATGATCAAGAACAAGATTAAAACTAAGAATGGAATATTAGATTAGATGAAGAAGAAGGAAGAAAGATACAAGGAGTGTTTCTAGTGAGAGAAACTAAGGAGAGTTTCTCTCTCTAAAACTAGAAGAATGGAAAATACAATAATGGAAGACACATACACAAATGAGGATGGTGTGCCTTTTATACTAAGGCTTACAAGGTTAGGAGGCCTTCCTCATTTGTGTGTTCGGGACTAATTTCCGTTACATACAAAACAATAACATAGAACTGTCGACACCGTTGAATAGAATTTTCCACGAGCTTCGCAACGGTATATTATATGACCATCACTTTAAATACTTCTAACAATCTCCCCCTAAGGGGTGGTCATATAATATGTGACTTCACTTCTTTGACCATCACTTTAAATACTTCTAACAATCTCCCCCTAAGTGGTGGTCATGTATTATGTGACTTCACTTGTTTGTTGTTGCAGACTTTGAAGCTCGTTGTCTTGAGAGTTCTTTCATAGTTCCTTTCATGACTTGTGATCTTGGATCTTTGATCTTTGCCTTGACTTGATCTTGTAACTTTGTCAGCTTGTGTTCTTGTGTCTTTCCCCACATACTCATGTTCTGTGTTGACTTGAAAGCTTGTTAACAATCTCCCTTGATCATCAGAGTAGCGTAAGTCTTTGTCTTTAGATGTTCTTGAGTTTTCTTCATTTATATGAGCATGTGGTCTTGAATTACGACTCTTGAAGTTACGCCACCGTTTGCATTCCTCCGTTTTCCCGTTATACAGTATGAATACTATACCTGTGATTAGGTAAGTTCAAAGAACTTCCTTGACAGGGTTTCCGGTTGTAGTAGCCGTTCTCAATACTTGAATTTATAGAAAGATAATTCATAGTAATGAGTGAATCATACAGTTCCATTCTGCTGATTAAGTCGTCAATTCAATTTCCTGGAACAAGTTTGAATCAATTAAGAATCAAACCATTGTTGCTTTCCAGTTGAAACAAGTTTGATTCATATAGAATCGCACAAGTTACCTACCGCAGTGCTGTTTGATGATGACGCTGGAAGGATTTCCATTCGTCACTGTAAATACTGAAAAGTATTACTCTGAATGTTCTGGAAATATCATAAAGATATTGCGTAGAGACCTGGAATGAGTTTGAATCAATTAAGAATCAAACCACTCTTGCTTTCCAGTTAGCATATGTTTAATTCAAACTGAATAATACATATGACCTACCGTAGTGCTGTTTGATGTTAACACTGGAAGGATTTCCATTCTTCACTGTGAATACTACAGAGTATCACTCTGAATGTTCTAGCAATACCACAAGGATAGAGCGTAGGACTCTGTAAATTATCGCTTGTGTTCTAAAGATGAACAACAATTGATATATGAAATAAGTGTCCTAATGAGATTTTTGATGAATCTCGTTGGCTCTAGACTCTATAAGTGCACATTTATTTGGTGATCGGAGGCTGGAGCAGACTGCCACCTTTTCAATATCTACTATCTCGGAGTGAGAAAGTTGATAGAAATAAGTTGAACTCCGTGACAATAAAATAAACTTCTTTTGAGAGAAGCTTGAGTAGGCTGCGAAGGGTTGTGCATTGCATCACTGGGTCCATGATGCTTTGTATTCAATACCAGAAATCATCAACGTGATTCTGATAGTAGATGTATTGACCTGGTTTCTGCCTAAGTTGTATGGTGGGCTATTTCTTTTCACCCTTTATCCTTACAGTTCTTTTTCATTCTTCAACCCCTTCAATGCTTACCAATACGTCATAACTAGCACCTTGTTGTAATTATTCCGGTGCTAGCTTAAGTACTTGGTCGGCATTTTCCCGTACGCTCAACTACTTCATCTTTCCTAAGGACTTCTAAGTTCTAATGGATCGTCCCTGGGAAGATCCCTCCGGTTCTGGTTGGATCATAGGACGAATACCTAACCACCTTTTGACACCAATATCATCATGAATAATTGTGTTGAAGGTATAGATATCGTAACCAGAAAAAACTTTTGAAAAAGCAATCAAGGTGTTGATGAAATCAGAGTTTACACCTTGAAGGTTTTTTTGTATCACCCAAAACGCTCCCCCTACATATGTGCATCAAAAAAAGGAAAGGTTTTTGCACATATTAGGAAGAGAAAGCACTTATATCAAAGATCTTATTCAAGATAACACATTTTAATCACTATTCTCCCCCTCAAAAAATTGCATGAAATTGAATTTTTTTGTGAAACTAGTGATGGAACATGGAGAGAATAATGTGTCATGAAACTTTGGAACAAATGTTTATGAAAGCATTATACTCCCCCTCGAAAAGAGATTCTATTTAAATAGGGGAGTATATGAGCACATTGTTTTGAAATACTTTGATAAATTGTGCTCAAAAGTACGAGAAAAATTGTGTTCATGAGCTTAAAACTTTGAATGTTTTGATATAAGATCATGACCGAGAAAAACGAATTTCTCGTTGTTGAGGATAAGTCAAAGACTTTCCTTTATTTAGGGACCGGGTTATAGTCTGACATGTGACTATAAGCCATTATGTTGAGCTCAAAACTTTGAATGTTTTGTGACAAGCTCAATAGATTGCTCCACCCGTTATTAGGATAAGTTACCTTTAAAGGTACATTCTCCTTTATTTGAAGTTCGAGTTACAGTCTGACATTTAACTGTAAGTCGTTTACATGAACTTAAAAACATGGAATGTTTTTATCGAGAGTTCATGATCGAGAAAATTTGATTTTCTCGTTGTTAAGGATAAGTTATCATCTGTGATCAACTTTCCTTTCTCTGAGGCACGAGCCACAATCTGAAGTAATTGCAAATCATTGGAAGAAAAAAGAAATGACATGTTTTGAAAACATAAATTATTCGTCTTAGAATATAGTTGAACCAAAACACCTATTTTTTTTCGAGTGATCGTGTCATAACATTTTGTTATTATTCATTCATGATATTATATTATATGAGTGAACCTATTTCGGAATCTAATTAGTTAAAATAAAAGTAAAAGCTTTTTGATCGCTCCACATAGCTCACGACCCGGCACGAAGAAATCTCTTAGATGGGTGGATGCGAATCTGGATCTATCAACAGAGCAATTCCATTCCAGTCGTAGTCTCAATCCCATATTCAATGAAAGTCTCCGCCATGTTAACTATTAACTGGAATCAAAGAATTAGTAGATCTGTTCCGCCCAAAATGGTAATGGGCTTGGGTTATGAACTTATAATCTATAATCTGATGATCGAGTCGATTCTATGATTATAAGTTCATTTCATTAGTTGCATATCGCGCTACTCCCCGAGCAGCGCTCTTCTAGCGGCCCGGCTTTGTTTATAAATAGTGTCTTTGGCGCCTGCCCCCCCAAACCCCCCGGCGGGGGGCTTTGTTTATAAAGAGTTTCTTTTCGCGCCTGCCCCCCCCCCCCCCCAAACCCCCCGGAGGGAGGCTCGCCTCTGAGATTGAAGATCGAAGAGGTAAGGTGTACAACTTTCATTCGAGCTTTATGTACACACTCGTGTCGTTATTGAGCGACATTTCTAGGCACGTCCATATTATCGAAACTGAAAGACATGTCGAGAAGAATATTTTTTTTGTATTTTAAAAGATTTTCACATTTTTTTTATTTTGTTTTTATAGGTTTTATATTTTTGTATTTTGATTTTCAATGTTTTCGAAAATAATCCAAAATAGACCTTTGAACAGCAGAAGAAGGTGATGTCGAATGTACATAATTGGAACCCCTTAAAGAAATGGATTCAGAATTCGCTGAAGTACCTGCAATGACAGAAGAAGAATTTTCACAAATACTAGTGTTAGGAGTAACAAATGCATTTTCTACATTCAGAACACTCGTATTAGTGCTGGAGCAGGTGTCATCACTCTTCTCGATGGGAATCCACTTAAGACCAACTTCCTTGAAGATCCTACCCGTTGGTTTCCACTGAAGACTAGATCTAGGAGTAGTGTTCTCTTGCACAGCGGAAGATTTCTTAGGAGAGAAACTAGTTCCTGCATTGATCTGCTTTGAAGATTTCTTGTCATTTCTTTTCTTTGTGACAGGTGTGAATCTCCTTGTTGTCTTATGGGATTCTGCATTCTTTCTCTGTGTGAAGGCACGAGAGTTTACCTCATAGAGGTATTGCAGAATGCAATGAGCATGATTTCCATAGTGAATGCCCTTTTTGCACGTGGGACATACATGGAGTTTAGGATTCTTGAAAGGCCTTGTGTACCTAGGGTTTGCTGACCGTTCAGGCACCATGTTCGAACCACGACTACTCATTGATGGTTGCCAATTCCTAGGTTGTTGGGAAGGGGTCCTAGGTTTTGGTTGATTACCATTAGGAGTGTGTTGAACTCTAGCGGTTGATGGTTTACTAGGTTTTGAATACACATGGTTTACTTTCTGAATGTTATCTTTTTGCTTACCATCCCCTAGGTCGTTGGTTTGACCAACGTCATTTGAACCTTTAGATTCCTTTGTGGGCGTAAGAGTCACACACTTGGGAGTACTCTTAGAAGTAGTGCAAGGTGCATTCGCAGAGTTGTGTTTAGCAAGAGTGGGTTTTCTAAATGGAGGAACATAGGGTGATATGGCTGGTTTTGGTACAGTCGATGGCACATCGGTATTAGGAGGTAACCTAGAAACATTAGAAGGCAGTTTTCCTAAGATAGATGGCTTTGGTACTTTGTACGCATTGGGTTGTCTAACAACTGATTTTACAACCTAAGGTTCCACAGTTTTTCCACCCATCTTTCCAACAAGTTTCTTCAACTCAGCAATCGTGATGTCTTTGTCTTGCAGCTGAGCTTTCAGATCAGAAATATCCTTACTCTTTTCATTCAATTCACGAAATGATTCAGAGAGTTTTACTTGTAAATTACTGTCATCAGGAACTTTTCCAACTTTGTTTTGCAAAGCAAGTTCAAGAGAATGACAATGTTTCTGAAGAAAATCATATCGGTGTTAAAGAATCGTGAACTCTTTTTGATTAATATTTGTTGAAGGCTCACTGTCGCGACATTCACCTCCTAACTGAGCTTGCAGCTGTTCGATTGTTTGTTGCAGTTCATTGTAAGCTTTATCATACGAGATTTTGTCATCCTTACATTCATCACATTTTTTGACATATTTATTCCAAAGATCGGTGAATTCGTTTTCCTTTTTTGATGACATAAGACTCCATTTTCTCTTTCGTACGATCAAGCTCATTTCGGAGGGTTGCATTGTCTGACACAGAGATGTTTACCGCAACGGGGTTACTATCAACACAATCACCACTGTCACTTTCTTTCGAGAGACATGCAAGGTCGCTTTCCAAAACTTTAATTCTATCAAGAGATTCATCAACCTCCTTCGCCAAAGATTTAAAGTCTTCAACAAATTTGGCTAGTTCTTTTAGAAAAGCTTTCTCAAGATTGCCTATCCTCGCATCAACTTGATTAATAATCGGATTGATTTCAGTATGAAGCACTTTTTATAACTCGACATGAACGGGTGATGTAAAGTTTCCTCCAGTCATTTTGGCGTTAACAACCCGTTTGAGAATGAAAAAATTATCTTTGAGCTCGTTTAGATACCTACGTGTGATACTCAGTTTCGGAGGGTCATCAGACAATTCCTCACTTAGTAGCAAAAGCATTTCAGAACTCGTTTTAGACCGAACAAAAACAGTTAGAGGATTAACTTTCGGATAATAAACAAGTGTCATTTCTTTATCAGGCTTTTTCATTCTTAAACGAGTCTCTACTACAAGTTCAGTAGTTTCCTCGGAATCATGCACACTAGGAGGATCATGCTCATCAGACAAGAGCACACTACCATTATATAAGGTTTCATTAGTAGCCTGAACTTGCTTAAGATATCCTGGATTAGGAGGAAGGGGACAACCTAAGGCCAATTTGTATCGAGTGTAGTTTATCTCATTCACTTTTGGTGCGAGCATATTTATCGTCTGCATAGATTAGCCACGTTTTACCAAAAGGTTGTCTAATTCCCTAATCCTATCCTGAGCTTTGCAAAAATCCTCAAGAAGCCCATCTTCTCGAATTTTGAAATCATATTTCAACTTTTTTCGTTCTTCTTTTAAATCTAAAATAATAGATTTTTCAGTTGAAAGCTGTTTGTTAAGAGATGTGATTTCATCATTCAATTCGCTTATCTTTTTAGCACTACTCAAGTGTAAGGCATTTAATTTCTTAGTGGTGCATTTTTCTTGATAAACCGATGTAGCATGAGCTTGTTCAAGTTCCTTGATTTTAGCATGATGAATCTCAAAACTTTTCTCCCGTTCCTTATATCCCGCAAGCTCAGTGGTCAATTTGGCATTAGTTTCTCTAAACTTATTATTAACCACATTACCATGAGCAACATCCTTGGCATGTTTATCAAATAATGATTTATAATACGCATGCGTCTCGTCAGGAAGGGTTTTAGGTTGGGCAACTTGATCTCCACTAAGGTCCACACTGGGCGCATTAGAATAATATTGCTATTATTCGTTTGATCCCCGTGTGTCTCAGTGGAAGGCTCAAGTGACTCAGTATACTCTTCCTCCTGATTAGACATATTATATAACTCATTGTCATTGAGACTTAGGTGTACCTCAGAAGAACCGTCTGAATCATACACAGGAGTTCTGTCAGTCTGAATTACCGATGTTGATGTTTGCTGCGAATTAGCCATCAAGATGGAGTCGGTAGTCACCTCTTCTTCCTCATCATATGCTGCTGCAGATGCCATGAGATCAAACTCTTCAGCTAGAAGTGGAATTCCTGCTTCTTCCTTTTGTGCTATTATAAGCTGGGACTGGAGATGGGCAACATCCCTCTTCTTTCTGGAAGTGCTATCCCGATTCTCAATACCCGCATCATCACTGTCTTGTTGATATGTCATCGTAGAAGTCGTGTGAAAAACGGGATCTCAATTCGTAGAAAGCACAATGTTGACGTTAAAGTCCCCTAAATATGATTAAATCCCCTAAAAAATGAGCTCTCTTGAAACCAAAAATTCCAAGGCCAAAAAAACACACGTAAATTTTCAAAAAACATAAATTTTGAAAATATTTTCGGAATAAATGAAGATTTCAGAGAAGTAGCTAATCTTCGGAATAATGGATTTTTTTAGAAAAAATCACTTTTTCAGAATAAAGATTTTTTCGGAATAATGGGGTTTTTCAGAAAAAATCACTTTTTCGGAATAAAGATATTTTCGGAATAAAGATTTTTTCGGAAAATGAACTTTTTTGGAATAAGCTAGATTTTCAAAGAAAATGAACTTTTTCGGAAAAAAAGATGTTTTCAGAGAAAAAAACTTTTTCGGAATAATGATGTTTTCAGAGAAAAAGACTTTTTCGGAATAATGATGTTTTCAGAGAAAAAGACTTTTCCGGAATAATGATGTTTTCAGAGAAAAAGACTTTTTCGGAAAAAGATGGATTTTCAGAGAAATGGCTTTTTCGGAATAATGATGTTTTCAGAGAAAAGACTTTTTCGGAAAAAAATGGATTTTCAGAGAAATGGCTTTTTCGGAAAAAATGATATTTTCAGAGAAAATTTTTCGGAAAAATGGGTTTTTTCAGAGAAATATTCTCAGAAAAATGGTATTTTTAGAGAAAATATTTTCATAAAAATGGTAGAATTTCGGAATATAAAACCATTTTGCGAAGATTTATCCGAAAATAAAGAAATACAGTATTGAGTCGTCAGAGATGATACTAAACCACCAAAACAATATCACGAATCCACCAAAATCAATAACCACTTCGATCACACCAATAGCAACACCTCAAAGCCTCAAATACTAATCGAATCCAATAGCCTAAAGCAAAAAACCCACGAAATCAATACCAAATCCGCACCAAATCAACACCAAAGCTAACTACGAATCCCTTGGCGGCTGATACCACTTGTAGGGAATAATCACACGACTTATATAATAAGAAATAAAGATGAACAAGATTAAAACTTAGAATGGAATATTAGATTAGATGAAGAAGAAGGAAGAAAGATACAAGGAGTGTTTCTAGTGAGAAAAACTAAGGAGAGTTTCTCTCAATAAAACTAAAAGAATGGAAAATACAATAATGGAAGACACACACACAAATGAGGATGGTGTGCCTTTTATACTAAGGCTTAGAAGGTTAGGAGGCCTTCCTCATTTGTGTGTTCGGGACTAATTCCCGTTACATACAAAACAATAACATAGAACTCTCGACACCGTTGAATAGCATTTTCCACGAGCTTCGCAACGGTATATTATATGACCATCACTTTAAATACTTCTAACAGTGACACTGCCACTACTTTGATTAACTTTATTACCTAGATTGAAAAGAAAACAGGGAATGAGGTTAAAGTTCTTAGAAGTGATAATGGTGGTGAGTTTAGAAACAATTTGTTAGATGCCTTCTGTGTTAATAAAGGGATTACTAGGCAATTTAGCATAGCTAGAACTCCACAGCAGAATGGTGTGTCTGAAAGGAAGAATAGAACCCTCATAGAAGCAACTAGGACAATGTTGGATGATGCTAAGTTTCCTATTGCTTTTTGGGTTGAGGCTGTGAATAAAGCCTGCTATGTTCAGAATAGAGCATTGGTCAACAAAATCCACAATAAGACACCTTATGAGCTATTTTGGATTAGGAAACCTAACACAGGTTATCTTAAACCCATTAGATGTCATGTAGTGATTTTGGATACGAGTGATGCCTTAGGAAAGTTTAGTGCCAAAGGTGATGAAGGCTACTTTATGGGGTATTCAGTGCAGAGCAAAGGATATAGGGTTTACAATAAGAAAGAAAAACGTATTCTTGAAAAGTACATGTTAAGTTTTTGGAAAGTAAACCTAGTGATCCTGAGAGTAGACCAGACTGGTTCTTTGATCTACAACCTCTATCTAGAACTTTGAATTATATGCCTGTTACTAATCCAGACATTATGAAAAAGGATTCAAATGTTGTGGAAGAACCTATTGTTGAAATTGCAGGTAAACAGGTTGCTAAGGAAGAAGGATCACATGCAATCAAATCAGACCCCATACTTGAGTATGTTACCATTCCTATATGGACTGATGGATTTGCACAAGCTGCTGCTACTGAAAAGGAGGAAGTAGGGCCACAAGAAAGGTCAGTTGATGAAAACATGCATGAATCTTCAAACGATGACAAAGGCAAATCAGACGCTGACAGGTTAAATTTAGACGCTGATAGCTCAAATGCTGACAACCCGTTTGGACATTTATTCTCATCTAATACATTTGAACAAGGTGAACCTTCCATACTTAATCAAGAGATTCATTCAAGTGAGGATGGGAGTGGATATGAAGATGATATTGGCAACATGGAAACTGAAATAGAAGACAACACACTACTTAGGGGAGGAACACTTACAACTACTATAAAAAATCATCCTCCTTCCCTAATCATTGTTGATGTTTTGTCTCCTGTTCAAACAAGAAGGTCTCATCAGACTCAAGGTGGTTTCATTGCCAATATCCACAAGAAGGTTGATACCCCTCTTGTATAGGCATGTTTGTTTGCTTGTTTTCTGTCACAACAGGAACCCAAGAAGATTTTTGATGCTCTCAAAGAACCAAGTTGGGTAGAAGCAATGCAGGATGAGCTTCATCAGTTTGCCATTCAAGATGTATGGGAGCTAGTGGACTGTCCAAGGTATGTGAGACCTATTGGGACACGTTGGGTTCTTAGAAACAAAAAGGACGAAAGAGGAATTGTGGTCAGAAACAAGGCACGTTCAGTTGCTCAAGGCTATACACAAGAAGATGGAATAGACTATGAAGAGGTTTTTGCACATGTTGCAAGGATTGAAGCAATAAGGATTTTACTAGCCTATGCTTCTTGCATGGGTTTCACAGTTTATTAGATGGATGTGAAGAGTGCTTTTCTATATGGCACTATTGAAGAAGAGGTTTATGTAATGCAACCTCCTGGTTTTGAAGATCCAGAGCATCCAGACAAAGTGTATAGAGTCAAGAAAGCAATGTATGGACTTTATCAAGCCCTAAGAGCATGTTATGGTAAATTATCCACCTATCTGGTGGAAAATAGATTTAAAAGGGGAACCATAGACCAGACCTTATTTACCAAAAATATTGGTAAGGATTTTCTTCTTGTTTAGGTCTATGTAGATGATATTATCTTTGGTTCATCTAATCCAAAGATGAGTGAAGACTTTTCTAAGCTCATGACAGACAAGTTCAAGATGAGTGCAATGGGAGAGATGAACTTCTTTCTAGGTTTACAAGTCCAACAGAAAGAGATGGTATCTTTATCTCTCAAGATAAATATGTAGAAGAAATCTTGAAGAAGTTTGGTTTTTCTCCACATGAAAAACGGGCTAGCACACCCATGGATAGGGAACACCCTTGGGGAAAGACTGGAGATGGAAAAGAAGTGGATGTCATGCATTATAGATCAATGATTGGTTCATTGATGTATCTTACAGCTTCTAGACCCGACATCATGTTTGCTGTGTGTACATGTGCACGCCATCAGGTGACTCCAAAGAGTGTCATCTTCATGCTGTCAAAAGGATCTTTAGATACCTTAGGTGCTATCCCACCTTGGGATTATGGTATCTAAAGGATTCTCCATTGGAGCTTATTGGCTATTCAGACAGTGACTATGGAGGTGACAAGTTTGATAAGGAAAACTCACAACTGGTGGATGCCAATTTCTTGGGAGTAGATTGATATCTTGGCAATGCAAGAAACACTGACAAACAGTGGTGGCCAACTCTACAACTAAAGCAGAATATGTTGCTGCAGCTGCTTGTTGTGGACAAGTTATATAGATTCAGAATCAGCTGTTGGACTATGGGTATAATTTTATGCATACCAAGATGTTTGTAGATAATAACAGTACATTATGCATTATTAAGAATCCTGTACATCACTCTAAAACAAAACACATAGAAATTAGACATCATTTTATAAGAGATTGTTTTGATAAAGGTTTAATACATCCAGATAGGGTAGACACGGAAGAAAATATGGCTGATCTTTTAACTAAACCTTTTGATGTTGGGAGGTTCCTGTACTTGGTAACAAGTATTGGAATGATCAATCTCACCTAAATGTGTTTTTGAAATCATTGTATAGTTTGTACAGGATGTGTACTATTATTAGTCTTTGTACAAGATTTGGTTTTCTACTTTATTTTTCTAATGCTGACAAAGGTTGTTTTAACGCTGATAAGTGTTAAAATGGACGCTGACAGCAATATGTTAGTTTTGCGGTTTTCGATCTAATCATGTAGGCAATATGAGCATTGTACAAATGGATACAGAGTTTCTTATGGATCTTTTGGCTGGTAGGAATGTGTTCAAGTTTATGGATGATGGTTGGAATGTTTACATTCCTATCTTGATATAAATTTTTATTTCATACTTTTTATTTGGCAACTTTGTATATCATAGGTTAAGGGGAGGTTTAGGAAACCTTTAGAATTTTTGGGTATTCTTAGAATACTCTTATCATAATTATAGGTTGTGTCCACTGGTGAGTACGACTTAGTTTTCTAAATCGTGAGGCACTGTAGAATGCAAAGTTGATATACTGTGCACATGCCAAGAATTTTTGGCCTGAATTGGATTTGGTCGGTTGGGAGACTTGGGAATGTTTTTATTGGGCTTACCTGGGAAGTTACAAAGGGTTTATATGAGGTAACTTCACTGTTAAGAACTTTGGTTAGCAAGGGACACTTGAGGACAACTATGTCTATCTTGCTTAAGCAAGTGTGCATGATTGGACAGTGCTTGCCACCCTATAGTTATTTTCAGTCTATGAGTTATCTTCACTAGGGTAAACTACTTTGTTAAGGTCCTTTTTATTTTTAATTATTTTTATTTTTGGACGCTGATAAGTGTGTAAACACCCATCCATTTTACCACTTAATTACAATAATAACCAGACCAAAACGTGTATTTTATGTCGTAAATGTCGGAATTATGCGTGGTTTGTGTTTTGTTGTGATTTAGGACGAAAATGTGAAAAGGGGAGAAAACACGGGCTTTTATCGAAGAAAAAGACAAAAGACAAAGTCAAGAAATCAAGAGTGCAAAAAGAACGGAAGTCCAAGACCAATTTTGAAGATTTATCGAAGAAAAAGTCAAAAGACGGAAGTTTACTAAAAGCCGAAGAACTCGAGTCTAATTTTATTGAAGAATTACAAGACGAGTTTAAAGAAATCCCGAGACAAAGTCGTGAAAGTCAAAAGATTAAGAAGACAAGGACTTAATGACGCAATTAAGGAAAGAAGAAAGAGGGGAGGAAGCTTCCTAAGCACCTCCCTAATCTCCCCTATAAATAGATTAGGATTTCATTCATTTTTCTCTTGTTGGCTAGTTTGACAAACTATGCTCTTCCACTTTAATTTTTGCACATTTAAATTCATGTCCATTTACATTAATTGTCTTGCACTTTAAATACATTTAATTTCAAGTAAGTTTCCTTTTAATTCTTGTCAATCTTTATTTTTATTGTCAATCTCCTATCTACCTTTCTTTATTTGATCTTAACCTTCATGCTTTATTGTTTATGTTCATGTTTTTTATTTTTATTGATTTAATTAAGTGGGTTTTGATTATTTTGATTAGTTTTGTTAGTTTGATTGATTTGGATTGTTTGTTTATGATTAGTAGATGTTATTTGGTTAGTTTGATTTAATCTTTTGTTTGATTGTGATTGATTTTAATTAGATCTGTAGTTTTTTTTCCTTTCTCCTTGTTCTTCGCTGTGTTACTGTATTCCCAGGTACATTCCGTATCAAAGCCCAGATATTCCGAGTGAAGATTGTTTGTTGATTATTCCGAATAAAGGGCGTTCATCCGGAATAAGTGACATATTCCGGATCAAGGCCATATTCCGGATCAGCCTCTCATTCCGAATCAACCAAACATTCCGGATCAAGGGTTTAGCCAAATTGTTCATCCGGAATATCCAACATTCCGGATCAAGGAGACATTCCGGATCAGTCTTGTTTATTCGGAATAATTTAACATTCCGGATCAAACCTTTCATTAGGAATACCATATATTCCGGATCAAGGAGTTTTATTCGGAATAATTAATTATTCCGGATCAAGGTCTTCATCCGGTATCTTCAACATTCCGGATCAAGGGGATTCAAAATATTCCGGATCAACAACATTACGGATCAAGCTTAAGTATTCCGAATCAAGACTTTATTCCGGATAAGTGACATATTCCGGATAAAGGATTTATTCCGGATCAAGGTTTTTGGTAAATATTCCGAGTGAAGAAGAATCATTCCGAACGAAGGTGACATTCCGGATGAGTGATTATTCCGAACGAAGGTTTATTCTGGATGAGCTATTTTCAGGTTCTTTTTAGTTTCTGTTTTTAACTTTCTGTTTTTAATTTTCAAGATTTACTTTTCCCGCCTTTTTACTTAATTGAACTTTAAGTTTAATTGCCTTAGATTTATTTTATCCTTGCCTTAGTTTAAGTTTTAGTTGCTTTTTAAGTTTTCCTTAGATAGTTTTAAGTTTGCGTTATTTACTTTTAATGCCTTTTACTTTCCGTCACGCTTTTAAATACTTGCCATTTATTTTAAATTAGAGTTAGATTTAAATTAACGTCATTTTCATTTACGTCTTGCACATTTTATTTTAAAACAACCAAAAATATTTGTTTCACTAAAAACAATTGAGTCGTACTTTGAACCGGAAATCAATTCGTTAAGATACCGAGAAACGAACTTTTCAACTAGTAAAATCTCAACATTAAAATGGCGCCGCTGCCGGCTCTTATCGTGAAGATTAACGGTTTTCTGTGAGAGACGCGTTGCTTTTTGGGATCCGTTCACTCGTGAACGTTATTTTTCGTGTCAAAAATTTTCAAAAAATCCGAAAAACATTTGAAAAATCATAAAAAGCATTTCTTTTTAAAGTTTTGCACCAAAAATATTCCTCTTTATCCTCTATTATGTTTAATTCTTTTCTTTACCCCTCTTATTTATAATTCTTCATGGACTCGTCTTGCGTACGGTGTGGGAGACCATGGCATGGTTTTCAAACATGTCAATGGTGTACTTGTGAGCGGTGTGGTTTTGATATCGACGATACACAATTTGGATTTTGTCCATTTTGCAATTCAACAAATTCATACTTCTCCTCTTACCATACTTTCTCACCTTCTCCCGTCTATGACAATCCTTATCCTCAAGATGCACCGGGTTATTCTTCATACCCGTGGTGCTATATTTGTGGGGGCCCTCACGATGCTTCTTCTTGTGATCCGTCGAAGGTCTTTGAGAAAGTTCCGTGCTATCATCCCAGTGTGTATAACTTTGAGCCCCCACGTCACACCATCAATCATCAACCCTTTTGTGCACTTCCTCCTGAGCAAATGGCCACACTTTTTGAAAACTTTCAAAAATTTCAAGAAGCTTGCAACAAGATCATGGAGAAATGTCAAGTGGATCAGCAACAAGAGCAAGTATCTAACCTTAATGCTTATACTCCTCCTTTTGTGCCTCCATATTATTATGATAGTGATGACGATGAGAGTCCTATTTCGTGGAACGATGAGAATTCTATTCCTTCTCCCGACTTGCCGGCTCTGGAGCCTAAGGATTCAACCATCCTAAGGGATGAGGATATTAGCACAATTCCTGCAAAGGAATCCGACGAATTCATAAAGTCTAGTGCTGATAACCTTGTCCTAATTCCAAGTAAATCTGAGTTGACATCCGAAAGTGACGATGAGTATGATGCACTTTCTTCTGATGATGTTCCTTCCACCAACACTTTGGGAGAGGATTCTTTGGCTATCTCTAATCCTCTTTTTGATCAAGATGATGATTTTACTTCTAGTGATGACGAGTCACTATCTGATGAAGACGTTCTGAAGGAAACTTTCAAGATTTATTCGAACCCTTTATTTGATTTTGATGACGCTTACATATCTAGTGAGGTGAATCCTCTCTTTGACGAAGGGATTGAGGACATTGATAGCTCTTATTCTCCTGCTATTACTGAACATACTTTGTTAGCCATGCCCCCTTCTATCGCAGAGGTGGAGAGTTCTGACTCTACTGAAAGGTACCGCAGGTGGAAGGTAATTCTTCTCTTACTTCTCCTACTATATTGCCCCCTCATCCCACTGAATGCACGCCCAAGCGGGTGATGTATCAATTTCACTCTCTGGGAAATGAGGATGAGTGCTTTGACCCGGGAGGTGAAAATGATCATTCTATGATTGATAACCTTACGGCTTTGCCAATTGGTCAGCATCCATTGTCTTTAGAGGATGACAATGTGATTCCTTTACCCACCCCACCTCCCGTGGATCAAGACTTCACATACTTCTCGTATGTTGAATGGACATTTCGACCGTTTAAGACTTATCCTCCCGCCTCCCCTTTGTTGATGTCAACCGGGAACGAGGACAAGGTCTTTGATCCCGGTATTACATTCGAGGCTTCCCCATGGACCATTTAATTCGGGGACGAGTCAGGCTCGTGACTCGGTTAACAAAAACAAGCGCTTCTCAGGAGGCAACCCGACTATCTATCTATCTTTTTCTTTGTTTTTACCATAAGTGTAGAGGGGAGACCCTTTGGTGTTTGCTATTTCCTCTCTTCTACTATTCAGGGATTTGAGCGCTCAATGATCCATTCTTGATGATTTTTGACGACCCGTGATTCCGTGTTTCCCGTCTTCCCGGTTGTATCCTAAACTCTTTTGGATTCTCTGTTTTATATTTAGCAATATTAAAATAGGAATCTCTTTAGTTGTCTCTTCCTTAGCGAGATTTAAACAAAGTGCACAATGTCCTAAGTGTAGGGGAGTCTACTCCCACATGCTTAAACATTGAGGACAATGTTTATATTAAGTGTAGGGGGGACTTCTATCGAAGTTAAGTGGCCTTTTCCTTGTATTGTACTCATTTTAACCGGAAAATCAATTTTTCGACATTTTTCAAAAATTTTGATCTATTTTGGCCTATTAGTTTTTCCCTTTGTATAGTTATTTTTCTTTCTTTGCTAGAAATTTTTTTAATAAAGTGGTTTTAATTTTCAAACGTTGTGAATCTTTTGACTCAACCCGAGTTTACTTATCTAAGTTTACTCTAGCTAGTATCTTTAACGTGTTTAAGTCAAGTTTTGCTAGGCTTTTATATAGGGAGCTATAAAACGCGAAAGTCTTAACTCTCACGGGTTAAGAACAAGAACTTTTCGCAAGTTCCTATAATTGATCCTAGAGAGTTGTTTATCAAGGGAACTTTAAAATGCGATTTCTAAACTTGAAAAAGTCTAAGAGTTTGCAAGATCCTATAGACGACTCGAAAACCCAAAACTTTGATTTAATAGGCTAAGCATCCACGAGTCTCATTCTTTGAGATTTTAAACTATGGAGAACGAGAGATGATAGAGTCAATTATAAGTTTGGTATTCTATCGTGAATTTATGTGAGTTAATTATAAGCCTATTCTCCCATCGCTTGCTAATAAATTTATCTGCAATAAATAAGGTTGTACGATTTGAAAAGTTACTTAGCTTCTAGCCCAAGATCGTTTAAAAGTTGCTCGGTATGGATTAGAGTTCATAGCCAAGGATTGAAGCGGGATGCGAAGATTGGCGAGTCCAAAAAGGTCCTAACAAGGCATGAGGGCTATATTTTGTTGCTAAAGATCCAAAAGTGATGTGAAGAATCATTTATCGAAAATCAATATGAAGGATCTAGACACACGACGAAAAGCAAAAACTCCCCAAAAGTCATGGAGAAGTCTATCCAAAAAGGCCCTAACAAGGTATGAGGATAAATAGAGCCAAATCCAAAAAGGAGGCGGATCGTTGTATATCGAAGTCCAAAATAAAGATTGGAGAAAAATGAAGAACTCGTGGTCTAAGTATGAAGAATCTCTCAAAACTTCAAGTGAAGAAATTCCCATTATGAAGAGAAGACCATTATTTCATGAACGTCTCTCAAGGTTTGAAGTATGAAGTCGCGGCCAAATATCGGTCCGAGAAAGGTCTCAAATCACGAAGCGAGTTATGCCAAGATATGAACTTTATGAGGTCCCGAGAAGCAGTTTTAAAAGATTTTGTCCTTTAGCTAACTATTGATTAAATCGTCCCACTTTATTTTCAGACTTAATAACTATCGAAATAAGTCAAGCAATGCATCCTCGTGATCATTCAAGACAATAATAAAATATAAGAGATACACCTAGGAATAAGGGAGTCTAAGTGAATAATTGGCCCACATGAGTTCGTGTTGGTTTGCTAACTTATAATAACAATGATCTCATTTTTAAGCTTGGTTTGGAGAAAGTGAAAACTTGAGGATGATGATCATTCATGACATTTCCAAAACCCGACGGTATGTTTTTGATTTCTTTACTTTGAATGTTTATAATTTTCTATCTCTTTAATAAAGGCCAAAGTGGATTGATTATGATGAAAAGTGTAATCGTGCTTTGTAACTAATGCATTACATGAGGACATTGCAATGGTCAAGTGTAGGGGATTTGATAGGTGTGTAAACACCCATCCTTTTTACCACTTAATTACAACAATAACCGGACCAAAACGTGTATTTTATGTCGTAAATGTCAGAATTATGCGTGGTTTGTGTTTTTGTTGTGATTTAGGACAAAAATGTGAAAAAGGGAGAAAACACGGGCATTCACGGGCTTTTATCGAAGAAAAAGACAAAAGACGAAGTCAAGAAATCAAGAGTGCAAAAAGAACGGAAGTCCAAGACCAATTCTGAAGATTTATCAAAGAAAAAGTCAAAAGACAGAAGTTTACTAAAAGCCGAAGAACTCGAGTCTAATTTATTGAAGAATTACAAGACGAGTTTAAAGAAATCCCGAGACAAAGTCGTGAAAGTCAAAAGATTAAGAAGACAAGGACTTAATGACGCAATTAATGAAAGAAGAAAGAGGGGAGGAAGCTTCCTAAGCACCTCACTAATCTCCCCTATAAATAGATTGGGATTTCATTCATTTTTCTCTTGTTGGCTAGTTTGACAAACTATGCTCTTCCACTTTAATTTTTGCACATTTAAAGTCATGTCCATTTACATTAATTATCTTGCACTTTAAATACATTTAATTTAAAGTAAGTTTCCTTTATTTCTTGTCAATCTTTATTTTTATTGTCAATCTCCTATCTACCTTTCTTTATTTGATCTTAATCTTCATGCTTTATTGTTTATGTTCATGTTTTTTATTTTTATTGATTTAATTAAGTGGGTTTTGATTATTTTGATTAGTTTTGTTAGTTTGATTGATTTGGATTGTTTGTTTATGATTAGTAGATGTTATTTGGTTAGTTTGATTTAATCTTTTGTTTGATTGTGATTGATTTTAATTAGATCCGTAGTTTTTTTTCCTTTCTCCTTGTTCTTCGCTGTGTTACGGTATTCCCAAGTACATTCCGGATCAAAGCCCAAATATTCCGAGTGAAGATTGTTTGTTGATTATTCCGAACAAAGGGCGTTCATCCGGAATAAGTGACATATTCCGGATCAAGGCCATATTCCGGATCAGCCTCTCATTCCGAATCAACCAAACATTCCGGATCAAGGGTTTAGCCAAAGTGTTCATCCGGAATATCCAACATTTCGGATCAGTCTTGTTTATTCAGAATAATTTAACATTCCGGATCAAACCTTTCATTCGGAATACCATATATTCCGGATCAAGGAGTTTTATTCGGAATAATTAGATATTCCGGATCAAGGTCTTCATTCGGAATCTTCAACATTCCGGATCAAGGGGATTCGAAATATTCCGGATCAGCAACATTCCGGATCAAGCTTAAGTATTCCGAATAAAGACTTTATTCCGGATAAGTGACATATTCCGGATAAAGGATTTATTCCGGATCAAGGTTTTTGGTAAATATTCCGAGTGAAGAAGAATCATTCGAACGAAGGTGACATTCCGGATGAGTGATTATTCCGAACGAAGGTTTATTCCGGATGAGCTATTTTTAGGTTCTTTTTAGTTTCAGTTTTTAACTTTCTGTTTTTAATTTTCAAGCTTTACTTTTCCCGCCTTTTTACTTAATTGCACTTTAAGTTTAATTGCCTTAGATTTATTTTAGCTTTGCCTTAGTTTAAGTTTTAGTTGCGTTTTTAGTTTGCCTTATATAGTTTTAAGTTTGCATTATTTACTTTTAATGCCTTTTACTTTCCGTGATGCTTTTAAATACTTGCCATTTATTTTAAATTAGAGTTAGATTTAAATTAACGTCATTTTCATTTACGTCTTGCACATTTTATTTTAAAACAACCAAAAATATTTGTTTCACCAAAAACAATTGAGTCGTACTTTGAACCGGAAATCAATTCATTAAGATACCGAGAAACGAACTTTTCAACTAGTAAAATCTCAACATTAGACGCTGACATTTTTCTTTCCAAAAGCTGAAAAGACCAATTTGAACGCTGACATGGCAAATTTCCAACGCTGACAAGAATATAGCCGTTAGACGCTGATGTTTAATTTTTTACCGTTGAAAAACATTGGGTCCTACCCAGTTGTTATTTTTTACGAAAATATGAGCCGTAATTTTAGGAGTTGGTAACTTTTAATTAATGTATGAGATAAGTTATATATTTTTCAAGATTTTAATCATTACTTTTTGAAAATAACTGCCTCATATTTTAACCAATCATATGTTTTCACCTCTCCTATAAATTTGGCTAATTTCTTTCAAACATGGTAACTGCTATTTCTTGTCTAACTATAAACTCTAAAACCTTCATATCTCCATAACTTTTATATCACAGTTTTCTTGCATCAATCTTCATGGCACAAAGTTTAAACCTGCTCTATTGGAATTGGGGTTCAGAAGTCAACACAACATGGTGGCTTATTTGGAAGATGATAATACTCTGTTTCCCCAATATACTCAGATGGTTGGGTATTTGAATGCGTCCCCATTAAGGTATGCACTTTCACATACTCCTCTTGTCCCTATCACACACATTAAACAGTTTTGGAACACTGTTAGTTCCTCAACAGTTAATGGAGTGATTACATTGACTGCTACTGTCCATGGGTGGTTACTGAAGCTTTGGTTCCCCAAGCTTTGCATCTTAATGATGCTGGTGATATAACCACCCTTCCCCTTGCAGAGCTAGAGCAAGGACTCCAAGCCTTGGGTTATCCTTTGCCTCTAGAAGGCCATTTAAATAAATATACCAAACAACAGTTTCCCCCGGCTTGGAAGTACCTTATACATGTCATCCTACAATGTTTGAGTCCCAAATACTCCTCACACAATGAAATCAACCGTTCTATTGGGAGTGCCATTGTGTGTCTTGCAACTGGGCAAAACTATAATTTTTCAAAAATGATTTTTAATGGCATGTGTCACAATAAGGGTAACAAGATGACTCTTGCTTACCCTAGGTTTTTACAAATGGTTTTTGACTTGCAAGAATATTGCACAAGGGATCATGATAATTTTAATACTATCCTTGTTCAAAAGAAAATAGTTTTTGGAAATATAAATACACCACTATATAGGGACCTACCACTCACCCCAACTATGCTTGCTGTCATTGAGGCAGCAGCAAACCCTCAACCTCACCCACAACCTCAACCAGACCCATTACCAGAACAACCTCCATCACCCCAGCATATGGATATTGACCCACAACCATCTGGCGCTGACACTCATAATGAAGGTGCTGACACATTAGATCCAAACACTGACACCATTTTACCACAAACCCAAACACCCCCTCACACCCGAACAGACCCTCAATCCACTTCCTCTTCTACCCCACCAGATTATAGGTTGGGAAAACGCCAAAGGACTGCTGGAGTGTTCTCGTCTGGTGGTCCTAGCCATGTAGCAGAGAGAACCACCACCACAAGTGTGGTTGGTGACATGGGTGGGGCTGGGACTATTGGCTCTAGCTTAGATGCAGGTCAAGACAATCCCAACATCATTAAGACCCCATCCATGCCCCATGAATCTACTTTAGGAGGTCAAATTCCCATCATGGAGGAGGGCAGATTGGAACCTTATACTCTTTTGGAATTGACGGTGGTTTGCTGTAGCTTGCAAAAGCAAAATGTAGACCTTGTGCAAGTTCTCACAGGTCAGGGTCTTGAACTCAAGCAATTGAGGGAGAGACTAGTTGTTATGGATACTGCCCAAGCTAGGAGGAGGCAAGCAAGAGTCCTTTCATCATGCGAGGATTCTTACAAAGGGGAGGAAGATGCACCAACAGAACCTTTTAATTTAAGTGACAAGGGCTCACAGGAAGAAGAAGGTGGTTCTTTTGGTACTAAACAGGTGGAAATTGCTGAAGCTTTGACTAGTTTGAAGAAGAAGCCGGTTATTGATGTCTCCTTGATCACTCCAAAGAAATTGTCATTTATAGAAATGATGGAACAGGTTACAAAGTCAGCCGCTGATGTTTAGAGTTTGAGCGCTGACAAGAGCAAGGAAGGCGTTGACAGACCCACAGGTATGATTGGTGTATCCTAACCAGTTATTATTAGGGATGTTACAACATAGGTACCAACAGCTACTTTACCAACCATTGGAGCACAAGATAAGGGTAAAGCAATTTTAGTTGAAGTTGAGGTGCCAAAGAATGCAGCCCAGATACAATTTGATCAAGCTTTTGCTACACAACTGCAAGAACAAGATTGGGCTACCACAGAGAAAGATAAAGATGCTAGTGATGATGATGAGAGCTCTGTGATGAGACTGCATTTATACATAGTCTCATCGTTCAAATCGAGCTTAAAACGCTTAAAAATATCATAAAATACCCCAAAATATGCTTGTGTTTGTTCATTGTGTATTTTAGGTACGGATATCGTGAAATCAACAAAAGATCACAAGAATTAAGCAAAAACGAACACGGGAAATGAAGCCGTACAAAGAACTGGACCCGAATCATGAATTTCCAAAGAAGTCCTTGAAGTTTGAATATTTGTCAAGATTGGTCCCTCAAGAATTGAAGACTTGTCATATTATACCCTTGTAAAACTAAATAATTACTAGTAGGTCCCTAATATTTCAAGATTATACCATTATGGCCCTTGAAGAATGATAAATTACAAGAAGAGTCCTTATTCTATGGTTTTAAACTTTAAGGGACTGCAATTGTAATTACACCAACTTATTTGTATAGCAACATGCCCTAAATACTGTTGGAAACTTGCTTTGACAATAAAATGGAAAGTGGGGGACCAATTGTGCCAGACAACAAAACATTAACCCTCCTATCACCAACCTCCACGTCACCTATCACCACATCCCAGCCAATCACACATCTTTCTCCTTCCACGTCAAACCCCCACTCACATTTTTGTGTAACTGATTATTTAATCAGTTGGGTAATTAGTGGGAAACACTTTTTAAACAAACTTAACCCCCAAAACATGATTCATGCACCATGTTCATCATCTCCTAATCACAAAGAACCCTAGAACCTAATTCCACCAAATAAAAGGGTTTAATTCTCTAAACCTTCAGTCTGGTAATTAACCCAACTCTCATCAAAACCCACTCATAAAAACAAGAACCCGTGACCTCTTATGGGTCCCACGTTGTCCCCTGCTTCACCAAAATAGGCAAGAATGGCATCTCAGCAGAAGATCAATGGTTTACATAGGTTGATGACTTCTCCAAGCAAAAGCAAACGGCCTAGATGCATTCTTTACAGCTCATTCCATCAAGATCATCACATGGAAGTCCTTTGACCAGCTAATTAAAAAAGAGAAGGGGCATTTTCAGATTTTCATTGTACTAGGGTTTTAGATATCATAACTATTGTAGAATTTTCTGTTTCCTAGTATAAGTATGTGGTGTTATGTACCACATACTCTTGTCCCATTTTTTGTACACTTTTTTGAAAGTAATGAAAATAAAAATTAAACATTGTGTAAAACTCTGAGTTCCAACTTAATGCTTTCATAGTTTAATGATTTATTTTTATTTGCAGGATTAGTTTAAAGGTTTACCAAAGTTTTACTCTTTTAAATTTTTTTTCAGAAAACTCATTATTTTTCTTGAAATATTTTTGGACCCAAAGTATCAAACTTTTGGGATTAGTGGACGTGACAACCGAAATTAATCACAAAAGTTTGGTCTTTGTTACTTTTTTGTTGGATACAATTTGGTTTCAAAAGATTGTGTCTCAAAATTTAGTTTTTATAAATTTTCTTTCATTTGTTTATAGGCTTACTGTTCAAATAAGCCACCCCATAAGCTGCTTGACAAACAACTTATTCGGTACTTATTTGTAATTGTAGTTTGTTTCTTGGTTGGGCTTTGTTGTGTGCAGGTTCAAAAGCATCAAACAAATCCTCATACTCTATCCATTTCATTTCCTTTACTTGAAGATATTTTATTCCCTGGGTCTTTTAAACATTCCACCAACAGGGATTCTCTACTCATCATTAAGCTCTCATAAGCTCTTGAACATACCCTTTGGAAGGCAATCACCACAGGTATAAGGCTTGAACCCCTTTGGCAAGTATTTTTGAGTTTTTATGTGAATCTTGTGATTTTGTGTGTTTACTGTTTTTTATGATAGTTTAAGCTTTATTTATGTTTGAATGTGTTGTTTATGCATGAGTAAGTAGTCTAAAATCAGTTTTGGATTAATTTGATTAGACTTGGTTTGAAAAAAATATGTTAACTAATTATTAAGGGGTGTTTGGGTTTGGGGTTTAAAAAGACTTGGGTGACCCAAGGATTTAACATACCAGCCTAAACATACTCTAAGTAGTAACATTAGGATGAATCAGTAAGTAGTTTCCATGTTTGGTAGAGAAAAAAGGATTTTGAATGCTCATTATTTGGTAAAAATAGTTATAGAAAATCAGTAGCCTATAATTGGTTTCTTTTATTGAATTTTGATTCCAAATCTTGTAGGATGTTAGATCTAGGTGTTATATAGGCTTGTGTATTGTTTATTTGTGGATTGGTAAGCTTTTGTGGGTTTGTGAGGGTGTTGAAGTTCACCATTTGACCAAACAGATCAGTCACACTTGCCAGACCCCATATACTCTTATCAGTAACTGAATTTGGGCCTTTTGTGCGTAATTTTTGTGAGTAACTTGGTATTTTATTGTTTCCTTGACTCCCCACAACCTAACTGGTTGTGGGGGTGCCTTTGGTATCCAACAAAACTAAAAAACAAGTAAGTTATAAGCATTTAAAGCACCAAATCTGTTTTTCTGTTAAGGTCAGTGGGAACAAAGTTCCCACCGCTAAGCTTCTTGTTCCCACTGCTTTGCATAAGGACAAAGCAATTTGACATGTCCCTATCAGATTTCTTGCTTTTTTGTCTGTAGTGACCAAAGTTTGTCTTTTTTTAGTGATTCCAATTTTCCCTGTTTTCTTATTTTATTTTTGACTTTTTCATAAAGTTATTTTTTATTTTACTGTTCATTTATTGATTTTTAGATTAAATTCAATTTTAATTAGTTTTTGTAAATCTGTCTTTTGTCTTTTAGTGCAAAAAGTTTATATTTTTCAGTTTTAAAAATTTTCCTTGTTTAAGAATATTATTTTAAGATTTTTAGTCTAAAATTTTTTACTGTTCACTTCATTTTGTTATTTTTGAGATTTAATTTTAGTTTAAATAGGTTTAATTCAAATCTGTTTTGTCTTTTAGTGCAAGAAATTACTTTTTTCAAACTTTTTAAATTTTCTACTATTTAGTAATATAAATTAGTATTTTTCAAATAGTAAGTTTATTTTTAGCATTATTTTATTATTTTTAATCATTATTTTAGTTTAAAAATTGTTTTTAGCTTTTAAAATATAGAAAAATAGTCTTTAAAATTTAGGAAAAATACTTTTTAGTCTTTTAATAATATAAGTGAGTTATCAGTTCAATGAAATAATATTTTAGGCTTTTACTTAATTATATTTAATTTTAGGGCTTTAATTATCAATAAAAATTGAATATTTAATTAATAAAAAGTTTTAAAATTTATTTATTGAATTTTTATTCTTATTTATATTAGTTTAGACTTAGTTTTGATTTTTAATTAATTTTTAGCTTAAGTTTTAATTTCGTCACGTTTTACGTATTTACGTTCGCGTTTTACGTCATTACGTCATAGTGTAATCGTAGTCGTAGCTCGTCTTTAATTTTCTCTCTTCTAAACCAAAAACGACACTAATCCAAATTTGATTCTATATAACTGGCACTTAATTCACACACCTCATTCGAGAACGAACTCACACTTATTCGGTTTTACGTTTTTCCTAAAGCGTAGGACTTAATACTTGCCCGCATTATACGTTGTTTTCCTAAACACGTGTTTTTACTACTATCATTTTGGCGCTGCTGCCAGGGAGGTGTTTTTGAGTTGCCATTATTATTATCGTGTTTGTGTGAGTAGTGCGTTTTTGCTTTTCAATTTTTAGAAAGCGTAAATATCGTACATACTCATTTTTGTTATTTTTATCTATTATATAATAATATCCAAATAAATCGTGTTTAGTTTTCCTAAACTAAACACAAAACCATTCATTTTAATATATTGTAGATATCCCATTATCATTTTCGTTTTTTTGTGAATATTATTAATATATTGTACTACGTAGAACAATAAATATACAAGTACTACAAAAGCCTGAAAACGCAGCCTTAATTGGGATTTCATCACTCAATTATTGTATTCAAATCCAAAGCAAAAGTTTAAAGGCAAAATAGATAAATACTTTCGTGAGGCTTAATTTCAATTAACACAAACTATAAGGTGGGTATAAGGAGGTTGCATTTCAAGGCCTAAGGGAAAAAGCCTCTTAAGTGCTTAGCGCCGCCTCGTTTTCCCCGCTTGCTTGTGCGTGTTTTGAGAAAGAGGGCCAATCGAGGGTTTGCCGCCCAAGTATTATCTACGTATCATATGTATTTGCTTATTTTCAAGATTAAAACCTCTTGAACGTTTTGGTGTTCCACCAACGTTCTAAAGTCATCGAAAGCGTTCACTCCACGTGATCGTTTTCATTCTTTGAGGTTCCTTTAATCGAAAAATCGATTCGAGGAGAGATTTGTAGATTTGAGTCTACGTAATACAAAAAAAATCCAAAAAAATTAAAAAACAATCAAAAACCAAAAAAATTGAAAAATCGAAAAGCCGCAAAAAGAATCTTCTTTGCTACCCCCCATTTTACCCGTAGTGCATGCGCACTCGATCGAAAGAATATTCTAATTCTAGCGACGCTTCGAATCGACGCAATCGTAATCGAAGGAATCCACGATGTAGACGAGAATTAGAAACCGGCGTTCCTAATATCGTTGTTGAAGAAACCTTAGACGAGATGGCCGATAATCGTTGGATGATGGAATTGCTCCAAGCGCCCACCGAGGGTTATGGAGACGCGATCGTAATTCCCGCTATCGAACCGGAGAATTTTGAGATTAAGAGCGGAATGCTTTCGTTGATTCAAGCTACGAAGTTTCGAGGTCGTGAAGCTGATAATCCTCACGACCACATTCTAAATTTTGCTTGTCTTTTAGCCACGAGCAAGTTTAAGAACGTCGACACCGATGTCGTCAAGCTTATGCTTTTTCTGTACTCGCTCGATGGTGCCGCCAAGGATTGGTACGCGAAAGAGCCACCTAATTCGATAATTACGTGGAAGGATCTCGTTTCCAAATTCGTTAATCATTTTTTCCCACCGTCTAAGACGACGTTTTTCAAAAACGAGATTACGAGATTTGAGCAAAAACCGAATAAATCTTTTAGGGACGCGTGGGATCGTTTTAAGGAATTGCTTAGGAAATGTCCTCACCATGGATTTTCCGAGTTGCACCAAACCGATGCGTTTTACAACGGTCTTAGTTTTCAAGAACAAAATTCGTTGAATTCCGCCGCCGGTGGCAACCTTTTGTGTAAAACTCTGAAAGACGCATTAATGATTATCGAGAATCGATCCAAGGTTTACCAACTTCGAAACGCATCGAGTGTTGCCAATGTCGCTAATGTTAGTAATTCTAATCGCGACATTGAGAGAGTTGAAGCGAAAGTCGACAAGCTAACGAATGTGTTTACGTCTTTTCTCGTCGAAATGCAAAAGAAAGACGCTCCCGCTACGGTGAAAGCGGTTGAGGCATCGTGTACGTTTTGTGGTGAACCTCATAATTATTACGAGTGTGTGGCTACGGATGGCCAAACGTCGAATGTGAGTGCGTTAAACAACAATTTTTCTAATCAAAATCAAAATAACGCCGGTCCATCGCAACAAGGCAATTATAACCAAGGCAACAATTTTAATCAAAACCGAAAAATTTTTCAAGGAAACAATCAACAAGGAAATATTTCATATTAAGGAGGTTATAATCAAGGTCGTAATTTGAATTGGCAAAACCGAGATAACAACAACAACCAAAACTCGAGTTTTCAAAACAACGCTAATCAAGGAAACAATTTTTCGAGTGGTAATCAAGGAAATTTTCAAAGAAACAATCAAAACCAAGGGAACTTTAATGCTAATCAAAATAGTTCTTCAAACGATTTTCAAGAATATATGAAAACAAATGAGGCTAATATGAGACGATTAGAGGAACAAATTGGTACTTTGAAAAACAAATTTTCCAACACTTTGAAAGGTCAAAATAATAAAATTGAACAAGGTCAAAGTGAGATTAAAAAGATGTTTTCGGAAATTATGAGCAATCAAGCGAGTTCGTCTTCGAGTACGTTACCTAGTAACACCGTACCCAATCCAAAGGAATAATGTAAATCCGCCTCGTGTCGTGGAAAAAGTCGTGTGATTACCCCTTACCTTGATGGATTTCGAGTTGTTCCTTCTTCTCAACCCTCGACTTCTAAGACGCCTTCATGTTCTAAATTCGATGGGGTGAACGTGGCGACCAAGGAAAAGATTGCACACCGTCGTGTACCTCAAATTCCATCCACTGTTCAAAAAGAGAGCTTTATCGACCTCACCAAAGTAACCCTTGAAGAAACTTGTGCATCGATCCTTCTTAAAAAACCAAAAAGGAGAATGCCAAGAAAGGAAGAGGATCCGGGCCAATTTCTACTACCTTGTGATTTTTACGAGATTGAGGGATGTTTAGCCCTTGCTGAATTAGGTACTAGCATCAATCTCATGCCTCATTCTCTTTGGAAATTGATGAGATTGCCTTCACTTACCCCCGCAAACATCGAGCTTGCAAATTGTACACCACTTATACCAATTGGAATAGCCGAGGATGTCTATGTTAAAGTTGTAAAGTTTTTTTTTTCCCGCGGATTTTGTCATATCCAATTATGAGTGTGACCCTAAATGTCCCATTATTTTAGGTCGACGATTTTTACCGACGGCTCGAACCATAATCGACGTTCACGAGGGGAGACTTACTATGAGATATGTGGAGGATAAAATGGACTTTTTCACGAGTAAATCCCAAGTGTCTAATGATCATGAAAAAACCAAGGTTTCAAAACCTAATGTTTCAAATTCTAACGATTTCAGAATGTTAACTTTGGCGGAAAATATGAGGCTTAATGCATGTTTTGAAAGAATTAAGAAAAACGGTTTTAAAGATGATGATTTTAACGATAAAGAATACGTATACCTAATTCAAAAGGGTATGTGTAGATTTATGGACGAAAAATCACTTTGGGATATATTTGGCGAAATAAGTGAACAACCAATTCCGAAGGGCGACGTTAGTGCCATCACGACAATGACAAAAATGAACTCGTCTTCACCACCTTCAAAGGACCACGTCTTTGAGGCTTCAACTTCTAACTCCATCGCAGTGCCTCCATTTCCTAGCCCAACACCCGTTGAGGCTAAAGGTTTCATCGACATCGATCCTCTCGTCATATGAAAGTCACCTAAGCATAGTCATTCTCCTTGTAAGACCATGGTTGTGAGTGCTCACATCGACTCTTTCTTTGATGATGACGATGGCGAATTTGCCGAGATTGATCACGTACTTTGAAATCCACATGCCATTTTTGAGGATTCTCCCAAAAATACCTCTTCACATGTGAAGTATGATGATTACAAGTTTGATCCCGAGATTGAGGAAATCATTGAACGAGAGCTAGCTCTTTTGCCTCCACTTCCACCTACGAGTGAGGTCGATCTTTCCAAAATCGAGGATGAACTTAATGAGTTTGAACCTCTTATTTTCGATGACGAACCAACTCATGTGACCACCAAAAATCCAATTCTCGAGGAGTTACCTAATCAACACTCCTCAAATGAGAATTACGTTTACCACATTCGTGAGGATTTAACTTATCAACAATCCCCACAAATGAATGATGGTTTCGTTCTTGATCGTGATCTTTTCGAGAGAGTTTCTAAGATACTCAAGGAGGGGAATGACAAACCTTGGTTTGACAAGCCTATCCTTGATGGAGAAATTGATGAGATTGACGTTCATGAGGATGACGAGTATGTAGACCCCGAGGGGGCGGTGTTCTTTGTTGATAAACGTTTTGATAACTTATACAATCCACCACCCCCTAACCGCGACTTAAATGTGAGGATTTTTAGCGTGACCAATTTTGAATTAGAAACGCCAAATATTATTGACATAATCAAATCGGGTTTTCATAAAGAGCTTTTAAACGATAAAAAAGGAAAAGATTTTAAAAGTGATTTAAAAGTTTTTTCTACATTGCTAACTCCGTCATCACATCGTTGTTTGAGTGCTACCACCTCGTCTACTCTGTTTGACGGTCGGTGTGGATCTAGTGTGGGGGAAGCCCCTTATGTTCTCTCACATTTCTCCATCGAGGACGAGATTTACGATCCCGAAATTCCTTGTAAAGGGAAATCTCGGTCTTCCACCGATGCAATAAATGGAAAATATATTCATTTGCTTGGTGTGAGTCTACCTCGTGTAGCTCATTGTATTTCCCCACCCATTGCCTCACCTTTCTAATTCTCATCTCTTAGTTAACATAACGAGGGGACTTGTGCTCTTCCAACCTTTGTTTCGTGGTTGTTTGTGATTGTGATTCATTAGGTTCATCGTCATCATTAAAGCCTCTCGTGTTCGTTTTACGGATCACTCGACCTTCGATCGTTGCCTTTGGAGATTCCGATATCCGATGATATCCTTTTATGTTCTAACGATTATCTTAATAGCATAATTTATAAACGGCTTTTAGGTTATTCGTTTTACTCTTTCCATGCTCGAGATTAAGCATTCGACTTCGTCTCTAGTATGGGGGTGTTTTCACCCCTAGACTCGAAACATTGAGGACAATGTTTAGTTTTACTATGGGGGGTGAGTAGATACTTCACCTTGCTTACGTCATCACGCAATCCAATATTTATCTTTTTGTTATCGTTTTATGCAAAATAAGGCTAAAAATGGCCAAATTTTAAAAAATTTCGTATTTTTCGTAAGTGTTTAAGACACGAATGTAGGTTTTCAGTTGGTGAGAATAAGAGTAATTTTTTTACTCGACCGTGCGTGTTGAGCACTTAGCTTCGATTCCTTAACTTTTTTAGGCTAAGTCTCTTAAATGAGGACGAGAAATGATAGAGTTAATTATAAGTCTCGTAATCTTTCACGATCTCATGTGTAGTAACTATTAGCTTATTCTCCCCACGCTTTTATAATAAATTGTTAATAAATATTTATTTAGCGGTTTAGTCACTATTATTGGTTTCTAATTTGTTTTAGTAGCTTCCATGTAATTAAATTGGGAAAACATTAAGGTATCTCCAGTGTCACGGTTTTGAAGTATTGGCAACCCGAATAATCGAAAGCTTCACCTAATAATAAGATTTCAAGTGCTCACCAAAATTAAGCAAAAATTTGAAGCTCACAAGGCCGAAAAATCTATGCCCAAATTCAAAGTGAATCGAGCCTTAATATTTGAAGCTTTAAAGACCCAAAATTCGCTTTAGCGTGAGGATATACGTCTTTGGCCATAATAAACACCTCATGGCGAGGTTAAATAAAAGGCAAGGCAAGACGGAAGTCATAATAAGAGCTCCATGGCGGAGTTGAATAAAAGATGGAGGTAAACCTATGATAATAAGGCCCATCCGTTTGGGGGCGTATAAAAGTCTTGGTAATAAGTCTCATGTTCAAAACCATTATAAATCCGTGTTTATCGATCCTTCTTGTTGACTTAATTTTTTGACATCGTGGTCTATTAGGGTGAATTATTAATTCGATGATTTTGGTTACACTGTTAAGGCTCTATTTTTGGACCTAATCTCTATTAACGCATAAGTCAATGATGTATCCTCGTGATCATTAAGACAAAATAAAATATAAGAGATACCAAGTTGGAATAAGGGAGTTTAGGTGTGTAATTAACACTCATGAGATATGATCGTGTTGCTAACTTATAATGACAATGATCTCGTTACACGCTTAGCTTGGAATTGGGTGAGAATCGAGGAAGACGAAATAATTTCTAATGAAGCATTTACGTGTTCTTATTCTTTGACCCTAAAAGTCACTTAATCGTGATGAAAACAATACATTATGTCTAAAACGCGTGTAGTAGTTTATTTAAGTATACGTTTTCAATAAATGTCACCTAAAAATGAGTTTTAGAAGTGCTATGATACTTAATTCTAGCATTGTGTGGGGACACGACAATGGTTTAGTATGGGGGAGTGATGAAACTGCATTTATACATAGTCTCATCGTTCAAATCGGGCTTAAAACGCTTAAAAATATCATAAAATACCCCAATATATGCTTGTGTTTGTTCATTATGTATTTTAGGTACGGATATCGTGAAATCAACAAAAGATCACAAGAATCAAGCAAAAACGAACATGGGAAATGAAGCCGCACAAAGAACCGGACCCGAATCATGAATTTCCAAAGAATTCCTTGAAGTTTGAAGATTTGTCAAGATTGGTCCCTCAAGAATTGAAGACTTGTCATATTATACCCTTGTAAAACTCAAAAATTACAAGTAGCTCCCTAATATCTCAAGATTATACCATTATGGCCCTTGAAGAATGATAAATTACAAGAAGAGTCCTTATTCTATGGTTTTAAACTTTAAGGGACTGCAATTGTAATTACACTAAACTTATTTGTATAGCAACATGCCTTAAATGCTGTTGGAAACTTGCTTTGACAAGAAAATGGAAAGTGGGGGACTAGTTGTGCCAAACAACAAAACATTAATCCTCCTATCACCAGCCTCCACGTCACCTATCACCACATCCCAGCCAATCACACATCTTTCTCCTTCCACGTCAAACCCCCACTCACATTTTTATGTAACTGATTATTTAATCAGTTGGGTAATTAGTGGGAAACACTTTTTAAACAAACTTAATCCCCAAAACATGATTCATGCACCATGTTCATCATTTCCTAATCACAAAGAACCCTAGAACCTAATTCCACCAAATAAAAGGGTTTAATTCTCTAAACCTCCAGTTTGGTAATTAACCCAACTCTCATCAAAACCCACTCATAAAAACAAGAACCCGTGACCTCTTATGGGTCCCACGTTGTCCCCTGCTTCACCAAAATAGGCAAGAATGGCATCTCAGCAGAAGATCAATGGTTTACATGGGTTGATGACTTCTCCAAGCAAAAACAAACGGCCTAGATGCATTCTTTACAGCTCATTCCATCAATATCATCACATGGGAGTCCTTTGACCAGCAAATTCCAAAAGACAAGGGGCATTTTCGGATTTTCATTGTACTAGGGTTTTAGATATCATAACTATTCTAGAATTTTCTGTTTCCTAGTATAAGTATGTGGTGTTATGTACCACATACTCTTGTTCCAGTTTTTTTGTACACTTTTTTAAAAGTAATGAATATGAAAAATTAAACATTGTGCAAAACTCTGAGTTCCAACTTAATACTTTCATAGTTTAATGATTTATTTTTATTTGTAGGATTCGTTTAAAGGTTTACCAAAGTTTTTACTCTTTTACAAAATTTTTTAGAAAACTCATTATTTTTCTTGGAATATTTTTGGACCCAAAGTATCAAACTTTTGGGATTAGTGGACGTGACAACCGAAACTAATCACAAAAGTTTGGTGTTTGTTACTTTTTTATTGGATACAAATTGGTTTCAAAAGATTGTGTCTCAAAATTTAGTTTTTATAAATTTTCTTTCATTTGTTTATAGGCTTACTGTTCAAATAAGCCACCCCATAAGTTGCTTGACAAACAACTTATTGGGTACTTATTTGGCCTTGTAGTTTGTTTCTTGGTTGGGCTTTGTTGTGTGCAGGTTCAAAAGCATCAAACAAATCCTCATACTCCATCCATTTCATTTCCTTTACTTGAAGATATTTTAATCCCTGGGCCATTTAAAGATTCCACCAACAGGGATTCTCTACTCATCATTAAGCTCTCATAAGCTCTTGAACATACCCTTTGGAAGGCAATCATCCCAGGTATAAGTCTTGAACCCCTTTGGCAAGTATTATTGAGTTTTTATGTGAATCTTGTGATTTTGTGTGTTTACTATTTTTTATGATAGTTTAAGCTTCATTTATGTTTGAATGTGTTGTTTATGCATGAGTAAGTAGTCTAAAATCAGTTTTCGATTGATTTGATAAGACTTGGTTTGAAAAAATTGTGTTAACTGATTATTAAGGGGTGTTCGGGTTTGGGGATTGAAAAGACTTGGGTGACACAAGGATTTAACATACCAGCCTAAACATACTCTAAGTAGTAACATTAGGTTGAATCAGTAAGTAGTTTCCATGTTTGTTAGAGTAAAAAGGATTTTGAATGCTCATTATTTGGTAAAAATAGGTCTAGAAAATCAGTAGCATATAACTGCTTTATTTTATTGAATTTTGATTCCAAATCTTGTAGGCTGTTAGATCTAGGTGTTATATAGGCTTGTGTATTGTTTATTTGTGGCTTGGTAAGCTTTTGTGGGTTTGTGAGACTGTTGAAGTTCACGAGTTGACCAAACATATCAGTCACACTTGCCAGACCCCATATACTCTTATCAGTAACTGAATTTGGGCCGTTTGTGTGTAATTTTTGTGCGTAATTTGGTATATTTTATTGTTTCCTTGACTCCCATAACCCAACTGGTTGTGGGGGTGCCTTTGGTATCCAACAAAACTAAAAAACAAGTAAGTTATAAGCATTTAAAGAACCAGATCCGTTTTTCTGTTAAGGTCAGTGGGAACAAAGTTCCCACTGCTAAGCTTCTTGTTCCCACTGCTTTGCATAAGGACAAAGCAATTTGACATGTCCCTATCAGATTTCTTGCTTTTTTGTCTGTAGTGACCAAAGTTTATCTTTTTTTCAGTGATTCTAATTTTCCCTATTTTCTTATTTTATTTTTGAATTTTTCATAAAGTTACTTTTTATTTTACTGTTCATTTATTATTTTTTAGATTAAATTTAATTTAATTAGTTTTTATAAATTTGTCTTTTGTCTTTTAGTGCAAAAAGTTTATGTTGATCCCAAACTCAGATCTTAAACCTTAGCTTGTTTAAGGGTTGTGATAGAGAGAATAGATTCAATCTAACACTAGAGAAACTTTGCAATACAAAGTAACTAAACAACATGCGGAATGTAGTGTTTAGCACAAGAACAAATGGTTAAAGCAAATGTTAAACTTTAATATATCATAGATATACGAATACCCAATAGTGGTATTAGGGTTACAAAAACCTTAAAGTATGAAATGAAAGATAATAGAGAAAGACACACTTTGCATGATAACCTAGTGGGTCCTTTTATAGTATAAGGACTCACGTACAAGATCACTACTAACAAACTTGGAAAGTATCTCGGAGTAGTAACTAAAACGCGTTATAATCTATTCCAAGTTTATCTATAGCAACAGGGTCTTTGACTTCAGCAGGGGAACCAATCCCCCTGCCTTTATTATTTAGCAAGGGGAACTTACTCTAGTAGGGGAAACTCTGACCAACTAGCAGGGGTAACTAATACACTTATATTTATTCCCAACAATCCTCCCCTAAACTTGTGCTTTCGCCTAAAGACAAGTTTCTGAATAAATACTAGTTGATGAGGGTGCTTACAAAGTTCCTGACCAAAGCTAACTGTACATCATCCTTACCAGATCATAAGCAACATGTGCTTTAGCATCTACAATCAAGTCAACCTGTGCCAATTTCTTTAAGGTCTCTTGAGTGAAAGGATAATAACGATGATTAAGCAAATAAACACTTACCCCTTCCATGACTATCTCATAAACCCCAGAATTGGTAAATAGCTTCCAATACAACAAATTTCCCCCATTTACTGCATCAAATATGGGATCAAACAGTTCATGGTCATACATCCTATGCACGCATTCCCAGATCACCCAATCCTTCTCTACACCATCCATAGTAGGAGGATTTGCAGCAAAGGTCTTCTTCATAATCTTCCATAGATCATCTAAGTCCTCACTATCTAAAGTTTGAAACATGATATCTAGGCTTAGAAATGTCTGTGCTGTATTGTCAGCTCTTGTAAGCTTCCACCAAGTCATCCCCCTGTGTTCATAAACAGCATACTCCACTATGGAAAATTTCTTCCCAAACTCACTAGGTGAGATTTCATCATTTTCTTGCATAATTGGCTGCTTATCTATTTATTCATTTGAGGGATGCTGAGTCTCCTTAGTAACTATACCAACTTTTTCCATCCTCTTGAGTCTTTTGGTTGCTCTTTGTGCATTGAGTACAGATCTCTCAATTGCTGGAAAACTTGCACCTGCTTGAGATGATGCACCTGCTTGTAATGATGCACCTGCTTGTGATGATGCACCTGCTTGTGTTGTTTCCACTGTTGTTCCTTCAACCTTTCTTTTTCTGGATTCCCTAGCTTTCTGTAACACTTTATCTTACCTCCTGAGATACTCAGCTTCCTCAGGAGTGTTTATAGCTATGAAGTCTTCCACATTTTTCTCTCTTAGAACTGGTCTGACTGCCTTCTCTATCTCCTCAAAAGTCATGTCTCTGAAATGACCATCAATCCACTTCTTGTGTCTTTTGAGCATAACTTTGTAGTGTGCCAGCCACCCTTTTTCAGACCTCAAATATTTTTCCTTCTGAATCTAATTTTCCCTTCTTTCTAGATATTCATTTTGATACTTGTAAACTAAGCAAATCAATTCATACCTGTCTTCCAAAGGAGCATTTACCAACTCCTTTTCCCATTGATCTAGAAATTCTTGAACATGAGGCACCCTGTCATCTAACTCTCTATGCATGATTTCAATCTACTTAAGCATCTCTTTGGGCCTCATCTGTTGCATTCTCTGATCCTACATATGTAGCTCTTCTTGTTGAAGTCTGACAGCTTCCTGTTCATCATATTCTTCTTGTGCCCTTTGCTGTTCAGGAGTTCTGTGCTTGTATTTTCTCTTGGGCTGTTCAACCATGATCCCCTTTCCCTTGTCTTTTGGGTCCACTGCTGGTGCTGGTTTCGCTTTTGGTGCAGGTTCTCCAATTCTTATTCCTTTCTGAGCTGGTTGCCTTCCGTTCTTCCTAACAAATGTTTGAGTAATAGGTTTAGCATGGGAAGAACTTACAGTATGGGGATCAGTTTTAGTAGGGGAAAGTTTTGAAGCAGGGGCTTCTTCTTGATTCCCCATAGTCAACACTGTTTGGGCAATCTCTTTTGTGGTACTCCCCTTATCACTTCCTTTTCTCAGCACTTCCTTTCTCAGTCCCTTTCTCAACACTTGCTACCTTTCCTTGTTTAAGATCCTATTCACCAGGATATGCATACCACTTAGTAGATTCATCTGTATAGGAACTTCCTCCCCTTTGGAAGCATCCTCATCTGTAGATATGATAAGCTTAGGCTTTCTCCTCCCCTCCAGTGTAGCAAGTATGGTTTCCAAATTATTGATAACCAGACCTTTCTTTTTGACAGTTTGTACAAGTTGTGCCTTTTACTCTTTCAAGATAATGCACATATTCGTCAATTCCAAGATGGACAAAGGTTGCATTCTGCTCTCAAACCTAGAAGGGGATTTCTCCCCTCTTTGGGTATCACTGAGTGAGGGAGAGGACTTATTGATGGTGTCACTATCCTGCTCATCCCTTGAGGATGAGACAGTAGTGGCAGCCAAACCCTCAGTGTGCTCCAACCTTTTGGAGGCTCTCCTCTCTGCTACTTGTGAAGATTCACCAGGCAAGGGAGACCTGGCAAACCTGGATTTGGTTCTCCTTTCATGTTTTGGATCAATAGGGGGTAGAGTACTAGCAGGGGGTAGAGTCTTGGCAGGGGAATCAGATGGTTTGTGTGTGGCTACTTTTGTTGTAGCTGCTTCTTGTCTGATTTGTTTCATCATGATGGGAGTAAGTGGAACAACCCTGCCAGAAAATTGTGGAGATGGTGCAAGCAGTGTGGTAAACAGTTTGGTAGAGTGGTTGGTGGCTGAAAAATATCTTTTGTGTTTGATAGGACCATGTTCACTCATATTTAGCAAAAGTTGTGTAAACCTTGGGTACATAAAAAATTTAGTATTGCTTGTAACATTTTTTACCATTCCTTTGAAAATCATTTGAGAAAAACAGTACTTTCTCCATGTGCATATCAGGGAAGAAGCAACTTCACTTCCAAATTCATTAAAAGTAGTGGTTTTAGGTGAAAAACATTGTAAAATTGTATGAATCAAATATTTCCAACGTGGGGCAAACTGACCTTTAGCAAACTTACACTTTTAAACATCAGAAAGTGTGTACCCTAATTTTACAAGACCCTCAAAGATTTCAGCATCAGGTAGGTTGGTTATCCCATCCTCATCATCCAAAACAAGCTTGTCTCTAATGGAGGCAAGTCTAATCACCTTGGGATGACCATCTACTATGCTCTGAATTATTACCTCTCCATCCATTGTTTTGGTCATTGATTTAGACCAAAACTCCTGGATGTGTGAGGTGTAAATCCTGGGATTGATGAGAAGAGCCACTCTAAAATACGAAGATTTTAGTAAAGCCATTGCATCAATGAATTTTGTTGGTTCATCATGTAAAAGAGCAATTTGATTGTAATTAGCAGCAATTTTGAGAGACATGATAAATATTGAAAACGTTTGAAGGTTTATATTTATGAAAGTTAGGTGGGATTTAGTCGAGGGAGAGAGGTAGACCTGCTGGTTAAGGAATTAAGTTTTTATAGGTGAATTAAAGAGCTGTGATTGGACCAAATTTTCAAATTGCAAAAATATCAAAGATAAATCTTGATAAAAAAAAAGTAATTTGTTTGAAATAATAAAGAAAAGATTACCAATCAGCGAAGAAAGTGCCTTAAATATCTTTTGAAAAGAATAAAATATTCCCTAACCAAAATTTTGGCAAGTAGGCCCAACGGCTATAAGTAGGGTAACGGTATTGTCGGTCAACGGTCAAACAGGGGGATGTTGAACAAGCAGGGGAATCAAAAGTTGAAAGTAGGGGAAACTCTCCAAGGAGTATTAGACTAATCATGAAGAGACCAATGCTAAATAGCTCTGCTCTAATGCACACCCTTGTAAACACAAGGTAGATACACAGAAACTCAAGAGTCCTCCATTAAGCAAAGTTCTAAACACAAAGAGTTAACACATAAGTAACCCTGCACCTGGTCAACCTAAGAAAAGAAGCATACCCAAGTCACCATCCCTACCATTACCTTACCTATGGTTAGTTAGTCTTGAAAATATGTACTAAACATCTGAATTTAGACAGCAAGCTAGTAAATAAAGAGGTTTAAGCACATATTGTAGTGCCTCAAGGTTTCAGAATTCTAACAAGCTTTGCAACAAGTCTTCATCATTCTAAACCCTTACTAACCAATGGATATGATCTAGAATCATATATGAGTATCCTAAGGATACCCTAAATCTTGAAGGTGTGACCTAACCTCTCCTAAATCATAGAGCATATACCTGGTTCTCCCATGAGTGTAGCATGCACCATTTGAATATCTGTATTGTTAGTCTAAAACCACATATAACCACTTGTAAAAAGAACAAACCCAACTTAAGAAAAGAACTCTTAGCATGGGAATGAACCCCAGCAGGGGAATCTTTGTTCAAAAGCAGTGGAACAAAAAGTGATGGAAAAAGTGACTAGCATATATACAACAACAGCAATAAAGCAATCCTGGGTATACAAGACAAAATAGACATCAATTTTTAGGGAGAAATCATTCCAATACTTGCAACCAAGTACTGAAACCTCCCCACTTCAAAATCTTTTTGTCAAAAGATCACAACATTAAGTGTTGTGTCAATTGTCTCTAGGACAATCAACCCTTTCTCAAAACAATCTCTAATAAAATGATGTCTTATTTCAATATGTTTAGTCTTGCTATGAAAAACAGGATTCTTAATAATGCAAATGGTGTTGTTATTGTCAATAGATATCTTGGTTTTAAGAAAGTTGTACCCATAATCAAGTAGCTGGTTCTGAACCCAAAGAACTTGACCACAGCATGCAGCAGCTGCTACATACTCAGCTTCAGTTGTGGATGTGGCCGGAATAGTCTGCTTCTTACACTGCCAAGATATGAGCCTGCTCCCCAAAAATTGGCATCCACCTGTTGTAGACTTCCTATCATTGTTGTCACCAGCATAATCACTATCTGAGTAGAATATCAGCTCAAATGGTGACTCCTTGGGATACCAAAGTCCTAAAGTTGGATGACACTTTATATACTTAAAAATTCTCTTCACAACAAATAGATGACACTCTGTGGGTGCACTTGGTATCTTGCACATAAACAGACTGCAAACATGATGTTAGGTCTTGAAGTTGTAAGGTACATGAGAGATCCAATCATAGACCTATAATTCCTGACATCAACAAGCTTTCCAGGACCATCTTTTCCCCAAGGATGATCCTTATCCATTGGGGTGGAAACTTTCTTTCCTTCACACATGCCAAACTTCTTCACAATTTCAGCCACATATTTGTCTTGTGAGATGAATATCCCATCTTTCCTCTGTTGAACTTGTAACCCCAAAAAGAAGTTGAGTTCACCCATGGCACTCATTTGGAATTTGTCCTGCATAAACTTGGCAAACTCTTTGCTAAGCATAGAGTTTGTGGATCTAAAGATGATGTCATCAACATAAACTTGTACCAAAAGAAAGTCACCCTTTTGTTTGTTGATAAACAGGGTCTGGTCCCCCTGTTGAAGCCATTATCCAACAGGTATTTAGAAAGAGTTCCATACCAGACCCTAGGAGCTTGGTGAAGTCCATACATAGCCTTTTTCCCCTTATATACTTTGTCTGGGTGTTCAGGGTCTTCAAACCTTGGAGGTTGCATAACATAGACTTCTTCATCAATGGTTCCATATAAAAAGGCACTCTTAACCTCCATTTGGTACACTATGAAGTCCATGAATGAAGCGTAAGCCATAAACAACCTAATGGCTTCAATCTTGGCTACTAGAGCAAAGACTTCCTCATAATCAATGCCTTCTTCCTGTGTATATCCCTGTGCCACCATTCTTGCTTTGTTTCTGACTACAATACCCCTCTCATCCTTTTTGTTCCTGAGCACCCACTTTGTCCTAATAGGCCTTGCCCATTTTGGACAATCTACCAGAATCCAAACTTCTTGAATGTCAAACTGTAAGAGCTCCTCTTGCATAGCTTCAACCCAACTTGGTTCATTTAAAGCCTAAAAAATCTTCTTTGGCTCTTTTTGTGACAAAAATGCAGTAAACAGACAACATTGCATGTTTTCATGATTAAACTTCATAGTGATGTTTTCAATGAAGCTGTGTTCCTTTGCTGAATACCTTGTATGTCTAGGAGCTTCAGGATCACCAATGATTTGTGATAGGGGGTGATCTTTATTGATTCTGTAGGTAGGCTGCATGCTCATGATTCCTTCTGTTTCATCCTCTTCCAAATCAGAATTGATGGGGCTATCTTGATTGGGAAAGAACTCCTCAAAAGAGCTTCCAAATGATACTACATGACCTAGAGATGGATGTTGATGAGCTGAATGCAGCTCTGAATAACTTGGACCTCCACTCCTAATTATTCTTCTTCCACTGCTGGACATGAGTTGACCATCAGAGATAGGTGAATATGAGGAAATGAGTGGGGATTCTCTTTCGTCATCAATAACATCATTGACAGCTAGATCTTTGGTAGCAGGGGAAGCAATTGATCTAGCAGGGGAATCTAGGATTCCACTGCTTTAAGCCATTCCACTGCTTTCAGAAGTTGACTTGGCAGGGGAAGAGATTGGCTGTTCTTTCCTTTGAGATGTATCATCTTCTTCACCTGTTTTTGGAGCAGCTTCAATGGGAAACAGTGAGGGTACAATCATATACCTCAATGGTGGCTTCTCCACACCAATTGGTTTTTTAGTACCTGAAATGTTAGTATTTTGCAAAGCAACGGGTACATATTTTATAAACTTTGAAAGAACTTCAATATCAAAGAACCAATCAGGACCTGTTTGTACATCTTCAGGCTTGTCTTCAAGAAAATCTACATGAAGATTTTCTGTCACTTTGCTTGTCTTCTTGACGAAGACCCTATATCCCTTGCTGTTTAATGAATAACCAACAAAGTACACATCATCCCCCTTTTCACTGAACTTGCCTAGATTGTCAATTGTGTTCAAAATGATCACGTGACATCCAAATGGTCTAAAGAAGTCAATTAAAGGGGGTCCTCCATTGAATAGCTGATAAGGGGTCTTGTTGTGTGCCTTAACCAACAAGGCCCTGTTTTGAACATAACAAGCAGTGGCTACAGCCTCAGCCCAAAAGATAACTGGAAGCTTGGAATCAGATAACATAGTCCTTGTAGCTTCAATAAGTGTCCTATTTCTTCTTTCTGCAACTCCATTTTGTTGAGGTGTTCTTACTATATTGTATTCTCTCTTTATTCCTTTGTTTATACAAAAAGTGTCCAGTTTCTTATTTCCGAATTCACCACCATTGTCTGATCTCATGGTCACTACCCTCAAACTTTTAGAAAGTTCAATCTGATTGATGAACCCAATGAGTACATCTGCTGTGTCACTCTTTTCAAACAGAAACAATGTCCATGTGAACCTTGAAAAATCATCAGTAATCACCAGGCAGTACCATTTCTTCATTATGCTTGCCACAGAAGTAGGACCAAAAAGATCCATATGAAGTAATTCCAGTGGCTTGGTAGTGGACAGACTTGTTTTTGTCTTGCAAGAGGCTCTATGTTGCTTCCCTTTCAAGCAAGCAGCATAAGTGTGATCATTGGCAAAGGACTTGGAAGGAAGACCATGAACCAGATTATATTTGAAAAGTTTGTTCATGTTCTTGAAATTGAGGTGACCAAGTCTTCTATGCCATTTCTTGCATTCATCAATTGAGGCTTTGGCAATGAAACAGGTTTCATTGTCTTGAAGAGAGATGTCCTTGAGATCAATTGTGTACATATTTGACAAGCATCAAAAAGCCACCTTGGTTCGTGGGGTCGGGGATGATCAAAGAACATGATGAACATTGATAGTTCTAGTGAGAGAAAGTTAGAGAGAGGTGAAAGGAAAGTTGTGTGTTTTATTTCAAGTGAAATGAAAAACAAGGAAAAATGAACAAAACTTCCACACCCCCATGGAGAGTCATGGGGGTATTTATAGGCCTAACATAACTAGACTATCTATCCTTTACATAATTAGTCCCTGTGTATAGCCAATGGATATAAGTCTATTCCAACTCACGTGAAAGGCGCCAGCTTACCAAAAAGTAAGTCTAACAATCTCCCTCCAAGATGGTGACTCATGTGAGTTGGTTACAATGATTCCTACAAGCAAATATAAAGAAAAATGATAAGCATGAATTCCAGCATTCCTTGAGACAGTCTTCAGCGACCTTCATCTTCTTGAATACTCCAGCTCTATTTCTTCAGCTTCGTAGAATCTAGTTGAGTTTAACTCCCTCCCAACTAGAAGGCCTTTCATAAAACAAGCAGTAAAGACTGCTCCCTCCCAAACAGATCCTTCAGAGGAAATCTGTGGGAGGTGATAACGTCATCAACATTTTCTCACAAATTGAAGCAATCTCTAACACCCCCAATTTACATTGTGCAGCGGAAATACACAATTGGGTGCTAGACACAAGCATCATCACACAAGATATATTGAACGACTCAAAATAGAGACGTTTACACAAAATATAAACATGATTATTATAAATGGTCTAAAACATAGATTTCAACCCATAAATGTACTGACACGATACCAGAGTAAAGCGTTTTGTCCCATGGATCTCGACCAACAACCAACAAGTTTAGTACAGTACAACAACATAAAATAAATTGTTCAACATTTAAAAAGGTAGAAACGGTTTAGACCAACATTCTTCCAAAAGCCAAGCCACAACCTCCACAGCAAAGCTCCATGCTCCATCACTTCCTATTACCTGAAATACATGCATAAAACGAGTCAACAATAATGTTGAGCGAGACTATAGGTTTATCAAATCACATTTGAACACAAGAAGAAAATCAATCATAATCATTTATAGAATTGTCGTACACACAATCTATATTCAAGGCAGTAATAATAATGATAAACAAACATTGTATTTAAGCTCATGACACCGGCCCCTTAACCAATAGTCACCCACGCCAAATGCCGGCATGCCTAGAATAAAACCATTGCCCCTCTAGGGTATCAGTTGCTAGAATACCACAATCTTATTCACGTAAAATTATCCTTCCCAGCGGGTTACTCAACGTAATGCCCTGGTCTCAGATAGGGTGGTCAACCAAATAGTACTACCATTAGAATAAGCGGCTATTCCCGACTCACAACATCAAGTCAGAAGATAGTTAACGGCTCATGAATTTAGGGTCTTTAGCAACAAGTTAGTCAATACAATGAAATCAACTTTAGGCAACATTCGGGTCTAACAATTACTCATGACTTGTGTTCATTTATTTTCAAATAGCATGTATCCCCCTCGCGGGTATTAAAATCATTAAAACAATTAGAAAGCGAGGCTATATTCTCACCTTAGTATAAGAGATCTAGCGAGATGATCGTCGATGATAATGGATGCCTTTCAAACACGAGAACCGCTACCTATCAAATAAGGCGCGTTCGTTAAATAATGACTCGAGAAATAAATTATACATAACAACATCAAACACAAACTCATAAAACCACGATAAACTCGATATAAAATAATATAAATTACTTCATTATACTTTACTACACATTTACTTAACCATTTTACACTTTTTACAAAGTCCGCCGGTACATACTACATGTACTAGCTTATTTACCCCTTTTAAACTCGTCAACCGTTTATGAAATGACTCGATAAACTAACTTACTATATATGGAAAGTCCTCTTACAAGTTTATCAAATGATATTACTCTTAAAGTACTTTACCCGACTCATTTTCAAACTACAAAATCCGGACAGATTTACGTTAATTTTTCATACAACCGTTTTAACTTATTTAAACGACTCCGTTTACAAAACCGACTCGGGTTTTAAAGTAAACTCAACCTAATAAGTAAACACCTCATTATAAGTAGGTTACATTTTTCAAAACATCTATTTAGAGTCCCCGAGATTCGATCCAAATACCGACAACAACTACTTGTAGTGCCGGTACTCGTCTCTCGGTACACGATCATTCAAAACATCATAACTTCGCGCTCGTTTTGAGCTAGAAGCTCTACCTTATATCAAATTGAAGCTAAGAAAATTATCTAAAACCCTAGGCTATAAGTTAAGCCATTTTCAAAACATAAAAATTCGGATTTTTCCTTTTACTTACTGTTGTAAAATGACTACTCAAAACTTGTACAAAATCAACTTTTTGATAAAAACCAACCATGGAAATAATCATTACTATGCCCTAATATCATCATACATTAATCATAACATCAAAATCATAATCAAAATAAAAATCATAAGATCAAAATGAAGTTTCTAACAAGATTTTTAGCACAAACCACCATGGATCATCAAGATAATGCCATGCATGATCATATCTCCTACCTACCAACATCATAAAAAAAAGTTGCTTGCATGTATGAATTTCTTACACCAATGTGATCCTTGATCAAAAATAAGGTTGGGTCTAGTGTTAGTTTAGCTTGATTCAAGCTCAAACTCAAGAAAAATAGAAGTTTGATTTTGTTTGGTGTGGTGGTAATGTTTCAGAAAAGAGAAGAGAGAGAGAGATGGAAGTGAAAATTTAGAAATGAAAGTGGTGTGTGTGTGTGTTTGTTTTATGTTTATATATAGTGGGGTAGGGACTTGTTTGCAATTTAATGAAAGTTGTGGCTAGAAATGTAAATAGTTAGCTAAAAAGCGGGAAATAACTATTAGTCAATTTTCAAAATATTTACGGGGCTCGGGTTTCATAAAGATACTTTTAAAAATTTAAAACGTACCTCAAAAATAATAATATCGACTATCGACTCGACTTAACACGTCAATTAAATTAAAACCTCGAAAATAATAAAAATCAAACAACCGACAATAAAACGTAAAATATTTGGCATCCATCGACATCACGCTTGCTAATACTCCTTATACTTAATAAATATTAAATATAGACCTTCCAACATCGGTTTAAACTTAAACCTCCAAAAATAAATATCGTTCAAACTCATTCAAAAATTTCAAAAATAATAGTAAAATAAGATTAAGCAATGACCTCGATTTTGGGTTGTCACATCCCCCCCTCCCTTCTTAAAAGAAGCGACGTCCGCGGCGCTTAATCCTTCCTAAACAAATGAGGATACTTGTCGTTAAAGAAATCCTCACGTTCCCACGTAAACTCTGGCCCACGTCTAGAGTTCCATCTCACTTTCACAATCGGAATTCTACTATGCTTCAACTTCTTAACTTCCCTATCCATTATCTCTACAGGTTCCTCTATAAAATGCAACTTATCATCAAGTTGAATCTCCTCCAATGGAATCACCACATCCCTTTCAGCTAAACACTTCTTCAGATTAGACACATGAAAAGTATTATGAATATCCTTAAGCTCATCAGACAATTCTAACTTATAAGCCACCAACCCAATCCTTTGGATAATCTTAAATGGTCCAATAAATCTCGGGCTCAACTTTCCTCTTTTTCCAAAACGTATTACTCCTTTCCATGGAGATACCTTCAACATAACCATGTCTCCTACTTCAAACTCCAACGGTTTCCTTCTATTATCAGCATAACTCTTTTGTCTACTTCTGGCAGATAACAAACGCTTCTTAATTTGCACAATCTTCTCAGTCGTCTCAAATATCATTTCAGGCCCAGTCAATTGACTTTCTCCTACCTCACTCCAACACACTGGAGATCTACACTTACGTCCATACAAAGCTTCAAATGGAGCGGCTTTAATACTTGCATGATAACTATTGTTGTACGAAAATTCAACCAATGGCAAATGCTTATCCCAACCATTTCCAAAATCAATCACACATGCATGAAGCATATCCTCTAACATTTGAATCGTTCTTTCACTTTGTCCATCAGTTTCCGGATGATATGTTGTACTCAAACATAACTCCGTTCCCATCACTTTCTGCAAAGACTTCCAAAATTCTGAAGTAAACCTACTATCACGATCAGAAATTATCGACAAAGGCACACCATGTCGACAAACAATCTCCTTCACATACACTGTTGTTAACCTCTCCATATTATCTGTCTTCTTCATCGGCAAAAAGTGAGCAGACTTAGTCAATCTATCTACAATCACCCATATCATATCACTACCATTTGCAGTCCTTGGCAAACCTGTCACAAAATCCATAGTAATCTTCTCCCATTTCCACTCAGGAATCTCAGGTTGCACTAATAATCCCGATGGTTTCTTATGTTCAGCCTTCACCTTCGCACAAGTTAAACACTTATTAACATACTGTGCTATATCTGCCTTCATATTCGGCCACCAATAAACTCTCTTAAGATCTTGATACATCTTGTCCGATCCAGGATGTATTGAATATTTCGACTTATTAGATTCATTCATCACCAAATCTCGCACCCCTAACGAATCTTCCTTAGATGGACACAACGGTAACCAAATCCTATTCTTAAAATACCTTAATCCATTTGGCCTCATATCAAACAAAGGTTTCAACATTCTACCCAAATTTTCTGCCTCAATGTTCTCTTCCTTCAATCCATTAGTTTGGGCTTTCAATATCTCTTTTCTCAAATCCACACTTTCCAACATCGCCAAAGCTCTAACTCTTATAGACTTATGTCTTTCCTTTCTACTAAGTGCATCAGCTACCACATTCGCTTTACTAGGATGGTAACGAATCTCGCAGTCATAATCACTCAACAACTCAACCCATCTCCTTTGCCTCATATTCAATTCCTTTTGATCCAAAATATACTACAAACTCTTATGATCAGTGAAAACCACACACTTGGTTCCATACAAGTAGTGTCTCCACAACTTCAAAGCAAAAATAACAGCCCCAAGTTCTAAATCATGCGTAGTGTAATTCTCTTCATGCTTCCTTAATTGTCTCGACGCATATGCTATTACTTTCTCCCTTTGCATCAATACAGCTCCAAATCCTTTATGAGACGCGTCACAATACACTACAAAATCCTCAGATCCTTCTGGCAAAGACAATATCGGCGCAGAACACAACTTATCCTTCAACATACTAAATGCATATTTCTCTTCAAATCCCCATTCAAACACTCGGTTCTTTTCCGTAAGCTTAGTCAACGGTTTAGCAATCAACGAAAACTTCTCAATAAACCTTCTATAATACCCAGTCAAACCAAGAAATTGGCGAACTGCAGTCGGCGTCTTCGGCACTGACCAATCCTTAATTGCTTCAATCTTACTAGGATCCATACGAACACCTTCACTATCAATCATGTGCCCAAAAAATTACACTGATTTCAACCAAAATTCACACTTAGAGAATTTCGCATACAGCTTCTCCTTCTTTAACAATTACAAAATTGTTCTCAAATGCTTCTCATGTTCCTCTTCACTCTTGGAATAAACGAGAATATCATCAATGAATACGATAACAAACTCATCCAAATACGGCTTACATACACGATTCATCAAATCCATAAATACAGCAAGCGCATTTGTCAATCCAAAAGGCATCACTTGAAATTCGAAATGTCCATATCGAGTACGGAAAGCGGTTATAGGAATATCTTCTTCCCTAACTCTCAGTTGATGATACCCATACCTCAAATCGATCTTCGAGTATACACATGACCCTTGCAACTGATCGAACAAATCATCAATCCTCGGCAGTGGATACCGATTCTTGACAGTCAATTTGTTAAGCTCTCTGTAATCAATACACATTCTAAAAGAACCATCTTTCTTCCTAACAAACAAAATAGGCGCACCCCACGGTGACGAACTTGGTCTAATAAATCCCTTCTCCATCAATTCCTTTAATTGATCGGATAATTCCATCATCTCAGATGGAGCTAAACGATACGGTGCACGAGCAACTGGAGCAGCACCTGGCACTAAATCGATAAGAAACTCAACTTCACGATGCGGTGGTAATCCTGGCAATTCCTCATGGATAACCTCAGGATACTCTCTAATCACAGGCACATCCTCCAATTTCCTTTCATTCACACCATCATTACTTATCTGTGCAAGAAACACATCACAACCTGCTTCTGTATACCTCATCATCTTTAAGCAAGAAACAACTCTCAAACGAGACGTACATTCATCACCCTTCACCATTAATACCCTATTCCTTAGCGGTATCTGAACTTATCTTTCTCCACAAACAATTACTGCACCATTACCAACTAACCAGTCCATTCCAATGATCACGTCAAAAGATCCTAATTCTATGGGCATCAAATCAATACTAAACACATAATTACCTAACTTCAAGGAACAACCTTTTAGTATTGAACTAGTGCTTACAACCTTACCATCAGCTAACTCTACATTATAACTAGTTGTCAATCTTACTGGTTCTCTATCCAATAGCTGACTGAATCTAACATCTATGAAACTTCTATCGGATCCAGAATCAAACAACACACTAGCATAACAAGCATCAAGTAAGAACGTACCAGTCACCACGTTCGGCCCTTGAGGTTTGTCAGCATCTCCCACGACATAGGCTGGAGCAGCATTCCCAGCAGCAACAACAGCAACATTGCCTCCCTGTCGTATGCCAACCCTCGGACAGTTCCCCTGCTTATGTCCACGGCCTCCACATCTAGAACAGTAAACTACCTTAACAGCATTAGCCCCAGTGGCTACACCCTTGTTTCTGCAATCTGCCATCTTATGTCCGGCCTTCCCACACTTGTTGCAAGCAGGTGGACAATTTCCAACATGATACAGATTACACCGACCACACTTCGGATTCACCTTGTTACCTTGATTTCCTGTAGCAGCACGAACACCACCATTCCTTCTCAAATTATATTGTTGATTCCTATTCGGTCCTTGGTTATTGTTATTACGATAACCACCTCGATTTTGCCCTTGACTTGAGTGTGCAGCTTCCCACTTTCTCTTATTCCCCTCAGCAATACTATCCTTTCGATCCTGCAGCTTTACATCCATTAAAGCATGAGCCATTTGAACAGTTTCATCAAATGACTTGAGTTTCGACGAAGTAGTTTCTCCCTTGATATCACTAGATAAACCCCGAATGTACTGCTTCATCTTCTTACGGTCATCAGCAAACGCATCAGGACACAACAAACACAAATCAGAAAACCTCCTTTATAAGCTACAATATCATTATTCCTCAACACCAAATGCCTCAATTTCATCTTCCAACTGACCTAACTCTTCCTCGGGACAAAACTTAGCAGTCAACAGTCCCTTAGTCACAGTCCATGTTCTAGCATTAGCTTCAACCAATCCCACAGTAGCTACTTGACTATTCCACCAACTCAACGCATCATCCTGAAAAGTAGCTGCAGCAAATTTTACCTTACTGGCTTCTGAACATCCACTGATTTCAAAATTACTTTCTATCTTCTCAATCCAACTCCTTAATTCCAGTGCACCACAAGTACCACAAAATTGGGTAGGTCCACATTTCATGAAACTAGCATAGGAACATTCCTTTTGAACCTGCTGAACAGCAGCATTACCTCCAGCGTGTCCTGCAGCATTTCCTTCTGCTTGTTCATCAGCATTACCTCCAGCCTGATTTCCAGCATTCCCTCTAGCCTGACCAGCAGTATTCCTATTCTCAACCTCTTGGTTCCTTGCAGCACGTTCAGCTTCCAAAGCTCTAGCGATAGCTTGCTCAATCATGGTATTAACAGTAGCAGTCGTCAATTTAGGCGGCATGTTTACAGAAAACTAACCAAACAGTAATTTAGTAAAGTCAGAAAAATGCCTCCCAACTCCTTCCTGTCACCATAACAGAAAAAGAACAAGTAAGTATTCATATCAAGATAAGAAGAAGGATTTCTCTATCAAGATGTAACATGGATACTACATGCACCAACAACATAATTCACAATGAATCATTAACCAATCACACAAGAACTAATAAGACAAATCATAAGTCATGAAGGTAATTTGGATTGCTTTGGAAAATCTCCACTAAATTGTGACAAGTAATGTCACTACAATCCTTCATCACAACACTTAAAGTCATTAAGTTTCATCACAAGCTAGAGTACGAGTCTACATAAGTTCTATTACAACATGGCCAAATAAAAAAACAACAACAGAAAGAACTAAACATCACATCCTCGCAGCTTCTTGTACACCGGCTCGTCATCACTGCTGCTATCATCATCCTCTGATTCTTCCTCCACTTTTTCCTTCCCTTTACGACTTCCTCCTTCACTCGGCTTCACCAACGCTTGAGCTTCAACCTGATTCTGCACATCACGAATCACAACACCATGACTAGGAAAAGATCTCACCGGCAAACCCCACGCACTCAACCTAGCATTCTTTTCTTGCTCCCTACGCAACCTCTCAACTTGTCCACTCAAATTCAACACCATAGACCTCAATCTAACAACCTCATCCATTTCCCTTGCCCTAGCAAACTCTGACCTCCTCACACTACCAACAAACCTTTCAAACTTCTTCTCATTCATCTCAAACCTCCTAATCACACGAGTCTCAACCAAATACCTTTCAAACAAAGACCTATCAAACTTCTTAAGAAACCAGAAAATATCATCATAAGACCTAGGACTTGGACAATAAACCTTAGGAATACCATCATGAATAGATCGAGCACTAGCAGCCCTACTCGACTCAACAGGAACATTACCCCTAGCAAATGCAATCCCAGGCAAACTACTAATATAAGCATCACAAGTAGGAGTCAAAGAACGAACAACCGGTCGTTGACAATCTGGAACAGTCTGTGGCACAACATCGACCCTTGGAACATGACTACCTTGTAACAACTCAAGCTCTGTCTGACCAACTGCAGTAAGTGGAATCCCATCATCTAAAAACTCGAAAGGCTCCTCATCGTCACTAGCACCAAAGTTATCTACTTCCTCACCATCCACTACATTAGTCAAATCAATCCATCCATCCTCACGAGATAAACCAGCCATTTTCTACAATTATAAGGGTTAAGGATACTTAAGGTCATCGTTAATAAAATAATAATTAGTATGCAATGCTCATGCAAATGTCATACGTTATCCATGCTATGCAGCACAATGCAAATGATGTTTATGCAATGCTCGTAAAAAAAATATGATATTGACAAGCACTCAGCGTACTTTCAATAAATCCAATACAATATCGTAGTATTTACTTAATAAATACTCGGGAAATCATTTCAGTTATGAGGGATACATCTACAATGCAAAACAAAACTAAAAGTGATCTTACCGAAGCGTTGCAGAGGAGTTGTGTGCTTTTGAAGAATAAATACTTTCGACACCAAAGTAATAGTTTAGGACAATTTTTAAAATCGACCCAGTTCTCTATAACTTGCAGCTCTGATTACCAATCTCTAACACCCCCAATTTACATTGCACAGCGGAAATACACAATTGGGTGCTAGACACAAGCATCATCACACAAGATATATTGAACGACTCAAAATAGAGACGTTTACACAAAATATAAACATGATTATTATAAATGGTCTAAAACATAGATTTCAACCCATAAATGTACTGGCACGATACCAGAGTAAAGCGTTTTGTCCCCATGGATCTCGACCAACAACCAACAAGTTTAGTACAGTACATCAACATAAAATAAATTGTTCAACATTTAAAAAGGTAGAAACGGTTTAGACCAACATTCTTCCAAAAGCCAAGCCACAACCTCCACAACAAAGCTCCATGCTCCATCACTTCCTATTACCTGAAATACATGCATAAAACGAGTCAACAATAATGTTGAGCGAGACTATAGGTTTATCAAATCACATTTGAACACAAGAAGAAAATCAATCATAATCATTTATAGAATTGTCATACACACAATCTATATTCAAGGCAGTAATAATAATGATAAACAAACATTGTATTTAAGCTCATGACACCGACCCCTTAACCAATAGTCACCCACGCCAAATGCCGGCATGACTAGAATAAAACCATTGCCCCTCTAGGGTATCAGTTGCTAGAATACCACAATCTTATTCACGTAAAATTATCCTTCCCAGCGGGTTACTCAACGTAATGCCCTGGTCTCAGATAGGGTGGTCAACCCAATAGTACTACCATTAGAATAAGCGGCTATTCCCGACTCACAACATCAAGTCAGAAGATAGTTAACGGCTCATGAATTTAGGGTCTTTAGCAACAAGTTACTCAATAAAATGAAATCAACTTTAGGCAACATTCGGGTCTAACAATTACTCATGACTTGTGTTCATTTATTTTCAAATAGCATGTATCCCCCTCGCGGGTATTAAAATCATTATAACAATTAGAAAGCGAGGCTATAGACTCACCTTAGTATAAGAGATCTAGCGAGATGATCGTCGATGATAATGGATGCCTTTCAAACACGAGAATCGCTACCTATCAAATAAGGCGCGTTCGTTAAATAATGACTCGAGAAATAAATCATACATAACAACATCAAACTCAAACTCATAAAACCACGATAAACTCGAGAGAAAATGATATAAATTACTTCATTATACTTTACTACACATTTACTTAACCATTTTACACTTTTTACAAAGTCCGTCGGTACATACTACATGTACTAGCTTATTTACCCCTTTTAAACTCGTCAACCGTTTATGAAACGACTCGATAAACTAACTTACTATATATAGAAAGTCCTATTACAAGTTTATCAAATGATATTACTCTTAAAGTACTTTACCCGACTCATTTTCAAACTACAAAATCCGGACAGATTTACGTTAATTTTTCATACAACCGTTTTAACTTATTTAAACGACTCCGTTTACAAAACCGACACTCGGGTTTGAAAGTAAACTCAACCTAATAAGTAAACACATCATTATCAGTAGGTTACATTTTTCAAAACATCTATTTAGAGTCCCCGAGATTCGATCCAAATACCGACAACAACTACTTGTAGTGCCGGTACTCGTCTCCCGGTACACGATCATTCAAAACATCATAACTTCGCGCTCGTTTTGAGCTAGAAGCTATACCATATATCAAATCGAAGCTAAAAAAATTACCTACAACCCTAGGCAATAAGTTAAGCTATTTTCAAAACATAAAAAATCGGATTTTGCCTTTTACTTACTGTTGTAAAATGACTACTCAAAACTTGTACAAAATCAACTTTTTGATAAAATACAACCATGGAAATGATCATTACTATGCCCTAATATCATCATACATTAATCATAACATCAAAATCATAATCAAAATAAAAATCATAAGATCAAATTGAAGTTTCTAACAAGATTTTTAGCACAAACCACCATGGATCATCAAGATAATGCCATGCATGATCATATCTCCTACCTACCAACATCATAAAAAAAAAGTTGCTGCATGTACGCATTTCTTACACCAATGTGATCCTTGATCAAAAATAAGGTTGGGTCTAGTGTTAGTTTATCTTGGTTCAAGCTCAAACTCAAGAAAAAGGGAAGTTTGATTTTGTTTGGTGGTGGTGGTGATGTTTCGGCAAAGAGAAGAGAGAGAGAGAGATGGAAGTGAAAAATTTGAAATGAAAGTGGTGTGTGTGTTTGTTTTATGTTTATATATAGTGAGGTAGGGACTTGGTTGCAATTTAAGGAAAGTTGTGGCTAGAAATGTAAATAGTTAGCTAAAAAGCGGGAAATAACTATTAGTCAATTTTCAAAATATTTACGGGGCTCGGGTTTCATAAAGATACTTTTAAAAATTTAAAACGTACCTCAAAAATAATAATATCGACTCTCGACTCGACTTAACACGTCAATTAAATTAAAACCTCGAAAATAATAAAAATCAAACAACCGACAATAAAACGTAAAATATTTGGCATCCATCGACATCACGCTTGCTAATACTCCTTATACTTAATAAATATTAAATATTGACCTTCCAACATCGGTTTAAACTTAAACCTCCAAAAATAAATATCGTTCAAACTCATCCAAAAATTTCAAAAATAATAGTAAAATAAGATTAAGCAATGACCTCGATTTTGGGTTGTCACACAATCCCAGTCTTGATTCTATGAGAGATTACCAGAAGTACACACTCTATCCCGAACATGAAGTCAACCTGTAGCACCAGAGTCAATTAAATCCCAGAAATGCACATTTCTCCTGACAGGACAGTGATGATAAAAAGATGCCACATCAAAGTCATTTAAGTCCCGAATTTAGATAACTTATCCCTTTATGTAGAAACGGTAATACCAAAGTCAAGTGACCCCGCATGTACACATTTCTCCCTCCAGGATGATACCTATTAAAGGAATCATCCTTCATGTGTGTACGTGGTATGCCAACTGGAACAGCTTACTTAGTAGCCATTACTATATGAGAAGATGTTAACAATATCTCTCTAAACAAAATTCTCTCAAGATCACCCCGAACTGACTCCCCTTATCAATTCTGTTGGCTATTGATATTGACCACTGATGAAGATAACCCGATAATCCAAAATTGAAACTGAAGTAGAATTCCCCAAACTTGAACTTAAGCTTGCACTATAGTAGAATGAAGAGCGATGCAGAGAAGTCTTAAACGTACCCTATACCAAAAGGCGGTATTAAAAAGGTATAACTTCTCTAAAGTACCCTATACCAAAACAGGCGGTATATGAAAAGGTACTACACCTCTTGAAGAAATCCACAACTGCAAGTGCGTGTGACACTGAGAACCGCAACGAAGCTCCCAAAAATGATAGTTATCCATGTCATCGTAGAAGTTGTGTGAAAAACAGGATCTCAATTCGAAGAAAGCGTGTGTTGTTGTTGAAATTCCGAAACTTCTGATTTTTTATTTTTTTTCCAGTCCGACAATAAATTTCTCAGTCCGACAAAACGGTAAGCTGAAAAATTTTGTATCGCTAAATTTTGAAATTGAGTTAGAGATAGCCAAAAACTAGTAGGGAAAAATTTTGATTTTACTTGACCTAAAAAATTTAACTCCTTTTTTTTAATCTTCGTGTAAACTATGTTCCGGGACTAGTCTAGATGGTGGCTAAGTCTAAAATTTACTCAAACAAAATTTCCATCGGAATGCCCATCGGAATATTCTATTGGAATGTGGATCGGAATGATCTATCGGAATGATATCGGAATACCCTGTCGGAATGTCTGTCGGAATACCTGTCGGAATATCTGTCGGAATACCTGTCGGAATACCTGTCGGAATACATGTCGGAATATCTATCAGAATACCTGCCGGAATACCTGTCGGAATACCCTGTCGGAATACTCTGTCGGAATGCCCTGTCGGAATAACCGTCTGAATATGAGATCTGTCGGAATGCTTCAAGTAACGGAATGTGACACTATCAGAATCCACGATCGCAATATGGCTAATAAAATTTTGACAGAGTGACTTTTCAGTAAACCTTAAAACCGTTGCAATCCACGATCATAATGAGCGATCGCAATAAGCGTCGGAATAAGGGTATCTGAATACTTGTTATCGCAATGTAAAACCCTTGGGTTATTGCAATCAAACCGTACTTACCTGTGCTTTTGCGATGGAATCAGTTGCAATGAAATTCGCAAAGTTGAAGCAAGAGAATTATTAACTTTTGAGCCAAAATATTTGTGTTTTAACCCAAACCAAAATACGCAAATCACGAATACTACAATGATGAGGGTATACGAATCACTTAGAACACTAAAACACGAAAAAAAATTTGATCAAAAGGACACGGATGTCAAGAAAAAACACGGACAACACCAAAGAGCTATCCACGAATCCCTTGGCGAATGATACCACTTGTCAAGCATCAAAAAGCCACCTTGGTTCGTGGGGTCGGGGATAATCAAAGAACATGATGAACATTATTAGTTCTAGTGAGAGAAAGTTAGAGAGAGGTGAAAGGAAAGTTGTGTGTTTTATTTCAAGTGAAATGAAAAACAAGGAAAAATGAACAAAACTTCCACACCCCCATGGTGAGTCATGGGGGTATTTATAGGCCTAACATAACTAGACTATCTATCTTTTACATTGTTAGAAATACGTTTTTACGTATATTAGAAGTATCGGTCACTCCACAATATTATTTATGTTGTAATAGCTCGTAGTTAACAAATAGTTATTAGTTACTTATTTAGTTAAGTAAGAACCGGTCCATGGGCTTGTCATGGACCGGCCCAAGCCCAATGTAGCTTGGAAGTATAAATACCCCTTTCCTCCTTGGAAAGGGGTTGGTTGTTGAATGTTTCTCATTTTCACTTATTGAAATAACACATAGTTTTCTCTCACTTTCTCTCTCTTGTTTCTCTCTCTAGAAATCATCAACCCCCTTCATAGATTCATAGATTATCAAGATTCTACATTTGGTATCAAGAGATATGGGGTGATTTAAGGTAGTGATTTGTGTGGTTTTTTTAGTTTTTGATTGTATTAGTGTTCTTTAAGAAAATCCATCTTGATTCTTGGTGTTTTTGGTGTTTTTGTGATTGGGATTAGTGGATAAGTATTAGTTTTTACTTATTATTGTTGAAATCACAAAACTTTTTGGGTCATTTGGTCAAAATCTGGGTTTAATCTCTCTTTTTGTGGTCGACTGTTCATCGTAACAAACTTCTGATTACCCAGCAAAAGTTCCGAACCAACAAGTTCCGGATAACCAAAAGTTCCGAACCAAGAAGTTCCGAACGAAAAAGTTCCGGATCAAGAAAGTTCCGGATCAAGAAAGTTCCGGATCAAGAAAGTTCCGGATCAAGAAAGTTCCGGATCAAGAAAGTTCCGAACCAAGGAAAGTTCCGAACCAAGGAAAGTTCCGAACCAAGGAAAGTTCTGAACCAAGGAAAGTTCCGAACCAAGGAAAGTTCTGAACCAAGGAAAGTTCCGAACCAAGGAAAGTTCCGAACCAAGAGAAAGTTCCGAACCAAGGAAAGTTCCGAACAAAGGAAAGTTCCGAACCAAAAAGTTCCGGATCAAGGAAAGTTCCGAATCAAGGGAAAGTTCCGAATCAAGCCAAAAGTTCCGAATCAAGGTAATTCCAAGCCAAATCTTCCGAATCAAACTTCCGAATCAACAAAAAGTTCTGAATCAAGGGTTATTTTGCTTGTTTTTTCGACGATTTTTTAGAGGATTTAATCTTGGTTTCTTACAACAAAAACTCAACACAATTCACAAGCTTTACTTCACTGCTCGATCAACCGATAATCTTTGTCTCTTTGAAGTTAACAAAATGAATCCGAATTCAGTAATGCCTCAGATGACATCACTTACGGATATTTCCGTCATTACGGGAACGGATAATCGCCCGCCAATGCTCATCAAAGAAGTTTTTGAAGCATGGCAAGGCCGGATGATGTCTTACCTTAAGGGAAAACCGGTTTATGGGAGGCTTATGGTTAAGTCAATTTTAAATGGTCCACTTGACTATGGTACCATCGTGGCTAACAATGTGACTCGACCAAGAGAATTTGAAGAACTTACACCAGCTCAACAACTTGTTGTCGATGCAGACGAAAAAGCTCTTCAAACAATTCTCCAAGCTCTTCCCCATGACATCTATAGGATGGTAAGTCAGTATACGGTGGCAAAGGATTTATGGGAACGTCTTAAGGTGTTGCTACAAGGTACGTCTCTCACCAAACAGGAAAGGGAATGTCAGTTGTATGATCTGTTTGATAGATTCACGTACAACCCAGGGGAAACGCTTCACGATTATTACTTCAGATTCACCACACTCATGAATGATCTGAATGTATACAATCTCGTGATTGCACCATTCCAGGTTAACACCAAATTCTTGAATACTTTACCTCAATCTGAATGGGGTGAGTATATTACCGATGTTAAGTTAACCAGGGATTTGCATAAGTGCAATTTGGATCAACTATATGCTTTTCTTCAGCAACATGAGAAACATGTGATCATGCACCGTTCTCCACGAGGTATGTACCCTGATCATTAGCTTTGATGGCGAATCAACCAAGCTTGTCTCATAACAACACTCCTTATATTTTGGGACATCAAGCCTATCATCCATCACCTTACATGACACCAACCTTTCCCCAATACTCGATTCTACCGCAACCACCCACCTCACATCAGCAACAATATCGGTTTAGTGCACCTTCATCACAATATCCTACACAACCTCACCCCGCAAGTATTGCACCTTATGCTCAATCTTCATATTCTTCTTATCAAGAGAATGCAGCATATCCAACAAGCTACCCTGATCAAATGAGTATTCCTTCTAGTGATTATGCAGCTCATCAAGACCAAGCAATGTACTGTGATGATGAGGAAGTCCCCGTTCCTGTATTCAAACAAGGTGCTGACCCAGTTGAAGTGTTAACCACTATGTCTGCTTATCTCACAAGGACTTTAAGCAAACGAGGATTTAGGGGATCAGCTCCTACCAACAATCAGTTGAGGAATTCATCCAATTCTCGCCAACAAGCTACTATTGAGAATGGCAGGGTAATGGTTCAGCCTATTCAACCATATCAGGGGAGACCTACCACATCAACTACCAATGCTCGCTCGGTCAATCAGGCTCCAATGGTCAATCCTACTCCACGGGCTAATTCCACAGGCAAGTTGAGAATGATTACATGCTACAACTGCAAGGAAGAGGGTCACATGTCCAGATTGTAAGAAACCCAAGAGGAGAAGGGATGGACAATGGTTTGCAGAGAAGATCTATCTGGTGAATGCTCAGGCACAAGGAAGGGAACTTGATGAAGAGGAGCTTGCATTTCTTGTTGATCCAGGAATTGCTGAACAAGATACTGTCACCACACAGAATGCAGCATACCAAGCAGATGATCTCGATGCGTATGACTCAGACTGTGATGACTTTCAATCTGCAAAGGCTGCTCTCATGGCAACTATCTCCAGCTTAGGGCCAGAAAAGAGATCTGAGGTACTTATTAATACCACTGATAATACCACTGATGCTAGTATTCAACCACATCAAGTTGTGCAAGAGAGTGTTGATTCGAATGATTCTTCGGTGATGAGTCTTTCAAATGAGGAGACGATCAATGATAGCAATATCAATGTGATTCCCCAGACTTTGAGTGAATCACAACCGGAAGCCATTTCGCATACGCCTACTCCTGCTCAACAAGATTTGGTCATGGTTCCTGCTACATTACTTAGCCAAATGAATGCTGCACTCTTAGAAACCCTAGCTAAGAATAAGAATTTGTCTGATGAGCTTGCCTTAAGCAACGAGAAAGTTCAAACTTTGGAATTAGTGCCTTCGTCTAGTGTTCTAACAAATCCCGAATATGATCACTTTCGAAACAAACAAATGGGTCTCTTGCAATAAATTGAAAACTTAAGAGCAAATCTGTCTAATGAACTTAAAGAAAAGGAGTTAGTAGTCACTAATTTTCAAAAACTTCAAACGGATTTTGAATCACTCGAGTCTAAGAAGAATGAAATGGAGATTAATGCTACTAATAAGATTAGAAGTCTAGATTACTTGCTTTTAAGACAATACGCTGCTTCTCAACTAGTGCACTTATTTGATGCTTCGTTTAGAGAATTTAACTTATCTCGTCAAAAAGGCCTTCCCCCTAATCCACGGTATGCAAAACAAGCTTTAAGACATAGTCCTAGACTTTATAATGCAACTCAATTAGGATTGGCCTTATACCCGATTGTTTTTCCCGATGATCGAACAAGTAAGGATCTAGTTGATGAGGATCGGTCATACAATTCTGCAAAATATCCCGAGTGTGATTATTTTAAATTGAATAAGGAGCTTGCAAAAACGGATTTTAGAATTCGCTTCCATATGGACAAAGATCTCATAACAGCACCGACCTACATATTAGATGAAGAAAACCCTAGTACATTTCCTACACTTGTCAATATGGAGGGTCCTAAGGAAATGCCAAAGGATCTTCCACCTGTTAGCACTGTATGGTTAAACTTGCAAGAGATTAATCAATACTTTACTAATTTTGACAAGGTCATTTTGGAATGTACGACTTCAAATGGCTTAAATGCCGGAGAATGGGCTTTCGAACATATGAACGAGGTGTTTAAAAATGAGATCAATCCGTTTGTCGAAAGTCTAAAAGGAAGTTTTGCATCTCTTAAGGAAAATCTTGTGTTTGAAATTGGTGAAGTTCAAAAAGTGTTTTATGAAATGGACACCGCTTACGAACTACAACTAATTGAAAAAGAAAAGTTTTTAACCGAATATGACCGATTCTTGTCTGCAGTAATCTCGTGTGATGTGCTTACTACTGTAAATGTTAATTATTCGAATGAGCTTACATCCGCTATGATTAATTGTGATGCTGTGCATATATGTGATGATGTTTGTGATCTCTCTGTAAATGTTGCTGATACTGTAAATGAGGTAGATAATCATTCTTGTCACGAATCTAACGCTGAGTTATTAAAGCTACAAGATTCTTACAATTTACTTTCAAAACGCTTTAATCAACTAGAACAACATTGTATATCTTTAGAATTAAAACAACAAACTCAAAATAAGAATCTTTTGATATCAAATGGTTGTGAAAACGGTGTTGAGACGAGTGACAAGATGATTGCAATTGTTAAGGCATTAGAGGAAGAGATTATGAGATTGAAGAGAGATGTGTCATCAAATGAAACACTCAAATTGGAACTAGAGGCTGCAGAGTCTAAAAAACAGGTCTTAGAAATTAGACTTTCGTCTGTTCTAGGGGAGATGGATCGGACAAGACAGGGACTATCCGCTCTTTATGGTTCACTAGAAGAACGCTTCGCTTTTAATTCGGCACAGCAACAATCTTATGTTGAACAACTGAACCAAAAGTGCGAGGAAATCTCTGACTTGAACATCCTGCTCATTGACAAAAATATGGTTTTGGCCGAGTTAAAGGAGACACTTCTTCTCACCCGACAAGAAGTTGTTGATAACTTAGCTACCGACTCTGCACCGTCCACTAGTGCTCCAACAACCAAGTCAGTAGTGCTTTATAAGAATCCGCTTCATAAAAGAAACCCGGTTACCTACGATGATTATATGAGGAATGCCATTAAGCATGTAGATCTTGTTAGGGATATCTTAGACGATCTTTATGCCTTAGATCCCTCAAGTAGCTACTATTATTCGGCTCATGAATATATTAAGCGAGTTCAATATTGCTTAGCATATTTGCAATACATAGGTACACCAGGCTCTGCACTACTTACTAATAGGCCCATTGCTGTAACTCCATTAAATAAGACTCCAGGAGCGAAACCGTCATTGGCACAATCAAGTAAGACACCTTTAAAATCTGTTGCTAATGTTCCCACTTTGCCTTCTACAGGATTAAAAGAGACTACTAAGGCTAAAGGATCGCCACTCAAGAAAGATAAGATCAAGCCCTCCACTAGTAGTGCCAAAAAGAAGAAAGTAGAAGTTCACAATAGGAATGCTAGTTCAGTTTTAAATAAAAAGAATCATGTTAAGACTAAAAGCTCTGCGCCTGTGCAGAAGCCTAAACCATTCGTGAATTCTAATTTGAATTGTTGGAATTGTAATAAATGTATGTTTTCCCAACGCCATGATTTGTGTCTTATTGATCATGTGAATGAAATGAATGCTATTAGGAATGGTCTTGAATGGAAGCCAACGGGTAGAACTCGTGCCCAAGTTGGCTGGCAATGGCGTCCCACTGGTAGGACCTTTACATTAGATGGAAAAATGTGCCCTTTAACTAGGAATGCATCCATTGAGGTTAGGTCTGAGCGTCCTTTAGTTAGGAACACTCGCACTCAAGTATGGAAACAGCGCCCTTTAATTAGGTCAGCCCCCACTATAGTGCCTATCAGTGAAGAAATACCTCAGGATTTAAGCCAACTAGAATCTACACCACCAATTAGGAAGAAGAAGGCTAGGAAATCTAAGAAACCTAGAGTTAGCAAATCTAAGATTATTAAATCTGTACCTGCTAATAACAAGGAACACTCAGATTCCGATACCTCTACATTGTCTTCGTGTGGTGATATTTTCAGGTGGTCCAAATCATCATGTGGTATTTGGACTCCGGTTGTTCAAAACATATGACCGGAGATCGCTCGATGCTCCGAAATTTCGTCAGCAAGTTTCTTGGTACGGTTAAATTCGGGAATGATCATATAGCAAAGATAATGGGGTATGGTGAATATCAGATTGGAAACGTGACGATTTCAAGGGTATACTATGTAGAAGGTCTTAGTCATAATTTATTCTCAGTAGGACAGTTTTGTGATTCCAACCTTGAGGTTGCTTTTCGACAACACACTTGTTTCATCCGCAACTTGGAAGGAAAAGATTTGTTGAAGGGATCTCGTGGTGAAAATCTTTATACCTTGTCCTTACAAGACATGATGGCCGCCTCTCTAGTATGTCTTCTCTCTAAAGCATCTAAGACCAAGTCATGGTTATGGCATCGCAGATTATCTCATCTTAATTTTGATGCTATTAATCATCTGGCTAAAAACGAATTAGTTCGTGGTCTTCCAAAGCTTAAATTTCACAAGGACCATTTATGTTCCGCGTGTTCAAGGGGGAAAAGTACCAAGAAATCTTACAAGCCCAAAGCTGAAGACACCAATCAAGAAAAACTTCATCTTTTGCATATGGATCTTTGTGGGCCAATGAGAACTGAAAGTGTGAGCGGTAAGAAATTCATTCTGGTAATTGTGGATGATTTCTCCAGGTTTACATGGGTTAGATTTCTACGTACAAAGGATGAAGCACCGAAGGCTATTATCACCTTTCTGAAATTCATTCAGGTACGTTTGAATACTACTGTCCGCCGTATTCGTACAGACAATGGTACAGAGTTCGTTAACCAGACTCTCCGTGATTACTATGAGGGAGTTGGTATCTCACATGAAACATCCGCTGCACGCACTCCACAACAAAATGGTGTCGTTGAAAGACGGAATCGTACAATTATGGAAGCTGCTAGGACTATGCTTATTTACGCGAACGCTCCATTGTTCTTGTGGGCAGAGGCTATATCTACTGCATGTTTCACCCAAAACCGTTCTATCATTCGGAAACGCCATGGAAAAACACCTTATGAGCTTCTACATGACCGTAAACCCGATGTTTCATTTTTTCATGTGTTTGGTGCTCTTTGTTATCCAAACATCAATAGTGAGAACTTGGGTAAGCTTCAATCGAAAGCCGATATAGGTATTTTCATTGGTTACTCACCGTCCAAGAAAGCATACCGAATCTATAACCGTCGTCTTGGCAAGATTGTAGAAACTATGGACGCAGATTTCGATGAGCTGACAGCCATGGCTTCTGAGCAACACAGCTCTGAACCCGCGCTTCATGAGATGGGAACCGGTGCTATTAGTTCCGGATTAGTTCCCAATAATCCTACTTCTACATCATTTTTACCACCATCAAGGCCCGAGTGGGATAAACTGTTTCAACCGTTGTTTGACGAATTCTTTGATCCCCCAAATGATGAAGTTCAAGCACCAGTAGTGATAGCTCCAATTCCTGAAGTTGTTGCTCCCGCAAATGAAGCTTTATCTAATGCATCTTCAATTCACATTGAACCGGATGCACCTTCACCAAGTGATTCTCAAACTACACCTGAATCGTCACCCCTACTTGTGCCTAATGATGTGGAAGAGGATTCTATTGATCACGACTTGGAATATGCTCACCTACAAGAGCTTCCTTTCTTTGGTGTAGCGATACCTGAAAACCCTTCAGCCGCGTCTACCTCAGAAGAAGCTCCTTCTATTGTTCACTCCAGACCACCTAGGATTGAAAACCATAGCACTAAATGGACAAAAGATCACCCAATTAGGAATGTCATTGGAGATCTAGATCGACCAGTCTCTACACGCCATCAATTACAAGAGAGTGCACTCTATTGCTACTTTGATGCATTTCTCTCTGAAGTTGAACCCAAAAATTGGCAGCAGGCTATGACTCAATCATCTTGGATTGAAGCCATGCAGGAGGAACTAAATGAATTCCAACGACTTGAAGTATGGGAATTGGTTCCTCTCCCTGACAAGGTCAACATCCTTACCTTGTTATGGGTTTATAAGGTTAAACTTGATGAGATGGGTGCGGTATTGAAGAATAAGGCTAGATTGGTTGCTAGAGGATATAAACAAGCCTTGGGTATAGACTTTGAAGAATCTTTTGCTCCTGTGGCAAGATTGGAGGCCATTAGACTATTCCTTGCGTATGCTGCTCACATGAACATGATCGTCAATCAAATGGATGTGAAGACGGCATTTTTGAATGGTGAACTAAGGGAAGAAGTCTATGTTAGTCAGCCGGATGGGTTCGTTAGCACGGAGTTTCCTAATCATGTGTACAAGCTTAAGAAGGCTCTCTATGGGTTGAAACAAGCTCCACGCGCGTGGTACGATCTCCTCTCAACATATCTCATTTCGGAAGGCTTCTCCAAAGGCAAGGTGGACCCCACTCTATTCACTCTCAAGGAAGGCAACGACATGATTCTGGTACAAATTTATGTTGATGATATAATATTTGCTGCCACTAACATAGAATTGTCAAATCGCTTTGAGAAGATAATGTCCACACGCTTTCAGATGTCGATGATGGGAAAATTTTCATTTTTCTTAGGATTACAGATTTCTCAGAATCCCAGAGGCATCTTTATTAATCAATCCAAATATGCTCTAGAATCTCTTAAGAAATATAACTTTGAAAATTGTGACCCCGTGGACACTCCAATGGTGGAGAAATCCAAGTTAGATGAAGATAGGAATGGGACTATTGTCGATCCAAAACTTTACCGTGGGATGATCGGCACCCTTCTCTATCTGACTGCTAGCAGGCCTGATTTGCAATTTGTTGTATGCATGTGTGCCCGGTATCAGGCTCGGCCTACCGAAAAGCACCTACATGTTGTGAAAAGGATCTTTCGGTATCTAAAAGGAACACTTCATCGTGGTCTATGGTATCCGAAAGATTCCTCTATTGCTTTAATATCATACGCAGATGCCGATCATGCTGGATGTCAAGACATGAGGCGTAGCACTTCTGGATCTGTGCAACTCCTTGGAGATAGATTGATCAGTTGGTCTTCAAAAAGGCAGAAAAGCGCTGCAATATCAAGCACGGAGGCTGAATACATCGCCATGTCCGGTTGTTGTGCTCAAGTCCTTTGGATGAGATCACAATTAACTGACTACGGTTTGGGATTTAACAAAATCCCGATGTATTGTGATAACAAGAGCGCCATTGCCCTTTGCTGCAACTATGTTCAACACTCCCGGGCCAAGCACATAGACATTCGCTACCATTTCATTAAAGAGCAGGTGGAGAACGGAGTGATCGAGCTGTATTTTGTCACTACTGAGTACCAGCTGGCGGATATGTTCACCAAAGCCTTAGATCGAGGACGAATCGAGTTTTTGATCGACAAGCTTGGCATGAAATCATTCACTCCAGCGACTCTCAAAGAGTTGGCAGAAGAATCAGCTGAATAGTCGTGGTAAACTATTCAGAGTATCCTTTGTTCGTGATCATGTATATTATAGTAAATATATAAACCACAAAAGAAAATACAAAAATATAAAACAAACAAAAATCATAAAAAATATAAAACCTAGAAAAACCATAAAAATTATAAAATCAAGAAAAACCAAAAATATTTTTCGTTTTTAAAACGGGCATGTCTTTTAGTACGGTAATATTTACGGCCTTAGAAATGTCGATCAATATTGACACGGTGCCATAAATAGAGTCTGTATAAAAGTTGTACATTTTTAAAACATGCCCATAATGGCTTGTAGTTATTTCTGACTGCAACCCGGTTTTCATTTTAAAGTCACGTATTTCCTTGGAAAACGTTGGCTCAGAACGGGAATTAATTTTCTCGGGCATGATTTACAAGCCAAATCATGCAAAGAGATCAAGTTTACTTTATAACTTGGTCTAACACGAATTTATGTACGTCTCAGTGCATTAATTTGTTAAAATAAGAGAAATCTTATTGACACCACGAATCAAACTTTTTCAAGATACAAATTGGAAATGCTTTCATCAATATTTGACTCTTTAAACAATGACTACAGCTCTTTAAATAGAAAACGGGTCATCGTTTAAGGGGGAGAAAATATTAAATCATCTTCGTCATTAAATCGATCTTTTCAAAAGTGATTGTGGAAAATTAATGGCTAAATGGTAAATGAGTGGTATTGCTTTAGAAAACGACTTGGGCTCGTTCATTGTGATAGGAATTGCTTTAGATCTTGGAGATTTGATTATTGGATGCGATACTTAAGTTGTGAGAGATTGTCGAGTTTAGTTTAACTAAGCAAAATTAAGTTGAGTAAGCTTAACAATGGAAAGGAAAAATGAGAAGATAAGTTATAAACAAAAAGGAAAAATAGAGAAAAGTAGAGGGACTTAAGGTGACATTGTGTGTAAGTTGTAAAAAAACTTGACCTAAGTCAAATGCAAACCCGCCCCCTTTTTTTTCTTTTTTTCTTTTTCATTCACTGTTTATTTTTCTCTCACTTGCCGCCATTGATAACACACACACAAGCTTTTCTCAAAACGCATTCTAATCAATTCCATCAGTGTTCATTCGATTTATAAGGTAATAAACATCTATATTTAACTTATAAATTCGTCCAATTCATCATCTATATCCCTTTAATTGTTTCGGAAAATAAACATTATCAGATTTAGGGTTTATTCCTTAAATTAAGAAGCAATTGATTAGGATTTGTGGTGGGTTTTGCTCGGAATAGTTTTAGATGATGAGGTATTGCCTTAGATTACCTTAGAACTCACAAACGCGCTTAGAATTAACATCATAGGCTGTGTTTTGATGTTCCGGATGAACATGGATAATAACTTCCGAATGAAGGACATTTTGAACAAAACTTCTGAATGAAGGAATTTTCTAAAAAACTTCCGAATGAGGAAGTTCCGAATGAAGGACTTCCGAATGAAGGAAGTTCCGAATGAAGGACTTCCGAATGAAGGAAGTTCCGAATGAAGAACTTCCGAATGAAGAAGTTCCGAATGAAGGACTTCCGAATGAAGGAAGTTCCGAATGAAGAACTTCCGAATGAAGAACTTCCGAATGAAGAAGTTCCGAATGAAGGACTTCCGAATGAAGAAGTTCCGAATGAAGGACTTCCGAATGAAGAAGTTCCGAATGAAGAACTTCCGAATGAAAGAAGTTCCGAATGAAGGACTTCCGAATGAAGAAGTTCCGAATGAAGAACTTCCGAATGAAGGCAGTTCCGAATGAAGGACTTCCGAATGAAGAAGTTCCGAATGAAGAACTTCCGAATGAAGGAAGTTCCGAATGAAGAACTTCCGAATGAAGGAAGTTCCGAATGAAGGAATGTTCCGAATGAAGAAGTTCCGAATGAAGGAATGTTCCGGATGAAGAGTTGTTTGATTATTATTGTTTGCATGTTATATGTACTTGTTATATTATGTTATGAAATGTGTTATGCTTAGAAGTAAGAATGATATATATCTATATGTTTTTTGTGCATCAACCTTTCATGTCTTATCTTAAGCAGATACAATGACTAATCCAACAGTACAAGCAATCCAAGACTCTAGAGAAGCCGCTATTGCTAAAGCACGAACACTCAAGTTCATACCTAACAATTACCGGCTGAAGCAAGTCTTAAAATCCACTCACCATGGATTTAAAGTAGACATTGCAATCCTTGATCAATCCCATTTTAAGAATGCTTTAAGAAGTAGTGCCTCGGTGCCTTATGATTATATGTATGAATTTTGGGCTACCAAGGAAATCACTTCAAACAAGATCACCTTCACCATCGACAACAAGCAGCAGACGCTCACAGTTTCAGACTTCCGTAAGATTTTTGGTATACGGGATACACCCAAAGGCATGTCATTTTCGAGGGATCCTACTAAAGATGAACTCATGGAGTTATTTGACGCTCTTGGATGTCCTGACATACGAGTTGCGTCTGAGTTTACCACTGCTAAAGTAGGACAACCTTGGAGAGCATTGTTGGGTATTCTCAGTAGATGTCTTACACCAAAAACAAGTGGCCATGATGCTTTGCGCAGTCCTATTATAAACCTCTTCTATGGCATGTACAAAGCTGCAAATGCAGATTATGCATTGTTGATATGGGAAGAATTCACCTTTCAACTCTTCCATAACAAGAAGCTGAAGACAAATTTCTTTCCTTATCCTCGGTTTATCAAGCTTATCATTAATTATTTTATGAAAAATGATGCTACTATTGATAGGCGTGCAGCAAGTCGTTATCACACTGAAGAAGCTGATGATACTGTGGATCTAAGGCATGAAGGACCGTCCGGTGGTGTGATTCCTGGTCCTATTCCCGATTACCTTCTGACGGAAAGAATTAAGGGTTCTGCTGATTACAAGCTACTGCAGCTAGAAATCAAGAAGTTAAAAGCAAACCTTCAGACTGGAGAAGACTCATCTACTACAGTGAAGAGTAAAGGTAAACGCAAGCAACCAGCTGCTTTACCTGAACCCGAAACCAAGAAGAAAAAGACTGAGGTTAAGAAGGGAAAGGGTAAGGCTGATGAGTTACGTCTACGTGACGAAGAAGATGTTGATCCTACTCTTGACAAGGCAGAGAAACAAATGATGAAGATAGCTATTCAAAGGAGTAGGAAAGATACTGGCGGTAGTGGTTCAGGTGCAAGGGTAAATATTGAAGAAGAGTACGAGGAACCAGAGGATATTGATGAGTTTGGGTCACCTGAAAGATATTCTACTTCGAAGGAGACTTCCATCCCCCCTGTTTCAGCAAGTGTGGAAAAGGAGTCTGTTGCTCCTACGATCATGGTGTCAACTCAACCTTTAGCAACTCAACCTCCACCAATACAACCCTTACCAACCAGACCGGCTTCAACACCATTTCTTCCACCACCTATAACTCCCATCCTTAGTACCGTAGTAACAACCGAGCCTCTTCAATCAACCCAGAGCAGCTCTGCAACATCTACAATGGCTGCATTGGTGATGGCCGAAATGTTGGATAAACATGTGGATAATCACAAGAGAGAAATGGATGAACTTCGCCAAGAGCTACATAGACGAGCTCAAAGTGAAGAAGCATCTAGGAAAGCCCAGGAAGAGATGCTTGCTAAGTTCGCTGCAGATATGGAATTGACGCGAAAAGCTCATGCAGAAGAACTTGCTCGGGTTAAGCAGGCTGAGGCTGATAAGCATGCTGCACGTATCACCAGACTTCAAGCGATGAGGGATAAATACAAGGAGCAGAAAGAAGCACTTGAAGCTTCTGTTGAAGAAAGAGTGCAAGAATCCGTTGAATCCATTATGCCTAAACTGCGTGATGAGTTGAAGACACTAGCAGCTGATAACTTGATGATCAAGTCATCCAATCCTTCAGAATCCGCCTACAAAATTGCTTATGAGTTAACGGATTTTGAATTAAAGAAGATCCTCAAAGCTCGTATGGTGGAACTTGGATCGTTTGATAAGTCTAGGATTCAACGGGCTCTTTATAAATCCCTGAATGACGCTATCATGAAGGATGATAGGTTATTCAAAACGTTTGGAAGTGTGGTACCTTATCACATTCTACCTGAGGAGGACAAAGATGATAGTGAACAGGAAGAGGGTACTGGTGAAGAGGAAGAGGAAGAAGAAGGAGAAGAAGAGGAAAAGGATGACGATAATGGTGATGATGATGATGATGAGGATGAGGATGATGATGATGATGATGATGATGGCGATGATGGTGGTGATGGTAATGAGGAGAGTGCTAGGGGGAGCAACGGGGATAACAATGAGGATGATGATGGGGGTGAAAAGCCTAAAGAGGGAGATAAGGTTACCAGTTCCAAGAAACCTGCTAAGTCTGGAACCAAGTCCAAGAAAGATGCAGCACAGAAGGACAAATCAACATCATCGGAATCAAGACGATCTAAGTGGCGCCACGATGTGAATGCTACTACAGCGTCATCGATTCCCGGTACCTCTATTGCTGTATCTTTACCTATTACCACTAACCCCATTAGTTCTGTTGTTGTTGCTCCTGTGATTGCAGAATCGGTAACTGAACCTGAAGCTGCACAACACTCACCCGTTCACGACACTGCCGAAATGCCTGAATCAGAACCAGCAGATGTTCGCATTTCTACTCCTCTACAACAAGCACAACAATCTACGGTTCCTGAACCAAGCACACGAGACTGGGCAGACATGTTGGAAATTGAAGAGTCTGCACCGCCACAGGCTTGGATCACGGCAGCGGCGCAATATGATCCGATCACAGACGCAGACAAAGATGTGTTGTATCTTCGTATCCGCAGTCCGATTGACTTATGTGCATTTCTTGCTCATGAGTATAAGACTTCGGTTACTCCATATTTGGTGAAGAAAGTGCTGAAGGATAAGAGACTTCGCGCCAAAACACGGTTAACCCGAATGGAGTTCGAGTATTATGCCGATGAGATCCTGAAGGCTCTGAATACCGTTCAACGGCCAGGTCTTCATGAATCAGAAAGAGCTCCACCTCCACTTGACCCTACTCAAGATAATCAGATTGCTCTCGACTTCTTCGTCACCAATGATCTGGTGTATCTTCTCAAAGGGTCATCAAAGTACGCAACATCCCTTACCTTGCTGAAAGCTGCCAACTGGGGGACAATACCCTTTATCGAGGAAAAGGTAAACCGACTCTGGGTCCCAAAGGTTAATCGTAATTATGATATGTATGCTGTCATAGGTGCATCTCATTGGGACGAACGAGTCCGAAGGGCGTACAGGGGTTGCTGCCTAGTCAATTCTGGAAGCAACGTTAGATCCGACATCTGCATCTCCAGTATCTTAGGGTTGAAAACTGAAGCCAAGAATGGCTATTATCATGTGACGGAGATTCGCTTGAAAAGGGAGGATGACAGAGAATACAAAATCCAGCAGGGAGATTTTTCTATCATTCGCCTTGAGGATATCGAAGATATGCTGCTTCTGATGACCCGAGATCAACTCACACATATTCCTCGTGAAGACCTCATTGCTTTGAATACAGCACTTCGTATGTTCACACGAAGCGTTGTCATCAAGACACGAGTTGAAGATCTTCAGTTGGGACTCGAAAGCTATCAAAGGAAGCTTAACCTAACCCGTCCAGTGAATCAAGTGCTACCTCAACATGTAGATAGATGCCCCTATACCGGCATTTCTGTCCCGAATTACAGCATTTTCTACTTGAACAGTCGAGGTTTAATGAAGTTTATGAGGGTGGGTGAGCTTCATAAGTACAGTGATGGGACTCTTCTACAAGTCAGAGGAAAATTGGAGCATCTTAACTCGGGTGGGACTTTGCCAGAGATGACGGAGGATTGGCATCCGGGTTATCGGCAAATGGCGAAGTACGTGATCAAGAAGATTGATCAAAAGCTCCGTGAACGTAGATTGATGAGGAGCTTGGAAAGATTCGTTGGTGGAAGACCATATTTAGTGCACCACAAGCTACTGCAACGATCCATCTAATGGGTCGTACACTTCAGGTCCACTTTATATTGGTTTTCAATTGTGAATATGTATATTTGTGAATATTGTGCTTTAATGGCTTGATGTAGTGTTAAGGTATGATAATTTTTCAAGAATTTCTCACGAGATTCTAAATCTTTCAAAATATATCATACTAAAGCACTACAACTATCCCTTATTAACTTAAGGGGGAGCATTCACATGTTCTATGGCCAAACATCGATTTCATTTTTTACCCAAAGACCGGTTAATCCATTCAATATCCCAAATATTAATGGTTACATTTTGGATAAGGGGAGAAAATGGGATTAAGGAGACTTAAGTGATACTTGGCTAAAAGATGAAAAAGACTTAACGATAATCCAACTTAATATGTGTAAAACACGTGTTAAGGGGGAGCGTTTTTGATGAACAAAACACCTAAGGTACAAAACTTTTGATTTTAATATCACAAGTACCTTATGTGATTTTCAATGATTTTTCATGGTGGCAATTCCTTCCCAAAACACGCTTAAATCACGACGAATGTGGTGACAAAAGGGTGGTAGGAATAGGTTTAGTCCAATGATTCATCAGAGCCGATGGAATCTTCCCAAGGACAATTCCCTAGAAGAATTAAAATTCCTAGGAAAGATGGAGAAAGAATGTGAACGTAGCTGAATGCCGACCAAGTACTTAAGCTAGCACTGGAACAATCACAACAAAGTGCTAGTGATGACGTATTGGTAAGCATTGAAGGGGTTGAAGAATGAAAAAGAATTGTAAAGATAAAGGGTGTAAAGAAAGAAGCCCTCCTTACAACTTTAGGCAGAAACCGGGTCAATACATATGCTATTGAGGTCATTTTTGCTAATGATTCTCGGTATTGAAGAAAGACATCATGGACCCAGTGATGCAATGCACAACCCTTCCTAGCTAACTCAAATATCTCTCAAAAGGTATTTGTTTTAATCACACGGAGATCAACACGTTATCTATTGGTTTATTCACTCCGAAAAGACTGGTATTGAAAAGTTGGCACTCCTCTCCAGCCATCGCTCACTAAATCAAAACGCACAATCGAGTTTAGAGCCAAGAGATCATCAAAAGTCTCATTAGGACACTTTCCATTTATTCCTTGCTTTCTCACACACTGTGAAAAGTAAGAGATTTTCATGAGTCCTACGCAGTATTCCTGTAATATTGCCAGAACATCTGAGTGATACGCAAGTATGACAATGAAGATGGAAATCCTGCTTGAGCCAACATCAAACAAGCTCATGGTAGGTTACACGTGCGGTTCTTTTAGAACCAATCTTGTGAAAAACTGGAAGGAAACCGTGGTTTAATTCTTATTTGAACTTAAACTCGTTCCAGGCCTCTTCGCATTATCATATGATCTTGCCAGAACACTCAGAGTGACTCTTTATTGATCACAGTGACGAGTGGAAATCCTTCTAGTGTTAACATCAAACAGCACTTGGTAGGTGACGTGCAAGATTCTTTATGAATTGAGCTCGTGACAACTGGAAAGCAACGATGGTGAAAATCTTAATTGAAATTCACTTGTTCCAGGTTTCATGAATTGACGGCTTCAAATCACAAGGATAATTTATCCAAGTGATTCACTCTTTATGTTCGCAGTCAGCTTTGGACGGTCGAATAAAGAGAACGGGTTTACCCGCGAAATCCTGTCAGGAAGTTACTTAATTGAAACTATCCGTCACGGGTACGATATCTAATATCGTCCAACGGTCTTCACCGACCGGAGGTAAAATGCTACCGAATTAGAATAAAATGTTCAAAGCCATTTTATTCGTGTCGTTGCTGTGTACCTGTTAAAGACGGTGGCGTTGCTGTGTACCTGTTGAAGACGGTGGCGTTGCTGTGTACCAGTGAAGACGGTGGTGTTGCGGTGTACCTATAGAAGTCGTTCCCACACGCTTATGTTTTTCTGCATCAAAGTTTAGCAAAAATTCAAGAAAGTACAAGATAAAGTCTTCCGCTGTACCAAACTCTGAAACTTTCGAGAATTCAACAAAAAGACATAAGTGTGTGGAACATGGAGTCACGGGGAGGCAAGTTTCACAAGAAGGCAAAGATCGCACGTGAAAGGCCAAAAGAACAATGCTCTCAAGCCAAAGCCTAAAAGATCAAACCAACATATTCACAACAAAAGAAAGAAAAGAAGAAAAGACTACGAGCTAGAGAACGAAGACTTAGTATAGTATGCTAGGTTTAGAACTTTGTAACGTGGAGTGACCTCCCTTAGGGGGAGATTGTTAGAAATACGTTTTTACGTATATTAGAAGTATCGGTCACTCCACAATATTATTTACGTTGTAATAGCTCGTAGTTAACAAATAGTTATTAGTTACTTATTTAGTTAAGTAAGAACCGGTCCATGGGCTTGTCATGGACCGGCCCAAGCCCAATGTAGCTTGGAAGTATAAATACCCCTTTCCTCCTTGGAAAGGGGTTGGTTGTTGAATGTTTCTCATTTTCACTTATTGAAATAACACATAGTTTTCTCTCACTTTCTCTCTCTTGTTTCTCTCTCTAGAAATCATCAACCCCCTTCATAGATTCATAGATTATCAAGATTCTACATACATAATTAGTCCCTGCGTATAGCCAACGGATATAAGTCTATTCCAACTCACGTGAAAGGCGCCAGCTTACCAAAAAGTAAGTCTAACAATATTCTTTTGTCTTGGTGTTCTGAGTATAATAGGAGTGTTGGGTGGTAAGACAAAATCATTTCCTAACACCAGACATTCAGTATCTGTAACAAGACAAAGTTCTTGTTATCAGTCATTTGAGACACACTGAATAGATTGTACTTGAGCTCTTTCACCAAGTAAACATTGTCAAAGGTCATCCCATTGGTGACAATAGTTCCTTTTCCTGTGATTGTTCCATGCCCATCTCCAAAAGAAACACCATCATTGTCATGCAGGGGAACAAAGTTAGACAGATAAGATTTATGTCCAGTCATGCTCCTTGAGCATCCACTATCCCAATAGGCTTTATCATTCCTGGTCTTCTTTGTCACCTGCAAAAAGAAAAATAATTTAGTTTTTCTTAGGGACCCAAGCCATTACAGACTTGGATCTACCTCGTGTATCAATATAAGATAGCTTATCAAAGACTAGAGATACACCATTGGACTGAGCCCCCCTTTTGGGTACCCAAACCCAACAAGCTGAGGCTTTCACAGCTTTTCCCCATCTGCCCATGTTCCTAGAGGACAAAACTTTGCTAGCAGGGGATACCCTAGACTTAATAGGGGAATCCCTATGCTTGGCAGAGGGAATACATCTTTTTTTGCCTCTATTGATGTGTTGGTAAGGTCTAGAGACAGATTTATATGCATTATGAGGTGCTGGGTTGGTCATGGAAGGGCTGGTCTTGGGATATACATCATTCACCTTCCTTAGAGCAGGAACAACATACTTATCAGATACCTTGTTTCTCAAAGCAGGGGCAACATACTTGGCAGGGGAAAAGGATTTTACCCCTGCATTCAGAAGAATGGCTTTTGGTTGCATGTCCTTTAAAGGATTTGTAGCCACCACTTCCATTGGTGCCTGACAGTCTTGATAAGTGTGATCAAAACTGCCACATGTGAAACAAGGTTTGGTGTTTATCACAAAGTCCTCTCCTAATTGATGAGAGTTTTGGTCATTCCAATTTCTCTGATTACCTCTAACAGACCTATACATACCAACATATTTAACAGTGGACTTAGAGGACTTTGATCCTGTTTTAGATTTGGGTGAACTACTCTTAGAACTAGAATCACTTCCAAAAAGTCCTTCTCTTGAAAAGAGAACAGGATTATCAATTTTCCATTGTTGTAAAGCAATTTGTTCCTTTTCAAAGTCCCTAACAACACTGGTTTTCACTAGTGATTCTTCTGTTTCTAGATTATTAGGTATGTATGCACTTAAGTCAAATTCAATATCTTCCTGCTTCTTGAAACAAGAGAGACCAGTCCAAGACAAGTATTTTCTAGGAAAAGGTGCATGAATATTAGCAGGAGGTGGTGGTATGGTAGCATGCTCATTTTTAACACCAAAACCTGTTTTGTCCCTAGGAGACTGTCCAATTTCAACTGCTTTAGTAAATCTTTAGAAGCTTTTCCAAATTTTTCAACACTTTCTTCATCTATCCTTTTGTTGGATTTAAAAACCTCTAGTTCAGTAGTTAATTCCTTAATGGAATCATTATTTTCTTTAGCATCTCTCTCTAAAACCACAATATGATCTCTATAATTACATTCTCTTTGTGTATAATCTCTTATGGTGGACTCTAGTTGTTCTAAAGCACGTTTGTAGTTATCAAGGTCATTGTTACAATTAATATAATCAACTTTTATCTTTCTTATTTGATCATTCAATGACTCGGTATTTTTTCTACAAGCTTTAGTACAATATGATCGTCATATACCTCATTGTCTGAGCTAGAGCTTGACATGGCCATAAGAGCAAAATCCTCCTCTTTTTCCTTAGCAACCAAGGCTTGATTTCTTTCAACACTCTCTATCATGGCACTCCAATCCCATCCACCTACTCCATCTATCCCCTACATGGCTACCATAGCCTTAGCACCAGAATCATCATCCCTGCTTTCCTTCCTATAGCTGCTCCCAGTCTTAGGTTCTCTGCATTCCCTAGAAAAATGACCTTTCTTGCCATAGTTGTAGCATTCTACCTTTGTTTTGTCAAATCCAGCTACATCAGAAGGATTGATGGAGATATTTTTCCCATACTTCTTGTAAAACCTGTTGGCTCTCATACTGAGTAAAGCCATGTTCCACTTGATGTCCATCTCCTCTAGTCCTTGCTTACTGATTTGACTCAGATCTTCATGTAACACAGTAGATCCTTGTGGCCCTTGGGATGCTATGAAAGCACAAGCAGTGTCAAGGATGAATGTTGCAGGCCTTTCTTCGTCATAAGATGATCGAGATCTAGTAGCAGGGGAATGGGTAACAGGGCTAACTTCGATTCCACTGCCTTTGGAGATTCCAATGCTGTGAGATATGAAAGTCATGTTAGCAGGGGAATCAGTAGATCCACTTGAATTGGTGGGTATGGTTCCTAATGACTTCATCTCATTGACCACTGGCTCAAAAAATTTCAAGTTATTGTATATGTCATCAATGTTCTTGTCATCTATGTCATCCCTATTCTGCCAAATAGCTTTGTAGACGAACCATTCTTTCTGAAGACTGTTAAGAAACCTGGTATTCAACTGTTCTCTTGTCACTTTTATTTCAAAGAACTCCAACTGAGAAACCAGATCTTGAAGCCTATTGTAGATAGCACCAATTGCTTCATCACCAATTGCTTTGAAAGAAGCAAATTGATCAAGCATTTGATTCTTCTTCTTCTTCTTTGTGGCTTCATTTCCTCCAAATGTTTTGCCTATTGCTTCCCAGGGTTCCTTAGATGTCTTGTACTTTCTGAATCTTAGCTGATATCTATCAGGTAGAGCCAACAGCAAGGAACTGTGAGCCCTGACATCATGCCTTCTTGCTAGTATCTCCTTGTCAGCAAGAACAACAGACTTCTTCTTGGTTTCACCTTTGGAGCTTTCACCTTTTTCTTCTCCCTTACCATTATCTTCAACTTGTATAGTCTTTGGAAATTGATCACCAAATTCTGCGATCTCCGATAGAACATAGTGTTCCATCTTAAGGTATTGTTGAATTCTGAATTCCCATAGTTCAAAGTTTTCAGGATCCAGAATGGGTAGTTTGAGAGCATTGTTGTTGGTTGAGGATGAATGAGAATCTGAAGACATGGTTGATGTTGATTGTGCGAGATGTTTTGTTCTTGGTTTAATCGAAGTTTCTCAACAAGCTCTGATACCACTTGTTGATCCCAAACTCAGATCTTAAACCTTAGCTTGTTTAAGGGTTGTGATAGAGAGAGTAGATTCAATCTAACACGAGAGAAACTTTGCAATACAAAGTAACTAAACAAGATGCGGAATGTAGTGTTTAGCACAAGAACAAATGGTTAAAGCAAACGTTAAACTTTAATATATCATAGATATACGAATACCCAATAGTGGTATTAGGGTTACAAAAACCTTAAAGTATGAAATGAAAGATAACAGATAAAGACACACTTTGCTTGATAACCTAGTGGGTCCTTTTATAGTACAAGGACTCACGTACAAGATCACTACTAACAAACTTAGAAAGTATCTCGGAGTAGTAACTGAAACGCGTTATAATCTATTCCAAGTTTATCTCTAGCATTAGGGTCTTTGACTTCAGCAAGGGAACCAATCCCCCTGCCTTTGTTATTTAGCAGGGGGAACTTACTCTAGCAGGGGAAACTCTGACCAACTAGCAAGGGTAACTAATACACTTATATTTATTCCGAACAGTTTATATTTTTCAGTTTTAAAATTTTTTCTAATTTAAGAATATTATTTTAAGATTTTTAGTCTAAAAAAGTTTACTGCTCACTTCAGTTTGTTATTTTTTAGATTTAATTTTAGTTTAAATAGGTTTAATTCAAATTTGTTTTGTCTTTTAGTGCAAGAAATTAATTTTTTCAAACTTTTTAATTTTTCTACTGTTTAGTAATATAAATTAGATTTTCAAACAGTAAGTTTATTTTTAGCATTATTTTATTATTTTTAATCATTATTTTAGTTTAAAAATTGTTTTTATCTTTTAAAAAAATAGAAAAATAGTCTTTAAAATTTAGGAAAAATACTTTTTAGTCTTTAATTAATATAAGTGAGTTATTAGTTCAATAAAATAATGTTTTGGGCTTTTTCTTAATTATATTTAATTTTAGGGCTTTAATTAGCATTAAAAATATAATATTTAATTAATAAAAGGTTTTAAAATTTTTTTATTGAATTTTTATTCTTATTTATATTATTTTAGACTTAGTTTTGATTTTTAATTAATTTTTAGCTTAAATTTTTAATTTCGTCGCGTTTTACGTATTTACGTTCGCATTTTACGTCATTACGTCATAGTGTAATCGTAGTCGTAGCTCGTCTTTAATTTTCTCTCTTCTAAACCAAAAACGACTCTAATCTAAATTTGATTTTATATAATTAGCACTTAATTCACACACCTCCTTCGAGAACGAACTCGGACTTATTCGGTTTTACGTTTTTCCTAAAGCGTAAGACTTAATACTTGCTCGCATTATACGTTGTTTTCCTAAACACGTGTTTTTACTATCCTCATTTTGAGACTTTTATACGCCCCCTAACGGATGGGCCTTATTATCATAGGTTTACCTCCATCTTTTATTCAACTCCGCCATGGAGCTTTTTTTATGACTTCGGTCTTGCCTTGCCTTTTATTTAACCTCGCCATGAGGTGTTTATTATGGCCAAAGACGTATATCCTCACGCTAAAGCAAATTTTGGATCTTTAAAGCTTCAAAGATTAAGGCTTGATTCACTTTCAATTTGGGCATTGATTTTTCGGCCTTGTGAGCTTCAAATTTTTGCTTAATTTAGGTGAGCACTTGAAATCTTATTATTGGGTGAAGCTTTCGATTATTCGGGTTGCCAATACTTCAAAACCGTGACGCTGGCGATACCTTAATGTTTTCCCAATTTAATTACATGGAAGCTACTAAAACAAATTAGAAACCAACAATAGTGACTAAACCGCTAAATCAATATTTATTAAAAATTTATTATAAAAGCGTGGCAATAATAAGCTAATAATTACTACACATGAGATCGTGAAAGATTACTAGACTTATAATTAACTCTACCATTTCTCGTCCTCATTTAAGAGACTTAGCCTAAAAAAGTTAAGGAATCGAAGCTAAGTGCTCGACAAGCATGGTCGAGTCAAAAATTACTCTTATTCTCACCAACAGAAAACCTACATTCGTGTCTTAAACACTTATTAAAAATACGAAAAAAATTTAAATTTGGCCATTTTTAGCCTTATTTTGCATAAAATGATAACAAAAAGATAAATATTGGATTGCGTGATGAGGTAAGCAAGGTGAAGTATCTAATCACCCCCACTTCACCTTGCTTATGTCATCACGCAATCCAATATTCATCTTTTTGTTATCATTTTATGCAAAATAAGGCTAAAAATGGCCAAATTTTAAAAATTTTCGTATTTTTCATGAGTGTTTAAGACACGAATGTAGGTTTTCCGTCGGTGAGAATAAGACTAATTTTTGACTCGACCGTGCGTGTTGAGCACTTAGCTTCGATTCCTTAACTTTTTTGGGCTAAGTCTCTTAAATGAGGACGAGAAATGATAGAGTTAATTATAAGTCTCGTAATCTTTCACGATCTCATTTGTAGTAATTATTAGCTTATTCTCCCCACGCTTTTATAATAAATTGTTAATAAATATTTATTTAGCGGTTTAGTCACTATTATTGGTTTCTAATTTGTTTTAGTAGCTTCCATGTAATTAAATTGGGAAAACATTAAGGTATCGCCAGCGTCACGATTTTGAATTATTGGCAACCCGAATAATCGAAAGCTTCACCTAATAATAAGATTTCAAGTGCTCACCTAAATTAAGAAAAAATTTGAAGCTCACAAGACCGAAAAATCTATGCCCAAATTGAAAGTGAATCAAGCCTTAATCTTTGAAGCTTTAAAGATCCAAAATTCGCTTTAGCGTGAGGATATACGTCTTTGGCCATAATAAACACCTCATGGCGAGGTTAAATAAAAGGCAAGGCAAGACCAAAGTCATAATAAAAGCTCTATGGCGGAGTTGAATAAAAGATGGAGGTAAACCTATGATAATAAGGCCCATCCGTTAGGGGGCGTATAAAAGTCTTGGTAATAAGTCTCATGTTCAAAACCGTTATAAAACCGTGTTTATCGATCCTTCTTGTTGACTTAATTTTTTGACATCGTTGTCTATTAGGGTGAATTATTATTTCGATGATTTTGGTTACACCGTTAAGGCTCTATTTTTGGACCTAATCTCTATTCACGCATAAATCAATGATGTATCCTCGTGATCATTAAGACAAAATAAAATATAAGAGATACCAAGTATGAATAAGGGAGTTTAGATGTGTAATTAACACTCATGGGATATGATTGTGTTGCTAACTTATAATGACAATGATCTCGTTACACGCTTAGCATGGAATTGGGTGAAAATCAAGGACGACGAAATTATTTCTAACGAAGCATTCACGTGTTCTTATTCTTTGACCCTAAAAGTCACTTAATCGTGATGAAAACAATACATTATGTCTAAAACGCGTGTAGTAGTTTATTTAAGTTTACGTTTTCAATAAATGTCACCTAAAAATAAATTTTGGAAGTGCTCCGATACTTAATTCTAGTATTACGTGGGGACACGGCAATGGTTTAGTATGGGGGAGTGATGAGACTGCATTTATACATAGTCTTATAGTTCAAATTGGGCTTAAAACGCTTAAAGTTATCATAAAATACCCCAAAATATGCTTGTGTTTGTTCATTATGTATTTTAGGTACGGATATCGTGAAATCAACAAAAGATCACAAGAATCAAGCAAAAACGAACACGGGATACGAAGCCTCACAAAGAGCCGGACCTGAATCATGAATTACCAAAGAAGTCCTTGAAGTTTGAAGATTTGTCAAGATTGGTCCCTCGAGAATTGAAGACTTGTCATATTATACCCTTGTAAAACTCAAAAATTACAAGTAGGTCCCAAATATCTCAAAATTATACCATTATGACCCTTGAAGAATGATAAAATTACAAGAAGAGTCCTTATTCTATGGTTTTGAACTTTAATGGACTGCAATTGTAATTACACTAAACTTATTTGTATAGCAACATGCCCTAAATGTTGTTGGAAACTTGCTTTGACAAGAAAATGGAAAATGGGGGACCAATTGTGCCAGACAACAAAAAATTAACCCTTCTATCACCAGCCTCCACATCACCTATCACCACATCCCAGCCAATCACACATCTTTCTCCTTCCACGTCAAACCCCCACTCACATTTTTATGTAATTGATTATTTAATTAGTTGGGTAATTAGTTGGAAACACTTTTTAAACAAACTTAACCCCCAAAACATGATTCATGCACCCTATTCATCATCTCCTAATCACAAAGAACCCTAGAACCTAATTCCACCAAATCAAAGGGTTTAATCCTCTAAACCTCCAGTTTGGTAATTAACCCAACTCTCATCAAAACCCACTCATAAAAACAAGAACCCATGACCTCCTATAGGTCCCACGTTGTCCCCTGCTTCACCAAAATAGGCAAGAATGGCATCTCAGCAGAAGATCAGTGGTTTACATGGGTTGATGACTTCTCCAATAAAAAACAAACGGCCTAGATGCATTCTTTACAGCTCATTCCATCAAGATCAACACATGGGAGTCCTTTGACCAGCAAATTCAAAAAGACAAGGGGCATTTTCGGATTTTCATTGTACTAGGGTTTTAGATATCATAACTATTCTAGAATTTTCTGTTTCCTAGTATAAGTATGTGGTGTTATGTACCACATACTCTTGTTCCAGTTTTTTTGTACACTTTTTTTAAAAGTAATGAAAATGAAAAATTAAACATTGTGCAAAACTCTGAGTTCCAACTTAATACTTTCATAGTTTAATGATTTATTTTTATTTGCAGGATTAGTTTAAAGGTTTACCAAAGTTTTACTCTTTTACAAAAATTTTCAGAAAACTCATTATTTTTCTTAGAATATTTTTGGACCCAAAGTATCAAACTTTTGGGATTAGTGGACGTGACAACCGAAATTAATCGCAAAAGTTTGGTCTTTGTTACTTTTTTGTTGGATACAAATTAGTTTCAAAAGATTGTGTCTCAAAATTTAGTTTTTATAAATTTTCTTTCATTTGTTTATAGGCTTACTGTTCAAATAAGCCACCCCATAAGCTGCTTAACAAACAACTTATTGGGTACTTATTTGGACTTGTAGTTTGTTTCTTGGTTGGGCTTTGTTGTGTGCAGGTTCAAAAGCATCAAACAATTCCCTATACTCCATCGATTTCATTTCCTTTACTTGAAGATATTTTATTCCCTGGGTCTTTTAAAGATTCCACCAACAGGGATTCTCTACTCATCATTAAGCTCTCATAAGCTCTTGAACATACCCTTTGGAAGGCAATCAACCCAAGTATAAGTCTTGAACCCCTTTGGCCAGTATTTTTGAGTTTTTATGTGAATCTTGTGATTTTGTGTGTTTACTGTTTTTATGATAGTTTAAGCTTCATTTATGTTTGAATGTGTTGTTTATGCATGAGTAAGTAGTCTAAAATCAGATTTAGATTGATTTGATAAGACTTGGTTTCAAAAAATTTGTGTTAACTAATTATTAAGGGGTGTTTGGGTTTAAGGTTTGAAAGGACTTGGGTGACACAAGGATTTAACATACCAGCCTAAACATACTCTAAGTAGTAACATTAGGTTGAATCAGTAAGTAGTTTCCATGTTTGGTAGAGTAAAAAGGATTTTGAATGCTCATTATTTGGTAAAAATAGGTCTAGAAAATCAGTAGCCTATAACTGCTTTGTTTTATTGAATTTTGATTCCAAATCTTGTAGGCTGTTAGATCTAGGTGTTATATAGGCTTGTGTATTGTTTATTTGTGGCTTGGTAAGCTTTTGTGGGTTTGTGAGGGTGTTGAAGTTCACCAGTTGACCAAACTGATCAGTCACACTTGCCAGACCCCATATACTCTTATCAGTAACTGAATTTGGGCCTTTTGTGTGTAATTTCTGTGAGTAACTTGGTACTTTTATTGTTTCCTTGACTCCCCACAACCCAACTGGTTGTGGGGGTGCCTTTGGTATCCAACAATACTAAAAAACAAGTAAGTTATAAGCACTTAAACCACCAGTTCCCACTGCTAAGCTTCTTGTTCCCACTGCTTTGCATAAGGACAAAGCAATTTGACATGTCCCTATTAGATTTCTTGCTTTTTTGTTTGTAGTGACCAAAGTTTGTCTTTTTTTTAGTGATTCCGATTTTCCCTGTTTTCTTATTATATTTTTGAACTTTTCATAAAGTTATTTTTTATTTTATTGTTCATTTATTGTTTTTTAGATTAAATTCAATTTTAATTAGTTTTTATAAATCTATCTTTTGTCTTTTAGTGCAAAAAGTTTATATTTTTCAGTTATAAAATTTTCCCTAGTTTAAGAATATTATTTTAAGACCTTTAGTCTAAAAAGGTTTATTGTTCACCTCAGTTTGTTATTTTTTAGATTTAATTTTAGTTTAAATAGGTTTAATGCAAATATGTTTTTGTCTTTTAGTGCAAGAAATTACTTTTTTCAAACTTTTTAATTTTTCTACTGTTTAGTAATATAAATTAGGATTTTTCAAACAGTATGTTTATTTTTAGCATTATTTTATTATTTTTAATCATTATTTTAGTTTAAAAATTGTTTCTAGCTATTAAAAAAATAGAAAAATAGTCTTTAAAATTTAGGAAAAGTACTTTTTAGTCTTTAAATAGTATAAGTGAGTTATTAGTTCAATAAAATAATATTTTGGGCATTTTCTAAATTATATTTAATTTTAGGGCGTTAATTAGCATTAAAAATTGAATATTTAGTTAATAAAAGGTTTTAAAATTTATTTATTGAATTTTTATTCTTATTTGTATTATTTTAGACTTAGTTTTTATTTTTAATTAATTTTTAGCCTAAATTTTTAATTTCTTACGTTCGCGTTTTACGTCATTACGTCATAATGTAATCGTAGTCGTAGCACGTCTTTAATTTTCTCTCTTCTAAACCAAAAACAACACTAATCCAAATTTGATTTTATATAATTGGCACTTAATTCACACACCTCCTTCAAGAACGAACTCGCACTTATTCGGTTTTACGTTTTTCCTAAAACGTAAGACTTAATACTTGCCCGCATTATACGTTGTTTTCCTAAACACGTGTTTTTACTACTATCACTCTAGATCCAGTGTAATGATAATAGAGGATCCAGAAAGGTTAGAGTATCGTGAGGATGGTTTATCCAAGGAGAGGCTAAAAGAGTTAAAAGTCAAAGTGGATTTTGATATGCCGGAAGTAAGAGAGATGTACTTTGCATGGGAGAATAAGACTATAGAGAATCCAGAGATGTCTATCACTGGACAAATTTGGGGATTGGAGATCTTATTGAGAGTGTAGGAAGACTACAAAGTGATTTTGAAGTATAAGGCTAGCAAAGTGTTTTCTAAGTCAAAAGGGATAGAAGAGAGTTGTATTTTTTGTTGCTTAGGTGTCATCAAGGTGGATGGACCTATGACAAGTTGAAGAAGCTATCCTTTGATGAATTGGAGTTTCGGGCTTATCCAATTTGGTTAAGAGTTTGTGATGAAAATACAATGAGACTTCTCTCAGATGAAAGGAGAGAAGAGATTGAAGAAAATTTGCAGATCCAAAGGGCTTCTATTGCACCAAGACCAGTGAAGAAGGGAGTTCCTATTGATTTCCCAGTTCTTGATCAATTGAATCCTAGTGAAGCAGTTATTAGAAAAAGCATTAAGCTTTCATCATTGGAGGCTTCACATGTTGTAGAGGTACTACCTTTAGATTACAGAAACCCAATAGTTAACTATAAAGAAGATGCAAGTGGGTTCTGGATGATCACCAGATATGGCAAGAAGGTACATACTTTTACTTCTTTGATCTCATTGTTTGCAACCATGGATAGAGAAGACTTGGTAGATCTTTGGATTTTGATGAAGACCAAGTATGAGGCTGAATCACCTACTTCAGTCAATGGAATAAAGATTTAGACATCCTTCAAAAGGATGATTCAACTAGATGGAGCAGATCCAATATGGTTGGATCTGGATGATCTCAGTGGACTACAATGGCATCTACATTCAGCAGCTGGTGTTTACCATTTAAGCACTATAAAGTTTTCAGAATATCTTCTTGTGGATGCTCAATATCCTATGTCCAAGGAATTTTTGAAGAAGATGGTGTCTACACAGCTGGAAATGGATTATACTAATGATGTTGGCCAGGACTTAATTAGATTTATTTATTATCTAATTAAAAAGTAATTTGTATTTGTAAGAATCCTCCTTGTACTTAGTTTTTATTCAGAAACTTGATCACTAGAGTAGATATCAAGTTTAGGAGAGAATTGTTGGGAATAAAATGAGCCAAGTCATTCAGACGCTGATAAGAGTAAACTGGACGCTGATAGGAAGAAATCAAGCACTGACAGATCAAGCATTCACAAGAGATATCCAAGCGTTGACAAGAAGAAGTCCAACCACTGATAGGAAAACTTAGTCAACACGTTTGTTATTTGAAGAAAATATATACTCAATATTGTATTTTCTATATTTATATTTTCCTAAAATAGTTGATAGGTTATCCATTGTACACGACTCCTTTTGTTATAAAAGGAGGTCGTATGGTTTGTAGTTACACACATTATTCAGTATTCGACTTTCATTGTACCCAAGTTCGATTATTAATCAAAAGTGAAAGTTTGGTTTATTTGTTTTACTTGTTCTTTAATCTAAGTGTTAATTCCGCATAGCACTTGGATTGTTCATGAAACAACAAAGTTTCTCTACGTGTTAAACTTGATTCAATCTCGTTAACACAAAGCTAATCGATCTAAGTTTGGGATCAACAGAATGGATGGAGATTCAGCCTCAATATCATGAACAACAGCTAAGAAACCTTCACAACCATGTGATAATAAGGCACGTGCCTGTAAGGCTAATATGATTTGTACAGACTTTCCTGGTATGAAACCATTGTGAATGTACTCTGGCGCGTTGACATCACCGAAAATAACCCGATATAAATGGAAATCTATGGTGGCGTGGTGTTTTGATAGCCAGTCCATGCCTAATATCATGTCGAATTCGCACATGTTCAATGGAAGTGCGTCAACTGAACGAATTCTGTCGTCAAACTCATGGGGAAGATATTTGTACCCATGTGTTATACGTACAGAGTCTCTCAGGGGCGTGGAAATGTTTAAGACATTTTCTAGTGGCATAGGGGCTAACACGATTATCATAAGCAGTGGATATGACTGAATGAGTCACACCTGTGTCAAACAAAACGCAAGCAGCTTGACCATACATAAACAAAATTCCAGTGATCGTACCTGATGACTTGTTTTCTTGGTACCGTGTGGTAGTATACACACGTCTAGTAGTCGTAGGTGGCTTGGAATCAGTATGCTCAGAGTACCCTCGAGCTCACCCTTCTTGCAATCTTTCATCATGTGGCCCTGCTGGCCACATTTAAAGCAGGTGCCACTACCACAGTGGTACGGCCCTAGGTGTCTACGATTGCATGTGGTGCAAAGAGGGTGAGTGTACCCTCCAACAGGTGCTCTAGCTAGTTGGGAACCTGTTACAGGAAGTATGCGTGAGACATGATTATTGGGTACAAACATGACTACATGGGAAGTTTAGATTGTAATACTAGATGAAGCTGAACAGTTGGAATATGAACCTCTATGGTCCTGATCTCGTCCGTTGCCAGTGTTCCTGGTAATAGATGCTGAAGTGTCAGAATTTAAGAATCATAAAGCAACATAACATAGAAATGAGAAATTTTTAGGGACCTGCTGTTGCCGGAGTTGTTGGCATTGTTACGGTAGTTGTCACTACCGCCACGCCTATCATATGCAGAACGGTCCTGAGTCTGACCGTTTCCCTTAGGCTGGTACTGCTGAGTGGCCGGTTGGGACCGGTCCCCAGTCTTCTGCCTGAAAGATGCAATTGTATAGAGAATGATATAAAATGGAAGGTACTGAGTTAAATGAAATGATTAACGTTTAATGGCGGAGATATACCTCTTCTCAGCTCTGTCTGCTTCACCAAACTCGTCTCTCTCTTGTAGCATCTCTAGCTTGCGAGCTGCATCTGCCACCTGCGCCATAGTAGTAAACGTAGCACACACCAAGTTGTTGGCGACGGAAGTACGAAGAGCCCAACGAAAGTGATACGCCTGCTCTTCTGCAATCCCGGCTGCTGCGCCCAGGAATCCAGCCAGTCAAAGGAATCTCTGCATAAATTCCATGTTATTCTCTCCAGCTCTCTTTCGAATTCCATGATACTCCCTCTTGAGCCGATCCTGCTCAGCTTTCGGAAAGAACTAACCCAGAACCAACTCCTTAAACTGCGCCCAAGTTAAGCCAATAACCCAGTCGTCACCTCTATTTGACTTCTTAAGTTCTTTCCACCATAACAACACGTCTCCCTCAAATTTGTAACAAGCAAGTCTTTCCTTGAAGATAGGATCACACCTCATGGCGTCGAAAATCTTCTCAACATGTGCGATCCAGCTATCAACCTCAGATGTACTGTCAGTCTGCTCGAAGGATTTAGGTCGCTGCTTATTGAACCTTTCCAGCCAAGTCATGATAATAGCAGGTGGAGGAGGAGGAGGGTTCTGATTTTGGTTATGATTGTGGTTGGCTTGAACCTCAACACGAATCTCATTTCTGGGTTGGGGAAGTAAAGCTTGCAGAGCAGCTTGGATGGCTGCCTGCATGTCTTGCTCACGTGTGTTAACCATTTGACAGTATAAAACAAAATGTAATGATTAATCTGATTAGAACATAATATAAACCTATGAAAATGATGCATGAAACAGTTTATGAAGGCATAGCCAACGAAATGACATGAGTTTGGGTGAACGCCTATGGGTCGGTTCACCTAAACAAAATTGACATGACGAGGATGAACGCCTATGGGTCGGTTCATCAAAACAAAGTTGACATGACGAGGATGAACGCCTATGGGTTGGTTCATTAAAACAAAATTGACATGGCGAGGGTGAACGCCTATGGGTCGGTTCACCAAAACAAAATAATTCGAATAAAAGCACATGCGATTAAATATGGCCAGTCCTGTACCAACCATTACTTACTCAAAATTCCAGCAACATTGATACATGAAACAAATGCATGAAAACAAACTGTTAGTTTTAGGAAGACACTGATGACTACCCATTAGTCACATGTCAAGTTTTTAGAGACTATACGTCGAAACCTTGTCTCTGATACAATAATCGTAACACCCCATTTTGACAATGGAATATCACAGGATAATTATGGCATGTCATCAAAGCATGCAAGGTAAATGTCTAAACATTAAATGACCATAAAAGGTAATACCGGAAACAAACATCGGTAGTCCAACATAAGCTCACACACATGAGTATAAGTACTAAAAGGAAAAGGACTAAACAATGTCCAAAAGAAATAATGTATGAAAATGCATAAGGTAAAGGAGGTTGGATAGCTTTCGTCCAGATGCACATACTCTCAAGGTCCTAAGTGCGTCCCTGAGTACATGCCGTTTGAGAACATGAAAAGGAAACGGCTGAGCAAAACGCCAAGTGAACGGATATATAACATAGTATGAATGACATTTTTATAAGCATAATAAAGACTATATAGCAGCAGAAATGTATAAGTCCTGGAAAACCTGGTACATGTTTAGAAAACTGGTTTTATAGTTTGAAAAGACTTATGTTTTTATATGAAAACTGTATTTTAATTAGCCAAGAGCCCATATAGGTCATGAGGTTCACCGTGCATGAATACATAGAGGGGTGACCTCATCATGCAATTAGATGGGTTGCCTCTAATTATATAAGTTTGGGTAGGAGGGATCAACTCCTCGTGAAGGATGCAAGGCACACACCACATTCACCATGAAAATCCTGTAAAACATGTAACTATGATGCACCCATACGGCCCACATGATAATATAAATAAATGGCCAAGACTGAAAGGGACGCCACGAGCAATCACTCCGTCGTGGGGAAGTCATAACACTGGTGCCTCCAGTGTTATGGTTATGGTACCTCCATAACTAGATGACGTGGCATGCATGTATATATAGCTCAGGCATTTAAAACAAAACATAAGCATTCATAACATATAAAATAACTAGGGAAAACAGCTTGCTGCAAACGGGGAATCCTAATCATACATACGAAAGAATGTCCATACTGAAGGACAAAATATCCGTACCTTATGTCCAGTGAACGATGAAAGATGAAAGGATGAAAAATCCTACTCCGACTTCACTAGTGCTACATAAATAAGGGACATGTATGAGTTGTCTGATTACTGAGTGTGTTACTGGTTCTGTGTGTTCTTAATTTATTTTATATGTTCTTGTCATGTTTTACTGTTTTAATTGTTATCTTGTATTACTATACTTGTAGTGTAATAACAAGTAACTTTCTAAAAATAGTAGATTTCCAATAATAGAAAGTTTCCAAAAATAGAAAGTTCCCAAAAATAGAAAGTTTCCAAAAATAGTAAGTTTCTAAAAATAGAAAGTTTCCAAAAATAGTAAGCTTCTAAAAATAGAAAGTTTCCAAAAATAGTATGTTTCCAGAAATAGAAAGTTTCCATAAATAGAAATAAGCTGGATTAATAAGTCTAAAAATATAAGCTAGTGCTTATTAATCATAAGTTATAAGTCATGATAATTATTAGTAAAGTCGATTAAATTAAATACTTAGGCTAAAGTAATTATTAATTAATAATGGTTAAACATGGTTTATTAATTAATAAAATGTCATGGTCCGTTTAATAAACTTTACCTTAGACAATTTATTTAAATTAAGTCATGGTTTTAATTTAATTAAGTTTAATAAAATACTTAGGTTATACATGTATTATTAATGTAAATAAAATAACCAAAGTCATGAATAATTAAATAAATTACTAGTTCATGTACATTAAGTACAATAATTAATTAATTAAACAAATGTCTAAATAAAAATACTTAGGTTAAAACATATATTATTAATTTTAATAATATAACCTAAGTCATGGTTTTAATTAAGTTAATTAATTAGTCATGTAAATTAATTTAATTAACTTAATTAAAAAATTAATAAAAGTATCCCGAGCCCGAAACCTAAGAAAACAAAACCCGAGCACCAACCACCACCAACAGCCGCGGCTGTGGTGGCGGCCAGTAGCTGTGCAGCCGGCGGCTGCAGCCCTGGTTGCGGCTTCCCACTACCGGACAAAAGTTCACACCGGCCGAAGTCGGTGTTCCCCCCTGCCTAGCCAGTGTAGCCACTTCCGGACCAAGGTACGCGCTATGGGTGCCTTAGTTGCCGCTGGTCAAGCCGAAAACCACATCGAACCCCAAAGGGGGTCTCGGCTGTTGGTGCAAAAGAACCACCGAGAGCCTTGTGCTGTCGGTTGGTGCGCCGGATCAAACCCAAAACCAAACGAACCCTTATTCTTGTTTAATTCATAACCATAACATGTTTTGATTTATTTAATAGGATTCATGAACACATAATTAAAATAAAGATGAAAAGATTAAAGTTATGGTTATACCGAATGCGTGGATGAATGTAGAATCGAGACACGAACACAAACACGTACAAATCAAAGATCAAAATCAAACAATGAATCGTCCTTGTTGGTGTGGCTTTCGTGGCTCAAGAACACAAGGGGGCTAGGGTTTCTTTTTTTTGTGAAAAAAAGAATAATGAAATACCTGTAGTTTATGTTTACTAGTTAATTCCAAAAAATGGGTCGGGCCCTCCCTTTATCTTGTTGTTGCCGCGGGTACACCAAAGCCCAAGAGGCAAACCAAATGTTTTTTGTGTTCATAATTATTCGTGTATGTCCGTGTTTATTGTTCGAGCTTTAATTATTATACTTAATAATTATCGTGCATTAATAATATACTTAGTTCTCGATATTTAATGTTCGTTACACGTGTCGTATATAATAAATGGGAAGTTTTAAATTATTCGTGTTCTTACGTAGTGCATTGTTCACGGTATTTATATGCGGGTTTTATATTTATACTGATAAGGTACCCTTGGTAGATAACTTAGCAGATATCTTCACTAAGCCACTTAAGAGGGGAGCTTTCCATTACTTGCGCTTAGGTCTAGATTTAATGGAACATATTCCTTGATTGTGCATGTTTGATCGAGTCTTTCCTTTTTTGAGTGTTTTATTTTTGAGTCAAAATTTTTTGAGCTTCAAAAATTTTACTCTGTTTTTCATCTAAAAACATGGTCTCTGACTACGGTTCTTTATCTTTAAGGAACCGCGGCTGAGTTAATGAACCACAAATTTATTTATTGAACCGTGGTGTCTAAATGTTTTCTGGTTACTTTATTTTCTGAGTCTTTGAGTTTCTGGGGAAAATATAGTGTTTTCGAAAACTTCTTTCCTTGATTTCAAAACACCCTAATGTTTTTTTGTCAATGGTCTAGAAATGTTTACGTTGTTAATTCAATCTAAAAAAAATTCCACACGTTCCTGTGATTGCTAACAAACATACGTACGTAATGTGTAGGGGTCACACAATCATAGCGAGAACAACATTGAATCATGGATTATCAAAAATATGTCATGACTGCGTGTCTAGATAATCGCACCTCTAACATTGTTTTTACTTTCAAACAAGAGTCTTTTGGTCAAAGTCGCGTTTGATATATCTTGTGTGTTCTCTAGTATTTATTTGATCCTTAGCATAACTTTAAGATAAGTTATACTAGAATATTAGAGCTTGCTGAATTGGAAAAATTCCCTCACCCCCTAAACACACCCCCTGCCCAATGATCCTTAAATATCTGCGACTCCTTATATTTAAGGAACCGCATACATATTTATTAGGCCGCGGCCAGAAGCCTTCATTTCATGTCTTCTCAAACTTCTTTTTCTGAACCACCCTAAATGTTCCAACATTTTCTAAGATGTTAGTTTATACCCTTTGACCATTCCCAAAATATCTTGTGCTTTCTCTTTATAACCTACACATTTTTGCATCTTCTCCTTCACAAAGCAAAAGTGTCCTACTCACCAAATGAAAGCCTTGATTCACCACCATTTTCTCCAATTCCACTCAACCCAAACTCACCCAAGAACACACCAAATCCAATCACTTCTCCTTTCAAGGAAATTGATTTTGGAACTTTTTCTTTCCCTCTTCATCCCTTTTGTGTTCATCCTCCATCACATGATAATGTCATGTATTATGGAACATATTGTCATTGTTGTCAATATCAACATCTTGCCATGTCTCACATCAATGATGATTTAAATTACATCAAATGTCTTCTAGTTAAGCCCACACTTAACTATGACTACAAGAACCTCACCAAGCCTTCTCCACCAATTCCGCTACTACATTGTCTTCTAATTAAGCAAGTGTCTTGCTTATTAATAAGACATCTAATTTGAGCAAATCCTAGGATTCTAGTGTAACTAGGATTATAATTATGTAAAAGTTTTAGGCATGTTTTTTATACATCCTTGTATGATTTCTTTTCTTGTATCTTTTCATATGTTTCTACATAATTTATCTATGGATCTTGGGTCTCTTTTTTTAGAATGGCATAGGATTTGGGTCTCTTGATCTTGTGTTTTTTTACCATTGCTATATATTGTTGGGTGTTTCCTTCTTTCTTCTAACCCTTCTATGTAGCTTGTCATCATAGCTCGATATCTTGGTTCCCCAATCAAGGGGGAGTAAGCACCAAGGGGGAGCTTTAGCAAAGTCGATTCTTTTCTTCTTCAAAGACTATTGCTATCTTTTTGCTTCGACAAAGGGGGAGTGATAACGACCTAATTATACATATTCAACCTATCATTATAATGCCACTTTGTAGTATAAATAAGAGCTTCCGATACTTAATATGTTGTGTTTTATATGTAGATGTAAAGTATGAAGGAGCAAAGTGAAGATATACAAAGAAGGGGCCTCAATATGCAATAAAGCCAAAGTTATTAAAAGAAGATTCTAAATCGTCCAGAAGTGCGGCGCACAAAGTTGTAAGTGCGGTGCACATTCGCATCTCCAAAGTGCGACGCACTTGAGGATAAGTGCGGCGCACATTTGACCCCAGACATCACTATAAATAGAGGCCATTTCCATTCATTTTACACACACCTCTCTCTCTCTCTCTCTCTCTCTCTCAATACTCCACAGCTCGAGTATTTTAGTCCTTTTAGTAAATTTTCAGTATTATCCACTTCTGGGAGATACTTGTAACGAGAGTATTCCACTCTTCGATTCTTGGAGGAACGATACAATCATGACACTTGTGTACTCATTTATTCTATCCAATCTAAGTATGATGTTCTCTTACTCTTTTCCAATTGTTACTTTGATTACTATGTTAGGCTAAGCTATTTGTGACTATATGGGTATGTGACTATAATTAGTGATGATGCTATGATATGATCCTTTATAAATGATTTCAAGCTAATGTTGTAGAACCATTTTACCTCCTAGTTCTACAAACCATATTTTATCTAAGTTTATTTGTTACGATAGTTTGGCGTTGAGAAACGCAAATTGTTATAATAAGTTTTCTAGAACTTGTCTATGGTCATGAATCTTTGGTTGGAGAAATCCGCTTAGAAACTTGATAAAATATTGAACTTGTTGGCAACTTGTTTTGAGCTTAGTCGCTTAAATAAACATAAGTCTTGAATCAACCCAAGTAAATTGTGTAAACGTCGTTTTTAACGAAAAAGGATTATCACACTTTACCAACATAAACATATCTCGATCATTATTATCATCATCACGAACTTATACGAACTATCCCATATTAGTCATATTTGTTATTATTGATATTACTTCAACCATTTATTTCTTCAATTGTTATCTTGATTACAAAAACGAAACTAAGTCTCAGCGAACGATCCTGGCTTACTGACAGGTGTGTAAACACCCATCCTTTTTACCACTTAATTACAATAATAACCGAGCCAAAACGTGTATTTTATGTCATTTATGTCGGAATTATGCGTGGTTTGTGTTTTTGTTGTGATTTAGGATGAAAAGGTGAAAAGTGGAGAAACACGGGCATATCGAAGAAAAAGATGAAAGACGAAGTCAAGAAATCAAGAGTGCAAAAAGAACGGAAGTCCAAGACCAATTCTGAAGATTTATCGAAGAAAAAGTCAAGAGACGAAAGTTTACTAAAAGCCGAAGAACTCAAGTCTAATTTATTGAAGAAATTACAAGACGAGTTTATTAATCTCGAGACAAAGTCAAAAGTCGAAGTATTAAGAAGATTAAGGACTAAAGGATAATTAGAGAAAGAAGAAAGAGGGAGGAAGCTTCCACTAAGCACCTACCTAATCCACTATAACTAGTTTCATTTCATTTCATTTGTAGTTGTTAGGTGGATTGACAACCCACCTCTTCCACCATTTTCATACCTTGCACAATTTAATTTCTTGCACTTTAATTTTCCTTGTATCGCACCTTTTAATTCCTTTTAATTACAAGTAAGTTTACTTTTAATTGTTGTTAATCTTTGCTTTCATTGTTAATCTCTTATCTACCTTTCTTGTTTGGATTTAATCTTTGTGTTTGTGTTCTTGAGTTTCATAGTTTTGATCAAGTGGGTTTTGATTGATTTGGCTTTATTTGTTAGTTTTGTTGATTTGTTTTGATTGGTTATTGTTAGTGGATGTTTATTGGTTGTTTTGGTTTAATCTTGTGGTTGATTTTGATTAGTTTTGTCTAGATTCGTGCCTTGTTCTTCTTCACTGTTCTTCGTATTCATATTGCTGCCCAGATTCCGGATCAACCACTTTCTTCTCAATTATTCCGGATAGAGTGTTTCATTCGGAATATTAATTTATTCCGGATCAATTATTTCATTCGAAATAATTATATATTCCGGATCAATTATTTCATTCGGAATACTTATATATTCCGGATCAATTATTTCATTCGGAATAATTATATATTCCGGATCAGTTTATTTCATACGGAATAATGATTTATTCCGGATCAGTGGGGTGTGGTGATTATTCCGAATCAGTGAACAAGGGCTTTATTCCGGATCGCATTTTATTCCGAATCAACTAGTTTATTCCGGATAAGTGACATATTCCGGATGAACTGGTTTATTCCGAATGAATGTTTTCCACTTTTTAGTTTTAAGCTTTATTTTTCTCGCCTTTTTCTTTATTTGCGCTTTTACTTGCCTTCCCTTTTAGTTTAAGTTTTAGTTTGAGTTATTTACCTTTATTGCTTTTAATTTCTCGTAATTTACTTTTCGTCAAGTTTTAATCTTTCTTTGTTTCTTCTTTTACCTTCTTTATTTTATTTTATTGTTTTAACTCTTTATTTTTAATTAGTGTGGACAACGACAACCACTCTATTTCTTTTCCACCAAGAACAACTGAGTCGCACTTTGAACCGGAAATCAATTCGAGAAGATACAGAGAAACGAACTTTCAACCTAGCAAAATCTCTGCATTACTTACCACTACAAAGAAATATTACGAACGAAAGGGTATACTTGTCCGTGTTTGTCTTCTAGTCCCTTATTTTGTCTAAACCTTGTAATATAAATTTAAGACTTGCAAACGAACATCAAGTTCATGGCGCCGCTGCCGGGGACTTATAATCCTGTTTTGTAACCAAAATTAGTATAATCCTTGAAGAAATTGAACCATTGCTACTCATTTTAAACCAAAAAAATTTCTGCAGTACAGAAAGTACGCCACACAAACCAAAAAGTGCGTCGCACTTCCTGTAGCGATCCCAAGTGCGCCGCACAAAACCAAAAGTGCGCCGCACATTTTTACTGAAAACACCAAAAACCTTATTGGATGTACACCCGTTCATCTGAAACACCACCAACATCACCATTACCTGAACCTGAACGTACCCTTAACCGAAGGCTACGTAGACTTCATTGTCGTGTACCTTTATCTAGGAGACACGAAGAAATTCAACCTCGCATAATTAACCAACCTTTTGACAATCTTTCAAAAATCCTATTCTCACCAAACTCATCAACCGTTACGATCCAATGTCGGACACTGATGATGAACCTATGTGGTCAGCCAATAGAGTTGTCGCACCAACTCCTGGCTCTGTAATCGTTTTACCTGAAATTGCAAACGATTTTGCAATCAAAGGGAACCACTTACCCCTTGTCAAAAATAACCAATTTGATGTTCGAATCAAAACCGATCCTCACAAACACATCCACGAATTCAGCGGAATTTGTAAAATGTTCAACTATAGAGAAGGACAAGCCGAAGTCGTCCAACTCATGATGTTTCCATCATCCCTGAGTGGAGAAGCCAAGTCATGGCTCGATGAACTTAACGAAGGAACCATTCGAACATGGGAAGGTCTTAGAACTGCTTTCATTAGCCGATTCTTTCCTCCTGCCCTATTTGAAAAACTCCTTGGAGAAATCCGAAGCTTTTCTCAACAAGAATGAGAAACTCTCACTGACGCATGGTTAAGAATGAAAGAACTACTCAGAAATTGCCATGGTCATGGACTTAAGAAAGAAGGAATAATCAAAAATTTCTATCATGGTCTTGACGATGTTATCCAAGATGCATTGAACGCCGCAGCGGGCGGAATTTTCCTTTACAAACCCCCTAACCAAGCTTACCAATATTGGATGACAAAGTCCTACTTAAGATTGATTGGTCCAAAAATCACAAAAACAAAAACTCGCGAAAAATCGTAGCTTTTGCCGAAGGAAGCAACAACCCAACCGACACCGAGAAAATTATGGCTCGAATGGATGCCATGTCTCTTAAGATTGAAGAGATTAAACACAAAACCTGCAAACACTGTGGAGGAAACCATCCTTCTAGTGAATGTGATGACGATGACACACCCATGACGATGGAAGAAGAAGCCAACTTTATGAATACCTTTCGTCGAACTCGATTTTATAACGATTATCGTAATCGCGACCGCGATAATTAGAGATCAAATGATAAACCAAGTTGTGATCGAGACGACAAGAAAACCACTCAAACCAAAGACAAAAACAACCTCGAAATCAAAATCGACAACTTTATAGAATCTGAAAGAAAAAACAACGTTTTTGTTCGAGAGACATTCACTGACTTCAAAACCAAGTTCGAAACCACAACCAAAAACCACCAAGCTTCCATTCAAAACCTTGAAGCTAAATTTGATCGTTTGGCCGATAAACAATCGAATCGCGCTTCTGGTTCTTTACCAAGAAATACCAACCCAAATCCCAAGAACAATAACAAATATCAACCCCCGCAAGCTCGTAACGAGCAAGTGAATGCCGTATTCACGCGGAGCGGTTTATCTTACGAATCACCTACCAAACCTACTCAAGATACACCAATAGAAATTCTATTCGATAGTGATAATGAGGATGAAGCCCAACCAACCCATACCAAACCAACTGAAAACCCAACACCCAAACCATATAAACCAAAAGTACCATATCCACAACGCTTACGCAAGCAAAAGATGCAAGCTAAGTATGGTAAATTCCTCGACATAATATAAGAAGTTCGAATTAACATGCCTTTAGTCGATGTTCTGGCTGGAATGCCAAATTATGGCAAATTTATCAAAGAACTTATCAAGAGCAAGCATAAGTTTAAAGAAGTCTCTTCACCTTTTTTAAACGATGAATGTTCTACCATTATCCAAAACAAAGTACCACCAAAACTGGGAGATCCTGGAAGTTACCTAATCCCATGTACTTTTCCTCACTCATACTCTTGCAACGCCTTGGCCGATCTTGGCGCAAGTATCAACCTCAGGCCATACTCTTTGTATGCTAAACTCTCTAAAAACGTTTTAAAACCCACAAAAATGAGCGTTCGACTCGTGGACCGTTCTTTCCAATACCCAATAGGGATAGCTGAGAACATGCTCATAGAAGTCGGAAAATTTGTTTTTCCTGTTGACTTTGTAATCTTAGAAATGGAAGAAGATAGCAAGGTACCCCTTATCCTTGGTAGACCTTTCCTACATACAGCTGATGCTATAATTAAAGTAAAGCAAAAACAACTCAACCTTGGAGTTGGAGAAGATAGAATTTCTTTCTTTATCGACGAAGCTATGAAACACTCGTACTCTAATGACGATACTTGTTTTAGTATCGATGTCGTTGAAGAAATTGTTGAAGCCGATTTCGACGATCTTCTTGACGAAGGATGCGAAATTTTACATTGTCTCGAAGGAACTATAATCCAAGAAGATCTTTTTGCTGAATTTGATGCCTTCATAGCCGACCATACCGATGATGAACCAATCTTAAAAATCGAAGAAGAAATTGAAACCCCATTTGAAACCATAACTTTCGAAACCGATTTCAAAGTTAAGAAATCTGTTGAAGAACCTCCTACAGATTTAGAACTTAAACCTCTTCCTGAACATTTGGAATATGCGTTTCTTCACGAAGAAAAATATTCCCTGTAATTATCTCATCCCAACTTTCGGAAGAACACAAAGACGATCTAATTGACATACTCAAGAAGCACAAACAAGATTTTGCTTGGAAAACTTCTGACATTCCTAGCATATGTCCATCGTTCTGCAAACACAAAATCTAACTTTTGGATAACAAGAAACCAGTTATTGAAAAACAAAGAAGATTAAATCCTAACATGAAGGATGTTGTAAAAAAAAGAAATCCTTAAACTCCTAGACTCTGGAATAATATACCCAATCGCTGATAGCCCATGGGTTAGTCCTATTCATTGTGTACCTAAAAAGGGAGGTATCACTATAGTAACTAACGAAAACAACGAATTAATACCAACACGAACCATTACCGGATGGCGAGTTTGTATTGATTATCAAAAGCTAAATGATGCAACCGCGAAAGATCATTTCCCTTTACCCTTTATGGATCAAATGTTAGAAAGACTCGCAGGAAATGAATACTTTTGTTTCGTCGATGGTTTTTCCGGATATTTTCAAATCCCAATCGACCCTATGGATCAAGAGAAAACTACTTTTACTTGTCCATTTGCAACTTACGCTTATAGGCGCATGCCTTTTGGCCTATGCAATGCACCTGCTACTTTTCAGAGGTGTATGATTGCAATCTTTCACGATATGATTGAAGAATCAGTCGAAGTCTTCATGGACGATTTCTCCGTCTTTGGAAATTCTTTCGGCACATGTCTAAACAATCTCAATAAAATATTAGCACGACGCGAAGAAGCAAATCTTGTGCTAAACTGGGAAAAATGTCACTTTATGGTTAAAGAAAGAATTGTGCTTGGACACAAAGTGTCTGGAGCCGGCCTTGAAGTTGACAAAGCAAAAATAGACGTGATCGCAAAACTCCCACCGCCTACTAATGTTAGAGGCATTAGAAGTTTCTTAGGTCATGCCGGTTTTTACCGACGATTTATCAAAGACTTTGCGAAAATCGCAAGACCTTTAACTCAACTTCTAGAAAAAGAAAGAACGTTCGATTTTACCGACGACTGTTATTCAGCATTCAAAATACTTAAAGAAAAACTTGCATGCACACCAATTATTACAAGCCCCAATTGGAACCTTCCATTTGTGCTTATCTGCGATGCTAGTGAACATGCCCTTGGAGCCGTCCTTGGACTAAAAAATGGTAAACAATTTCATCCCACCTATTTTGCAAGTAGAACTCTTAACGCATCCCAACAAAATTATACAATTACGGAAAAAGAACTCATGGCTATAGTTTACGCGTTTGACAAATTTTGTTCCTACCTCGTGTTATCAAAAACGATAGTTTACACCGATCATTCATCTTTAAAATACTTGTTCAAAAAGCAAGACGCCAAACCTCGTCTAATACGATGGATATTGCTTTTACAAGAATTTGATTTGGAAATTAAAGATAAAAAAGGAGCTGAAAATGTTGTTGTCGATCTTTATCTCGCATAGTGAATGATGATTCTAGCGATGATGAAATCGACGATTTTCCCGATGAGCATATAATGCAAGTAAGTACTAACAAAACACCATGGTTCGCGGACTTTGCAAACTATTTGGCTGTAGGTATTTTACGAAAGGGAATGATGTACCAACAAAAGAAAATATTTTTCTCTGAACTAAAAAAATACTTTTGGGACGATCCTTACTTATTTAGAATTTGTCCTGATGGAATAATCCGACGTTATATTTCCGGACTTGAATCTAGAAAAATTCTTGATGAATGTCACTACGGACCGACCGGAGGACATTACGCCGCGAACACCACCGCTAAGAAAGTGTTCGACGCTGGCTTTTATAGGCCAACTATTATGCGTGAAGCTCATACCTTAGTACGACTATGTGAAGCATGTCAAAGGACTGGAAATATTACTAAAAGAGATGAAATGCCTCTGAACGACATCCAAGTCTGCGAAATTTTTGACGTGTGGGGTATCGAGTTCATGGGACCATTTCCCAAATCTTACAAATGTGAATACATTTCAGTCACCGTCGACTATGTATCGAAATGGGCCGAAGCTCAAGCTTTATAAACAAACGATGCCAGAGTTGTTATCGCATTCTTAAAGAAATTATTCTGTCGTTTTGGAATGCCAAAAGCACTAATAAGCGATAGAGGAACTCATTTCTGTAACAAACTCATGGAAAATGTTATGAAAAGATATGGAGTGAACCACTGATTTTCCACATCTTACCACCCTCCAACGAGTGGCCAAGTTGAAAACACTAATAGAGCTCTCAAACGTATGCTTGAAAAGACCGCTCTAAACAACACTGCTTGTTGGTCTAAAAAATTAGAAGATGCTCTATGGGCCTTTCGTACCGCATTCAAAACACCAACTAGAACCACACCGTACAAACTGTTGTATGGAAAGACATGCCATCTGCCAATAGAAATTGAACACCGTGCATACTGGGCACTTAAAAACTGCAACCCAGATCTTATTACAGCCGGAGAAAAACATAACTTTCAACTTCACGAGTTAGATGAATTTCGACATCACGCTTATGAAAGTTCACAATTATATAAAGAACGAACCAAAGTTTGGCATGATCATAAATTACGACAAAGAAAAGAATTCAAAAAAGGAGACAAAGTACTTCTCTTTATCTCGAAATATAAATTCAAGCAACCTAAGCTTACCTCGAGATGGACTGGACCTTATCTAGTAAAACACCAATATCCATCTGGATATGTTGAATTATACAGTCAAAACAATAGCACCTTTATAGTCAATGGGCATAGACTTAAGCTCTACCATAAAGAAGAACACTGTAATGAAATTGAAGGAGAAGAAATTCCTTTCTTCTTAAAATAGATCCGAGTAGCCAAGTCTGGCTGAAGACTCTAAACTTAGCGCTATTCGGAAGGCAATCCGTATTTTATCCCCACCTTTCAACTTAAGTGTGGAGGAGGACCTGTAAATAAATAAAACTGTCCTTGTATATATTGCATGTGTTTTGTTTTGTTTTATAGCATGCAGGAAAATAGAAAATTGGAGGTCTAGCTGGACTCTCTCGAAATCCTGCAATTTTCTACTAAGCCCCGGGAAGTTCTCGTTTCCCTTTGTATTTTTCCTATTTTTAATATTTTATCAGTTATTACCTCGAGGACGATGTTCAACTTAAGTGTGGAGGAGGTGACAAATAGAAAAAATGAAATAATAAAAAATATAATAAAATTTCTCCACATGAAAATCTTTTTGAAAAATAATAAAAATATATATGTTCTGTAAATAAATAAGTTTTTAGCAAAGCAAAAATCTCATTGATTGACATTATAATTTAGCACAAAACCCATTTCCCAAATATGTGAGAAAAACTTAGCCTTATATTTCTCTATTTTGTGTGAAAGACGATAATCTAGTATGCTTCAGAATTTGCGCTTGATCATCATTTACTAAACCACAGTGAGGTTAATTTATAGATATTTTCGAAAGGAAGCAAAATAAAATCACCCTTATATCATTTTAGTTAAGCTACACTGGCTTACTAAAATATGTGGCACTCATACGCATATGTTATATTATCCATTGTGCCAATATCCTTATATGTTATGCCTAACCACTTGTCAAGTTATAAATTTATGATGTTCTGTTAAAAAAAGAAATGTATGAAAAAGAGAAAGAAAAAAATAGTCAAGTATTCTGGTATAGTTTGTTCTATAACTTTGACAAAGGCATATACCTTTTGATCCTACACCCACATCGTTTATCACGTTTTGCTTCTTTGAAAATTTATCTGGTGCTCACGCCGCAACAGTTATGTTTATGTGTCTTGTACAAACCTATGGTAGCTGTCTATTTTATGACCGTGCTACTTGAGTGTTGCCTTACATTTACCCTTTTGAGTGACATTTGTGTGAACTTAAAATCCAAACACTATCCATGTGAGGTGCTAAAGTTATTTTGTCATTTGCTTTTGCTATTCATAAAAATTAAATCATTTTCCTAGCATACTTCACAACACTTAAAAATATTTTTAAAACTGAAATTATTTTCTCGCTTTGATTGCTTGAGGGAAAGAAATAGCTAAGTGTGGAGGAATTTGATAACGACCTAATTATACATATTCAACCTATCATTATAATGCCACTTTGTAGTATAAATAAGAGCTTCCGATACTTAATATGTTGTGTTTTATATGCAGATGTAAAGTATGAAGGAGCAAATTGAAGATATACAAAGAAGGGGCCTCAATATTCAATAAAGCCAAAGTTATTAAAAGAAGATTCTGAATCGCCCAGAAGTGCGGCGCACAAAGTTGTAAGTGTGGTGCACATTTGCATCTCTAAAGTGCGGCGCACTTGAGGATAAGTGCGGCGCACATTTGACCCCAGACAACACTATAGATAGAGGCCATTTCCATTCATTTTATACACACCTCTCTCTCTCTCTCTCTCAATACTCCATAGCTCGAGTATTTTAGTCCTTTTAGTAAATTTTCAGTATTATCCACTTTTGGGAGATACTTGTAAAGAGAGTATTCCACTCTTCGTATCTTGGAGGAACGATACAATCGTGACACTTGTGTACTCGTTTATTCAATCCAATCTGAGTATGATGTTCTCTTACTCTTTTCCAATTGTTACTTTGATTACTATGTTAGGCTAAGCTATTTGTGACTATATGGGTATGTGACTATAATTAGTGATGATGCTATGATATGATCCTATATAAATGATTTCAAGCTAATGTTGTAGAACCATTTTACCTCCTAGTTATACAAACCATATTTTATCTATGTTGATTTGTTACGATAGTTTGGCGTTGAGAAACGCAAATTGTTATAATAAGTTTTCTAGAACTTGTCTATGGTCATGAATCTTTGGTTGGAGAAATCCGCTTAGAAACTTGATAAAATATTGAACTTGTTGGAAACTTCTTTTGAGATTAGTCGCTTAAATAAACATAAGTCTTGAATCAACCCAAGTAAATTGTGTAAACGCCGTTTTGACGAAATAGGATTATCACACTTTACCTACATAAACATATCTCGATCATTATTATCATCATCACGAACTTATACGAACTATCCCATATTAGTCATATTTGTTATTGTTGATATTACTTCAACCATTTATTTCTTCAATTGTTATCTTGATTACCAAAATGAAACTAAGTCTCAGCGGACGATCCTGGCTTACCACTACAAAGCTATATTACGAACAAAAGGGTATACTTGCCCGTGTTTGTCTTCTAGTCCCTTGTTTTGTCCAAACCTTGTAATATAAATTTAAGACTTGCAAACGAACATCGGGGAGAAATGGAATAAACTCATCTTCAAAAATCTAATTTTTATACTTGATTGAGTTTATATGTTGTCGCAATCAAAAAAGGGAAGATTGTTAATACAATGGTGCCTAGAAACGTTACTTGTATTTTTCGGTCTCGTTTTGTTTTGATTCTGGCAAAATATAAAAACAAGCATTTATCAAAACAACGAAAATCAAATTCTTGAGTTCAAGTATTTTCCATATCATCTGTAATCACTTAATGTATGAATAAACAAATTCCTAACCTAAATAAGTGATCAAGGATTTATACTTTTCTTAAACCTTACTTTTATTTTCAAGTGACAAAAGTTTTTGAATAAACTTTAATTTTAAGAAAATGTTTTATTAAAAAGAAAATGGAAATTTGAAAATAGGATATTCTAACTGGATAAAGGATATTCCTAGAGGTGGCAAATCTTGCCCATTTTGATAAATATGGGCACTTTTTGCCCATTTTCAAAAAAGGATGGGGCACTTTTTGCCCATTCTTTATAATGAATGGGCTAAACGGGCGCATATGTAAGAAACTAAATGGGCTTAACGGGCGCACTTGTAAAATACAAATTAGTATACTCGACGAATATTTTTTATTAAATTTATATCTCGGCTTTCAAACAAGTATTTTATTTTTTATTTGTAGGTTTTTATATGTTTTTTTTCCTTTTTTTAGCTTGTGCCCGTTTAGCCCGCCCGTTTTGCCCGTCCGTTTCGCCCGTGCCCGTTTAGCCCGCGCCCGTTTAGCCCGCGCCCGTTTAGCCCGCTGCCCGTTTAGCCCGTTGCCCGTTTAGCCCGCCGCCCGTGCCCGCCCGCCCGCCCGTTTTTCCACCTCTAGATATTCCTTTTGGATAAAACTTACACAAGATGGAGTTTTCCTACTAGAGGACAAAAAGGAGTGGACTCTAGAGGGCGCAGATCATTATAGGTACCTACGATTCCTTAGTGATACGTAACCATCGGGCTAGTTATTGAGCCACGCGCTAGCCGTTGGACCTTGTCTCCTATAAATAGTGGACCATTTACAGATTTCTTTTTCACATCTTTTGCACACACTTTCTCATATTCAATACCCCTTCTTTAATCACACAAATCCTTGGTTATTTGGTTGATTACACTTGTTTAAGAAGTGAATTTTTCTCCTCCCATCTCATCCTCTCAAATTCAAAGAGAAGAACACTTTCACCCTTGAAGTATTGTGTCAAATTTAAGATCTACTCAAGATCCAAACTTTATTCTTGTGTCATTGTGAAGATCCGAATTGTTGTGTAATTTGGAATTTGTGTATGTATTGTGGTTAATACTTAGGCCTTAAAGTATATTGTTGTAGATTGGTCGTAGCTAAGATTAGGTCTCAACTTTTAGCTTAGAGTCGGAAATTAGTTAACCGACGTGTAAGGTTTCTCCACCTCAAGGAGCTTGTTGATTAGTGAACTCTCGAGTAAGGTGTACTCGAGGAGTGAATTAGGAACGAAGAGAGAGCTTTGTTTTGAACCACTATAAATCCTTGGCGTCCAGATTGATCTTTCCTTTCCTTACCTCTTTATAATCTTTATTCTTTCTTGCATATACCTTGTGATTATTAGCTTAGAATAACTATCACTTGTTCATATTGTGTATAAGAAGGTTTCACATAACCACTCGAATCTAACCTTTTCTAAAGGATTTTAATAAACCTACCTTTTAGATCATTTAACTAGTGAAACTATTCAATCCCCCCACCCCTTCTAGTTTCTACAGGTAAGATGGCTGGGTGAGGAAAAACAAAGATTATAAATAGCCTGAGGCATGGCGTTTTTGGGGCGGCATGTCTAAGCTACACACTTTAGCAGCTATATGGAAGCTATAGCGTTTTTGTAGCGTGGATTATGACGGCACAACATATAAAAGTATTTATGTGTTTTTATCGTATTTTAATATTATATTTATATTTAGTTCACAACAAGACTTGTACATAATAATTAAAGTTAGTAAAATATCCTATCATGTAATGATATTCATTTTTTGTAGAGGTAGCAAAATGGGCGGGCCGGTGCAAAACGAGTGACGGGCTAAACGGGTTGCCGGCTAAAGGGGCGATAGACCATACAGACGCAGACTAAATGGGTGCGGCTAAGCGGGTGCGTTAGTGCAAACATTATGATGTTTAATCGATATAATCTCTTTGTGTTTTGGTGATAACAAGCCTATAACTCGCAATACATTATGTAAAATGTGTAAGGTACTCGTAATCACTTATGCATCCATATTTATACTTCTCTCGAAACCTCCAGTCTCGCATTCGTCATGAATTACTCAAGGTATGAATAAACAAGTCTTTAACCTTACTAAGTGATCAAGGATCAAATATTTTCTTAAAACACGCTTTTATTTAAAGTGACGAAGTATTTTTGAAATAACTTTATGTTTAATAAAATGTTTTATTAAAAAGAAAAAGGAAAATTAAATTTAGGATATTCCAAATGGATAAAGAATATCCCCTTTGGGTAAATTCTTCACTAGATGAACTTTTCCCGCTAAAAGACAAAAGGGAGCAGACTCTAAAGCCTGAGGTTCCTTAAAGGTACCCGAGGATTCTTATTGATAAGGAACCGCAAGAGTATTTAATGAGCCACGGGAAAATATAGCCGTTGCTCCCTTGTCCTATAAATAGTAGATCATTTCTAGCTTTTTAATTAACCCTTTTTACACATTCTCTCTCAGTTTTTCACACAGCTTTGATCCTTGATTAATCGGTAGATTAATCTTGTTTAAGATGTGATTCTCTTCTCAAATACTCTCATCCTCTAAAGTGCAAAGATAAGAACACTTTCATCACTATGAAGTATTAGGGTCATAACATGATGAGATCTCTTCTTCTTTAGATCTAGTCAAGATTATATTTTACTACAATGAAAATCATGAAGATCTAAGTTGTATGTTTACTTAGACTTGATGTATATGTAGTAGATCCAAGTGGTGGGTACACTTGGATGTGTTTTTAAATCCAATTGATGGGTATCCTTGGATTAGGTGTTAAGAGTGTAGATCCAAGTTATGTATATACTTGTATATTATGTTAGAGTCCTAGATCTAAGTGGTGTGTACTTAGATCTAGATGTTTTATGTGTTTAGGCCATAAAACACAAGGTTTGTTATGATGGGCCATAAAACATAAATAATGGTGTGATGGGTGTAGATTGGTTCTACCTAAGATTAGAACTCGACATCTAGCCTTGTGTCAGAAAATGGGAAGTAGGCGATGTGTGTAGATTAGTCCTACCTAAGATTAGGACTCGGCATATATCTTAGTGTTGGAAATGATGTAAGCAACGTGTATAGTTTTCTTCGCCTTGAAAGGAGCTTGTTGACTAGTGAAGTAACTCTCGAGTTGGGTACTCGAGGAGTGGAGTAGGGCGAAGAGGAGCTACGTGACCAAACCACTATAAATCATCGTGTCGGTATTCTCTTTTACATTTATGTCTTTCATAGTTGTATAATATACTTGTTGCATGTTGTTGTGTGCATCTCATAATCTAAACATCCAAGTTGCGGAAAAGTTAAGGCTTAGTACGTGTGTGTTTCATGTTTAGATTATGATCAAGTGTGCATCCCATAGTCTCAACATCTTAGTTATGGAAAAGCTATTGCTTAGTACGTGTGTGCTTACTGCTTATACTATTGTTTAATGTGCTCTTGATTTGATGTGTTTGTATGTTTATTTACTTGTTGTTTATAGTTTGTATCTATAAGAAACACATCTCATATTAAGTCAACCTTGATCGGGAATTTGATACAAAAGATTGTTAAAGTTTAAAAGGTAACAATGTTTTTCATCCACTATTGGTTGTTGTTTAATTGAACCCGCGGATCTTTATTGATAAAGAACCGCGAAAATGTGTATTGAACCGCGGGGATTATACGGAAAAGTTTTTAAATCTTAATGAGAAACGTATTCACCCCCTATACCGTTTCTACAATTGGTATCGGAGCGAGGTTATTCAAGATCTTTGAAGTATATTGTGCTTTAAAGCTTGGATCGATCTTTGCTCTTGTTTTCAGAACAAACGGTTTATAAAATAGAATACGGTCTATGTATCAAATTTACCATAAAAGGTGATTAAGTATGAAATGTGTTTTGTTGTTTCATTCGTACAAGTTTTGTTTTAAATAAACTTTGTATAATAGCTTGATGATAAATCTTTTCAAAACATGTTTGGAAGTATAAAAATCATTTGTGTTCTAATTAATTCTAAAACACGAGTTCTACTTGTGAAAAATGATTTTTTAGAGTCTTATGTCACTCCATCAAGACTCCAAATATCTTTATACAAAAAGCCTTTTTTGACCACCGATGGCGGTTCTTTAATTGTCGTCCGAGGTTCCTTATATATAAGCAACCGCGGTTAGTCCCACACCAATTTTTGTAAACTTTGAAAAATCATTTAAAATCAACCGTAAGTCCGTAGAAGTCGTGCCACCCGTCATTTTGAACGTAATTGAGTCTTCTTTCATTTAAAAATACTTCCAAACCTTTATTAAAGACTGGTGATTTGCACACTATATGTATTTATTGCACACTCAATTTATGTGAGTCTTGACATTTATACCCTCATATCATTTAGTAGTGTATGCATATAATAAGGGTATAATAGTCACAACGCACATATTTTAGAGTGTGCTAATAATATTTTGGAGTGTTCAAATCATCACCCTTTATTAAAACTTAAATTTTGGATGTTTTCTAAATTCTATACTTTGTCGAAAGTATTAAGTCTCGGTTTGTCGTAAAACTAGTGTTTTACTCTTTTCTATTAAGTTGGACAACTCTTGTTGGTATATCTTTGGATATTGATATATTTACAAAGGGTTGAACTTAATTAAATTTTGAAATGGGTCGAAAATTATTTTCAAATTAAATCAAGCTATGTATACTTGTTGTACCTAACACTCAAAACAAAGACGAATGCTATTATTTGTATTTTATTAAGGGATCATTACTATTTGTAGTAGAGTTTCTTATATGTCTATTGTCTTGTTCATTGCATAGTATTTGTGTGTGTCTACTTTTTCCTTAATAGGATCAACATCTCTAGGTTTACAAATGTTACATAAACATCTTTAAACCTCGTTATATTTAATAACACTCTTAGGTTCAAAAGCTATGTAAGCTTGTTAAAGCTATTGATAAGGGTCGTCTTACTTGATCATTCTGTTATTAGTTCAAGTAGATAAATGTCTCACCACTAAACATGAAACACTCTTCGAAAATCTTAGTTATTTTCTCTTAAAGGAGTGTTTATGGAGATCAAGAAAGATTTCAAATATATATCAATTCATTATTAAAATTATGATTGATATCACTATCAAGTCTAATTGACATGTTTTTTTATTGTAGACATGAATTTGGATTCTTATGAACATACATCGGATCATAACTCACACGTGTGTTGATGATTTTATATTAAGTCTACTTGTTTAAATTGTTAGACAAATTTGTTTAATAATTACTTATAATGCACAATCAAGTCGGCTTAACAACTTGGATGTTTCATCCAAAACACTCAAGCATTTTTTATTGCATTGCAATTGGTAAATATGTCATTTTTGAAAGACCAATCAAGAGTGTTCTAACAATTTGTGTAAACTTTGTTTATACAATTCAATGTTAATGGCCTCAAGATCTATCAAGGTAAATAACCTTAACTAGATTCTTACTGTCAAGATATGCAATGGTGCATTGTTAAACCCTATTAGGTCATGCATTATGTGGTAATATAAATTTCATCCTTGCTATACTTCATTCGGAAAATGTAGGAATTACATTTTGTCCTAACTTGAAAATGACTACTAGAGAACCTATTGCACTAGATATTCAATTTGACCTAACGGTTTAATTGCTTCCATGTGAGAATTTGGGTTAGTGTATAACTCGTACCAATGGTCGTGCATAGCCTTAATTGAGCACCTCTAGTAATAGTCTCATACTCATTCTCTAATTTATTAAATGGCTCTTCGTAAATATGACTAATGATAGTTTACATCGATGAACTTTGTATGTCATTAGGAGTCTATTTAATTTGTAGCCATTAGGATTTTTCTTAGCCTTCTTCCTACGTGCTAATTGATCTTACACGGTAATTGACCTTTGGTGTTCTTTCCTATGTGTCTTGCTTGCTTCTTTTTTCTAACCCTCTTAAACTTTCATTGTCTCGGATACTTGACTCCTGTGAGTGGTGTAATGTGAGTTAGTTAAAGCTTAAAGTATAGAGACATGATTTATATAGTTTGTAATCATTCATGACAAGTAGGCCCTTCATCATGTGTAGTGTGTGCGATTGGTCTCGTTTCTAAGATGATTATTAAATCCCTTGAAACACTTAAATACATCATGCGATGTAATTAAGACACTACACATTTGGAATTGAAATATTCCAAGGATATTGACATTGTCACCCATAACAATGTATTGTTAAAAAAATATCAGAAAAAACCCAGAAATACTGTTAAAAACTAGATTTGTAAAACTTTGACCATGAGAGATAAAAATAACAATTAAGATCCAAAAAAAATTATGGTTGAGGACAGATTCGATACCAGAAAATAATGAAAGTGATATGAGTTTTAAGACCACTAGACAATATGCAACATATGAAACTGAGAGATCAATTGTGAAACTGAGACAAAAATTGATGAATAACCATGGAGTGATGACCAAAAGTTAATACACGTGACAAAATTGTGACATAAAGACTATCATGAAAAGATTAACAGATCAAGACCAGAGAAAAAAAATAAATTTTAGACCACAAAATCAATAACAATAAACACGAACGATCCAAGGATTGAACAGTTGGCTCTGATGCCAATTGTGGGTTTGCTATTTACTATGATCCGGTGGTCTAGGTGGGTGGTGGAAGATGAATGCCATGGTTAGAGAGAGATAGAGGGTTATATGTGTAAAGAGAAAGAAAGAGAAAATGTATTGAATGAAAAATGAAAACACAATCAACAACCCCTCCTTGGAAGCCTTGGAGGGGTATATATAGTCACTCACACTCCTACACTATACATAGATTCCTAGTCTAATCTTTGCGTGAGTGACTATGATAACTAATGGGAATTCTTGAATGTCGTCACATAAAGTGAATTTCCAACAGTTCTAAATCCGATCATGAGGGAGAGAAAGTGGATTTATATCCTTGCTCATATTTATATGAGCCTAAGACATTTATTTAAATGCTCTTACTCTAAGTAACAAAAAGAGCTTGGTATTATTCATCACCAAATCCGTTTCTTTTTTTGTCGGAAAGGCATGACACTAGCTCAAAGTCTATTCTTTTTTAGTTTCTTTCTAAGCGTCATTTTCTAAAAGGTTGTATGTGTATCCTATTGGTATCTTTTCTTCTTCTCGTCTTTTAATTCACTCGGTTGTCAATGAAGGTTAGATTCTAATATAATTCTTCTCTAAGTAAGATTGACAACTTAAATATTTCATTCGAAATATTTAGGTAATTTTAACTTGCAATTGCAAATGTTAAAAGTCATATCCGAAATTTGACATTCAAGCCATTTGACAACTTATGTTAAAAAAATTTGACCAAGGGATTTTCTTTTGAGTCTTAAATTGCTTTTGGACAGTCACTGTCCGTGTTTCCCTAAATGAACCAGTGGTGCATTATTGATAATGAACCACAAGCATATGTAACGAACCGTGACCAATGAGTCCCTTTGTTCGATTTGGTCTTTTTCTCTTTTTGACCAATTTTCTTCAAGATTCTTTGTTTTCCTCTCTAAGATAAACATTTCTTGAAATTTTGTGCTTCTTTCTTTTCTCTTAGTTTGAGTATAACTTTTTAGACTAGTAAGAATTAGGATTCTCCTTGGAGATTTACAATACGTGTATTTTGATATGTGATACCTAAATTAATAACTTGCTTGTATGTAACCTGCTTAAATATCTTCATGTTCATCCTTATGCTCTACGCTTAATTGCTAAGTTATTGAATGCATGCTAATTATAAAGGTTTTGTCTTTGTCTAGCAATTCCAATATAATATCTCTTAGATGTGTCTAACCAATGCATGCCTTTAAATGCTATGTGCTAATGATGAGACTGCTTTTATACATAGTCTCATCATCCAAAACGGGCTTAAAACGATGAAAATATCATAAAAAGTGCCATATATATGCTTGTATTTGTTCAATGTGTATTTTAGGTACGGATATCTAGAAAATGACAAAAGATCACAAGAAACAAAGAAAAACTAACACGAGAAATGAAGCCGCACAAAGAACCGGACCCGAATGATGAATTTCTAAGAAAGCCCCTCAAGTTTGAAGAAATGACAACTTTGGTCCCCTATCTTTGAAGACTTGTCAAGAAGGGCCCTTGAATAATTATTTGGTACAAGTTTAAACCCTGAAGTTTGAAGAATTAGCAAAACAAGCCCTTGAAGATTCCAAAGAAATACATAATTAGTCCTTATTTCAAGATTTCCAAAGTTTGAGGGATTGATTTGTAATTTGCCAAAAGATATTACCAAAGGAAATATACTAAAAGCTGATGAGACTTTATTTGAAGAAAGTTTGGACGATTATGGGGGTAAACTGCCAACAATCATAAACCATACCCACAAACCCACCCAAATTATCAACCAAACCCGGGCCCCTTTTATTTTTGCTAACAGTCGATATAAACAAAGAAAATAGGGATCGACATTTATAGAGAAGCATTAGGGTTCTTTATTCATATCGTCAGCCACATATCTTAATCTTAATCTCCTAATCTCAATTTGTCACTCTCAACCTACCCCATTCCATGTGCAAGGTTGAGTCATCACAAAGCTCCAAGAACCAGCTAAGGAAAAGTCACGGGATGAACAAGCTGCCAAATATCATTGAATAGATAGACGATTTAAATCACAAGCCTTGTTCACTACTCAAATCCAACGTCCAAGATGCATTCAACCTTCTGCTTATCACATGAAGACCATAAATTCGTCTAGAATAAGGAATCAAGAATCGGCATATTCTCAGCATCAGTCAAGGGTATTTCTGGAATTGAACATCAGTTAGGTTTTAGTTGTTTTTTTATTATTATTCTAGAATCATCTGTAGGCTATTATATAAAGCCAGTAGGTTTTATCTTTTGTTCTTGTTCCATAATTCTTAAAAAATAGTGTATTTCCTTTTTATGATTAATAAAAGTAGGTGAATTTTTGAAAGATTCTGAGTTCCTTATTACATTTGTGTTCGTGTTTGAGTTCCATTTTGGTCACTTATAATTCCTTTTTCAGATTATGTGAAAAGTTGGTGTCGTGAAAATTTTGGTTCCAAATCTTTTTATGTTTATGCAAAGAAATCTATTGGTGAATTTTTTTTTCATTCAAACCCTTTTTGATTCAAGAGTGTTTGAAGTTTGTTTAAGATTCAAGAAGTTTGTGAAAGAAAAAGTTTTTCAAAAAAAAGAGGGGAAATCATTTTGCATCCTTATTGTGTGCTAACAGTGTTAAGTTCTTATGAACTTAATGCTAGAAGTTGTTCCTGATCTTTGCAGCTTTGGAACGCTTGTGTACATGCGTACACATAATATCTTTTTCCCTAGGGTATGGATTGTATACCCTAGAGGTTAGCTCATTTCTTTTCCTGTTAATTTTCTACAAATATTAGATTTTCATGTGGTATTTAGTGTTTGCTGATTTCTTGGCATTTCTGTGATTATTTTCATGTTAAGTTGTGTTACGAAGTTGGTTCATGCTAGTTTTATGGTGTTTATACTTGATGTTTCTAAAAAACTTTGTTAAAATGCCCTACCAAGTTTTTAATGGGGTGTTTGGGACAGTGTAGTTACCGGGGAAGGATTGACCCCCATGACTGCACTTAGCTCTGCATACTTTTACTTAGCTTAGGGTGATGACATTTTTTCAAAAGTTTTAGTGTTTTAGCTTGAAAATTTGGTTTTGCAAGTTTTTCAAAATTTTGTATAAAAGCAAGTGGTGTTGGTTTTCTTCTATTCTGTGGTTATTGCTGTAGGATGGACTGTTCATTGATGAAAAAGTGAGTCATGGTTGGGTGATTTGTAGGATTAGTCAAGATTTGAGTAATATTACTTGTGGAAAACATATTACACATATCCTTAAACCATTAGTTAGGACTTGGTAGTTTGTTTTTTAGGGTTAGTTGTTCAAATTTGGTATACTACTAGAGTGGAGGTAGATTAGGTCTGTGGATTGACTCGTTTGAGGTTGGTGTTGGTTAATTTGAGCTTTTGATTAGTCTAAAAATCACCACTAGGCCTATTGTAACCCACTGTATTAGTTACCTTGCTGTCATAGGCACCCAAAAGCCATCAGCTTGTGAGCAACAAACATAACCAAAACAGAGGGGTGGTGGTTTGAACCATCAGCATCCCATCGAAACCAAAAAAGAAAAGGTATAAAAAAAGGGGCGTCTGCTTGTTTTTTTCACCAGCAATCAGTAGGGTGCCCCGTGATCAAACAGATTCTGTTCATTAGCCTTAGGTTCTCTTTTGTTGTGCGTTTTGCAATATCTTTTTACCTGCTCATAGGTGGATGATTCGTGGTTATTGATTGTGCTATTGTGTTTGTGCATTTTGTGTTCTAAGGTTGTGGTTCCTTTGTATCCTGTGCATCCCAACAGTAAGCAAACGATAACTGACCAAAATGATAAAGGAGTGTTTGGTTCTATCTTGTTCTATTTGTGAGTGACACACAAATGATGTAAGACTGCCCTATACAACTTTGTTTGAGTTAGTTTATTGTGTTTTTGATATGGTTGAGGTATTTTCGTTGAGAGATCTTGTTTTTGTTTATACTTCTGCCATAAATCAGCTATAACACTTCACATTATTTATTTATTTTTATTCTAGGAATTGGATCTTTAATCCTGGTTTTATGATAGTTTATGTAGGATTGTGTATCCTTAATTAGTGTTTTAGTTGTGAAAATTGCAAGTTTTTGTATTTAAAATCCGTTTTGTAATAAAAGGATCATCAATCCTTAGCTTACTGTATTTTTCTGTCTGTTGAAATAACACTGCCTGCACCAAAAATATATAATCTGCCAAAAAGAGGGCAACAGGATTTGAACTCGTGAACTCTGCCCTCCCCACCAGACACAACACCACCCACGTTTAACCATCTGATATGTGTGTCACTTTTGTTTATATTTCCTTTTATGTTTGTTTTATACCCTTTTTGTCTCGTATTATTTTAACCTAGTCAGTCCCAATAAGCTTGTTTCGAGCTTATTTGGGGCTTTTCTTTTCAACTTATTATTTTCCTAGGATTATATTAGTATTTCATATTTTTTTGTAAATTTTTGGATTTTTAGAAAAATCATTTAATATTTCTAATCACTTAATTAGTTTAATAGAGTTTTTAATACATAAAATAATATTTAAAAGTGAAAAAATGTGATTCTTTTTCTAAAAATTTTCTTTTGTCATTTGTGACGTAGGAAAAATAAATTTGCTTTTGTAGAGTTTAAATTTCATAATTTTCTTTTTATTATTTCATTTTCTAGGATTATTTAGTTCTAAATTTGAGAAAGTCATAAAAAAAGGTAAAAAGTATTTTAAAATTTAAAAAAAATAATTTTTAACCTTTATTAGGTATAATCTAGGTTTACAAAAGAAAAAAATTAGAATTTGTCTTTTTCTTAGTTAGTTTTATTTTTAGATTTTTTTATTTAACTCTTTAAAATTAATATAAATTAATTAAATAGTTTTCAAATTTTTTGGTTTGTGTATTTTTCTTAGTTAGGATTTTTAGAACATTCTAGTGATTTTTAATTATTTTTAGGTTAAATTTTCGTTGGGTCGCGTTTTTACGTTCGTACGTTGAAGCGTTTTTGACCGTTTTTAGCGTAAATCGTTTCCGTTTTCCTTTTTTTCCTTCCTTCTAATAACGTAATCACTCGATTAAATAACGTCTAATATTGTTGGCTAAACACCATACCTCCACCGAGAACGAACTCGACGACGAGTATTCGCGTTTTTCACAAAACGTGATACTTAATACTTACCCGCTTTTATCGCTTTGTTTTCCCTAAAATAAAGTGTACAAAAATACTACATCACCTAACATGTTTTATTTAGTCTTATCTATTTTGTAATCATGTTTCTTTCGTGTCATTCTTAGTGTCTTACATGTTAATTGTGCACCTTCTCTACATTGGTTTATTGTAGACTTTATTAGGCTTGCCTTTTCTAGATTAGTATCTAGATGACTTTTAGCCATGCACATTAATCTCTATGATTATAGTTTTGATGCTTGCTTAATTGCTCCTACATGCTCAAACCTATGTGTATTACATGCTTATATCTATGTGCTCAAAACCTTTTGCGTTTAGGTCTTAGCATGATGGAAAATTTTCCTTGATTGTCCATGCTTAGTTGAGTTAGGTTTTACTTTGTTGAAGGTTAAGTAAACTGTCATCTCTTTTTTGTTGCATATAGGCACTAACTATGATCTTTCTTAATGTCTATCCTTCTTCTATGATTACATTAAGCATTTCATGCATTCTCCTATGTGCTTACTTGATTATATGTTAGATTTTGTGTTGACTCTATCATATCTTCTTGAACTCTTTTGAGTCTGCTAAGAGTCTTATCTCTTTCTTCATCTCTTTGTCTTATAGCTTCTTATTTCTTCAAATAGTTTTGTGACAATTAGTTCACCTCATCTTTTTCTTTACAGCTTAATTATTTCATTCGAAATATTTAAGTAATTTGCGTTATGCAATTGTCATTATTTTTCATTTGTTTCCACTTTCTTGAAAGTGAAGAACATGAAGAAGATTTTCTCGCTTTGAGTTTTATCGAGTCACCAAATTGTTGTGTCACCTTCTTTTCTCTCTTTTGACACACGCAATTTTGATATTTTTATCCTTTGAATCTTCTTTCTTTCTTCTTTGGATTGATAGCATCGCGTGCACATTTCTTTCTTTAATACTTGCCATTGTTTGTGCAAACGACTTGTTAATCATCCTTGTTTTATCTTCCTTCATAGTCATTCTTCCTCTCTTTTCGACTATGTGGAATGTTTTTATTGTCCTTGTAATACTTTCTTTAGTTTGGTATTCTTTCCATGATATTAAAGTGGAGTATGTTCTCTCGATAATTTTTTATACATAAATTGGACATTTCTTTTCCCTCTTACTCCTTTTTATATATTTTGGTGTGACTAAAATAAGTCGGGTTCTCTTTTCTATCTAACAACCTACTTATTTTCTTAACTTGTCAAATTTTTTACACTTCTAAAAGTTAAGATTGTTTTAGCTTCATCTTGAGTCCCTCTCTTTGTACTCTTGTTGTTTAAGCTAATTCTGCATGGATGACCTTGCTTTATATGCTCTTGTCCACTAACTTTGTTTTTTAGGACATCTCTAACCCATTTTTGTAGCTCGTCACTAATCTTGTTTTGTTGGTCCCTCAAGCAAGAGGGAGCTCATATCAAGGGGAGCATTTGCAAGAGTTCAAGTCATTACATTTGCGCCGTTTACTCACTTAAATTGCATTCATCGAGCATCTTGCAAGTAATGGGTTATGGGGAGCTCGTAGATAAGTTTGTTCTTATGTACGGAGTTGATTAACCTATGGTGATTGAAGACTTCACTAGGTTGATGCAAGCTCAATATATTTAAATGATGGGTCTAAGGTTTGGATTCTTGCCTACCAACCGACGACTATCTTTTTGGGATGAAAGATCTCTCGAAGTCGATCCTTCTCTTCTACAATCGATGACTACATTTTGGATGCAAGATCTCTTGACGTCAATTATTCACTTCCTCAAATGACGTGCAATCGAAGACTACCATTTTGGATGCAAGCTCTCTCGACGTTGGTTCTTCTCTTCTTCAAGCGTCGACTACCTTTTTGCTTTGAGAAAAAGGGGAGAAGTAAGTGTAAACGAGTAACTTATACATTTCACTATGTGTTGCGATTTACGTGTTTGTCATCATAAAAAAGGGGAAGATTGTTAGTGCCAACATTATGATGTTTAATCAATATAATCTCTTTGTGTTTTGGTGATGACAAACCTATAACTTGCAATGAAATATGTAAAATGTGTAAGGTACTCGTAATCACTTGTGCATCCACATGTATACTTCTCTCGATACCTACAAGCTCGCATTCGTCATGAATCACTTAAGGTAATAAACAAGTCGTTAACCTTACTAAGCGATCAAGGATTAACTTAAAACTCACTGTTATTTAAAGTGACAAAGTATTTTTTAAATAACTTTATTTTTAAGAAATATTGTTTTATTAAAACAAAAATGTAAAATTAAATTTAAGATATTCCAAATGGATAAAGAATATTCCCTTTGGGTACATTTTTCACCAGATGGACTTTCCTCACTAAAGGACAAAAGGGAGCGGACTCCAAAGCCCGAGGTTCCTTAAAGGTACCCTAATACAAGGGTTTGCCTCGTATGAAAGTTCGTTAAACCGATCTTTTCAAATTGATTACTAGTCAAAAGTGCGACTCAGTCGCTCTTGGTGGAAAATAAAAAGGTTTGATTATCTATTTTAATCTAAAAGTGAAAATGTCGTTGAGTAAATAAGTAAAAATGAAAGCTTGAAAATATTAGACTAAAAATTGAAGACTTTAAAAATTGAAAAGTAAATTTAAAACTTATAAAAATGTAAACTTTAAAATTGAAATAAAACAAGACAAGTTAAAATAATTCTAAGTAAAAAGGCGGGAAAAATAGAGTTTGAACAATTAAACAGTAAACTAAAAATAATCTAATCCGGAATAAGGATTATGACCTTATCCGGAATACCTGATCTGAATGAAATCCGGAATACTAAATCTTCAACAAGTTATCCGGAATCCGAGTTTGAACCTTTATCCGGAATACTTTTGTGTACAGCTTATCCGGAATGTTATCCGGAATGAATATCCGAAGGCTTATCCAGAATGTCTTAATCAGCTTATCCGGAATGTGCAAGTTCGGAGGCTTATCCGGAATACAAGACTGAGAGCTTATCCGGAATCTGTGAAGGTTTCCTTATCCGAAATTAGTTGAAACTCTTATCCAGAATCTTAATGTGCAGACTATCCGGAATATTTAAAACTCCTTATCCGGAATTGGTATCCGAGTGACTATCCGGAATGTAATCTACTAGAGCTTATCCGGAATCTTAACAGGCTGCATATCCGGAATGTAGAAATGAGCAATATCCGGAATCCTTTACTTGGCTATATCCGAAATAAACAAAAACGTTCACTTATCCGGAATGAGGGAAATTGGGGTATTCGGAATAAAGGGGTTTAAGAAACTCGGATTACACAAAAACTTAAACAAATAAGCAAATCCAAAATAAGCACTTACCAAAACTTAAACCAAAAGGATTTTTAAGAAAAACTAATAAGCCACAATTTAAAAACTATGAAAACACCAATTAATCTAAGTATTAAAAATCAACTTTTTATCAAAATATTAAACTTATCAAAATCAACTTATTTTAAGAACTATTAATCATAAAAATTAAAAAAAATAAGCACTTTACTCTAAAAACTTTTAAAATCACCAACTCAATAAGCACAATCAAATAAGCTAAACAATCATATCATTAACAAAATTAAATAAACTACATATTTATCAAAATTAAACAAGATTAAAAAGATTAAGAAAGGTAGAATGAGGATTAAGAAAATAAGATTGATTTGATTAAAGATTAAGATCAAAAGATTACAAGATTAATGTTTTATAAACTTGAAAAACTAGAGAGAAGAAAATTAAACACACTTAAAAAAAACTAAAATTGACTAACTATTAACTAATAACTAACACCCTCCTAATGACATATTAAGAGGGTATTTATAGGAGGTAGGGAGGTTAAGTGTTTATGCTTCCTTCTTTCTTTCTTCTCGTCTCGACTCGATTTAATTTCTTTGTCTTTCTCGACGTCGTCTCGGGATTTGTCGACATAAATTGAACTCGTCTTATAATTTTCATCTATAATTAGACTTGAGTTCTTCGACTTCATTAAACTTTCGTCTTTAGACTTTTTCTTCGATAAATCTTCAGAGTAGACCTTGGACTTCCGTTCTTTATGCACTCTCGATCTTTTGACTTCTTCTTTTGTCTTTTTCTTCGATAAAAGCCCGTGATAGCCCATATTTTCTTCCTTTTTCATATTTTTATCCTGAAACACAATAAAAACACAAACCACGCATAATCCCGACTTTTGCGACATAAAATACACGTTTTGGTCTTGTTATTGTTGGAAATAAGTGGTAAAAGGATAAGTGTTTTCACACTTATTAAATCCCCTACACTTGACCATTGCAATGCCCTCATGCAATGCATTAATTTCAAAACACGGTTTACATTTTTCATCATAAATAACCCACATTGGCCTTTATTAAATACTAAACCAAAAGAACAAAACAAGTAAGAAATCAAAGACTTACATTGGGGTTTTGGCTGTCATGAATGCTTATCATCCTCAAGTTTCACGTTCCCCATACCAAGATTAAAAACGAGATCATTGTTATTATAAGTTAGCAAACTAACACGAACTCATGTGGCCCAATTATTTACTTAGACTCCCTTATTCCTAGGTGTATCTCTTATATTTTAATTTTGTCTTGAATGATCACGAGGATGCATTGTTTGACTTATTTCGATAGTTTATTTAGGCCGAAAATAAAGTGGGACGATTTAATCAATAGTTAAATAAAGGACAAAATCTTTTAAAACTGCTTCTCGGGACCTCATAAAGTTCATATCTTGGCATAACTCGCTTCACGATTTGAGACCTTTCTTGAACCGATATTTGGTAGCGACTTCATACTTCGAATCTTTGAGAGACGTTCTTGAAATTATGGTCTTCTCTTCATAATAGGAATTTCTTCACTTGAAGTTTTGAGAGATTCCTCATACTTGGACCACGACTTCTTCATTTTTCTCCAATCTTTATTTTGGACTTTGACATACAACGATCCGCCTCCTTTTAGGACTTGGATCTATTTATACTCATACCTTGTTAGGGCCTTTTTGGATAGACTTCTCCATGATCTTTAGGGGAGTATTTTCTTTTCGTTGTGTGTCTCGATCCTTCATATTGATTTTTGATAAATGATTCTTCACATCACTTTTGGATCTTTAGTAACAAAATGTAGCCCTCATGCCTTGTTAGGGCCTTTTCGGACTCGCCAATCTTCGCATCCCACTTCAATAAGTTATGCCTTGGCTATGAACTCTAATTAATACTAAGCAACTTTTAAACGATCTTGTGCTAGAAGCTAAGTAACTTTTCAAATCGTACGACCTTATTTATTGCAATTAAATTTATTAACAAGCGATGGGAGAAAAAGCTTATAATCAACTCACATAAATTCATGAAAGAATACCAAACTTATAATTGACTCTATCATCTCTCGTTCTCCACAATTTAAAATCTCAATGAATGAGACTCGTGGATGCTTAGCCAATTAAATCAAAGTTTTGCGTTTTCAAGTAATCTATAGGATCTTGCAAATTCTTAGACTCTTTCAAGTTTAGAATTCACATTTTGAAGTTCCCTTGATAAACGAATTTCTAGGATCAATTATAGGAACTTGCGAAAAATTTTTGTTCTTAACCCGTGAGAGTTAAGACTTTCGCATTTTAAAGTTCCCTACATAAAAGCCTAGCAAAACTTGACTTAAACACGTTAAGGATACTAGCTAGAGTAAACTTAGATAAGTAAACTCGGGTTGAGTCAAAATATTCACGACTTTGAAAGATTTAAAACCACTTTATTGAAAATTTATTCTAGCAAAGAAAGTAAATAACGATAGCAAAGGAAAATACTACTATACTACTAGGCCAAAATAGATTAAAAATTTTGAAAATGTTGAAAAATTAGATTTTCCGGTTAAAATGAGGGCAAATTCATGGAAAAGACCACTTACTTCGATAGAAGTCCCCCTACACTTGATATAAATATTGTCCTCAATATTTAAGCATGTGGGAGTAAACTCCCCTACACTTAGGACATTTTGCACTTTGTTTAAATCTTGCTAAGGAAGGGACAACTATAGTGATTTCAATGTGAACATATAAGATATGAAATATTGAATCACGACAGTTTAGGATAGAACCGGGAAGACGGGAACACGGTTCATGGTTCGTCAAAAGTCATCGAGAATGGGTCTTTAAAGCTTTAATCCTTGCACATTAGAAGAAACAAGACAACAAACACATACGGGGCTCCCCCTACACTTATTATGAAAACGGTAAAGGATAGATCAACGAGTTGCCTCCCGAGAAGTGCTTGTTTTTTATAACCGAGTCATGAGCCTGACTCGACCCATAACTAATTCAAGGGAAACATGGTGAGGGATGGAATCATCTCATTAGAGATGTCCTCACCAAAGTACAACTTCACGCGCTGGCCATTCACTTTAAAATTGGGCCCTTGGCTGAAAAAGCTCAATGATACCATAGGGGAAGACTTTGGCGACGGTGAATGGACCAGACCAACGGCTCTTCAGCTTGCCTGAGAAGATCTTCAACCGAGAGTTAAAGAGTAAAACTTGATCACCAACGTGGAACTCTCGGTTCTTAATCCTAGCATCATGGATGATCTTGGTCTTCTCCTTGTAGATCAATGAGCTCTCATAAGCTTCATTCCTCAGTTCATTTAGCTCATTGAGTTGAATTTTCTGAAGATCGTCGGCTTTGTTGATGTCGAAATTGGCCCATTTCAAGGCCCAGTACGCCTTATGTTCCAGCTCAATAGGGAGGTGGCATGCCTTCCCGTACACAAGACGATATGGAGTACAACCAATTGGTGTTTTATATGCGGTACGGAAAGCCCACAAAGCATCATCTAACTTATCGGCCCACAAGGCACGATGCTCTCCCACAGTACGCTCAAGCATTCGCTTCAATCCACGGTTAGATATCTCGGCTTGACCATTTGTTTGAGGATGATAAGCGGTGGAAATACAGTGATTGACACCGTACTTAGCCATGACTCGAGCAAATTGATCATTGCAAAAATGAGTCCCGCGGTCACTGTTTATAGCATGAGGAACACCGAATCGAGCAAAAAGTTGCTTCAGAAAGTTCACAACCACCCTCGCATCGTCCGTAGGGAGAGCCTTAGCTTCAACCCATTTGGATACGTAGTCAACGGCTCCGAGGATGTACTTGTTCCCTTTAGATGATGGAAATAGCCCCATAAAGTTGATACCCCATACATCAAAGATTTCACATTCTTGTATGAAATTTTAAGGCATCTCATCTTTATGTGTGATCTTGCCTTGTCTTTGGCAAGCATCACAATGTTTAACCATTTCATGAGCGTCATGATAAATGGTGGGCCAATAAAATCCAGAGTCGAAAACTTTCTTCGCGGTGTAATTGGGACCAAAGTGACCACCGGTGGGTCCTTTATGGCAAGCTTCAAGGATTAGTAAAGCTGTCGGCCCATCAACACATCGACGAATGACAAGATCCGCACATTGTTTGAAACGGTAAGGGTCGTCCCAATAATAGTGTTCAATGACTTTAAAGAACTTTTTCTTTTGTTGGGACGTTAACCCTTCCTTGAGAATTCCACCCGCTAAATAGTTTGCAATGTCCGTAAACCACGGGGTATCATCAAGATTGGAATTGATAGACGTTAAGGCCTCAAGGGGAAAAGAGTCATTGATCTCTTGATTCGGATGATCCCCCTGATAAGGATCCTCAAGTCTACTTAGATGATCCGCTGCTAGGTTTTCAGCTCCCTTCTTGTCAGGAATTTCAATTTTAAATTCTTGAAGGAGCAAAACCCAACGAAGAAGTCTTGGCTTAGAAACTTGTTTAGTTAACAAGTACTTCAACGCAGAATGATCGGTATAGACAATTATGGTGGATAGGACAAGATAGGGGCGGAATTTTTCAAAAGCATACACTATAGCTAAAAGCTCTTTTTCGGTAGTGGTATAATGCAGTTGAGCCCCCGTCATTGTCTTGCTAGCATAATGGATTCGTTGGAAGTGTTTGTTCACTTTTTGGCCCAAAACCGCTCCAATAGCAAAGTCACTAGCATCACACATCAATTCAAAAGGTAGCTCCCAATTAGGGGTAACCAAGACTGGTGCCTTAGTTAGCTTGTCCTTAAGAAGATAGAAGGATTCAATACATTCTTTAGAAAAGATAAAGGGAGTATCTTTTTCCAAGAGGTGGGTCATCGGGCGAGCGATTTTAGAAAAATCTTGAATGAATCGACGATAGAAGCCCGCATGACCAAGGAAACTTCTCACGCCCTTCATGGTTGAAGGTGGAGGCAATTTAGCAATAACATCGACTTTAGCACGGTCGACATCAAGACCGGCTTTAGAGATTTTATGTCCAAGAACAATGCCTTCTTTTACTATGAAATGGCATTTTTCCCAATTAAGAACAAGGCGAGTGTCTTCACACCGCTTCAACATACGTTCCAAATTGGCAAGGCAATGAGAGAAAGAATCACCATAGACCGAGAAATCATCCATGAAGACTTCCATAGTTTCTTCAACCATGTCATGAAAGATAGCCATCATACATCTTTGGAAAGTCCCAGGACCATTGCATAAGCCGAAAGGCATTCTTTTGTAAGCAAATGTTCCATAAGGACAAGTGAATGTGGTTTTCTCTTGGTCTTTGGGATCGATGGGAATTTGAAAATACCCGGAGAAACCGTCTAAGAAACAAAAATAATCATTACCTGCTAAACGTTCAAGCATTTGGTCCATAAAATGAAGGGGAAAATGATCCTTTCTCGTAGCATCATTGAGTTTGCAATAGTCTAGACAAACTCTCCACCCTGTAACGAGACGAGTAGGAATAAACTCGTTGTTTTCATTGGGCACAACGGTGATTCCGCCTTTCTTAGGCACACAATGGACCGGAATAACCCATGGTGAATCCGAGATAGGGTAGATCATTCCCGCATCAAGAAGTTTGAGAACCTCTTTTTTGATAACGTCATGGATCTTGGGATTCACCCTTCTTTGGCTTTGAATAGTGGGTTTAAAGTCGTCCTCCATGAGAATTTTATGTGTGCAAAAGTGAGGATCAATTCCACGAATATCAGAGATTTTCCAAGCAATCGCTTTCTTATGATTCTTCAGCACGGCGATAAGTCGAGATTTTTCGTCTTCTTTCAAATCCTTAGCGATGATGACGGGTAACTTCTTATTGTCTTCAAGGAAAATGTACTCGAGATGAGACGGTAGGTCCTTAAGCTCTAAATCCGGAGGATTTTCGATGGAAGGCGTAGTCAGATTCGGATCATCGATATAGATTTCCTTAGGAGATGGTGGAGAAATATGGTCCTCATTAAGAAGTTTCTCAATGGTACGAATGTCTTCATCCCAATTGGAGGGAGAATCGTCATATTGTAAGTCCACATCTCCCAAAGTTGCTTCAAATTCTTTCAAAAGGAGATCACTTTCTCCAAATGGAGTTAGTGATGGAGCAATAGAGGCAACGGTCTCAACAATGGGTAGAGAAGAAGAACCACTTTTACAAGTGTCTTTGAAATGTTCTTCACAAGCCTCATCAAGAACGTCAATGAAATTAACGCTCTCATTTTCAGAAGGTTGCTTAGAAAGTTTACCCATGTTGAAGACGATTTTATAGTCACCAACTCTCATGATTAATTCTCCTGTGGCTACATCAATGAGAGTGCGACCGGTCCTCGAGAATGGACGTCTAACGATTAATGGAACACGGGGATCCATCTCGTAGTCAACGACAACAAAATCCGTCGGAAAGGTGAATTTGTCGACACCGACGAAAACAACTTCGGCTATCCCCACCAGATAAGCAACCGTACGGTTAGCTAATTCCAATGTCATTCGTGTGGGGACTAGCTCGGGTAGAGATAATTGTTTCCAAACACTTAATGGCATTAAGTTTATACTAGCACCTAGATCGGCTAGGGCCATACAATTCTCTACCCCGGGGAAGTTGCAAGGAATGAGAAAACAACCCGGATCACCAAGTTTGGTGGGTAATTTCCTTAAGAGCACTGCAGAGCAATTCTCATTAAGTTGGGTCTGAGCGATATCAAGGAGTTTCTCCTTATCACTGAGAAGATCTTTAAACATTTTAGCATATTTCGGCATGTGAGCGAGAGCCTCAGCAAAGGAGATATTGAAATTCAGTTGTTTAAACATTTTAAGAAAGTTAGAAACCTGAATATCATCCTTGTTCTTCAACTTCTCTTTCCTCAACCTTGAGGGATAAGGTATATTGGGTTGAGATGAAGGCTTTGGGATAGAATTCTCACTCACATCCTTGGGTGATGGAGGGGTGGAAGTAGAAGGTGGAGGAATTGGAGAAATAGAAGGTGGAGGAATTGGAGAAGTAGAAGTTGGAGGAATTGGAGAAGTAGACTCGTTTTCCTTTGTCACAATCACCGGTGTAGGTGTAGGAAGCTCGGGTTCCTTTAAACCTTTTCCACTTCGAGTGGTGATTGGTTTCATCTCCCCTCTTGGATTAGCAACGGTGTTACTCGGAAGAGAACCCGAACCAGGGGCTTGATTACTTTGGAAGAAACTAGCCATCATATCCCTTAAGTCATTCGTTTGACTGCTCAAAGAGTTTCGCATATCGGCTCAAAGATCATTCCCTTGTTTCACCATATCTCCTTTCAAGTTGGCCATTTGCCGTTGAAGATTCTGCACTATCGCATCATTAGTCCTCATGTAAGTGTCAACCTCTTGATGAAATACGGTGGGTTGGTTGGGAGGAACAGCATGGTAGGCAGGTGGTTGATAAGCTGGTTGTTGGTGAACTTGAATGTTTCCTTGAGGTGGATATGGGTTTCTTTGGGTTTGATATTGATTTGGAGCTCGAGGTTGGTTTTGATTGTTGCGATTGAGGTTGTTTGGGTTTTGAGGGGGAAAACCGGGTGGTGAAAGAAAGTTGTTTGAACGATAACTAAGCAAATTGCGGTCACCTTGAGGACGTGCTTGATAGCCTCCCGTAGAAAAGTTAACGTTGGCGGCATACATATTTTCCGGATTCTCATGAGTCGAAGGACAATCGGTGTATGAATGAGATCCCCCGCATATTTAACATGACTGACTCATAGCATGAACTTGTGCATTGATAGATTTGGTATTGTTAGCGGTTTGGAGAGCAAGTGTTTCAACAAGCGAAGTAAGCTTATCAATTCTCTTGTCGCTCTCACTAGTACTAGCACTAGCCACATTAGTCCGAACACTCTTGGTTTGCGCTCTAGACTTATTCTCAATAATATCCCAAGCGGCATTAGAAGACTTAACCAAAATGTTACCCCCCCCCCCCCCCCCCCCGAGGCACTATTTAGTGAATCTTGGTCATTCATGCTTAAACCATTGTAAAAAGTATTAATTTAATGTACTTTTGTGAAACCATGTTGTGGACACTTTCTTAAAAGTTTCTTAAAATGGTCCCAAGATTCACTAAATGTCTCACCGTACTTTTTTTCAAAGGTAATGATTTCATTCCGCAAAGCGGTAGTACGTGAGGGTGGGAAAAAGTAGTTGATGAATTTAGTCTCTAAATCCGTCCACGTAAGAATAATTTGTGGCGGTTCCTTATCAAGCCAATGCCGGGCTTGTCCCTCTAAGGAGAAAGGAAAAAGTTTCAAGCAAATCACTTCTTGTGAAACCCCATTATACTTAACCGTATTAGTGAGTTGAAGGAACCTTTTTATATGGTCATGAGGATCATCAAGTGTACGTCCCAAGAAAGGTTGAGCAGAGACCATTTGAATGAAGTCGGATTTGAGCTCAAAGTTGTTGGCTCTAATCTCGGGTATGACAATAGCATCAGTGTTGCCCTCTACTTGCGATTGCAAAAGCTCGATCATTGGTTGATTGTCCATGGTGACAATAGGTGGAGTAATGACTTCGGCTTGAGCTGATTTCTTCTTACGAGCACGGGTACGCATACACACCTACAAAAGGAAAAGAAAAATAGACAAGAAATATTTTTGGTTTTTTTTATGTTTTTCTACTTTTTTTGAATTTTTTGAAATTTTTTTAATTTTTATGGATTTTTGAAAATTTAAGAAAGAAAAATAACGTTCAAAAATGAACGGATCCAAAAATCCAACGCGTCTCTCACTATACTATAGATACTTATTGATAAGGAACCGTGGGGGTATTTAATGAGCCATGGGAAAATATAGTCGTTTCTCCCTTGTCCTATAATTAGTGAATCATTTCCATCTTTTAATTAACCCTTTTTGCACATTCTCTCTTAGTTTTTCACACACCTTAGATCATTGATTAGTTATTAGATTAATCTTGTTTAAGATGTGATTCTCCTATCAAATAATCTCATCTTATAAAATGAAAAGAGAAGAACACTTTCATCACAATGAAGTGTTAGGGTCATAACATGATGAGATCTCTTCTTCTATAGATCTAGTCATGATTATATTTTTACTACTATGTAAATCATGAAGATCTAAGTTGTGTGTATACTTGGACTTGATGTGTATGTAATAGATCTAAGTGGTGGGTACACTTGGATGTGTTTGTAAATCCAAGTGATGAGTATCCTTGGATTAGGTGTTAGGAGTGTAGTTCCTAGTTATGTATATACTTGGAAATAGTGTTAGAGTCCTAGATATAAGTGGTGTGTACTTGGATCTAGATGGTTTATGTGTTTAGGCTATAAAATGCAAAGTTTGTTATGATGGGCCATAAAATATAACCAATGGTGTGATGGGTGTAGATTGGTTATACCTAAGATTAGAACTCGACATCTAGCCTTGTGTCGAAAAATGGGAAGTAGGTGATGTGTATAGATTGTTCCTACCTAAGATTAGGACTCGACATCTAGCTTAGCGTCTAAAATGATGTAAGCAACATGTATGGTTTTCTCCGCCTTGAAAGGAGCTTGTTGACTAGTGAAGTAACTCTCAAGTTGGGTACTCGAGTAGTGGAGTAGGGCTAAGAGGAGCTTGATAACGCTCAAATCCAACATGTTTTTTGGAGCATTATCCATGTATTTTTCATGGTTTTTGGTTAAACTAACGAGCTTTTTAGCTCATATATGTGTGAAGTTATGTTTTGTGTTGTTAGTTAACCAAGATCATGGGAAGTGAAGAAAAGAAGTGAAAAAGAAAAAGAAATGAAGAATAAAAGAAGTTTCATGCATATACGAAGGAATCCCGAAAAATACGAGTCTCATGGAGACTATTTGAGAAGCTTAGAGTCATAAAGTCGTTGCTCACGGTACTCAAAAGATGATGTTCAAGAGTAAATCAAGAAAGAATTGAAGAAATGAAGTTATATCGAAGATGTTGGAAGCTTTGTGTTACCAACACACTTTCACCATTTTGGCCATAACTTGAGAATACGAACCTCGATTGACTTGGTTCTTGTGCTCACGCATGCGTAAAACAAAGGGCTACAACTTTGGTTTTTACACTTTTTGACCAATCTGGACGATGAGCTGGCGGCCGGCTAAAGCAACTGGCAACCGAGTGGGATAAAAAAGAAGGAGCCGACCAACCAGTAGAGCAGCCACCCATCTCCTTTTTGGCTACCATCTCCTTTCTTCTGAGCAGCTTCCAACCAGTGGAGCAGCCACCCATCTCCTTTTCCGGCTGCCATCTCCTTTTTCCTACAACTTCTCCAAGTAATCTTAAATACCCATATACTTTCCCTTGCTCCCCAAGTCCGACCATTACTCCATTTTAACTCTTTAAAGCTTCATTACACCCATAATAACACACCTTTGGCTCCAATAAAACTACTTGGTGGCCAAGGCCAATTCACCTATAAATAAGACCCGTAGGGTATTGTTTTTCATATCTTGATCATACAATTTCCTTACTTTGGTAGACAACAGCTATACCACTCTCTTCTACCACCCCTCACCCATTTCCAGAAGTGGTGAGGGGTGGAATTGGTCACTATGTTCATGTTATAAGCCATGGAAGAAGTACAGAAAGAAGCCACACATCCATAAACCATCCAATCTCCAACAATCCTCATTCCCAAACACCCCAATAACTCTATACTCATACCAAGAGGTTGATGTCTAAGAAGGTTATGGTAGGATGAATTGTAACTTTGGTTGTTCTTTTAGTTAGAGTCGTTTAGATACTTTGGTACTATGAACTCTAATGTTTGGTAACTTCTTCTTTATTATTCAATCATGTTTATGTTCATGTTTATGGTGATACATGTGTTTTGTGATATTGTGAATGTTGTCTTGATACTTGTGTGGTTCATATGAAAACATATGATAAATGGATGTTTGAATTTTATTAGTGTTTGTTTTGGATTATGATGATATCATCATATTCGGTTGAATTAGAACTTGTTCTTGTTTGTCACTTTGGTTATTCATGGTTGAGTCTAAAGGTCGAAAGGATTCTCAATATGGTTGATTTCAATTCATTAATCGACAAATGATTTGGTCTTGTGCTTTGTGGCGATTGTGAAAGAGACTTAATAATCATAAGAAGTAAATGTTCAATTAAGATTAATATCGAAAACAGTCTTTTGAATATATTTTTCTAATCATCTTTCAAGTAAATGAAACATATCGGATTGATAACACCAAGTCTATAGGTCGAAAGGATTTTTGTTGTTGTTGGTTTATGCATAAGGATCATGATATGACCACTTGAGTGAGCCTTATGTATAACTGATTTATAAAACATAATCTATTATTATTGGTTCTATAGGTCGAAAGGATCGCCTTTGATAATTTGTTTTCCAAACTACACATTCTAATATCCATGTGATCATTTGGCCATACATGTATGTTCTTTGTGTGCTTGCTCCGATAATCGATTCTCTTGGTGGTTTGATCCGTGACAATCACAACCATCATCTTGTTACAAACAGACAACACTTGAGTGCAACCAAGTCTTTTGGGACGAACTTAACTTACCAACCTAACTACAATATGACTAGGGTATACTTGCCTGAATGTGTGTTCCTAATTAGTACCGGTAATTCTTGTTTATAAATTTAAAACCTAGTGAAAACGCATCAGCGCTTCGTGACCGAACCACTCTAAATCATCGTGTCAGTATTATGCTTTACATTTACGTCTTTACTTTCATAGTTGCATAATATACTTGTTGTATGTTGTTGTGTGCATCTCATAATCTAAACACTTAAGTTGTGGAAAAGTTAAGGTTTGGTACGTGTGTGTTTCATGTTTAGATTATTTAACAACCCCAAATTTACTCGCAACAAAAACCAACCATTTGGGTGTTAAGAAATAGCACAATCACAAAAGAACATAAAGAATGACTCTAAAAGAGACATTTTTAGATAAAGGGTTCCATTCATAAAGATCAGAGTACTGGTCACACAAACCGTTACCAACATTTCTTACATAACTCTTTTAAAGTATACAAACATTTTGAAAGTAAAAGATAGTTGAATGGAACAAAAACATATTTTCCAAAACATTAGCGCTTGCTTCCTCGTCCATTCCAAACCTCCAACATCCATCTTTAATTACCTGAGATAAACATGCTAAAAAGTCAACTAAAAAGCTGAGTGAATTTATAGAGTTTATAAGAATAATAAGTGAACACAAGAATTTTTAATCATCTCAAACTTATCACACAGACAAGTCATATATATAGATAAATGCATTAAGCTCACGCCCTTGAGCGTTAACCAACATGTCAAACCGAGTCACACGGCGCCCTTACTACAGGTAATATTGTCATATACCAACGACCTTTTATACATAATATCTCTTTCAGGTGTTCACAAGGATACAAACCCTAGGATAAGGCTGTCAAACCAAATAGATCTATCATATATATTAGCGTTTACCCCTTCGAGTAATTAACAATGCATGAAATTCAGGGACTTCATTAGATAATAGAACTTATGCATTTATCATCTCATTCGGGTCCATCATACCGAAAATAACTTGTGTTCATTTTTATAAACAGCATGTATCCCCCTCGTGGGTTTAATAAAACATTTAAAGTTTAAAGGTGAGGCTATAAACTCACCTCGTGTGGTAGAAGTAGAGATAACGATCGCTGACGATAAGTGATGCCTGTCAAACACGAGAACCGCAACCTATCAAATAAGGCGTGTTCATTAATAATAGACTCGAGTAATAAATCATACATAATATCATCAAACTCAAAATCATAAAATCACGACAAACCCGAAAGAAAACAATACAAGTGATACTATTGCACTCTTCTGTATGTTTACTCTATTAGCCTACTCTTTCGATAAAAATCTGTCGGCACATAGCAAATGTACAAGCTAATTTACCCCACTTAAACACGTCAAAAGTTTATGAAACGACTCAGAGAACTCACTTACTATCTATAGAAAGTCCTCCAAAAAGTTTGTCAAAAGATTTTAGTTCTAACACTCCCTGCCCGACACATCTTTGAACTACGAAAACTGGACAGTTTTACGTCATCGACTCATACAACCATTTTGACTTCGCTAATCAACTTCATTTACAAAACCAACACTTAAGTTTGAAAATAGACTCACCAACCTAGGTTTACATACTTAGAACAACCCTTGACTCATTTTGAAACTCATTCTATAGTCCCCGAGATTCGATCCAAAAATCGACAACAACTTCAAATTGTGTCGATACTTGTCTCTCGGTACACGAATAATCAAACTATCACAACTTCACACTCGTTTGAAGTTAGAAGCTCTAATATATATCAAATCGTAGCTAATGAAATTCTCTACAACACTATCCAATTAGTTAAACGATTATTCAAACATAAGACATCCAAAAAAAGCCCACAGGTCACTACCCTAATTTACCCTCTAAAATCTCACATAAAATCACACTTTTGATCAATCCTGACCACTTTTCTAATCATCTTAATCCCCTAACATAAACATATATTTATCCTAAAACTTGTATAAATCATAAAAATGAAAACCCAAAAATCAAAATCAATTTTCTTTAACCAAACAACATGATCTACACATGATTATCACTAGATAAACACATGCAAGATCATCTAACCATCATACCACCCTAGCTCATAATCAAAATCAAAAACTTCTTGCATGTTGTAAATTTTTGCACCATGAGAATCACCTTAGAATTCTGAGGTGTGCTCTTGTGCTAGTTTTGGATGGATCAAGATAGAAATCAAGAAAAAATTGGGGTAAGGGGTGTTTGTAGGTGACGGTAAAGAAAAAAGAGACAGGAGGTGAGACAATTTTTTGGTAAACTTGATTTTGTATGTGTTTTGTGTTAGGTGGGAGCTTATATATGGTGGGTGGTAGGGTTACTTTTGCCAATCTTGCATAGTTTTAGACCAAAATGTAAATATTAGTTAAAAGCGGGAAATGACTAATAGTTAATTTTGAAAATATTTACGGGCCTCGGGTTTCATAAAAATACTTTTCAAAATTTAAAACGCACACGAAATATGATATTATATATTCCCGGCACGACTTAATACGCAATTAAAACGAAAACTTAAAAAATATCAAATATCGAAACAATCGATAATAAAACATAAAATTTGGGCATCCGTCGGTATCGCGATCACTATAAATTCCATTCGTAAGATTCTCAAAAATTATAATTTAACAATTCTCATTTAAAATTAACCAAAAGTAATAAATCAATTCAATAAAAAATTTGAATTAAATTATATATTAGAATAAAATATGACCTTATTTTTGCGGGTTTTACATCCTCACCTCCTTAGGGAAGCACCGCCCCGGGGCTTACTTCTCCTTATGTCCGTCTACGAATAAATGCAGATACTTGCTCTTGAAGTAGTCCTCTCGTTCCCAAGTGTACTCGGGTCCACGTCGGGAATTCCACCGCACTTTAACTATTGGGATCTGACTTTGCTTAAGCCGTTTCACCTCTCGATCCATGATCTCCATCGGTTCTTCAATGAAATGCAGCTTGTCGTCCAATTGAACCTCCTCAAGTGGAATTATTAAATTTTCGTCCGCCAAACACCTCTTAAGATTGGAAACGTGAAAAGTGTTGTGGATAGCACTTAACTTGTCGGGTAATTCCAACTTATACGCCAAGGGACCAACTCGATCAACAATCTTGAATGGACCAATATAGCGTGGACTAAGCTTTCCTTGATTACCAAATAGGATTACTCCTTTCCAAGGTGATACTTTCAACATAAATATCGCCAATATCAAACTCCAATGGTTTTCGCCTCTTATCTGCATAGGTCTTCTGCGTACTACGGGCAATCAATAAACGATTCTTAATTTGCACGATCTTCTCGGTCGTCTCTCTAATCAATTCAGGACCCGTCAATTGACTTTCTCCAACCTCACACCAACCAACTGGTGATCTATACTTTCACCCGTAAAGTGCTTCAAAAGGTGTCGCCTTGATACTCGCGTGATAACTATTGTTGTATGAGAACTCCACCAATGGTAAGTGTCGATCCCAACTACCTCCATAATCTATTACACACGCTCGTAACATATCCTCCAACGTCTGAATAGTCCTTTCACTTTAACCGTCCGTTTTCGGATGATACGCAGTGCTCATGTCCAACTGAGTCCCCAAAGCTCGCTGAAGCGACTTCCAAAACTCAGATGTAAACCGACTATCTCGATCTGAAATAATCGACAAAGGAACTCCATGTCTACAAACAACTTCCTTCAAATACAACCGAGTAAGTTTGTCTAAGTCATTGGTTTTCTTTATCGGTAAGAAATGAGCCGACTTAGTCAACCGATCAACAATCATCCAAATCGTATCATGACCACTAGAAGTTCTCGGAAATCCTGAAACAAAGTCCATAGTGATCTTCTCCCATTTCCATTCTGGAATTTCAGGTTGTTGTAGTAACCAGAAGGTCTCTTGTGCTCAAACTTCACCTTAGCACACATCAAGTATTTACTAACATAAGTGGCTATATCAGCCTTCATATTCGGCCACCAGTAGCATTTCTTCAAGTCTTGGTACATTTTATCCGATCCTGGGTGAATCGAATATTTAGACTTATGAGATTCGTGCATAATTAAATCTCTCAGTCCTCCATACACAGGTAACCATACACGATTCTCAAAATATCGAATTCCATCATCACGAATCTCGAATATGGGTGTCATCCTTCTACCCAAGTCTTCATCTCTCACATTCTCCTCTTTCATCGCTTTTGTTTGAGCTTTAATTATTTGATTAGATAAATCGGAATTAGTTTTCATGGCTAAAGCTTTAACCTTTTCGTCATTTCTCTTTTTTCCTACTAAGAGCATCGGCAACTACATTCGCCTTGTCGGGATGATAACGGATTTCACAGTCGTAGTCACTCTGAGTTCAACCCAGCGACGTTGTCTCATATTAAGCTCCTTTTTGTCCAGGATATGTTGTAGACTCTTACGATCCGTATATACTACACATTTTGTACCATACAGATAATGTCTCCAAAGTCTAAGTGCGAAGACAACAACACCAAGTTCTAAGTCATGAGTCGTATAGTTCTCTTCATGTTTCCTTAGTTGCCTTGAAGCATAGGCGATAACTTTCTCCCGCTGCATCAGTACAGCTCCATAACCTTTATGTGATGCGTTACAATATACCACAAAGTCTTCAGATCCCTCAGGCAATGCCAAAATAGGTGCGGAACACAACTTTTCTTTTAGCATTTGGAACGCTTCCTCTTTTTCCTTGCCCCATTCATATGTCTTGCTCTTTTGGGTCAGTTTGGTAAGTGGTTTAGAAATCAAAGAGAATCCCTCAATGAATCTTCGGTAATACCCAGCCAAACCCAAGAATTGCCTTACTTCCTCGGTGTTGTTGGGGCAGGCCAATCTCTAATAGCCTCAATCTTTGCTGGATCAACATGAACACCATTACTGTCGATTACATGACCAAGAAACTGTACAGATTCTAGCCAGAAAGCGCATTTCAAAAATTTGGCGTACAATTGTTCCTTTTTAAGCAACTCCAAAATAATCTCGGGATTCTCTCCATGCTCTTCCTTGCTCTTGGAATAGATAAGTATATCATCAATGAATACAATTACGAACTTATCAAGGTATGGCTTGCACACTCAATTCATTAAGTCCATAAAAATTGCGGGTGCATTAGTTAGACCAATGGGCATCTCTTGGAACTCGAAATGACCATACCGAGTCCTAAATGCAGTAATTGGTATATCTTCCTCCCTAATGTGAAGCTGATGATAACCCGATCGCAGTTCGATCTTTGAGTACACACTCGAACAATGAAGTTGATCAAATAGATCGTCAATCCTCGAAAGCGGATATCGGTTCTTCAACGTCAACTTGTTCAGTTCGCGGTAATCAATACACATACGGAATGATCCGTCCTTCTTCTTAACAAACAATAATGGAGCTCCCCAAGGCGATGAACTCGGACGAATAAATCCCTTCTCTGATAATTCCTTCAATTGATCAGCTAACTCCATCATTTCTGACGGCGCTAGACGATAAGGTGCACGTGCGACAGGTGCAGCTCCAGGCACAAGTTCAATTTTAAATTCGACTTGTCGAGGTGGTGGAAGTCCTAGAAAGTCGTCAGGAAACACCTCTGGATAGTCACAAATCACCAGCACATATTCTAAATGCTTTTCCCTATGTTCTGCCTCACTCACCTAGGCTAAGAACAATTGGCATCCTCTTTCTATGTACTTCCTCACCTTTATAAAAGAGATCACCGTCAAGTGAGACGTACCACTATCCATTTTTACCACCAACGTCTTACTCTTAACATGTACATGCACTACTTTCTTCCCACAAACAATGGTAGCATCATGCTTAACTAGCCAATCCATCCCAATAATCACGTCAAAAGCACCGAGCTCAATAGGCATAAGATCGATTTTGAATAAGTGGTTCACTATGTTGAAAGTATAATCCCTTAGAATAGAGCTAGTACTAGTTATCCTACCATCATCCAGTTCAACCTCATACTTTGTATCTAATTCATCCGGTTTAGTGTCGAACAAAAGACTAAAGCTTATGTTGATAAAGCTCTTATCCGATCCAGAATCAAATAGTACTCTAGCATATCAGTTATTAAGTAAAAACATACCTGTCATGACATTGGGTCCATCATTCTGCTCAGCACCTCCAACAGCATACACTTTTCCTGCAGCATTTCCTTCTTGATTGTTCTTCTTTGGGCAGTTCCCTCTCACATGGCCTTTCTCTCCACAATCGTAACAAGTTATAACACGTTGAGTGTTTGCACCAGTGGCAACACCCCTGCTCCATCAATCTTTAGTTTGTGGCCAGGCTTTCCACACTTGTTGCATTTCGGTGGACAGTTCCCAAAGTATCGAATCCCACGATTGTTACAATTAGGAGCATTCCTACCTTGATCACCTCTTGCATTCTGCGTGTTTGTCATGGCTCTTGCATTCCCTTGCCTCTGATTGTTGTACTAATTATGGCGGTTGTTACCTTGGTTGTTTCCCCTGTTGTTGCTGTTTCTATAGTTACCACCACTACCACCTTGGTTATTGTTCTCCCATTTTCTCTTATTGCCTTCTACAATCCTTTCAGCCTTAGTAGTCAACTTCTGCTCCATCAAAGTGTGTTCCATTCGAACAGCTTCATTCAACACAGTAGGTCTTGAGGATGTGGTTTCCCCTTTGATGTTCTCTGGCAGACCCCTCAGATACGCATCAATTTTCTTTTTCTCAGTTGGAACTGTTTCAGGACACAACAGAATCAACTTATTAAACCTTTGAGTATAAGCAGTAATATTACAGTCCTTCACCCTCAAGTTCCACAGCTCCACTTCCATTTTCTGAATTTCCTCAGCAGGACAAAACTCCTTAGTCATCATAGTTCTCAATTGTGTCCACGACCTCCCATGTGCCACTTCTAGCCCTAAGGTAGCTACTTGAGCATTCCACCATGTCAAAGCTGGACCTTGAAGTGTAGTAGTAGCAAAATTCACCTTGTTCCTTTCCACACAGTCACTGATACTAAACACACTTTCCGTCTTTTCAAACCAACGAGCCAATCCCACTGCTCCTTCAGTACCATGGAAATTAATTAGCCCGCGTTTCTTAAAACTAGAGAAATTACAATCTCTAGCAGGTGGTACACCAATTGGAACAACATTTCCCCCTGCTCCACCGACTTGGTTCATCGCAACACGATCTTCTGCAAGAGCTGCAACAACAATTCTGTTCACCTCAGCCTGACTCATCCTACGCGGTGGCATGATTCTGTCACAACACAAAGAAACACTCATGATTGTTCATACAATGATGTGGTCATAATCATGTACAAATTTTTGATCACAACATGAATAAATCATCGAGCCATAAAAAATCACAACACAAAGTGATTACTACTACTATGGGTCACGTGGGGATCCACATGGCTCATATGTTATAGCAAATCCCGTAAAATAAAATTTATAAGGTCATTATATAATTTCAGAAATTATGAAAAATACGAATGGATGAATTTACATCAAAATATCGTTCAAAGTCGATATATATAACTTATATCTCAAATATATCTCAAAAATCTCGAATATCTCAAGTATCTCAAAGTATTTATTATAAAATACTTAACAATAAGGCTTCCCAAATATGCATTAACAATAATATAAAAGTTTCCTGAAGGCTTGGACTAGGAACACGAGAAGACTCAACGCACAAAACACGGTTAGTTTAGGTTTTTGAAAATGAAAGACCTAGTTCTCTATAACCTTAAGCTCTGATACCAATCTTTAACACCCCCAAATTTACTCGCAACGAAACCAACCATTTGGGTGTTAAGAAATATCACAATCACAAAGGAACATAAAGAACGACTCTAAAAGAGACTTTTTTAGATAAAGGGTTCCATTCATAAAGATCAGAGTACTGGTCCCACAAACCGTTACCAACATTTCTTACATAAATCTTTTAAAGTACACAAACATTTTGAAAGTAAAAGATAGTTGAATGGAACGAAAACATATTTTCCAAAACATTAGCGCTTGCCTCCTCGTCCATTTCAAACCTCGAGCATCCATCTTTAATTACCTGAGATAAACATGCTAAAAAGTCAACTACAAAGCTGAGTGAATTTATAGAGTTTATAAGAATAATAAGTGAACACAAGAATTTTTAATCATCTCAAACTTATCACACAGACAAGTCATATATATAGATAAATGCATTAAGCACACGCCCCTGAACGTTAACCAACATGTCAAACCGAGTCACTTACGGCGCCCCTACTACATGTAATATTGTCATATACCAACGACCTCTTATACATAATATCCCCTTTTAGGTGTTCACAAGGATACAAACCCTAGGATAAGGTTGTCAAACCAAATAGATCTATCATATGTATTAGCTTTTACCCTTCGAGTAATTAACAGTGCATGAAATTCAGGGACTTCATTAGACAATGGTACTTAGCATTTATCATCTCGTTCGGGTCTAGCATACCAAAAACAACTTGTGATCATTTTTATAAAAAACATGTATCCCCCTCTCGGGTTTAATAAAACATTTAAAGTTTAAATGCGAGGCTATAAACTCACCTCGAGTGGTATAAGTAGAGATAACGATCGCCGACGATAAGTGATGCCCCTCAAACACGAGAACCGCAACCTATCAAATAAGGCGTGTTCATTAATAATAGACTCGAGTAATAAACTATACATAATATCATCAAACTCAAAATCATAAAATCACGACAAACCCGAAAGAAAACAATTTAAGTGATACTATTGCACTCTTCTATATGTTTACTCTATTAGCCTATTCTTTCGATAAAAATCTGCCGGCACATACCAAATGTACAAGCTCATTTACCTCACTTAAACACGTCAAAAGTTTATGAAACGACTCAGAGAACTCACTTACTATCTATAGAAAGTCCTCCAAAAAGTTTGTCAAAAGATTTTACTTCTAAGACTCCCTGCCCGACACATCTTTGAACTACAAAAACTGGACAGTTTTACTTCATCGACTCATACAACCATTTTGACTTCGCTAATCAACTTCATTTACAAAACCGACACTTAAGTTTGAAAATAGACTCATCAACCTAGGTTTACATACTTAGAACAGCCCTTGACTCATTTTAAAGCTCATTCTATAGTCCCTGAGATTCGATCTAAATATCGATAACAACTTCAAATTGTGCCGATACTCATCTCCCGGTACACGAATAATCAAACTATCATAACTTCACACTCGTTTAGAGTTAGAAACTCTAATTTATGTCAAATTGAAGCTAATGAAATTCTTTACAACACTATCCTATTATTTAAACAATTATTCAAACATAAGACATCCAAAAATAGCCCACAAGTTACTGCCCTAATTTACCCTCTAAAATCTCACATAAAATCACACTTTTGGTCAATTCTAACCACTTTTCTAATCATCTTAATCCCCTAACATCAACATATATTAATCCTAACACTTGTAGAAGTCATAAAAATAAAAACCCAAATATCAAAATCAACTTTCTTTAACAAAACAACATTATCTACACATGATTATCACTAGATAAACACATGCAAGATCATCTAACCATCATACCACCCTAGTTCATAATCAAAATCAAAAAGTTCTTGCGTGTTGTAAATTTTTGCACCATGAGAATCACCTTGGAATTCTAAGGTGTGGTCTTGTGTTAGTTTTGGATGGATCAAGATAGAAATCAAGAAAAAATTGAGGTAAGGGGTGTTTGTAGGTGACGGTAAAGAAAAAAGAGAGAGGAGGTGAGACAATTTTTTGGTAAAGTTGATTTTGTATGTGTTTTGTGTTAGGTGGGAGCTTATATATGGTGGGTGGAAGGGTTAGTTTTGCCAATCTTACATAGTTTTGGACCAAAATATATATATTAGTTAAAAAGCGAAAAATGACTAATAGTCAATTTTGAAAATATTTACGGGTCTCGGGTTTCATAAAAATACTTTTCAAAATTTAAAACGCACACAAAATATGATATAATATAGTCCTTGCACGACTTAATACGCAATTAAAACAAAAACTTCAAATATATCAAATATCGAAACCATCGATAATAAAACATAAAATTTGGGCATCCCTCGGTATCAGGATCACTAGTAGATAAATTCCATTCGTAAGATTCGTGAAAATTATAATTTAACAATTCTCATCTAAAATTAACCAAAAGTAATAAATCAATTCAATAAAAATTTTGAATTAAATTATATATTAGAATAAAATATGATCTTATTTTTGCGGGTTTATAGATTATGATCAAGTGTGCATCCCATAGTCTAAACATATTAGTTGCGGAAAAGTTATGGCATAGTACGTGTGTGCTTAGTGTTTAGACCATTGTTTGATGTGCTCTTGATTTGATGTGTTTGTGTGTTTATTTACTTGTTGTTTATAGTTAGTATCTATAACAAACACATCTTATATTAAGTGACGCTTGATCAGGAATTTGATACAAAAGATTGTTAAGATTTAAAAGGTAACAATGTTTTTCATCCACTGTTGGCGGTTCTTTAATTGAACCGCGGATCTTTATTGATAAAGAACCGCTGTATGTTTATTGAACCGCAGTCAGTGGATTATGCGTAAAAGTTTTTGAATCTTAATTAGAAACGTATTCACCCCCTACCGTTTTTACAGGATAGAAGATAAAACGGGCAAAAACATATAAAAACATAAAAAAAACAATAATAATTTTTTAAAAGTAAATAAAAGAACATTTAATATAAAAGATCCACTGAGTGACCAATTCGATGTTTGACACGCGCCCATTGAGCCCCTTGAATGTCTTACATGTGCCCATTGAGCCCATCCATAATAATTAGATGGGCAAAAAATACCCCTTGCTTGTTAAAAAGGGGTCAAAAGTTGCGCATAATTAGCAAAATGGGCAAGATTTGCCACCACTAATATTTTGAAATTGAATCAAAAAACTCACCATGCTTCATGTCGTAGCGCGCCTTGACCTATTGCATAGCGTAGAGGTCGTGCCTCACGCCTTAGCGCACTGTAAGACGCGCCTTAGTGCGCCTTTTTAACCATGAAAAAAATCTATAACTTACGGGTATCCACACGTAAATGGGTGGGAAATCTTATCATTTTCCACCCGTGGATGGGTCATAGGTAAAAATTTAAACCCATTGAAGTGTGGATGGTGGGTAACGGGTATGTTGTACAAACTAGAAATGGGGGGTTGAATAATTTTTACCATTTATAAACTTGCTTCATAATTGTTAAGTCAATTAATAATGTTTCGAAAATATTTGTTATATCAAGTGATCTTGATCATGATTGGCTTAAGATAATAGTAAGTAAAGAGTACGGAGTGAAACAACCTAACGATGACATAATGATTTTTATAGTCGGTTAATTAGCATTAAATTGAACAATTTTACATGTAAAACGTAAAATATAAGAAATAATGTAATATCGGAAGATTAGCACTAAATTGAGCAGAATCGAAGGGATATTGAGGTAGAAAACATTGAACTATTTGATCTTATCACGAGGACCAAGCTCCAGTGTGTAAGTAGGAAGATAGTCCGAAGAGATAGGTTAATAGGTGTAATTAATGTAAGTTTGTGGGTGTGTGTGAAAATAATTACCATTTATTAAATGTGTGCGGGTATTTATAGGCCACTATAGAAATTTTTGGAGTGTCTTGTCATTTTATGAGGTTGACTTCTTGTTAGGAGACATCAGATTACCCAATGGATAAAAGGGGCTTCCATATAATAATAAGGTCTATCCTGGTTGCGCGGTTGGAGGCCACATGCCAGTTGACTAGATCTTTATTCTCTCCGTCTAGCCCAGCAAGCAGGTAGTTGTCGGGATAAAACCGTCGTGATATATACACGAACATCTCCCTCCCCCAAACTTTTTCTATTATACGCTTAAAGTCCATGATATAACACATATTAGGGCATCACCGGTTCCTTTTGTTCTTTTGGTATCCCCTGGCCATTAGATTTCAATGTTTTGGGCCTAGAGTGGCCCAAAACGACATGATCTAAGGTCAATACGCCGTGTGTTTTTCTACCGACAAAAACGGACAAGATGACACCGCATGTGCCTGACACATCCTGAGGTGGCGTTTTCCATTCTCTAGGTGGGCCTATATATACACCTCTATGTTTCTTTTTACTTTTACTTATTACCGCTATACCCTAAATCTTTCTTTGTGAGGTAATAGACGCAACATTAATGTACAAACTTTGGTAAAAAAATCCTCGTCGCTGGTTTCCCGAGTGTAACTAGTCCTAATCATGCGTGAGCTTATATAAGTTGTTTGGAAAAGTTCCCTTCCCTTTCGTAAGAGGGAGAGTTATCGCATATCATTCATAGCATCACAAAATCGTACATTTTGATTACAGCGTTCACAAGAAATAATTACAAAGATTAATGATGTGCCAAGTGCGTGGTACTTCTCCATCGTTCTCTGATCGCCTCGTTCTTACGATACACAAAGTCCCCTACCTTGAATGTTACAGGCTTCACTCGCTTGTCGTAGTACTGTTGGACCTTCTTTTTACATTTGGTCTCTTTAATGTCAGCCATCTCCCATCTCTATTGTAATAAATCCAAGTTCAGTCATAGCTCGGCTTCATTGTCTTCTTCATTAAATACCAGTGTCCTAAAGCTTGGCATCCCTATTTCAACCGAAATAACAACCTTGCTGCTATTCGCCAGACTGAACGATGTTTCGTCATTGCTAGTCTTCAACATTGTTTTGTGCCCACAACACATTCGGAAGCTCGTCTACGAGTCCTACTCTTTCACACTCAGCCTTGACTTCAACTTCAGTCCACGCATCAACGACTTATTGGCTCTTTCTACGAGGCTGTTAGCCTGTGGGTAGCCTACTATCGTGTTCATTTGCTTCATCCCATGCTTAGGACACCACCCTTTGAAAGGATCATTTACTAGTTGTGTGCCATTGTCTGTCACTATTACCTTCGGCCAGCCAACCTGTAGATTACATTCTCCCATGCAAATTTCTTTTTTTATTGATAAAAAATCATATTAGCCAAAAATAAGAACTCGACATTTTTGCGACAAATATAAAGAGGACGGATTATTTCCATTTCATTTAATGGTCAGAGTCTAATAGAAAGCTAAGCAGTGGTAATTCTGAAGATTCCCTAGGGAAAATAAAATGTCTCGTATAGTAAGGTGAACATTTTTCTAGGAAAGGATGGAGTTTGTGTCGGCATAAGCCATACCTAGAAGACGCAAACATTTCGATATGCCCGCTAAGGTGTGAGACTTGGTCATGTCGCCACACATTCACAACCAGGAATAACTTTTCCTTGAACCTTCTTTTACAACAATGTTGGTTTAGTTGTAACCCTTGGACTTGTCACTCTTTATTCTCTTTTTCTTTTACTGATGTCTCTGTCAATATGTTTTTTTTCTTGAGGTAAATCAGTCGAGTCGAGCCGAGTACTGCCAAGCTCGAGCTCGACTCGATCACCAAAACTCGAGCTCCAACTCGGCCGAGCTTTGTATTTTGAGCTCGAGCGGCTCTTATATAAAACTCGAGCTCGTTATTTCCACATATCATGCTCGAACTCGATATATCAAGCTCGATTTCGCATCGAAAGGGTAAAAATGTAATTTAATTGAAGCTCCATAAGGCGAGCTTCTCGATCAGAGTATATTGGAGCTCAAACTCGACTCGACTAGTTTAGATCGAGTTAATTTTGACAAGTTTACAAGTCAATCTTTAAACAACTCACGAGTTATCTCGTCTCGTTTACGCCCGGTAACTATAGCCTCGATTTTTACGCGATTATGTAATATGTTCCTCCACAATATACACGTTATACTTCCCTCAAATTTAAATTGGAGGTGCATTAAAGTTTCCTTCCATTCATTTTTAAAACTGTTCCATAGTCACCACTAGAGGCGCAAATAAACCTGTTAAAACCGGTTTTTGGTTATTAGAAAACTGGTTTTAAAAAAACGGTTTTTCTAATAACCGGTTTCGGTTTTATCGTTTTTTCCAGTTATAAATGCTTGGAATCGGTTTTTTTCGGTTATAAATTTTCGTTATCGTTTTTTTCGGTTATAAATGTTCGGAATCGGTTTTTTTGTTATAAATTTTTGTTATCAGTTTTTTTTCGGAATTTAAAACTTCGACAATTATTTAATAAACTTGTAAATAATACAAACATAATTTGAAGTATGCACATAAAAAATAAGAATGTGCAAACCAATTGCCAAAAGGTAAATGTGATTTTAGAGTTTTCTTAGGGTAAAATGCAAAAAACGTTCCTAAACTTTTCAAAATCCGCAAATATGCCCTTGAGTCCAAACTACAAGCATTTTTGCCCCTGAACTTTCATTTCGCCTGTATTTTTGCCCCTGGTCGACTTTTTTTTACTTTTCCTAACGTTCTGTCGTCAACTCCTACACGAGCCTGGCACGCGAGGGTATATTAGTCATTTCTCATTCCACTCCATCTCCCCACCTTTCATCATATGCAAAATACGTCCCTGAATACATTTCCCACCCGAAACTTTCAATGTAGCTTCCCTCTAATATCTTTTTAGGACTAAATTTGCAACATCAACAATGAAACTTTCAATATAATCTCGACATTAAATACCCTAAATACTATCAATACTCTAATGGTCCAACTTAAATTCATACTACCAACCCAATACTCGATTCAATTGATTATCAACTACCTCTAATGGCGTATAAGAAAGAAGTCGTTTTCATAATGCACAATAATGGGTTTTTTGTACATGGTTCGTTGAGGTAGGTAAATGGATATCGTAGCCAAATTTGTGGGTTTAGTTCTAAGGCTAGGATATTTACGATTGGCCTGAATCATATCTTGGAAAGCCTTAGCGATGTCAAAAAAATGGGCTTTGTTCTTTTTTTCCTAACAAATCACTAGAAGAGGGTTTGAAGTTGATTTACACCGACAATGATGTGTATACGATGTTGGAACTGACTTGTAGGAATGGTTCAATTGATTTGTATGTAGTTCACAAGAAACAAAGACTAGCTCAGTATTATTTCAAGAACCTTGATTTAGATTAAGAGGATTCGGATGGGGATTTTTTGGGATGGGAAGAAGATGATGCTAGGTTGCGTTGGCATAGTTCAACTCTTTTTGCGAATAAACAACCGTTTCAAAAAAAAGGAAGAGGAACAATGGCAACCATCAAGGTGGTTACAAGAGAAGATTGAAGAGATCGGCTGTCGTAACAAAAAAAGACACGGTGATGTAAAGGGTAAATAGAATAACACAAATGGGAAAGCAAATGAGGCTAGTGAGGCTGAGCCTGAGACTTCATTGTTGAAGAAGAGGAACAATGGCAACCATCAAGATGGTAAAACCAAAAGATTAAAGAGAGCGGTTATCATAACAAAAGAAAGAAACAGTGATGTAAAAGGTAAAGAGAAAAACACAAAGGGGGAAGAAAATGAGGGTACCAGTGAGGCTGAGACTGAGACTTCATTGTTGAATAAAAAGAGAGCTACGGAAAAGGGTAAAAGGATCATGGTTGAAGAGGATTCGGGTTGTAACCCGAATGTTGGTGTTATACGAAGGGCTACTGGTATACTCATTAGAGAGGGTGGATCTATGAATGAGAGGAGTAGGTCTACAAACAGGTTGAATGTGGGGGTTCTGCTTCTATTGATAATGTGGCCGGAAATAAAGGTTACATAAAAAGGTTTGTTGTGCTTGGTGTAAGAGCTCCTTGCAAGTTATACGAGTATCAAGATTTTAAGATCACGAATTGCGTACTTGGTCTTAGAGCACCAACATATGTGGGAAACCATGGAACTGATGATGGCTGTTACAAGGAGTGAAACCATGGAACTGATGACGGTTGTTACAAGGCGTGTTTGGGATAATGCATATGATTAGGGTACCAATATGAATATTCTGACTACTTTGTAACTAGATAACACCTAGGAACTCATAATGATAAAAAAACAGATTAAAGCTTATAATCTGCTTAATGCTATGAATCCCAACAAGGAACTCGTAACTTATGCACTGCTTGTTCACAAAAGATTTTTTGTTACTGCTATTTCTGTTATCGTCAGTGCCCTTGGGCTTATGAATCCAAACAAGGAACCGCGTAACTTATGCGCTGCTTGTTCACAAAAGATTTTTTCTTACTGCTTATTTCTGTTATCGTTAGTGCCCTTGTTCTTTTTCATTGTGAAGATATTAACCTTAGGCCTTTTTCGTTTCTGGTTAGCGTTCAAATTAAAACATCACATCGAATAAGAATTAACAATCGAAGAGAAAACACGTTAATTAAACATTCAAACTCCAAACATAAAACCTTAATTGAAATTAAAACATAGTAATTCACATTCGGTTATCATTAAACAACCCAAAATACTAGTTAATGGCAACCCCTATCGACGAACAACAACCCTTCATGATCCAACCGATTCACATCCTCCCTCTGTCTCGCTGAAAAGTCAATCTTGTCAATAACCTTGCTGTGAATATGGGTCACCATTTTCATCAACAACCTGGCCTTGCGCATGTAGGCAGTTTGGAGTGCCTTGAGCTTTGTAAGATTCGCCCTAGCACATCTAGAAAGATTGCCATTTTGGAGCTCGAGCATCAACCCCCTACGCATGACCCGTTCGGTCATGCGTTGAGAGTTATTCATCAACTCTCTTGCCTGCCATATGTCATCGTCAAACTCTGATTGGCGCATATACCATCATCTCACCAAGGTGAAATGACCCAGACATACCAACTAGTTCAACAAGTCGAGCCATTTGTTATGAAGAAGATGGAAAATTTTGTTTGTTTTTGTGTGTGTGTTTGAGGCTAATATAGTGTCATGATGGATAAGATGAAAAGTTTACCTTCGTGCAAATAATGTCCCCCAAAGAAAACATGTCAGTGTAATCATGACGTGGCCGAAAGGTATAATAAGTATTCGGGGACGTATTTTGCATATGATGAAAGGTGGGGAGATGGAGTGGAACGAGAAATGACGAATATACCCTCACGTGCCAGGCACGTGTGGGAGTTAACGACAGAACGTTAGGAAAAGTAAAAAAAAAGTCGACTCAGGGGAAAAAATGCAGGCGAAATGAAAGTAAGTTCAGGGACAACAATGTTTGCAGTTTGGACTCAGGGATATATTTACGAATTTTACAAAGTTTAGGGACTTTTTTTGCATTTTATCCGTTTTCGCATCATACGTTGTTGTACGACGAAATCATTTCATTATGGCTCTTGTCGTCCATTTAAGGTAAGTAACCAAAATAGAGTGAAATGATGACAGTCAACACACATAAACATGTATATAAGCAGTGTTAATTACGGCCCATTATACGCATGCCATGTTAACCCTTTTTTTTAATTCGAATATTATTAAAAAAATAATTAATTAAAAACTTAAAAAATCGGTTAAAACCGTTTTTTTTTAACCGGGTAACAGCGGTTACGTAACCGGCAAAAAACTGATTACGGGTAAAACTAGAAAACCGGTCGCGGTTCGGCTATTTTTAACCAATCAAGTTAAAAAAAATCGGTTCAGTTTTTTTACCGGTTTTTAAAAACCCGATTCATACTTGCACCTCTAGTCACCACAACTCTTGGCTGCCATTCTTTTCGAGTTGCAAGAATTAGAAATGACTTTTTGGATAAACGGTAATCCCAAAGTGGTATAAACAGTGGATCCAAACGTGAACAATGTTCCCGGTATGAACAGTGATTTTTCTTTCTTTTTTTTGAAACCCTAAAACTGAATAGTCTGATACCAATTTGATATGAACCTAATTGATAAAAAGAAGGGCCGAATAAGAGCATGAGCAATGCATCAAGTCCTTAATGACTTGATGCATTTATGGCATTTAATGTTTTACATGTAAGTGACTAAAAGCTTTTAACAAAGACTTGTGATTTATCAAGTCTTTATAAAAAGTCTTGCTAAAAGCTTTTGTTGCAATGGTTAAAAAGTAGTTTAAAAAACTTTTCAAACAAGTAAAAAGTTTTGGTAGTTTTACCATTGTAGTTGCTCTAAACAAGATAAATGATCCATTATGATGAGATATAGACCCCTAATTTGATATCCAAATCAACTACAGTATTAGTTATATTCCATTATAAGAGTTGCATCCTAATGCCCCGGCATCCCCATTCCTATTATGCATAAATGCAACTGGTGATGAAGTAGCCTGTATTGAAACGTATGTTTCAACTAACCTACAAGTCAAGCACCTAACGGAGACATTACTAGAATAGAAAAACTGGTTACTACAATTTACACCAACCTTAACATAGCTTCAGTAATACATTCTCTCATTAATCCGGCCCCAAGATGAGTTGTGGTGTGGTCCGTATGGTAACGGCACAGGAGCAAAGCCATAATAAGCATGCATATGGGGGTCACACCCACGAAGGTGATGATCGTAGAACATGCCCCTCTTCTCCATCCAGTTGTGGTTCCAATTCTGGTTTCCCTCATCCAGTTTAGGTGTATATCGTTGTTGTGCTGTAGGTGGGTTATAAGGCTTGTCACGATACCTGTTATAAGCCTCCGTATTATAACCACACTTGTCATGATATTCGTTTTCTCTTTCGTAGCCATGAAAGTGGACGCCATCGTCCGGTCTTCTGCTTTTGTTATATGGCTGCTCGTCACTTGTGTATGGATGGCTTGTAGTAATGTTGTGTGAATTAGAGTTATCGCATCGAGTACTTTTCTTCTGACTTCTGATCAGACAGGTTGCTCTTGCTTCTGTTGTGGTTTGACTAACATTCTGTTCAGCATTTAAGTCGCAGTTGTTCACTTGCGAACTAAAGGGATGAGCAGATTTACCAGGGATTTTTGGTTCTTGTATGTTGGAAATACAGTGCTGAGCAATAGCAATGGCCTTGTTTCTCCTTCTGCACTTGCGACTACTCCGGTTTGCCCTTTTTTTTGTAGTTTGACCAGCGTGCTTTTCACCGTTTGACTTACAGTTTTCCACTGGCGAATCAGAAAGATGAACGAATGACAGTTCTTTCGAAACATGGGTTTCCATCTCTTCGGTCGTTTGACTAGTGGTGTCCTTTTCATTGACTCTCAAACGGTTTTCCACTGGCAAATTAAAGGCCGAAACATTTTCAGAGAGTGGCTGCCCTTGTACTTTAATAATATGGCCATGCTGCTGAGCTATAGCAGTATGTTTGCTACTCTCCCCGTTTTCCACTTCTGTCTTTCGACTAGTGTCCTTTTCACCAAGGAACTCATGGTTTTCCACTGGAAAATCAAAGGCCTCAACAATTTCAGATAGTAGCGGTTCATGTACTTTGGAAACAGGGCCTTGCTGTTGAGCAACATCAATGTCCTTGCTACGCTTACAGTTTATAACTTTTTCTGTTGTTTGACTAGTGGCTATTCCACCAAGGATTTCACGGTTTTGTACAGGCAAATCAAAGGCCTTGACATGTTCATCAGAGAGTGGCGGTCCCTGTACTGTGGAAATATGGCCTTGCTGCTGAGCAATACCAATGTGTTTGCTACTCTTCGGGTTTTCAGCTTTTTCTGTGGTTTGACTGGCGACCTTTTCACTAATGATCTCAGGGTTTTCTACTGGCAAATCAAAGGCATCAACATTTTCAGAGAGTAGCTGTTCTTGTACTTCAGATATATGGCCATGCTGCTGAGCAACGACAATGTTGCTGTTCTTCCAGTTTTCCATTACTGTGGAGCTGTGACCAAAGGAGGACCGCACTGGAACAAACTTTTTTAAGGACTTCTCATAGGTGTTGCTTAATCTTTGTTTCTTTAATGGTCCTGGCGCGCATAATGTAATGAATCTCTTTCTGGAAGAATCTACTGGTCCAGCAGATGAAGACGTCTTTTCAACTCTTATTTCATTAGATGGTCTAGCAGATGCAGACGTCTTTTCAACTCTTATTTCATTAGATAGTCTAGCAGATGAAGACGTCTTTCCAACTCTTATTTCATCAGATGTGTGATCTGAATAGTGCTCATTAACTGATACTTTCTTCTTGGCATGACCAATCTCTGGAAATTTTATAGTTCTAACAGGAGTTTCAAGTTCAAGATCTATCTCATGTTTCCTAACAAGCAAAACAGAATTCAGTTGGTCAAACTGAATATTAATAAATATGGTAAGATCAAGTTACATATGATATCATTTTACTTACAAGCAAAATATCAATGCACGTGATTTGTGCAAAAGGTTATTCCACGCTCTAGCTACAACGGTTTCATCATTTTCGCTATCAAACACAATGGTTCTGCAGAACGACCAAAAATTAGATTTGATAAGAGCAAAGTATATTTTGTAGAGACATTGTCATTGTGATTGCCATCCCTTTTGATCCCTCATCCGTTACCCTTAAGTCACTTATATTCTAAAGTAAATTGCTTACTAGAGGGACCAAAAGTGAACCAAGACCAGTAGACCATTTATGCTAAATAGTACTGACGAGGGCATTATTTCTGTTAATTTTCCCTAACCACATGACAATTTATGTAATGCGCTTTAATAGGAATGAGCAACTACCTTGGCAAGCATTTCCTATGGTATGACTTCGGACATCGCCTGCAAATAGCAAATTGCAAACTTTTCACCTTCTCGTTTTCTTCCTGTTTACATCTATGGCATTTGTGAACAGGACATATGAACGACTCGCCATCAGCAATTTTTTCTTCTAGAACTTGTGTCCTGGTGTCACTTTCGTCCTGAATTAACTTTGCAACACATTTTGGGTGGTAGAAATGGCCACAAGTTTCAAAACTACAGCCAAAAACCTACAAAATAATATTCATTAAATATGAAAATCCTTTCTGAAGCTAACTGAATACCAGTAGGAAGAAGGAGAAGAGCAAAATACTAGATTAAAGACGTACCTCTGCACCAGAAGATTTATTGGAAGACCCTAATTCTCCGCAAACGAAGCACTGATGCTGTTCATGAGTACAGTTCAAGCAAACAAACGGCTGAGATCCCTACAAAAGTAATAGGCGTTTAAGAATAATTTGTGTTATAAAATAATAACTTATATGAATAAATTGAATATACTAAATGCAAACAGATCAAGATCAATGAAATCATCTAAAAATATTAATGGGAAATACCTTTACTATTTCAGCAGGTAGACCTAGTGATGTGCATTTGGATCCTGCTGCTTCTGCAGATTCCATGGTTGCATGAAATGACCTAAAACACTTTCCATCACAACTGCGTTTCGTAATAAGTATATTATTAATTACTAAGACAATAAACAAAAGAGACGTGGATTCAAAAATGCATTAGCATATATTAATGAACTATATACTTACCAGGTAAGATCCCCGCCTTCATCACAAATTGCACAAACATTATCACACATATCATCTTTATTCTCAGACTCAGACTTGTTGTCTTTAGCTTCATCTTCCACGTCATCTACTATAAAACTCGGCTTGAATATAGTTTCATCATTCTGTGACATCAATAATTATCACAGCGTCCATAGAAAGTTTAATTAAAATAGGATAGACGGGCAAGTAAGCAAGTCCAGAAATCAAAATATCAAATCATACCTGATCAAAGGATTTTTTCTTTCTCCGTTTCCCCTCCAAGAATGAAGCCAAGAACTGTTAAAAAAAGTACAGAAAACGTTAGCAAGAAAATGATAAACATTTATGAACACATTCCCCCGTGAAAAAAACAGACCTTTGATTTTTGTAACGTTTCATCCCTTTTTACAGCTTCTCCTATGAAGTAGAGATGGTATATCAGATCATCCTCCAAAGGCCTGACGTCATACAAACTACAATAATGAAGAAATAAAGTTACTCTCATAAGAACACACATACAAATCTATACTACGTATAAGAAAACACATTTCCTAAAAGCTCAGAAAGTGAGTAATGCTATTATAAAGAAAACAGATTTTGCTTAAAACTTAAAATCTTAGGAATTGAGTAATATATTAGACTGAATTTTTTAAAATAAGGAAATGCAATCTAAAATAAATTTAAATACTTCAAGTCTACAATTCAAACTAGTAACTTCATCACTCTCACTTGCTAATTTGCTATACACGCCTATATATACAATAAAAAAATAAACTGCACACACAAATCGACGCTACTATACATCGTCGTCGCCATGTGCATGTAATCGTGTGGTGAAGATTAAAAGTTGTTTGGCTGGCATTGCTTATTTTAAGTGGTTGGTTCTTGTTTTTAGGTGTGTGAACAATTGGAAGTTGATACGATCGGAATAAGTTAAGGGGCCTAAGTTTTAATACTATAAGATGCTGAAATATTTAGTTTTATTTATTTATTTAGTTTCCTTTTTAATAATTAATTTCCTATTAATGTTTTCTTGCTTATCAAGACAACAAGAGTTTAAATAGGGATGGGTCGTATTCTGTAGGGGGAGGGAATAGAACCGGTCTTCGGAAACAGCTTTAGATTAGGGTTTATTGTTCTTTGTTTTCTGTTTTTCTTCATTATTAATAAAATCATCAGCAAGTTCGTATCAAATTGGTATCAGAGCAACATCTGGGCCGTAATTTTTTTTCCGGATTTACTGTTCATCAAAACACTGTTCGCCGGACACTGTTCATCGCAAAAAGTCATGACTAAAGAAGGTTGCAGAACAAGATGTTGAATTCATCGAGTACAAGGCAGAAGTAAAAGCAAGCATGGATGCTTTGGAGAAGAATATTGACGACAGTATTGGAAAGTTAGATGCAAGTATCAAAGCTATGAAGGAAGAATCGGATGCGAAGTTTGAGGAACTGAAGCAACTCATCTTGGGTAATGCTCCGTCACAATCAAGACATGTAGATACCATGCCTCAAATCACCAAGGTAGCTACAAAGCCGACCCTGTACACACCACCAGTACGACGAACTCATGATGATCTTGGGTTTCCATGGCCTAAATTCCACGTTGATCCGAACAATACTTTTGGAAAAAATCAGGGATGTGACTTCGTGGAATTAGAAGACTCAAACAGGCATGAAGAAGGGAAACTAGATATGTTTGAAGATTGCACTAGGCACAACACAGGATTTGGACGAGGGTTTTGGACAGAACCACAACCGAGAGTTGATAGGGAGATGCAACACATGGGGGGAACAAAACAAACAGGAGAAAGAGATCGTTATGGGGCTGGAACAAATCAAGGAGACAGATCTGTGTATCACGGATTTGAGCATCGAATGAGAAAGTTGAAGATGCCCGTGTTTGAAGGTGAAGATGCATATGGATGGATATATAGAGTTGAGCGGTATTTTGAAATTCAAGGACTTCCGCCACAAGAGCAACTACGAGCAGCAGTTTTATGTATGGAAGGTGAGGCGCTATCTTGGTATAGGTGGAGTGAGGGACGAACTCCATTCCATTCATGGGATGGTTTTAAAAGGCGCTTGTTGATACGATTCTAGAAGTTCTTAGCAATAATTCAAGAAGACTCTACTCGGGCATACGTTGCTTTGTTTGAAAAACTAGCTTGCCAATTGCTTGGGATTTCAGAACTGTCATGGATGTCACTTCCATAAAAGGGCTTAAGCCTACCCTAAGGCAGCAGTTAGGGTCATGAATCCCTAAGGTTTGAACCATGCTATGGAGTTGGCTGTATTAATTGAAGACAACGAGTCATACGTGGGTGTTATGCAATCTAAGGGTGTGGCGGCGATAGTTGGAAAAACCGCTAGTAAGGGAGATAACTTTAGAAGGATGACCGAGTCAGAAATACAAGACAAGAGAGCTAAAGGACTATGTTTCAGGTGTGAGGAAAAATACACACCCGGTCATCGATGCCCGAGTCACACTTTACAAGTAATGTTGACCGATGAGAGTGATGAGGCTGAAAAACTAGACCTTAACTTCAAATCTTGGGATCATGGTTCCAAGATTGATTAAGATGACATTTTGAATCCACACCTTGAGGACAAGGTGTGTGTTTGGGAGGGAAGTATTGATACGATCGGAATAAGTTAAGTGGTCTAAGTGTTAATACTATAAGTTGCTGGAATATTTAGTTATATTTATTTATTTAGTTTCCTTTTTAATAAGTAATTTCCTATTAATGTTTTCTTGCTTATCAAGACTACAAGAGTTTAAATAGGGATGGGTCGTATTCTGTAGGGGGGAGGGAATAGAACCGGTCTTCGGAAACAGCTTTAGATTAGGGTTTATTGTTCTTTGTTTTCTGTTTTTCTTCATTATTAATAAAATCATCAGCAAGTTCGTATCAAATTGGTATTAGAGCAAGATCTGGGCCGTAATTTTTTTTTCGGATTTACTGTTCATCAAAACATTGTTCGTCGAACACTGTTCATCACAAAAGTCATGATTATAAAAAAGGTTGCAGAACTAGATGCTGAATTCATCGAGTACACGGCAGAAGTAAAAGCAAGCATGGATGCTTTGGAGAAGAAGATTGACGACAGTATTGGAAACTTAGATGCAAGTATCAAAGCTATGAAGGAAGAACCGGATGCGAAGTTTGAGGAACTGAAGGAACTCATCTTTGGTAATGCTCCGTCACAATCAAGACATCTGGATACCATGCCTAAAATCACCAAGGTAGCTACAAAGCCGACCCTATACACACCACCAGTACGACGAACTCATGATGATCTTGGGTTTCCATGGCCTAAATTCCATGTTGGTCCGAACAATACTTTTGGAAAAAATCAGGGGATCTGACTTCGTGGAATTAGAAGACTCAAACAGGCATGAAGAAGGGAAACTAGATATGTTTGAAGATTGCACTAGGCAGCGCACAGGTTTTGGTTCTGGATTTGAAGCAACCGGAATGAAACCAACAGGATTTGGACGAGGGTTTTGGACAGAACCACAACCGAGAGTTGATAGGGAGATGCAACACATGGGGGGAACAAAACAAACAGGAGAAAGAGATCGTTAGGGGGCTAGAACAAATCAAGGAGACAGATCTGTGTATCAAGGATTTGAGCATCGAATGAGAAAGTTGAAGATGCCCGTGTTTGAAGGTGAAGATGCATATGGATGGATATATAGAGTTGAGCGGTATTCTGAAATTCAAGGGGAGTGAGGGACGAACTCCATTCCATTCATGGGATGGTTTTGAAAGGCGAGCAGTTCTTGGCAATAACTCAAGAAGACTCTACTCGGGCATACGTTGCTTTGTTTGAAAAACTAGCTTGCCAACTGCTTGGGATTTCAGAAACTGTCATGGAAGCCACTTTTATAAAAGGGCTTAAGCCTGCTGATGCGAACCGGATCGATAATAGAGGTAAAAGGATAGATAGATTATATTAATGGGATAACCCGACCCCCCAATGGCTTATATTAGTGAGATAAACCGACTCCCCAATTGATTAATAAAACCAATACTTCATTATCATTAAACATAATAAACATTACAGCATTGATCACCCTATATAGTAATCCTATTCTTGTACAACAAGTCGGATCCTTATCTTTTCCTAATTAAAACATATATATTAAATAAATAAACTATTTTAATACTTATTCCATAAATACTTATTCCAGGGATCATATCATTACTCCGCCCCGCAAAAACACCTTGTCCTCAAGGTGTTGCTTCAAAATGTCCGCCGTGAGTAATTCCAGGATCCCAAATTCTCCTTTGAACTACTCTCGTCGCATGTCCGTCAGCACGAAGCTCAAAAAGTTGGATCACGTTATTTATCAGCCCACTTTTATTCCAATTTCTCCGTGATTGATGGTAAGTGATCCCGGGATTCCATGTTCTTCTTTCTTCTACCCTCACTAGATCAGAATGACGCCCCTTAAAAACCCTTAAATCAATCCTAGCAGTAAGTTTTTCCAGCTCTGCACCAAAAATCTGTCCACCCATTTGTTGTTTCCTTTTCCCATGAGAAGGAACATCCCCTGCCCAATTCGGGTTCCTGTGGTCTTGGCTATTTGCTGATTCCAGAACTCCAATGTGTTTTGAATCCAAATTCTGAAGTAAAACGTCTGTTTGTGGTGTGTTTTCCCCGCCATATCCATCAGCAACATCAGAATCTATGACATGAAGGCCATTAACAACGTTGTCTTTCATCTCTTCTTTCAATTCTTCTTTCACCTCCTCACGACTCGTATAACTTTGCCCGCTATTTTCTTCAAAACGTAGGGTATGTTGAATCGGTTTTGCGGGTACATTGGTTGTTACCGGTGGCGATATGGGATTCCGTAAAGACTGAATTAGATTTTTCATCTCTTCAAGCTTTTGAATACATGCTTCACGCCACTTATCCTCTTCAATTTTTTCTTTAATCATTTGATTCCATTCTTCACGCCTCTTATTCTCTTGGTAGGTTCTAATCGCCGAATATTGCTCATACGAACTACCCTCACGAGATTGTTCGAATCTGTTTAATATTCGCCTTTTAAAATCCTCCCAAGATCTAAACGGATTTCGACAATCACTCCAACATAACCAAGAAAGAGCTTGTCCCTCTAAACATAACTCCGCAGCCGTTAATTGATCCTTAGCCTCAATCCTCTCGATATCAAAATATCGTTCCATGCGGTAAATCCACCCAAAAACATCACCTCCTTCAAAGTTAGACATCTTTAAATCTCTTCCGAATGAACGCATGCTGTTAACCATCTTCTTGTGCCCCGGATGAACAGTCGTCGATGAACAGTAGTCGATGAACAGTAGTCGATGAACAGTGATTCGGATGAATAGTGTCCGGGTGAACAGTTTTTTTTTTTTTTTTTTTTTTTTTTTTTTGAAACACTAGAATCGAAACAGCTCTGATACCAATTGATACGAACCGGATCGATAATAGAGGTAAAAGGATAGATAGATTATATTAATGGGATAACCCGACCCCCCAATGGCTTATATTAGTGAGATAAACCGACTCCCCAATTGATTAATAAAACCAATACTTCATTATCATTAAACATAATAAACATTACAGCATTGATCACCCTATATAGTAATCCTATTCTTGTACAACAAGTCGGATCCTTATCTTTTCCTAATTAAAACATATATATTAAATAAATAAACTATTTTAATACTTATTCCATAAATACTTATTCCAGGGATCATATCACCTGCCCTAAGGCAGCCGTTAGGGTCATGAATCCCTAAGGTTTGAACCATGCTATGGAGTTGGCTGTATCAATTGAAGAGAACGAGTCATACGCGGGTGTTATGCAATCTAAGGGTGTGGCGGCGATAGTTGGAAAAACCGCTAGTAAGGGAGATAACTTTAGAAGGATGACCGAGTCAGAAATACAAGACAGGAGAGCTAAAGGACTATGTTTCAGGTGTGAGGAAAAATACACACCCGGTCATCGATGCCCGAGTCACACTTTGCAAGTAATGTTGATCGATGAGAGTGATGAGGCTGAAGAACTAGACCTTAACTTCAAATCTTGGGATCGTGGTTCCAAGATTGATTAGGATGACATTTTGAATCCACACCTTGAGGACAAGGTGTGTGTTTGGTAAGGAAATATTGATACGATCGGGGGTCTAAGTGTTAATACTATAAGCTGTTGGAATATTTAGTTTTATTTATTTAATTAGTTTCCTTTTTAATAAGTAATTTCCTATTAATGTTTTCTTGCTTATCAAGACTACAAGAGTTTAAATAGGGATGGGTCGTATTCTATAGGGGGGAGGGAATAGAACCGGTCTTCGGACTTGGAACAACTTTAGATTAGGGTTTATTGTTCTTTGTTTTCTGTTTTCTTCATTATTAATAAAATCATTATTAATAAAATCATCAGCAAGTTCGTATCACAAGTAATAAACAATTGGGTGCAAACAAAGACTTAAAAGATAATCATGTTAGCAACTTGCTTAATTTCTTAAGCATGGGTATGGGTAGAAATACCCATAGCCAAAACGGAAACTATATCCCCAAACACCAGGATAAGGAATCCCAAATATTGAACACCTATGCAAACCCGAATGTACCAACTAAGTACCCTTGACTAAGAAGTGTTTCACTATATGTTAGATAATATTATGTTCAAACACCTTGACTTTAAAGGATAGTGAGGCCCGATTTCTAGTTTTGCAATTTTTCTATTGGATTTAGGTTAAAGTTCACAATATTCTTTTAGCAATTACTAACCAAACATGGACATTAAAGTGTTTCACTATATGTCATCAACTCTTAATAAAACACTAATATTATAATTATGATGACGTGTTATTGTGTTAAGGTACCTAGTTTATAGGTTGATGAGAGATATCTACGATTCATAGCATAAACCCTTTTTTATTTTAATATCATACTTATGATGGCGTGTCTAGGGGTGTTTTAGTAATTGGTTTAATTTTATGGGTTATGACACGTCAGCTTAAATATGATTTTAGATTACTATTTAAAATTTTAAACATAGTCAAGGTACCTAATCGATACATTAATGAAGGTAGATTGCCACTTTATATAACCATATTCTATTTCATACAAAAATATATGCACCATCTTTGAAATAATGAAATGGGAAAATCGATGAACTCTAATGGATAGAAGCATGGTGCTAAGATAGGTAAGGATACGAAAAAATGCATTTCCGTTAACAAATAAAGCCCGTTGATGTAGGGTTTCCCTAAGGGGACGATATTACCCGGCAACATGACATGTAAGGATAAAAGGGTCAATGTGGAGTTAATAAGAAATGCAATCCCCATTGCCCTATTATTATATCCTTATTAAAAGCTGTCATATTGTGCTAAAAATGTGTATAAAATTTGAGCACATTTAACCCTTTTCTTTTTAAATGGACATGTATGGCCCTTTCAAAGGTTAAATAATCATCAAGGGGCACATGTTTTCTCTCAATTAGAGAACACAGTGGTTGTTTTAAAAAAAAACTTATAACATAATAAATTTAAGAGCAATTTCATACCTCCCAAAATTGCATATTTACCCAAACACGCTTTAACATTGTACATTATGCATTTGATGTTTGTGCATTTGGCATATATGAACTTCGTCATGAAAAATGAAAATAAGGAAAGATATGAAATTAATCCATATATTTAGTTATCTATAGATGAGGTGTTAAGAATTAAGGATTTTTGGTCATTTTGAGTCTTTCCTAAAGTGATTAATATAAAATGAGGTCGTTTGACCTTATCTAAGTCCATGCGTGTTCCAAACCGAACCCGTTAGGACCCGACCCGTGGCTAGAGCCCGAACCGCCCGTTTTATATGGGATAAGCAATTTGAGTAAGTAGTAACACTTGTTGTCTACACTAAAAAAACACACACATACCTGAAAATTTCACATAGATAGTTCCAAAGAGATGAACCAGATGCTTCAGGTTTTCCTTTAAAGAAATGAAGACAATGCACCGTGATTAAAATTGACCTTATCAAATTTTCATAACTCTTCCTTGGTTTTTGAAGCTTTATCCAAACGTTATCTTTCAAAAGCACCGATATCTCGAGCTTTTCATTCAAAGAATCGTACTTCCATGCCTTCACTTGCTTATGCAGCCTTTGAAAACCATTATCGATTGTCCCTCTTAGATAAATCTCGTTCTTGTTGTCGTACGAGCTCTCTCCATTACTCCATCGTATAGGTAATTCTAAAAACGAAACGGGTTCATCGAACTTATCTAAAAAATAGTAATTTGATATGACGTCTTGACACGCTTCCTCGTCGTCATCTAACGTAGCAAGATATGCCTAAAATAATTACACATACGCGTGTTACTTAAACATTTGAAATTTCGTAACTAAGAAAAAATGTTTAGGCCAAGGACATGACCATAACAAAAGTCTAATTTCAAAAACAAAATAATGTGCATGGTTTTAGTTTGATGGGAGGATAGTTTGATAAGAGGAGACTAAAAGCAATTCGTAAGTAGTTTGAAAAGGTTGTGTGTATTCTAGGTTTTTTATGAACATTTTAATTTGATCGAACAAAATCAACATCAAGGTAATGGTCTAATTTGATGAAAAGGATTCAAAAAGTTTGACGAAAGAACCAACACATTCCTTATGACACATAAAAAGTTAGACAGAAAAACTTTCTCGAAAGGGATTCAAAAAGTTTGACGGAAAAACTAACACAAGGTCGAGTGGTACACTCGATACCTATGCATTATCAAAGACAACATAAAGAAAACAATATGACATAGTGGTTATCAAAGACAGCATAAAGAAAACAATATGACATAGTGTTCACTTCCTTCTTGACGACACATAAAACATATGTCATGCAAGCATTGTGAAGACATCATATTCACAAGCATATATGAAAAACAGCCTTCTTGATGACACATAAAACATGTCATGCAAGCATTGAGAACACATCATATTCACAAGCATATATGAAAATATTCACAAGCATATATGAAAAACGTGTGGGATCTCTTCATTTAACACCCAAAGAATGAGTCCTTAGTTCATCGTTATGATACTACCTTTCTCTTAAAGACAAGGTACATAAAACTAACGGCGTGTTTAGTATATCACATATCCTCCAATCACGTGTCAGGGTGTGCTTATACGAATGACACCAACATGGTGCCTTGATCCAAAGAGCATAAGAAGGTGCTCCAACATTGCCGGTGTAACATCCCGCCTACTCAGACCATAATATTGTCCGCAGGCTCACAGCTTTGTTTTGTGGCCCTCATGTGAGTACCTGGCAGGTTGCCCAAGCCCGTACTACTCCCACATAAGTACGTTTAACTACTGCTAGTTCCTAAGAACCCCATTAGGAGTAGACCACAAAACGCGGTGTCATGGTAAGGCGAATGTTATCTTATGAACCAAGGAATCAAAGGATCTCTCCTGGCACAAATGTAGGATCCCTTTATGGACTCATCGTCCTCGATGAGGTTTGCCCCACCATCCCGAACAGCTGAAGATTAGTCCGTGCGGGTGACTGTAACACCCAGGCATATCCCACATCGGTTGTGTCCCGGAGAGATCCTTGGTTAGTACTGGCTTAGGTGACCTGTCGAGAAGTACTTACATGAGGGCCACAAAGGAAAGCCGTGAGCCTTCGGGCAAAGCGGATAATATTGTGGTCTAAGTATGGGATGTTACAGTCGGACCCTTAAACACCCCCGAAGGAGCCTTAAGCACTTGTACAATGCTCTCTCCCACTTGTTGCCCAAAGCCTTCACTTTCCATATTCTTAGTCAAATTCACGCTAGCCGACTTTTTGGACTTTTTTCTATCAGAGGCTTGCTTCTTCAAGTTGAGGCCCTTATTGAAAAAAGAGGTCTAACACGCCTTTACTCTTCGACGGCGGCGGGGGAGAGACGACCCTCAACATTGTTTACCTTTGTCTAGGTGTAAACACATACCCCGATTCCATAAATCATCATTTATGGTAATTCGCATCTTCATCATGTTTACGAGCTAATAGAGTATTTGGGATTGCTTCTTTTTTTCCTTAAAAATTGACACATTTGTAAAACTAGCGTTTGGATCAACTTATTAGTACATAAAAAAATTATATTTGTAAAAATAATAACTTGATAAAACTATCTATGAAATTAATTTATAAAAGGGTTTTATGATAAAGAGTAATTAAATAAAACTAACATCGTACACGCGCAATGCAGAATAACTACTTTTTTTAGCGAACAAGTATTACAATTTTACTAAGGTTCAAATTAAAGTTAAAGTAGTAAAAAATTAAATTAACTTAAATAAACTCATTAAAAACGAAAAAACTAAAATTTAATAAAATTATATCAAAAGATGTTGAATTAAAGTGCACGAAATTTTAGAAAATAAGGTGAAATTAGATTATAAAAAAAAATAAGTATATCAAAAGATATTTCTATTTAAAGATAAAAGTTTTTTGAATTGTTTGTTACTAAAATTGTTACAAAAGTTTGTTATAAAAACTTATGGATGGATGAAATCAATTTAAATATAATTTAAAGATTTAAATTTAACCTTCATATCTTAATTTTTGGTTTAGAGTTAGGTTTGGAGATTTTTGGTTCGGGTTAAGATCGGAGTTATCTTTTTTATATAATATAAAGTATAGATATATAGAAATATAGATATTGATAACAAATAAACGATTATAAAAGAAAAAAGCAATCTCAAACACCCTAAAAAAATCTCGGCATGAGGTTTACACCAAATCACAAAACTAATAAAGCCGTAATCGAACATGATACGACTATACTACCATATATCATATAACAATAACAATAACATAAATACACCATGTGACTCAACTTTTATATGTTGATTCGCATAGTGAACATGCAGACATATATATGATTTACATAATAAAATCTTAAAAAACATGATAAGTGTGTACGTACCTTTGTAGACATAACGAGTTTGTTACTTGCAATCGACGATAACCGTTGAGGGTTGTTAACGGGTTTTGTGTTTTTAAAGTTGAGAATGGTTAAAAGTAGGGGGCTTATGATTTTGATGGATGATGATGGTATATATATAAGTGATTTTAGGTCGATAATGGACCGAATTACTTTTGGTTTTCTATGAGCCCAGATTTAGAATACATGAATTTAAATTATGTACAATAAGATCAAACATTAATTAATATACAATATTAAAATAATAAAAATAAAAATTAAAGTAAAACATAAATTTGAGACTTTTTCAAAAAAATGTGTCTTTAATAAAAAAGATTCTTTTGTTTTATTCCTTTTTATTTTTATGTTTTTTAGAAAAAAATTTAAAAAAAAATTATTTGATAAAAAAAATTATAAAAATTGATGGTGAAATTTGATAGAGAGAAAAAAGACATAAAACTATATATGTCAAATATATGAAAAAAATCTCAAAAAGGAGGAGGCCATAAATAACACTTTACTGGTTAAATTTTGAATAAGTTAGATGTTGTTAAGTGAAAGTTATTAACTTTTCATTTTTTTTAATAAATTTAAAATTAACAAATACCTTCTATATTTTATAATCTAATAATATTGAATACGAAACTTTTTTTATAAATCTCTATATTAAATTAAATTTGATTTATTTGTAAAACGAGAGTTACAACTAGTACTTACACATAGTAATATTGTATAACACTATAATAAAAATATAACAATTAACTTATACAAATATAGTTAATACTCCAAATGAATACACTTATTACATAAATATACAATCACACTTACACAATTTACAATCATACAAAATCATAAAAAAATTAAGCATTAAATTTCGACACTTGATTTATACATAATCTACATCTTTTTAATACATTAACACAATACACACTTGAATATGAAATACATATTGCTACACAACTAATATTCTTATTAAAACACTCCATTATTTAAAAATACAAATTTTTATGCAATATGTACAATTAACCGATGCACAAACACGCATTTATTGACTTGTCAACACGTTTAGTTATTTTGTTCTTTCAAAGTACCCCTTAATCAATTAAATACATTGATTTAATATTATTTTCAAAACACTACTAAAAAGAAAAATAATGCGCGTTATTATGCATAATGTACAAACTAATAAAACACATAAAATTTCATACAACTTGCATGTTAATTGTAACACCACATTTAATAGGATAGAGTGCTACAGTAAACTATGGTGTATCATTAAAGCATGCAAGGTGAATGTCTAAACATTCATGACCATAAATAGAAATACCGGAATCAAACATCGGTAGTCTAGTAACTCACAACAAGCAATATAAGTACTGTAAATGGAAAGGACTAAACAATGTCCAAAATAAGTAAAGTATGATAAAGTAGGAATAAATGCATAAGGTAAAAAAGGTCGGATAGCTTCCAATCCGAATGCACATACTCTGGAGTTCCTACTTGCGTCCTTGGGTACCTGCCGTTTGGGAACATAGAAAAGTAGACGGCTGAGCATAACGCTCAGTGCACGAATATATAATAAAGCATGGAAAAACATAGAGTATGGAAGCATATAAATAATATAAAGTATGAATGGCAGCGGAAATGAATAAATCCTGGAAAACCTAGTTGTATGTCATGTTAACTGGTTTTAGTTCTAAAAACATAGCTTATGTTACTTATGAAAATCTGTATTAGTTAATGTACCATAATAGCCAATATAGGTCACGAGGTCAATAACGTGCATGAATACTTGGAGGGGAGACCTCATCATGCAATTAGAAGGGTTGCCTCTAATTAACTGGTCAATGGGTAGGAGGGATCAGCTCCTTGTGAAGGATGCAAGGCACACACCACATTCACCATGAAAATCCTGACTGAAACATGTAACTAGGATACACCCATACGCCCCACATGATAATATAATAATATAATAGCCAAATAACTGAAAAGGGACGCCACGAGCTATCACTCCGCCGTGGTGAAGTCATAACACTAGTGCCTCTGGTGTTATGGTTATGGTACCTCCATAACTAGGTGAAACTGGTCATGCGTGTATATGGCTAAGGTAACTAATAAAACATAAGCATTTAATCTGTAACTACTGGGGAAAACAGTTGGCTGCATACAGGAAATCCTAATGAAGAAAGAGACTGTCCTTACTGAAGGACGGGAAATCCATACCTTATGTCCAGTAGAAGCTAACAGAAACGATGAAGACTAATCCGCCTTGACGGATAACACTACATAAGAAGTATGGATGTGTGTGAGTTGTCTGAATTACATGTGTTTTACTGGTTCCGTGTGTTATTAGCTTGTTATACGTATTCTGTCATGTTTTACTGTTTACTGTGTTAACTGTCGTTATTCTGATATTCTGTTGTGTATTATTCATGTATTAGTGTATTATAATACTTGTATTGTAATACTAAGTAACTTTCTAAAAATAGCAGGTTTCCATAAATAGCAAGTTTCCAAAAATAGAAAGTTTTCAAAAATAGAAAGTTCTCAAAAATAGTAAGTTTTCATAATTAGAATTAAGCTTAATTATAAATAATAAATGAAGTTTACTTAGTACAATACAAGTCGTGGTTATAGTTGATTAATTAAATAACTGGTTGATTTAATTAAACTATATGTTATATGATTTTAATGAAATACATGTTTAATTAAAATGGCTAAGTATAAATACCTTAGGTTATACATGAATTAATTAAATTAATTAATTAACCTAAAGTTTAATATGACATGATTTATAAAAATAGTTTTTATAAAAACCCGAATCCCGAGCCCGTGTTTTAATATAAACCGAATCAAATAAGCTATAAACAAGTCCCACTGAGACCTTAGAAAGGATCTCGGTTGACACTACTTAACAACTAATCATGCAATCATACCCCGACTCGAAGTCGGGGTTTCCTTGGTCTCGGGTCCGATCAAACAAAACCAACCGAGCACCCCTTGGGGTCTCGGTGGTGTCTCGGCTCCACCCTAAACCAAAAACAAACACACCCCGACCCAAGGTCGGAGTTCCCTTGTTGCGCGACCGAAGACCAACCAAGCCGAGACCTTGTATGGTCTCGGTGGCGGTGATAAAAACAAATCGAACACCCCCTTTGGGGGTTTTGGTGCATCGGCCGAACCACAAACACAAACCAAACGTACCCTTGACCCAAAATTAATTAATCCTAGTTACATGTTCTTGAGATTAATTAATTTTAAACATGAAATCATAAGGAAAATAAAATGAAAAGACAAGGTTTTTTTAATATATCACTAAGCGTAGAATCACAAGATGATCACAAATAATTAATCAACACCAAAAATCGTCTAGGTTTGCCTTGTTTTGTGTGTAGGCCGGCGGCACCACCAAGAGAGAGAGAGATTGTATTTTTTTGTAAAACCTAAAATATGAGAAAAATATGATCTCTTGATGTTTTATTAAATTTGGTTATGGGCCAAAAGGCCCACCTGGGTCCTTTCTCTCTTGTTGTCGCGGCTATGGGGCCCACAATGGGTAACCCGTAGCTTTTCTCGAGTCTAATTATTTATCGAGTGTGTTCGTGATTTAATATTTGAGATTTTGGTGTTCGTGATCGTGTCACATTTATAATATTCATGATTGTACGTTATTTAATGTCGTGACACGTGTATTAATATTATAAATGGAAAGTTTAAATTTTACCGTGTTTTCGTGAGTTACTGTTCACGTGTACTGTTCATAGGTTTTTAATGCGGGTTTTACATTAATACATATGGTTTTGAAAGACGGGTCGGACAAGATGAAACGATATATGATGATGTCGCAATACTCGTCAATAAGTAAGTTGTTAGATTAATTGATATCAACATTGAAGAGTGGCTTGATCTTATATATGGAGACCATAAGACGCTGAAAAAGAAGATCACGGAAGGCGGGATTCAAACATCGTATGTTAAGAGCTATGTAGAAACTAGAAGGGGGGGTTGAATAGTTTCTTAAATTTACTTGTTAAAGATTGGTTTTTAAAAATCCTTTTCAAAAAACTTAGAATTGAGTATTTATGTGAAACCTTCTTGTACAAAATATGAACAAGGTATATTGCAACTAAACTAATAATCACAAGTATAAATAATAATGAATGTAAAGAGATAAGGGAATGAAAGATCAAACCAAACACCAAGGATTTATAGTGGTTCGGCAACGAAGCTCACTCCTCGTTCCTACTCCACTCCTCGAGTACTCCTTACTCGAGAGTTCACTAATCAACAAGCTCCTTAAGGTGGAGAAACCGTACACAACGTCGCTTAACCAATTTCCGACTCTAAGCTAAAAGTCGAGCCCTAATCTTAGCTAGGACCAATCTACACCAATATACTTTAAGGATCAAGTATTAACCTTAGTACATACACAACTTCCAAATAGACACAACTACTTGGATCTTCACAACAATGACACAACAATGAATAAATAAGTTTGGATCTTCAATGGATCTTTGAGGTAGACACAACACTTCAAGGATGATAGTATTCTTCTCTTTTCACTTTGCGAGGAAAAGATAAGAGGAGAAAGATTCACTTCTAAACAAGTAGTAATCAAACAAATGATCAAGGATTTGAGTGATTTAAGGAGTATGAAAGAATCCAGAAATGTGTGTACAAACGAGGTGAATTAAAAGTCTGAGAATGGTCCACTATTTATAATACAAACATCCAACGACTATATCTGCCCGCGGTTCCTTATTGGAACCCACGGTTCCTTATCGATAAGGAGCCGCTATAAGAGCTAAGGAACCGCCTGCATAGACTCCACTCCCTTTTATCTTTTAGTGGATTGGTTCGAATCTGGGGATTAAAATATTTTGAAAGGATATTCCAAACCAAGATAGAATATGCCATTTTCAAATTTCAAATTTGCAAATAATTAATTTAATAAAACATTTTCTTAAAAAGAAAGTTTAATAAAAAAAACTTGTCACACTTAATAAAAAGTGAGTTTTAAGAAAAGATTAAATCCTTGATCACTTAATTAGGATGAGTAGTTGTTTGTTCATACCTTAAGTGATAATGGTTGAAATGAAAAATACTTGAACTCAAGAATTCGTTTTTCGTTGTTTTCGTAAATGCTTGTTTTTACATATTGTTGTAATCAAAACAAAGCGAGACCGAAAAATACAAGTAATGTTTTTAGGTATCATTGCATTAACAATCTCCCCCTTTTTGATTCCGATAATACATAAACTCAATCACCTAATAAAACAAAATTTTCGAAGACGAGTTTATATCATTTCTCCCCCTTTGTCGAAGCAAGAAGGTTGCAAAAGTCTTTGAAGAAGAAAAGAACCGGACTTAGCAAATGCTCCCTCTTGGTGCTTACTCCCCCTTTCTTGGGGCACCAAGGAATCGATATATGGTGACAAGCTACATAGAAGGGTTAGTAGTAGAGAAGAGACACCCAACAAGATATAGCAAAGGTCACAACAAAAATTAAGAGAAGAGACAAAAGATCCAAGATAAATCATGTTAAAAGGAAACATGATAAAAGATACAAGGAAATAAATCATACAAAGATGTATGAGACACAAACACAAGTCAAAAGTAAAGCATAAATCTAATCCTAGTTAAACTATAATTCTAAGATTTGCTTGAACTAGATGTCTTGAGAATAAGCAACTAATGCTTAGATAAAAGACAAGGTAGTGACAGAAGTAGGTGGTGGTGGCTTGGTAGAAATCTCATAGTCATAGTGAAGAGGAGGTTTGTCTAAGAGACTCTTGATGTAATTCAACTCTTTATAGATATGAGCCATAGCAAGATGTTGATATTGACAACAATGACAATATGTTCCATGATGCATGACATTATCATGTGAAGGAGGAATAACACTAAAGGCTAGTGGTGGACTGGTGGAAGATAAGAAGTTCCACAATCAACATTCTTAGAAGAATAAGAGACGTGATTTTGAGTGTTCTTGGGTGAATTGGGATTGAAATCAATTGGAGAGAATGGAGGAGAATCAAAGCTTTCGTTTGGGGAATAAGACATTTTGATTTGAGGAAGGATGCAAAATGCTTAAGGTTAAATAGAGAAAGCCCAAGATATTATAAGGGTGGTCAAATGGTTGAAACAAAGATTCCAAAAAGTGTTGGAGCAAATTTGGAGTTTTAGGAAAACCCAAAAAAGATGTTACTGGGCGCGGTTCCTTATCTCAATAGGCGGTTCCTTATCACTGGAGAACCGCGGTCTCAATAGAGAACCGCCCACAGTGGGTTGAATTTAGTGATGAGGGAGGATTTTCCAATTCAGCAAATCCTATTTTTCTAGTCTAACTAATCATGGAGACATGCTTAGAGGCAAAGATAGACAAAGAAAACACATAAGAACTCATCAAACAAGGTTTTGACCAAAATACATGGATTTTAAAGAAAATCAATGTAGGAGGTGTGTAGAACTAGACACAAGGTCATGACATAATTATTCTCCATAGTTCTCTTTGTTTCTTGCTATATTTGAGAGACCCTTATATATGAATTATGTAAGCTCGTTATGAATAGCAAGAAGCTATGAAAAACGTTTTTAGATTGAATTATCTAACACCCCCAATTTACATTGCGCAGCGGAAATACACAATTGGGTGCTAGACACAAGCATCATCACACAAGGTATATTGAACGACTCAAAAGTGAAACGTTTACACATAATATAAACATGATTTTCATAAAAGGTCTAAAACATAAATTTCATCCCAAATTGTACTGACACGACACCAGAGTAAAGCGTTTAGTCCCCATGGATCTCGACCAACAACCAACAAGTTTAGTACAGTACATCAACATAAAGTAAATTGTTCAACATTAAAAGGTAGAAACAGTTTTTAGACCAACATTCTTCCAAAAGCCAAGCCACAACCTCCACAGCAAAGCTCCATGCTCCATCACTTCCTATTACCTGAAATACATGCATAAAACGAGTCAACGATAATGTTGAGCGAGTCTATAGGTTTATCAAATCACATTTGAACACAAGAAGAAAATCAATCATAATCATTTATAGAATTGTCGTACACACAATCTATATTCAAGGCAGTAATAATAATGATATTAAACTAACATTGTATTTAAGCTCATAACACCGACCCCTTAACCAAATAGTCACCCACGCCAAATGCCGGCATGACTAGAATAAAACCATTGCCCCTCTAGGGTATCAGTTGCTAGAATACCACAATCTTATTCACGTAAAATCATCCTTCCCAGCGGGTTACTCAACGTAATGCCCTGGCCTCAGATAGGGTGGTCAACCCAATAGTACTATCATTAGAATAAGCGGTTATTCCCGACTCACAACATCAAGTCATAAGATAGTTAATGGCTCATGAATTTAGGGTCTTTAGCAACAAGTTACTCAATACAATGAAATCAACTTTAGGCAACATTCGGGTCCAATAATTACTCATGACTTGTGTTCATTTATTTTCAAATAGCATGTATCCCCCTCGCGGGTATAAAACATTTAGTAGCTAGCATAAAAAGCGAGGCTACAGACTCACCTTAGTATAAGAGATCTTGCGAGATGATCGTCGACGATAATGGATGCCTTTCAAACACGAGAACCGCTACCTATCAAATAAGGCGCGTTCATTAATAATGACTCGAGAAATAAATCATACATAACAACATTAAAATCAACTCATAAAGTCACAATAAACTCGAGAGAAAACGATATAATTAACTTCATTATACTTTACTTTACCATTTTATACTTTTAACAAAGTCTGCCGGTACATACTACATGTACTAGCTTATTTACCCCTTTTAAACTTGTCAACCGTTTATGAAACGACTCGATAAACTAACTTAATATATATAGAAATTCCTCCTACAAGTTTATCAAATGAAATTACTTTTAAAGTCCTTTACCCGACTCATTTTCAAACTACAAAATCCGGACAGATTTACGTTAATTTTTCATACAACCGTTTTAACTTATTTAAACGAATCCGTTTACAAAACCGACACTCGAGTTTTAAAGTAAACTCAACCTATAAAGTAAACACCTCATTATCAGTAGTTTACACATTTCAAAACTTCCATTTAGAGTCCCCGAGATTCGATCCAAATATCGACAACAACTATATGTAGTGTCGATACTCGTCTCCCGATACACGATCATTCAAAACATCATAACTTCGCGCTCGTTTGGAGCTAGAAGCTCTACCTTATATCAAATCGAAGCTAATAAAATTATCTACAACCCTAGGCTATAAGTTAAGCCATTTTCAAAACCTAAAAATTCGGATTTTACACTTTACTTACTGTTATAAAATGACCATTAAAATCTTGTAAAAAATCAACTTTTTGATCAAAACCAACCATAGAAATGATCATTTCTATACCCTAATATCATCATATATGAACCATAACATCTAAATCATAATCAAAATTAAAACCTTTAGATCAAAATGAAGTTTTTAACAAAGATTCTAGCAAGAACCATCATGGATTATGCTAAAAACACCATGCATGATCATGGCTTCTACCTACCAACATCAAAAAAAAATGCCTTGCATGTGTAAAATTCTTACAACAGTGTGATCCTTGATCAATTCTAAGAGTGGGTCTATGATTAGTTTAGCTTAATTCATCCTCAAAATTGAGTTAAAATTGAAAATGTATGGATTTGAGGTGGTGGGTGTATGTTACGGCTTATAGAGAGAGAAAGAAAAGATGGGTGAAATTTTTAAGTGGAAAATTGTGTAGTGTGTGTTTATTTAGGCTTTATATATAGTGGTGTAGGGACCTTGGTTGCAATTTGGCAATAGTTGTGGCTAAAAATGAAAATAGTTAGCTAAAAAGCGGGAAATAACTATTAGTCAATTTTGAAAATATTTATGGGGCTCGGGTTTCATAAAGATACTTTTAAAAATTTGAAACGTACCTCAAAAATAATAATATCGACTCACGACTCGACTTAACACATCATTTAAAATAAAACCTCAAAAATAACAAAAATCGAACAACCGACAATAAGACGTAAAATATTTGGCATCCATCGACATCACGCTTGCTAATACTCCTTATACTTAATAAATATTAAATATAGACCTTCCAACATCGGTTTAAACTTAAACCTCCAAAAATAAATATAGTTCAAACTCATCCAAAAATTTCAAAATAATCGTAAAATAAGTTTAAGCAATGACCTCGGTTTTGGGTTGTCACATCCCCCCTTCTTAAAAGAAGCGACGTCCGCGGCGCTTAATCCTTCCTAAACAAATGAGGATACTTGTCCTTAAAGAAATCCTCACGTTCCCACGTAAACTCTGGCCCACGTCTAGAGTTCCATCTCACTTTCACAATCGGAATTCTACTATGCTTCAACTTCTTAACTTCCCTATCCATTATCTCTACAGGTTCCTCTATAAAATGCAACTTATCATCAAGTTGAATTTCCTCCAATGGAATCTCCACATCCCTTTTAGCTAAACACTTCTTCAAATTAGACACATGAAAAGTATTATGAATAGCCTTAAGCTCATCAGACAATTCTAACTTATAAGCCACCAATCCAATCCTTTGGATAATCTTAAATGGTCCAACATATCTCGGGCTCAACTTTTTCCAAAACGTATCACTCCCTTCCATGGAGATACCTTCAACATAACCATGTCTCCTACTTCAAATTCCAATGGTTTCCTTCTGTTATCAGCATAACTCTTTTGTCTACTTCTGGCAGATAGCAAACGCTTCTTGATTTGCACTATCTTTTTAGTCGTCTCAAATATCATTTCAGGCCCAGTCAATTGACTTTCTCCTACCTCACTCCAACACACTGGAAATCTACACTTACGTCCATACAAATCTTCAAATGGAGCGGCTTTAATACTTGAATGATAACTATTATTGTACGAAAATTCAACCAATGGCAAATGCTTATCCCAACCATTTCCAAAATCAATCACACATGCACGAAGCATATCCTCTAACGTTTGAATCGTTCTCTCACTTTGTCCATCAGTTTCCGGATGATATGATGTACTTAAACATAGCTAAACACTTCTTCAAATTAGACACATGAAAAGTATTATGAATAGCCTTAAGCTCATCAGGCAATTCTAACTTATAAGCCACCAATCCAATCCTTTGGATAATCTTAAATGGTCCAATATATCTCGGGCTCAACTTTTTCCAAAACGTATCACTCCCTTTCATGGAGATACCTTCAACATAACCATGTCTCCTACTTCAAATTCCAATGGTTTCCTTCTGTTATCAGCATAACTCTTTTGTCTACTTCTGGCAGATAACAAACGCTTCTTGATTTGCACTATCTTTTCAGTCGTCTCAAATATCATTTCAGGCCCAGTCAATTGACTTTCTCCTACCTCACTCCAACACACTGGAGATCTACACTTACGTCCATACAAAGCTTCAAATGGAGCGGATTTAATACTTGAATGATAACTATTATTGTACGAAAATTCAACCAATGGCAAATGCTTATCCCAACCATTTCCAAAATCAATCACACATGCATGAAGCATATCCTCTAATGTTTGAATCGTTCTCTCACTTTGTCCATCAGTTTCCGGATGATATGATGTACTTAAACATAACTCCGTTCCCATCGCTTTCTGCAAAGACTTCCAAAATTCTGAAGTAAACCTACTATCATGATCAGAAATTATCGACAAAGGCACACTATGTCGACAAACAATCTCCTTCACATACACTGTTGTTAACCTCTCCATACTATTTGTCCTCTTCATTAGCAAAAAGTGAGCAGACTTAGTCAATTTATCTACAATCACCCATATCATATCACAACCATTTGCAGGCTTTGGCAAACCTGTCACAAAATCCATTGTAATCTTCTCCCATTTCCACTCAGGAATCTCAGGTTGCACTAATAACCCCGACGGTTTCTTATGTTCAGCCTTCACCTTCGCACAAGTTAAACACTTATTAACATATTGTGCTATATCTGCCTTCATATTCGGCCACCAATAAACTTTCTTAAGATCTTGATACATCTTGTCCGATCCATGATGTATTGAATACTTCGACTTATGAGATTCATTCATCACCAAATCTCGCACCCCTAGCGAATCTTCCTCAGACGGACACAATGGTAACCAAATCCTATTCTTAAAATACCTCAATCCATTCGACCTTACATCAAACAATGGTTTCAACATTCTACCCAAATTTTCTGCCTCAACATTCTCTTCCTTCAAACCATTAGCTTGGGCTTTCAATATCGCTTCTGTCAAATCAACACTTTCCAACATTGCCAAAGCTCTAACTCTTATAGACTTATCTCTTTCCTTTCTACTAAGTGCATCAGCTACTACATTCGCTTTACCAGGATGGTAACGAATCTCGCAGTCATAATCACTCAGCAACTCAACCCATCTCCTTTGCCTCATATTCAATTCCTTTTGATCCATAATATATTGCAAACTCTTATGATCAGTGAAAATCACACACTTGGTTCCATACAAGTAGTGTCTCCACAGCTTCAAAGCAAAAATAACAGCCCCAAGTTCTAAATCATGCATAGTGTAATTCTCTTCATGCTTCCTTAATTGTCTCGATGCATACGCTATTACTTTCTCCCTTTGAATCAATACAGCTCCAAATCCTTTATGAGACGCGTCACAGTACACTACAAAATCCTCAGATCCTTCTGGCAAAGACAATATCGGCGCAGAACACAACTTATCCTTCAACATACTAAATGCAGATTCCTCTTCCAATCCCCATTCAAACACTTGATTCTTTTCTGTAAGCTTAGTCAACGGCTTAGCAATTAGCGAAAACTTCTCGATAAACCTTCAATAATACCCAGCCAAATCAAGAAATTGGCGAACTTCAGTCGGCGTCTTCGGCACTGACCAATCCTTAATTGCCTCAATCTTAGCAGGATCCACACGAACACCTTCAGTATCAATCACGTGCCCCAAAAATTGCACTGATTTCAACCAAAATTCACACTTAGAGAATTTCGCATACAGCTTCTCCTTCTTCAACAATTCCAAAATTGTTCTCAAATGCTTCTCATGTTCCTCTTCACTCTTGGAATAAACGAGAATATCATCAATGAATACGATAACAAGCTCATCCAAATACGGCTTACATACACGATTCATCAAATCCATAAATACAGCAGGCGCATTTGTTAACCCAAAAGGCATCACTTGAAATTCGAAAAGTCCATATCGAGTACGGAAAGCTGTTATAGGAATATCTTCTTCCCTAACTCTCAGTTGATGATACCCAGATCTCAAATCGATCTTCGAGTATACACAAGAACCAGATCAGTTGCAAGGACTCAACAAATCATCAATCCTCGGCAGTGGATACCGATTCTTGACAGTCAATTTGTTAAGCTCTCTGTAATCAATACACATTCTAAAAGAACCATCTTTCTTTCTAACAAACAAAACAGGCGCACCCCACGACGACGAACTCGGTCTGATAAATCCCTTATCCATCAATTCCTTCAATTGATCAGATAATTCTTTCATCTCAGATGGAGCTAAACGATACAGTGCACGAGCGACAAGCGCAGCACCCGACACTAAATCAATACGAAACTCCACTTCACGATGCGGCGGTAATCCTGGCAATTCCTCAGGGAAAACCTCAGGATACTCTCTAATCACAGGCACATCCTCCAATTTCCTTTTATTCACACCATCATTACTTATCTGTGCAAGAAACACATCATAACCTGCTTCTATATACCTCATCATCTTTAAACAAGAAACAACTCTCAAACGAGACGTACATTCATCACCTTTCACAGTCAATACCCTATTCCTTAGCGGTATCTGAACTAATCTTTCTCCATAAACAATTACTGCACCATTACCAACTAACCAGTCCATTCCAATAATCACGTCAAAAGATCCTAATTCTATGGGCATCAAATCAATACTAAACACATAATTACCTAACTTCAAGGAACAACCTTTCAGTATAGAACTAGTGCTTACAACCTTACCATCAGCTAACTCCACCTTATAACTAGTTGTCAATCTCACTGGTTCTCAATCCAATAGCTGACTGAATCTAACATCTACGAAACTTCTATCGGATCCAGAATCAAATAACACACTAACATAACAAGCATCAAGTAAGAACGTACCAGTCACCACATTCGGCCCTTGAGGTTTGTCAGCATCTCCCACGACATAGGCTGGAGCAGCAATCCCAGCAGCAACAGCAGCAACATTGCCTCCCTGTCGTATGCCAACCCTCGGACAGTTCCCTTGCTTATGTCCATGACCTCCACATCCAGAACAGTAAACTACCTTGACAGCATTGGTCCCAGTGGCTACACCCTTGTTTCTATAATCTACCATCTTATGTCCGGCCTTCCCACACTTGTTGCAAGCAGGTGGACAATTTTCAACATGATACAGATTACACCGACCACACTTCGGGTTCACTTTGTTACCTTGATTTCCTGTGGCAGCACGAACACCATCATTCCTTCTCAAATTGTATTGATGATTCCTATTCGGTCCTTGGTTATTGTTATTACGATAACCACCTCGATTCTGCCCTTGGCTTGAGTGTGCAGCTTCCCACTTTCTCTTATTCCCTTCAGCAATACTATCCTTTCGATCCTGCAGCTTTACATCCATTAAAGCATGAGCCATTTGAACAGCTTCATCAAATGACTTGGGTTTCGACGAAGTAGTTTCTCCCTTGATATTACTAGATAAACCCCTAATATACTGCTTCATCTTCTTATGGTCATCAGCAAACGCATCAGGACACAACAAACATAAATCAGAAAATCTCCTTGTATAGGCTACAATATCATTGTTCCTCAGCACCAAATGCCTCAATTCATCTTCCAACTGACCTAACTCTTCCTCAGGACAAAACTTAGCAGTCAACAGTCCCTTGGTCACAATCCATGTTCTAGCATTCGCTTCAACCAATCTCACAGTAGCTACTTGACTATTCCACCAACTCAACGCATCATCCTGAAAAGTAGCTGCAACAAATTTCACCTTACTAGCTTCTGAACATCCACTGATTTCAAAAGTACTTCCAATCTTCTCAATCCACCTCCTTAATTCCAATGCACCACCAGTACCAAGAAATTGGGTAGGTCCACATTTCATGAAACTAGCATAAAAACGTTCCTTTTGAACCTGCTGAACAACAGCATTACCTCCAACTTGTCCCACAGCATTTCCTTCTGCTTGCTCATCAGCATTACCTCCAACCTGATTTTCAACATTCCCTCCAACCTGACCAACAACATTCCTATTCTCAGCCTCTTGGTTCCTCGCAGCACGTTCAGCTTCCAAAGCTCTAGCGATAGTGATAGGTGTGTAAACACCCATCCTTTTACCACTTAATTCGGGCTAAAACGAGACCAAAACACGTATTTAATATCATTTGTTTGGAATTATGCGTGGTTTTTGTGTTTATTGTGTTTTCAGAGACAACCGGATGAATATTGAAGAAAACATGGGATTGCACGGGTATTACTGAGGAAAAAGACTCAAGATAAAGTCTATTGTCCAAGAGATGCAAAAGATTTGAAGTCACTGGGCCTATTCGAAGATTTATCGAAGAAAAGGACCAAAGATGGAAGATTTATATAAGTCGAAGAAACTCAAGTCTATTAAACGAAGAAATTAAAAGACGAGTTGAATTTAATCGTCGACAAATCCCGAATCAGAATCGAAAACGGAAACTTTTCTGAAAAGACGAAAAGACAAGAAGAACGGGAGAAAGCCCACTCACCAACCACAAGACAAGGCTATAAATAGCCCTCCCCTCACACATTTAGACTAGTTTTTTTAGTTTTTTCTTCTCCCCCATTTTCTTTCTCTCTGTTCCGTTTCATCACCATCACCACTAGGGTGATTGGTGATTTTAATCTTTGTTTTCTAAATCTTGTTATTTTAATTCTTGTTTGATCTTGTTAAAACATTAATTATTCAATACAAAGTTTTGTTTAATCTTTCCATTTAATCTTGTTCATCTTCATCTTTATCTTCAAGTTCTTAAGTTTTTTATTTTTCTTGATTTGATCTTCAAAAGTTGATGGGATTTGTGTTTTTGTTGATGGGATTAGTAGTTTATGGTTAATAGATGCTTTTTGATTGAGTTATTTTAGTCTTTGGTGAAAACTTAGTGATTTTTGGATTAAAAACGGGTTTCCTTGTTCTTCGTTAACTGTACTGTATCTGGGTTTCCAGAAGTTCCGAATCAAGCTACTTCATTCGGAAGTCTAAAAACTTCCGAACCAACCCTTCATCCGGAAAGTTCCGAACCAACCAGTAAGTTCCGGATCAAGACAATACTTCCGAACCGAACCTTCATTCGGAAGGTTCCGAACCAAGCAAGACTTCCGAACCAAACCTTCATTCGGAAGGTTCCGAACCAACCCTTCATCCGGAAAGTTCCGAACCAAGCCAGCAAGTTCCGAATGAGAAAGTTCCGGATGAATGAACAGTAACTTCCGGATGAGTTGTCTTTGAGTAAGTTCCGAATCAAAGGTTAAAGTTCCGAATCAATTTTTCTTTTAGGTTACTGTTTGTTTGCTTTACTGTTCCTTTATGCTTATTGAACTTTAATTTCAATTTTAATTTTAATCTTAATTTTAATCTTAAGTTTAATACAAGTCTTTGTTAATCATAATTAAAGTAATTGTCTTTGATTTAAATTTTCATTTCCACTTCTTATTAGACTAGAAAACCAAACCCCTTTTCTGTAGTAACCAAGAACAATCATTCCACTTAAGACCTAGATCAATTCGGGAGGATATCGAGAGTAAAATTGAACCTAGCAAAAATCATGTATCAAATGGCGCCGCTGCCGGCTCTTCTCGTTAAGATCAAAAGTTTTTTGTGAGAACTTGGATTTTGGGATCTGTTCCCCGTGAACGTTACTTTTTCAAGAAAATTTTCAAAAACAACTAAAAAATATAAAATTTTCAAAAATACAAAAAAAAAAAAAAAAAAAAACATAAAAACCAAAAATATTTGTGCTTTGCTTTTCTTTGTTCGTTCTTTTGCAGGTGTATGCGCACTCGATCCACGTCATATCAAGAGCCCGAGCCTCTCGATCACTTAGACATGGCCGGTGTACTACCTCCAAACAATAATAACAACAACAACATGAATAATAACAACAACAATGAGCACCTTCCGGATAATCGCCCGATGATTGAATTGTTGCAAGCTCATGTCGATGGCAACACGGATCCAATTGTTATACCACCAATTGCCGCCAACAATTTCGAGCTAAAATCAGGCTTTATCCAGATGGTCTCCGCTCAACCATTCTTGGGACGTACCATTGATGATCCACACGACCACATCAAGAGATTTCTACAACTCACCAACACGGTCAAGTTCAATGGAGTTCCACAAGAAGTTATAAGGTTACAACTTTTTCCCTTTTCTTTAGAGGGACAAGCCCGGCATTGGCTTGCTAAGGAACCGCCACAGAGTATTCTCTCGTGGACGGATTTGGAAACAAAGTTTATAAACTACTTTTTTCCACCCTCTCGTACTACCGCTTTGCGGAATGAGATCATAAATTTTGAACAAAAGTACGATGAGTCATTCAGTGAATCTTGGGATCGCTTTAAAGATCTTTTAAGAAAATGCCCACAACATGGTTTTACCAAAGTACATCAAATCAATACTTTTTACAATGGTTTAAGCATGAGTGACCAAGATTCACTGAACAGTGCCTCGGGGGGTAATCTATTGGCTAAGACTTCCAATGCTGCTTGGGATATCATTGAGAACAAATCTCGTGTGCAAACCAAGAGTGTTAGGACCAATGTTGCTAGTGCTAGCACTAATGACAGCGACAAGCGATTAGACAAAATCACTACGCTTCTTGAATCGCTTGTCACCCACACCGTCAGCAACAACAACAGCAACAACGCCAAAAACGCACAAGTGAACGCTGTCAGCCAACCTTGTGAGATATGCGGTGGTCCCCACTCTTACACAACTTGTACCGCTACCCAAGATTACCCTGCTGAGAATGTGAATGCGGCATATGGCACCTACCAACAACCTGCTTATCAAGCTAGACCTCAAGGTGACCGTAACTTGCTTAGCTATCGATCAAACAACTATCTTTCACCACCTGGCTTTCCTCCTACCAACCCAAACCAACAACAAAACCTTAACCGCCCTCCTCAACAACAACAACAACCTCGACAACCATACATCCCACCTCACAAGCAGCAACAACCACCTCAACGTAACAATCAAGTCTACCAACAACCTGCTTACCAACCACCTGCATACAATGCTCCTCCCAACCAAGCGACCACTGCATTACACCAAGAGGTTGCAACCTATATGAGGACCAATGATGTGATAGTGGGAAATCTCCAAGAGGAAGTGCGCAATTTGAAAGCAGACCTGGTCAAGCAAGGAAATGATTTGAGAGCCGATATGAGAAATACGTTGGATACCCAAACTAATGATCTAAGGAACATGATGGCTAGTTTCTTCCAAAGTAGTCAACCCTCTTCTTCGGGTACTCTTCCGAGTAACACCGTTACGAACCCAAGAGGGGAGATGAAAGCAATCACTACTCGAAGTGGTAAAGGTACCAAGGAACCCGAGCTTCCTATACCTCCACCGGTGGTTGTGACTAAGGAGAATGAGTCGCCTGCTCCTATTCCTTATCCTTCTCCTTCCCCAATTTCTCCACCTCTTCATTCTACCCCTCCTCCACCCGTGGTTGTGAGTGATCCTATTCCCCTAAAGCCTTCCTCTTCTTCCAATATACCTTATCCTTCAAGGTTGAGGAAAGAGAAGCAAAAGAGCAAGGATGATATTCAGGTTTCGAATTTCCTTAAAATGTTCAAACAACTGAATTTCAATATCTCCTTCGCTGAGGCTCTCGCTCACATGCCCAAGTACGCCAAAATGTTTAAAGACATTCTGAGCGACAAGGAAAAGCTCCTCGATATTGCCAACACCCAACTTAATGAGAACTGCTCTGCAGTGCTCTTAAGGAAATTGCCAACCAAGCTTGGTGATCCGGGTCGTTTTCTTATCCCTTGCAATTTCCCGGGAGTAGAGAATTGCATGGCCCTAGCCGATCTAGGTGCCAGTATTAATCTCATGCCTCTAAGTGTTTGGAAGCAATTATCTCTCCCAGAGCTAGTCCCCACCAAAATGACTTTGGAATTAGCTAACCGTACGGTTGCTTATCCAGTGGGGATAGCCGAAGACGTCATTGTAGGAGTCGACAAATTCACCTTCCCTACCGATTTTGTTGTCGTCGACTACGAGATGGACCCCCGTGTACCACTTATTGTTGGTCGTCCATTCTTGAGGACCGGTCGCACTCTCATTGACGTTGAAGCCGGTGAGCTTATCATGAGAGTGGGTGACGATAAAGTAGTCTTCAACATGGGAAAGCTTTCTAAACAGCCTTATTCTTACGAGAATGTTAATTGTATTGACGTTCTTGATGAGGCTTGTGAAGAACACTTCAAGGATGCTTGTAAAAATATTCCTCCCTCTCTTCCCAATGTTGAGACCGTTTCCTCTATCGACTCATCACTATCTCTATTTGGAGAAAGTGATTTCCTTTGGAAAGATTTGGAAGCCACCTTGGAAGATGTGAAGCAAGACAATGACGATTCTACTGCCACTTGGGATGACGATCTCAGTTTCATTGCAAACCTCCTCAGAGAAGACAATCCTTCCCCTCCATCTCCCACTGTCATTGCTATCGAGACTCCAACTTCGAATACGCCTCCCGTCGACAATCCTCCGGATTTGGAACTTAAGGAGTTGCCACCCCATCTTGAGTATGTATTCCTCGAAGAAGAGAAGAAGTCGCCAGTCATCATTGCTAAGGATTTGAAGGATGAAGAGAAAGCCCGACTTGTCGCTGTGTTGAAAGATCATAAGAAGGCTATCGCTTGGAAGATTTCCGATATTCGTGGAATTGATCCTCACTTCTGCACACACAAAATTCTCATGGAGGACGACTTCAAGCCCACTATTCAAAGCCAACGAAGGGTGAATCCAAAAATCCATGAAGTCATCAAAACAGAGGTTCTCAAACTTCTTGATGCGGGTATGATTTACCCTATTTCGGATTCACCATGGGTTAGTCCAATCCATTGTGTGCCCAAGAAGGGCGGAATAACCGTTGTTCCCAATGAACACAACGAGTTGATTCCCACTCGTCTCGTTACTGGGTGGAGAGTTTGTATAGACTACCGCAGACTCAATGATGCCACGAGAAAGGATCATTTCCCTCTACCTTTCATGGACCAAATGCTTGAACGATTAGCCGGTAATGAATATTACTGCTTTCTTGATGGTTTCTCGGGTTATTTTCAAATACCCATCGATCCCCAAGATCAAGAGAAGACTACATTCACTTGTCCCTATGGCACTTTCGCTTACAAAAGAATGCCTTTTGGCTTATGTAATGCGCCCGGGACTTTCCAAAGGTGCATGTTAGCTATCTTCCATGACATGGTTGAACAAACCATGGAAGTCTTCATGGATGATTTCTCGGTCTTCGGGGATTCGTTCTCTTCTTGCCTTGCCAATTTGGAACGTATGCTCAAGCGGTGCGAAGACACTCGCCTAGTTCTGAATTGGGAAAAATGTCATTTTATGGTAAAAGAAGGCGTCGTGCTTGGACATAAGATCTCGAAAGCCGGTCTTGAAGTAGACCGTGCTAAAGTCGATGTTATCGCAAAGTTGCCTCCACCTTCAACCGTGAAGGGTGTGAGAAGTTTCTTGGGTCATGCGGGCTTCTACCGTCGATTCATCAAAGATTTTTCGCAAATCGCTCGCCCGATGACCCACCTCTTGGAAAAAGATACTCCTTTTATCTTTTCCAAAGAGTGTCTTGAAGCCTTTGACTCGCTTAAGAATAAGCTTACTAAGGCACCCGTCTTGGTTACCCCTAATTGGGAGCTGCCTTTTGAGTTGAAGTGCGATGCTAGTGATTTTGCTATTGGAGCGGTTCTTGGACAAAGAGTGAACAAACACTTCCAACCGATCCATTACGCTAGCAAGACAATGACAGGGGCACAATTGCATTATACGACAACCGAAAAAGAGCTTTTAGCTGTTGTCTATGCTTTTGAAAAATTCCGCCCCTATCTTGTACTTTCTACCACCATTGTGTACACCGATCATTCCGCGCTGAAGTACTTGTTGACAAAGCAAGATTCCAAACCAAGACTTCTTCGCTGGGTTTTGCTGCTCCAGGAATTTAAAATCGAAATCCGCGATAAAAAAGGAGCAGAAAACTTAGCAGCGGATCATCTCAGCAGACTTGAGGATCCTTACCAAGGGGATCATCCGACCAAAGAAATCAATGATTCTTTTCCCTTGGAGACCTTAATGTCTATAAACTCTAAGCCGAATGAAACCCCGTGGTTTGCGGACTTTGCAAACTACTTGGCGGGTGGAATTCTCAAGGAAGGGTTGACGTCCCAACAAAAGAAGAAGTTCTTCACCGACATAAAGACTTACTTTTGGGACGACCCTTACCTATTCAAACAATGTGCCGACCTAATTATTCGCCGATGTGTTGATGGACCGGCAGCGTCTGAAATCCTTAATGCTTGCCACAAAGGACCCACCGGTGGTCACTTTGGTCCCAACTACACCGCTAAAAAAGTGTTTGATTCCGGATTTTATTGGCCCTCCATATACCGTGACGCTCACGATATGGTCAAACGATGTGATGTTTGCCAAAAGCAAGGCAAAATCACACATAAAGACGAGATGCCTCAGAATTTCATTCAAGAGTGTGAAATTTTTGATGTTTGGGGTATCGACTTTATGGGGCCATTCCCTTCTTCTAAAGGAAACAAATACATCCTTGTAGCCGTTGACTACGTTTCAAAGTGGGTTGAAGCCAAAGCTTTGCCTACTAATGACGCAAGGGTGGTTTGTAACTTTTTGAAAGCTCTTTTCGCTAGATTCGGTGTGCCTCGCGCCATTATTAGTGATCGTGGGACTCATTTCTGCAATGACCAATTTGCTCGAGTCATGGCTAAGTACGGTGTAAATCATCGTCTTTCCACAGCCTACCACCCACAAACTAATGGCCAGGCTGAAATATCAAACCGAGGGCTGAAGCGAATTCTTGAAAGAACCGTGGGAGAGCATCGTGCCTCATGGGCTGATAAACTTGATGATGCTTTGTGGGCTTTCCGTACTGCTTACAAGACCCCGATCGGCTGTACGCCTTATCGTCTTGTGTACGGGAAAGCGTGCCACCTCCCCATTGAGTTGGAGCACAAGGCTTATTGGGCCTTGAAGTGGGCTAATTTTGATATAAACAAAGCCGGTGACCTACGCAAGATCCAACTCAATGAGCTGAATGAACTCCGTAATGAGGCTTATGAAAATTCTTTGATCTATAAGGAAAGAACTAAGCTCATTCACGACTCCAAGATCAAAAACCGAGAGTTCCACGTTGGAGACAAAGTCTTACTTTTTAACTCTCGGTTGAAAATCTTCTCGGGAAAGCTCAAATCTCGTTGGTCCGGCCCATTCACCATTGCCCAAATTTTTCCATATGGTACTCTCGAGCTCGCTCAACCTGATGGACCAAATTTTAAGGTGAATGGCCAACGAGTGAAGTTGTACTTTGGTGAGGACACCTCTAAGGAGGTGATTCCATCCCTCACCACGTTCCCCATGAACTGATTTTGGGTCGAGTCAGGCTCGTGACTCGGTTATCAAAAACAAGCGCTCCTCGGGAGGCAGCCCGAGTATCTATCCTTTTATGTTTTAATCCCCTAAGTGTAGGGGGGACTTCTATATGTGTTTGTCTTTGTGTGGTGTGATTACTGGGATAAGTGCACTCTTGGAATTTTTGAAGAACCGTGCTCCCGTGTTATCCGAAATTCGGTTCTACCTCTCAACTATCGTGATTCAATTTTCTTCATACTCACATTTGAAATTGATCACTTTAGTCGTCTCTTCCTTAACTTGAGTTAACCAACGTGCACAATGTCATAAGTGTAGGGGAAACTTTTCCCACATGCTTAAACATTGAGGACAATGTTTATCTTAAGTGTAGGGGGGACTTCTATCGAAATTTTAAGTGGACTTTTCCATGAAAATGCCTTCATTTAACCAGAAAATCCTATTTTTCAACATTTTTCAAATTTTTTATTAACTTTGGACATTTAGTTGTAATTTTTAAATTTTTATCGTTGCTTTCATATGTATATATCCCGCAATAAAGTCAAAAATATTAATAAAGTGGGTAGCTAATTTAGAAGTCTTTGACATATTAGGCCCGTTGCGTTTATTTTGACTCAACCCGAATAGACTTATCCAAGTTTATTCTAGCTAGTATCCTTAACCATGTAGACCTTAATCGGTTTATTAGGCTAAGTATCCACGAATCTCATTACTTGAGATTTTAAATTGTGGAGGACGAGAAATGATAGAGTCAATTATAAGTCGGTATTCTTGCGCAAGCTCACTTTGTGTAATTATTTGCCTATTCTCCCATCACTTGCTAATAATTTATCTGCAATAAGTAAGGTCGTACGATTTGAAAAGTTACTTAGCTTCTAGCCCAAGATCGTTTAAAAGTTGCTCGGTAATGATAAGAGTTCATAGCCAAGGCATAACTTATGAAGCGGGGCGCGAAGATTGGCGAGTCTGAAAAGGCCCTAACAAGGCATGAGGATTCAATTTTATTGCTGAAGATCCAAAGTGATGTGAAAAGCATTATTCCTAAAATCAATATGAAGGATCAAGACTCACGACGAAAAGCAATCAACTCCCATAAAGATCATGGAGAAGTCTATCCGAAAAGACCCTAACAAGGTATGAGGATAAATAGATCCAAGTCCGAAAAGGAGGCGGATCGTTGTATCTCAAAATCCCAATTAGAGATTGAAGAAATAATCATGAAGTCGTGGTCAACAAAGTTGGAGTACCCCTCAAAAGTCTCCAAGTGAAGAAACTCTATTATGATGAGAAGACCATTATCTCAAGAACGTCTCTCGAAGATATGAAGTATGAAGTACATGCCAAATATCGGCCCGAGAAAGGTCTCAAATCGTGAACCAAGTTATGCCAAGATATGAACTTTTTGATATCCCGAGAAGCAGTTTTAAGAGATTTTGTCCTTTAGCTAACTATTGATCAAATCGTCCTACTTTGCTTTCAGCCCTAATAAACTATCGAAATAAGTCCAAAAATGCATCTTCATGATCATTCTAAGACAAAAATAAAATATAAGAGATACACCTAGGAATAAGGGAGTTTAAGCATTTAATTATGCCATGTGTGTAAGTGTTTGAATTGCTAACTTATAATAACAATGATCTCGTTTTTAAGCTTAGTTTGGGGAACGTGAAACTTGAGGGTGATAAATCTTCGCAGCACCAAAGCCCTAATGTAAATCATCGATTTCTTTGCAAGTTATTTTCATGTAGCTATTTTCAAGTGAAAATGGTTTTCTATCCCTTTGTTATCTTTGAAGTTTTATTTCTTTAATTTTTTGTTTAGTAGAATTTAAATAAGGCCAAGGTTGATTGATTATGAGAAAAGTGTAAAATTGCTTAATCACTAAGCATTGCATGAGGGCATGGCAATGGTTAAGTGTAGGGGATTTGATAGGTGTGTAAACACCCATCCTTTTACCACTTAATTCGGGCTAAAACGAGACCAAAACACGTATTTAATATCATTTGTTTGGAATTATGCGTGGTTTTTGTGTTTATTGTGTTTTCAGAGACAACCGGATGAATATTGAAGAAAACATGGGATTGCACGGGTATTACTGAGGAAAAAGACTCAAGATAAAGTCTATTGTCCAAGAGATGCAAAAGATTTGAAGTCACTGGGCCTATTCGAAGATTTATCGAAGAAAAGGACCAAAGATGGAAGATTTATATAAGTCGAAGAAACTCAAGTCTATTAAACGAAGAAATTAAAAGACGAGTTGAATTTAATCGACGACAAATCCCGAATCAGAATCGAAAACGGAAACTTTTCTGAAAAGACGAAAAGACAAGAAGAACGGGAGAAAGCCCACTCACCAACCACAATACAAGGCTATAAATAGCCCTCCCCTCACACATTTAGACTAGTTTTTTTAGTTTTTTCTTCTCCCCCATTTTCTTTCTCTCTGTTCCGTTTCATCACCATCACCACTAGGGTGATTGGTGATTTTAATCTTTGTTTTCTAAATCTTGTTATTTTAATTCTTGTTTGATCTTGTTAAAACATTAATCATTCAATACAAAGTTTTGTTTAATCTTTCCATTTAATCTTGTTCATCTTCATCTTTATCTTCAAGTTCTTAAGTTTTTTATTTTTCTTGATTTGATCTTCAAAAGTTGATGGGATTTGTGTTTTTGTTGATGGGATTAGTAGTTTATGGTTAATAGATGCTTTTTGATTGAGTTATTTTAGTCTTTGGTGAAAAACTTAGTGATTTTTGGATTAAAAACGGGTTTCCTTGTTCTTCGTTAACTGTACTGTATCTGGGTTTCCAGAAGTTCCGAATCAAGCTACTTCATTCGGAAGTCTAAAAACTTCCGAACCAACCCTTCATCCGGAAAGTTCCGAACCAACCAGTAAGTTCCGGATCAAGACAATACTTCCGAACCGAACCTTCATTCGGAAGGTTCCGAACCAAGCAAGACTTCCGAACCAAACCTTCATTCGGAAGGTTCCGAACCAACCCTTCATCCGGAAAGTTCCGAACCAAGCCAGCAAGTTCCGAATGAGAAAGTTCCGGATGAATGAACAGTAACTTCCGGATGAGTTGTCTTTGAGTAAGTTCCGAATCAAAGGTTAAAGTTCCGAATCAATTTTTCTTTTAGGTTACTGTTTGTTTGCTTTACTGTTCCTTTATGCTTATTGAACTTTAATTTCAATTTTAATTTTAATCTTAATTTTAATCTTAAGTTTAATACAAGTCTTTGTTAATCATAATTAAAGTAATTGTCTTTGATTTAAATTTTCATTTCCACTTCTTATTAGACTAGAAAACCAAACCCCTTTTCTGTAGTAACCAAGAACAATCATTCCACTTAAGACCTAGATCAATTCAGGAGGATATCGAGAGTAAAATTGAACCTAGCAAAAATCATGTATCAGATAGCTTGCTCAATCATGGTATTAACAGTAGCGGTCTTCAATTTAGGCGGCATGTTTACAAGAAACTAACCAAACAATAATTTAGTAAAGTCAGAAAAAATCCCTCCCAACTCCTTCCTCCCTATGATCATACAGGAAAAGAACAAGTCGGTATTCATATCATGATAAGAAGAAGGATTTCTCTATCAAGATGTAACATGGATACTACATGCACCAACAACGCAATTCACAATGAATCATTAACCAATTCACAAAAGAACTAATAAGACAAATCATAAGTCATGAAGGTAATTTTGGATTGCTTTGGAAAATCTCCACAAAATTGTGACAAGTAATGTCACTACAATCCTTCATCACAACAAACTTAAAAGTCATTAAGTTTCATCACAAACTAGAGTACGAGTCTACATAAGTTCTATTACAACAAGACTAATAAAACAACATAAAGAACTAAACATCGAATCCCCGCAGCTTCTTGTACATCGGCTCATCATACTGCTGCTATCATCATCCTCAGATTCTTCCTCCACTTTTTCCTTCCCCTTACGACTACCTTCTTCACTTGGCTTCACCAACACTCGAGCTTCAACCTGATTCGGCACATCACGAATCACAACACCTCGACTAGGAAAGATCTCACCCGCAAACCCCACGCACTCAACCTTGCATTCCTTTCTTGCTTCCTACACAACCTTTCAACTTGCCCACTCAAATTCAGCACCATATATCTTAATCTAACAACCTCATCCATTTCCCTTGCCCTAACAAACTCTGATCTCCTCACACTACCAACAAACCTGTCAAACTTTTTCTCATTCTGCTCAAACCTCCTAATCACACGAGTCTCAACCAAATACCTTTCAAACAAAGACCTATCAAACTTCTTAAGAAACCATAAAATATCATCATAAGACCTAGGACCTGGACAATAAACCTTAGGAATACCATCATGAATAGATCGAGCACTAGCAGCCCTACTCGACTCAACAGGAACATCACCCCTAGCAAATGCAATCCCATGCAAACTACTGATATAAGCATCACAAGTAGGAGTCGAAGAACGAACAACAGGTCGCTGACAATCTGGAACAATCTGTGGCACAACATTGAACCTTGGAACATAACTACCTTGTAACAACTCAGGCTCTGTCTGACCAACTGCAGTAAGTGGAATCCCATCATCTAAAAACTCAAAAGGCTCCTCATCGTCACTAGCACCAAAGTTATCTACTTCCTCACCATCCACTACGTTAGTCATATCAATCCATCCTCACGAGGTAAACCAGCCATTTTCTACAATTATAAGGGTTCAAGGATGCTTAAGGTCATCGTTAATAAAATAATAATTAGTATGCAATGCTCATGCAAATGTCATATGTTATCCATGCTATGCAACACAATGCAAATGATGTTTATGCATTGCTCGCAAAAAAAAATATGATACTGACAAGCACTCAACGTACTTTCAATAATTCCAATACAATATCGTAGTATTTACTTAATAAATACTCGTGAAATCATTTCAGTTATAAGGGATACATCTACAATGCAAAACAAAACTAAAAGTGATCTTACCGGAGCGTTGCAGAGGAGTTGTGTGCTTTTGAAGAATAAATACTTTCGACACCAAAGTTATAGTTTAGGACAATTTTCAAAATCGACCCAGTTCTCTATAACTTGCAGCTCTGATTACCAATCTCTAACACCCCCAATTTACATTGCGCAGCGGAAATACACAATTGGGTGCTAGACACAAGCATCATCACACAAGGTATATTGAACGACTCAAAAGTGAGACGTTTACACATAATATAAACATGATTTTCATAAAAGGTCTAAAACATAAATTTCATCCCAAATTGTATTGACACGACACCAGAGTAAAGCGTTTAGTCCCCATGGATCTCGACCAACAACCAACAAGTTTAGTACAGTACATCAACATAAAGTAAATTGTTCAACATTAAAAGGTAGAAACAGTTTTTAGACCAACATTCTTCCAAAAGCCAAGCCACAACCTCCACAGCAAAGCTCCATGCTCCATCACTTCCTATTACCTGAAATACATGCATAAAACGAGTCAACAATAATGTTGAGCGAGTCTATAGGTTTATCAAATCACATTTAAACACAAGAAGAAAATCAATCATAATCATTTATAGAATTGTCGTACACACAATCTATATTCAAGGCAGTAATAATAATGATATTAAACAAACATTGTATTTAAGCTCATGACACCGACCCCTTAACCAAATAGTCACCCACGCCAAATGTCGGCATGACTAGAATAAAACTATTGCCCCTCTAGGATATCAGTTGCTAGAATACCACAATCTTATTCACGTAAAATTATGCTTCCCAGCGGGTTACTCAACGTAATGCCCTGGTCTCAGATAGGGTGGTCAACCCAATAGTACTATCATTAGAATAAGCGGCTATTCCCGACTCGCAACATCAAGTCAGAAGATAGTTAACGGCTCATGAATTTAGGGTCTTTAGCAACAAGTTACTCAATACAATGAAATCAACTTTAGGCAACATTCGGGTCCAACAATTACTCATGACTTGTGTTAATTTATTTTCAAATAGCATGTATCCCCCTCGCGGGTATAAAACATTTAGTAGCTAGCATAAAAAGCGAGGCTACAGACTCACCTTAGTATAAGAGATCTAGCGAGATGATCGTCGACGATAACTGATGCCTTTCAAACACGAGAACCGCTACCTATCAAATAAGGCGCGTTCATTAATAATGACTCGAGAAATAAATCATACATAACAACATCAAACTCAACTCATAAAGTCACAATATACTCGAGAGAAAACGATATAATTAACTTCATTATACTTTACTTTACCATTTTATACTTTTAACAAAGTCCGCCGGTACATACTACATGTACTAGCTTATTTACCCCTTTTAAACTTGTCAACCGTTTATGAAACGACTCGATAAACTAACTTACTATATATAGAAAGTCCTCCTACAAGTTTATCAAATGAAATTACTTTTAAAGTCCTTTATCCGACTCATTTTCAAACTACAAAATCCGGACAGATTTACGTTAATTTTTCATACAACCGTTTTAACTTATTTAAACGACTCCGTTTACAAAATAGACACTCGGGTTTTAAAGTAAACTCAACCTATAAAGTAAACACCTCATTATAAGTAGGTTACACATTTCAAAACTTCCATTTAGAGTCCCCTAGATTCGATCCAAATATCGACAACAACTATATGTAGTGCCGATACTCGTCTCCCGGTACACGATCATTCAAAACATCATAACTTCGCGCTCGTTTGGAGCTAGAAGCTCTACCTTATATCAAAACGAAGCTAATAAAATTATCTACAACCCTAGGCTATAAGTTAAGCCATTTTCAAAACCTAAAAATTCGGATTTTACACTTTACTTACTGTTATAAAATGACCATTAAAATCTTGTACAAAATCAACTTTTTGATCAAAACCAACCATAGAAATAATCATTTCTATACCCTAATATCATCATATATGAACCATAACATCTAAATCATAATCAAAATTAAAACCTTTAGATCAAAATGAAGTTTTTAACAAAGATTCTAGCAAGAACCACCATGGATCATGCTAAAAACACCATGCATGATCATGGCTTCTACCTACCAACATAAAAAAAAAATGCCTTGCATGTGTAAAATTCTTACACCAGTGTGATCCTTGATCAATTCTAAGAGTGGCTATATGATTAGTTTAGATTAATTCATCCTCAAAATTGAGTTAAAATTGAAAATGTATGGATTTGAGGTGGTGGGTGTATGTTACGGCTTATAGAGAGAGAAAGAAAAGATGGGTGAAATTTTTAAGTGGAAAATTGTGTAGTGTGTGTTTATTTAGGCTTTATATATAGTGGTGTAGGGACCTTGGTTGCAATTTGGCAATAGTTGTGGCTAAAAATGAAAATAGTTAGCTAAAAAGCGGGAAATAACTATTAGTCAATTTTGAAAATATTTATGGGGCTCGGGTTTCATAAAGATACTTTTAAAAATTTGAAACGTACCTCAAAAATAATAATATCGACTCTCGACTCGACTTAACACATCATTTAAAATAAAACCTCAAAAATAACAAAAATCGAACAACCGACAATAAGACGTAAAATATTTGGCATCCATCGACATCACGCTTGCTAATACTCCTTATACTTAATAAATATTAAATATAGACCTTCCAACATCGGTTTAAACTTAAACCTCCAAAAATAAATATAGTTCAAACTCATTCAAAAATTTCAAAATAATCGTAAAATAAGTTTAAGCAATGACCTCGGTTTTGGGTTGTCACAAATTAACAATGCAAAAACATTTATCGACCATTTTTGAAAGAACTTTGAGAGTTTTGAAAAAGGGAAGAGAAGTTTTCCAAAAAGAGTTTACGATACTCAAAAGCTCAAAGAAAGAAAAGACTCAAAACAGAGAAAGACTTGATTAATTAAAATGCATAATTAAGGAATATGTTCCATTAAACCTAGACCTAGACGCAAGTAATTAAAAGGTTCCCTCTTAAGTGGCTTAGTGAAGATGTCGGCTAAGTTTTCTACCAAGGGTACCTTCTCTATCGAAATGTTCCCCTTCTGAACATTATCCCTAAGAAAATGGTGGCGAATCTCTATGTGCTTAGTTCGCGAATGTTGCACGGGATTCTTGCTAAGGTCTATTGCACCCTTGTTGTCGCACATGATGGGAACATCATCAAGAGAAATCCCGTAATCAACAAGTGCTTGCTTCATCCATAGAGCTTGTTGACAAGCTTTACCGGCACTCACATACTTGGCTTCCGTGGTGGATATTGCAAGAGCGGTTTGTTTCTTGGAGAACCAAGAAGTTAAACAACAACCCATGAAGGTACAAACTCCACTAGTGCTTTTCCGGTCCACATAGTCTCCCGCATGATCCGAGTCCGCGTAGACAGTCGTTTCTACGCCGGTCCCTTTAGGATACCATAATCCTAAATGTATAGTGCTCTTAATGTATCGGAAGATACGCTTAACCGCTTCAAGGTGAGAGGTTTTGGGAGCCTCTTGGAAGCGAGCACAAAGGAAAACAATAAACATGATATCCGGTCGACTTGCCGTTAGGTACAACAAACTACCAATCATGCCTCTATATTTGGTGTTGTCTATCGACTCACAATCATCATCTACGGTGAGTTTAGTATCCGAGGCCATAGGGGTCTTCATTGGTCTAGAGTATTCTAATCCAAATTTCTTTAGCATTTCTTTAACATACTTGGATTGATTAAAGAAAATACCATCGTCTATTTGTTTAATTTGAAGTCCTAAAAAGAAGTTAAGTTCTCCCATCATACTCATTTCAAACTCGTCATGCATGATTTTGGCAAAGTCATCACACAATGATTGACAAGTTGAACCAAATATAATGTCATCAACATATATTTGTACGATAATGAGGTGAGAACCTTTCTTCTTTGTAAAGAGTGTATTGTCTACCATCCCCATGGTATACTCATGTTTTACAAGAAACGCTTTAAGTCTATCATACCAAGCTTTGGGTGCTTCTTTGATACCGTAAAGAGCTTTCTTAAGCTTGTAAATATGATCCGGTTTCTCAAAATCAATGAAGCCGGGAGGTTGAGCCACATATACCTCCTCATTGATCAAACCGTTAAGTAATGCACTCTTTACATCCATTTATTAAAGCTTAAATTCTAAGGCACAAGCGTAAGCTAAAAGGATTCTAATGGATTCTAATCTTGCTACGGGTGTGTGTGTCTCGTCATAATCAATACCTTCTTGTTGATTATAGCCTTGAGCTACAAGTCTAGCCTTGCTACGAGACACAACACCATTTTCGTCTAGCTTATTCCTATATACCCATTTGGTTCCTATGATGTTCGAACTTCTAGGTGGAGAACAAGTTCCCAAACGTCATTAGCAATGAATTGATTCAATTCTTCTTGCATAGCGATGACCCAACTCTCATCCATCAAAGCTTCTTTAACATTCTTTGGTTCAATCAAGGAGACGAAACAAAAGAAGTTACTTTGATTTTGGACTTGAGATCTTAGGGTCCTTTGATTTAATTCTCCTATGACATTATTGAGAGCATGATCCTTTGACTCCTTAATGTTTACTCCCTTTTCAACACTAAGGTCTTCAACTCCTATGTTTCTAACATCTTTGGCATTAACTATGTCTATTTCATCCAAGTCATCATCTATCAAAGGTGATGTCTTAGATAAAGGAGGTGTTTCATCAAATGTCACGTTAAGTGATTCTTCAATTACACCCGAGGTTCTATTGAGTACTATGTAGGCTTTGCTAGTTTGATAATAACCTAAAAAGATACCTTCGTAAGACTTGGGGTCAAACTTGGTAAGGTAATCTTTGGTGTTAAGAATGAAGCACTTGCTTCCAAACACCCTAAAGTATTCCAATGAGGGATTCTTACCTTTAAGAATCTCATAGGGGGTCATTCCTAGAAAATGTCGAATAAGAATTCGGTTGAGAATGTAGGTCGATGTGTCCACGGCATTGCACCAAAATTTTTTAGGCAAAAGATTGCTCATTTAACATCGTCCCTCATCTCTTGGATGGTCCTATTCTTCCTTTTAACTGCCCCATTTGATTGTGGAGTGCGAGGAGCCGAGAAGTTATGGGTAATACCATGAGCTTTACAAAAGGCACCGAATTGCACTTCATTATCAAATTCCCTACCATGATCCGTCCTAATAGAGACAGTTGAACATCCTAGTTGATTTTGAATTCTTCGACTAAAGGTTTCGAAGTGATCGAAAGCTTCATTCTTAGATGCCAAAAATCTAGTCCAAGTGAATCTAGAGTAGTCGTCAACTATAACAAGGGTATAAAGGTTACCTCCATAACTCCGTATGGCGGAAGGTCCAAAGAGATCCATATGTAGGAGCTCTAAGCACCGAGAGGTCGAAACCAAATTCTTGGCTTTGTGACTTGAGTGAACTTGCTTTCCAATTTTGCAAGCATCACAAAAGTGACTATCAAACTTCATCTTGGGGAGATGTCTTACCAACTCCTTAGAGACTAAAGATTGAATTAAACGTATGTTAGCGTGGCCTAATCTCCTATGCCAAAGAGTAGAACTATCATCTAAAGTCGCTAGACATAAGTTGTCCTTGGACTTCCTATTGACCTTCATGACATAAAGCCCATGCTTTCTAACACCTTTTCCAATGAATTTTCCATCTTTTACGATTTCACTGTCATGTTCCAAAAAGATGACCTTACACTTATTGTCACAAATTTGACCTATACTTAGAAGGTTAAAACCTAAGTTATCTACGTGCTCTACGTTTTCTATAGTCATAGCATCAAGAGAGACCGTACCTTTGCCAATGATATTACCACGTCGATTACTTGTGAATGTAACATTACCTCCATCATATGCTTTGTAGTGCGAGAACAAACTTCGATTACCCGTCATGTGTTTAGAACAACCACTATCCTTAATCCACTCGTCAGGCTCTAAATCGATTCCTAAGCATATCTAGGTAACAACACAGAAGATCAAACATTTGGTCCCCAATATCTCATGGGTCCAAAATTGTTAGTTCCAAACATTCCTTGCATTTTGGTTGGGATGCATGAATGAAGGAGACATTCCCCATGGGTAAAAGTATTGTTGTTGAGAATTATTCCAATTCATATGGCCATTTTGTTGTCCACAGTTTCTCCTAGGTTTCTTTGATCTTGATCTAGAATTATTATTATTCCTCCGAGGTGTTGGAGTTTTACTTCTAGGTCGTGATTTAGCTTGATCATCTCTTTTTGGCGTAGGTGTTCTACTTCTAGGTTTAGATTCATTTCGTACTCTTGGAGGAGTAGATGTTTGTCTAGATAAGTTTCTAGTTCCCATTAGAGGTTTACTCAAGGGCTTGTAGAATTTATCTAGAGTAGACTTTTCAATTATAGGTACTTTGACCTTGTTAATAAGAATATGTTTTGGTCCTTCACCTAAAATTGACTTTTCAGAAAGTTCAGGATTTTCACCAAAATCTTCTTCTGGCCGCGGTTCTTTAGCTCCATTTGTGGTTCCATAGCAATAAGGAACCGCCTCATAAATTGGAGAACCGCGTACAGGGGAGTGTTTTTCTGAAAACCTAACTTGTTTTGGTTCGCTAGTTGATGCTTCATTAGTGTTATATCCTAACCCAAGTCTTTTCTTAGAATGAATTTGTTTGTTTAACATATCATCAAGAGCATTAGTACCTCTCATGAACTCTTCAAGTCTAATGGAGGTGCTCTTAGGTTTTCATTTTCTTGTCTAAGGTTTTCACATTTTAAGCATCCTAGATCTACTTCTTTATTTTTCTCAAGCTTAGCTAATTTCTCTTTTAGCTCACAAATATCATTTTCAAGCTTAGTTCTAGTTGATTTTAGCATTTTGTTCTTTTTAATGAATTTAAGACTAAGCTTATGCAAGTTATTGTATTGACCTTATAACTCACTATCATCTTGAGAAGAACTATTATTGCTATAATACTCGGTTTCGGAATGTACCTCTTTATAAGTGTGAGCCATGAGACACTTCTCATCTTTGGGGTTGTCATCAACATCTTCACCGTTATCGCTCCATGAACCTCCAACAAACGCCGTGTGGTTCTTGTCGCGTGAAGGCTTAGGACAATAACCGATGAAATGATTTGGATCACCACATCTAAAGCATTTCCTATCACCTTTATCATCTTTGGCAAATCGGTTTTTGGAGAAGGGTTTCTTGTCGTTGTTTGGTTGCCTCACGTATTGACCTCGTCTTTTAAAGAACTTCTTAAAGTCTCTAACCGCCATGGCATACTCCTCATCATCACTATCCGAGGAGCTTTCATGGTCGCTTTGCGCCTTCTTGGCCTTGAGTGCAAGAGACTTTCCTTCACTCTTGGTTTTCACCATTTTCGAGTCCTTCAAAATTATCATCTTGTGAACCTTCAAGTTACCAATGAGTTCATCGAGTGATAATTTGGCGAGATCCTTTGATTCTTCAATCGCCGTGACTTTAGCTCTCCACTTTGGATGCAACGCCCTAAGAAACTTCCTAACATTGTTCTTGCTAGAAAAACCTTCATCAAGTGCTTTTAGACTAGTAATAATAGTGTTAAATCTAGCAAATGCACTATCAATTGTTTCATCTTCTAAGATGAGAAATTGTTCATATTGTTGAACAAGAAGATCGATTTTACTTTCTTTGATTTGGCTATTATCTTGGTGGATTACTAAAAGAGTGTTCCTAATATCTTTAGCGGTTTCACACATAAAAATCCTTTCGTACTCTTTCTTTGGTAAAGCATTATAACACCATTTTAGCCTCATTATTTTTAGCAAGTTTCCTTTTAGTATCATCATTAGCTTTGTTAAAAGTTACTATCTCTTTGCTTTTATAAACTTCATTATATTGATAAGGCAAAAAATCACCATTGGTAATAACATGCCAAAGATCTAATTCTTTTGATTTCACATAAGTCTCAAATTTATTTTTCCAATAAATAAAACTATCAGTTTCAAAAAGATGTGGTCTTTGCATGGATTGCCCTTCTAGATACTTGTTGAAATCCATAGATCGATTCAAGTTTTAAAATACAATATATTTTAAAAAGGCTTGAGCAACCACGCTCTGATACCAATTGTAGAAACTAGAAGGGGGGGGGGGGGTTGAATAGTTTCTTAAATTTACTTGTTAAAGATTGGTTTTTAAAAATCCTTTTCAAAAAACTTAGACTTGAGTATTTATGTGAAACCTTCTTATACACAATATGAACAAGATATAGTGCAACTAAACTAATAATCACAAGTATAAAGAATAATGAATGTAAAGAGATAAGGGAAGGAAAAATCAAACCAAACACCAAGGATTTATAGTGGTTCGGCAACGAAGCTCACTCCTCGTTCCTACTCCACTCCTCGAGTACTCCTTACTCGAGAGTTCACTAATCAACAAGCTCCTTAGGGTGGAGAAACCGTACACAACGTCGCTTAACCAATTTCCGACTCTAAGCTAAAAGTCGAGCCCTAATCTTAGCTAGGACCAATCTACACCAATATACTTTAAGGATCAAGTATTAACCTTAGTACATACACAACTTCCAAATAGACACAACTACTTGGATCTTTAGAACAATGACACAACAATGAATAAATAAGTTTGGATCTTCAATGGATCTTTGAGGTAGACACAACACTTCAAAGATGATAGTGTTCTTCTCTTTGCACTTTGAGAGGAAAAGATAAGAGGAGAAAGATTCACTTCTAAACAAGTAGTAATCAAACGAATGATCAAGGATTTGAGTGATTTAAGAAGTATGAAAGAATCTGGAAATGTATGTGCAAAAGAGGTGAATTGAAAGTCTGAGAATGGTCCACTATTTATAAGACAAACATCCAACGGCTATATACGCCCGCGGTTCCTTATTGGAGCTGTCATAGGAGCTAAGGAACCGCCTGCATAGACTCCGCTCCCTTTTGTCTTTTAGTGGATTTGTTCGAATCTGAGGATTAAAATATCTTGAAAGGATATTCCAAACCAAGATAGAATATGCCATTTTCAAATTTCAAATTTTCAAATAATTAATTTAATAAAACATTTTCTTAAAAAGAAAGTTTAATAAAAAAACTTGTCACACTTAATAAAAAGTTAGTTTTAAGAAAAGATTAAATCCTTGATCACTTAATTAGGATGAGTACTTGTTTGTTCATACCTTAAGTGATAATGGTTGAAATGAAAAATACTTGAACTCAAGAATTCGTTTTTCGTTGTTTTCGTAAATGCTTGTTTTTACATATTGTCGTAATCAAAACAAAGCGAGACCGAAAAATGCAAGTAATGTTTTTAGGTATCATTGTGTTAACAAGCTATAAAACTCAATTTAAAGAATATAGGAAAATTAAAAGAGAAATAGATCATCTCAGACTTAATGCCAACATGAAATATGATCTATCCAACACGGATATATGATGCACTATGAATTCGTTAACTAAGAGTGCACTATGGATATACTTGAAAAAGGATATGATGAAACTTGAAAATCTTAAAGAGATTACAACTGATAATGTTTGTGTATATGGCCGTTGAGCCACATACACACAGGCCGCAAGAACACACCAAGTGGTAGTTGGGCCAAAATAGGGCATGCCGGCCCAGATACTATAAGCATAGAAAAAGAGCTGACTATCAAAAGCAACAACACAGCCTCGGAAAAGCGCGAGGCATCCTATTATCCGCAAACCTCTTAATAACCATCGGTCCGAAGTCATGACCGAGCGTGATCCAGGTTTTAAGGAACCTTGCCCCCAAGGCACTACGATAGCCTAGGCCTCACCCCCAAGGCGCAACAATAGCTACGCCCAAGTACAGTATCCATGGTACTATAAATACCCCAGAGCACTCAATGCAAACCAACTAAGTCTAAACGCATTTATTATATAAACTTACACTTTGGCCAAGCGCCTCTATCCAGTTTTTTAGGAATATTGTAATTAGAAGTTAGTCCTAGTTATGTAATAGTTCCTACTGGTAGGTATGTAATTCCTACTGGTAAGAGTAGTAGTAGTTTCTACCGGTACACCCAGGGGCGGAACTATTTGTAATGTCCGGGGGGCGGAACTATTTGTAATGTCCGGGGGGCGGCGCCCCCCATGGCTCGCTAAAAAAAATCAAATTTTAGTGTAAAAAAAAAATTAGGATCATTTTATTAAATTGCCCCCATTGTAAACTCGAATTGCCCCCCACTCGGAAACAAAACAATGTAACAACCTTTAAATTGCCCCCCAAAACAAAAAAATAATGTAAAAAGCTTATATTTATATATTTATTTTAGTGTATACAACGACTTTTGTCTAAAAAAAAAAATTTTGCCCCCACTCCGTCAATATCCTGGTTCCGCCACTGGGTACACTGTATGTGGTTACTATTGGTTACTCCTGGTCTATGAAATAGTAAGTCCAAGATAATAGAATAGTTAGTTAGAGATATGGATATGCATGAGTTACCTTAGGAATAGATATGCATATCACCTTCACACGTTTTGATGTAAATTCCTGTTAGGGTTTCCACTTGTATAAAAGGAACCCACAACATAGGTGAAAGGAACACCTTCACAATCTTATTTCACCATTACTCATAACAGAAACACAAAATTTTTAATACGAGTATCTATGTAGCACATAATTTTGGGACCGGGTTCATTTTGAAGAAATAAATATTTTTAGCTAATATATACACTACACGACAAAATTCCATCGGGTTCCCGTGCATCCCCGGGAACCCCCTAGCTCCGCCCTAAATAGAAATACATAGAAGGATTAAGTTTATTTTTTAGTGCTTGTTCTTCTTAATACTTGTGTTTATATTCCGCATAAACATTAGTTTGTGTATAAAGAGTCTGTCTGTAGAATAACTTGTGATTACTGAAGTTATCTACCGTCGTTAATAGGCTGAAAGATCTATCTATAAGGGATCCAACAACTATCTCATTCTCACACCGGAGCTTGGTCTCGGGCTCAAACCCAACGTGTGTTACCCTTTGTGTAGGCTTGCCGAGAAGATTGTCTCAAAGGACCAAGGGTAAATCCAGTCTACCTACGACCTAACAAACTTTTGCATCGACGGATACTGAAGCTGAAATCGCCGAAGTCTATAAGATTGACACTTACTCGTCCAACTTCGAAAATCCCTTATGTAAAGCATTCGAGGAATTTAAACACTCCCTCCTTAATGACAAAGTATTTATTGATGAAACTACGGAAAATGAAGCCCTTAATGAAAATGCATGGCTCTATGCATGGATGAAAGATGTACTGTGGGTTAGAGAAAAACCATTGGCAAATATTGATGGCGGAACAACACATCTTTGAGAGGTAGTCCACACATGTAAGCCGATTTTTTTTTAAATGGATTATCCCAATGGCCTACTTGTCAAAGAAAGGAAGATTGAGCATGCAATGGAGGTGATTTACTAGGATTAATCCGAGCTAATAACGAAATATATTACCAAGATTATGAATGGTACAAAGGTGTTGAAAATGGAAAACTAAAAGATGAAACATTGAAAGCTAAAGCCATACTCAAAGGATCTTACGGATTAGAACATAGGAAAGGATTAAACTTTTGCGCATAGACGAAAAAGTGTTTCAGGACGCATTATAAGCTCGACTATAATCTATTAATTATGCTTGAAAAGCATTGGTGGGCGCTAAAATAGAGAGTCATGTGATGATGGTAATTCTATTAATGGGTGCTTCAAGAAACAACTACTTTATGATGGACCAAGGATGGTCCGTGACAAAGGACGACTAAAAGAAGTCGATGACAAGTCTAACTTAAAGACTTTGATGTAAACAAAAGTGCACAACGGGTGGCAAGGGCACATCATTATAGACCACAAATCGAAACGAACAACGGAAACGTATGTATTTTGGTGCGGTCCACCCTATTAATCATTATCGATCATCGGTTTGGTCTGATCTTACGCACGACCGGATATTATGTTTTATTAGATTGGACCGACAAAACGGACCTGACCGACCTAGCTATGAACCAAACATGTATATTACGAGTATGATTGGGTGATCACAAGGAGTTTTACAAGGTGTTACGAAGGCTTTTCATGTTATACAAATTGGTTTGTAGAGGATTTTCAAGTTATACAAATTTGTTTGTAGAGAGGGTTTTAGCTTGGAAGTGATTTGGGTGTAATAATAGGTTACGACTTTGTTATTAAAGATTTCAAACGATTCCTTGTTCATCCTCTAATCATTCTGAGTTTTATGTGTTAATCTCGGTTCATATAATCAAGCTATCAGGTCTAATCAAAAAGTTTGGCTTGGAGATCATATTTTGATATTTTTTATAAATTACACTACAAAAAGTTTTTTAAAAAAATCAAATTATTTATAAAAACCCAAATTTTTTTTTGATAATTTATATTACGATTTTTTCGCTAAAAGGGTCACGTGACCCAGTGTCTCCACCACTGCATATATGCTTTCATAACTAGCTCGAGTCACTATAGTCATGTGTTATCGAAGATTACAAACAACCTATGCATAATTTTGTTTCTATAAGTTTTCGTATGAAACTATTCATGCACAAACTAAAGATTTTGATTCTGAGTTCAATGAGATACATAGAAGTGTTAGTAAGTAGGTTGGATTAGTTTAGAATGTTTAGATGTAAAGTGGTAACAAGCAAACAACTATTACCATCAAATTCATCATAATAACATAAATCCTTTTACTCAACTTCAATTTCTTTAAAGAATGTACAACTTATTCCAATAAAACAAAACAATATTTAATTTTCTTCCAAAACAGAAAACCAGCAATAGATCTAACTAATTATAAAAAGAACCCTCTCCATCTCAACTATTCATATCTCAAGTGTGCATTCATATATGTTGCCACAAGTCCCACCAAAATCCTATCCCACTTTTCTACCTATTTCCTTTTTTATATCGAAATTATGTATACTTTTTTCTCACCTTCCCTTTTGTACTTACAAGACCAAAAATTAAAATTTTACTGTGAAGTAGTATCATTGTTCTCGTGAGTCGACGAAACTGTTGTGGTATCTGAGGCTGCATCACCATCATCAATCGACAAGTTGGATATTTCTGCACCATTGGATATTTCAGAGCCTTCGTCCCCCTTAAGAGTTGCAAACCCGTTAACAGCTTCATCCCCGTTAACAGCTTCATCCCCGTTAGCAGCTTCATCCCCGTTAACAGTTCCATCCCCATTAGCAGTTTCATCCCCGTTGACAGTTTCATCCCCGTTAACAGCTTCATCCCCGTTAACAGAAGGTGCTGGTGATGCTTCAGGAGTAACAGCTACAGATGAAGGAGATGACTCCGAGTCATCCGCAGATTGTTGAAGACTCCAGTACATTACGCTAGCTGTCAACATAAGTATCATCTTCTGGTTCACCTGTAGAATAATGTTTTTTTTTTTCATTTTAATATGCTTGCGCAACCTGTTAGTATGGATTATTATATGGTCATAAGTTACCTCCATGATGTCTTCGGGTAACAAGAAAAGTGAGCAACCAATCTTTCTAGCGACACTGATTATATAAGTGGCATTCAGCTTCTTCTCCTCTTCTGTTAACACCATATTATATCATGAATTCAGTTACCAAAATACGCATTTACAGGTTCTTTCAGCAACTTGAAAATGAAGTAAATAGTTCAAGAAGCGATACATACCACTTTCACCCTTGGTTACAAGGTTCCAGTTGACAACTCTGGGCTCCACTGCACTCAGAAGCTCAAGGAAGAAAATACCATTTGAAAGGCTCTTATCCTGCGCAGCCATTAACCGATCACTTATTACGCACAAATATAAATTGATTAAGAACCAAGTGATGAAAACAATATGTGTTTGTATCCAACCTTAAAACTCTCCATCTGAGACACTCTGCCAGTGTTTTTCACTTTTTTATTTGCCCATTTCAAAATATCAGCGTCAGTTATCTCCTTCCCTTGGGAAGAACGGGATCTCAAATTCTTTAGAAGTTGAAGCATATTAAACCTCATCAACTGCCACAAGAAAGCTGCAACAGATGTACACAAATTCAATTCTGTGCCATTAAAGAAAACTATGTTATGAGTGAAAGTTTAGAAGTAGATTTACCAAGTATGAGTTTCTTATTCCCTTGCACAAAGTCATTTCCAGCCACATTGACAAGCGAAAACTTCAACTGCTTCCCAATTTTAATAACTTGATTGCAATTCTCAACTTTCCTAAAGGGCATCTTAATAGGAGGTTTGGTTGCATGTTTCCAATTCACCGATCCTGGTGAAACCTTGTCTACAGCTTCCAAAAGTGTCCATCTGCATGACCAAATGAGCATAAAGATTAATACAAGGTTTAAAGGTTCTAAAATCCATACACTGCGGTAGCAATACGGTCTTTTAAGTACACATACCCATTTTTGAGATCCTCGAACAAATTATTGACATACGAAGAAATTCCAAGACTATTGATCCATAATCTGAATGATCTCTCATCTCTCGAAATTTGTTCATCATCGGTCATCATCTCAGCATAAGATATTTTCTTGCTGCTATCAGTAGACAAACCGTTCCTGCAACGGATACACCGTGGACACATGTCAGAAAATTAGCTTATACTTGGTTTAAAGTAAAAACAACAACTGACACAATCTCGAACCTTTGGTGAAATATTTGTGCAACAAATGCAAGATTTAAATTTGAGGAGCCTTCAACGATATCTTTAGGAGCCAAGTATCTTTTACAATCCATTTTCTCTGCGTGCTCAAGTACCAAATTTGCCCTTTCAGCAGGATCCTTGGTATCCAGTGTGGCTGGACTACAATGCTCTGGTGCAAGTACGTTAAGGAGGTAAGCATAGGCTTCTCCATCCTACAGATGTAGCAAAGGACACTGTTAAGTGCTGTTTCTTAGTGAGCTAAACGAGAACCTCTTCTGAATTGATTTAGATATGGGGCCTGTTTCTTAGAAGGCAAAACAGACTTGTTGATGGTTTAGGTGTCTCACGGAACAGTTCGATATTTCAGTTTCCTTCTTGTTATACTTATATTAGTGGTGCAAATGTTCATACATATTTTAAACTTCTGTTTTCTTGTTATGTATTTTGTTTTGCATGTATACTTGTAATTGTGATGTAGCTGTGTATCATTCAATTTGATTATGTTTGGTAACTATAGTTAGAGATATCATATTCGTGGAATTCAACCTATTATGTCAATGCTTTACTCGGCTTTCGGGCTTAGTAATATTTCTTATGAGAATGTTTGAATGTGCATTTCAAAAAATAATTATTAGACTTGATAATACGAGATTTAAAATGAAAAATGTGTGGCAATTATTGATAATTTTAAGATTAGAATAAAATGACCTAAAGGACATTATAAAAAAGGAGATGCCTATTTGATATGGGAGTAGAATTCTCCTTCGAATTAAAGAAGGGCTAGTTAGGTCATTCTTTTCCCCTTTGACAATCGCTTTCTTTCCAATAGCATGAAACTGATCATATATGAGTATACGATCAAAATAGTAGGAGTATTTTTGGCTAAGGAAAACAAATAAAATAAAATAAAAATCATGCTGTGATCAATAAATCTAATAAATCATGGTGTGATGGAAGTCATGGAATATCGAATTTTATTAAGCAGTCTTCTTGTTCAAGATGCATCGCATGGTATTGTTAATTCCATACTAATCAAATCAAATCATCAATTCAGAACCCTAAAGAACAATTTTTTTCATTATAACTAATTCAAACTAATACTTATGTTTCACTCAGCAATTCACTATTCAGTTTTATCAAACAAACCCTTGTAACAAGGCCATGAGGCAATGACAGATGCAAGATAAGCATAACAATGTGACCACTATCATCTTACCGTAAAAGAAAAATAAGGTTATTTAGATAATGAATTTGTCATCTTCTTAGATACAAACATTTCTACCCTAACCAGTACATTTTTAATGTGCTCGACAAAGTCTTAATCACTATAAGGTCCCAGGTTTCAGCATCATCACCATCAACAGTCTCTACATAGCGTAAAACCAACCCAAACAAAGAAAGAAAAAAAAAAATTTCTTAAGCATGTATTCAGATAGCTTGCATCTTACCTGAAAATAGTTTCACTCGAGGTTTGGTTACTCGGCATATTTGTTTTTGCATTGAGAAACAAAGAACAGCTTCAAGAACTTATCATCGGTCACTTATCATATCATACGCATCACACGTAATACTAAAACACGATAACAACGGGTCACCACTTGAACTTTTCTCTAAGTGCACTTAATGCTACACTCGTGACTCAACGAGATATAAATTTAGTTAGTGACAACTACATCATGCCTTTCTAGTAAATTCCATACTGCTCTTATTAATACACGGCTAACTTAGGTTTTTCAAGACTTCATATCACAACGGACCCATGAAGGAAGAAGCTCAAATAATTTAGTGAAATGGTCTTTTCTCTTTTATTTGTGGACACTGTCATTCAGAAACTGATATGTAGAATTCCAAATGCCAAACAGCCCGTGACTTATTGTAACCAAAGTGCTTCATTTGAATGTATACAAATATGTTCGAGTGAGTGATTATTTTTGTTGTGTTATGTTGTATTGCAACCCCTCTCAACCTTGCAGAAAGCTATACAGTCTAAGCTAACTAGGGTTTAAAGTATATAGGCACGTCGAACCCCTAAACAAGAATTTACAAAATTAATATCATATGCACAATGTAAATGGAACAGTACCTTCAGATCAGACGAGAAGTTCGTAACAGGTTTCTTGTAACCAGCTTTCTTAAGATGGAAGTTCATCCATTTTAATAGCACTTTCTCAGGTGCTAATGTCATTAGCTCCTCGACATCCTACACATGATTTACAACAAAATTATGTTATGTACATACAAAAACTCACAAATATATCATATTAAGAGGAAATATAATGAAAGATTGGTAATTACACTGTTGTCATCCACCAACTCCACGAGCTGAGGCATCTTTCTAAGGTTAAGATCTGCCAGTAGTTGGATCTGTAGGTGCCGAAATCACAAGCAACACGAGATAACGAATCAGAAACAGGTGTGCTAAACTCTGCTTTTGTGGCTAAAAGTTGCATAATAATACGAATAACCTACTATTTGCAACAAAAATAGAACTCTCATAAGGAGGAAAGATAGCAAACATCTTACCTTTATAATCTGAGAAATAAGGCCAAGAACCAGATGAGGCTGCAAATAGAAAACGTATCAAGTCAGGTTCGCTATTCTAGACTAATTCACATCACACTATCATTATAACTTTATTAAATCGTAAAAACTTACTCTTCCTTCGACAAGGTCCTGGTTACCAATATTTACTACTGTACATCCTATCGCCTTAGCAGAATTAAGACAAAGCGTATGATTTTCATTTCTTTCCCATGGATTGAGTACCCGTTTCGTGTTGATCGCACGTTCATCTATTGTATTAGGCACCGCAACATTGATAAGTTTACTACATTACAACAATAATAATACATCAAAACCACCAAAAAACAATACACTTCGTACAAGTAAGCACAAACAGAAATAAAGCTTAAATACCATAGAAGGACTCCATCCCGGGCGAGGTCAAACAAGGCATTGGTAGCTGGATCTATAGGAAGAAACTGCTTCATAAACGGATCATCTCTAAGATAGCTATTGATATGAGCAACATAAGACTCTCTCTCAGATTCATCAATCGTATGAAGAAGCGTCGTGGTAGTTGCTTTAAGAAACGAAGACGAGTTATTCGAACTACCCAATTTCGCAGCAGCTTGCGAATGTAAATTCAAGTAAGCCTGCCCATCCACACAATGTCATCAATTCAAGTCTCCTAACACAAACACAAAAGTAAAAACGTAAACTAGCGATTTTTTTTTATGTATCTTACCCTAAGGAAGCGTTCGAAATCGATCCCAGCAGTCATATCAAACCCGGATTCAGCCAACAAGTCCCGAATTTCTTTCTCCTTAAACATCTCGTTAAAAGGCTTGATTTTTGCAAGCAATATAGGCAAATCTTCACCATTAACTTGACCATTTTGGTCAACTGATGCTATAAACTACACATGTAAACCAAAAACAGAACAAATATTCATAAATCAATTATGGGTCGTAGATTAACATCAAATAAAAACCTTAAAAAATGATTTTTTCCTTTTTATAAAAAAAAGAAAAAAAGAAAGAAAAAAAACCTTGGATTTAAGGGAACGAAGTTGAACTTGAGTAAACTGACTTTGAAGCCAATGATCAGAAACAAGAACACCTTCAAAATTAGACATCCTTTTTCTTCTTCTTTAAGTCCAACAAAAATGAAAATCTGCAAAACCCATTAATTAATAAAAGATTTTAAATCTTTAATAACCAATAAACATATATAAGTTAACAGACATACCAAGTATAAATATGATGATAAAAAGGACTGAATTTTGAGTGATGGAATGAAGAAAATAAAATAAATAATTAATTTAGAAAAAAATATTGCTTGTGAAAAGAGCAAAGAGATGACTTTGGGTTATGGTGAAGAAGAAGAGGGAGGAGGAGCATGTTGCCATGAATGTGGGAATAAGCAGGTCATTTATTTATTAAATTATTCATTTATGAATTTATTTTTTTTATTTTTTTGGTGATTTTTTTATGGTAGGTTAAATAAATAAGAATAAAAATTCCTTGGTAAGAGGTGGGGGAGGATGTGGGTTAGATTTTTATACGCGTCTCTTTCGTTAATGTATGGGTCTGTGGTCGGTTCAAGACGTGTCTTTTTTTAGTTTTTGTCATGTTTATATTTTGTCAATTACCATCACACCCCTTTTGCTTCTTCTTTAAGGCTTACCGGCATATCAACATTTAGTGGGTAAAGTTATAGGCTCAAATCATTTTAAATCTTTTATTTTACACTTATATAAAAACCTTTTTTTTTTCCACTAAAAAGCTAATTAAGAGGCTAAGATGGTAGCATTTAAAAAAGTAAACAAGGCCTGAGTCGAGAAGCGTCGTTGGTGTTTTTCATAAATATGTTGTTGCTTTTTGTTTGCGTATGATCTCGGTCAATTATTTTCGGTTGAACACTTCGCTCCGACATCTGGACGGAGCTAACACATTTAGGGCTTGTTTATTTTTTTATGTGGTTTCACTTGAGTGTCTTAATAAGCCTCTTAGTGGGAAAAGAGAGAGTTTGAGTGAGTGTGGAAGAAAATGATCAAATGGATTTGGGCTCACCTCCCACTCCACTAAGAGTCTTAAAAAGAAAAGTAAACACACCCTTAATTGTTTAGAGTAGACATCGTGCGTTTAATGTTGATGGTTAGACATGGGAAAAGGGAAAGCTTTGGAAGTGACAAAAGGTAAAGTGGATTGTCTTATTATCCAGCAAACACAGCTTTACCCAACAGACGGAATGGTAGACTGTCGTCATAGCCACCAAATCTCAAGATTTAAGGAGAAGATATTGTCTCGTGCGTGGGACCTAGTCTAGTGACATGACTAGACACAAAGGTTCACTTTATGAAGTAGTATAAATACCTTGTTATATTGATTACACACACGACACATATTAGCATTTACTCACATTCAACATCATCAATCCGGTATTCCAAACAGGATACCACTCCCGTGATCGTTACTTACTCTCACGCCGGAGCGTGGTCTCAGGGTCAAACCTGGGACGAGGCTAACGTGCGTTATTCATTGTTTTCAGGTTACCTACTTGGATACAAGCTTTATTCACACATGACCGAAGTAGGTTCTTTAGTATATAAGTACTCGGGGAATTTTGCTTCAATATTTGGCGCCATCCGTAGGACCTAACACTCGATCTACACTCACTGCTAGTTCATGGCAGGTCCTCCAACAGGTCCTTCAGCAGGTCCATCGGGTAACGGGTCTCCGTTCTACGTATCTCCATATCGTGAAAACTTTGTTGGAGGGGAAGAGATGGAAACGCCCCCAACCCTTCAACAGAAAATTCTAGAAAGCATGAGTGTCCTTCAAGGTTTGGTTGAACGTCATAATGCCTCTAGGAAAACCCAATATCAACCATGAAGTTAGTATTCGACGAGGATGTCCAGAAGGCTCAAAAGAGTAATGACGAGATAGTAGAAGAGCTGCAAAAACCTTTCAAATATATCATAACATCGCCCTTTACCAGAAGAATCATAGAATTTTCGTCTCCAAAATACATTCTACCTGCAACTATTAAATTATATACCGGAACCACCGACCCCAACAATCATGTAACCCGTTTCGTGGGAGCGGCTAACTCAGGAAAATGGTCCATGCCAGTATGGTGTCGTTTCTTACAGCAAACTCTGGACCAGCTGGAGGGTGGTTTGAGAGACTGACTCCGGTAGTATAGATAATTAGGAAGATTTGAAAGGAAAGTTTCTAGAGAGATTTGCTTTAAGAAGGAAGAGTCTCAAGAGCCTTATGGAAATCACCACCATTGTTAGAGGGGCACATGAATCGTTGGCAACATTCAAGGAACGACACATATGAAGCTAGCTATATCCAGGGGGTTTCAGAGGTGATGAAGATATCTGCCTTCATAACCGAGGCAAAGTGTCCCGGATTGTCTAGACGGTTCTCGGACGACACACCCCAACTGTAGCTAACATGATGAAAAGGGTAGACGATTTCATCAAATCTGAAGAAGTCTTCAAGAATACCGATTTACTACATGGAGAAGGGGTGATAAAGGGGTGAAGCTTAGCAAGGAAGACAAGTATCCTTTGTCAGGCTCTTGAGTCATAACAGGAACTGCCATAGAGGTGACTATAGGTCGAAACTTAACTTTTCACCTTATGTGTCGTCGATGAGTCAAAACTTTGGAAGAAAGAACCCTTATCAATGACGCGGCCTGGAGTCGTTGACCAAATGCCCAAAGGAAATTTTGGCGACTGAATTGCAATTGTAGTTACCTCAGCCGACGCCGACCAAAGGAATAGTTAGGCCGGAGAACATGGATAAATATTGCGACTATCATGAAGAAAAGTGACACCTTACAAATGATTGTCATCAAATAAGAAAGCAATTGGAAGCAGCCCTGAAGTGTGGCAAGTTGAATCACCTTGTTATAGATCTAAGAGGACGGGTGAACAAAGGCAACCAAGGAAGAGGAAATGGAAATAAGTAGCGGGGATTATAAAGGTAAGGCGATCAATATGATGTGAAGCAGCAGAAGCTGAGCTAAACGAAAAGAGATATGTCACGTTGAAGTTGATAGGATGAATGCTGCCATTTCATTTC